>WQNJ02000084.1:13927500-15400000 GCA_016584745.2 Phylloscopus trochilus trochilus | reverse complement strand
TCTCATCCTAGTGCCCAGCCTGTGCTCCAGCCAGGCCCCAAAGACAGCTCATCATCATTGCTTTATGCCTTGCACAGTCATTTATGTCAGGACAAAATGGAGACTAAAAAAAAGTATCAAATCAGGAAGCCAAGATTAGGATCAAAATCACCTCAAGAACTGTCCCTTCTTAGGCTGGCCAAAGCACTGGTAAATGTACAACTTCCCTCATGCAGGCAGAAAAACAAACTGGGTGATCGAACAGGTGTTGTCAACGGCCAGAATTTCCACGCAGAAAGGCAACACAGACGGGTCTCATTAGACAGTAGCTGGATTTAGCAAGGAATGTGACTTTTCCCACCCCGTGTTGAATGAGTGGCCCGGGGGAAAAGTGATACTTAGAGGACACCAAGAGCAGCACAGTTCTTAGCTCATCCACCACAATAATGGCACTAATTTGTGAATAAGTGAGCGTAAAGCTGATAATAGTTGTGTGTAAAGAATTGTGTATGATGGTAAGATGATATCAGACAACACTAAGTGACCATGGAGGAATGTATCTAGAAGCCAGGACACCAAATGAGTGCAGCATGAAGAGGGTGTTGAAAATGAATGGGTGAGAGAGATAGGAAAAGCAGAACAAATAATGCATTGCCTCTTCAGAGAAGTCTCTCTCGGTATTGTGCTCCTAACTTACAACACTGTTCTTCCATGTTAGTTTGAGCCATGATGTTACTGTGTAAAATCAGACCCTTGTATACATGTGTATTGTAAGAGGAGACCCTTAAGCTCAGTTTTGGTGGTCAGAAAGGCAAATTTCCCTAACAAAAGTTAAAAAAGAACAAAAATGACTGATTATCTTACTTAAATATGATGATACCTTCTTTCTTTAATGGCTCAATTACTGCAAAGTGCACTTCTGCAATATAGAAGATACTAATGAGTCAAGAAAAATTGCTCGAAAAATGAATCATGGTTTGTATTTCGAACAATAACTGCATTTGATTCACGCATTAGAATTTTGGATCTACTATTTTCTTTGGGTTTTCTTCTATACACATTCCAATGCACCTGACAACCGAAGGAAGAACAGTACTGTCCAACCATTGTGTGGGCAGATGTTGTGTAAATTTCCACAAGAGATTCTGCCAAGCCTTCCTCTTACACAGACCTCTGACACCTGCATTATTTGGAAGGATTAGTTTCTGTATCACTGAATTTCCCCGAGGGACTGAGGCAAGAAGAGCAACTGAGAACCTGGCTGTAGAGCAATCTTGCAGAGTAGATACAATTATCCTTCCCTACTTAAGAAAAATGTAGCAGCCCTAGGTTCCCAGGAAGACAGAAGTGGTTCACCTCATGCATCTCCTAAAAAAATGGAGATTAACAGAAGTCTGTTAAGTATACACTTTACTGTTATTCCAAAATACAATAAAATCAAAATAAGTGCAAGAATAGGCTGTGTCATAGTTGCAACTGAATATAACACAAACTGCAAACTTGGCATTTCTTCTGATTAAAAAATATATCACTAATTCCACTGGGCTTATATACACTAAATGTTTAACATCTCAGTAGCATGCTCTTTATGATGCCTTTGACACCTGCAGAGAAATTACATCAAATCTGTAGCAGCAGTATTACGTAATGCACCAGAGTTCAATGTTCAAAACATCCTGTTCTTTACATAGCCTCCTGTCTTACACAAAAGCAGTTAAAAATAATACAGCTTGTTCAAGAGCCAGATTTACAAGCTTATGTTCATAGACTTTTAAGGCTCATCTTGCAAGGCAGTTTTGTTATACCTGTGGGCTGGGAGGCAGGACAAAGTCCAAGAGGGAGGAAAGATTTGTGAATGGATTGTTTCTAGCTTTCAGGAAAAAAAAATAACTTCAATCACTCTGTATTTATGGAAATTAATTTACTTTTCTGAAAAGTAATATGAAGAAGTGAAACTTGTAAGAAATGAGTAACAAAATAAATATCCTGTAGCTGGACTGGAGATTGATTAAAGTCATGGATATTTGTATTTGTAGTTTGAAATCTGGAGGTTTGTATCAGCTAATTAGTAAGATAGATACCATTTGCAAAACTTGGATGTTGATCCTGAAGCAGATTTTGAGTTCATCAGTTGTTTGGAATGTTTAAAGGAGAGGAAGCTTGGCTCTCCTCTTGAATTTCACACTAGAAGGCTCTAGCTGCCTTCAGTGATGAAAGGAAAAATGAATAGGAGAAAAAAAAAAAAAAAAAAAAAAAGAAAGAATGGCTCTGTGTAGGCTTCTACAGCCTTGCTATGTAACATGTACATTGTAATAACCTCAGTGCTGCTGTTACAAAACTATGCTACTAATCACCACTCCTCACTGGCATCTTGGGTTCATGTTGTTGTTGAGGGAAATCTGAGCAGAACAATGCAATTCACCAGAGCCTTTATGTTCTTGTCATACTCATGAGTCCTAAGACCAATCTTTTTGCAATCAAGACACAAAGCTACAACTGATTGCCTTATTCTTGTTTTTCACAAGCTGTTGAGAGCTGTGCTGTTCTTCAGTCTGTTTATGAAACACTCATTTACACTGGAAAGCAGTGTATTGATAGTATGTTGAACTGGGAATAAAGGGACCTGGCTCAGCAAATCAGTGGTGTCTGCTACCAACTCCTGGCCTTTGAAGCACTTCTTAGGCACAGATTGTATTTACAGTTACTAAGTCTAAAAATTGTAAAGGCCTTCATTCTTGCTTAATAAGGTGCTTTGAGATCACAGATGAAAAGCACCACGAGAAAAATAACAGTAATTTGTACACAAAATAACCAGTGGTTCAGAATGAAGCACCAGGTCACAAACAAGCTGAATTTCATACTTCCACTGAAGGGTCTTCAGTTTATACCAGATCAGATATGACCCCAGCTATTTTGTCCAAACACCTACATAGAATCTATTTGTAATATATCCCTCATAAAGCTCTTCCTCTTACTTCCTGTGAACAGGAATATTGCAAAACTGCACAGAGGAAGTGGAAGTTTAAAAGTTTTGCAAATACCAGATGGAAAATGTGATAGGAAACTGAATGACAAACATTTTGTGTTTTCATATATATTAATTACATTTCAGAAAAGTTAACTTCCACTCATATCTTTCCCCCAATTTTTTTTTTACCCACAACTTTTCATTCTTGTACTAACAGTTATACACTGCAAGGGCTTCTACCAATAAAAATAATAAGAGTCTGGTATATGTTTTATTATCAAAGGCAGCAAAAAGTTTTCTTTTATGTAGAGGATATAAGCCAGAATCAATAGAGATATAACCTGTTGCCTTTATTAAATCACTGCAACAAGAATTCTCATTTGACTTTTACCAAAGTGCAGTCCCCTTTACTGTGATTTTCTCGGTGATTTTTACCAAGGTTTTCTTTGCAGGAAATAGCAGACAAACTCCAGATCTCTGAAAGAATGACAAATAGTATGAAATACAGGGTCTCCCACAAGAATGCCAACGACTTCATCTCTTATGGACCTGGGAAAGACCAAACAAAATTTACACATGGCCCAAACCCAGACCAGGGTCTGGCATTTGAATCATCCTGGAGTATTTTCAATCCATCTATCCGAGGATCTGTTTCCTTTTTTTAAAGCTGATTAAGCTCAAAACATCTTACTTACACTGTTATGTCAGTTGATTTTGAAATTCTTAGCATCTACCAGCACATCTGAAAACCAGAATACCTATTTTGCATTGTAAATGTGAAATAAAAAATTGAGCATTTTAAGTCTGTAACGTCAAATTTTTCTGTATCATTTGTCTTTTGTATTTACTGGCCATTAAAGATGGGTGTTGCCCTCTAACTCCTTGCTGATGAACACATTCCTCAGAATGCCTAATTTGTGAGAGATTTACACTGTGCAAACATTATCTACAGAGAGCACTTGATTCTCTGTAAATCAATTAGATATGCCTTTTCAGGCACATGTTTGTTGGAGGCTGACAGAACAGGGCTTTCTTTTTTACCTGAAATGGGGATTCCAAAACCACATCACCTCTGAGAAGCCACAGGGTGTCTTGGAAATAAAATGGTCCTGAAAGGGCAGACTCCTGTATAATTGAAATGCAATTTAAGGAGTCTTCAGAGGAATTTCTCCAACTCTGGAGGAGGCCAATCAGCAATCTGAGCTCCAATAAAGACAACAGAAGGAAGCTCCCTTTGAAAGATAGAGGAAACTTTTTTTCTTTGAAAAGCATTCTTCGGGGCTGTCTGCTGATACAGTACAGACTTATGTCCTGAGGTCCAGACAAGTCTGTGTTACTGGTTATACCAATATACCTCATGTGGTCCTCACTGCCTTTATCCAAGAATGGGAGAAGTCAAGGAGAGCAAGTGACAAACAAAACAGAAATCTACCTAACAGAGAGGTTCACCATTAGAAGTGTTCTAAGAGAAATCTCCCTGCATATATATGAAGTTTAGGAATTTTACTGGTTTATTGCTCTCTGGAAACCACAAGGCTGTCAACAAAAACACTGGCAAAATGTGTCTATAAACCTATAAGCCTGATGGATACATGTACAAGCAGATAACTGACTGTATTTGCAATAATGCATTGTGTGTGCAAAATGAGCATCTGTACCTAATGGTATACATGACTTCATGATGTTCAACAAAGGCAAATACTAAGTCCTGCATCTGGGATAGTCAAGAGACCTACTGACTGGAAAACAGCTTTGCAAAAAAAAAAAGGACCCAGGGCTCCTGGAGGAAAAACTGAACATGAATCAGCAGTGTGTCTTTGCAGCATTAAAAGCCAACCTCATACTGGGCTGTTTTATTAAGAAAATAACCAGCAAGTCAAGGAAGTGATTATTCCCCTCTATTCAGCACTTGTGAGACCACATCTGGAGTACTGCATCCAATTTTGGGACACTGACAAACTGGAGTAAGTAAAGCTGAGGGCCACCAAGGTGGACCAAGGGCTGGAGTACGTGACTTGAAAGGACAGTTGAGCAAGCTGAGTTTATTTGGCCTGGAAAAGGAAGAGCTGAAGGAGAGGGTCTCAACACCATTGTCGCAACCTAAATTATTCAACAAGCTTATATTAGTACACAAAACTTTCTGTTTCCATGGCTAGCCTGTCTTCCATCTCACATCAGAAACAGAGTAAGTGCATTTTCTGTGAGTATACAATTTGTGGGACAAAGTGACCCACTGCTGGGGCAGAGTCAGACTAAAGAAGACCTGGAGTCAGGCCAACCAGCATGCCTCAAGCGAGCTAGAGCAATGCAATAAAATAACCAAATCCATCCAAACTACAGTAAAAATTCCCATGACTCAACCGCCTCCATAGCCTGTCAGCTCTACCTCCCACCTCCACAGCCCTTACACCAGAGCCCAAGCTGACGGATACTTCAATTCAAACATTGTGGTTACACTGGCCCACTCCAAGCCCAAGGCCCAAATCCATGAATCCTGCTTTAATCTGCTCCTGAGAATGTGTGTATATTTTGGTCAGAATTTTGGTTGTCTATATTTGGAAAGTCTCACCCACAGTTTTGAGCTGACTGAAGGAAGCCAAAGAAAATTCAAGATGTAGTGGTTACCAAAGATGAAATCCTCCCTCAATGTGACTGTTCCATGTGTATTTGTACACTGTTTATGTGCCTACCAAACCTCCAGGAACTCATTCTTCTCCTTAGTTGATTTATAGGAAGGAGATGAGAAAGAGTCCATTTCTACAGAATTCCCCAGAAAGAATCTACTGCAGAATACATCATTAATAAAGGATTTTTCTATTTATTTGTTTCACCCAGAGCAGCTGGTCAGTCATGTCTCTCTGGGGCATGTCAACTAATACTTACTATTTCATAAGTTGAACATTTTTGAATAATACTGTCTTGTCCCTTCCGTTTGTATTCCATTACATGGGAGTAAGGAATTATGTTTGCATTATACTGTACAAATTTAAGGGAAAAATATTTATGAAACATTAGAAAAGGATTAAGCAGAACTGATGGTTATAAAACCTTTGTATTAGAGGTTATTTTTCATACAGGAGGTAAAGGAGCAGGCTAAGAATAAATCTGAATCATGCTCATGTGAAGTAAAACTAATGAAAGACAACCAAAGAAAATTTATTAAAAGCAACAATTAGGGTTTTTTTCCCTTCACAAATCTCAGAGTGCTAGAGTGCCACCAAACTCAGTAAGAATCTATTAATGATTTCAGTGAGAAATGCTGGCCCACTAGCCTCTTTGTCACAGTTGGAGAAACTGAGACACAAAAATGTTAAGTGAGTTGCAGGAAATTAGCCAGCAAATGGCAGAGCTGGGAATACGACCCAGCTCCCCTGGAGGCAAATCCATGCATCATCCATTGCACCACTTCCTCATATTAGAAGGCAGCAACACAGCACAAATTTCAGGGATTTTGTTTAATGAGAATGGGAGATGGAGAGATCTGGAGGCTACCTATAAAGTAGAAGAATGCTGGGCTTGTTTGACTTTATATCCATCTGCCACTACTTAGTCTAAAATATGAACATGTCTTTGCTCAAATGCAGATTATATAGGGAAGAGTCAGAGAATAGGGAAGGATCCCATGAAGAAAACTTAAGAACTGAAAGAAAAACTGAATAAATTTAATTTAAAAATAAATACATAGCAATTCTGTGCATTGAGTTAGGAGTCAAGTTTGCAAGTCATAATCAAATGTGATTTAAACACTGCTTCTGCTGAAGTGGTTAAATCAACTGGTTGGTTGATGTAAAAGGAGTACTAAGCAGGGATCTTACTTTAACATCAGACGCCTACCAATCCTGTTTTTTACATATAACTTCTCAGTTTGAAACAGGTGGTATCAGGCTCTTTAACAGAAGACATGACTTGTAGCATGATTATTTATGTCTCACCACTGTATGGGTGGCATATCACTTTACAGATGCACCAGCTTTGCAGCTCATTCCAACAAGGATATTGTAACCATTTAAAATTATGACTATCAATCTGTTTTCACGGCAAATACTGTTTGATAATTTCCTTTCACTGGGAGCATTGCTGCACATGATTTCTTACTCACCTCATGTTCTAGAAGGTTCTGCATCCTCAGAAGAGCACATGGGATGGGACAGGAATAAAAGAAACCAACTTTTCACTGTCTTGCTGAATGGTTTTTTCCAGTACCCAGAATGTCAGTACACAGGCTGAAAAAACACTCATAGTTGACAAATTTCCCAGTTCCAGGTAGGGGCCAGCTGGCCATGCCCCTGGTAGGGGTCCCCATGTTCTGGGGGAAGAGTGGTGGCTGCCGGCACTGCTGGCACTGGCTCAGAACAAACCCTGGCCCCAGTGCTCAGTGTGGCTGGTGGCTCTGCTCACCTACTTGTGACTACCTGTGCAGCACATTTTTTTTCTAGAAGGTTTCAAATAATTTCAAAGCAATAGCTGCTGCATATTATTATTGTGATGGTTTTGTGGGAAGGAAGAGAGCAGTTATGGCCAAGACTATCTGAGATGGTTCCTAATTTCAAGTTATTTAAATTGAAGGACGTGATAAATCTTTAATATGTTACCTCATGCGAATGGCAGAACAGCAAAAACATTATAGGATTCATATCTTACAGTTCAGCAACCTTGCAGATGGGCCAAACCATGATCCAGGGGCAGAAAATTCCTGCTCTTCAATTCACTTTAAGCCTTCTGACTTTGTTGATTTAATACAAATGTAATCACCTTCCTGACTGTTAATGGGAAATAAGTTTTACTGACACTTCAGACTATGAACATTTCAAATGCTTCCTCTGATTTTAATATTTGAAATCTTGTAAATAAACTTGTAACTTTGACATTCCAATCCTTCAGCAAGCACTTTCTTCTTAATGACATTTTACTCACTACACTGTTCACACCTACGAGGAGCTTCACTTCTGGACTGGATTTGACTTTTTTGTTTGGGTTTTTTTTTTTTTAAACCCCTTGCCATTCTGCAGCTGTGTAATATATTACAATAGAGGGTGATAAACACTGCACAGCTGAAGCTGAAAACAAGTTGACTTAATGGAATGAGGTGAAGGTGATGACACTTTTTTTTTTTAACACAGAAAGTCATGAGATATATATTGTAAAACAGTATGTTTAACGCACACACATAAAAAGAAATCCTTCATTTTTCCCTAAAGAATCTCTGGTGGAAAATTAATTCCCACTGGAGAACACACACACACACACACACACAAAAAAAAATCCTAACCTCTATTCATGAATTCACACAAAGTGGGATAACATTTATGTTTCTGAAATCCCTATGAAGTAGCAGTCTTCCATTCTGCTGCTAAAATCCTCTCTGTTTCTGGTGGCTGCTGGAAATTAAAGAGTTAAAATGGAGACCACTGGAAAAAAGAGTAAAGCATATGTTATATGCAGCACATTACTTTCTCGTTGGGCTTCCCAAGGGGCAGTGAAGTTTGGGAACCACTTCTGTAAAGGAAATGTATATGGTGTCAAATTATTGACAGTCCTGTATGTCAGCTCCATCTCTGCAACTGATTAGCCCCAGAATGACTTTGGCCTCACATAGTTTCTTACAAACATTATTTAGCTAGGCTTCAAAACCTAAGTAGGCAACACTGTTATTCCCAGTTTACAGATGATTCCTAAGTGCAACAGGGTTAAAAGCTACTGCAAGGGGACACATTAAAGGAGTATCATGAGCTGGAATAAAACTCGGTTTCCTAACCCTTGCCCCTTAACCATAATGTCCACAGTCTAAACCACTTAAATTAAAAAATCAAAATAAAAATTAAGCTCCTTCTCTGAAACCGTGTCCCCTGAAGCCATTTCTGATGCCTAAGTAAGCATTGTAATTTTTAGAGCTACTGTGCACCTGCAGCTTCCAAATAGTTTCCAAAGGTCACCTACTTATCCTAATTTTTCCAAGCCTCAGCTTCTTAAATCTTTCAAAACATGGAAAGAATAGCAATCTGTCTCCCAGTCTTCCTGCCCACTTAGGTCAATAAGAGATTTTTCTTTGACTCCAGTAGCTGTAAGGCTTCCCTCCCATTTTTTTTTCCTTCAGTTTTGGAGAGCAATTGTCTCAGGGCGGACAAATGTCTGCTTCAAGAGAAACTGTTGTGCTGAGAATCACTATCTAATCATTACCACCCATGCACCACACAATGCAAACCGTAAAAAATGACAAGCAAATGAAACAGCATAAAACTAAAGAAAAAGAAAACAGAACAATCATTCCAAACAGCAATGGCTGGAAATTCATCTTGGAAGCTGTAACTGCTCCTGTGGCACAGAAGCTGGGAGGGATTGTTCTGTGCCATGATGGCATTGCCCAATAACCCATTCTGTTAAAACTAACAGAGCTGACGAAACTAGCCTGCCTTGTGTTCTCTTTTAATTGATTGTTTAGTTTAAAGAGAGGATAAAAAAGGTTGGCTGGGATCCAACCTCAATTCCCTGCTGCTATGGCAGGAAAAAAAGTACTGATCAGAATATTTCTCTGCAGAATGAAATGTGCATCTCCTGGGCTTTTTGCAATAGCAAAACAAGTTTACATTTCTGTCTCTAATATGATTCTGTCCTCTCAGTCATTAACAGTTCCTTGATCTCTTCTCTTATTCCTGCCCCCTTTATCTTAATTATTGAAACTTGTAATATAAACAGCATTTCTTCACCTACTCTCTTTTTGAATTGTTGATTGTCTGGAAAATGGCACCAGTGCACGGTTCCAGGGCATTTGCTCTGCACAGAAGTGATGTTTCATTCACATGTGGTACTGTCAGACACCAGCTATCATTTAGGGCTATCAGGGGCAACTTTGGGAGCCAGACACTGGGTCAGTGTAAATGAGCACAGCACAGTGTGACCTCTGGAGCATCGGGCAGATTTGCACAAGACTGAGGATCTGGCCATGTGACTGTTTCCAGCTAAAATTACATTCTTCCCCCACCACACACTGGAAAATTAGAGACTGTAGATCTTTCTAAACATGCTTATGGATGTAGAAAACCCTTTCATAAGGTAGGGAGGGCAAAGGAGGAGAGGTTTCTTCTGAAAGGCAGCATGGGATGGGATTGGAAGTGCCAGCACTTTTGCCCCCCTCGTTGTCACATTCCTTTCCCAGGCCTGGACGATGAGGCAGCCTGTGAGCCACAGTGGCTGGGAAGGATTGCATTGCTGAACAGGGACGGGAAAGGGAATGTGGTTTCCTGAAATGCTTCCAGCAAGTACATGGGAATGGAACGCTTGAGAGAGACATGGAGCTGGAAGCACTTCCCTTCTGAGAAACACTTCCAATCTGTTCCCAGGGCCAAATGTAATAACAGCCCTGACATTATTATTACAAAGGGGAAAAAAGTCATTCTTTGAGCTTGCTGCTGTGATTTCTCCATTTTGAAACCACACCTTCTCCGAGACCTGGAAGTCATGTGGTTTAACACACGAGCCTGCTCACAAGGGATGCTTCTTGGGTTCATCTCTACCAGCATTTATCACCAAGTCTTACTGAAGGTGCCAGGAATGCTTCTGGCAACAAAGAAAATTAACTTATAGTTATGTTTTTCTGCTTAGGTCCCTCTCTTGATTTATGTGGAATACATTGACACAAACTGTCTGCAATACTTGCTTTTTCCTACTGTCAGCCATGAGCCAATATCTAGACATGAGGGAAAATTCTACATGAAAAATGCTTATTTTGCCACGTGATGTAGCAAATTTTTATAGAATCCTTCTACAGAGTAAACTCTCTCCCTTTCTCAACTTAATACACTATAATGCACAAAAAATTAAACTATTTGAAGCATTTCCTCAAACAAGGTGGCAGGGGAATACACTTACAAGTGTATTACACTTTATTATTACACTTACTAATGGACTTGTGCTAAATATTCAGACTACTACTAAAAGGGTTAGGAAATAACTTTTGAAGGAAGAAATGAAAAAGCAAAAGCTGCAGGGACCCAGTTTCTGGTTTACCATCCAGGAATATCCTGGAATATGCACAGAAGAGTTACAAAACAAGTGCTGTTGACAGTACAAAGGGGGAAGTATAACCATTAGAAATGGTATAAATTGTACTGGCAGGAATAATGCTTCTCCCCAGACTTCGTTCCAGAAAAAAAAATAAAAAGAGGTGGCATTAATTCAGCAGCCTCTGTGTCTAAATAGGTTCAGTTAAATTGGTACCATTTTTGTTTAGATAAGGCCTCAGACTCACTGACTCTCTGGAACCCCCTCTTAGTCTTACCTCTAACCACTTTTTCCAGCCCATGGCAGGGAAAAATGTACCACAGAAGGCAGAGCCAGACACCAGCAGTATCATAAGAGCCTCAACCAACAGTGTCTCAGCAAATGCTGGGCCAGAATCCACCCCCACACACAGTGAGCAATTCATTTGTTTGGGACTACTTAAAGAGGCAACTTTTAAGCTGCCAGCTTACTTACACCTGACAGCCATCAGCCTGCAGTGCCTAAGTTGCTATAAAACATGAGTCAGTGAATGAATTACATGATTTTTGGAAAATAATAGTAATTTAGAACATTCTTTTCACAATTCTGTATATGCATCATTTAATCTCGTGGGTGTTTTGGTTTTGTGGGGATTTTTTATTATTATATTAACTGAGAAAATGAAAGGAATAAGAACACAAAAATTCTTATCAGTATCAGGAAAAATTTAAAGATTTTTGTTTTTACAGGGTTATATCCATATTTCAAGTAAGGACAGGAATATTTTTTTACTTTTTTGAGAAAAAGATTTTTTTTTTTTTTGAGAAAATATAGACCTAACTATTCAGCCCAAAACTGACTTAAAATTTTAAATATGGGATTACAAACAGCTGATGATGAATTTTATCTGATATTAGAAGTTCAGGTAACAACTGAGACAGCTATTTCTGCAGTATTTCTTGGGTTGTAGCTAACTCAAACATCCACACACTTCACAGCCTCATTTCCATTGAATTAATTTTTTAGGAGATAACTACACTGTACTTTGGATGAGGGTTTCTTCTTTCAGATTGATTCTTTCAGTCAAATACAAGGAGCAAAGAAATCAGGGATTCGTAATAAGATATAGATAATACTCTCGTAAGCCAAAAAACTCCTAAAATGCAGTCAATTTATGCAAAAGACTGTATAAATATACCTTAGAACACACAGAATCTTGCAGTCAGAGGTGGGTGGATTTGAAGCACCTAAATGCCAAAGTTTGGCAAGAAAAAAAAGCCTAAACTTAAGAGTAGCTAAAGTCACTGGAACCCCTCTTCCTGATGAGAAGTACACTGGGCTGCAGGAGATTCCTTCTACAAAAGTGCAAGATTTCCAGAATCTGTGTTGATTAATTATTTATTCCTGAACACGGACATGTTTTAGAAACATGGTTTCTAGTTTGCATTCTTCAAGGAAAGAAATTCAACAACAAGTGCTTTCAGAATAAGCTCAGCACACACTGAAAAACTGAGGACTCCACAAAAAGTCAGTGGTGGACATTGTGCTTAAATGAAGCAGGAAGAGGAATTTGTGTCATCGATATCTTTGTGCTTCTCATTCAACACCAGGTTAATAATACACAGACTTGGGCCTGGAAGCAGGATTCCTCCCTCCCAATAGAGCACCCTAAGCACTATGCAACAGACTCACACTGCATTTTTCCTCACTTTGCTTTGATGAATCTCATGGTCCTTGCAAGCAGCAAACAAGTGCACCAAACAGTGGCACAAGCAAGAAACTACTCCAGGTCATCCCATCTTGTATGGAGCAGGACACTGGAGGAGAGTCTAAGAAGAGGATTTGAATCCTCTCTCCTCCTCCACAGAGACTAAGGAGACGACAGAGCCCATGTCTACCCCCTTCAGACAAGCACTCTAATCTGCAAGCCTTCCCTCTGGTTACACTGTGCAAGAGAAGTTACCTGCTTGCTTTTGCACACTTCAAAGAGGATGCTGGCCTCTGGGTCATGGCTAGATAGAGGAATCTTCCCACAAACCCTGTTGGCTTGGTGATGGCTGTGACTTCAGGCACATCTCCTGGCTCACTCTAGACATCTGGCTATTCACTGTGAGGGTTTTCCGACTCATCCCTGTGAATCACCACTTTTTGGTGTACAGTCTAGTGCACTCAGACTGATGGTTTCCCATCTGGTGAAAAGATTGCTGAGCTCATCAGACACAGCATTACCTAACAATGCAACAGTTACAAACAAACTGTTCTGGATCAGTAAGCACCTCTTCACATTTGCCTTGCTTTCTGACTGACCCCTGTTCTGATGAAGAGGCAGTGGAATGGCATGCTATTGGCATCCTCTGTTTTATTAGTATGATGGTCTTCATGTACGTCAATAATAGATTTTCATGTCAGGCCAACACGACACTGACATTCTGAATCACCAGCAACCCCAGCTGGTTGTTGCAGGGTCTCATAAAAGCAGCATGAAATACCTCAGAAATGCCATCAGCACCATGGAGGAAGTTCCAACTCAGGCAAAGTTACCTTCATGTGATCTTTAGGGCTGCATTTTCATCAAACCAGGCTCAATAATTCTGACAGTGCATCCTGTGCACAAACCAGAACAAGGGAACTAGAGGACAAGCCATCAATAACCATAAAATGCAAGATTAGGTGACCAAGCAGCAACTAACTCAACCAATTTTAGGAAATTAATGTCATCCACTTTGATTCTGTATTTGAATATTTCCTAAAGTCCTCTATTATTCTACTTCAGCTCCCATCACCCTTTCCAGCAAATACTCCACAGAGACCTCACTGTTCTCCATCCCTGAGCTTGACACTGTGCAGCATGGTGAATTAATGTGGAGTCTCACAGCATGTTGGGCATGCTGGGCTTGCCACTCCAAATAAGAAAAAAGGAGATGAGAGAATGCAGCCACCAAACCTAGCAAAAATATGGCTAAAATAATTCTGAAATGTTCCTACTGCATCCACTGCTCCCAAGCATCCCCATCCTCTGTGTCATTTTCTTCTCTCTTTTATAAGAGGAAATGGATGCTAAATCAGCAAGCTAAGTTTGCTCTTTAGCATAACAATTACTAACAATATACCTTTTCCCCTTTGTTATAAATTACTTTAGTGTGTAATTCAGCCAAATGAGAGGACAGACACCACTTATACACACTGTCTCCATCCTTTTGTGTAAGGCTAGGACTAGCTGCATTCACCAGACGAGAGCTCTGCAAAACAACAGCTATTTCCTTCCAGTCTAGTGGCATTCATAAGTCTCCTTCAACTACTACCTCTCTTCATCCCCAGGATACTAACTGTTGCATACAGAAAAAGAACGAGACTTTAGTCATTCAAGATGCTGAAGACTAGAGCTTAACCTCCAGTTATTCCACAGATAATTTTCTCTTGTGAGGTTGGCCCAAAAAAACATACTTAGCCTCTCCTACTTATATACCAAATACTACTTGAGTTAAAAGTACAAATATCTTTGGAGACTGTCCTTAGCTTCTTCAGCTATATAAACCATGCCCTGTTAGGTCACTCAGCACAGCACTGCATAATCACCTACAGCACACTTAGGCATGCCATCCCATAAAATCTGGTGGCATCCCCAAAAACCACTTTCCAGTGCTTTGCACTATACTTTTGCCATGTGCACTACGCCTACCTCACACCCATAACATATGGCCCTACATGACTCACACCACTATTTGCCAACCCTTTAGCATGGGGGAACCCAGGGAGCACGAAGGGAAAATGTGAGCCAGAGGAAACTGTGGGTCAGCTTCCAGACTTCCACTCCTGCTTAATGATGTCAGGCAGCTCACATAAGAGAGAGGAGTAAACACCTGCCTACATGTGCTTTAATATCTTCATGGAGAAGGGTTGTTCTTTTCCAAAGACTACGGTCCACAAGCAGGGTCTATAGGTATTTACCTTGTTTCTTTAATAAATTCCCAAAAGCTTGGATGTTCTCTCCCTGTAAGAAGCCTACGGAGATATGGGGGACTCACCAAGACCCATACACGTGGCAAAGCCCAGGTAAAGAAGGAGAGCAATGGAGAACTTCCTCAGACCATTACGTGTGCATATGCAGGGGATACAGAGACTGAAGATGTGCCCAATGGAATCCCCACAAAGCACTGGGCAAGCCTTCCAGTCCACCCTGACCTGCTTTGCCTGGCAACTGCTTACACTACTAAAATCCTGATATGTCAGCTTTGCAAAAGACAGGAAACACCAAGAGAAATCTCTTTGGTCATGTCTCTGCATAGATGGTCTGTCAAATCTCTGTGTCAACAGCATCTGTCTCTAAGTCTAGCACCACTCTCTGTTAGTCCTGGGAAACCTCTAAACTAAAAGCAAGGAGTGACCATCCAGGCTCTGGGGCAGATGACCTAGAGGAAATAGCACAGAGGTCCCCCTGAAGTCCACTCTCTGGCAGAAGATAAAGGAAAAAGGGATGCCTTGCTCTGTCCTGCCTTGTGGGGACTCATTTGCTCCAACACCTTGTGCAGAGGAGCCACCACAGTGGCTGTGGTTTTGCCTGCAGGACACAGAAGAAACCTCACAGGTGCTGTGGGGAATTTGCCACGAGGCGCTGATCCCTAGCTCCTGCCACCCCTCCCAGCTCTATCACCAAAAATTTGATTGCTTGAAGCTTGCCAGCAGGCTGAAGAGGTGAATTTCAGCCTAGGGACACCAAGTCTTGGCCCTAACTGACAACATGATAGGGATCTATAGGAGCTGAAGAACCATCTATACAAATTAGGAATATTTAGGGCATAATCACCCACTTGGAATAGATCACAAGAGTAGGTTTTTCTGAGGACTCAGGTCTTCGGTGAATCACACAAACTGCAGACACTAGCATGCCCCTGGCTTGTTTGGATTTCAGGTGCTATGCTTCCAAGTCAGAATTTAGTCAAATTTAAAGTCCCTTGCTACTCACAGTTCACTTGAGAGAGCAAGTCTGAGGTTCACAGCTGACCACATTTTCTTCACAAGCATACTGTGCAATTTTAACTCCCTCTTGACTTGCTCTGTTCCAGATATATTATTAAAAAAATGAATGTTCATTATTAAGAGATTTCTTACAGTATTAAACATTGAAGGCTAGTTCCACAATTGATTTGATCAGTGTAGCTGTCATTCTGAAGTCCTTGAATGATCACTAAGTTGCACCAGTGGAGAGGTAGTTGCACCAGTGGAGAGGTAGTCTTGTACTTACAGTATCTAGATTTTTTAATTATTTTATTATTATTATTTTTATTTTTATTTTTATTTCTCTCCAACTGAACTGGTGTGAGGAGGGAGCAATGTCATTGCTCTTAGCAAGACTCTCAGCTTTGTATTTGTTTTCATGAAGCTACCAGTGAAGTTTTTGCAGACTCAGACATTTAGTTACTGTGGTTTCAATACACACCTCAGCCTATAGATAATTAGCTGAAGAAACCACCAATTCCAATTCTCTGGTAGCTCACCTATCATCACTGGTGTAAACCAACCAGCTTTTCCTCCACCAGCAGCCTAAATTCCCCAAAGCGCTGTTTCCAGATGGGGAAATTGCCTTCACAGACACCTGTTACATCTCATAATATCAGATAACACAACGTCTGTAATTCTACCTCAGACTCATCCTACAACTTTGTGAGTCACACTGCATGTTTCATGTACCCAGTGAACTAAAGCAAACAAACAGGAACTATTTGTATTCTTCTTACTTATGCCAGGGCTTATAATAAACCCCTTTGAAAACACTTCCGAACAGGTAGCAGCCGGCACACCAGTTTTGCCAAGGGTTTAAACTAGTCTTTACCTGTTGCAGCTGTTGGGAAATTTCTAGCTGTTGCTAGAAGTGTACTTGTACCTGCATGCTGGGATTAGGAGCGTGAGCAGGTGTTTGCAAACCACAGTTACATTGCTAACCATGTCTCAGACTCAAAACCAATCATACCAGCAATGTCTGGCACATTATCTTGCTGCAAAGGTTCTCATTCAATTCATCTTACAACAGTCATCAGAACTGCTTTAAGCTATAAAAGCCTCTCCAGCTAATTTCTGAGTACAGCGTGATGCTCCTTAGCCTGAAGGCCCTTTAAGATCTGACCTCTTTCACTGTTTTTCCTGCTGTCAGCCAGGACAGCAAAAGAAGAGGTGGTATGCAGGCTGAAAAGCCTAGCACTCCTCAATCAGCCCTTTGTCTTCCATGCTCAGCTTTTTATCCAGGGGCAACAGTCTTTTTCCATTACCAGTAAAAATGAACCCCCAATAGGGGTGATGAAGAAACAATAAAACTAATCATTAAGCAGGCCTGCTGAGAAGGGAATTCCAGTCCCAGGTCAGATCTAATTGCATTCTGACACTGAAGTAATGGCCTGGTCATTTATATTAGCAATGTCATGTTCCTTTTTATTTATTTGTCTCCATTCTGCTCTCCATCCCCATAAAGAAAGAAATATAAATGTGCAGATTGATAAAAAGATGTACATAGAGATCAAAATACACATATTGTCCTGTGGTGTACTTTTCACATTTTTAAAATTCTCTCTCTTTAGCCAAGATCAATTTTGGAAAAACTAAAACAAATGTAGCATTTTTGGGAAATGATGAGCAACTTTAAAAGGAAGACTTAGGAAAAATTATGGTGGTGTCATCTCCTATGACCAAGGAACACCATGTACACAGGGAAGAAAAGACAAATTTAATCATGCACGTAAGATACAAAGATATAGGAGTGATATTTGAAACTAAGGAGATTTAGATACCTACCTTTGAGCAATTTTAGAAAAAATAGGCTACTTTCGAGTTCAAGTGCACCACATGTATGCACATGCTGTATATACACACCCCCAAAGATATTCCTGAAAATATACCTATTTTTATGGGTCTCTTTCCTCCCTTGCCACCTTCCTTCTATTGCTTTTATCAATAATGACATTTTGCCCCTGGCTGCATCCTAAGCCTCCTCCCCCACTGTTTTTGCCCAGACTCACAGTCAGCCTCACAGCCTATGACTTCTTCCTTCGAGAATCTAAACAAGATGGCTTTGCATCTGAGTGAACACAATGGGCCTCTCTTCAAATCCAAGCAACATTTTTCCTATCATTGTTTGCAGGGGAAGAGTCACTCTGCAATCTGCTCAGATACTACGGTCACAACAAGCCTTATTAGCTTATGGGTAGATTTGCTGTCCTAAGAGGGTTCGTACAACAAGATCACTTAATCCCTTTCTAGGTCCCTCAGCATTTGTAACAAGTTTTGTAATCGCTTTTTAAATAAAATGTTCTGACCTTGCAAACTCACTTGCAAGCCAGCTCAATCCTCTGGCTTTTTTCCCTCCATATAGCTTTTATGACCTCTCCTATCTGGATAGCAAGCCCTTTCCCAAAGTATCTTAGTCCAATCCTCTTGATGCTATCCAGACCTAAAAGCCCTCAGCATGTGCTTTGGATCTGATCCCTACCTGGCTGCTGTGCTCAGAGAGGCGTTGATCAAATCTGGTAACAACAAATCAGGGCCCAGAAAAAGTAGTTGTAGAACCTGGAGTTGTTCCATCTAATTGCAAGCAGGCTTTCACAACTCATTTACTGAAGAAAACTTCCTTATCAGGTGAGGATGTGACTAACTTCCACCCAGATTTCATGCTGCGGTTTTTATCAAAAACACATGAAAATATTTTTTTTCTTTATCCACAGAATCAGCTTTCCAAACTTGCTTTATCAAGAGCCTCAAGATGGCACAGTGACAATCTTGCCTAGGATTTGCCCTGCACTTCATGTTCTAGGGTGAGCCCTGCTAGTAAAGCGGGCCTGCATAGGTATGCCACAGTTATATTTTTGTATTAAGCTGGATGCCATGGTGAATACACCGCCACCAGTATCCTAGGTAGCTAGTTTAACAACTCATTTATTCCCAAAAATTCCAACTTTGTGAACATTCATCATTGTTAGGACAGGCAACGCACTGCCTGTTGCATGTATCTGCCCACACTGGCTCTTTTTAGTTACCTGTGGTGAATCTCTAAGTCACCCATGAATGTCAGGCTGAAAACATCTGTGAAGGTCTGGTACAGTCCAGCCCTCTCTGTGCATACGTGCCAGAAGTGCCAGGCTGTAACTCCTGGGCTCTGCTTCCACCTCTGCCACTGAATTGCTGGACAAACTCCAACAAATCACATTACTTGTGCTACATTTCAGTCTTTCATCGAATACAGGGGAGTTCTCTAATTCTCTAGGGTATTCTGTGGCTTCATGAACACTTACAGGGTGGGATGGATCAGTGTGCAACAAGGTGGAAAACACTGGGATTTGCATCTAGGACTAGTAACCTACCAAGGATCTAAAATCACATTAAAAGCTAGAGGGATATTATTCCCAAGAAGGTGAGCAATGAAAACACGATAGACAGTATTGAAGTGTAATTAAATAGTAGATATTATTATAGTGATAACTTAGAACTTTGTTTTCCAAGACTGAAAAAAATATTTTGGTAAACTCTAATAAAGGCTCAACTCATGAAACACAACCTCTTTGCAGGGGATATGTGTCATGGTGTGTAGCAACATGACTGAACAGATTAGAACAGGAAAGCAAAGGAAATGTGACATCCAACCTGCAAGTTCAGAGGGGATTAGGTAAACAAGAAGGATCCCAGGTGGAACCAGGATTAGGGCAACTTGAAGTTGCTACTGCCAGAGAAATGATTAAGAACACTTAAGACCAGTAATTGTGAAGAAGGTATTTAATACCTTTTCTGAAAAATATTACCTGCATCAGCAGTGTTCCCCACGTCCTATTGAGACACGAGCACTGACTCAGGCAAGGATGTGCCACCTCCGAAGCACTACTGCTGACTGCAGCACTTGGGAGCTGCAGGAGCTTCCCCAGCCCTGCCAGGACACTGGAAAGGCACTAAGCAGCCAGAGCCTCTCGCACAAGGCACTTCACAGCATCCTCTCTCTTCTCAATATCAAACTGCCCGGAAGCTTCATCTTCCTCAGTCCCACATATCCTAAACCATGAGCACAGGAATTTAATTGCAAAGAGGCTCCATTACTCTTATACCCATAAGCTGCTATTTCATCTTACACTTTGCATAAGTAAACTAAATTAATTTTCACCAATTACTTTCCATTAATCACCATGTGTTTCCCTGATCTTGGATTTTAAAATTTTTAAAACATTTAGTTTTTCAGTCGTTGATTGTCTTTTTTCCTAAAATAGAAAATTATTTCTTAGACTCCTATTCCTTTATGCTTTTTATTTTTCTAAGTTACTGTTTTGCACCAGAAATTGCTTGTTTTTACAGAAAACACACCACTTAAAACTACTATATCTTATGTACCGTAAATAAATGAAAAATTGCCATTTTAGATTTTTTTAAGCATAAAACACATGACAACACAAATATGCCTGGGTACAAAAATTTCAAACACCCCCAAACTCAAGGCTACTTAGATACTCAAGGCTACTTCAACTTCACCTTCATGTCTTGATCCAAAGCTCTTTGAACAGAGAGAGAATCCATTCCTTGATTTTTATTACTCTTCTTCCACACCTTTAAAGGTAGCACTAGATTATCTGGAGATAGAGCTGAGGTTTTATGCACAGCTAACCCCCAAAGTCTGGGAAAGCCTAAGCTTAGGAATGACAACCCCAATACTATCTCTAGAAGTGATCCCATGTAGCCAGAAAATTCCTGATACTGTCTTCCTCTTATCCCAAAGGAAAGACTCATGGGAAGAGTTTCAATGTACTGTGGGAGTATCCACGCTATATTAACATATCAACATATTAATGAGGAAAAAAAATTAGACACGTGAGAGAGTTGTCCAACACCTATCAGCCCTCAATTTAAGGTAACTGCAATTAAAGTTAGCAGCAATCAGGAACTTTCTAAGAGTTCTAAGAACAAACCTTCACTTAAAAAAGTTTGGTTACAGCCTTCACAGTACTCAAAAAATCTGGTTTGTAGGACAGTTATTCCAAGGTTTTCTTGTCATTTATGTTTTTTATTAACATCCATATCAGCTTCAGCTCCTTGTCATGGACTGAATTTCCAGAAGCTCTGCTTCATAAGGCTTGTTGGAGCCTATTGTACACAAGAAATTACTTGGACAAAAATTGCTGGAGTCAAGACAGAAAAAAAAACCTCCTCTCCTCTTCCATCCTCCAAATGATTTATAGAGACTTAGTGTAAGAGCATATTTTACCAGTAGTTTTCTTACTCAGGAGGATAACTAATTTAATAATCCCATTGAACAAATGACAAGTCTGATTGTCTCTGGGAGAGAAGTGAAGGAACAAAGAAACCTTGTCACACCATGTTTTTTTAGGATGATGTTATACAACCCCCATACCCTTGCCAGCAACTTCTCGTGACTCATTCTCCTCTGAAAATGCTGTTATCGATCTCATATTGAGACTATGAAATTTGACTTATTTGGTGTCTGTTTCTGTTCACTTGGCCTTTCACAGAAGCCTGAAAACATTTATAAAAACTGGAATGTAATAAGACTTGGGGAGAACTTAACTATGGATAAGTATGATAAATAAACAGAGGGCAAAAGTTACTGAGAAACTAAGGTTTCTTCCAACTCTCCCTCTTCTGAGGAAGCAGCAGAGACTTTTCATCCTCGGTCAGAGGAAGCTTCAGTTTCAGCCTCAGCCTCAGCAGCCCAAGGCCATTATAATAGCAAATGCTACATCACCAGCAGCTATGTGTTACTCCATTGGGGACACCAACACAGAAAACACAAAGCCTTGATTACTCTCCTTGCACCAGCTAAAGTACTCACAAGCACTTAAACCAACTATTGAAGGTCTACAGTAATACCGAAACAGGCCATTTTAAAACATGATATTACTTGTACTGAAGGCAACAGTAACCTGATTTTGCTGTGAAGGGACTTCGGGCATTGCACTTGCTCAAAGAAAAGTCACCAGAAGCACACTCCAAAACTTACTTTGATAGGAGTGAGGAATAATGAAAAAATAGGTCTTCAAGCCTAGGTGCTCTACCAAGATTTACCAGGAAGCAGGCAACCTGCCAAACATCCCTGTGCTCCTTGCCCTGCTCCAAGCCTTCAGCCTTGCTCCAAAAGACCAGGTTCCCTTCAGGCCCTTTCCCCTGCCAGAGAGAGCTCTTCAAACCTTGCTGGAGCTTGCTCCCTCTCCTGCAGCACCGGGTTATTAAAGAGCCTGTATTCCTTTGCCTGCCCCCACAAACATAAATCCTTATTTTACATTGCCTCTCCTATAACACTGAACATAAAAGAATGTACTTTTTATTGAAGTTTTATCTTTGCCTGGGCTTCTAACAACCCACACTGAACACTCTGTTATTATGGTCCCTTCTGGATTTAGAGGTATATAAGCTGTTTGTGCTTGGCTGCATGCATTGGTATTTTTATGTTCTTATGTATCTTTATCTGTACAGTATCTCTGAATACGCTTAAAACTGTTTCAAAAAAAAAACTCCCTAAGACTTCGTTCAAATAGAAGCAAAGAAAAGTGATCTGCTACACACATATTTCCTCATCACTTGAACTTTCACATTCAGCGAGGGCTTGGAGTGTTTAATTTTGGCCATTTGTTTTAATTTGGCCATTACAGTTTAAAGGCCATGCCCCAGATTTGGCCCTGTGAAGACGTATTTTGCTCCAGTTTAAATAGGTATGAGGCATAGCATTTTCACATCATAGAAATGCTTCTCTCTCCTCTTTTTTTTTTTTTTCGTAATGTAAATTTTGCAATGCTAATTCCTTTCATAAGAGACGTAGGGATAAGTGGTGGTTTACAGTTCAACCTTCCCCTGGTGCCCATAAATATTTATTGTTCCTTGCCCTGTTTCAAGGCCCAGATGAAATTCATCTTCCTGGGGGGAGGGAGGGGTGGTGGTGGTGGTGGAGAAGGAAGGGATGTGGAAGGGCGAACATCATCTTTAAAGTATAAATGTGAAGAAAACGAAAACAGATGCGTGGAGAGGAAAGGAGAAGCTGGTGGGAACACGGCGGGGCTGGAGCGCATTTTCCCTGGGAGACGGCCGTGCCGCCACTTCCTCGGGACGCCCCGCGGGCGGAGGCCTCCCCTGCGGACACATTCCCGGGAGGAGCGGGGGCCGCCGAGGCCAGGGAATGGGAACGGGCCAGCTCCGCGGCCAGGTCCCGGGCGACGCAAGTGTACCATCCGCCCCCTAGCCAAACCTCCGTCCCTTCCACAGGAGAGGAAAATGCCTCTCTCCGGGAAAGCTGAGGCGCGGCCCGCGGCGCTGCCCTGGCCCAGGCGCTGGGCAGGGCCTTGCAGCGGGGCACCAGACAGGGCAGCGCAGTTCCAGCGGGCACTGCCGTGCGAGGACAGCCCTCCCTCCGCAGGCGGGCGGCAGCGGGGAGGAAAAGGGGGAGGCTGTGCCGGGAGGGGGACCGGGAAACTGTAACTCATTGTGGATGGGCTGGACTGGCCGGGGTGGCGAGCGCTCGCAGGCCAGCACATCCATCAACCTGCCGAGCGGCCGACAGGCTGGAGCCGCGGCTGCTCCCGCGCTCCCCGTGTCAGGAATGATCCAGCCCAACTGCGCCGCGCCGGCGCTGCCCGGCCACCGCTCCGGCCACCGCTCCGGCCACCGCTCCGGCCACCGCTCCGGCCAGCGTGCCCCATCCCGCCCGCACCCCGCGCTGCCCGCCGAGCTCCCGCACGCCTGAGGGGATCCCCAGCCTAAACCCCCTCCAATCCCTGCGGCTGCACCCGAGTTTAATTTAATCCCATCCGGCCCAGTCGCATTGAAGGCCGCGTTTGGTCTCGCATCGCCTCTAAATCAGCCCTCGCACCGCCGGCTCTAGCAGTCCCCGTGTGTGCGAGGGAAGAAGCGGGCCCTGGGGCTTTCTCTTCAAAAAGAAGAGAAGTTTGAAGCCCTGGCGCTTCAAACGGGGAACACCAAATGCTTTCTCCTTTTTTTCCCCACTTTATTGTTAAGGAAACTTCCCTCACAAGACTCTCCGGTGGAGAGACCCTCCTGGGAGGCACCAGCTCGAGCTGTTTCTCAGTTGCTGCGCCATGAATAAAAGGCTTTATGGAACTGTGCATCTTGGAGTTTGCCATGGAAAATTTGGGGTCAAACTGCTGAGAAGCTGCCTTGCTGTCCACTGGTAAAGCCGTGGCCCTAAGAGCTGCAGAAATCCAAAATGCCTGGGCACTGGCCCAAATCTCCTTTGCTGCTTGCCCCCCACCCAGCTGGGACGCTGGCACAGGACATGAAGGCGCTGCCTTTGCTGCGCTGCCTGATACGCATCAGCTGCAACACCTCCTCATGTCACGGCGCCTTCGCTCACAGCTCCCGCTCTAAACTTCCTGCACTTTGTCTGCTTAAAGCAGAGCCAGAGCACTGCTTTGGTGGTGGGGGCGGTGAGAGTGATTTGTCTGATTTCAAAGCTTTTGCTTGAAGGATTTCAGTTTTTTTGGTGGTTTTTTTGGTGTTTTTTTGGTTTTTTTTTTTTTTTTTTTTTTTTTTTGTTGTTGTTGTTGTTGTTGTTGTTTTTTATTATTATTAGAGGTTGATTTAAATAGGCATTTTGAAAATATAGGTAATAGCACTTGCTAAATATATGCAATTTTGTCAACATGATAGACCATTTATATGTGATACAAACCTATCTCTGACATGTTTTCCACATAATTTCCAAATTTTCATCAGTCTTTTTCTTTTGTTGGAGCTCATATGTCTTAACATGCCCACAAAAATTAATAGATTTCTGTATTATTATTACTTACTATTCAGGAGCGTGGCTGCTATCCTAAAGGAGAAGACACAATGAAACATGAGCAGTTCTTTCATCTCTAGGAATAGCAGTGCAATTTAAAACTTTAGGTCCCGCATTAGGAACACATCAATACTCAGGAGAGCATTTAACACATTTTAGCTTTAGGTATGTTCTCACATCCTTCTGAAAACAAAGGTACTTAAGTACAGAATCAAAATAGGGAAGGGGAGCTTTTATAAGAATAAACTTCAAAATATAATCATAGAATCATTAAGGGTGGAAAAGACCTCCAAGAGTCGAAACATTAACTCAGCACCACTGTTTACCACTAAACTGTGTCCACAAGTGCCACATCCACATATTTTTGAACACTTACAGGGATGGTGATCCCGTAACTTCCCTGGGCAGCCTGGGAAGCAGGCTTGCAGTGCTTGATTACCCTTTCAATGAAAAATACCCAAACTGCTTCCCTGCAGCTGCAACCTAAAAGATATTTCTGCCTTAGGATTCATTGTTCCACCATCACCAAAATGTTCTTTCTTTTTTATTGGATAAAATAAATATGTAGTGTATCAGGGGGAAATGAAATGAGATTCTGTTTTCCAGTGACGTGAGAAGGTGGGTTTTAGGTGGGCGAATGCAATTATTCAAAGAGTATTCTGCTAAGGATTAATATCCTTATACTTAAAGTAATATACACTCAAGAATCCAATACAGTATTTGTCCACAGTACTGAAGCTCTGATGGTACCATTTTAAGCTCCAGCAATACCAGCTCAGGAGGGCTAGTACAGACATAATGATGATTTCATTGTGATGTCTGTATCGTGATATAGCATGACAGTAATAGCTATTACTAGGATATGAGAAAAGGGTGAAGTACACAAAATCTGATAAATTCACCTCTCAAATTTCAGAAATTATTACTGAAAGCATCTCTTGCAAATATATTAAGTGTTTTCCAGGAAACCTCAGCCTCTGATACCAAGCCAGTCCTGTTCCTGTTCAATCATGTGCTAGATATGATAGGATAAGATACCAGAATGATTCCCAGTACCTCCAGTATGAAATACAACATGCACAGTGTGAAAGGTGGCTCTCATGTTTATGGATGAGCACACCTTGGCAGAATCAGGCTCACCTCCAGCACTCTGATCTTTCTACACATGTAATTAGCACTATCAGCCTGGCATTTTCCTAAATGATACCTCTGCATTTTGAGGACTGCATTTTTAATTCTCAGCATTCATGCACATGGAGGAGCTACAGCTATTAAGAACGGATTTTAAAGGATCTTTGTTGCAGCCAGCAAGGGCAACTGTTTCTGCAGCAAGGCAGGTGGGAAACCAGTGGAGGAATTAGCGTTAGAGTGGTGTCATTCCTGTTTGTAGTGTAGCTGCTGCATTCTTAAGAAATAACATCAGGCTTTCACTGGTGTCTGGAAAACATTTGCTGTGCAGGTACTCTCAGCTGTTGCAGGACAAAGGACACTAGTGAAAGATTACATATGATGTGTCATGCTGAAACTCTACTGTTCCATCAAACTTTTACTCTTTCAGCAGTACGTAGTGCTGGAAAACACAGTGAGGGAAAAAAAAACCACACTACCAAAAATATCTTGAAAATATGAAAACAAAAAAGTATTACACTCATCAATGAAGCATTCTTACCAATGCAGCCAATCTGCCAAAATTTACAGAAAGACTGAAGAATAATACACAGAGAAATTAATTCTGCATTAATTCTCAAAGGTGGCCATGTATGTGACAACTTTGTCAAATCATTCATTGCTGACTAAAAGAAAGTTTAATACCTATTAGAAGGGAATCATGGCTTCCAAAGAAAAATCTCATAAAAATTTGTTGAGATTGCTGGTTTAAAGTGAGCCTATTAAAAGATGATATAGGCAATTCTTAAAAAATATTACTTGACTGAAATGCCAGCAGTCATGCATCAGTATTTGTGCTAGGTGGCTGCCCTGTATTAAATGATACAGATTAAAAAGGATTCAGGTAGTCAGATAACATTCAAATTATAATTGAATCCAAGCCAGAAATTCTAGATCCAGATACTCACTTAGATATTTATGGAAACCGAATCCAAATGTAACATAGTTTTGTAGCTAACAAAAGAATAAGAAGGAGCTTTTGCTAGTTACTGGACCTGTCATACATTATTAATTGTGGATTATCCTTGCCATCTCTCGTTGTTCTGCGCTCAGCTCTTACAATAATCAGTATTTTTCTTGAAGTACTAATTCCTGGAGTCATATGAATATATAAAAATCTCATCATTCTGTCTGTATTCTTTTAGTATGACCTAACAAATTCTCATAATAAAGTACTACATCTTGTGTGTACAGAGAGGGAAATTCAGGGCTTTGTCTCCCTTTATATTCTGCAGAGGAATTCCAGATTTATTTTCATCAAACTTCTGGCATATTACCTGGGCCTGCACTGCAATAGATCTTACATGAGGAGACACAACCCAAACTGATCAAGATGCTGCATCTTAGTAAACTATTATCTATCAAGTAAGTAATAGTAACTGGCTGGGGGAGTGCTCTTGCCATGTCCAGACTATGAGGTACTTCTAAATTAAAGTGCCTGTTCTGTACTGGCTGTTCTGACAGCAAGAATGCCCCTGACTCAGGAGCTAAAGGAGATCATAATCACAGAATCCAAATTAGAATCTGGCAGAATAAACAGCAGAATCCAAATCCATTCTGAATTTATATTTTTTAATCTTTAATTTAGTAGATAAATGCTCTATAATCTAAATTAAGTGTACAATAAAGTACACCTAGCTTCTGGCCATGTAGGAAAAAAACCCTACAAACATTGGTCCACTGATTCCACATTCATTTAGTAAGGCAGAAATAAGCCCATTGTAACAGGAGATTGCCATAGGATCCGTATCTCCAGCTTTGCAAATGAACATGCCTTGATGTTTAATTTTCCCTGAGTTCCTCTGCCTTTAGGTACCAGCAGGAGATCATTATACTGTGACAGCACTCAGTTCTGATGACATTATCTTCAACTTTTCCCAGTTGTTCCTCCTCACCCCTGTTGTGCTGCCGTCATCTATTAACATTCCACTGACAACAATGAAAGATGTTAGAGCACAGCGCGTTAACCCGGTAGCCAGGCTGGGGTGCTTTCACCTGGACATACGTTTGGCAGTAGCCATAGAGTTAATTAGCTGGATGACTTTGTGCCAGTTCCTCACAAGACTTGTCTGAGATGCTTTGCATTTATAATTCATGGATTCATAGATTTTTATGGCCATAAAAAATCATTAGGTCATCAGGCTCTCCTTCTCTGTTATAAAGGCTGTACAATTGCATTCACCTACTCCTGTTCTTAACCCAATTACTTGTGTTTCACTGTCTTCCAAAAAAGACATCCAAAGACTTCAAAAGATGGCTATTCCACTTCTCCCTTGGAAGTTTATCCCTACAGCTAATCACCCTAAGTATTACACAACTAACATAGGCTTGGGACTAATAAAGCTTAGTCCCCTATGGATTCGTGTTTCATGGTTGATTGACTTCAATGCCTAACAAGCTGTGAGCTCTGATTAAAGTTTCATCCCATACAGAACATTTTTCAGGTCTTTTCCCCAAGTCCTTGTGAATCTTCTGTGTGTTACTAATGTGACACCTCACATTATGGCCCTGACAGTACTTCAGATCACTATAGATCTCTCTGTCGGGATTGCTGGAAGAGAGGTTTCACCTAGTCTTGATCAAATACTTTCATGAAAGCTGTAGAAACATAATTGCTTTTCAGACCACCAAGAGTGACTGCAGAGAAACATGTTCAAAAGTTACCAGAGGCACCTGTACAAATATATGCATGCACAAGTACACATGGCATTGTTACTTGCATTTTTTTTCTAAATAATTGCACCTTATTTCTTTTAAATTGTTTGTTGCTGTCTTCCTCATTATGTTTTTCTTTTCATCCTCAGTATGACTTTCATCTCCAAATGATAGTGCCCCTTAGCACCAGAATCTGCTCTGAACTTAATGCTGAAAACATTAATGCATTCAGTATTCTTTTTAATATGATGAACATCTTGAGTTACTTCTCTTTCTTATCCTATTGAGGTTTTTTTCACAGGTTGGAACAACTTTTATTTCTCTTTTCTGTAGTCTTGCAAAATTTTTCCCAATACAGACATCACGGTATGAGGACAGGCCCATATGCCCTACTGTTTTTCTGTTTTTCCAAACATCTGAGTTGGTCCAATAAACAAAAATGCATCCCTTGCTACAAATCTTTCTCGTATCCTTAGACCACTGTAGTTAAAACAACATTGCTAAGAGACAGGAACAGTATGCAGTGTTTTCAATGTTAATCTCCCCAGTGTCAGACAGAGGTAAAAACACCTCCTTATGCGATTCACAACTCCCCTTCTTATATATCAAAGGACAACATCAGTCTTTTCCCAGAACATCTCACTGGGAACTCATGTTGAGTGACTTGTCTTCTTTGACCTCTAAATCCTTTCCAGAGCTTTCTAAGACACAGTCTTCCTATTGTTCAGAGAGAAACTGCTAATGTTCCCTCAAAATACTATACACATTACACCAGAAGGAAGGTTTGTTGCAAACCATTGTTTTGGAAAGCAAAAAAGGGTCCATAGCCAAATTTCCCAAAATCAGTGCAAGAAATATCCAACAGAAAAATTTTAAAATTAGGAAGACTGAACTATACTATACTCATCTTAATATGTCAAAATACCTGTTTGGATATTGTGGGAGAGATGGAAAGAGTAGAAATGCGAATTCACATGCCAATTTTGATGATTTATATTTTGGAGAAAAGAACAGAAAAAATGTTGCAAAGGCAGGATTTTTTAGTAGTACTGCTAATCAAGCCTTGTGTGTCTGAAAGCAGTGAACGGAAATGGTATGAACCAAAATTAGAGGCGTGAAAATAAAGGGCTTGGCTTTCCTTTCAGGATATCTGATAGTAAAAGAGAATTCATATCTCATAGAGATGTTGAGGCACTCCAATTAATTGCCTTGATGATCTTCGAGAAAAAACAGATCTATAACCACTGAAACCATGTTTAAATATTTTTTGGTTTGCACATTACTCAACTAAATTATCTTTTTCAGAATTCCTTTTATTAATCAGCTCCATCTCACCTAACTACTGTCAGTTTTGCTAATTAAAAAAAAACTCAGCTGTTTGACACTATGTTCTTTTGCATCTGCAATGAAATCTAATAAAGACTGAGGAGAAAACCAGTAATTTTCTTGTGGGAAAACTGTGGCTAACTTCCACTGGGTCATCTGACAAGAAAATAGCACTAAGTGATGTTGATTTTGGTGATTGCATACCAATCCCTGAGACAACCATTCTGCTTGTGGACCAGCTCCTTGAAGAGCTGTCTGTCTCCAGGAAAGGACTGAGAATGCTCAGCTCCTGTCAGATAAGAAGGAACTTGCTATGCCAAATCCTACCTTCGAGAAAATGTTTCAGGGGAAAAGCTCTGAACATAAAATACTGTTAAATGGCTTTTAGAGACTGTTCTGTCTCTCGTACCATATTTATCAAAGACATAGCTGGATTTTAAAAAAATAATTATAAAGTGATGGTTAAGAAAAGTTCTTGTAGAAAAGGAGTGTTGATCAAGTAGTTTTCAATTGAAGCTTGGAGACAGGAATAATTTTACATTTAATTTTTATTACAGTAGTAGTAATAAAGCAGCAGCACAATGCACAAAAGATTTTATTTTTCTTTATATCTTGTTGAAAAATATGCAAATGTCCTTCAAGAAAAATAAGAGTCAAGCCTCTTAATTGTGAGAAATTAATGGCTATTCTCTGTTCTGATGAGTTTAATGGTTGCAGATATCTGACTCTGCAAACACTAACATAGAAATTACGTATTTGCATCAAGCTATTTTCATTATCAGAACCCAACAAAGGTTTGTTTATACAGCTTTTAATAGTAAACAACAAGCCTAAGAAAAAAAAAGAAGTTAGAAAAAGTCTAAACCTGAGGCAATACATAAATCTGTTGATACTGCAAAGTCAGCACTCAGTGCATCCATGAAAGAAGAAAGCCAAGGGAGGCAAACGAGGCTTCTAACTATGGAAGTTAATTAACCCAATTTTTAGCTAGAAGGGAATTTCTGTTTAAAATTCACCCAGGTTGTAGGTTATTTAATGATTTAAGATTAGATATCCCCCCTCCCCCTCTCAAAAAAAAAAAAAAAAAGCACACACACACAAAAAAAAAAAAAAAAAAAAAAAAAAAAAAAAAAACACAACCAAATATACATGATAAATTTGTTTTAAGGCCTTCCACTGGAAAAAAAACCCAGTGATAAAATACTAAGGCCACCTTAGGGACTCATCCATATATTCCTTCCAGCCATACAGGAAAAAATATTTCCCATGAGATTACAAACAAAGAGGGATTAATTAGTAAGAGATAATTCTCAGGCATTGCACAATGCATTCATGTCCCTCAAGTCAGCACATTTTACTGAATGATAATGTCAACAGCATAGATTCTTACTGGTCGAAATTATATGTACATGATACTTCTCAATTTCAAGAGACCATTAATCTTAAGGGATTTGAATTTGTATCCAGGCAAAGGAGACATCAGTGATACGATACAAATTCTAATGTGGGTTTATTCTTGACTTGAACACTTTTTAGTTCAAAGTACTGATAATGAACATGGGGGGATTTGCTTTTGATTTTCTCAGCTTTGGGAACAAGCCTAGTGGAAAGCTCATCAGTGGAAGCTGCAGGTGCACATCCCCTCTGAAGATGTTAACCTAGAAGAAAAGCCATGATCCTTCTGAGATAAATACAATGTGATAATTATAGAAAGGCTTCTAAATAGTAAAGGAGGAAAGTTCTGGTGCAATCTTCTTATAGGAAAGCAAAAATTTTAATATACATTTTACATGAAGCTATATTGGTTCATGAAAATGCCGTGAGTCTCTCTGACAGCAGAGGGCTGTTACCCTAGAGATCTCCTCCAGTCTCAAATTTCCATATTCATTGGAAAACATCCATTGATGTCATTGTAGATGGGAGCTGAATTTACCCTGAATTTGACTGGAAATCTGTCACTTCAGACACTGAGGTCAGATTTGGAAATACAACCTCAAAATCTTCTGCTTCTTTAGTCATGATACAGGTATGCCAATTGTGTACTACACTAGGTGAAATGTTTATATGTACATTTGCAAAAAAAAAAAAAAACAGTGATAGGGACAGAAGAATGCCATGTCTCTTTACTATGCCTGGACACAATGCCATTTGAACACAAAACAAAATACATAGCAGAGGATGTTTGTGAAAGAGGAGCCAGTCCTCACAGTCATCAACTGAACAGAAATCTCTGGCAGTCTTTCATTCAGGTTCTCAGACAGCTCTAAGGAAATCAAGGGTAGATATCTTTATCATTAAGCAATAAAGCTTGAAGGGAAAAGAATATACTTGTGAATACCATCTCTAACCATCTCTGATAAATTAACTGTCTTAATCCCTTTTCCCACTCCTTTTTTCCACCCATCCTTTTTTTTTTTTTTCGGTGACTACGCCCTTTCACCTGCTTCACCCTCACCCTTGCCAGCTTCAGTACTTGGAGCGATTCAGAGAGCCCTGCCAACAAACCTCCTGCTCCACCTACTGCTGTTCTGCCCCACCTCCCATCTGCTGCTCCACAGCCCGTCTGAAGGGACTGGCATTGGCAAGGAAGCAGGTGAAACACTCCGAGAAGGCAGACAGAGGGAAGCAGCAGGTTCCCAGCTGGGAGCAGACAGAGTAGGACTTAACTTTTCTCCCACGAGACCTGAGCAACCCATAGCTAGTTGGAGTTGCCCTGCAGTCACTATTCATTTTCCAGAGACATCAAAGGTCTAGCATGCTACATTTTGTACTGCTTCTTCAAAAAAGAGTAAGATGCTATTGAAAATTCTAGTAAATGCACTGCATTTTCATGATAAAAATTGTAATTGCCACTGAAGTGGTGTTTAATAATTTTAAATAAAGCTCTGAGGCATTCTAAGAAAATAAATATAGGACAAAGGGTTCTTCTGTAATATAATGCAAACCCCTCACTCAATAATATGATAGTGAAATTTATGTAATTAATTAGTGGAACTTAATGAACATTTAAATATACTGTGCCTTTGGCTATCACAGGGAAATATTCTAGCCAATGAATGCAATCAAATTAGTTAAGGAACAGTAAGGCATTTTTTTTCTTTAAAAAAGTATGAAAAGTTATCTATTAAAAAATAATGCATAAAAAATGAAGAATAAGTACCTGGTATGTAGTTTTTGTGTCTAAGGCCACTCTCATTTAGAAGCTTACTAGTTCATTGCAATTACAAATGAAAAGCTTTTCATTAATACTCATATTTGGGGAGGTAAATAGCTGCATTGCTGGCTCCAAACCAAACCAGGCTTTAGACAAGTGGTTCCTGAGATCACAGCAGCAAAGTACATAACATACACAATGTATATGCTGATAGCAGCAACCACACCACAACATTTCACAGAAAGTCACATTTGCCTAAATTTTCTAGGGCACTACAACACAGCAGAATTTTTTTCCCTGTGATCTTGAATTATAAACGTATAGATATTTTGCCAAATATTATTTTCCAGTCAAATTACTGGAAAACAAGAGCAAAAAGTTGCAATATAGAAAGAAAACATAATGTTTGAGTCCCATTGGAAAAGCCTATCAACAGCATCAATTTGGGAAGGAATTTCAGCTAGGACAAGCCTCTCAGCCTTTTGCCGGAGCAACTAACCATCTCAGCTAAAATCATGAAACTTTCTGGAATGCCAAGGTACATGAAGAAAATTTAGATATGAATCATGTTTATTTAACTTTTATTTAAAGATAGCAATAACTCCTTTGCACTCTTTGGCAGCCTAGGGCTGCTTACAAGTTACACCTGTAACTCCCATTATGTAAATGAGATTATACCTACTCATTAACCTCTAGAGTATTAATGGCTAATTATATGTCTTATTATTTAAAAGTGGATGCCCCATACAGGTTGTGTGGGGATAGGATGGCTGAATATGAGTGAAGGTTTAGGTGTGTGAAATGAAAAGGTAAAGCTGTATCTACAAAGGGTTCTTAGAGGTTAAATATTTCACATTAGGAGGATATTCATTACATTATATATAGATTAAATAAATGTGCAGGTGAAATAAAGCACTGATGTTGTAACTTGTAGCAGGCATTTGCTTCAAAGATGCTCTTGGGTATCAGGGTGAATTTCTTTATTGCCAGTTTCATACTCGCCTTAGAGCACTCATATATATGTACCCTATAGCATGTAAAAGCACATGATGTGCTAAAAATAAATCTATTCCTGGCTTTTCTTCTGAGACAGTATTAAATTCAGGTCGGTTTGACTGAATTACACAAAATTTGCAGCTACAGTCCTTTTTCAGAATAGAGGTGTTGAAATGTCCTGAGTAACATACTGCTATTTTAACCAATTATTTTGTGTAGGGGGAAGATAAGAATATATTTTAAAATATTTTAAGTAGCAATACTATTTACCCATCTAAATGTTTTACAATGTTTCAATGTGAAGCTTTTTGATTCCTGGATTAAGAATTTTTTTTTAATTCTCTTGGAGTTATTTCTCATGTAATAAAAAATCTTCCTCAAAATCTTATCTGAACTCTTGTTATTCATTTTTTTTGTTGTTTTTTGAAACTGCTAGAAGGCCAAATGACCCATTCTACACAAAGTCCTTTTTCTTAAACAGAACTTCTCTGACAGGGCTTAGCCTGCTGAACAGCATTTAATCACTATCGCTAAAGCACAGTTATGGTGTCATGCAAAAGATAGTGTCACTAAGTCTCTAGGTATGAGAAAGATGATTTGTTTGACTTGATTTTTTTTCCTAATAGCACTGAGAAATCCCTTTAGGCAAGACCCTTTTTTTTTTTTTTTTCCTTTGTTTTAATTTTTCCTTAAGCAAAAAGGAGTGGGGCTCATTTGTTAGGTGTGTGAGACTTTGCAGGTCTGGTTTTACAATACACCATTTAGTCTTTGGTGAGGCTTGTTAAACCTTGAAAGAAAAGTCATGCATTGACTGAGTGACGCCACCCTGAGGTTGATTCCCAAGGGAAAGTAAAGATTTGGTCCTGCCTTACAATCATTAGGGTGGCCGAGAACACCTTCTAGCAAGCGATAGCGTACCCAGCCTTGGCAAGCTGCATAATAACATTAAACCCAGTGATGTAATTATTCACTTCTAATATAAAGGGCAGGGTTCCCTGGGAAATCAGGAGCAGGTCTGAGAAATACATTTCACAATACAAACGGAGGCAGTTTGTCAAGACTCTAACCTGGGAAAATTAACTTATGAAGCTGTCCTATGCATCTAGTGTGCCCAGTTCAGAATAATTTCACATTTATGCAGGGAGGATCTGTAAAGCACTAAATTATCAGGCTTGAAAACCTTGTTTGAAATATCACTTTAATTTGTTGTGGCTCAGAGATCTTTAACTTCTTATTAATTATGTGGATACATAATGTAAATATGCACATAAGTTCAGCACAGGAATTTAAACTAAGCCCTACTGACCTGTGAACATAAGAGGAATTTATAGGTTGAAAATATCTTTCATATAAGCCAATGAGAAAGCACTCAAGATGGCATATAAGACTTTTCTTCAACGTCAAACTTATTTTCTCATGAGCATTTCTTCTTTTTTTTTTCTTTATCCTGTGTAACCTTGTGTGTTGCCAGGTAACAAATTTTTGCTGTGTAAAGGTACAAATTTCCAAACATATCCTCAAATACAAACCGAAAATATTTGCATCCTCATTCATTTATACACTGACAACTTTGGATTTGTTTGCAAGGGAATAGGTGCACATGCCAAAGAAGTGACTGTTCTATACCTCTGTACACAGAGAAATAGATCTTTCTGCAAGTATATTTCAAGCTGTGGAATATTTGAACTACAGCCCAAGTAATTACCTGATCAGTCTACTGGGAATGTACATATTAGAACAAGTTGTAAAATAATCTCTTCCAAATAGCTATTAAAAACAAAATTATAGATCCTGGGCCAGATTCTCAGCTGTTACAAATTGGTGGCTGTTACAAGTCTCTGACTTCGTGTGTGCAAAGCTCCAAGAGAAATTTTACAGTAAAACTACAAATTACTGAAAAATTAGGTTCAGAGTAGAATTACAGGTGGTATTCACAACATCTTCAAATTCTTTTAGGCATTTAGCCTGGATTCTCTGAATCAAGCCTGCCTCCTCTACACTGGCAGTATGAGAAACCTGGGTTCCTCCAAACTGCACCATAACAGATGACTAAAGTAGAATCAGTCAGGCAAGGTAAATGCCCTGAATACCACAGAAAGGTCATGTCTTCTTTCAATATATCTGAATTGCTAGAGAGACTCTTCTTTCAAGAAAAAAAAAAAAAAGGCAGTATCAAGCCATTTAATCGTAAAGGTTGTGGTTATTTGCAAAAGCAAATCAGTTTTTGCTCCAATTTCTGCATCACTTTCTAATTTCTCTGGGATTCTCTTAATTAAAAAGTATCCTGGATATTGTCTTGCTGTCTATAATAAGAAAGATTCTTATTTTCTTCTTTAATGACGGTCTAAATCTAGTGTAGTAACCAACTGACTAATACAGGGAAATCCCAATCTTTCAGCTCCATTGTATAATTTATACAATATGTTCAACACTTTCCCACATAATAAACGTGGGAATCCCTTACAACCAGTCCAAGGTCTGAGGTTTTTTGTATGAATCATGTTCGCTGCATCCTGGCTTAACCACACCCCCAACTACTTCTGCTGGGAGCCAAAGAGTTACTGCAATCACCACTGGTTAGAGATACCATGTGCAAAGGCATTATTTACAACAGGATGCAGTGAAGATGAGAGACAGAGACTGATAACTTTATCTCAGGGGTTACCTGGGAAAGACTGCTCTAGGTCTATTTAAAAGAGTAACTTTAAATAATGAATAAATTAAGAGATATTATCATTCAAATATTACTTCTTGCTATGACAAATCTTTCATGTAACCCTTAGCCAGGTTCTGTTTATTTAAGGTGATGCTCATTTGAATAGTTTGGGAAAGAAGTGCTTTCACTGTACCTGTTATTCAATTTGACAGTTCTTTGCAGCATGGGAGAGTCATGTTTGAACTTGTACAGAGAAATGTCATTGTCTTGTCTTAAGAAAAGATATTCAAGATACCTCAGATAATGTTCACATTTAGCCTCCCTGAGTGGAAAATTAATGTCTGGCAGAAGTTTTAATGTGAGGGAGAGGGAAAATGACAACAGGTTGTCCCATTATTTATTCAAAACTGGCAATTTTAATCAGCCTTCAGAAACTAATGTATAGTTTCTGAGTTATGCTCAGTACTGTAAATCCAGCTAGACAGTTGCCTGTAACATAGATATCTCCATTGTACATTTATTCCTATTTGTTAGAGCCCTTGTAGATACACAAACATAGCACAGACATAATCACCTCTTGGTCTTTTCTCTGTCACACATATTTCGCTTCTTTTATACTGTGTCGTCAAATGAGTCCCAGCTCCACCTTTTGCAATCAGCAACAAGAGTTTGTCAAAGCTTTAGGCTTTTGGACTTTTGCTCTGAATCATGCTCTGGAAGAACCTCCTAGATACACCCCTGTCAGTTGGCTCCAGAGAGAACCAAATCTAAAGGCCATTCAGATAACTCTGCCACCTAAGTCAGAAACTGGATTGTGACTGTTAGCTAAAGCCACTCACAGTTAAATGGGGGTAAAGAATTAAGGGCAAAAATGGTTCAGTGCTACATTTGTAAGAGTGAGGTTTTTAGAGTGTTTTCCTCTCACTAAAGGTAGTTTTTGGAGTGGGAGGGAGAATTCATAAAAGGAATTGCTTTTGCACTATCATGCAAAGGTGCACTAGTCACAATCAACTACTTGTTGAATATTGCGAGTTTGCCAGGTCTGCATTCACTGCATGAAGCAAGGAGGTCAGAAGTAGGGATCCCAAGTTTGGTTCTTATCTACATCACTGATTCAGTTTGTAATATTAAGCAAGTCAAGTAAGTGGTGTCAGGTAGGCATCACAGGTTTTTCCACATCACAGAAATGCTGTTTGGCTGAATTAATTTATGCTTATGAAGCACTTAAACTTTTTTTAAGAAGTCAGTGCAGTAGTATGAAAAGGAATTTCTCACAGGTTCCAGAAGTGCTGGGATCCAGAGGAACTGAGGCAATTAATCAGTGTTCTTACAGAGTGAGAGCACTGTGCCTCTCTGAAAGACAAGCATACACAAAAGTTAAGGAATTGTTTATTCCAGCCGTAATAGGAAACTTTTGTATATAATTTCCCTGCTTACTCAGAGGCACTTTAACATCTGTCAGGCCAGGCCTAGCATTTAGCCCACAGATCTGAGGACAGAAACACATGCCCCATTTCCTGATAGCAGCTCACCCGCCACTGCTGCCAGACTCAGGGACCATGCATAAGGCACCAGGCTCAGTTCCACCAGTGTGTAGTTGGGCTTCATGGACCAAATCCAAATTTGTGCAGGTGTAAATGAGAGCCACATAATCTGTTCCATGCCTTTAATGAAATTTCAGTTCTGATTACATGGCACTTTCTTCCTTTTAACCATTCAAGAAGGGATAAGGACTAAAGCCAAAAGCTCCTCACCTTCCATTCCTTGCTTCTTCGAGGCATGCAATATTTCAATCAGAATCCTTATCAACAGCTCCAAACATGATTCTCATCCCTTCCCATTCAGACAGTGCCAGTCAGGTCAAACAGCAATCACCACAACATTTAGCATCGTTCAGGGAAAAAGTGTTTAAAGGCATCTACTCTTTTCTTTTAAATCCCTGATTTCAATCAAAATCTCTTCAAGCTCTGCAATAGAAAAATTGCTTCTTTCACTCAAACACCACCAACCCCACTCTTCTTTCTTGTATTTAATCATAATTCCTGTTCACTGAGTTGTTCTTTCTCCTGGGTTTTTACACCTGTGCTCCTCTCCACTTGTGCTCAATCTTTAAGCATCTGGTAACATCCAGTGCTGCCAAGTTTTCCTTTGAGAGCAAGCACACTCAGAGGCCAATAGTGACAGTAATCATTGTAACAGACAATTTCAAAAGTTGTGTGTTCCTCTTACACTACAGGGACTGCTTTTCCAGCCCAAAGGGAAAAAATATAAACTGAAAATCGTAGAACAATCCAAAAATATGTATTTTCAGCTAGTCAGGAAAGATAATGCAGTGGTTTTATTTTTATTCTTTACTCCTACAGACCCGTACATGCATTCACACATCTATGCTTCAGAGCACTTTATCACTTCAGTCAGAATTTAGAATTTTTAAAAGGCATGCAGTGCAAGGCATTGCAACTGATTGCAGTCTGTTTCTATCACCCAAAGAGTCTGGAAGCATAATCAGTGTTGTATTCCTTATCTGCTGTATTTCCTTGTCTCCTTTTGCACCCTGACAGAGGATTAATCACCTGATGGGAATACCACAGACTGCAGAGATCTAGTGGGAAATGTATTTCTGAATGACTTCACACTAGTCAGAAGTTCATGATGTCTATGATTTATCGTCTCTAGTGAATTTCTCATTGCTTTTGAGAATTTAAACTAGTTCAGCTGCTCTAGTGATGAGGCACAGGATGCAAGTACAAGGCCACGGTAACTCTGTGAAGCACATATTTGGAAAGCAGCTTTTCCAAAATACGCAGAGAAATGATGACTTTAGACCTAAGGAGGAGAAGAGAACTTAGTTTTCAGCTGTTTCCACATTCTCTTCTGGCTGTGCTATAAAGACTTATACATAGGAAAAAAAATGTAGAACTTTGGCCAAAATCTGAAGTCTTCCTTCAATTTTCATCACATTTTTACATGGCAAACTACCTCTCAGCATACTTCCATGTAATAAGATACACACGTGGAAGAGCAGAAAGAAAAACAAGGCCAAGATGTCAGGACTGCTCTTTGGCATATTCAGGATGTACCAACTGGAAGCTGAAAATGAGAGCAGCTCAGGTAACAGACACTGTTGGACAGATGGGGTTTATATACCCCAGGAGGGTAGAAATGTTCAGTAGGATCATTCAAAAGCAAAAGCAGATGGCAACATTATATAAATTCTACCCTGAATAAGGATTTCAGGTTCAGAGCCCTGATCAGATGGAGCAAGTATAGCTTGGCTGCCATCACTCAATGTTTCAACTAATTTTTAAAGCATTTTTATTTCTTAATATCTTCCTCACTGTTCAGTTTTGATACGCAGTGCTATGTCTCCTCTTCAGGCTTGAATATGGTTAGTAATTTCTTTGGGATCACAAAACTATAAAAGCAATGTTTAGTCCTACAAAATAAACACTCAACATTTTGCAACCTCTAAATATACTTCTGAAAACATACAGTATCTTCTTTGGCCCAAAAAGACTTTAAAGGCTGTCTTCACTGAGCAATGTGATAAAAATAACTAAAAATATTCAATATACTGGCAGTGTGTTTTAAGTGTTAAAAAGTAAAACACATTTGGGCATGCATGTGAGCAAGGGTCTGACTACTGATTGGTCTGTGCCTGTGTAAAGGGGCATAAAGCCCTACTGTTCTGATACAAACAACTGCAAGTGACAATGCTAAGGAAAAGTACTGGAAAACTAAGGTTACCAAGAAGTCAGTAAGCTATAACCAAGCTAGTAAGTCAAGCAGCTGTTTATCCATAGTCATATCTATATAAACACCAGAGACTTACAAGTTCGAGACAAATACAACAAAACCAGAGAGCTGTCCTAATGGCTGACTTAGGAGAAAAGAGACACTGTGAGATGAGTAATTGGTTACTCCCCTAATAGTCTGGGTATGCCTGTCCTCCATTTTGAGAATTTACATGTTTCCTGAAATGAAGAGAGGTTTCATCTCCCTTCAGCTATCATGCACACCTCTTTCAGAAGGTTTGCTTTGCCCAAATTCTTTGACAAGGAGTGAGTGAAATCTCAACCCCACTGAAGGCAGTGGGAAATTTGCCATTCACTATAACAGAGCCAGGGTTTCAACAGAAAGTTTATATCTGTAGAAGACCAGACTGAATCTAGTCCAGTGTTTGTGAAGTGCTTTGAAGTAGAGAGTGTTGCAGCACAGAAAGTATTGGTATTATTACTACTGCTATTGAGTGCATGACAGAGAAGAAAGGTAGAAACCTTAGAGTGAACTGGAAGGAAACACTGATTCTGGAGATCTTTCTCAGAGGTCAGTACATGGCATTTTTCTAAACATTTTCCTTTAAAAGTGTCTAGTAAAGTTCTCTTTCAACCTAAGTACTTTCTTGGCATGTTAATCAGAAGCAGATCTTCCTACCAAGCCCATCCTTATGGAAAGCGTCCTATCTTTTGTTTTATATACTTTTCCTGAGTTTCATTACTGGTCTCTAAAGATTAACTGAAATACTCTACAGAGGGGTTTTTTGGGGTTTTTTTTCAGAAGCATTGCAAAAACCCACACTGGAAGGGAAAATCTATGTTTTGCTTTCAGCCTGTCTGTTCTTCCTCTGAACTACAGTGTGGCCCATGCACTGCACTCGCCCATGGAAAAGAAAGCCTGGGATCCAGAATTGTTGGCAATTATAAGCTCTTCCATCACTTGTGGTTGTCCTGTATTTATTACCACCAGACAAGACAACGGTTGGTCACCAAGGAAAAAAAAGCCCTCTCCCATGATCTCATTAACTAGTTTATTCTGCCACAGACTCATTCAGAATTCTTTTTAAGTTACATGGACATCACTGCAGTCAGGAAATGTGTTAGCTGCTACCAAAGGAACTAATATTTGGGTCTTGGCTGTCGCTTTCCCCCAGTATTCTCAGATCACAGTCCCTGCAGTTCCCTCAAGCATCTTGCTTATTGGAAAAAATCACTCCCTGTAGGGTTCAGACACCCAGGAGCTGACCTTCAACTGGTGCAGACTGTCAGGGCTCCCTTAACCTCAGGCAACCCAAGGTTTTAGGCTTCAGAGGATTTATCAGCCACTCAGCAGCTGTGAGAAGAGCACAGCTTTAGGTCAGAGAAGGAACAGGCCAGCAGTTGTGAATCAGCCATTGGCATACTCAGCTCAGCTGAGAATTCCCAACCACAGCCTACAGAAGGGAGTTGTTACATCTTGATTAATTTCAAATTACACTGCCTTCTTTCATTCTCTACCTTTTTTGGTTATCTCAGTGCACAGCAATGGTCCCAGTGGTTGAGATCTGCACAGTTGTGTTCTTGACTCTGATCTTAATCATGTGGCCTGTGATGGAAACAGTGACAAATTATTTCTATCAGTCAACTAAAAAGAAAGGACAGCTTGTGTAGTCTTCTAAATTTAATCAACTACACTACAAGTCAAATAAAGGTGGTGATACAAAATATGCTATTTAATACTTCACTATTTAGTAGGTATAATCGCAGCTACAAAGAAATTTGAAATACTGTAACCTAGGAATCTTCCAAAAACAGTTTCTTCTTCTGTTTTTAACCCAGATGTCACTTACTAACAAGCTATTGCTGCTGAGACACAGCACATTAGCACTGAATTAATGCACCTATACATCTTCTAGAATGGAGTCTGGAATGGATCCGATTTCTATATGAACAACTGTGATCACATCTACCTACATGCAATCATGTCAACACCTCACCTGATGCTCATACAATTATTTTTCAAGAAGTCTCTTAGTCTCTCAGTGCTTTGGAGAATGAGACCACTTTCTTTGTAAACTGAAATATGGATCTAAATGCCCAAGTTTATAGAGATAGATTTTAAAACATTGGCAATAGTGAATAACTGCATTAAGAGCAAAACCAAATATAACCATCTATTTATGTATTTGCTGCAAGTATATATGTATTCCCTATTTAAACTTACCAGTAAAAAATGGTATGTTCGGATGTAACATTTCAACCAATAAACACATTCCTAAGGGAAGATATGGCATGCTTTTCCACCACTTATCACAGTCTAACACACCAGCTGCATCTGTTCAGGGCAGTTCATATCTCACTTAGCACTACTTTTCATGGCCTGTGACATAAAAAAGAAGGTACCTGGGCTCACTCTCCATTCTTAGGAAGATCCACAACACTGTGCAAATCAGTATTTCCCTCATGCTGCACTGCTCTTAAGCATTCGTGGGTGATTTCAACACAAACTGGGTTTTGACTCCAACAGAACAGGCAGACAAGGGGAGAATTTAGAAAAGGAGAAAGGTGGACAGAGTGCTGATCACTTTCTGTGCCCTCAAAAACCACACAAGCAGCTTGGGCTAGAGAGGCTTAGCAAAAGGGATAGGTTAGTGTTTGAAATCAGCTCTCTGAAATCAGCTGTAACATCCTTATGGATTTAAGGGGGTCAGGATTCCACTCGCTGTTTCTTCCTGACAGAGAAAGTCTAGTGGTTTGCTAAATTAACTTGTAGCGGACCTACTTGTTCCTTTCCTGGAATGGGGGGCAGCAGAAGACCTGGTGCTGGTAAAGCCCTTTGATGTGCCAGCCCTCTACAGCTTCCATGTCCTCTCTGTCTCTCAGGGTCACAGCTGTTCACAGCCCCATGGCTGACCAGTACCTCACAGCACGTCTTCCCTGCCTTCCCTGCTGGTGACAGGCACCCTCCAGCCATGCACCTCACCTCCTCAGCAGCTCTGGAGGCCTGTGGTGGGTCGGCTCCACTGATCAGCTCAGAGATTTTGTTTAGAAGGCTTCTTTATGCTGTTTATGCTGCTGTCAACACCACAAACCTAGCACTGGCACCTCGTTGTTTACATACCTTCACTCCAGGACACCCTCTACTAACACTGCCCAGTGTGTGAGGGTGCAGCTTCTCTTTTTTATTTTTATAAGGTTTGTTAACCACATCGCTATAAGATATTCATTCAGATTTCACCCAAACAGACCTCTTGCTGTCAGCAATGTACGCTTGCATTCCTATGTAAATAGACCATAAGCCAAAATAGAGCTTTTTATAGAAGATAAGGTCAGGCACATCTTTACAAGAAAAGGAAGCTTTGGAAGCTTCTGTACTTCTACAAGAATAAATTTCTAAATGCAAGGGAAAAATGCACAGAAATGAGCACGTTCTGTTGGTGATAAATCACAATACTGAAAGTAGTACTCTTTATATATCTTTATTTGGAGGCTTAAGAGTACATATTTAATGTGTGTATATAAAATATGTCCTTGTAAGACTAAAAAGTTTTTTCAGACTTCCATTGAAAAATACTGTGCACTTAAGATCACTCTTTTTAATGACTCACAGTTCAGAAAAGATTTCAACCAAGTTTTTCCTCTCAAGCTGGGTATCAAATTATTTGACAATCTTTTTCTCAGTTTGGCTCATGTATGTAAACATCTGGAGAAACATTATGTCCTAGGCTTAACCACAGATTTTATATCATAAGATAAGCATACATTTTAAATACTAATTTAAAGCTTAAAATACTGAAATCTCATAAATTCAAATAGGTCCCTAGTTTTCCAAGTATACATGTCCATTACTCTTTCAAATAATTTTAGGAGAATAACACAATCCTTCTAACAAAAATACCAGACCCCACTGTGTTTAGATTGACGGGAACTGCAGCAAGACTCATACAATTTTTTCCTCACCAACATGACTCTTAACTCAATTGTCAAGTTTGCTGTCACCTCCAATCTAGATTCCTGTGAAAGGTCATGCACATCTAATGCATTGGCTCAACTTTTATTGTACTGGGACATTGTGGTTAACTTCAGATCTCCAGCTAGCATTCTCAGTAACCACACTGAGAGGCAGAATTGGAATCACATTGAACTGAGCTACTTCCATGATAACAGCTTTTGAAGAACTTGTGCAAGTTTCTGGATGATAAAAAACTGCATCAGTTATTTTGGCTCTTGATTCGTTCACATTTGATGCAGCTGAACAGAAATTAAGCATCAGTTAACCTGAATGCTTCTCCAGAAATCTACATAGAAAACAATTTAGTGTTCTCAAAATGAGACTTGACAAGTTATTTTTCTTATATTTCAAATTTATCTCAACAATAAAATTTCGATTTGTCCAAAGGTTACTACTATGTTTCTAGTGGTGTCAGAAGTAAGTATCACAATAATTTGGGGGCTGATAGTTCATATGGATCACCCAAGTTCTTCTTTCTGAGACACCATTAGGAAATCAGAGCAGAATTTGGTTTACCGTATTTTCACTTGCAAACTTTTAGGTACCCTAAAAATGCTTCATGGGGAAGACAATTAATGAAGCATTTGCAATTAACTTCTTTTATTGCTGAGTACCGCCCCAGTACTGTGATGTAATTCACCTGTGCTGTTTGACCCAAAGGGGAATTTGGCAGCTGAAGCTGAGATGTTCTCACGGATCTGCCCTATTACCTAACTTTACCTACTGCTTCATTAGAGAAGTGTAAAATGATTTACATATAAATATAAAATCAATTTTATACAAAGCACTCTGAACAAATGTTTTCCACTATGTGATTAAAAAAAAAAAAAAAAGACATTTTATTTGGCTGGAAATGCTTTGATGAACAACAGGTCTCATTGACTACACCATTGAAATGCTCTAATGAATTTTTAATGTCTTTAGTTGTTTAACTGGATCTTATGACACAGAAGCTGAAGACACAGGAGCATGATGTTTCCTCCACTGGCACATTTAAGGAATCAGTAGAGACATGCCAAGAAAATGTTCTGTTTTCACAACAAGGCTCCAAAACTGAACTCAAGGGAAAAAATAAAAAGCATTTTGTCATTGTTTCTAGAGTTAAACTACTGCTGCTGATTTGAAATGTATATTACCCTTTCCTCAAACTGAATACACTTGGTTCTGTCCTTTACCTCCCCACTGGTATGGTATTACATCTGTGGCTGGCTGACAGGTGGCAGAAACTGATCACATTTGAAAAGAAATTAAAGGTGAGAGATCTCTTGCTGCACAGACAGTAGGAGGGAAATTCTGCTACTCTAATCTACATGCCACTTCCCCATGAAGTTAAAAACCTGATTTCCAAGATGCTGATGTGCTTCCCTTCTAGCTACTATCGCACAGGCCTGCCAGCTGCAGAGATCCTTCCTCTCTGCTTAGTAACCCCGTACTGATTAACAAGATTGAACTGAGAAAGTTCACCTTACGCCATTTTGGCAGCTCCTTCATTTACTACCAATGTGCCCATGTCTGCTGCAGGTTTTAAATCCCATATGCAGTCCCGAGCCATAGGAACTCAAGCACAATGAGATGATAAATCATTATAGACTCCTCTAGCATTCTGCTGTTTTTCTGGTGACCTGCCCGCTGTGCCTTGAGAAGCCCCCCAGCTAGCATGGAGGCTTTCTTTGCTGTAAAAGCCTATGTATTATCATCAGCACCAACAGAACAATGGAGTTGGCTGCACATGCAGTGGGAACCCAGTGCACCATTGGAGAGAAGAGCCTCTTGCAGAGCTTGCAGAGCAGGGATTGTGAGGAGTGTAACACAATGAGGCCTGCGGAGCACTAATGCACGTAGGGGTTGCTGTGCCAGGGCTCCACTCAACAAGCTGCATCTCCTGGCAAAGTGACAGGGTAGGATTAGTGCTGATCAGAATGACAAGCTACTTGCTCAGTTTCCTCATGTTAGAAGGAGAGGAGTAACACAGCAGGGATAGGAAGAACTTCAAAGCCTGCAAGGACATGAGAACTGTTTCCACACCAAATAAAATAAATTAAAAAAAAAAAAAGGTGCATCTTCCAGCAATTTTTCTGAGCACAGTGAAGAAGGTCCCAAAGTTCACTCACCCATAGACTTCCCTGAATGAGAAATAATATGTAGAAAGTGGGTGTCTTCTTCCCAGAACACACTCCAGAGTGTTTGAGAATGTACCTCATCCTCCCCCACATTTGTTTGTTTTATCCATCTGTTATTGCCCCATATTTGATTATGAATTGAAAGCATTCTCCTGGAGCTGCACTCTGAGCTTTTCAAACTGAAGTGTTTGAATAAGGCTTGTCACTACAGGAAGGATACAGAGGGCATCACATTCCCCAGCTGCCTCCCATCACCCTTTCCCCCTCCCTGCACCTCAGGGCCAGTAAGCAGCTTGGATGCAAAAGGGGAGAGCTCTAAGCAGCTGCTACCTCTTCCCTGTTTCTCCTGCTGAGCAGCTCCCATGCAGGAAAGTGGCTCTGTTGCTTGATTTCAAGTTGGAGGAGCCTGAGGGCAAACAGAATGGTTCATTGGGCTGTCTAAGCCCGCAGTGGCACATTAGTAGAGGATGGATTACCCCCATCCTACACAGCCACAAAGGACAGGCATATGAGAGAGAGGTCATGTGGCTCCCCGATTCTCCCTGCCCCAGCCACAATGCCTGATTAAAGAAATTATCCTAATTTTTCCCAGATGAGTGTCCCAAGGAAATGCACACAGTCTTACAAAGCATTTCTTCTGGAAGAGTCTGCAGAAATAGGATGTTCTGGCTGTACTGTTCTGGCTAAATTTGGGAAGTTCCCTATCTTCCAGAGGACTTTCCAAGAAGGGGCATTTGAGGGTGATTTTCACTTCCTCTGCACTGGCTGAACTGACACATGAAATGACTTGGGCTATGGAGGAGTTTATTTGCTCCAGCCAAGTGTCCTGCAGAACAAGCAAAAACTTCAGTTCAGCCTACAGGAGATCTCTCTGACACTGTCAGAGTGTGATAAAAACCATGGCAGCCAGCAGAGCTGGGAGCATCCATACTGTTTTTGCACTGTTCTTGAGTGAGAAGAATATAAATCTTTTAAATGTACAGCCTGTTTCTTAAGAAGTAGTTTTGGTTTTTGTCCTGAACTACTCCAATAAGCCATTTGCATTTGATAATTTAACTGATATGAGGGCTGTTTCAGGTAGGAAATTTGCTGCTTTGTTCTTCGCAACATGAGGAAATTTATTTTAAAAACAAGTTTTCAACTTCAAAGCTTTGTAAGCCGACACAAAACACAGCACACGCACACCACCCATGCTTCGCATTTTAGCCATTTGCAGAGCCCAAAAGCAGTGTGGAGACGGCTGACAGTAAGGGGATTGAAAGAGCTTTTCTGTGTGGGCTCCTGCTGCAGCCAGATTAGATGAGGGAATTAGAGACAGGGTGCGGTTCCCACCTCGAATGCCTCTCCTGCAGTTCACAGACCTTCACACTGCCTTATTAACACGCACTTCCCTCTCTCCTTCCAAACATGCAAACTGCACCCTCTCCCAGGTCCCTCCTTAGCTTAAGGGCGCTGGCATGTTCTCTGCTGACTTTCTGGAACCCAGGGATTTCCAATTATTTCCACATCCTCCTCCTGTTTCTCTTCTGGCTGTGATGCCTTTGGGCTGCCTGCTTGACTTCCCACTCCACAGGTCTGCAAGGCAAGGGCAGAAACGCCAAAATTAAGAGAGCAGAGTAATATTTGCACAAGGCAGAAGGGAAAAGGAACAAATATAAATTGCCTGGGGCCAAATCTGCTTATTCTATCTTGCTCCTTTCTAAAGTGGCAGCCTTTGTCTCCTCAGGTTCTTGTTAAGCTTCCCAGAGCATCCAGCTTTGGCTCTCTCAGTTCTTAGGAAGCAGTGAGGAGTGTCTTCTTTGCTTTTAGGCACAAAATGCTGCATCAAGAAGGTGAGGTGCAGGCAGAATTTTTTATTTGAGTATGTGGCACCACAGTGCAGCAGATCTGAGAAGCCTGAACAAACCATTGCAACATTTTAAATTCTTGCATTAGGTGACATCTTCCCAGAGCAAAAGTTGACCCCAATCTGATAAGCAATTGTTGCAGAGCCTGCACCTAAGGTCTGTCCAGCACTCAGTCTAGCAATTCCCTCACAAAGATACCAGCTTGGCCCATCACACAGCCCTAAGACACTCCCTTGTCTTGTCTTTTCAGTGCTTGTTTAACTGCTCCTCTATTTTGCTGTGTATCAAAGGCACTCCTCGCTCCATTCCTTCCAGACTAGAAAGCTGGTGGCTTGTAAGGAGCCTCCTCCCAGCCCTTCCCTGGCCAAGGCTACAAAGGGCCTCCACCCTCTTGTTTGCTGTGGGTACTAGTACAAAAAACCCCCTTCACCCTGTTCCCAGGCCAAGTATTGCAGGGAGGGAAGGGGAAGGAAGGAAAAGGAGATAGCAAATTGACTTATTGTTCACAAGAAGTGTGGGGGGAATGTAGAGAAAAGCTGACCTGAAATGTAAGGCTCTTTTAGTTTCCTCCATCTCCTGCAAGGATGATTTCTGCTGTTCCCACTCTTCCCCACTCCATTCCCCCAGTCCAACTCCTACCCCTGAAGGGAGGGAAAGAATTGTGCCTGTCTTTTGCAGAAGTCCTGGCTTCTCTAACAAGTTAGTCAGTCAAAGCAGCTCTCCACACTGGCAGAGCCAGGCATGTGGTGAAGGCCTAGGCTCAAGTTCTCAGTAGCACTGCAGGTCCTCAGTGCCAGTCTGTTAGGTGGCCAGAGTAAAAGAGACACCAAAGCATTTATCTGGTTAATTACTCTTTCATTTTCTGCGTTATTCCCATTTCCAAGTCTGTGTGCATACACTTGCAGCCCCTAACAATAGCATGTTTGTGTGATCCCAGCTGACCAAACAAGAGAAGTTATTTATAACTACAGATGACCGGACTCTGCTGTATTTTCATTTATGTAATTTTCCTTAGATCATCCATTGGAAAGGGGTCATACTTTCATGTTTCTCACACGCAGAGGCCCTGTAGGTTAGCACACAGGAGATGAACCTTGGCAGCCTGCACTGCTGGACTGCCTGAAGAGGAACTCCCCCTGCAGCTGCCTGAACCAAGAACACACGGGGGCTGAGGGTGAGGTCGTTGTTCTCAGTGCCACACCAGGCAGCAGGTGGCTGAAACGGCAGGACCAGTGACTCTCAGAAACAAAGCTTTTTGAAACAACTCCTCGTTTGTGGGTTTTCTTTTGTCAAGGCTCACTGGCATTTCAGAGGAACAGTCAGTGCCTGAGGAATTCCAAAATAAGTGAGTGGAATATTGAGAAGTGGCATTAAGTAAACAGGATAAATGACCATAAGGTCATTCTTCGATGGGAAACAGAACCACAGCATGTCCATCCATGCTAACAGCGCATAATTTCCCCATCCACATCAATGCAACTGAATTTAAAAACACTTTTAATATTTTTAGAAGCTTCTCTCCGTACAAGCTTAAATGTGGACAGGCTTGAAATTACTTTGGTAGTTAGGACATCAAAGGCTACCTCTTTGAGGCCCTTCTACCTACAATCTTTTCACATTATATGGAAGGCTTACAGTAGGTAAAGCACTTTCTGTAGTCCCATCACCATGCAACAAATACTATCCAAGACAAATTAATTCAAACAAACATACTACAACAAAAAAAAAGAAAAAAAAGAAAAAAAAAAAAAGAAAAGGGAAAAAAAAAACCAATTTGCAAAATCCCGTGTTTCTATCTAGTAAATAGGGCAGTTCTCCACATGGCTTCTAGAAGAAGCAAGAGACACAAAGGGAACTGCTATCTCCAAGGTCTCCTTTTAGGGTTGCACATCAAGATTCAGAGCAGCCAGATGAAGACAGCAGCATATTTTACAGTAGACTGATGTATGAAATAGGCCTCACAACTAATCCTAGCAGATACATACCCAGCCAGAGCATATCTGTAAAATAAAGCCACAATATCTTTTCCTTAAAATAGAGAGTATTAAGGAACTTGGTGATTAGAAATACACAATAAAACTCAGAGATGGCAGTAAACAGGACAGAAATTAGTCATAGAGGTTTCATTCCTTTATGTTAAAGCACCATAGTGTTTTTAATTGGTCCAGCCCAAATAACAGAGAAAATTTATCCAAAGAAAAAGCAAGGGTCTTCTTTGGGGTCCTTAAATATTAACCTGCACTTCGGAGGCTGTGTCAATGCAACTGAATAGTGGTGCTATTCTCTAGTGTAAAAACTTTTCCTACTTACAGAGGGTTATCTTTCCCATTTGATTTTCTCTTTTATCTGTGGGAAATTTAGGCATTTGCTGAAGATTTCAGAAAAGGGAAGTTGCCTGGTATTGGGAATTCTGATATCAGAGCCATGGAATGCCACGCACTTATTAGCCAAGTGTTTCCATCCCTCTGTATACATGACTCCTTCCTCAAGCCAATAATTTTCATAACCTTTTGCCCTTTCCATGGCATCATAGCTATTTAGTAATATTTACTTTTTTTCCCCATCTTGTAAAATGTATGACGCCATTGCCTTGCTGGTTCATGACTGATCCCCACATAGATCAACTCAAACTCAATGAGTAGTTCACAGAGCTTTTGTTCCCAAGTATGTTAGTCAATAACCCCTAATTTATCTAAGGAAAAAGACATCCAAATGATTAAGAAGGAGGTACCACAGCTTTTTTAAGCTTCTGTCTGGTGCCATTAGTCTCAGGCAGCAGTCTCACAACTGAATTTACTGGAAGAGCTTTTATCTTTGGGAAACCAGTGCCTTCTGGGCTAATTATGAGAATATGTACTTGGCACTATATCCAACATAGGGTTGTAATTAGCAGCCAGTATAGCACTTCTGTTCAGCAAATAACCGGTTTATTTCTAAGGACCTATTTGTAATATTGCTATCTACTAAAATGAGACATTATTGTAATTGCTACATGGTCTAGGCCAAATAAAGTTGTGTTGTCATCCTTATGTCCACTTGCAAGAACCATGAACACTAGCTAAAGTTCCAATTTCTCAACAAGTTACAGATTTTTTTAGAGAAGAGCAGGAAAGATCCAACTTCTGTACTTACATCAGAAAGAAGACTGAAGTTGTTTTTAGCCTAATTCTCAATGTAGAATGAATTGTGAATTATTTTTCTCATCCATGTATTAAAATGGATGAGCTTCCTGAAGGACATTCAATTAATCAACTTAGGTGGCTACACCTTCAGTAAGAGAAAACCCTGTTGTCTACTAACTGTTGAGGAATGATCTTGTAGAGAATAGTGAAAATTTAAGAATACAGTTATATGTCTTCGCATCCTGGAAAGTCTGTACTGAAAGAAAAACTGTTTTGAAATATGCACACCTAATTTTTACTGAGTCCAGAACGTGTCTGAAATAATATGTGCTTTAAAATGTTTATTTTGCCAGGAAACTCCAGGAATATAGCTATATTCTATATTGCAAATCAAAATAGAAATGTCACAAACCTGCCAAGTTCCATGTGGTGCCCCATGGGTACCCCAGAAGCTTTTTGCTTTGCATCCTGTCTCCTCAGCATGAGATCATCTGCAACCTCTGCCATGAGAAAGGTCCCTTCCTCTTACTGCCTCTAGCAGACTCATACAAGAATCTGAAATACAAAAGCATAGTGTGTGAATAGAGTAAACCAGAGTAGAACTATTATCTCTGTAGTGTACTGGATTTCGCAGTGTAAAAATTTTCTTAGAAATCTTTCAGACCAAAATAAATTTATAGAATGAAGTGTAATACTGACCTTCAGTCTTTCTTTTACCCTTGAGCAGAAAAATTAGAGGAACAGTCATCTATGGGGAGGAAGCTGTACAGAGCAGGACCTGCATTATCCTCCAGGATGCTCGCACTGGGTGACACACTGCCTACAGTATTGCTGCTAGAGACATTCCTGAGAAGCCTGAAAGAACACACCAAGTGTCTGGTAAAATATGCAGGGATCTATACAAGATTCAAGCCAAGCACTGAACATTTTCTTCCTGCAACATTGCTGCTCTTTTTTTAGTTTGATTGATGAAAACAGTAGTCATTCTTCTCTATATGGTCGAAGAATGGAATCATAAAATCATAGAACCATATAGATTTGAAATGACCTTTAAGATCATTGAGTCCAACTGTTAACCCAGCACTGCCAAGTCCACCACTAAACCAACAAAGACTATTTAGGCTGCCCATCACATATGGGAAGCCTTGGGTAGGAAATCTGTCATACAGGTTTGTATAGCACCTCTCCCCCAGCTCCAGATGTTGGAGGGGAAGCCATACAAGACAGAGTTAGAAACCTCAGAAGTATGCTTGGTCTTGTCTATCCCTCATCTGCCACCAGTACTAACACTGCAGATCTGTCCAGTGTGGAAATATGAGTTCAAAAGCCTTTCCACTCTCGCTGCTGACTTCAATACAGCTGCTAAGCTTATGCATGATATGTTTATGTTAAAGGTTTGGTGTAAACGGGGCTTGTTTTGCGTAGCTGTCTGAAAATGTCCCATCCCCTTCTTTTCAAAAGTGGGCAAAAGACCAAATATTTCTATAAAGCTTTTAAAATCCTATAGTCTGCAGAAGATGTTAAATCTTCCAAAGCAAAATTAAAAATTTGTAGAGAGAGAGGGCATTTTTTCTGGGAAAATGTTAGATTGTTAAAAATGCTAAATTTAAAACCTTTCAGATAATCGTAATCACCAAACTACAGCAAAAAGTAGAAAGGATATTTCTGCATGAATTCTGTACCTTCCAAATGGTTATAGTTTCTTTTAAAGATTTGTCTAACACAGGCAGCATAGTGTAAATTCTTAGTAAAAACAAGGATTAGTAACAGCATTTCACATAGTGAAGGCTTTGTAATGTACCTTCTATTTATTTTGGTCTCAGACTCATCAGGAGAAGAGAAAGAGCTTGTAGTTTCTTGATGAAGTAATTTAGTGAATGGTGGGCAAAGAAAGTAATTTAATTACTGGCTTAAATAATTTATGTGACAGCCATGCAGTTCTTTTATCTTCTGTTAGGCAGTGTGTTCATTTTTTTATGTCTAAAACTTTTAACACAGTGTGTCACAGTGCTAAACTCAGAATGTGTGGAAAGCCCAAGGTCTCTGTGACAGAGAATCAGACTGCAAATTAATTAATTCCTCTTTGCTGCTTCAAATTGGGGCTGGTGGGCACAGCTCTTTCCAAGTTTGTTTCACCCTGAATTACGTACGTATACTGAAGACATTTTCCAGTGGGCAATACAGTATCACAGCAACCCTGCACTTAACAGTAGCGAGGAACTCCAGAGACAAGGTGGGGAGTGCTGTGAGTTGGGCTCAGCACAACATTCACATGCCTTCCTCTTGGGCCAGTGAAATGTCTGGTGAAGAGGGCCACATGCACAGTTCAATGAGACCTCATAAAAAGAACCTAGATCATCATAAGAAAATACCACAGACTTATCCAAGGCCACAGGTGGCTGAAATCTCAGTTGGAATATCCCCATTAAAGTCACTAGGAATATTCATCTCCAGCATTAGTGAATCCTGCTCTCGTTAGCTCCAAAACTTGCATACCCCTCTGCAGAAACAATTAATACCAATTTAGCTAATTCTGGCCCATGAAATACAGATTGCATTAAGGAGGTCTTGTTGAAAAATCAAGGACAAGGAGCAATCCACTGTTACTACCTCTGTATTTATCTTCTAGGCAGGAAAAAGGGAAGCATGAGACCTCAGTGAACCAAGCCCCGTTACATCTCAGAAAAGATTACATGGGAATCCAAATGTCCTGGTATAATTCACAGATTCCTGAGTTCGCATGAACAGCAGCAAAAGAGGAAAATTGCTCCATATCCTGTAGAGAGGAAATGAAAGGTATCTGGAAGAGAAGAATGTGCTGTGTGGTGCGAAAATGCTGTTTTGATTCCTGATGCTAAACATCTGCCATATTTTTGTGTGGAATCACTTGACTTAGTGAGAGAATAGCATCTTCAGGATTGTGAAAAGTCTATTCCAGACTCGAGCTGTCTGAATTGGCAGCTGTGAGAACACCCACAGGAAGCATGAGACCCTGGAAGAAAAAGTGTAGGAGTACATCCTGTGGGGATAGATAAAAGTCAGAGCCGGGCTATGGGAACCTCTTCAGAACAAACATGCAAATACAGTTTCGCAAGTCAAAGTCCCAACTGTTTGTTTAGGGATTTTTCGGTTATTTGTTGCTTTTATTTGGCTTTCACAGAACAGAAACAGAGAAAGGATCTCAGGAAAGAAAAATATGAAGGAAGTCAAACCTTAGATGGTTTCTTTATTGCTTGGTGTGGGTTCATGTGCTTTGTATGCAGTGCCACAGCTTGCCTTGTTTGCCTTGTGACAGGAGATTGCCACAATATACTTATTTCTGATCCACTGAGTTTGATAGTTAGTCTGCACACACAGCCAGTAAGAGCAATGCTAGGGAAGAGCTGCCTGTAATTCCTCACTGTTGCCCTTTCATGGACAAATGCCTCCTCTCATCCATGTGAAATCTTATAGCTCATGAGGAAGTTGTAACAATTGGAAAGAATTTAATCCACATCTTAATTATTAAGTGCAAAATCGTATAGTAATGAGTGTCATGGATACACTCAGCTTCCCATGAATACTGACAGGTGACTGAGAGACCCTCTGCTGTAAGAACACACGCTCTCTCGTGCTCCTGTCATTGTGGTAATAATGCTCTTCTTTCTTCTACTTTTATGTGCCCTTCTGAATAAAGCTAGATGGATTTGGTTTTATCTTGCCTAGATGACATTTTCATTTAATATTTCTGCACTATTTTTCTCAGCCTCTCAGGCAACGTTCTGCTGTTTGTACAAACGATACCCTGCAAAATCGATGCCCACAGACTGATTGCACATCATGTCAATTAATATTTTCTTTTCTTTCTGAACATCCCTAATTCCTATATCCCTGAGAAGGTTGAAAAGGAGGTTTAAATTGGCTTTCTGCATCCTATCTATTATTCCTTGTGTGTCATGTGCTATATATTCTCTTGTTCTTTTTACTTTCCTGCATAAATAATCTTAATCTTTTCAATTTCTTCCTACAAGAAATATGTTCTGTGTAGTTGTCTATTTTCACTACCTGCCTGGAGTTTGCTTCTACTTCTGCATCTGCCATTTTTTTTTGGCACGGGGTTACTAAAACCAAATGAAATACTGAAAATGAGGACATGGCATATTAGGTGCAACATGTAATACTCTCCATTTGATTGTCTACTTACTTCTAACATGCAGCCGAACAAGTTCTTTTTTCTGTCACACACCCAGAAGAGACATTGACTGCGTTGTTCATGATAACTCCTTAAGCCTTCTTGTTTCCCAGGAAGTTACTACTACATTCAGAACCCATTCATATGAAAAAATAATTTTAAGAGTAATTTCATGTCCTTCTGTTGTTAGTTGCCTAAAAAAAAAAAAAAAGAAGAAGAAGAAAAAGAAACAAACAACCACCAGCTCAGTAGAAGTTTAAAGAAGTAAAAATTTTACAAGTTATCATGCAGTGTAGAGAATTGGTGACCATCTCTCAAAGTGCTTTTTGATTCCCCAAATGCTGATGGGAAATATTCTGGAGGCACAAATAGACTGCAGATGTTGGAGAATACATCTTAGAATTCTGCTGAACGTATTACCCTACTGGGAGGCTGTTTCGAGTCTCCAGGGACATTCCTCTGAGAGCCCAGCTGATTGTCTCATATTGAAACAACATGTCCAAGATACATTCCAAGTAAAAGAAAATAGAACAGGGGTACTCTGACCAAATATAAATCATGGGGCTAAAGGGCAGTTTATCTTCCATCCTTCTACCATTTCTTTTCTCCCCCAATGAATATTCCCCCCAGGGAAACAGACCACTGGGTAAAGGACTGCCAAACATGATGACTCAGACATTAGGCACTGTCCCCAAGTGCTTCACAGATGGTGTCTGGATGGGAAACCCAGATATTTCGGCACCATGAGCCTTGCTACTTTTTTTTCCTACTTTTTTTTTTTTTTTTTTAATTCACTGCAGCATTACTTCTGATCTCATGTCAAGCCCTTATAGCACTGTTGCCCCCCACAATGAATCCTGGTCCTGACCTTGTAACAAGCAATGCCATTGGCACATAAAAAAGATAGGAGAGAAATCCTAGCAGACCTTGGGGAGTGGGAAAAACAAAGCTAAAATAAACACATTACTTAAAAGATTATTCTGTATCCAATTGAAAAAAAAATAGCAAAAAAATCTCCTGCAAAATACAGGCATATTTTGAAGTACAGTGCAATAGCACAATTGCATAATTGTAGGTACTATGAAAGAAAATATTCTCTGCACAGATTTTTATTGGTCTGTTTCTTTTTGTAGAATCCTGTTTGTTTCAGTAAAATCCTGTTCCTTTCAGTTTGCTTTATGTTTCCCCAAAGCAAGCACATCTTGGGATGCACATCTGGACCTGGGCAAGCCTGAATGCAATGGCATATTTCTGTGCTTCTCCAGTACTGTATGTTCACACTAGACTCTGGAAAAGTCCTCTGTGGAAAAAGAAAAAAAAAAGAAAAACCAGCCGTTTTTCCTCCCATGAAGACAAGTTCAAGAAATGCTCTGTAAAGCCTTATAGATTATGGACAATGAATCCAGCTATCACAATCCCAAACAAAACATACCATGGGAAATGTGAAATACCCCTTCCTCTCTGTCTCCCCCTGTCTTGCACACACACACACGTGCACAAACCAAGTTGCAAAGGATGAAAGAAGAGGAATTGAACAATGAGAAGAACCAGGCCTAGCAAGTTTTTTTTTCTTCCTCCTCTTCCTCTCCTTTTTTTAAGGTTGTTAAGGTTTACCACCAGTATCATCCATAAGAAGCAAAAGAAGAATTGCTCACTCCAACTGGAAAGGCTAAATATCTGGGTAATTTTGTGGGCTTCATTCTGTTCCAAAGGCTATGTAGCAATTCATTGGAGTTCTCCAATTTACAAAAATTCAGCTGAGTGGTAGTTCTTTTTAAATCAATGGAGTTATTTTAGCATGTATAAAAAAAGATAGAATGCAGACATTTTGTTTCGAAATTCAAATTCAAAGGTCCCAGAATTGAAAGCAGCAACTCTTACGTCAGTTGATTTCTCTGTTTTTTAAAAAGGAGTGTCTGATAAAAGTTGATAGCACTCTTCAGAGCCAATGTCCCTGAGCCAGGGGTTTTACAAGCAGCAGGAACAGACACTGACCACCATGGGATTCCTTACTTGGAGACAGTCACTTCAGAGTTACACCTGGAAAGATACACTTCTTAACACCCAGTTGTTGAACTGCTAAGGAGCCGACAGCATAAATCAGCATAAAACTAGCCAGGTTTCCAAAATGTGCCTAGCAGGCAGTTTTCAGGCCCTGCCTGGTTTTGGAAGCAACTTTGTCAAAATTGGACCCTCTCCACAAAGTGCTTTGATGTTGATGAATCGGTAAATTCCAACGAAAACTTGTTTAGTCAGAATTTTTCTGACCAGCTCTACTTCCTCCTTCTGCCAAGGCTATTTACTCATTCTCAGACTTTCTGTGTGGCTTCAGGCAAAGGTTTTCTGCCACAGCCATCCCGACTGCAGAGTTCAGGCACAGCTCAACACGAGCTCTTGCCCACCAGGGTCCTCCCCTTCCGTGTCCCTAGGGGAGAGAAGCTCCATGCAGCAGCACAGCTCCCAGCCTCCCACTCCATCCATGGCACAGCTCCATCCAGACCCATGTTGCTCAGGAGGCTTTGTTGTGGGGACTACAGTACCATCACCCTCACTTTACTCCATTATCACCCCAGAGAAAGTGAAGCACAGAGAAAAATAACCAGTGTCACAGCAGCATCGAAAGTCTGGCCTGGTCAATATGATGCCTGGCTTCATACTGACCCCAGTGGTCCATAACATCTATTTGCATGTTTTGAGTCACACAGAGGCTATTGAGAACTAGAGTCCACCATGGATGTGGATGAACCTGTGCATAAAATGGGGAGGGAGGCTGGGAGAGGATAGGCCAAGATTATATTAAAGCATTTCTATCCTGGGCTTGCAAAAACAATGCACTGCATTGAGACGAGGTGTTATTGTCTGCTTTTAAGTGTACCCTCCCTTTCAAGTTTTCTTTCTTAATAAAGTATCTGAGGTCATGCTATTGTCATTAGAGCTTGGCGAGTGCTCAGCAGCTGTCACCGTGGCAGCAGGAGTGTGCCTGGTGCCAGTCCCCTTTGTCACGACAGCCACAGCAATGTAAGGAGAAGGGCCTTGCAGGATGCAGGACAATACTGGGAAGGAAAAGGAGGGAATCCTCGACCTTGGGCCAGGGCCTGGTGGCAGACTATTGAACCCCGTGCATCTCAGCAAACCACAAGGAGTAAAAATTCTTGGAAGCTGCAAAGGTTGCAAGTGAAAACAAAAGATTCTATCGTGTAGGAAATAGAACAAAACACAGAGAAATTTGTTTTGTTTTCAGAGATAAAATAAGCAAATAGCACTCTGCAAGGGTCAGGAGCACTGCACCCCACATGCAGCACTCACGGAAGGGAGGAAGACAGAAAAGCTGGAGGGAATCTGGAAGCAGGTGGGTTCTCTGGAACTTTCCAAGTCCTGTGCTGTGCTGTGCTGTGAGCACAGGACTCCCTCAGAAAAAGGGTGATGATGCTGTCCACTAGAATCTAAAACATAAAATCATCTATCCAAACAAAAGCTTGATTATGTAATACAATCAAATAACTGTCTTTTGAGCCCATCGCTTAAGCTAGCGATAGAAGCAAATAAATTACCACTACTGAGTTTGGCAAGTTGGGTGACTGGAAAACATCAGAGCAGGATAACTAGCAGCAATTTCCCCATGCTTCTGTTAAAGCAAGACTAAAACCTGTGCCCATAAGTGGCTGCAGGAACAGACAGTGAGGATGGTGTTATTGGTCCTTGTAGGCTTGTTAACTTAATAAATGTTTCATAACTGACATGTTGGAGCATTTTGTCCCCTTTCTTATTTGTGTATCAGCAGCACCCTTGACTAGGAGCTGCTTAGCTATTTCTTTCCTGCTTACTTCTGTTCTGAAGAACCACTCCAGAAACACCAGCTATTACTAAGCTAACCCTCACCTAGCAATCAGTGAAGCCTCCTTTACACTGTGTACTCTGTGCACAACTTTCACAACTTTGTGGGTGTTCCTTTAGGACAGGAAGTGAAGAAATAAATCATATCCCAGTGGAATCACTGATGTAGCTCTGAACTGGCAGGATGCTACCCAAGCTGCAGTTTGGCTGAGATGCCTAGGCCAGCACCCCTGTATTTTGAAAAATACCTTGGCATTTTGAAAGACCACAAGTGGTCAGAACCTCAGCTTTATTCCTTATCCAAAAGAAAAATACCTCTTGGAACAGAAAAGCCCCACAGTGGGTGAGCAGGACTCACAGTGCCACCTGCTGAAGCACCCGGGCTGCTCAGAGCCACAGCCAATGTCCCTCCAAGAAGCCAAGGAAGGCCCTGCTTCACAGCCATTGCAGTCAGCCTGGTATTAGCACCAGCTCATCCTGCCCACTTTCCTACATGTAAAAATCTCCTCTTGGAAACAAAAAAAAAATGCACCCCAATGCATGAAGGGGACCGTGAGGGGTGGCACATACTGGGTGCTGTGGCACTGTGGAAAGGAAGCAAAGGTTTGGGGTTTGTGACATGAGAAAGATGATCACCTTTGGGTCACAGCAGTCTCTGTGCCAGCAGGCAGGCTGGTTATTACCCTGAGACAATACAAGTTGTTCTTTTCCTTCCTTAGTAATTCCACAGCTTCCAACCCCTGCTGGAGACCTTTGCTCCCGTGTTGCCTGAGCTCTGGTCTGTGGATCCACTCAAAAGATGGTAAAGCTCCCCCAGACTTGAAAAGGGGTGGCTAATTTAAACAGACTAAGGACATATCTTTTAACCAGCTCTTTTTGTGTTTATCCTGTCCTCACTCTTGGCAGTATGGGACTGCAAGCAGCTAAGACCTGAAAAAGAAAGGGCACCTGACAGAGTGCTCTCCCTCCTCCAACAGTGTTGTGTAGTCAATCACCAGCTCCCAGGAACTGGCATCCAGCAGCAGCAGTAGGACCAACCCATATATCCCCCAAAAGCAGGTGCATTATTCCCCTGAGCTATTTACTGGTAACAGCCCTCATGTAGACTGTCCCTCTCTAGTGTGATACTACTATCTGAAATGATACAAAACATCTGAAGAAGGGGAGAATGTCCTTGGTGCAGTCAAAAACAGGCAGGAATGGACACTAGGACATGAATAAACAGGGCTGTTTTGTCTAGACTCAGGTATTGTCAGCCTCTCAAGACAGCATGATAAAACCTCAAAAATTAAGCAGGAAGGGTAAACATGCAGTATCTTTCTTTTGAGGGTAAGCAAATTGCATGGACAATCTACTGAATGAAATGGTGCAGGGAAAGGGGGTCCAGTTAATGGGTGATAGAGACAATGTATTGTCTGAAATTACTTGGGAAACATGAGTGTGGCATGTATTTTTCCAGGCATTCTTGCAGCAAAGAAGTTCACATGATACTCACAAATTAGCCACCCTTCCCCTTGCACCCTGCTTGTTTATGCTTACCATCTTTTCCACTTTTTTAAACATTACTAAATAAACACAAAAAGAAAAAAAAATAGTTTCTTGGCTGCACATAAACTGTTCTACAACCTTTCTGTAGAGAAGAAACAGAAGGGGGAAGGACGGGCAAATGTGGCATTGGCTCTGTGACTGTGGTTTTTGTTTCCATAAACCTTAGAGCACAAGAATGCATGAGATATTTACACAAATCTTTCCACAATTCCTGTGGCCTTTGGTAGCATTGCATTTGTATGACTTCACCACTGTGGCTGGTTTGTGCTTTCTCAGCAGCCTTGCCTACAACAGGGAGAAATCCTGGCTATTCCCAGTAGTTCTCTATCTCCCACCCTCAGAACAGACACACCAGTGCATGTTAAATACAAGCTGTGTTAATGCAGGAGTTCCTGTCTGCTTGTTGTCCAGTTTCCCAGGGATAGTACAGGAAGTTTCCCAATTCATCTCATAAATGCAAAAAGTGAAAAATGTTATACTTGAAGAAAATATTGGTCATTTAACTCTTGAGGGAATATCAAGGGATATGAAAAGGAGGAGGATATTTCTGAAAGGTTACTGAAGTTGGGGCAAACACATAAGGAAAAGTGCAAGGCAAAGGTTTGGCATCAAGAACTCACCTTATACTTGCCTGCCCTCCTGCCCATCACAGGATGGTGGGAAGCTGAGTGAATGGAGACAGTGTCTCCAAGGGAATAGGCTACTGAGTAAGAACTTGGCTACTGAATAAGAACTTGGCTACTGGGGCTCCGTCCTCTGCTGCCCTCATTGGGGACTTCCAGCAATCACTCTGGTCTGTCTGTACCTCATTTTCCCAATCTAATAAAGGGATGTTGCTCGACCTTTGCAAAATGCTTTGAGTCAGTGCACAAAAAGTGTTGTGTTAGGGCCAAGGAATTTTTTCACTGAATGGAAGTATCAGGTCACTCAAGAGACAGGCTTGCCAGTTGAGGAAACAAAGCCACGATGTCTTACAGGGCAAGGTGGTCTTTTCCCTCCTTACTATTGCAGCTGTGACAGCCCTGGCTTCTCCAGTGTTAGGAGATGTCTTTAAAAGGGAGGTTGCATCCTGGATGCTTGTTGTGTATGATTTAAGGAGGGAGACTACTGAAGGAGAGCACATGCCACAGTGTATAAGCCTCAGCTGTGTTGCTGTGGACTGTGCAGAACAGGTTGAAATTGCTTAAAATTGCATTCAAGGCTGTGCCGCACCTCTCTTCCCCACTCTGGCTGAGCCTGAGGGAGATACAGCCCAGAGGCAGAAGTAACAGCAGATTCATTTGCAGGAGTTTAACACTTGATATCAGAACCAGTGTGCAATGACATAAGGCAGAAGCATAACCACAGACGGCTTGTAACAATTCGGCTTTGTCCCTCGCAAGTGAATCCATAATTAAAACTGCAACCCTGCAACCCTGTATTTATCCAGCAGAAGGACTCACCCCCCCTCCCACTTGAGTCAGCAAGTTTTTCTATTTGAAGTAATCCTCTACTTTGACTTCCTTCATTATTAATAAAACAATTTTAAACTCTTTAATGTCAGCCAAATGGTGTTTCAAATTATATTTTCCAGGGAGAAAAAAAGGATAGTTGAGTGTTCAGGGGAGAAAACTGAGTTATGTTATAGTTCAGCCTGGGAGACTCTGGTGACTCTTAGAAAGTGTTGAAATTACAGGTTTATGACGTACGCAGTGTTGAAACACCATGTTTCTGTAACACTTGGTCCAAGGCGAACTTGCAATTTCAACACTTCCTAGGTCTTTTGTAAAAACCTTATAACTGACCAGAACAAATGTAAATTCCCAAAAAGTCTAAAGCAATGTGCTGCACAATAGGCAGACTGGAAAATCCATTTAATTTCCAGCGCTGCTACCCTTACACAGGATAATCATTCTCAAACTATGTTTAATTTGTAAAAAACCTGTCATCCAGGATTAGCTACTCTCACAGCAAAATACTGGTCTCAAGGCACAACTGGTCTGATCTGAAATGGTAATATCTATATTCCTCCAACTTGTTAACTTTTCCCTTGGTGTCACAAAAAAAATCATCAGGAAAGTACCTGCCTCAGCTTAAGCAAAGGATATTCACCAGCGACCTCCAAAATGTGCTGTCCTGGAGCTTAGCAGAGAGCGTAATAACAAAATGTTAAACACAGGGACAAAACCTTCTTGACCAAAGGGAATCTGCAATTTCAAAACACAGCAAAATTTGATATTTAAAAATACACTATGGTGTTATTTCAAAATACCATTTGTTAAACAAGCAGGAGGCGGGAGAGCAGGCAGAATCAGGGCTCATACAGTGCTTGTTTGGAAGATGAGTACAGGATTTGTCCTCAACAGGTTATACTTAGCTCATTCAATTTCATTAAAAAAGAAAAATAATTGTCACTTGGGGGAGACACTGAGAAACAGATTTATGCCCCAGCTCCTGCAAGTAGCTTGGATCAGGAGGTTCCTGCACCTGAAGCCATCAGAGATGCAGCCCCATGGAGCACTTGGCAGGATGGGGACATCCCAGTTCCTGCTCCTGTAAGCAGACAGGGGACCATCTATGTGTGTCACCACTCAGGCATGGGAAAGAGGTCAAGTGAAATACACCCTCAAGCTGAAAGTCCACACAAAAGCCAGGTCTCATGTGGAGGCTAAGTGGGACTGGATGCGATGTGTGCCTGCTGGAGGAGTCCAGAAGGAGTCCCAATACCAGCACATGCCCTTCTGAGCACTTACACAAAAGCACTCTCCAACAACAAAGAGGAAATGGGACTTTAACAATACATTTCTTTTTGTTTACCTGGCTGTGTTTTGAATATTTAATGCTAATTTTAGTATCAGGGCACTTGGAAAAGGGTAACACAGAATAAATATGTTGTATGTATTGGGCTGTAAATATAGAATCCCTTACATACCAGTCTGGGTCACTCTGCATCAATCAAAGCTGGAATGACAACAGAACCCGCAGTTTTGACGTTATATACAACTAAAATTCTCATTTATTTTTAGAGAACATAATTTCTTAAGATAGCAGGGAGCTTATTTGGAAAATCATGATGAATTATTACAAAAGTCTCTCTTCTCCACAACTTCTTACAGAAGCTGCTCTTTTTTTGGATCATTGCAGTGCGCTGCATACTAGGAAGAAGGTACTTATGACAGGATTTATTTGTAGCAGTGAGCCAAAATACATATTGCCTTAGACGAGAGTCAGTATTATCACAAAGAACCATGCCGGCTGGGGTTTAATGAAATTGGACCTGGCTGTTAGATTTCAGCTTGGTAAAGTTAGCAGCTGGGATGAATTGGACCAGAAATGTGCTGTGTAACAGGATTTTGGTGGAATTCCTGAGGAAAAAAAAAAAAAAAAAAGTATGTGGAATATGTCATGCAAACAGTTGACAGTGTAGCTGCAACACCAAACATTAAATAAATAAATTCCATACGTAACACAAGCACAGAAAAACTTTTCAGGAAAGCGCCTCAGAGCTGCATAGCCTCGCATCTATAAATCTCCATTAAATCAGTTTGAGTGGGGCGAGTGTTTGAGACAGAGCTGCCAGAAATAGCTCTTTTCCTGCAAGATGTAGAAAAGATTACAGCTGAGATTGAGACGGTGGGGTGGGAAGGCAGGGGAGGGGTGGGGGAGAAAAGAGGCAAATGAGTTGAGCTGGAGGAGGCGGGGGAGCTGTGAAAGGCATCTCATAAAAGTCCCATTTGTTGGAAGGCTGCAGGAAGTGGAGGCAGCTTTGGCACACGTGTCCATGGTGCTAAATTAACTGTTAACACAAATAATCAAAGTGCAAGGCCCATCAAGCCGCTGGCGCCAGCGAAATGAGGGAGCGGCCAGGTCAGCGCTGCCTCTGGAGTGAGCCGGCGAGCAGGTGGAGACCAACCAGGGACCCGACAGGATGGAAGTGCTTACAGAACACACTGACCCACTGACAGAGGAAAACAGGGCTGCACTCCTGCTTTCCAGCTATTGTGTGCACAGCGTCTTCTGCGTGTATTTTTATTTTGTGTCTATTTATTATATTTTATGTAATTTTCCCCCTAATTTATTTATTCTTTAAAAAAAATTTCGTTCACAGCACTGAAGTGTTTGGACACCCCTGGCTGAGTTGTAGTACAGTTCAGCCTTTATTTGGCAGCATTGATGGAGGAAGAGCTGAACAGGACAAAGGAATAGTTCAGGCACAAAAGCACTGATTGCCCTCCAGCATTACCCTTTGGAAGGAAAAACTACCATTTAGAATGAGATCTGAAAAATAATGTGGGCAGGAGTATTTCTACCTGGTTTGTTCTCTCTCACAGTCAGAGAATCCACAGCCCTACTCTGTACTGTAAGTATGATGCAGATATTTCAGGAGCTGTCACGGCATGGAAGCCACCCCAGCAGTGAAGCACAAAAACCCACCACAGCTCACGCCACTCTGTGCAGAGCAGAGACAGACAACGTGGTGGTACTTGCTCCCTCTGAGTAGGATTAGACTTGTAAGTAAGTAGGACTTCTCCAACAATCAGTTTGAACATGCTGAGGTTCACTGAAGGTCTCAAAGGAACTCACTGTTTTGTGCTGTGAAAACACAGATTGTTCCAACTATTGCCCAGCTCCAATCTCAAGGAGATGCTCATGGAAAGGATGCCTGGGGAGCAGCTTCCCCCACACTGAAACAGCAGGAGTTCTGTGCTGAATTCATTGGCTGCTTCATTCAGCTCCCTGACACAAGACAGCTGTAAACCCAATTTAACTGCCCAGTAAAGCCAGGTTTACAATTATTTTGCACGACCAAAGCAATCACAGTGCCATGGTGAATCAGGCCCTGGAATTACTGGGATCTTTTGCCTCCCTGCCCAGGTACAACACACAGAACTACACACTATAATGAATCACACATATATCATATACACGTGCTATGTACATACGTATTTACATCACACGCTTTGGTCTGGTGTGGCTTTTGTTGGATATCCATGCATTCTCTACAGATACAGTTGTGGGCACTCATATTTTACCAAAAAAAGAAACATTTGCAGTTATAAGGTGTTACAATAGAAAACATGGATCGTTGCTTAGCATAAAATTTGCTCCAGAAAACAAAACGCAGAAATGAACACTCATGCTAAATCAAATTACTTATAACTACTTACTTATAATGAATAATATGGTATAGAAAGGTATCATCTCATAGAATCATAGAATGGTTTACACCTTCCACTAGACCAGGTTGCTCAAAGCCTCATCCAACCTGACCTTGAAAACTCCCAGGGATGAGGCATCCACAGCTCCTCTGGACAACCAGTTCCAGAGTTGGAACTCCATCCTCACAGTGAAGAATTTTTTCTTAATATCCAATCTAAACTGATCCTCTTTCAGTTTAAAGCCATTCTCTCTTGAATCACTTGTAAAAAGTCGCTCTCCAGCTCACTTGCACAGCTCGTTTAGGTACTGAAAGACCACAATAAGGTCTCCCAGGAGCCATCTCTTCTTCAGGCTGATCAGCCTCAATCTTTCAAGGCTTTCCTCATAGGAAAGGTGCTCCAGCCCTCTACTCATCTTCATGGCCCTCCTCTGGACTCACACCAACAGATCCATGTCATTTCAGTGAGAATACAAGTCTTCTGAGCAGGTAAACCTTAATTATATCTTTAATTCATACCTGAAAGTATAAAATTGCTGTGTATCTTTTAAAAAATCTAATTTTTTCTCAGCCAACAGAGAACAAAATGCTCAAGAAAAATATGGAGAAGGTGAGTGTATAATAATCTTATCATGGGGCATAGTCGTTGCATTTACTGAAGAGCATCATTAAGTGTGGCAGAAATATTCACACATCTCATAGAAACAATGTTTTAATGACATTTAAATCTAAAGAAATCATATGTAATCTTCCCTATATTCCATAGGATCACTTTGACATTTATCAGATATGAACTGTGGTAAATCCAAAGGTGTATCACAGTACTAACAGTAATTTAGACCAGCACCTTTAATATTAGAGATCATCCTTAGTTAATGTTGTAAACTTTAACTGATCCATGGCCAGCTGCATGATCTGTATGAAGAACATTCCCGAATGTTAGCAGCAGATATTTGATGTGATCAAGGAGCAGGTATAAAGATAATTTGCTCATAAGTCAGATTTGTGTAGACTTTTACAGGGCAGGAAAATGTAAGATTCTCAGGAAAAGAACTGGTTAGAGACACAGAGACAGAAAAACAGACAGAGAAAGAAACTAAGCAAGAGGAAATTATACTGTCATAGGCTAAAATTACTTATTATTACCCTCTGCCCCCTTCTTGATAAGGGTTAAACCAACTTCAGTGAAACCTTACATGTGTAAAAGTCAACTTGACACAGACAGAAGTTTTCTATAAGGGGAATGGACTAAGTTACAAAAAACTGAGAACTGTGACTTACACGAGAGGCTGGATGGCCTCTGTTTTAAGTAGTTTATCAAATTTACCTCTATGGAGAGTCTGTGGACCCCTTTAAAGATCCCACTGTATGTGAGTGATGGATGGGTGGGTGGGTGAGTGCATGCATGTGTCATGGCAGATGGCAAGTGCTATCACAGCTACCAAATTAATGGGAAAGTTACAATTGCTCTGAAAAATGGAAGCCAAGCACTCACTTCCTGAGTAGGCAGCAAAAAGGTAATTGAAGATTTTAGAGACTAGAGAATCTCTGTTAATTGAATAAGAAATTAAAAGAAAAGCCCATTAAACCAAATGTGTATATTTAAGAGCCCCTTTTCTGACCCTAAGCCAAATTAGAGAAAGAACGTCATTGTTACAGTTTGATAAAAACTATTGGAGATATAAAGAAACCAAGTCAGGAAAACAAAGTTCCAGACATACAAAGATGAGATCGCTCCAAACATATCACGATTGAGTAAGAGCTAACTTGGCTCCTGTCCTACAACTCATAAATCCAGTCCATTTTTTTTTTGTGTGTGTGTGTGTGTGTTTTGTGTGTTTTCAGGATATATTTTAGATAGTGCTAGCTGTATAATGTTAGGCACTGCCAGTTGAATGGTTGTCCCCTTTCCAACACACCCATTTGTGAAGACACCCCAGCCTTGTTCCCTGTGGTCAAACCTTGGGATAGGGCTCTCCACAAAGAGCATTTGTCTCTCTTCTATGTCTTCTGCTGCTTGTGCAACCTGCTGAAACATGACACTGCTTCACTTTGGCCAGGGTTTTCTTCCAATGAATACTCTGGCACAAGTAGACCAGTCCAACAAGAATTTGTGACATAACTGGCCCAAAATCCTGTAAGAAAAGATGGACATGGTGGCATGAAGATTTCCCGTTAAGTGATGTGATGTACATTCCTTTGACCCTGCTGCTGATTTACACCAGTGTGGTATAAGAACGACACCCCCTGCCCTCCTTTAATGTTTATATTTCTAAATTGTTTGTCCTTTCAACTGTCAGGAAGGAATTCCTCCTCCCCACTGCTCAAAGCAAAGACAACAAGAACTAGGCCCTCACTTCTGTGTGAGAGAAGGGGAACAAAAATTCCTGCTTCTCTTTACAAGGACCTTAGACAAAATAACTCAGGAGATTGCTGTAGATTCAGACTGGGAAGAAAACAAATCGCTCCTTAACACATAGGAAAGAATGACTTCTAGTCCGAAAGAATAAAGGTTAGGTAAAATGGTACAGTGAGCCTGGGCCATTTTGAAAATCTTTGCCTGGGATTCAGAGGGTTTTTTAATAACTATTATGTAAATACCAAGAAATCTCCACCAACACCTGTACAGGAAAATAATAGAAATTATCATTTGACCACTTCTTCTGTTCTTAACAAGACTCAAAATATCCAGAATATGAAATATCAATTGAGCAAGACATCCAAAACTATAACAAACAAGGAAGAAAGAAGCAGTAAGAAGAAACAAAAAAGATACAAAGTGGGAAGACACAAAATATTCTGTGCAGAAGTATGCTCTTTCCACTCCTCATTGTTGATTTAAATAATTTCTGTGTACCTTTTATAAAATCAGTTCTAAATCCCCAAGAACACAGAGCTGTAACTGGAGAACGCACAGTGTAATGCAGCCAGTTTATTTGGGAACAATCTGTGATTTGGCCCTTATCTTCTACACCAGTAATGAATACCTAATCTGTGCAAGAAGAGAGTCTCAAATCCCATATGACACCAGCATTGAGTAATGTCCATCCCCAGTGAAAGCTCTTAGGTCACTGGCAACCAAGTTCCTGAAGCATAGGAGTGCATGGACTGCAGAACTGGCATAATTTGGGATGAAGGCCATTTACCAACACACTTGCCGGAGAACATGCGAAAAGTAGTAGCTTTCTGCTGATCATTTCTGTGTTTAGTTTCCTTTAGTCATTCTCCAGACAGTATCACTGAAGCTTCTTCCTCTACGGGGTACTACAAGACCTGTGGCCTCCTGTTACGAACAAGTGGATGCACCACCGCACCCCCCAAAATTCATGTATGTTGAAATTGGAAGTTCTCATACTTACATGAAATCCTTTCACTCAACTCCTACAAACAAATGTCAGTTCATACAAAACATCATTCCAGGCAAGGAGATTTCCAGATCTAGTTCCAAGGAAACTTTTACCAGTACACCTCTACCATTCCAGAAATTAAGAAGCAGAGCAGTCAGAACCTTAAGCTGATACAGAGAGAAGCAAAAGACAAAGCGAGATGGCTGCTCAAAAGGCAGCTTCAGTCACAGCACAGAGAGAGATGGATATACCCATATACCCCATGGTACACTCACTTAAGTTCTTATTTTCCCAGGTCCTGCCAGACTGTGAACTGCATTTCCCAGCAAAGGCTTGAAAACTGTTTGCATTTGACTCACAGGAAAACACAGCAGAATGGATTTGATGAAGAAAGCTTTCCCCTTGTTCTGAAATGGGTTGACAAGAACAGGCTATGACTTTCAAAAAATTACCATTTCCAGCTCAGCCTCATACCAGTACACACATGAATAGTGAACTTGATTTAACTTTGACTTCGTGTATCTTCAGCAGAAGTCCAAATAAAAAATGATCACTGAGAATGGTCAGTAAGACTTTGTTTTCTAGAGTTGAGTAACATGGCTATTCCTCTGGGAATTTCAGCAACGCTGACTGTAAACCACCATTTTTAAAATTTCCTTCTTCAAAACTGGCAATTCTCTAACTACTGACAAGCAAATCCAAGATCTGTCTGTTTCATAACCTAGGTGTCCACCTACACTAACCTAATGTGGTTTGCTGTCTTTGGTTTCCAGGCTACATGTGATCCTAGACTAACACAATAGGCAGTACTTAATATTGCCCAAGTGGCCTTAAATAATCCTTTCATTTTCAGTTGCCATTAATCCATGAAAGAAAAGAAGAGGCTGTCTGAACTAGCACTTTCTCAGTTTGTTCTATCATGAACTGGTTTTTCTCAATGGAATTGTACACAAGCGGTAAAGATAAGCATGCCAGGAGACGAGGAGGGGAAAAGAAACAGGCTTTTTTCTCCTGAGGGGTTTTACTCTTTCCTCATCATTTTCTGCATGATATAGCTCCTCTTTTCATTGACCAACAGGGAATCCCAGAGGCCAGAGGCAAATTTTCCCTTCAGTCTTGGAGCATTCATGATGGATTCTTGTTTTAAGAAGGGGTTATTAGTTGTTTGCTCTTGAGTATTATATCATCACCATTACAGCAAAGCTGGTCTCATTCTAAATTTCGTTTATTCTTTGGCACTCACAAGATATCTTGGGTTACACAGCTAACATCCCTTTATGTGCCAAAGTCAATGAAACCCTTTCCATTGGCTCCAATGGTGGCAGATGAAAATTGCAAAGGTGCTGAAAAAATGATCTCTTTAGGGCTTAATTCTGTTTCCACTGGTAAAATTCTCTCTGACTTTGACAAGAGTTACTTTAAGTCCACTGGTTTAAATAGCTTTTTAGATATCATGAAACTATTCAGCTATCATATAAACTCCTGCTTGATAAGGAATGCTCACATATCTTGAGGTCTGTTTATACTGTACCTTGTTAGTAGGAACTATCACGTAAAAGTGTCTTGGCTACTGTTTACATTTTCACTACTTATTATTTATATTTCACTACTTAGTTCATATAAGTTCCTGTAGAAACAGCAAAAGATGCAATGTTTAGAAGAGATCTCCAGTTAGGAACAGTCTCTAGTTCAACTTTTAAAATATCATTGTGTTTCCATGTTCCTAATAAATAGTGGAACATTGTTAATCCTGATCAGAAATTTAACCAGCAAGGGCTTGTAGCTGTATATCATCTTCTAGAGTCATCTTTAGCCCCATTTTTATCTGTTTCACAGTATGGGAAAGTATCACCTAGTCTCCTCTCAGCACCTAACTTCCCAAGGCTCATACAGCAAGCAGAATATTCCTTTGATGCTTCTCCAGCTTTGTAATAACATTGGTGTGCAGGAAAAGATCCATTATTCAAAGAGACACTGTAGTAGCCATATGCATGGATTAAGCATAATTTTCCTTTTTTCAGTAAGTCTTTGCTTAATAAATTAAGACATTTAATTGCACATAGAGAAAATCAGTCTTCCATATACTTAAGGTCTGAATAGGAGGAGCTTTCCTCCTAGTTTTCTTTTTTTTTGTTGTTTTTGTGCCTAAAGGATTGTTCTCCTCATCCCAAAATAGTTTGTTACCTTGCATTAACTTCAACAAGTTCAAGAAACTATAACCAGAAAACTCTCCATGTTCAAAGAAGAAAAAATGCACCTTTTATCTTACCTGTTACACACATACTTTTAATTCTGAGTCTGACATCATTGCTGGCTAAACCTTCATAGCTGCCAGAGTACTAGCAAGTTCACTGTGGTAATGAGCTTCAAAAAGTAAGTTACAAAATCTGTGATTACAGATGTCAGTATCAAAGAGTTTGAAAATTCAGTGCTGCCTGATGTTTCTCAGAATACCAGTCTTCACTTCCATATCTTCACTTCCACTCTCCATTGCTTTGTCATCTCTATTAGCTCTCGAGATGGAGTGTAAGAACCCCAATTCAAATGATCAGGTTTAATTTGTGAATAGTTTCAGATCCAAACACAATTAAAACCAACTTATTTGCTTTCAAATTGTTTCAAAATTGCTCTGATAAAATTAACCCTCCCTTCAGTTCTGGTCCATCCTCTGGGACTGGAGATTCTCACATTCCAATACTTTAATTCATAGTTCACAAAAGAAGAGAAATGAAAAATATAACTTTACACAAATATTTCAATAGCTATTTGAAGATGTTTTACACATCTCTAGGTTGGCCACTTGCAGCATGGATGATCTGGCTATGCCAGTTACATAAATTTTTGAAATTTATTAACCACCTAATTTTTGCAGGGATGTCCCGTATTGATACCTGATACTTGGGAATAAGTGTTTCCACAGAGAAGGGGTTTGCAGTACCTTAGAATCTTTCCTTCAAGGTTAGCAGGATGATGTCATTAAGGGAAGTCTGTGTCCCGTTATGCATAACAGAGCACTCCCATCTGCTTTCTCTGCTTTTGCACAGTATTCCTGTTCTTACACAGGTAATGCATACTGCAGGAGCCAACAGCCAAACATGCCTTGTGGGTTTACATCCCAGAGGATGTTTGGACAAAATTTTAAAATGTGAGCACCTGCCACTACACACAACCAAAAAACCAAAGTGATCAGCTTTGGAACACCCAGCTGAAGTGTTGGGATCATCAGAGGTACCAGCAAGCAATCACAGGCTTACATCTTACACTCCTCCTTGGGCTGAGACAATCCCATGCTCTTGTTCTGTCTTCTACCAAGTGCTAAGGCAAAGCAGAAGCACTGGCACAAAGGCCGGCAAAGACAGAACTAACAGCAGCCTCCAGGGCAAATTGGGATGACACCACAGCAGAACAGCAGAACAGCAGGTGTTCAGCTTTTCTTCTCCCACCCCACCACAAAGCTTAATTTCTGTCTTTATTAATTTTTTTTGTTTTTCTGAGTCATGCTTCATCTTGACTTTGTGTTTGTTTGTTTTGAGGAAGAACAAGGCAACAGCCTAGTCAGGGCTTCAAATACCGCTGTTATATGCCACAAGTGGGAAAGGATCTGGTTAGTTGGTTGGAGAGGGAGCTGCCTGGGAGGAGGGGAGGCAAGAGGGAATACAGACAGGAGAGAAAAGCAGGATGGTTGCTTCTAGGCCCCTCGAGGCTATTACACAAGCTCCTCTTCTCTCTAAGCACCATGACCTTCTCTGGGTATTAAAGAGGGTTGTTTTGTTTTCTTCGAGCTAGGACGATTCCTGCCACGTATTTGATATTAGAATTCCTCTCTAGTGGTTTGCAAGTATTTGATCCCCTAGGGCTTGTGATGCTGGATCCACTAATGATTCACACAATGGCATTAATGTCATTCATGGATGAAACCACATTTCCTTACCCTACAGGGTGAGAGCAAGATGGGAAGACTGTGGCTAACATTAGGAAGGCACTGGGTGGGAAAGAAAAATTGAAGTATTCAGGTCAAAAGACAGTGGGTGGCTAAGTAAAAATCCATGATTTCTGATCATTCTGGAGGTGGGGTAAACAATAGAGATTTCACCCTCGAACGCCTGAGGACCCAGCACTAAAAAAAAAAAAAAGACAATAAATGACCCCCCAAGTGAGCAATTTAAAACCATTCCCTTTGAAAACAGTTCTTGAAAACGAGTTGGCAGAACAGTTAGATCTCCCCACAGCAATGCATCATGAGATCACGTACAAGGAAACAGCAGAAGTATCAAAGCATGCTTTACTCAAGCATGCCCTTAGTTGCTCTGCTCTCTTAAGCTGGGCAGCCCAGATTAGTGCCTAACAGCAAAGGCTGCATGAGGGGCTGGGTAAATACTGCCAGTTAAATGGTGGCCTAAATCCTTCTTGCCTTTGAGTGGGAAATGCAGCTCTTATTTTTAATTATTTAAAATTATCACAGCAGACTGAAAGAAGGAACTTACATTTAATTGCCAATGTGCATGCATAATTTGGAAAGGAACATTTCACACACTCATTTCCAGCAGACCGTCCACCAATAAATTGTATGAGGAAGGTGAGAAATAACACAGGAATGTAGGAAACAACTTCCAGGAGGACAGAGGGACTGAGCCAGCCAATTGAGGCCGGCATGCCAAATTACCTTTACCCAAAACACAAGAAGAAATTTTAAACAAAAGTAGAAGGGGAAAAAAAAAAGTCCTTGAGTAAGAAGTACATCAGAATTACCTGCCTGTGGGGAGATGCTGAGAGCACCAGCGGGATCAGCTCAGAAAAACACGGCAGAGAAATTTCCAGCAGAAAGGCCCATTCCAGGGCTGGGACATAACTAGATGACTCAGAGAGCTTTCCCAGCTCGAGGGTGGAAGAAAGAGGAAAGATTTCCAGTTCCTCACAAGAGGAGAAACAACACTTGGATCAGATACCAGCCTAATAACCAAGGTGCACTTTCCGTAATCTCAAAACATCCAGACTCAGAAAATATACATTGTTCACTGGTTAACAAAACACAATAACTGTCAGAAAAGGGGTTTGCATCTTGATTTGTGGATATAATTTATACACAGGAGAGTCTCAGCTCTAGCTTCAGTTTTGTTGGTGCCAATCCTACCATTTAAGGATTTGATCTCAGAGACAGCTACTCCTCCAAGCCACGCCACTGACGTCATTTCCCAGTGAAGTCCCCTTACACCCACAAATCAGGTGCTGAAATCCCTTTGTGGGATAGTAAAAATGCTGGCACAACTAGCTGCCAATGTAAAATTATTTCTGAAAATGAGAGGGACAGGTCAGAGCCCCTTTAAAAAAACAAGACTTGGTGGCTATGCAGAAAAGGATTATATTATGCTTAGCTAGTGCGTGGGTGTGGAGAACAAGGGACAGAGACAGTGTTCCTCAACACGCCCTCCCCACAGCCCCTTGCGAGGCAAAATGTATAGGCAACATTTCAACCTCAAATCCACAAACAGATCAGGATACACTGGAGGAGAGAGAGACAGATTTCTTGTTTTTTAATAAAAAGTAGGATTAGGAAAAGACGTAGGTGGGGAAGGTGTAAAACAAGCAGGCAGGCAGTCCTTACTCAGCTTCCTTCTTAGATTCATTGCTCTGAAAAGCGGACAAGCTTTAGGAAGAAATAAGACACATGGCTGTGGGTAAAGGGGGGGAGGAATTAGAAACTGTAATTCAATCTAATATTTGAGGCTTGGCAAATGCACCTATGGGATTTCATGAAAACCCCCGAATCTTTTTCATTTCGGAGCAATTAACCAGATCCCAGCATCGCTGGCTCCAGTGAGCCGCTTAGCTCTCTGTTTTATTACCCATTTCCTTTCCCCCTCGCCAGCACTAGCTCCCATCCTCGCACTTGGGAAAAAAAAAAAAGGGGGGGAGGTAAAAACCCCACACACTGTTACAATGCCACAAAGGGGCCACCACAAACAAGTGCCAGCCAGTGCATTTCAGAGCAAACACAGAACACACATAAATGAGGCTCACATTTGGATTAAAATGCTGTTGTGTTCAGGCATTTATGTGTGGCATAATTAAAAACATCCAGCTGTAATTTAATAGTTCCCACCAAGCACAGACATAAAGTCTAGCAATTTTTTCCCTCTGCATATTTAACCCTTAGAGACAGAAGGAAGAGGAGGCAGGGGGCAGGGGGAGGGAGCAGGAAGCTGGGGGGAGACAGAGGTCTTTTCAACACATTTTTTTCCCCTTCCTTTGTGTTATTCTAGTTTGCTTTTTACCTCCTCTGATCTTTTGCTTCTACAAAGAGAAAGCAACTGTCTTCTGGATGTTGTCGAAACAGGAATCACATTCTGAGAGCATTTCTGTAGTCCAACAGCAGTATGGCTGGGTACAGGATGCTCAGTTTCCAGAGGATAACATCTGTAGCTGGATGCACTGATTCACAGTTTGTGAATATGCCAGATTTTTCAGGCTTAAAAATCAACTACTAAAAAGACGAATTTCACCACCATTACTCACCCTGAGTACAGTCTTTCTATTCAGAGTGGCCCTTCTAAATCAAAGGCAGCAGTGACAGGACTAAGTACAGTGTTGGGGCAGGAAGGGTAAGCCAGCATTTGCAGCACTAGCTGAGCATCTGGGACACCAGGGCAGGTTCAGTCCCTGCTCTGCCACGTTGCTCATTTTCAGAAAGATGTCTCTAGGGGCGTTTTTAAAAAATGTTCAGCTACCTGAGTAAGGGCCCACCTGTACCACTGGAAACCTGAGTGTTTTAAAGTTTTCCACTTCTCCCTATGTCAATTCCCCATAGGCAGACTTGGGAAGATAATGTTTTCCTCCATCCACAAGTATGTTACAAGGAGAAATGTATTCAAGATTGGGATGTGCTGAAATCCCACAGCAAGGAAGAAAGCTAATAAAGAGGAGATAATCTGCTTGGCCCTCTATTTCTAAATGCATTCAGGCAACTGTCCATTACACTGACTCAGCTGAACAGCAGGACTTTACTATAGCAAGGAACACAGAATTCCACCCTTATTCTGGAAGAATGAAAATTGAATTAAATGCTCTGCATAAGTTCCTAGTCATGGCCAACTGTGTCCTAATTTTCCAGCAGTGTTTATAACAATTGGCCTAGGACCTTAAATCTGTCAGTCTCCAGAGACAGAAGACTACCTTTGCATACAAAAAACCTATGGGATTTCTATTGCTAGCTGTTCAGCTCTACCCTTTAAACACATACCTGCCCTACAAAAGATATGTGCAAAAATACAGAGAAAGGAAATGGAAAGGACTTCCAGAGAAGTGCTGTAAAATAAAGAAAACTGGGAAAGAAGCCTCTTCTGTCTATATAATTTTGAATTTTAAGTTCATACCTCTCTCCAGCTTTTTTCTGTCACATCCGGCTCAGTATCCACTGGCATGAAAACCTGCAGAAAGCATGTCATTCTTGCCATCCTGAGGAATAAGAGAAAGCATCCAACCTATTCACACAGGATTATGGAAGCCAGCCATGCTGCGAACTTGTCCCAGCTCAATCAGAAATATAACCTTGACAGCCCTCATACCTAGCTGCAAATAAGTAATCAAGAAGCCTGGCTTACAGAATGATTCATAATCAACATATAGACAAAAGATCTGTGAAAGACAGCTTTGTAAAATATGTGAAGTAATGAATGTGAAAAAAATATGACCAGCTCATGCATGTCCCGTTTGTATTATATGCCTGCCAATAGAAGAGAATGCATCAACTTTGCTCTGCACTGTTTGCTCAGATGTACAAGCAGGTGAGCAGCACCCCAGTCAGTATCAGCACTGTCCTACCGTGTGTGCAGCCAGCTAACTTCAGCCATGGGGTCAAAGAAGGAAGGGATTACCTAGGGCTGCAACAACAGCTCTGCAGGAAGGAGATAGGATCCCAGGATCATACAGTAATTCAGGCTGGAAGGGGCCTCAGAAGGTACATTCAGCTGCTGTGGGGTAAATCACTTGGGCATGCCTGCTTTGTACATCAGAGCACTCAAAACACTCACAGTTCTGACCGCCCTGGATACCACTTGGTTGCAGTACACCACAGTGTGATGCAGAGACAAGAAAAAGTTCTCACTCAGATCTGGTAGCAAGAAAGCTTCCAGTCCCAGCACATCCCTGAGAAATCCAGGATTCTTAGGAGGATCAGTTAATCTGGTTCACTGTGGCAGTGGTGGAAATGCATTGCTCCTGAATACTGAGTCATTATTGCTGTCTCTGTACTCCGTACCTGGAGTGCCCATATACCCTTACCTCTCAGCACTTCCCCTTCCCAACAATAATGTATTCCAGACTGCTCCAAGAACTAAATTTAACCTTTTGACAGCCTCAAGCCCTCCAAAAAGACGACTCCTGTAGGTGCCTAAGACAGATAGATGTGTGGGAGTGGGTTAGGTAAATAAGTTCCAAATGAAATCCCACAAACTGTGGCTCAGGACTACTGAAGCATTGTTTTTGATTGCCACTTTATTACCTCTTTTATTGCCTCTCAAATAGATTGCAGAGAGCATGGCATGCCAAGAGAGAAGAATGAGCCTCCCTGTCCTAGTAAAATCATGGGTTTCTTCCAACTAGAAATCCTAACCCAGATCTCTTTTTATATAAATAAAAGTCAGAGCAGGTCTTGCACTGTAGCAATTTCTTAAAATGTCATTTTAAAAGTGCTCTGCTGCTGCAAACTTCCCTGCAAATGAAAACAATCCGTCTTCCCAAGGCATCCTGCAGAGTGTGTGACTTTTCAAGCAAGGTGGGAGTGGGTGATGTTGAAATGAAGATGGAACAGGGTGACACAGTACACCAGGACCTCATGAGATCTGTTTTCTGCATACCCTTACTAATGAGAAAAAAGCTCTGCTGTGTCTTAAACATCGTGAAATCACAGACAAAAACAACTAGCTGGTGATGGCTGCCAACAGCACTTCTGTTCTGTCTCTGTACCTCGACACTTAGCAGTGAGTGCTGGGCTTCAGTAACACATGTAACAGGGACTAACAACATCCAGCACCTAAGCAGCTCAGCATCCCACTGCTTTTGCTGCTCTGCTGTAATGGTAAGTCCCAAGCACACAATGTAGGACAATAATGTTTTATGTTGCAAGATATTGCAGTCATAAAGTTTCCCAGGTAAAAAATACTTGAAGGGCACTAAAAGTGGGGAGAGTCACAGGATGAATAGTTTTCATGCTTGCCTGAGTCAGCGCTGATACCAAGGCTCTAGTCAGTCCGAGTGAAAAGGAAAAAATATTTGTCCTGGTTTTACTAATACAGACAAGCTGGAAAGGTGCTACCTTTGCACCATAGCTATTCTGCTTTACCTTTCACCCACCTTCACCATCCACTACCTTTTTAATGCAATATATTGAATCTATATATAGTACTATAAAGGTGCCAAGAATGTTACAAATAGAATAAAATTTTAAAAAACACACCAAACCCAGCGATCATATCTGTTCTATGCATCTTATGTCACCTCCACATCACTATGATGAGAAGCATTTCTATCATACAAGCTGAACCAGTGAGTCCTAATGACATCAGTGTCAGGGCTTAACCATGTAACTCAGCCCGTGCCCCAGAAATCTCCATGACCACCAAAACACAGCCACTGGAAGTCAAGGACTGATTCAAATCTTGCTGCACCATGGTTACTGTGGGACATAATTATAGCCAAGGACTCTGCAACTACTCCTAGGAAAGAGCATAGTGGTGTCTTTAATGTCAGCACAGAGCAGATGGGGACTGAGTGTTGGGCCCTGCAAGGTTGACTGAGCATGTGGGTAAGGCTGTGAGTCATGACATGAAGCTGAAAGGATGAGAGTGAGTTGTGAGGAGCCCAGTTCAGAGTATGGCCCCTGGCACTGCGAGCCTGTAGGTACCACCATAACTCACATTCACCTGGAAGGCCCTTTCCCTTTGCCAAACTGGTAAGACTATAAATAGGACCAGGATACAGGGCTTGAAAGAACGAACCACTGTTTTTCAAAAGGCCATGTTAAAAAAAAATAATAACCCCTCTAAGTTTTCTTTTGCACTTTGCATGCTAGTCAGAGTGCACTTTCCTGGGAAATGCATTATAATAACAGGCAATGTTTAGCATCACATTTGAAGTGAGCACATCCCAGTGATTAAAATCCAGGCAACGGAAATAAACACATCAGCAGGACATGCTGCACAGAGTACTGAGTTGGGACTTCTTTGTTTTATAACCTTCTCGAGCATTAAATACTATGTGAGAAAAACATTGTTCAAACTTAACCATCTGTATTTGGTTTCTTTTGAGTGCATTACAATCATCAGTAAACATTTTAAGCCTAGAATCAGAAAACCTGCTTGTACTTGTAGGAGAATAATTGTGACAGTAAAAGGTGTCTTTGTAGCAACAGAATTGTTTTATTTCTTTTTAAACTGAATTTATTAAAATTTTGTTATATTTAAATGGGGCTAGTTCATGTTAAAGTGACATAGTCCATTATGTTAAGCTGAGAGAGAAACAATTTCCCTGTAAACAGTTTTCTGCATATCAATATCCCACTTCAAAGTGGGAGGAAAGTTTTAAATTATTGCAATTTTCAAAGCTAAAGACCTGGAGCAAATAAAAAAACCCCTGGAGTTCAAGGTCAGCATTCTGCTTTGACAATTTCAAAACATATCTTTTAATGCAACTTCTTAAATATGTTATTAGGTTTAATTTTCAAAAGAAAAAGTATTTTTAAATGAGAAAGTCATTCAGTTAGAAACTACCAAAACATTCTGACGGTTGCAAATTTTTTTCCACAGGAGTTTTCAAGTCAAGATATTTGTGGAAGCCAACTCTTTCCCACAAACAGTCTCAATTTCTGTGAATCAGCATGTTCTGTCTCTGAAGACTTTATTACCAGCATGACACAAAGGCTCCCACCTCACAAGACCTCTTCTCCAAGAGCCTGTTACTCTCCACCCTCCTGGGAGCTGCCACTGCAGCAAGAGCGCTGGGTTTGGCTTCTACCCCTCGCTGAGAGACAACATCCTGCTGCCAGCTGTGGTTCTCAGCACAAGTCTCATGTCTCCGCTGAAGTCTGCTCTCTTTCCAGCTAAACAGAAGATAACAGGAAGAGAACAGGGTACGAGAAACACTGCACCTGCAAGCATCTCCTCACACCTACCTTTTGCGTAAAGCTTCAGATCCTTGAAAGCCCACATAGAAAAGATGAGCATGAAGAGGAAGAAGCTGGCCACCCCACCCACAGTTCCTTGAAATCTCACAGCCCCCTGTACAGAAGTAAAACAGTAGCCATCAGGACACAGAGTGGTATCAGAATCATATCACTCATGTTGAAAAGCACTTGAAATGGTCTCGCTCATGATTTGTTCTCCCTCAGTGGAAAATGCAACTCCGGCTTCCATCTCATCCTCTGGCCTCTCGCTCTGGCCAAGCCCATGGTCACAGAATGTCTGTTATCCCAGATACATCACCTCAAGGCTCCCCAGCCTCAGCCTCAGCCTCAGCACCGACCCCCTCAGCAGTCCAGCTTACAGCACCCCAGGGATCCCCTCATTCTCCCAGTTCCTGGTTCTCCATACCAGAGTTGGCAGCTGTTGTCATTGCACTTCAGCTCTACTCATGGAAATCCTGGCCCAGGCACAGGGGCTGGCAAAAGCTGCCTTGATCCAGGGTAAGACTTTCTGCTCCACTCATTAGAGGTACTCGGGTGCTGAACTAGCTGGCTGGATGTGCCAGCATCATTCTGCAGTCTTAGTTGATTAACCAGTTGAGGCCAGAAGAGGCATGCAGGAGATACAGGCAGTTCCATGCCCAAATAGCATAAAATCAAAGCTTGGTTTCTAAACTGTAGGCTGAAAGACTGCCCACGCCATCCCATTCTTCCTTTCTCTAGCACTGTCAGCATCAGGGGTTTTCTGTGCCTCTTGGATGAAGCCATACAACCTTTGGCCTCATGCCTTCTAACTCCACCCAAGGCATGCTGTAATTCCCTAGAAATGCACTGTTTGTCATGTTTTATTATTTAATTGCACTCTGGCTTTATTTGATTTGAGACGTGTCTGTTTCTTCACTAGCTACATGTGAATTTTAAGTCCTTGAAGGCAAGACTGCGAGCACAGATGCCCTGCAAACCTTGTTGATAGCAGAACTGCTGTGCTCAGCACCTGTCCTCTTCCATTTGCCTTGCTCATGCTCCCTCTAGGAGAAGCACGGCCCTCCCAACTAGCACAGTGCCAGCAGCAAAGTCTACATTGTTCATATCTCAGAGCGGACGATGTCGTCATGTCATGCTGTACATCCCCGGACTCCCAACTATGAGTTACCCTTTACAACACCTTGGTAATTCCTTAAGTAAACAGAAATGAGCAAAGGGAGAAAATGAGCACTTATTGGAAAAATTATCAAGTAAGGAGATACTTTTCTTCATAGATTTTTATCCCAAGAAGTGACAACAGCAGCTGCCAAGAAGAACTAATGAATAACACACCTAGGATATTAATCAAAAAAAGAAAAGGGGAAAAAAAGAAGAAAGAGGAGTGATTTGGTCATTCCCAGGTCTAGGCATGAATTTTGTGCTTTCTAGAAGTATAGAGTCCTTAGGATGGAAAAAAAAGCAAAGCAACTTGATGTAGCTTCATTTCTCAAGGTTTGGCCTAGCTTAGCACGTGCAAAAATCTGTGGTAGTACTAGACAGGCTGACAAGCTATCCAGTACAACAATAATGATTTCCATATCATGAATGTCGACGTCATTACTCACACAAATTCCCATGGAAGTTAGTTGAGCAAAAGTTTGGAGAATTCCTCCCAACATATGAAAATACCATAAAGGTATTTACAGCAAATTGCAAAATATAATTAAAGTTGGCTGGTATGCTCTAGAATCCCTCTCATTTTCACCAGCTCCACTGATCTTACTCCTCTCTTTTTTTCCTCTATTTTAAACACTTGTTAAAAATATAAGTCCTACCTGGCTAAGAAATCCTTCCAAATAGGAAACTGCATATTTAGAAATGCGTAACAAAGAAGGAATAACAGGCACTCTCTGTAAACATCCCTTACCTCCTTTCATTTTGCCCTTTCAGAGAAAGAGAATTTGCCATTTGGAGCCAGCAAAGTCTTTTTGTTGCCTGTTTCTGGGTCCCAGTTGATCAGCATTTCCCAAAACAGAGCACTGCCGTTTGAGAGTTGCATGTTAGGCATCTAGAATTCAACAACAGAGAATTCTTTCTGTTTTGGCAGAGCTTGTCTCAGTTTGGAAACCTTCTGCCCGAGTTTGATGTCACTTAGAGCAGTCAATATGGCCATCCAAAAAAGTAATGCAAAGTAAATAGAGTTATTAGTGCAACTTCTGCTAAGTTCCTGAATGCATTGCCAAATTTTTTGTAGTCCAGGGTTAACAAACAAGAGATACAGATTTCACTATTTCTATATGCATATATAGATACAGATATAGATATATATTTATTTAGTTTAACTGATGGGGGACACTCCTAAATTTGTGTAACAGTCAGATCTGAAGCACAAGGCAAGCCAATTGTCCTTATCATTTCTGCCAGAGCCAATGGAATCTATGCTGACATTAAGGAAGTGGTAATAATAATCTAATCCTTCTGGCTAACTCAAATCTTTCAAGTCTGAAACCACCAAATATTGTCCAGGATACATTTGTGAGTCTGCAGAAGGAGATGCCAAAACAATCATTGACACGGTGTCTCTCCTACATTAACTCAAAGGACTGCCCCAGGACAATGAAAATATTCATGTTCTTAACTATTTATTGCACAGGAAGGAGGAGGAGACGTGAACCTTCTTCAAATCCCCAAAAGCTTGGGAATGAGGCAAAAAAAAAGCTAAGGTAACTGTTGATAAAATTCTGGCTAACATGCATGACATTTGCATTACCATCTGTCTCTGTTCCCTCAAAAGAAAACCTTACTGCCATTTTTCACCTTGCATCTTTTTTTATCTTTCATCCTTAATAAAAACTAGCATTGAAATTCACTATCTTTAAGCTAATGATTTGCACATGAAGTGTAATTTGCCACAAATCAGTTTTTAGAGTTAGCTTGCAACCTGTAACATAAACCATTTTTAAACACCACTCCATAAATGGTATGTCAAAAAATCCAGGGGTGTTTGCCTGTTTGGTGGATCACAGACAATTTTATGTGCTGAGAGATATTGAAATGGCTCTGTAAGGCCTGCTCACTGGACTATTTTCCCAAAAGCTTGATGCTTCTTGGTAGTTATGGTATGATACATCAATAACAATTCTTTTTAAGTAGGAGGCTGTGAATCCCACAGCTGCAAGGGCTTGGAGAAGCAACTTGCAATGTGACCTCAAAAAACTTCATTTTTGAGGGGGAAAAGTTTCATTTAGAGATTTTGACACTTCTGTCATTCTTTGGGTCTGCTGTTTTTCAATTGGATTGGCTTACTGCGAAATCAGTCAATACATAACTGTATAACAACCTTTAGTACACATCTATTTACTTGCCTTGTTACAAAGAATAGGAAATCTACCCTTCATTTAAGCAAAGTCTGGACTGCTTTCTGTTTACTTGTCTGTCCCTTCTCTATTCATTCCTGAAATTTACTTAGCTTTTTGACTGGCTGTGAGCTAAGGTTTGCATAGACTTGCCTACAACTATTTCAAGGTGACTTCCCTGAACAGTAACACCTTATGTGGTCTAGCACTGCAAAACATATGATCACAGCTGGCTTTCCACCCTGAGTAGATTATTCTGCATTTATTAACATAGAATTTCATCTGCCACTTTATAGTTCAGACTTTAAGTGTTACGAGCTTTTTTTCTGCTGACCTGTAAAGGACCTTCTTCTTGAACAAGCCTACCTTGTCATTCATCCTCTCATAATATATACAGCAATAGGCCCATGTATGCAGACTAAACTAGTAGACTTTAGCAGAAAAACCCTTTACTCTGCAAAGTTAAATTTTTACTTCTCACATCATTCTGAGAGGGGAACTTTCCCACTTACTGAACAACATCATAATTTTATAAGAGGAATGGTGATGACTTTGGATCATGTTTCTTGGAGCAGCACATAGCATCCAACCAGCCTACATTAACTCCTTTAAAAAAATTGGTAGAACAGCGAGGCAGGGCTACAAAACCACAATGTCAATTTTTCATAATGTATATGCCTGTGCCTTCTCACCTAATCTTTATTACTTAGTTTCTAAAAGTCTGCCTACCACAAAGCCAAAGACTCTAGACTGGCAGCACAACAGCCACTTTCCACCCCCCAATAGCTAGGATGCATATTCCAGTTAACAACCTGGCAACCTTGTATTTGTGTCATTTAAACTACTCAGTAAGAAGTGCTTTTCTTCAGAATAATATAAAAATTATGCTATACTCAGCCTAAAACTATTCTGCCCCAATTTGAATATATTTTCTTTCCTCCCCTCCTGAAAAATGTTACAATAGCTGTAAGCTCCTCCATGAATATCTGTACACTGCTATCACACTGTTATCATATTCTATAGATCTAGGAGTTTCAACTTCAAATGTGTTTGAGATAGAAAAGTGAATTTATTTACTTTTCTATCTTTCATAATTTTCTTCAAAGTTTTTTTGGTGTACCTTCCTATGTTTTGGCCTGTATCTTGTGAAAGTTAATTCTCCTTTGTATGTTCCTTATTTGTAATGACTTCCACATATTCAATTATGTCTTTTTATTTCTTTTATTCTTTTTTGATCTGTTTAAAAGCTAATTTGGAGAGAAAAAAAAAAAAAAAGCACACTACTCTCAAAAAGACCCTAAACCCATCCCTAATACTTCAAGACATTTCAAGGAATTTAACATTTTAGCTCTTTTAATTTCCTTTCAGAAAGATTTCCTCAGTTTTATCTAATATCTCTCTGGCTCTTTCATGCCCACAAGAATGTTGAGCTTTGGTACATGACAATGGCTGCTGCATTGACTGTTTGACAGTTACCTTTTAGTCATGTCTGGCACAGGAACTCAGACATAAATTTCAAGCTGTTTTTTCTTCTTTTCTTTTCCCTGGCCATTTACTCTAAAATTTCATTCATAGTGTAGAAAAAAAAATTCTGCCATATACACCCATTTCATGTTTGTACTTCCTACACAAAAACAAAGTTTCTCATTATTATTGTAGTTTTTACCCTCTCTTATCATGTTACATTCATTATTAGTTGTCCAAGCAAGTGATCAATATTGTAACCACAACACCATAATATTTTAATTCACACCACAGGCACATTGGGGTACAGTTAATTTATTTAGTTTCTTTGAACATGAATTTTAATGTATCAAGCCACTTATCCACCAGCAAACTATTTTGTCACTCCTGTACATTTTCTAGCTTATTATTATAGCTATTTTTGTTTCTTTGACCTATTAACATACATACATTAATATAATTTCTGAGCTTCTAAGTATGCCCAACACTAACAGGATGCTTCAAGAGGGCTGAATAAATTTAGGACACTTCAGTGTAGTTCAGCTGATGAAAGCCAGTGTGCCAGCTCTGCCTACATTCCCTAGAAACAGAGAGATCAGGTCTAGTACTGCAGCCATCCCAGTGGTACCAGCTAAGATGATGCCAGGTACTTCCAGAGGGAAAGGAAGCAAAATCCCATACTAACATTGTTGGCATAATTTGGGAGATCCTTTATTCCTGCTTCCTGAACTGACAGTGGAAGCAAAGAAAGGGTGAATTCTTTGGCTTCCGAACAGTAGGGCCTGAGGTCTGGACCTGGACAATTTAAAGAAAAAAGAGGGAAGGAGCTTTCCTCTCCTACACTGTAACCTAAGCAAAGTCTTTCAACAGTGCTAACTAGCACATTTTAACAATTAGACATCATTACCATGCTTTTCCTGAAGACAGTCTATTCTTCAGCTAAGAATGAAATATGGCAAAAAACCATAGAGTTTAAATTTTAATAATTCTTGTCAAGTTGCAACCCATATTTGGCCTATTTGACAGAAAAGTCAGAAGGTATTAGTCACTTAAAAAGGAACAACTTCCCTTTTTCCTTACTGCTTTCCTGTGGTATAACCTAGAAATCGGACAGAAATTCCCATTTCCATTTGGACCAACCTCCTGATCACACAGACTTCTAGTTGATTTACAGTTCATGTCTTTTAGATATCTTGTTTTGAAGGCATCCTTATAGACAGTGTACTACACACCTTAGCAATTTTCCACTAACTACTTACCCTTGCATAACTTATTTTTCAGTTTATTCCCAGGTTAAATCTGATCAGCTTTAAATGTCCGCTACTTAGATTTTGTAAAACCGCTTTACCAAAGAACCCTAAAGTATCACCTATTTTTCCTCAGATACATACTTAAGAAATGGAGATCAAGCCCCTTCGAGTATTTCTTTTTTTCTGCACAGACTGAATTATGACGGTCTCCTGCTGCTGCGTTGAAGAAAAGAAGTGAGATGCTAAAAGAAACCAGATCAGAATCGAAGTGGGAGTGAAGATGAACACTGATGATTCCAGTGTTGATTTTCTCTTGCTTCCCTGAAGCAACTCAGTGTCCCACGACACTGTGAGACGTGGAACACAACCAAACCCTCTCCAGCTGCTTCACTAAGTTCTTTAGGTGTCAAAGCCAAAAACAACATTATGGGGGTGTCAACTTCATTAGCAGTGATTAAAACGATCACACAATTGAACTGTTTTGCATGGCTTAGCAAAGGACTCTTTGCCAATTTAAATCCAAATCAAAAACATCTTGTTTTTCTGTTAACTGTTTGGATATTATTAATTGCTTATGTGATTACACCAGCGAATGTAGGATTTAAAAAATACAAACAGGATAAGACCTGTTCTTTACAATGAAACATAATTTTAGCAAAACAGAAATGCTTCTGCATACAAGGAAACTAGTAATGAACCTGGCAACTTAACAGAGCAGATTCTGGATATAAAAGCAAACACAGGATCTCATTTCCCCCAACCCTACAGCACATGCATTATGGGTACATGTGCAAAGGACATCTCCACATTACATCATGTGAATAAAGAAGGCACCTTTCACCTGCTGAAGGAACACAAAAGAAAAAAAAATGCAATACTGGACTTGTTTGACTTTGTCCCAAATTACCTTGCTGTGCCTCCTTCTTCGCCTTCTGGAAGGAAATCATGGATTTTGCAGTCTCCCTTTACTGCTCATCATGCAAGTAGCTCGGTAACACTTCTGTAACAGAGCAAACTCAAAGAGCAGTTCTAGACATCCTGACTGGTGATAAAGATTTTGATGTACAATTTCATGTTGTACCTGGACAAAGAAGCACAGTGATTTCAGCTTCATTTCTCTAAAAGATATCATGCACTCAATATGGCAAAACCCAAATTCCAGGAGACCACCCATTGAAATCATGAAGGCTTTTTTCCAAACTAAGGACTCAATAAGAACTGCAAGACTGACCCAAGGTCAAAAAAAAATTTTTTTAAAAAATAATATAAAACCAAAGAACTGATGACTATAAAATCCACAAATTTGGGAGGAAAAAAAGTAAAATAAGGTGGGAGAAAGTGTTGAGTATATAAGCAAAATGACAGAAATGTACCACAATAAACAAAATAACATTGCACATGTTCCCAGCAGCAAGTGTTTTTCCTTCTCTATCTGTCATGCTACAGCAACCAACAATACAAAGCAGATAAACTGTCCTATAAGATCTGCACTGATTTATTTCTTTGATTTGTTGTTTTTTGTAAAATAGGCATCCATCCACAAATAAACCCAAATCAAGTCTGTTATTGCTCTTCAGCAGCAGGAGGGCAGACTGTAGGATTGGGAACTTTTTAGATGTTATTTCCCTGCAATGCCGGTGGTCTTAGGTTCCTGGCCTTTTTAAACTCTGTGCACAAGCCAGACCAGCAAAACAGAGACTGGGAAGAATTAACACCATTACAATAGTAAAAGACCAGAGCATTATTAGCTACACTTCAAGAAATGGATCATATTTCCAAGCTATATTGACATATAAGAATATTTTAAGGCAATGTGTACAATCAGTTTAAATAAAAATCACCAGTCACCATAAAGCATGCTGATGTTTTCAAAAGCTATAAACTCAGTTAAAAAAAAATAAGAACATGCAATTTAGCCCAAAAAAAAATGGGAAAGAAAAAAAAAAAAGAAAACATAACCAGGGCTTCTGAAGCCACTCTTTAAGAACAACATCTAATTTATAGATGGATATAATGCAGGGATAATACATTTATCTGTTAATTATCTGTTCATGAAAGCTTAATTCTGCTTGACTTCCGCACATACAATTCCCAACAATAACAGTAGAGAGCTGTGACAATATATTGAGAGGACATTAGTGTAAATAAAATGTTGGTGCAAATGTTCATTTTTCTAATTATTTCTGCGAAGAGAAACTATGAATTTTTTATGAATTTTTTTAATTGACTATACTCTTTCTTGGATATATGGCAGATTATAAGGACAGAGAAAATATAAAACTAAGGAAATTAAATTCTTGAGTATAAACCATGTGTGCCAAGGTTGTAAGAATGATATAAAAGATAACCAGTATACATCAATGCTTTACAGTATCACCATAACTTCAGGGCTGTCTAAGTACATACCTCTTTCTAACAATACATGCAATTTGTGCTGAAGCAGCACTGCTTATCTTGTTACGTGCACTCTGCAACTCTAAAACTGTCATTTTATCCTGATTAAAATGCAACATAAGAAAAATTTATTTTCACACTCTGCACTCCTAGACCTAAAATGATGTGCACTGAAATAAGGACATGACTTATTACTTCTACGTGCACGGATGTCATTGAAAAAAGATGAACAAATATTGAAATTATATCACAAATTCTGGAATCTTAAACTAGTTTCCTTCTCTGCACTGAACCGGTTTATGTTTTAGGCAGATGATACTTTGGTCTTTCTATTTCACTTCATGAAAACTGCATATGCACCAGATCTTCAGGTCTTAGGCAAAAATTTGATAAAATGTCAGTGATTTAATTATGTTAATTTTTCACAAGTATTTTAATGGAATTTCATACAGGTGATTACTGTTAGAAAATAATCATCTGACATTTCTCTCATTTAATATGTAATTCAAAATTAAAACACCGGTTCATTAACAATAACCATAATTTACCTCATGCTCATGTTTTCAAAGGCTATTTAGAGCATATGGCCCAAACAGATATGATTTGGTTTTCCCACACTGTTCAGAGAGTATCAGTAACTGATGAACTTTTGGAGTTAGTCCACCCAGAAACGTACCAGCAAGCCTCCTCAGAATTTTTCTGCTATCCTTATCCTACATAAACATCTTAATCATGATATATTTCTACTAAAAGCTAGACAATACTGAATTATTTTCTGTCCAACATGCAAAAAATAGATGACAGACTAATAGTTAAGGCACTCTTAAGTCCTCTCTAAATCAATGCCTGTTCTAAACACAGATATCCATAGTCAAACTGGGAATCATTTTTTATGTCTGTGGAAAGCTTCTGTCTGTCCACTGTAAGGAGAGTCCAGACAACTGACATAAAATCAAAAATAGTGAACTCCCCCATGGAAGCTGGGAGAATAAAAACTGTGTTTTGCCATATCAGCCAGAAAACACTGCTGAATCTGGATCTGTGCATGCTACTTTCTCCAAATAAGGTAGTTTCCTCAAAAGGGAGGTTAAGCAGCAAATGCAGAAAGTTGATACAGGAATCAGAATCCTGTGGTCTTCTCTTACACCATCAGTCCCAGAAAAACGGCTTCACAAGTGTCCTGTCAGAAATGTGGACAAACTGTATCTGTACAGTCACTGTACAGAGATGAGACTAGCCACAAAACTGTCAGCATAGTAACACAGATTCAGTGGAAAGCTTTATTTCCAACATTTTCCTCAAAACTTTGAGGCTTTTTGAAAGTTTCTTGGGTTTTGCTTCCTTTAAACACAAAAAGAAATACGCATCTCTTAGACCTGCCTGTTTCTCTGATAATAAGAAACCACTAAATTCAGACAACTTCTAATATGCAATTCTAGTGGTCACCTGCATCTAAGCAGGTGCTATCACAGAATCATAGAATATCCTGAGTCGGAAGAGAAGCACAAGGATCATGGAAGTCCAGCTCCTGCCCTTGCAAAGGACAAGCCCAAGATTAAAATTCACATCATGTGCCGGACAGCATTACCCAAATGCTCTTGAACTCTGTGAGGCTTGGTGCTGAGACCACTTTCTTGAGGAGCCTGTTGCAGTGCCCAAACACTCTCTGGGTGAAGAACCTTTTCCTGACAGCTGTGGGGGTGCATGGTTTCTAGATGAGTATTTTATTGTTGCTCCTATAATGATTCATTCGTGTTTCCCCTAATGTTGTTTGGTATCTCCTGAGCTGTCATCTCTGTCTCCCTATTGCGTATCATACCCCAAACCTGTCTGCCTTGACGCCAATCCTCCACAAACCCTGCCTCTTGTTCTAGAATGTCCCACATCAATCCTCTGTTGAATCAATCCTGCCCAAACTCCTCCCTGACCCTGCCTCCCAAATATTGTTAATCCCCAGTCAACCTCGCCTTTAAGTCCAGAAATTTCCATGTCCCTCAACACCCTGTTGGTCCTCATAAGTTGTATCCTCCCCTCGTGTTCCCCCATTGGGAACTGTTCTGTAAGTCCCACCTTGAGCTCCTCCTCTGTCTATCTCTGATTGTGTTCTGCCTTGTACCTTCCCCTTGTTCCGCCCCTACTTAAAAGTTGAGTGCAAAGCTCTGTACACGTCTTCTGTTCCTGACCCTTCCTCAGAAGTAAACCTTCTTTGGGAAACACACAGCAGATCCCTCTCTTGTCTCTTACTCCGATCCTTGGTGCATTCCATCCAAGGTGCCCTCCAGAGCAGTATTGCTGCTGGGAGGGAAAGCGGTAGCCCTGCTCTACTGCTACCCAGACTTGTAGCAAGTCAGGGAGCAGCCACTCTTGGCACGGCCCGGGAAGAGGCTAGTCGGAGTTTTCCCAGGCACTGTGTTGGACAGCCAACCTACTTGTCCCTGACTCAGCTTCAGGCTATGTTCTCAAGTCCTGTCACTGGTCAGAAGAGTGAAGAGATCAGTGTCTGCCCCTCTGATTCCTGTCACCAGGAAGTTTCAGACTGCAATGAGGTCTCCCCTCAGTCTCCTCTTCTCCAGGCTGAGCAGACCAAGTGACCTCAGCTGTGCCTTGTATGGCTTCCCTTCCAGAGACTTCACCATCTTCACAGACCTCCTTTTGATGCCTCCACTGTCTTTAAATCTTTTCTTATATTGTGGCACCCAACACTTCCCCCAGCACTCGAGGTGAGGCCACCCCAGTGCAGAGCAGAGCAGGACAATCCCCTCCCTTGCCAGGCTGGCCATGCTGTGCCTGATGAACCCCAGGACAGGGCTGGCCCTCCTGGCTGCCAGGGCACTGCTGACTCGTGTTCAACTTGCCACCAACCAGGACCCCCAGGTCCCTTTCTGTGGTGCTGCTCTCCAGCATCTCATTCTCCAGTCTGTGTGCATCCAGGGTTGGCTTTTCCCAGGTGCACAATCTGTCACTTGTCTTTGTTAAACTTCATGCAGTTACTTATAATCTTCTAACTTAGATACATACAAATAATTTCACTGTTAACCTGTCCTCATTTCTTGGTCAGATGACTAATAACAGATCCCAGTCCCACATGGGATGGGACTGCCTTTGAGTTTTTCCTTCAGTGTTTACAGCACAGAAAATTCACTAGAAATTATAATCTCATTTAAATCATCTTCCATACTTCTAGGACACCTCAAGGGGGGAAATAATAAAAATATTGAACTTCAGTGTCAGACAAATGATACGTTTTCTTGTTCACACAGAAAGGTTCACTAGCTCTCTAAAAAAAAAAAAAAAAGTGCATCTCTCAGAGGTCCTAAGCAGCAGTAGAACCACCACAAAACACACCAGTCTGTCAAAGTCCTTGAAGAAGCCATGAAAGCAAGAAGCTCCCTGTTCTGCTTTTCACAGTCAAACTTTCTCCCCGTTGCTCTTCTGGATACCCGGAATTGTTCTTTTCTGCATTACAGCTGGTGAGACAGAGCAGATCTCCCTGGGCTGCCCTGCTCACTGCAGCTGGGGAGCAGCCCTGTGACTCCGTGGTGGGCTGGTGGAGGGCTCACCCAGGGACCAAGGTCTCCCGGGCTGCTGGCCCCTGCCAGTTCAGACGGGCTGCTAAAGCCAGCAGGGCAGACCACACAGACTGCTGCTAGCACTGCCACAGAAAACGTCGCCACTCTTGCAACACACAAGATTCCCATGCCTGGGGAGCTGCTGGTGTAAATAGGCAGTCGCTTTTCATCCCTAGACCCTACCTCAGCACAACATTTATTATACATAAAGAAGTGCACACTTAAATACACTGCTATGCTGCGAAGCAACACATTAAAGACTTGCTCAATCAAAGATTTACTTAGAAGTAGGTTAAAGTTTCAAGCTGTTAGTTTTTTTGGGGGGTTTTTTTGGTGTTTTTTTTTGTTTTTTTTTAAAGATTAAAACTCAACAAACAGTGAAAACACCACAGGAAAAAAAAATCCATAAAACTACAAGCAGAATCTTGCACTAATTATTTCAATACTGATTGAAATACTTCACTGGATACTGGGAACTAGGGTGAATATGCAGTTGGTCCCATAAGCTTGTCCACCTAAATTAAGCTTTAATTTGTGAAAAATTTGGCCTTTAGGATGAATATCCTGAAAAGCTTTGGCTATTTTGCAGTCTCAGAATAAATTAGCTCTTCATCTGCCCCCTTGAACAGCTTGGGTGAGCTGAAGCATGCCTCTGATTTGTTTTTTATCCTGAGCAATTATAAAAGAAGACAAAAATCAAAGTACTGATGTTACTTAGCACTTTATGGTTTTAGTTATCAGATACTTAGTTGGAAGTATCATATATTTGCTATGTGAACTCTTTTATTCTTATATATTTGTCTTATCATACACAACACATCATTTCAAGCCTACAACTGCACATGGAATCCACAAATATCATAAACCATCACTCTTTGTCTGCAAACTGATGTGTGCCAACTACAGTGTATAAGATAATGAAACACTTCACATATTATTGGCAAAGTGTATGAGCTGTTAAATATGGGACCTCACAGTCTCACAGCCAAACACCTGGCAAAGTTGAAATGAATTCCACAGGTTTGGTAAAAGCTCGGGGTTTTTGTCACTTATTCCGTGTCTACTCACACGAATTTTGGTTGTATAAAAGCCAAATATTTATGGTTTAGTGCTTGGGGAGGAGCATCTTTCCCATCAGCCTCCCCAAATAAAAAGGAGTCCAAAAAGCATTGCTTAACATTCTGCCAAAATAAGCCTTCCTTGGAGGCTGAAAAGGTTTGGCAAGAATGGCATCCCACAACCAGCATCTTCTCTCCTATTTTCGCCCAGTCACTAAATTCAACTTGGATCAGCAGAATATGAAAAAGGTCTTTCCAAACTCCTTCTGTCCAAGGCAAGAAAGGAAGCTCTGTCATATTTTAACCTGCTCATTGCTTCCTTTCTTCCATCTGAGAAGTTCAGACAGCCTGGATGAGTCACAGAGAAGTTAAAAATGCCTTCTGGGCCATTCAGCCAAATTTCATGTCCTGAAGCCTAACCATCTGTATGAAGATCTCTTCAATGAGGCTGTTTCTCTAACTTCAGAATGAGCATTCCTATGCTCCTTCATGTACATGACAGCTGAAAAGCACTCTTTTTCCAAACCAAACACTTCCAAGTCTATAGTGTATTTCATTGCACAGGTATTCTCAGTCACACCCTACTGTCACCTTGAAAGCAACACATGTCCATGCTGATAAAATTCTCAGAGATCTCAGCTCATTTGCCACTACAGTTGCTTATACTGCCGTCCTGAAAATCCTCTTTTTGTAGTTTTATGGTTTTCAGACATAACCTTGAACAGCATAATGCATCCTGTCAAAACGAATATCACAAAGTCTTTGAGAGATGGGACTTTTCTGATTAGGAGATGCATAGAAGAACTGAGTGCATCCATAGTGATCCAATGAACTCAATGCTCCTGTCCAATCTACTCTGTAGGAGGATAACATCCAGCACATTCTTGGGGATTATTTAAAGGCCTAGTAAGGGACTGAAAACATACAGCTCAGAAGGATCTAGTCAAAAAAGAGGTAAGTCAGGCAAGGATAAAGGCATTCAGAACCTCTTCAATCCAGAACATTGGTTAAGACATGGGATAACCCAAGTCATTCCCATCTGACAGCTGTTCAGTAGCCCACACAAAATGAACACAGTGGCTTCAGTCAGTTGGCAGACAGATGTTTACAGTATAGCTGGAACTACGTGGCAAGCTCGGCAGAGTAGCCAAGCAGTTTTGCTGGGTTAACGCACCAGCAATAACGGAAGAAAGCATCCAAGTCCAACACTGCTCACCCTGACTTGCTGTTCATGGGATCAGTCCAGGTCGCAGCCAAGAAGCTGTGCAGGAAGTGCTTGTGCTTCTGTTATCTGCTCTGATTGCAAATACAGCAGTCCAGACAATACAGCATTCCACACAGATGCTAAATTAGCAAATGCAAGCAATTTTTAAGTAATACAAACCTCTCTCATAAAAAATCCCCAACAACTACATGTGACAATTGTTTACATTCCTTTAGCCTCTAAACAATTTTGTATTTAAAACCGGCTTTGAAATATGAATAATCCCAAAATTTCAGTGGCCTTGGCCTCCTTGAGAGCCAGTCTGGAAGTGTGGTCTAACTGCTCTCAACTTTTTTCCCAATGAATGCACACAGTCAGCCGGCTGTTAAAGCACAGGGCTGTGTTCTTCAGACAGTTTTTCTCCCAAAAACCATGCAGCCAAATGTATTAGTTCTTTTAAGGAGAATGCTTAATGAGGGAAAACCAAAACACGCAAGGTTCAAAAAGGGCAACACAGTCAATTGCTTCTGAAATTCAACATCCAAGTTACTTGCTGTTTGGTTTTGGTTCGTCTTGAAGAAAAATCCTTTGAGATCATCACCTGTAATGAACAGAGCACTTGGTTTCAGTTACTGGCACCTATGCCGCTGTCACCACAAGGTAACCCCAGTGCTGGTGGCTCTTCTGCTCTCTCTGAAGAAGCCTGATGAATCCTGGCCAGTGCCAGGGTCCTGAGTGCTTGAATTTAGTGGCCTCACCCAGCCTTAATAGCAGCCACCCCCAACCCCCCGTAACCCAGTAGAACCATTTCACCTATATGGTGAGGGGTGTGGAGCATCTCTCTTACGAGAAGCAGCTGTGGGAGCTGTCTGTTCAGTCCAGAAAAGACTGAGAGGGGATCTCATTAATGCATATAAATATCTCAAAGGCAGATGCAAAGAGGATGGTTCCAGACTCTTCAGTGGTGCGCAGCAGCAGGGTGAGGAACAATGACCATGAACTGCCAACAGAGTGTTGGGCATTGGAACAGCCTCCTCAGGGAAGTGGTCACAGTACCAGCCTGACAAGAGTTCAAGAAGTGACTGGACAACACTTTTAGGCACATGGTGTAACTCTTGTGGATGGGGCTGTGCAGGGACGGGGCTGGACTCGATGGTCCTTGTGGGTCCCTTCCAACTCAGCATATTCTGTGAACTTCTTTACATTTAGTGTGCCAGAGCACTGGAACAGGCTGCCCATGGAGTCTCCCTCTCTGGAGACGTTCAAAACCCACCTGGACGCCTTCCTGTGTCACCTGCTCTAGGGGTGACTGCCTTGGCACGGGGCTTTCGACTGGATGCCCTCCAGAGGCCCCTTCCAACCCTAACAATTCTGAGCTTCTGTGAGAGGACTTGGACACGGTGCCTCCTCCGGAAAGCGGCGGGGGGCGGCGCGGTGCCCGGCACTGCGCCCCGGGAAGCCGGCACGGCGGCGGCCGGGCCCGACGCGGCCCAGGCGGCGGCGAGGGCGCTCCGCGGGCGGCCGCGCAGGGCCCGGGGCGGCAGCCGCGGCCGCCAAGGCGTTGGGCAGGGCGGCATCTTGCGGCCGCTGTCGGCGCTGCCGCGGCCGCCCCCGCCGGAGGGGCCCGCCCGGCGCCGCCGCGGGCGGCCGGCCGGCGGCAGCTCCGGGCCCAGCGGGGGCTGCGGCCCAGGCGCCGGGAGGCGGCGGGCGGGCGTCTGCCAGGAGCAGGGGGCGGGAGCAGGTGGCGCCTTTCCGCCCCGTCGGCGCGTTTCGCCCGGGGGTCTCCCGCCAGCCCCAGCTGCCTTCAGGCTCCTCTGGGCCGTAGTTCGGTACAAAGCGTAACCCCGTCCTGTCCATTAAGAGCGGCGAGTTAAGAGGTGCGAGCACGGCGCGCGTTCCAGCTGAGGTGCCTGTTTCCAGCTGTGGTCTGACCGGCGGCCTCAGCCTTGCTGCTGCCTGCCCGCTCAGTCACACAATCACAGAATGGATCAGCTGGGAAGGGACCAGATCTGGTCCAAACTCTCTGCTCACACAGGGTCTTCCTAGAACACGTGGCGCCGAATCACATCCAGATGGTTCTGGAATATCTCCAGTGAGGGAGACTACACAGCCTCTTTGTTCCAGTGCGCGGTCACTGCACAGTAAAGTTCTTCCTCACATTCAGGTGGAACTTCCTGTGCCTCAGTTTCTGCCCATTACCTCTTCTATTGCTTGGCAGCACCGAGAAGACTCTGTGGCTCCATCCTCTTGGTGCCCCTCTTTAGGCATTGACAAAGGAATTCACCCTACATACCCTTTTAGTGAGCGTACATGCAACCACCAAATACTGCCCCTGGCCCCCTAACAGATCACTCTTCTGCTTCTGGTAATGTATGTTTAACAGGGAAATACAGCTATTGAGCAGCTGTGCCAGACACCTCTGGATCACCAGCCATGCAGTGACTTTGACAAGAAGCAAGGCAGGTGCGTAACAGGACTCTCAGCACCAGGACAGAGAGCCAGGCCAGGCAGGACGCATGGAATATCTGCCACTGCAGAGAGGGACAGCTACAGAGCACAGGCAGCCTCCCACGCTAGGGATCAGAGCAGATGTGGGAGCTGAAATCCGTGCTCTTAAGGAGAAACTGCACGTAACACTTGACAACATCAAATGGTCATGACCCAAGTTTGAAATCTCTTCTGAAGGAATCTCTTCTGAAGCATCTCTACTAATCCAATTTCCACTCTGAGCACACCAGGGCAGTGGTTCAAGGATGACTCGGAGGGAAGGCTGCCATTTCCTGACTCACTATCCCCATTTCCTGTACCCTGGCCTTTCAAGTCTCTGTCCCGTTACCAGCTCCTGAAGTGAACCCTCTTATCGTGTGAAGTGCGATGAAGTCACATCCCCCCCCAGACTGTGTCTATACATACTCTCCCTCCTCCATGTTTTTGTCTGGAAATTTGTTGCTCATACTGTTAATAAGAACATTTTTCTCACCAGGATCCAAGTAAAATTATTCATAAAATGAATCAGGTTTGCCAGTAACTGCATGGACCATGAGACTTGATTAAATTATTTTGTACTTACTGATGCACTGATCCTGAAAAAAGGCTTCCTATTGGGCTTTATTCATAAAAAGTTGAAAAGTCACCTGGTAGTGCTCCTCCTATCAAAAATACAAGTAGAATGAAGACAGGTATTCAGTAAAGAAACCTCCCATTAACAAGAGTGGATTTGAGATAGGGATGATCCTCCCCAAAGTATTCCCCACTATATCAGTGATACAGTGCAGTCTTTAATCTGCCTTCTCCAAAAAAAAAACACAGAACAGACCTAAATGAGAACATACATTGAGAGATTTCACTGTGAGAGGTCACAATCTTATAGCTATAATCTCAACCAATTAGTTGTGTCTGTTTTGGTCTGTTCAGGCAAACCTAATTAACAACTTCAAACAGCATTTTGCAAAATGCCAGTTCTAATCTTGTAATATATAAATCACGTGGGAAAACTGCACTTAGCCCCTGATGTGCTTTGTTTATTTCTGCAGAGACCTTTTATGCAGCTCTACTCAGCTTCATTCAAGTCTACAAAACTCTAATAAAAAAGGTGACATTTGCTGGGGTACATCTCACCCCCAGCAAACTGTGAGCTTGCTTTGAGTAGCCTTAATGAGATGTATTCCGAGCCCAGTGAAGGAGCAAGAAATGCAACCACTCTGACCATACCTGCAGTGCCAGGCAATGGCAATTAAGAGCCCTTTTTTAAAAAGAAAAATAGGAGCACTCAAAGCTTTGTACTAGTCTGGAAAAATTACCTTGGAACAAGGGAAAACAAGGGGAGATAAGAAGTGATTCATTTTCTATGCCAATATCCCGGCAGTGAAGTAAAGAAAGCAAAATTTCCGGAATTTCTGCAAACAAATGTATTTTTATGCAAAACAGTCAGTAGCAAGGGTGAAGAAATAATGTCCAGCAGAAGACAAAAGGGGGAAGGGAAAGGAAGGGAAGGAAGCAGAACTATGGAGAGAAAATAACCATGAAGTTCATTATGGAATGCTGTTAATACAGCTGCATTGCAACTAATACAAAACTAATAAGAAATAAAAAGGTGCTGTATGACAGAGAAAGAGCAAATGCTCAGAATACTGAAGAGAAAGCCACAGATGAGCTATTAACTGATGGGACATTAAAGGCCTTTGCCCCGCAGTACACAAAAATAGCTTTAGCAGGCTGCTCCAGGCACCTATCTCAGCAATATCCCAAATCCAGCCATAGGAAACTTTAGTGACCACCAATTCTACACAATAATTTGGATTCATAGAAAGGAAATGCAGACATGGGGACCAAAAGGGCCCTGCAGATTGCTTTGATCTGGCCTCCATCTTTGCCAGTAGCTTGCTTTTCAGAGAAAGGGTCTTACCGAATGCAGATGGAGCCATAAGTCTGCTTCCTCTTGAGGTGCTCTGTAAACTCTTCTGGCTTGCAATGCTGCGGTCACCCAACTGGAGATCTCCCTAGTGGTGCTTGCAGCCTTATTTTCCATGCCACACACTGGATGGACGCCATTTTCAACATTTACTGAGGACCTCTTCTTTATTTTCTTTGGTCTTCCATCTCTGTTGCCACCAACATGCAAACAATTTAAGTAAAATACTTTCTGACTGAGGGAAGCAACATAATAAAGCAGGGAATAATAGATACAAAATGAGCTTGTGTGGTTGAGAAGGGTTCCATGTGGGGCAGACATAATAACAGCAGCAAGCAAGTAAGTATAAAATCAATTAACCCATACCAAAAAAATTACCAGGGACTACATGGGAAACAAGTTGCAGAGGTACAAAGCTCAGTCTGTCCTAAGAAATCCAGAAAGGCTGTTGACAAGTAAGTTTATCATTCTGTGTCCTGCCAACCTCCTATTACAGCATCCAGCAGCCATCGGCCCACCCAAGTCCTACTGTCAAAAGAGCTGTATGTTCTTGCTGACAAATGTAAAGAGTCGTGGAAAAATATGTCCAAACCCCGAAGCCTCACACACAGCACCTTACGGTTTTTAACCCTGAGTTAATAAAACCACCCTGAGTCATTTCCAAAATCACAGCCAGACCCTAATGAATAACAATGTTGTGGATGTTTCTGTTAACATGTTGAGTGTATAATTCTTAATTTCTTCATTTGGGGCTATTCTGTGCTAATAGACATTATGTTCCTTTCAGGAGACAGCAGACAACAATGTGGCTGTACTCAGGGGGCATCTTTGGGAAGGAGGAGGAAATTGTGCTTTTCCAAGAGCAGCTGAGCAACTTTTCAGGGGAAAAGTTTCTGGAGTGAAGAACAAATCTTAACGTAGTAGTGGAACATGCAAGGAGTAGGAGCCTTCGGCAGAAGCAGAAAGGAGAGCTCTGAGAAGCAGAGAAGACATCACAACCAAGGGCCCAAGTTGATGTAAATACTTCTCTCAGGATGCTGAGAGGGGATTGTGAAGACTTCCTTTCGGTGCAGGAAGCCACTGAAAATTGTGGGCTGAGAAAAAGACCAGAACATAAGGACACATTGCTTAATAGAGGGGAAGGTAGCGATGGGTTAAAAGCCTTACATTTCCATTGTCCCAAGTTTCTTCCTTTTAAAAAATGAGTGTTCTGGCTTATCTTCTAGTGAAATCATGCTTTTGTTGGCAGAATATATGCTAAAACTTGAATGATAGAGAAGATTAGCATGATGCCTGCACAACTTTGTTTAGGGATGAAGAGAAGTCTCCACAGTAGAGCAAAAACATCGACATACTGGAGGAAATCCAGTAGCAGGCCACCAGACTGGGGGCTGAAGCACAGACATCTGAGGAGATGCTTAGAGAAATAATTTTGTTAGGCTTGGAGAAGGAGAGGCTCAGAGAAGACCTGACTGTGGAAACTACCTGTTCTTAGGCTACAAATTAGACAGAGTCAGATTCTCCTGCATGTGTCCAGTGATAGGCAATGGACTTAAGATGTAGCATGGGAAACTCTAATTAAGAAAATTCTTTTACCATAAAGATGGTCAAATACTGGAGTAGGGGATGTGGGTTTTCCATCTTTGAGGGTATAAAGGGCTTGAATAGGCATGGCGCTGGGACCTCCTCGGAGCAAGGGGATGGACTAGATGACCCCCAGAAGACGCTTCTAATGTAAATTCTTTGATTCTGTGAAACTCAGCTTTCTAGGTTGAAAAAGCTCATGTTTTCAGATGTTCTTCACCTTAAAGACAAGATGCAAGAAAGATCCTTGTCAGAGACACAACCTACCCAGGCTGATTAAAAAAATGTCATTTTTGTGAACAGTGTTCTATGCTGTGGTTGTCATATGAGAAAAGCAATACTTCTTATTTGTATATCCTGCAAGACACTCTTCTCTTGGGCACATTATTCTGTCTGTTTTGCCTCTGTGCCTTGCTCTCAGACCTTAACTTGCACCAGCAGTAATCTCTATCCTACTGCTTAACCCTTAAGGATTAAAAAGGTTTCTGTAGGTAGTAGCCTGTATAATTGTAGGATAATGAAGCTTCAGATACACCTAATTTGTTTCCTCCTCCTTTTTTTTTTTTTTTTTTCCCTCAAAGGAAATATATGTCCTCATCCAGTGCTTTTCCTGTCCTCTAAATTAAAATGATAGTTACAAAAAGATTAGGTTTTTTACCCACATATATGCACATGTTCACATCTAGACATATACACACATACCAGAGATATCAGGTCATGTTTATTTATTTTTTACATCTCATGCTTTCATATAAAACCATACCTTCTGCATGTGCAATGCAGTGACTCAGCAGTGGTCCCATCCTTTGCTTAGGATGTTTCCATCCTTAGCATCTCTTAGGGAGACTTCCAGGATGCATTCTCAGTGAGAGAAAGAGAACTTTTACAGGACTATAGTGCCTGCTCCACAGGGGCAGTCCTTACAGTCCTCCGTGTTGCATGGGTGGCTTTGCTCTGTATACCAGGGACAGCCCTATCACACTAGAAACACTTCTGTGTAGCAAAACTGCCAAAATGTGAGAGGATATGGGAGTCACACAGCTCGCCATGTCGTCTCTTAGTGCTAGCTTTTGGGTTCACTTTACAAGAAAGATATTAATACTGAGAAGAAAAGAAGTCAGGAGTCTGAAATTATTTTAGCTCTGCCACAGACTCACTTTCCAATCCTCAGTAGGCTACTTCACATCTCAGCTCCAGCACAGATAAGAGGGGCAATTATAGCAACACCACAGCAGAAGCTGTGGGACTTCACATCTACAGAGGTCTTTGCAAATATAAACTGCACAAAAATACAAACTCATTTCTGTAACCCTTCAAAATAAAATATGCAGAAGCTGGTAGTTCCTCCCCATTTCTCTGATGTCAGGGAGTAAGGAGTAGCCTCAGTGGCAGAATGTTGAGTCTATGATCTGTGATCTCAGCCAAGCGAAATTCACCAGTTTAATGAGATACTGCAAGTTAGTGAACCATCGCATTGCTTTGGCTCCTCAGAAGTGTCTAGGCATTGATTACAATCACATCGTGTAAATAATTCTCGTTTGTAACTCCTCGTGTGTTTGAACTCTGATGCTGGCATTCCCATGCCATACCGTGTTAGACATTCAGACAACTGTGCTGATCACATATTTCCTCTTACTTTAATAGGCCTTTCAGGAATGAACAAGCATTCCCTTGTATACTACTATGGTTCCCATCGCTTGATGGTCACACTTAATTAAGCACTATTTTAGTAGAGAGCTGGTTACACTTCATTTCATTAAGTGATTTCATGATCACCAGAGGTACACTGACAGCTCTGTTAGCTGAAGCTGTGTGCAAAGGGGCAGCAGAGACAACAGTAACATTTTGCAGCACTTCCTCATCAGTGATTTTCCAGGCGCTGCTCTTGCAGAGCGCAGCTACATTTCCATTAGCATTTTGATTTTTGGCTCAAGGCTATCTGAGCCTTGAGATATGATAGACCATATCAGATTACCAGTACCTTTAGCAATGTTGGTCCCTGAATCCTTAAAGTCATCATTTTTATATAAAGTAGATACAAAGAATTTCTTCAGTTGTCTTCCCTCCTTTAGGTTTTTTTGTTCATAGTCAGCAAATAAATGTGATTAAAGGACAAAATCCCATTTAAAAAATGTAAGGAATCAGTTGTGAAACAATGTTGAAAGGTTCTCCAGTGTGATAAACCAGGCAGTTTAAAAACACTGGGCAATTAACTTTAAAGTATGTAAGTATCAAAAGACAGGAAAAAAGCATGACCAATATTACATAATGGACATTGCAGGATACCTTTTAAACCATACATTAAAGCTGCATCCTAGAAAAAACATCTCACAATTTATGTTCACTCATAGGGATATGTAATGCATAGATGGTTTAGTGTTTCTAACGTAAAGGCAGTTTTCCTAATTGAATTGGGAATTTTTGTACTTCAGTCCTAGATCTAAAGTTCAGTCTACCTGTGCTTTAAGACACGTTTCAGTTTAAGAGGGAGAGAATTGCTAAGAAAACATCATAATGCAGAGCGAGGTGACAGATACATAGTAAAAGCCCAAAATAATGCCAAAGACTTGAATTTTGTTGTGAAGCCCTTTGTCACTGAAGTTTGGGTTAAAAAATTGTGAAAACTGGTAGACTAGCATCTTTGCTCTATCTAGCCTTTAGTTCAAAATATATGAAGAAATAGCAGAACATTTACCATACACTAAAGCAGACAAAAAGAAGAAAAGTATCTTGTGCCTAAGAGCCAAATGGTATGACTACTTGTTACTGTGATTCCTTAGAGACCTGTTCTATATAAAGAACATGAGAATGACATATTAATGAAAAACTTCCTACCAATTTCATCTGTTTTCACTTTCCTTTATGTATTAGGCTATTATCATTCGTGATGAGTTTGTCACTGGAGTCCAGAATATAAAGGAGCCACTCCTTTCAGTCCTGGGAGGAATTTTCTTTTGTGTTTCTTCACAAACACATACACATTACAAAAACACAAAACGAAAACCAAACCAAACCAACCATTAACCAACCAACCAACCAACCAACCAACGAAACCCTCACCTAGCAATGAAACATAATAATATATGGAAAAATGCAGTATGCCATGCCCAAAGCAGTTCACAACACAGTTATGAGAAGTTCCATGTAAATTGTGTGAACTTTTGCTTAGAAATTACATTTGCACAAAGGAGGCGGGAGAGGGGGGAGGCAACCCCGCTATGATTTTTACAACTGGATAGCCCAAAATATTCTTATAAATTGTTTATATTCCTATAATAACTTTTGCACGTATACTCTTCCCAGTACCTATGGTGGATTCACATCATGATTCCACTATTTCTGCCTATTAAAGGCAGAATAAATGATATGCCAAGCATTTAAGTGACCAGTTCAAAGTTGTGTAACAAGTTACTGTTATCCTGGCTGTCTCAAGCTCTCATACTCTGCAAACTACACCCCAGTACAATTTGTACTGAGTCATTTAGCCACAGACATGGTAAGCAAAAAAAAAAATACATTACTCAGGTCTTAGAAAGGTGATACTCTGTGTACTCAATAAATTAAAGAAAAGGAAATCAGCAATGGGCTTTGAACCAAAAATGCAAATTCATGGCAGGGTTACTCAGATTTCAGAATCCCAGAGTCACACAGAATAAGCTGTGAAGGGATCCACAATAAGAAGAATAACTTATTCCAAGAATAAGTTGGAAGGGATCCACAAGGACCATTGTGTCCAACTCCCGGCCCTGCACAGCACCATCCCCAAGGGTCACACCATGTTCCCAAGCATGGATTTAGTTATCAAGAGAAGAGGAAATCACCAGAGGTTTATACATAGTTCTACTATCACACAAACCCTAATTCCTTCAAGAAGAATTTAGCATCTTCCAGGTAGGTGAGGCATGGTTCAGGAGTGGCAGTGACCCTGCTAGTGTACTAATGAGCAAAAGATTATGAATTGTAACAGGATCTAAATAAACATCCATGTCCATATCTCTTAGATGGATGATTTGCAGATCATTTCTTTTCCTGCATATGACATATTTTTTAAATGACCATTTCAAGAGCCTGTCTCATGTGACTCTGAGCATTTCTGGGCTGCCAGTTATATGCATTGACTGGACTCTTCAGTTTTGAAGTGCTGTGCTTTCTCCATGATGCTACAAAAACAACATTGTCAATAATAAAGACAAATTCCCAAAGAGAAAACTTCAGAGCCTCCAACAAGTCTTTGATTTATAGGAGAGTCAGAGCTGCATGATTCAAATACCAGAAATTCACTTTCAGGAATTTTGGCAAGTTTTTATAACCAATAAATTATTACTAGTTTTCCTTGGTATTCGTTATAACATCAATAGAGATGGATTCCTTCATACATATTTGGTTTTAATGTCCAAATGTGTGGGAATCCTTCTGGTATTTAACAGAACAAAATTAAACATCAAAATCATAGGAGGAAATCTAAAATATTTTCCTTTTTAATAGGCAGATACTCAGAGACTGAAGGTTTAGTCTTCACTGAAAGGCTTTGCCAACATAGCTGCTGCTGATGGTTATAATATTTTTCAAGAAGCATTTTGTCACACCATGGCAAAAGCATTCTTGACATCCGTCTTTCACATTTTAAGTGTCTTCCATACGCGCATGAATTCTCATGTTGTCTCACAAGCATTTAAGTAATGAATTTTGCAGTCATCAGGCAGTTGAAGGGACACAGCTCTGGGGCTACAATCTCTCATGTCAAGATACTATACCTTTTAAGCATGTTTTCTCTGGAAGGAATCAAGTGGAAAAGCTCTGATTATGTTTTCCTGAAGAAGAACATGGGCTCCAAAACAAGTGACAAAGCCCAGGAAGGCATGCATGGCCTTCAATCCAGGGGCTGCTCACTGGCTCTGTGGTGATGGCTCAGGAGCCTGAGCCTCTCCTCCAGTAGAAAAGGCATCAAGTCCTTCCTGCTGATCACCCCAAACACTTGGTTCTGCAGGTTCTACAGGATCCCATAAGAATATAGATCCTCTCCCTGCTCCACATCCTCAATTTTATCTAAAACATCAGGAAATACCATAGTAAAAGAACCACTTTATTTTTTGGTAAACCATAAGGTTCGATCTAAATAAACTATTATGACTGGAATGTACTCAAATTTCACAGACTGGAAAAGCAAAGCTGAGGTCCACTTTCAAAGTCTAAGACTTTTCTGGTCTAAGATTTTACTTGAAAATAGTCGGTGACCCCAATGTTTATTAAGTTTTAAATTTTTTTATTGCTGCTATCTCATTACACAACCATTTATGACATTCTGTAATATTTTGTAGTACATGCTTATAAAAATCAATTCACATAGAAACAGGCTGCAAGGAAGAGAAACAATCACATAGATGTGAGAAAAGGGCCTACCAGTACTAAACTCTGGTGAGTGAAAACTATGAGGGCTTTAATGGTTGCTTGATAGGAACAGAGCTAAAGATCATTTTATTGTCAACTAAGCTGGTCTTTATAGAGCATGTAGTTGTTCACTCAGACTTTATTTTTCCCATATATCCATAGTATTATTCCTGTGACTTGGCCAGCTCTGTCAAAGAAGGTGTATTGTGCTTCCCAATTGTATGCTTCCCTAGGCAGAGGAAAACTGAAACAAAGACATGGTAAAACAACATAAATAAATGCACAGCATAGAAGGGAACATCTCTTCTCCCTCTCTCATTTACAGAACAGACAAGACATTCAAGGACATAAGGAGGAAAACAAAACTAAAGAGGTTTCCTCTTTCTATACCACATGAAAATTTTGCTCTGGAAATCACCGCCACAGAAAATCATTGCACCCAGGAAATTCTTGGGTGGATATCAACGGATATTTATGTGGATATCAGAAACAGAGCTTTCATGAGCAACAATAACAAGTTGATGAAAGGGATACTAAACTTTGTTGCTTCAGGGATCATACCAATATGAAACGTAATTGAGTTCCGTAGGTTTCCCATAATAAAATTTGTGTGGCCCAATGGTGCAAGCACTGGACTGGGCCTCAGCTTGAGCTGGCTTCTACTTCCATGTATGACCTCCTCTTGAGCTTTAGAAAGCTATGTGTCCTCTCTCCACCTCAGTCTCCCCATCTAATCAAAGGAAACACTTAAACTAAACTAGATCATGCATATTAGGAGCATTGTGGGTTTTGTCACTCTTCTGTCATTCTAGCTATTCTCAAAGCAAGGTGTTTAGATCAGATGGATCTCAAATGAAGTCTCATCATCTTTACACATGAATAAACAGGAGCAGATTTTATATCTTTTTAAAGAAAACTCAACTGAATTGGGCCTTTGACCTGGATTTCTCAGTGTCCTCCATCTCAGTTTTAATAACTGGAAATTCACTGAGGCAGAAACTGCATTTATTTTGTTTATAATATATTTATTTTAGGCCGTACTCTGTATACCAAACTTATTATTGCTTTTGGACGCAGTATTTTAGTACAGTATTTAGGAAATAAATGTGGCGATGTCATACCAGGGATTAAAAAAAAAGGAAAGAGAAAAGAAATATAGTTTTATTTATAAGTTGATGTATAGGCACTGTACTGTAATGGAGTCTAAATCTCAAAAGCGTTGCTTTATATTTGCTTTATAGGACTATAAGAGCCAAATAATGACATTTAAATGATCTATTCCATTAACATTGTATCATTTTGTCAATCTGGAATGTATTTTAATCAAAAACCCCCTCGAAATGGTCTCCTTTGTTGTATTTTCTTTTTGGCTCATTTTATCAACATCTGTTATGTTTATACAATATGAATTAAAACTTCGGAATTCTGTTTGTACTCAGCTACTTTTGTTGAAAATGTAACGTCCCAGGATTGGCAGTGTTTATGTAAATCAGTGAGGCTGACACAGCCATCATAAACAAATGAGAAAATATAACAAACACATTGTTCATGGAGGAAATGTTTGTTTTTAGAGTTGGCTTCAGTCTTACCAGATTGATGAAGAGTTGCTGATACCAGGGATCTGTGGTGTAGCGATTCAGCAGCATGGTTGGGTGCAACAGATTGGGCAGCTTCTCCACTGTTATCTGGAAAAGTCAAGAACTCATTTCTCTTTCCTTCTGTGCAGCACATTAGAACCCAAGGTTCAAAAGAGTCAAAGTTTGACTCCTAACAAAAAGACTTCTTGCAGAGCTACACCAGCAGAACTTGTCCAAACTTTATAAATTCTTTTGCCTTAAGATTTAAATAAGACTTAAAATAGCAATTGAAATTAGAGCACTCTTTAATTTTTATTTTCCTTTACTGTAACTGTATTGCTATGAGGACAATGTCAGTTGTATTGGCTTAGGAGTGATGTTTTTCATGCTGTTAAAATGCATGCACTAAGTGGTAATAACATGATGGCATAGTGCAGAAAAATGCAGAAAAACTGCTATCAGCCATCAGCTGAGCCTCAGACATTTTCCATAATACCTATTTGTGTGCTGGCACCTCATCATACATAACTGCCCTGCTCCTTCTTAACATTATTTTGCCAGCCACATTCCCATGTGCAGACCAAGTTTCAGTAATACATAGTGACGTTCCAGTTGGGCCTGTATAAATTCCTAAAATCACATTACTAGTCTTGCCTTAGTAACTCATGATTTTCTTCCACTACACTTAATGTTTACTATTCCTAAAAATCCTTTGGTCATCTATCAAGGGGAAGAATGCTATATGCTTTTCAAGTTTCAAAGCTTTTATAAACATTCATCGTTCATAGAGGTGCTATCCCATACTGAATTAAATATTGTAACAATTCTGGTATCCATAGAGAAGTTGAGAAAGAGAAGACTGAAAGGGCCTATCTGAGCAAAGAAATTCTTTACCAGCAGTCTGGTACAACTTCCAGACTCTGAGTGGCATTATAGTTTATTAGATCTGTCCCTGTAAGGTCTCTGGTCATCCTTAAATTTAAATTGCACCTGATCACTTCTTTATCTCAACCACATATATTATATAACGTTTTCATTCATGGAATACTCATCCTGAATCACGTAAATAGGCTTTTTAAAAAAGGAAAGAACTGAAACAAAAGAGGTTACCTTCTCATAGGGGAGTGGATGAGATGGGGAGAAAGACTCATCATTCACTATTCAGTTCAGAGATGTGCTTATTCTCCAGCAGCATGCAGAGGTTTAACCCAAAGTTAGAGCAGATGACTACATTCACTATAATGAGCAATATTTAAACAGCAAGTACATAGTGCTTTAGCATCAGAGATATGATGACACCACGAGTACTGTGTGTAGGTTTGGATCCTTAAAAGGATAAAAAGGACACCAAACTGTTAGTGTGTCCCAGGGAGGATAACCAAGATAGTAAAAGGCCTCAAGGACAAGATGTAGGGCAGTGGCTGAGGCTGCTTGTTTTGTTCAGCTTGGAGAAAAGAAGGACCCATCATAGTCTACAACATCCCCAAGGACAGCAGAGGAGCAGGAGGTGCTCATTTGCTCTCTGATGACCAGCGGTAGGACATGAGGAAATGAAGCTGCATCAGGAGAGTTAGGAAAAGATTCTTCCCTGGGAAGGTGGTTGGTCACTGGAACAGGCTCCCAAGGGAAGTGGTCATGGCAGAGTTCAAGAGCATTTGGAAGATGCATTTGTCATACTCAGTTTTAGATAGTCCTGTGAGGAACAGGGAATTGGAATTGCTAATCATTATGAGTCCCTTCCAACTTGAGATATTCTCTTACTCTAAAGTATTAGTGGGCTGACCACGCATTTGACTTTCCTAAACATCCATCAGCAATAGCAGCATGTCTTCTGATTCAGGTTTGGCATATTAGATTAAAAAACATCACCCATCCTACATGTTCTTCTTGACCTTGTCCATGAGGGCCAGCTCATGAACTGTCTGGTTTGCACCCAACAAGACAATATCTGTAATAAGCAAATACAATTACCTAGATACAAGTAGGTAGACTGTTGTTGCTTCCCTCATCCTTCTTAAGTAACAGCTGCATTAAAACAAGATTGGCCAAAAAACTACGTCTTATTTTAAATCATCAGTGAAACCTTTGCTCACAGTACTGCACTCTAGATGTTCATTAGGACATCTAATATTATTGCTGACTTAGTAATGTTAAAATGGATATTTTTATAAATTACTATATAATTTCAAACCTTTCTTCAGAGTTCTACCTTTCTGCATTACACAGATAAAGCCTTGACAAGCAATATACTTAAAATTATCATATTTATGTTAGCATTTGTTGCTACACTCACACAAGCATACGCACACTCCATTCATACTATCCACTTCTCAACTTTTAACTTACATTTTGATAACAGACACCTTGGGGACCACCACAGATCTTTTTGGTTTGTTGCATACTTAACATTGTGCTAGCTCTATGTTGTGATTACAGCTAGGAGCCAGGAGTTAATACAGTAGTACAGAATTGGGCAATACACTGCTAAATTATGTGCTTGATGAACCCAGAGGAGAGCAGACGCCTAATCTTCATTAGAGCATCAGAAAAAATATAAACATACCAGGTGGCTTTTGTGACTGGAACACCAAGTATAAGATGGGAATTTTTCAACTGAATATTTCTGTGTCCAAAAATATTGTTTTATTCAAACCAAACCATGTTTGTAGGCATTTCACTTGTTTTAACATATGTATCTCCTAGGAAAGATTAGTTTGCTCTTCCAGGTTTTATTAGCACTCCACACCAGAGGACTTACACTGAGGTCTTTAGCAATTCTAATGATTCTATGATTCTGTGATTCTAAGAAAACATGCCTATCTGATCCAAAAAATCCGAGGGACTGGATATGGAGGAACTAGGTTCAAGTCCTTTATTATGAAATATCACTTAAAGCAAGGTACTCTGTGAGAATCTACCTCCGCATTTTTGTACAGCTCTGGAACACATATTTGAAGAAAACTATCACCTCCACCTCCCACAAGTCAACATTGGAGAAAAGAGCCCTTTCTCCTGAAATGGTCGGTTATTTCACTATGTAGTCTTGAAATCTGCTTTTTTTCAATGGCTTTGATCTCTCATCTAAGGTTCTCAAAGGGATTTTTATAAATGTCTGTGTGAGTATAACTTGTGGAAAAAACATCAGTTCTGGAGGAAATTAGTGACACAGCCAGAAATACTAGGAGTCTGTCACCTGCTCCTACCTTTAAAGCACATCCCATTCACGTGACAAAGAATGAATTAGATATTCTTCCTAACTATTGAAACATTGTCTCAATTTAATATCTGACTGGCTTAGATTTTAATAAAATCTCTTTCAGATTACTAAAATGAGTAAAGACACTGCAGCAGAGCTAATGGCTGAGCAAACACTTTGCCTGGGCTCGCATCTCCCCTCCTGGGAAAGTCACTGATCTTCTCTAAGCCTCCTACCACATGCATGCCAGCATATGGACATGTAGCATAGACAATTAATGGACTTGGTTCTGAGGACAATGATGAGAACACACTAAAAAGGCATGCTACAACAGGCAAGACCTATTCCACTCAGACTACATTTGGAGGAGGAAATGGAGAAAAACACAATGTATTTAGAATATGTTCACTGCAGCAGAGGGTATAGAGAAGAAACAAATCCAGTCGTTTCCTATGAATTATCTTTTGTGCATTATGCACTTTGTTCTGGGGGACTCTCTAAAGGCTCACATTCTACAGTCTGTCACAAAAAAAATCTGTAATCATTCTAGGAGCCATAAATACACAGATCTGAATTCTGCTCCGAGATCATCATGGACAGCTCCAAGAAGTCTACTTCAAGAATGATGGCTGGGCCAGGAATACTCCCAAGACTTTAATCCTAACATATATAGGCAGCAAGTGTGAAAGTTATGATCCACCCTGATCCTCAGCCAGACTCTGTGTGCTCAGGTCCAAAACACTGTTCAGGTCTGTCTGTAGTCCAGACTGCACCATTTTCCACTTGAACATGATTCTGGAATTAAAAAAACAGTAACATTCACCATGAGCTGAAAGAGCAGAAACATTTGCTCATCACCAGTGGTTTGTTGGCTGGTTTTGGCAGCTTGCAGTTTGCTCGGCACCGCTCTTAACTAAACCCAGCAGGGAGTCACTTAACAAAACTTTGAAAAGTGTGAGAGAAATTTGGATAGTCGGAAAAAAGCACACACAAACACAATAAAGGAAATCGTTGGGACATTTCTGATAAGAATCCAAGACTATTAAAAACTGCCATATTCTAGAGAAAAATGAACATACATTATTTCACTTGGACTTCCAGAAGTCAGGCTTCAGAGGTATAACAACATCATTCTTTGATGTTACATACAACATCCTTTCTATCACATCATCAAGCCTTAGAAAGCAGACCAAACATGTTTCTTGCACTATTTTGTGAGGTTTAACAGGAAGTGCTAGGATTCAGACTTGGACTCTGCAATTGTTCGTTTACTCTTTATTTATTTAAGAAGGAAGAAAACTCTTAAGTAGGGAATCTCATTTCAAAGATACCATGGCAAGGCATTGCAGTAGTTTCATATGCTCTATCTGTTATAAGGCATGTATCATGAAGATACACCTAATTAAGATAACACATTATTATCCCAATATCCACATGTGAGTTTTGGCATGGAAGTCAGGAATGAAAAGTATCTGACAGCTGATTGTGTCAGTCTTCTTGTCAAGATGGCCAATTATCTGAGGAAACTACAAATTCTAAATATTGGGTGAGTGACATAAAAGGAACTGCAGCTCCAAAGTAGCTGCAAATGAACAGAAGGAATATTAAAAGGTGATGCAACTGGCAAAAGCATTCAGGGCAGGACTCTCCTAAACTGAATGGATAAAATAGCTACACAAAGAGACAAAGGGAGGAGCTAGGATTAAAGAACATGAAGCATCATTTTTTGTTTACTTTAGAAAGCTTTAGGCTTATTTCTCCTGCATTAATCCACCAAAAGTACCTGCTTTTTTTTTTCTATTTTTGCCTTTTTTTTTTTTTTTTTTTTTTTTAGCTGATTTTATCTGTTGTTTTTACCAATATCCAATGCAATCATTTGCCGGACTTCAAGTACTGTTGTGCTTTTTTAAACCTAAAAAAGGGTATTATGCATATAGTGAGCTAGACAGGAGACAAGGACTAGGTCATCACATATCAGGAATCATTTTAAATCAACCAAGTCTTCATCTTACACAATAAAATCTCAGGGTTACAGGGTTGTTTCAGGTTAGGCAGACTAAATCATTACTGTTTACTTAATATTTCATTCTTCAAATGAAGAGGGAGCGTTGCATGAATTTTTGGCACTTTACCTAAAAGACGATAAAAAGGTCACTATCAAGTACTAAGCTGAGGTTTTCCAGAGCAAAGATCAAATTCTGTCTATGCTACAGCTTTTCAAAGGACACTGAGCAAATATTTAATCTCTGTACCTCAGTTTTCAAATCAACAATACAGAGATTTCTTCTCATTACTTCAGTTGCCTGTTGTCAAGTTTTATAGGCAACATCAGGGTGAATGAGCAGACAGCAAGTCCACAGCCTCAACATGAAAATGCGAAGGCAGCTGTTAATAGATTATAAATGCAAAGTTTATTTTACAGACCTGCAGAAAGGCTAGATTTTAGAAATGTGTGAAGACTTAAAATCAGATTTGTATTTCCCTACAAGCTAGCTTGCTACTAGGCAGACTTTCAATTTCAGAGGAGCCTACTACACATTTAAATGGCAGAACAAGTATGTGATCAGTCTTTCCATTCACACACCAGTTTTCCTCATGCCTATATTTGATTTCGACATTTAACAACACTCTACTTGCCTAAAAGCCACCCACATGCTGCAGTGTGGCTGCATACGTTTTTAATTTGGCTTTTTGGGTTAGCACACAGCCTCTGCAGCACTCCAGTTTTCCCTGCAAAGGGCTCCATCACAAAGTCCTACAGCACCTGCACTATTATTTGTAAGGCCAAACAGGCCTACTTATTTTAAAAGTATCATATAATGTTGTTCTTTGGAAGAAACTTTTCGCACTTCGGATATGAAATAAAACCACTACCACAGACTCTATAAACCTTCCTCCATCTGTGTTATTCATGAGCTACAGTGCCCCAGGACCCTGACAATGCATCAGAGGATCATAATGTCCAGGGCTTTTGTTGAAAGTACTGAATTCCATTTATTTAAATAGGCAAGATTACTGTATAGTGTATCATCGAAATTAACTAGAGCAGCTCTTCAAAAGCAGGAGGCTGGACAGTGAAAACAATCAATGTGCTGACAGACTCTACCCTCTAACATGAAAACCAAGTAATCACAAAGGCACTTTGGTATTGCCATCAGATATTGCTGTCAGCTCCCTAGTCTGTACACCTAAAAATAGTTTTCAAGTCCTTAATGTGCTTCCCCTCCCCTTTTTTCTTCTTTGCTTGCTGAGTTCAGATGAAGCCTTCAAATCACTGCCAAAGGTGTTTCTAGCTTTGATCAGACCTGGTAGAATTGCCCAGAAGTTACAGCAAAGGCAAAGGGGAAGGAAAGGGGGAAGTTGACCATGATACTCTGGTGAAAAACAAAATCCCATTTTTATCTCCATTTATTACATGAACTTAGCAAACTTCTGTGTTTGATTGAGTAACTTTGCATTCTTGTGATCTAAACTCAGCAATCTCTCCACAACAATGCCAGAAGGAAAAGGCAACCCAACAATCTTTCAAACCCATATCAGTTATTTTGAAAGTGCCAGCAGCAAGGCTTTCACAATATTAAGGTAGATATGACTAGCTCCATAATTAATTTATGAATTAAATGTTTCAGGTCTCCATTCATCTTTTACTTTCCTTTCTCTAAGCTGTTGCACCACATCACTACTAAAGGCAAGTACCTCTCCTCTTGCTAAGGAAAATAAAAGTATTACCTTATTAAAACAGTGTGTGAGGACTCTGAACACATGTGCACGCACACGCCTTGAGAGCAGCGTTTCATTAGTCCCAGCTGGGAGTGCAGGTTAAAGAAAAATGCCAGAAACCATACCTACAGTCTGACATATCTATGATATGTTGCAATGCCTGATATGTTCTGTGGGAAAGGAGATCTATATGCTATACTCAGTTTCACTGAAGTGCTTGGCAGAAAGCATTCCTGACTCACAACAGTGTCTGTTCACTGGACTGGCCAGAGGGGAGTCATACCTAATAAACTGCCATAAAATATACATACACACACCACTTTGGATCATTGATTTCACTGCTAAAGGATGTTACTGTCTATTACAGCTTTAAGTTTTCAACTTTGTCATATTTTCTAAACTCTGATCTCTTCAATTTACTTTCAGTTATGTGACATTCCCCTTTAGCAGAGCAAAAGCATGCATTAGCTAAACAATGTGGTTTGGATTTAGCGTTCCCATGCATCACTGTGAAAATGTTTGTCTCAGCAATAGTGTCATTATTGTTACTGGGAACAGCTGCTCTACTATGTCTTCTGATTGAGGAGAGCAGAGTATCTCCCTTCCCATACCACCTCACAAGCAGGGAATCTAAAGCAGGACCATTGAGGAGTAGTAGTTCATGAGCACACACTCTTCTGTACCTGGCTTCCTCCTACCACAAAAGGAGGCAGAAAGTGCAGGAGCACAGCAGAGAACAGCAGCAAAATAAATATTTCCAACAGAAATGAAGTTTGGCTCCCTCCTCTGGCAGTTCTTCTGGATCTGGACCAGGGACTAACCTGACGCAGAAATCCTCCTCACTCAGGTGCAGCTTTCTGGCAGTTCAACTCCATTAGACATGACATCCTTTGAGCAAGATTTGTGCAGGGAGTTTGCTGCTGATCAAGCGGATGTTTAATATCTCCCTCGGGTTTTTGAAGTGGAAAGATGTAACTCTCAGCATTGTTGCCAGCGCTCCCAGCCCCACTGAAGTCAGTTTCCACATCCAGATCTAAGAGCGCTGGAGTCCCGCCGGGCTCTCTGGGAGCATCCCAGCAGCAATGCTGTGCAGCTTGGCTCAGGCCAGCTGGATATTTCTAAGGAAAGCTTACAACACACGCTTGTGTGATTACACAGAGCAGCAGGCTTTAACTCACCTTTCAGAACAAGACTTTCAGAGGTAATTAGGTTTTATTTTAAGATGGATTGAATCTGTTTTCTAGGGTATTAAACCTTTTGAAATGTCTGTGGATGGGAAGCCATGTTTTTAGTCAGTAGGTGTTTCTGCAAGTCCAACCTCTAGTATCATTTTAGCTACATGAAGACCACAGCTTTTGGATATATTTTATCTTTTGAAAGAATCTTAGAGTCCCAACTTTGTCCTGAAAATTAAGTACTGTAAGCATTTCATTTGTATCAAACAAACTTGAGTAAGGCAAACACATAGTCAATACACTCTTGCATAGCATATTCATAACATACAATCACAAAACCATAGAATTGTTTGGATTGCAAAGGACATTAAAGATAATCTGGTTCCAACCCTGCATAGGCATGGACATATCCCATAGGCCAAGCTGGTCAAAGACCCATCCAGCCTGGCCTTAAATACTTCCAGAGATGGTGCATCCAACTGTGATAAAACAGTTTGAACATGATAAAATACAATGAATTTTGACAACTTTACCTTCAATATTTTATTTAAATTTCTTTTTGGCTTCGAAGTACCTATTTCAATCAACCACAAATGCTGAAATTTCAGTAAACTTGATGGGTGGGAAGAGATGGGGTTTCCTAGGTGAAAAAATACACACAAAATGCAGACACAATGCCAAGAATATCACATCTCCTATAGAAGTAGCATAAAACCAAGTTTTACCCATTTCTGCTTAGACAGTTATATTCTGTACAGTCTGCTTACCATCAGAGATATTGTGGTTTCTGCATAATTACTTTATCCCAGTCAAATTAAATCAAGCAAAAAAAAAATTTCCTTCAGCTAAAAGATAGACAAACAGAATGCAGAGTAATGGCTAACAGCTGTGTAGGTAAGAGTACAGAGGCAAGCACAGGGAATCCAACCCTCAGCCCGACAGGAGGAGAGGTACGTATGGTACAGATCTGAGAGCCCCAGGCGTGAACAAAATGGCTTATTTGTTATGGTAAAATTCCCAAACAGGCTACTCAGTGGTATTTGTCAGCCTAGTGGTTTCTGCAGGAAAATTGTCTCCCAGCTGTGTTCAAGGCAGAAATTAAGATTGCTGGGCAGCATTCCAGCTTTTGACTCTCTTCACCATTTTTCCTCAAAGGACATAGAGGGGACAGATCCTGCTCTAACAAGACATCAGCATGCACCTGCTTTACTTCAATGGACACCAGGAGGATTTAACTACAGTACAGAAAAGCTGCCCCCTAATTTTCCTTGGCAAAAGTGAAGGCAAAGGCAAAAAAGGCCACCAACACCAAAACGGTCCCTGGGAGGGAGCATGGTATTCATCAGTCACAAATATGCAGGAAACCTACATAAAACAAAGAATAAACAGCATTCCAGGAAAAAAAGCACCTAGGTAGAGAGCACATTGTCATCCATTCCACATGCCTGTAGAGGGAAGCAATCAGAGGATGCAAAGCACAGCAGCAAAGGTGTTGCTGCTGACCATGGAGTATCATCACCCTCCATGTTATATCCCAGACATGTCTACAGACAGGGAAAAGAAATTCATTACCTACAGCTTTTCTCCTCAAATCCTCCATGTCTTCTGGTTTTACTGTGCTTTACATTATGAAGTAACCTCTGGCAAAGAAGATGGAACAGCAAAACACAAGTGATGATATGTCTAATCTCTTCATCATGTCGAAGAACCACTTCATTGCCCCACAATGGCCCTGCACCGGTACATTTTAACATATGTGGAAATTAAAAAAATAGCTCTTTTTTCAGATTTGGTCTCATAGAAATTAGGCAGAAGCATAACTCTTATCTTTTCCCGCTGGAGGAGGATCTGGAGCCACAGTCTAGAGCAGCCAAGACAAAAGAGAGCCAAGGGACCTCCCAACAACTCCTCAATATGCATTTACAGCCTCATGCTGTTTCTCTGGCAGAAAAGGCCTGGGAAGGAAGGCAGTGGTCCTATCCTCAGGTCACTCTGAAGAATGAATTCCACCTAGCCAGGAGGGCATGTCATTGAGGACATGACAGTTATTGCTCTCAGCAGACTCAGGGCTAACACATTCATAACAGCTCAGCTCAGCTGCAGTCACTGGGGGGCAACAGGGGAGGCATTTCAGCTGCAGTGCAAAAGAATAGCCTGTTTTGTTCTGATGTGCAAGTATCATCACTGCTGTGGGATAAATGAAGGGGGCCAGCCAGTCCCTCAACCCTCTGCACTGCACACAGTAAGTCGATCATCCCCATCAGTGCATCAAGTTCACCAGCCACACATTCCTCCAGCTGAACTCTGCAAGGGTTTCCCAGGCATGCACAGAGCTCTGACTGTGGCAAAGTGTCAAATGTATTACTCTAAGGAGACCTTTGTTTTGGAAACTTGCTTCTCAGCTACAGCTTGCTTCCTCTTTAACAATTTTAAAGCCAAGAAGTTTTCTTTAGTAGTTGCTTTTGTTTTTGTTTTCTACTGCTTGCTCAGCTGGGGCAGATAACAGCCTCAGATTTAGATCACCCATGGAAAAACGTGTTTGGTGATCTCATCTTGATCCCCAGTGGGTAACCATCCAGACCACAAAGAGTAGGAGAAAAATCTAGCCCCGCTAGGCAGATCTGGAAGATCTGGGGGAGAGGGGGAAGCATGTCTTGTGTTTTCCTTAATAAACTTGGAATATTTATGTGTTTGCTACAGGCCAACACTAAGGTGCATTTGTAGACCCATGCAAACTCCAGCCAACATCGCTTGGCCACCGTCCTTGCTTTTGTAGGAACTGGCATTGACCTTTTCTCTTCAAAGGGTCAGAATCGTTCATATGTGTTATGAAACATAACAGCAATTCATCCATGTACAGCAACTCTCATTGCTACAGTTTCCAAGTGTGGCCAGGTACTGAATAACTTTTACATTTGGACCATATTTACAGTGTTTCATCTATGCTTATTTCATGAGAAAAAAATGGTACAAAAAACATATAAATGAGAAACTTCATTAAAAAATTATGAGCTGCCACTGCCTTCATGCAAGACTAGCAGATTGTTTGTTTCTTTCCCTTCATTAGCTTGTTACTCCATTCTTTTTAACCTAATAACAACATTTTTGTTCCAGAGGGGAAGAAACCCAAGAACCACATTTGAGAATCAATAATTACATCCAAGGCACCTCTCAACAAAAACATCATGGCAATTTTTTTTTACATCTTCCCCAAGCCACCTTTTTAAGATATGTCAGGCAAGCCACATGTCTTCCACTTTAACATTATTGATGTACAAGATGGGTAAATAACTTACCATTTTCCAGCTGTGGTCATGTTATGTCACGTCCATGTGGGATTTCCTTGGGTCTCATAGGGTGAGAGGTTGAACAGCACCCTTCTCCTTTGAGGAGTTCACAGCATTTGTCATCTTGGTCTTAAGAGTTACGTGCTGCAAGAGCTGTAATTTTATGAGTAAGATGGAAAACCTAAACCCTAACTGCTTCTTCTGGTCATGAATACAAATTCCATGACACATCACATTACTGGAAATTTGTTTCAGAGGATGACTGCAGAGCATTCCCTTCCCAATGTTGGTGAGAACAGCAGAACAGCAAAGTCACCTGTGGTTCCTGCTGGGAACAAGGCACTCAGAATTCATCATGAAAGTCCTCTAGCTGCTGGGCAAACACTGGGGCAAGAAGGGGTGTTATCAGAGCCTCTCAGAACACAATTCTTGCTCCCAGACAACCTCTCTGTACATGTTTCACTGGAGTGAAGTACCAACAAGCCAAAAAAGCTATTTGATTCTTCTTTGTCAACCATTTATAATATTATCTTGATTTTATTCAAGACAGTCTAATAACAGTTCATTTATGCTAAAAGTGACAGGGAAACAAACTTCTTCCTTCATTCCTTAAAAAAGGCTTTAACAGAATGAATCATGAAGGAGCTCTGAGGACTGAGAAAACCACAAGCCTACCAGAATTTTCAGGAAGCATCAGCTTTTCTCTACAGGCACCTCTCTTTGGAGCCATCCTTTCTCCTTTTTTGCTTCCTCCAACATCAGTTTGCTCTGCATTATAAAGCACAACAGTATTTACATGAACTCTGCATATGCCTCAGCAGCCTGGGCCTGTAAAGTGAATTTCAAAGGAACCTCGGCTGTAGCTGTTGCTGGTGTGCTTTCCAGTTTTACTGCTGTGAACAGCTGAAAACTAAAAAAGCACACTAGTTTATGCTCTATAATATCTTCAGACTGGAGACTATCACTCAGAAAGTTAGGTTTTGGGGCCTTAGCACATTTTGTATTAATTATGTTTATGATAACATCACTGTGAGGAAACAAGTATATGTATCATACACAAGTATACAATACTGCACTTATTGATGTCATTACTCCTGCAGGCCACTGAAACCCAAACAGTTCCCACTGTACAATTCTCATGGCAAGCAGGTATTTGTCATCTTAAAAGGTTTATACAAACAGTTTCACTTGTCACTGAAGCAAGTTCACAATTTTTATTAAATATTCACTCAGCTCCTGTAGTTCATCTTTGAAAGTTTGTTATAAAGTAGGCTAGTGGGGAAGTCCTAATCAAATCTCCACCAATGATGCACAGATAGTTTGTTCCACCATCCACACCGACAGAAAAAAAAATACTTTTATCCTTGTTTGCTCACAGGTAGCTCCAACTGCCATGAAGTTAAGGCAATAAAACAGAAGTAGATAAAAAAGGAACTCTTACAAGAAAAGATGTAGAATACTACAGCCATTCAGGACAAAAGGAACCATGAAAATTATGAATAATTATAATATTACAAAAGAAAACTGGCCATGTGTTTTTATTACATGTGTCCAGTTTTATTGTTGTTGGAAGCAGAATTCACAGGGTTTTGCTGTGTGAACTCCAATGCTGTAGGAGGTGCATATGCATCTTCTCCTTTCCTCTAGGATACTGAAGGTGGAAATTAAGTCACTGCCTCTCCCACTCATGACCCACCACTCAAAGGACAGTCTTAATATCCCTTCTTAAAAGGATGAAGTCTCTCTTGCTGTCATATGAAATACAGTACCACAAATACTTCATTTATCAGGAGATTTTATATGCCTTTAGAGAGTGCCCCATATGGCAAGGATTCCTTTAGTCTGATTCTTGTTTACTCTAGCATGTTACTTCCAATGACTTTGTTGCTTATCTTGTCTGTAATATGATTTATGTTAACTCATTTCCTGTAAAAGCATACACTAATAAAATGAAAAAAAAATGTGGAGAAAGAGCGGGCCAGCTTTGAATTGGCATGGGAAATGTCATGAGTAACTGGATTCAAATCCTTTTAAATTACTGTTTCAGTGAACCTTTAAGGCTCTGAAGGGCATTTTTCCCTTTTCCTGCTGTTCCCATAAGATCATTTCATAGTTGCTGTTTCCATAAATTCCTGATGCAATAGATGACCTTGTGCTAGAAAGGACCCGGGTCCTTTCTTTAAAGAACACCTGCTTTTCATGCTAAAGTAAGAACAAGTTTCATATACATCCCAAATTATCTTCACAAACAGATGCTTAAAGAAAAAAAAAAATCCGATAAATAGCCAGAAACTTTGCATGACATCAATTTGATAGCATCTTTACCTTTTAATAGTTCCCTGGAACACCTCTGCATGTTCTGGCTTGGGCCTGCAAACCACTGGGAATCAGCTGTGGCTTGTATTTGCAAGAAGGCAAGCCAAGGAGGCAATGTTTTCCTTCAGGTGGAGGGGCTGTGACGCCAGGCTCCATGACGTCCCTGGCTGAGAACAATTCCAGGTTCAACCTGAAAGACACAAAGCAGACAGCCAAAGGATTACTTAGTAAACAGGAAATGGCATACTGCACCACGTTAGCATTTGACGAGTTTATAATGTGTCAGTAAATTACTTCAAGATGGAAATCAATCTGCTTTATTTGCAAATGTAAAAAAAAAAAAAAAAAAGAAAAAAATGTAATTACCCAATAAAAGTGCTTATCAAGCATTGCCTTGCTTTGTGTGAGATACGTGATAAACTACCATATGCATCACTTGGTCATCCTAGGCAGGATGTCGTAAGACCCATTTATCAGTTTGCATGACTTTTCATGTTTAAAAAAAGATTTTTAATCTGAGCTGAAATCCTCTGGAATTCTGGATGATATGAAGTGGATTAAAGTTAAGCACTTTGGAGAAATTCAGGCTTACGATTATCATTGCAATAGGGTTGGTTTTTTGCAGTGGTAGCAGCTAGAAAAAAATTGACCTTTTAAAGATAGCTCACAAATCATGTACAGATTCTTCCAGTATTTTCTAACAATTTTCAGGTTCTAGGCAAAGTTTCAGGAAATATGAACATGCCAAATTGAAAAACACGTGTACCCACTATTTCTGACAGTTGGGTGAAATGGAAAATAAAGATACTTTCTGCAAAATTTAAGAGTAATTTCTATGAAATTATAGTAGACCAGAATCTTAGAAGTGAAATCAATTAACTACTCTAGATACAAGCTTGTTTTATAGTTTCTATTTTCAAAAAAAAAGCCATTAATTATTCTGACTATCATCTGGACACACCATAAGCCAGAACCTCCTGGTCAGACACAGGCTGACACAAACCACAGACAGAGACAACTGGAGCATACATTTGCCCACATCCTGTTTTACCATGGTACCTTTCATCCCTGTGGTAATAGTAACTCTTTCCATATGTTATTAATTATTGTCCTCCCTCCTGAGAGACACAAGGTTGTTTTTTCAAACCAATTATTCTGATGGTTTGTTATATGACCACCTGCCTAAGAGTAAATGAGCTGAGAAGACAATGCACTTCATACATGGCGCCTGCAAAGCTGAGACAAGCTTCTTCTTCTGGACTGGGATGGGTTTAAATGAACCCCAAAGACAAATAGTCTTATGTGCATCAAAACACGTCATACCCATACCCAATTATATGAAACAGACTGCAGGCAATGAAAATTTGGAACATCATCTTATTACAGAGTCACTTTTCAAGGGACCAGGGACACCAGTTTATGGAAAAAATTAATTTCTCTGAACTGCATTTTTTTTTCTGAGTTAAAATGAGCAGTAATTTACCTTGCAAACCAAAGTGGCTGGGTGCAGAATTTAGTATCAACTATGGAAAAAAAATTAAAAATCCCCAAGAGATGGGGTTTTTTCATTCTTAACCTCACTGAGTGCTACCAATTAATGAAGTACAAGTGGTAAAACTCAAAGGGAACCATAGATGCTGACAAGCTACTGTCAGAACTGTGCCACTCTGTTGTGTAAAACACTCCACCAAAGGAATTTCATTGTTCCTCAATGAGTAGATTCCTGTTCATCCTCTGCCTTTTTTCCATTTCCATAGGCCAGATAAAAATCTATATTTGCTTGCCTTAAGCCTTGTCTAGAAATATGTTAGAGCTAGCATAGTGAACACAATGTGAAAACATGATTAATGATAATAGCCACTTCCTGAATCACGTGAACTATGAACAAACCCCAAATGGTTTTTAAACAAGAGTAATGTGAATACTGTTTCATTCTAGCAATTTCTAGAGTGTATTTCTTAGCAGAGTATAGATTTTCAGTCTTCACAACTTCACAGTTTTTCTCTGTTGCACAGAAAGCAAATATTCCACATTATTGCAGAAACTCATGAAACAGCCTTATGTTTTGTCAAATCAGCCACCTATAAAAATGTGAGGGATATCTCATTTTTTGCTTCTGTGATCTTGGTTTTGTCTGGGATTATGAAGTGTGTGTATGGCAAACATCCACTATACACCCAGCATTATCATCAGTGAGCTTTTGCAGAGGTAAGAACTCACTGAGGACTGTGCTGATTCACTGCTCATAATCAGTGACATTTCTTTCATAAAGTCTTCTGTCTGTCATTGTAAAGAATAACTTTGCTTTGGGGGTGTAGGAAACAAGCAGACAAAAGAGTTGTTTTATGAAAGACTGTTACAAGGCCAAATCATCTTTTAAAAGAATTGGCTAAAGAAGCCTTTACCAATATATTGCTTCTCAGGTAAACACCAAGCCAAACTGTAGCTGCACTGTAGGATCATAAGAATCAAGGATTGTTCAAGTCAGAAGGGATCTCAGCAGTTCTCTGGACAAGCCTCCTGCTGAAGGTGAACTCAACCATGAGCTCAAACAACGTGCTTGGGCACTTCTCCTGTCAGGTCTTAAAGAGCTCCAAAGGATGTCGGCTGTGCAACCACCTTGCCCAGCCTGTGCCACTACCCCACTGTCCTCTTGGTGGGAAGATATTTCCTCATATCCAGCATGAACATCTCATTTCAACTTGTGCCATTTTTATTTGTCCACCATGCCCTGTTGTGGAGACCATGGCTCCATATCCTCAATGATCTCCAGTAATTATGGGGGTGAGGAGGAGGGGACACCCTCTTAGGGGCCTCCAAAGCCACCTCGTCTTCAGGATGAACAAGCCTCAGCCTCACAGCGTGAGTGGTCCAGCCCTGACCATTCCAGTTTGCCAACATCTGCAATTCTGTTGAAAGCACACTCCACTCTCTCCTCCAAGTCATTTATGGAAATGTTAAACAGGCCAGTTCTAGTGACAGACCCTGCAGTGCTCCCCTTGTCAGGCCCCCAGGCAGTGCATGAACCATTAATCAGCACCCTCTAAGGCAAACCACCCCACCAGCTATTTTACCATCTGGCTGTTCAGCCTCTAGACTGAACACATTGGATACAAGATTATGGTGCAAAACAGTGTCCAAAACCTTGCTAACCTTCGCAACCACGAGCTTGCCCAAATGCTTCCCAAAGCACACTTTGCTCAGCTGGAGCCTGCCACTGCTGCTGCATGCCTGTGTTGATGCAACAAAGGCCTTGGTTTTGAAATGCAATTTCCAGCAAGGACGTTTCATTTACCATGCTGAAAATGCCTTTTTATGGAATAATGCTGGGTACTTACATTTGGATTTTATCAAGTAGGTCTGTCTTCCTTTAATAAATTTACCTCAGAGAGACACAGAGCTGTAGCCACACTACAGAAATAGATCCAGTGTATATTTTTCTTTTATAGGACATGTGAGAACATTTTCTCCCAAAACGTAATTCACTATAGTAGCATAATGTGTTAAAGTATTACAGCTATTTCACCAAAGTTATGATATCCAAGTTTCAGGTTGCTTTCAAGACCACATCCATGGGACTGGATATAACATAAAACAAAGACAATCTGCCTTATGATCTAACTAAAAAAGTCATTTGGTAAGAAGCCAATATCCCTGAATGGCAAACTGTCTTGAAATGATTCATGAAAATGTAGTTCAGACCCTGCTGCTATTAAATCCAATGGAAGTTTTCCCACTGAAATAAATTAAAGATCTAACCATAACAGATCTAATCATAACATGGAGGTTTCCTTAGACAACCTGCAGTACAAGAGAACTTTTCTTCAAATAGATTTATTCCATATTTTATGTAAGTTTCAAATTATTAAAAGGACTTAAAGGTGGGTAGGAGAGAAGCATAATCCTAATTCAAACACATGACAAGGATTAAGGTGCCTGAGAACACAGGCAATGCTGCTTGCTTGGATTTATTCACAGTCTTCCCTTAATCTGTTTTAGGCTGTTTCTCCCCTTTTTTTCTTTCTGCACTGAGAATGTTTACCCATGGACTCGCCACAGGCCATCCTGCTCAGGACAGCCCAAGGTTTTATTTGGGCTTCTTGTAAACCACTGTTTTACTGCCCTGACTGACCACTGCATCTTGTATAAATAGTTCTCAGGAGGATGTTTTGGGGGTTACTTAATACTTGCAGTGGTTTTTTGTCTGAGTATGGTCAGAAGTTTGAGCAATTAAGAGGACGGCTCATTAGCTAAGGGGAACATCTCAGTTTGGAGGATGTTAAAATTACTTACCTGTGTTATGAACATTGGCAAGTATTATTCTCTTCTAGTCTCTACTATTCATGCATTTTCTGAGACTAGAAAGTTCTCCTTTTTTTAATATCTTTCATTTTGCTGGAAAAACAGAATATTCATTCTAGTATTGAGCAAACCACACTGCTACGATGACCTATAGTTGCTACTGCCTTTAAATACAGGTTATTTATTTATTGTACCTTTCTTACTATCTATCACCTTTCAGTTTACCCCATTGTGAACAAACTCACAACGTCACAGGAAACTGCTTATATTTAAATTCAAATTCTTTTTTTTCCTTGCCTTAAAAGTCATAAAAAAGATTCCTGCATACTTGTCACAGGCCCACCAATTTTCTTTTCAACAAGACATTTAGTGAAAACAAACTATGAAAAAGCTTATCCAAAAATTGCATGCCAATATGGATCTCACTATGTAGCAGAATAGTACATATGTACTGCAAAAATGTTAATCATGTGCAGATGACTGAATTCAGTAGTTTTGCAAGTAAGTTCTGTGAAAAAAAAAAAAAAAAAGAAGGGTTTTTAGCATGTTCATAGAATACCATTGAGATCAATAAAGGGAAGCAGAAAGGCCTATAAGACCTCCTTACACTGGCAAAGAACATCACTTTAATTAAATTTAAAATTGATCTGCTCCACTCAGTGCTAGTCCATGAAATAGACACATTTAAGCTGATTTAGAGTTAAATTAAACCTATAAAATCTCTGTGTCCTTTGATGTAAGTGCATGCATGCAGCTGATGTGCTTTTGTTTAATTAGCTGTATTGAAAATCACTCTTCAGTGGAACTTTGCACGGCAGACCAGGCCTACGACTCCTTGTTGTCTCTATTTTAGTTGAACACTAAACTAAGTGAGAAATCCTTATGGTTCATTCAGGAGCCAGAAGTTTTGCAGGGTTCAGACTCCCTTCAGAACATCTACAAATATTTACATTGACTGTAAGACAACATGCTTCCCAGCATCCCCTGATCCTGGCTCCCTCAATATCCTTAAATTAAGGGACATTTAGCTATTCAGTCTAAAGGCCTTTTGGTAGAACAGCACTTACTGTGAAATGTGTTGTTTGGGTTAACTGAATGTCTCCCTGTCACTTACTTCCCAGAGAGGATTTGAAAGCTATATATGTTTAGCAACTACTGTACACTAAAGAAAAATGGATTTCCACAAGGTCTCATAATCTGCTGGTAAATTGTCTCTCTCTAATGCTTGAAAATTTGCAGAACAAAAAAGAAACAAAGGTCAGAGATAAAAAGGTCTTTGTGTTTGGACTGGGGCAAGGAGGGCAAGGGGTGGGAAAGATGGGGAAAATGTTGAATGTTTGGAGATTTTCTTCCAAGAGTTTGCTTTTCTGTTCCTTTACCTTTTTTTTCTTTTCCCCTTCATTCTTAGGAAGTTTTACCCAGTAGCACCATCCTATTAACCAAAGTTAGTAGCTTCTACCCACTTTGTATAGATGCAGTTGTTTATGCAAGGGCATTTAGCTACAATAAATGAATTAGGATGTGCATGTGGCCTTGGGATAAACAGGTAAAGGATTTTGGAAGTGGATCCACATGCTTTAACTATACAAACAGCAACTTAACCACTACAGCTTCAACTCACCACATGCAAAACCATAGGTAAAAACATAAAAGTCATAGTTCTTGACTAAGTTTTTGCACTGCAAGTCCAAAACCAAATTACAAATTGTAATTAGTGGCCTTCATTTGCCATGTCAGTATCTAGGGAAGTACAGGCATCTAAATATTCAGAGCTATTGACAGTACCTGTTCACTGCTTCCACCCAAACCTGAAGGCATATAAACTCAGCTGGTGTTTCTGTCCAGAACTAGGCATTTCTCCACGTGGTTAGTAGCTGGTGTGGAAATGTCTCATTTCCAACAAGCAGCTGATTGGTACACATCTGCTCTCACCAGCTCTGCAAGGCCCACACAAGGTGCTGCACCATGGCCATTCAAACAGAAGTGGCATCCAGCAGACATGACCTGTAAAAGCCCACTTTTGGTAGAAACTTCAGAGAATCCAAAATGGGTTCTCACCTCAGCTGTGGGGATTATAAGCCCTCACCTGGGATCTCCAAGACACGGGGGATGATGCAGCACCCAGGCTCTCAGGGGGCCAGGAGCAAACCCTCCTGCCAAGGCTGCTCAGCTGAATGGTCAGGAGAGAAGGATCCCTGCAAGTAATGCAGAGCCAGCTCAAGAGAGAACACATATGAATGTGTGTAAGTGTACACAGACAGAAGGATCCAATGTCAGATTAGCTGTCTTGATGTCTAATGGGCTCACCCTGGAACACATTACTGATTATTACTGTATTAAGAATGGCAATGATTGAATATTATCCTTATATTTTCCAAGTTACTATCTAAGCCTGTACTGATCTCTTCCAAAAGCAAAAGGGTTAAGCTTGTGTTAATTCCATCTGCCCTGGCATTATAACCAACCAGAGGCAAAGAAAGTCATTCCTCAAAATGACACCAGTACAAGCTATCTAAATCCAAAGAAATATTTCAAACTTCCATAGGAACGGAGAAGAGAGAAGTGAGAGAAGCGAGTAAATTGAGTGCTAAAATAAATGCCTCATGATCTTGCTTATAACCAAACAAACAGGGAAATGCATCTTCTCTGGATGGAGCAGTGCAGAGCAATTTCCAAGAGAAATTCGGAAAGCACTAAGCTAGCTTTTGCAGCTTGAATGCAAAGACATGATGAGTTTCTTGCAAACGTATGCCAAAAAACCTAATCCAAACTGGAAAGAAGAGAGGAAATCTCCTATGAGACAGTTTTTATAAAAGCTTCATTCAGGGCCTCCACCCTCATGTATTCCACCAGCCACCTTAGTTTTTCCACTCTCGTTGGTCCAAGAAAGCACCGACTAGTATATTAAAAATTCTGGCTTTAAAATGTTTGGGAATGGACAGAGACAGCTGTATGTGTTTTAATAATCAGGCACAGATTATCAGCTGATGTTCTAGTCAAAATGGGTATCAAGATTTATGTTTAATAGATTACAAAACAAGTAAACTAAAGTAACACAGATGGAAAAAAATAATGACAAATATTTCAAATTTCTCAGTCCCTCTGAGAATCAGACACTTTGTAGTGGAAAAGTGTAGTCAGGTTATTGAAACACAACATTAGTTACCTAGAGATACAGATTGTTCCCAGTCCAGTAAATAGAGGGGTTTGACATTTTTAACCAGAATTTCAAGCAAAAGCACTTCTCCTTACAGCTGTACAATCAACTTCCTTGGGAAAGACGTTTAACCCCTCAAACTTCAGCATTCCCTTTTCTAAAAGAAATATATCCCTCTTATATCCCTTTCACGTTAGGAACCATAATTAATTCTTCACAAAAATACATTGAGCTACAAATTTCTACAAACTTTCATAATTTTAAAAGAGATTCCTTTAACTAACTCCTCTGCTTTCTACATACCATTCACATGCAGCACATGTTTTTTCCTCAGTTAAGACTTATAGCAAGGACCCTCCACTGTAAGTGCAGAATGTGTTATAAATAATACCCTGGATGCTGGTATTACTTTCTGCTCTTCCAGGAAATAAATGGCTGTCTCTCTGCACCTGACAGTGTATTTATAGCAAAATGTGGTCGATATATGCACCCACAATTCTGGGAACAGATTTTTTGTGTGTGTGTCTTGCTTTCTCTTTCTCCTTCCTTCTTTCTCCCCAACACTTCAGCTTCCTCAGGTTTTTTTTCTGTCTGATGTGGCTTTCATGTCTCGTTCATCAATTGTCAGAGCTCTGTGTATTGAATAGCAGGAGCTAATAAAATTATGCTCATCTCTTTATGGCTTTTAATAAAACAACTCCACTCTGTGTCTTTTTTTTTTTTTTGCCTTATTTCTGCTGTCGCTCTGTGTACACACAGTGTAGTGAATAAAAATCTCCCTTGGGATTGTGCGAAGTAGCATTTGACACCTTCACAAAACTGGTATTTCTAAAAAGGGTATTTCATTTCTCAAACATGCTGAAGTTCATTGAAGTATTTTGTGCCATCTGTTTCTTCTTCTTAAATAAATAACTCTGTTCATCGTGGCAACCATTATGACAGGCTACCAATATTTGTGAGGACGTAGCAACACTCATAGGAACAGAAAAAGTGACACATATGTGAACAGCAAAGAGACTCTATTTCAGCTTAAGGTGAACTTGGAAGGAGTCCCCGGTGCCAGAATGAAGATGATATCCTTACACGCAGCTCAGGAACACTGAGGTGTAACTATTACGTCAATGGACGTCTATATTCCCACATCCAGCAAAGACCCCCGGGGGATTCCAGCCTGCCTCCAGTCAGACCCACCATTTCTTGAAGGAGTTCAAAGGGTTGTTCAATGACATCTTCATGAGATCAGCCGCACAGCTGGCTTTCTGGTGAGGTTGGCTGGCTTTAAGTGGAAACTGTCAGTATCTGCCAAATGGTGGCCAGACACAAGAACAGACTCTCCAATTAGTGGAATACCCCATTTGATGGCTGGATGTGATTTTCCTGTGTGTGTAAGTGCATGCTCCACCTGCGTGCTACCACATCTGAAGGCTGCGGCGATGCCCTTGCAGGGAGCCTGTGGTCCCAGGTGAACCAAAAGGGAGTCAGGCAGTCTCCTCTTCCCTGGGCCAGCAGAAGCCGTTTCAAGTTTCCCACAGCTGAAAATCACTGTGTGCAGGTTTTACGTAAGGGCCTGTCAGAGCCCGAGCGGCTCCCTTGCTGCCCACCAGTGAGCTGTGAAACACAGCTTATTAGTTCCAGATGCTGCTTCAGCGCCTTTCCTTCTGCAGAAAGTGTGCAGAAGTCACTTCTTTTGGTTTCTCAGGACTCCCCAGAAACAGAAAACACCACCAAAAGTCACTGTGGATTGGTTATCCCTCCCTCAACATCAGGCAGGAAGACTTGTCCATGAGCCAAAAGGGATCCTGTGTTACACTCACTGTGGACCTTACAGCCGATTCACAATGGACCTCACAACAAGAGCCAGAGCCTCATATTAAGTACCAACCCATTGTCACTGCATGTCTAATACATGCAGCAGGTGTGCCAGCTCCATGACAGTCCCATTCACACTCTAACAGGAACCTTGTTTTGGACAGAAAAGAGAAGCGCCTTGTGACACAAACCAGAGGAACCAGCTGCTTCAAAATTCACTGTACTTGATCTATGTCTTCTTGCCTCCAAACTTTCACCCTAAGGTTTTAAAGAACTGCCTCAAACCTTTCAAACTTTTTATAGGTTTGTGTCTCTCAAAAATTTCACTACAGAAAAGTCATTTTTCTTAACACTTCTTAATTATAATAGAGGCAAATACTATAGATGCATCTTTTTGCCCATTTATGGTACAAAATTCCCTAGTAAATTCAAACCATTTTCTTCTTATCACATTGTGATCATAATCAATACATAATTTTGGTAGAAGTCACCATTTACATTCTGCATATTTGAGGGAAGAAGGAATCCAGCTTTAATTGTTCATGAGAAAAAAAAAATAGGCCAATATAGAAGCTGAGCCTGCAGTTTTCAGACATGTCAGAAACTATAACTTCTTAAAGCCTGTAAACATTCCAGCATAAAACATTTTGGGCTCATGGAAAGGTAATTGTGAAAATATACAGGCCCTGTGTAAACATTAAAGTATTTACGAGGTCCTTCAAGGATTTCAATCCGACAGATTGTTGGCTCGTCTTCACTATCCGTGTATTTGTAATTCTATTGTATATCCTTGGTTATGGGGACTGCAGTCACTGCCAGTGCACTTCCAAGGGCAGTAGGTCAGCAGTGTGCCATAACTCAGCCTCCAGCTCTTCCAATCAAAGGGAGGTGCTGCCAGCAGGGTCTCCAGCATCCCTGACCTCAGCCAGCTCCACACTTGCTCCTCACCTGCTGCTCCATGGAAGCTTGCAGCTCCAAACCTGGAGGGCACACCACCAGCTCTCGTCCTGGACATTTTAGGAAAGGGAATGGCTATGATTGGGAAAGGTTTATTTTAGATTGTAGGAAGAATATGCATCTGTTGGCATTTACTCTAGCATGGGAAAGTCTATTTGTTTTATTTGTTCAGAGTCTGCTCTAAAAATAAACAGTAATGCAATCTGGAATCTTGGGCTTCTTTTTATGGTTTCACTAATATAAATAAATAACATCATTTTGATTCATGTAGTACCTTTAGGTAGTAGCTTCATTAGATAGCCAAAATGAGAGGAGGTAGAAAATCATCTTCTAGAGTTCAGAAGAAATTTTTGTTTTACATAAGGCCTTTTGTTTAAGGAATTGACAATACTTGGCAAAGACAACAGATGCTGAAAGCCACATGAGGCATGGAGGCATTGTTTTCCCCTCCGTAACTGAGAATATTGAAAAATTAATTGTTTTGGCCAAAGCAACATGAGAAAATGAGGCAGGCATGAAAACAGAACTCCTCCTGCTTCCCTCCATATAGCCTTCTCCTGTCTCCTTTGAATATTCACAATAATACAACTAAAATGTTTGTATGTGACTTTTTTTCCTAATAGGTTGGGACACTGAAATCACTTCATGAGAAATTTGAAATTTGGGGTGAAATCTGACAATAGAAAACAGTGCCTCTGTTCTCTGAGGATTAAAGCTGAAAAGGCCCATTAGTTCATCTTTGCAACTCATTCAGTGTCACTGAGTTTGGGTTTTTTTTTTTTCCAAAACTCCTATAAAAAGAGAAAATCAAATCTCCCAAAAACTACAGAGCTAAGTAGCCTTGTTTGCCACCACCTGTCAGCAAAGCATGCCTCCATAACAAATATTTGGGTTAATATACAGCAGTAACTCTGCCCAGCTGGAAGTTTGCCTTCCATTCATGTTCACACAGATTCATGTGCACCAAACTCTTCCCTTTGTTTTGTTGCTTTTAGGAGCAGTCCTGGGTAACCTGGTTGCCAGCACAGTCTGAAAGCTGGTGTATGGTGAAACAAGCTGCCATCAGCCCCTGGCCAGGTTAAGAGGATCATGAAGGGAGACATTCTCCCACAGGGAGCTGCTGTAGGTACAGGAGGGAGCAGTGCATCCTTTCACCCATCCCACATGGGCACCACACTGAAACCAAGGCAAGGCTGTGCTGCTGCTCTTCCATGCACATAAAGCAGCACCTGGTTCTGCCATAGTATTTTTGTCAGGGGTTCAATTCCAATGTTTATGGCTCATACAGCTGCTTCTCGGGTAATGGCATCACACCAAACTCAAAACCCAGCAGAGGAGAATAGGCAAAAAAAGGAATAAAAATGGTTCTTTGCCATGTTTTCTTAAACCTGACATAGGCTTAAGGCCCAAACATAATTTTAACAAATCTCACCCACATCTCAACACCTTCTCTCCATCTTTTCTGTGGTAGCCAGGATTCTCCCGAGACAAAGCATGGCCTTGTTACAGCAGCTCCCTCTTTCCTTTGTGCAGCCAGAAAAGGATCCAGCTTCCCCCACAAATACTCTAGAAAAGATGGGCTGGATGCCCTCTGATGGAAAAACTTTGCCAAGTCCACCACCTAATGATGTCTGTCAGTAAGAAAGCACCAAGCAGTCATAAAACACACAGCTTCTCAAAGAGGCAAGACAGGATGCACCACATGCTGCACCATGTTGGCAAGCTGTCATTAAGTGAATACTTGTGTCAGCAAGGTGAAAAAGGAATCTTTTTGTGTAGTAGTTGCTAGTGCAGGCCCAAAGCAAAAGCACCCTCCCAAAATTCTGGTGATTTTCAAAATCCAAGGTATCATCTAAAAAAAAAAAAAAATCACTAATTACCCACATTTTATTACAGGTCAAACCAAGACCTTGGATCCCAAATAACCCTCAAACTTGAGTTGGCTCAAATTCTGGATCCAATGTCTGCGGTGTGGGCTAAGGCAAAACTAGAAGGGAGAAAGAAAAAAAAAACCAGCCCTGCTCCATGGATCTTTAATATAGGGCCACCTCTGATACACTTTAGAAAAATATAATGAGACCACTATAATATATATTCCAGCCAAAATTCTTGGCTCCCAAAACCAGCTTTATATGGTATGCAATACAGAAACACCCAGGAGACACTATAAGAACTTTGACTAGGCTAATATTAAGCTAGAACAAAACAGAACTACTGGCACCAACTCCACTCAGCTCTTAAGTAAACTTGTCCCATTAAAAAGTAGCCTGTAAGATATTTTCTCTCTGAAGTGTATAGTAGCTTATAAAAAGCAGGAAGGGTTGCCAAGTCATAGATGTGTTCAAGTACTCCTTACCCTCATTAAGAAACATTCCCTGGCAGCCAGCAGCTTTGAGTGTTCCAGTGAACCAGATTTTATAAGGGGGGGTGTTTACAGTGGTGTGCAATGTAGCTGGAAATCGTAGTGCACTGTAGCAGCCTTGTACTAGATACAGCTGTGTTTGGAGCCTTATCACCCAGAGCACAGAATAAAACAGGCAGGGTGATCAATGAGGTTCCAAAAATATAATGAGTATTAAGAAAACAAATCTTAAGCCTCCCTGCTCCATAGGAAGCAGAGCATCCAGAGATGACAGTGCCTAAATACAAATTAGGCAGTGAAATACCACTGAAGATCCAGTTCTCACTTCCACTAGGTTTGTATATAACAGTATTTACAGAGATGTCTTCATAGTAAGCATGCAGAAAATGTAGCTTCTCAATGGACCTGCTGACTTCTGCAGCAGTTAGGAGTCGCACTCCTTGGTGGAGCTGGACCTTAATGCTGCCCCCCACTTTGCTCATCTAAGGGCTGTTTTTTGCCTCTCCATTCAGTGTGTAACATATTTTCTGCCTAGGGATGTTATCCAGACCTGTAAGAGGAATCAACAAGATGATCAAGCACAGAAGTTCTTTTCATCCTTAACACCGATGAAGAACTAAATAAAAGAAGATCCACACTTTGACAGTACCAGTGCTGAGGACCTAAAATCACATGTTCTCTTGAGTCTGTCACTTTTCCTCTCTGCTGCCAACCAGGTGCTGTTTACCAAAGGTTTTTCAGTTTCCATTGAAGAAGGATTCAAATTTATGTGACATTTAAGCAAGCTGTTAGTTATCTGAATCTTTCACTGTGCATACACAAATATAATTTATCACCTGTTTATAAATATATGCTAGCTTCCAGTTCTTACCCCTGTCCCTGTTTTGATTTGGAGAATCCAGCAATGCACAGTTTATACATTTTGTGATCTTTCAGAATGATACTGAACAAAGACCTGGCACAAATGTAACTCTGTCACCCACACTTGACCAGAGCAGCAAACCCTCAACCAAACTGTCACAACCAGAGGAAGAGGACAGTCTCTGTAAAATGACATCTGGGTGTAGGCATTTGAAGATAAGAATACTACTAAAGTGTAGCAAATAAGTGGAACTTAAAAACAGCAGAGCCTTACATAAACCATGTGGTCACTGAGATAAAAGACTAAAGAAGCAAATAGGCAGGTTCCCACAGCATCTTGTTAGCTGCAGGATCTGTCACAGGGAAAAAAGAGAGGGAAACCTTGGACCACAGGGAAAATACATGGAAAGAAAAGTTCATTGCCAGACACCTTTCTGTAGAATTTCTGCTCAAGAACTTCTGCTAAAGTTTCAAGGATGCTCAGAGGCAATGAGAAAAGAGAGATAAGGCAACATGTAAAGAGACTAATTTTTTTTTAATCTCTTGTCTTAGTCTGTGTATTTCCCATGCTAGGTGAAGTAACAAGATCTAGGGCTTGGAATTCTTACAAAGATTTCATGTTAGGCCTCATAATTTGTTTCAATCATTACATTTTTACTTTAAGAGGCAGACCAGAAATCCCTTGAGTCACTATTCAGGGTTTGGGATGCCCAAGCTATAGGAGAGCTGGGGATCAGTCCAAATCCCAGAGGTCTAAGGTGGCTGAATGGTGAAGCTTCACTTGTTTGAGAGGATAACAAGATAACAGAGCATCCAAGAAGTATGCTGGAGAGACCAGGGACATAGAATCATGTACTTATATGATTATGGTCTGGGCTTAATGGTCTGGGCTAGAAGGGCCCTAAAAGATCATCCAGTCCCAACCCCCTGCCATGTGCAGGGACACCTTCCACTAAACCAAGTTGCTCCATCCAACCTGGCCTTGGACACTGCCAGGGATGAGGCACTCTCATCATAATAAAAGTCTTCCTTATGTCCAATCTAAACCTATTCTCTTTTAGTTTAAAACTGTTGACCCTATCATATCACTACAGGCCCTGATAAAAAGTGTCTCTCCATCCTTCCTGTAAGCCCCTTTAAGTATTAAAAAGCTGCAACAAGGTGTCCCCAGGGCCTTCCTTATTTCCAGGCTGAGCAACCACAACTCTTTCAGCCTTTTTTCACAGGAGATGTGAACCAGCCATCTGATCACTTTGTGGACCTTCTCTGGACGTGCTCCAAGAGATCCATGTGCTCAGGATTCCAGAGCTGGATGCAGTGTGCCAGGTGGGGTCTCACAAGGGCAGAGTAAACCTGCTGGTCACACTTCTTTTTACGCAGTCCAGGATACAGTTGGCTTTTTGGGCTGCAATTACACATTGCCAGCTCACATCTGATTTTTTGTCAACCAATATCCCCAAGTCCACAGGGCTGCTCTCAGTCCATTCATTACCTTGTCTGTGCTGGTGCCAGAGATTACCCCAGCACAGGGGCAGCACTTTATTGAACTTCATGAGGTCCACAGTGGCCCACTCCTCAAGCCTGCCAAGGCCTCAGTGGATGGCATCCTTTCCCTCGAGCAGATGAGCAGCACTACTCAGCTTTTCATCAGCCACAAACTTGCTGGGCTTACAATCCCACTGCCTATGATAGCTGCTGGGGTCTGCCTTTTTATCTTTCTTAAAAATAAGTATGAAGTTTCCCATTTTCCAGTCACTGAAGACTTCACCTGACTGTCACGACTTTTTAAATATGATGGAGAGCAGCTTAGCAACTCCATCTGCTATTTGAGATATATATCAGCCTATTCAGACTATGACTAAGAGGATTTAGGCAAAAGCTTGGCAGTCTGTAAAGTGTCTAGCTATAAAATCCTTACCAAGTTGTGATGCTATGTATTTTGCTTTAGAGTATTGGTATAGTCTGTGATCAGGTTATCCATAAACTTTCTTTAATGTGCTTGGAGAGAAAAAAAAAGAAGGAGTGGGAGGAAAATGAAATTTTATATATATATAAATATATATATGTCCTTCAAGTGAATAGGACCTCACTGTGAACCAGGAAAGAAGTTATAATTCTTTCCATGGGCTTGTCATCTAATTGGAAGACCATGGGAAACTTTATGGCTTCTTCCCCTCTGTTTTATCTGCCGTGGTACATATAGAAGTCATCCATAATGTCACAGATTGTTTTTATTTCCTCCTACTGCATTGCTGGCAATTTTTCCTCTCATGATAATTACAGTTAGATTATACCCAGCATTCAATGTGCTTGTTAAAACCTTTCAGACATGGCTACATTTGGAAGAAAATGTGGACCGAGTGAGTCGCCAACATTTTATTTTTCTAGATGGTCATTCGTAGCTAAAAGATTGTCCAGCAGACCTCAATACTGGGAAAAAAGTGAAGTGTCCTGCAAATAGCTTTGGCTGTGGGTATATACCTAGTTAATTCCATGGGAACATCTCAAAGCATCAGCATTTCTGTTAATTATTTTATACAAGACTATACTACTGTATAGTAGTACAGAGTTATCACTACCTAGGATAAACACAGACCCAGCACCACACACTTAGGAGAGGAAAAGGTACTTATTACCTGGCATAAATGCCATAAAAAAAATTAAGCTTTGGATACTGGTTGATACACTGAAAGACACACAGAACATGGTGGATTAATGTAGATTAAAAAAAAATAAAGGATGCAACTTTTTTCCAAGCTATTCATTTAGTCTTTAGTCTTTAGTTAATGCAAGCACTTTCAGAAAACAATTCTTCTTACCTCCTTTCAATTGCTGTCCTTGGATGGCAGGAATCACCACCAGAAAGTGTACATCTTATGGTACCCAACATACAGGAAGCCCAGACCAATCATCCAGAAGTCAAAGCACACTCCACCATACTTTGTCCCTCTGTTCTACAGCTTTTGCTCACAGAAAACAATGACAATGGTCTGTGAAAACCTCAGAAGGATTCTCAATCAGACCACTAATAAACAGCATCCAACTGGGCATTATGCAGCCCTTACTGCTCTCAGGACTCCAGTGGCAGTGGTAATTCAGATCCTACCATAAGCCTGAAAAGAAAGGGAGTTTTCATTCTCTTTGTACAACACATCACACCACAGGGACCTTGTTCAGGGTCAGGGTCTCCATTTTCCCCTTTTTCTCTCTAAGCTCCAGGTCTCAGAGAACCCACACAGTCTCTGTGAAGAAGATGACGCAGAAAAATTACAGATCAGCAACATGAAAGACCTCACCATTATCTCCTGTAATGAACAAAAGATTCCACATCCAAGCAGGGAATGCATTTCAGCTTCATGAGGGAACCCCACAGGGATACACTGAACAAGTCACCAACCATCTTGGCCAGCATGACAGCCAGCACTATCAGTGGGAAGGACTGGGTATCATTTGTGAACTCTGCCTAAGGAAAAAAATGGAACAAAGGACCTTGCATTTTTTTTTCATATACCTGGAGATGAAGGCAATGGTTGCACAGGACTACCTACTTCTTTCACAAGGGAATAGAAAGCGACTCAGTCCGCTGAAAGGGGAAAGGTGCTCCCCTCCTTTCCCAGGTATAGGTTATCAATCAACTCTTCCACCAGAGAATCTTGGCTGATGCAGTGACAGCTAAGCCCTCCCATCCCTGTTGGCTTGAAGCATGACTCTTACATTAAAACCCACATCTGATTCCCATATTTTAGGGGCCTTGTGATAGTTCTGATGTAGAAGAGGATAGTAAGTAGAGATGAAGTAGCCAGATTGCTTAAAATAGCTTGGCATTGTGACAAATATTTAAAAATGCAAACAAATCCAAATATCTTTTCTTTCTTGCTGAGCTCAGGAGATATAAAATTGTTTTCCCTTACTCCTGCTTCCTGACAGAACAAGCTCCTTGTACAAATGTTGTCTTGAAGGATGCCAGAAAAGGGATGAAGCAGCTTCCAACAGAAGTGCAGCTCAGGAGATCAAGCAGCAGGAACATCAGTTACCAGGCAGAACAATGTTGGGCAGGACAAGGCATGGTGCAGGCATCCCTGTCCCCACAGTCACAGACCTATGAATTGGCATGAAGTTCTGGTTGTAGAAAATCATGTGCACAAATTATGGTATCTCACCCAAAACACCTCTTCTGAGTATACTTGTCCTTTCACCCTATGCAATGACTGTATGTTCAGGTGAATGGTGAGGTGTGTAGTATGTTTTAATACTTTATTACCCTTGTGCTAGTTGGTTTTACCTCCATGGTTGCATACAACCACTCTAACTAAGCACAAAGGTAGACCAAGTTCACCTGACCTGCTACTGTAAATGTCAGCACCTGTGGTGGAAGTGACTTAAAGCACATCAGTACAGCTGCCTTTGAATAAAGGATTCAGAGTAAATCCTCCTACACAAAATACAGAGTAATGTGAATGTAATTAATGTTGTTTAGACCCACAATGAAGACTCAAAATGTTGAAAACCACTGCACAGAAATATTCTCCTTACAATACCTTACTAAGGTTTTTTAGTAAAAATTGCCATCTCCTTTCACATCCCACTATTTCCCCTATCACTGCATCCCATTAAACAGTGATATTCGTTAGCAATTACCTTGGGACTAAATATGCAACCTTTCCTCATAAGACTAAGAGGCTTTTGCCCAGTAACTTTTCTCCAATTCAGACAAAGTGAATTACAACACATGGCCATTTAATAGACCTCATCAGTTAGAGATTGTTAAGTACTCCAAAAACCTACATTCAAAGAATGCCAATAAACACATTTCTGCATGATAAGCTGTAGGAAATTTATCCAGACTTAAATTCTCACCGTCCTTCTGTCTCTGTTCTGGGTTAGAAAAGATAACATTCAGGATGATTTACAGCATATCCTAACAAGGGACTCATATGGCATAATCAGGCCATGTACAACAGAGTCATGCAACTGTCCTTTCTGCTTGGACATAGGCAGAGATTTCCAATAACACCACAGCATTCTTTGAATTTCTCTTTAAACCTAGCATTCAACTGTTTTATTTAAAAACAGGAACGTGTCAGTTAAAAGGAAAACAGCAACTGTGGGGTTTTAAGAATTGCTTCATCATATCTCCTGCAACTCATTCACACAGATGGATACTCCTTTATTGTGGATTCCTTTTAAGGTTTTTTTTAAAGTATCTTGCTACAGGAAACTCTTCTGGAATAAAACCAACAGTAAAAATTACTATAAAAAAGCTATAAAAGCACTCTGAAACTCTAAATATAAAAAGTCTTGAAACTTAAACTCTAAAAAATACTTTCAAGTGATTGTTTTAACATGTACAGAATATCTTCAGAACAGCAAGAACCAGAGCCTGGCTCTGCAGTCATCTCTTCTTGTTTTTCATCCCATTTTATCCCTTCCTATCCTCAAGGAGGAACAGTCAAGCTGACCTGGCCCAGACCCTCCTCCTTTACTGTCAGAAACAGTCAGCCAGCATTTTACATCTGCCACTGGGAAACCCTGAGGCTTGTGCTGATTTTCCCCAGCCCTGCAGCCTTCCTGAGTGCTGGGATCTGGAGGGAGGTTGGCTCCTCTCTACAGCAGCACTCTGAATGCCTGGAGCAAGTGCCTCTGCATTCAGCACTGGACTTCACTTCCTCCAAGGGTTAATGCCTCTTGAGCAGAAATGTTGTTTATCTTTGGCAGGCTAGGATGGCTGAGGTCATCCTTAAAAATACATGTTAAAAGCATTTTGAGCAATATCTTTTGCATGTAAGTAAATTTAAACTTTGTCCACCATAGTGCCGGTGGAGTTGTTCTGAACCCTTACTATAGATGGAAATTGGAGAGGCAATTTCTGTGATACAAAATTTTCTTGGATATAGGCAATACTGGAGCAAAACAGAAAGAAAATGTACAGATTACTTAGAAATCAAAGATATACTTGAAGCATAAGCATAAAAAACAGGTAAAATAATTTACAAAATTTCAAGAAAACTTTGCATGAAAATTTAACCCATTATGTGATCTTAAGATAAAGTGAAGTTGTACACTAATTATAGATCAGCTTATTTATGAACCCCAGCCTAAAGCAAAATCTTATCTAAAAATTGACTTGATTTCACATCCAAGTACTTAGAGACCTAGAGAAAACCATTAATTAAGAGTTCAAATCAATTCTGGGAAAGAGAATTGCAACAAAAAAGGATTCACACACAAAAGATGCAGTCATTCATATAATAAAAATTATGTTGTCTTAGTGCTGAAGAAGGAGGAAGAAATCATCAAAACCTGCAGCTAAACCCCCAATCTATTAATGACAAGGAGGATGGCAATTCAGCAGCAAAGTTCTCCTTAGGGTATCTTAACAAAAATCATGGAAGCAGAAGTTAACTCAAGAACTGTGATAGATTAAAGTCATCTCATGTAAGCACATGGACAGGCACGAATCTTCATGCACACATATCTGTGCTCTTCATAAGGCTTTATTGGTATTCCCTGTCTAGAGAAGAGCCATCTGCTCCCTGCTGAGAGAGACAAAGTGCAGAGCTTCAGGATTCAGCTGCATGAGGAAGTTCATGCTCAGTGAGCTTGGGTGTGAATTTACTGCATATTAGCTACTCTGCACTAACTGCCCATTCGGGTACCCTTGGTGCTTGGGAAGTGAAAAACAGCATATTTCACCTTCAAAAAGGAGCTTGGCTAACTCACACAGAAGCACTCTTGAAACTAACCTGCACAAAAGCACTCTTAGTAGGTACTAGAATCATCCACCCAGGGGAATCAGTGCCAAGTAACTAGCAGGCTGTAAATCTATACTGGAGCTCCTGGCATGCTAATTCTCCCAGCAGACAGGCCCTTGTGAGCCCAGAGCAGCAGCCAAGCAAGCTCAGCTACAGCCCAGCACCATCAGGGGCCTATGTGGTCCAGGACTGGAAGCTTATACACCCATCTTCTCCTTTAAAAATACCTATGTGTACAGACCAGTTCCTAAAGATTCTCAGAACTGAACAAGTTATACAGATTATTAAAGAGGGAGAGAGAAAATATAGGTGACAAAAGCAAAGGAAGGAGGGAGAGAAGTTGGAGGCAGTCACAAAACGCCTACAACTCTTCAGCCATAAAGTGTGATGTTTCATTTATCGATATTCATTCCAAGACTGCATTCTAGGGGCTGCTCTTTAGGATGCAATTTACTCTCTGTGCATATGGCCAGATTTTTTTCTTTTTTTTTTTGTTCCTTTTGATCCTATGGGTGAGACAGGCTGTGCCAAAAATGTCTTTGCCTAGGGCACCTATGCAAAGCCAGCAGCTCTAATAGGCACTGGAAGCACTTGGTGCTGACACTTCATACATCAGCAGACTAGTAAATTGTACCTATTTTTTTTTTCCAATAATCTCTCTATATACAAAATCCTGAAAAATGTCATTTACACACAAAGAGACCACAATTAATTTATCAGCACAGTTATTCAAACTTCTTTAGACATCATCTTTGTCGCCAGGGGAACTTTTCAACAACTCCTAATAGTCTTTGGTTTCTCAGGCCTCCACATCGTTACAATCTATTAGGCACCTTCATGTTAGCTCTGTTTTATTATATAACACATAATTATGCATTTCATTAACAGCATCACCAGGCCCAGTACATCAAAGAGAGAAATGCAGCTGCCCAGGAAATTCAAAAAGATGCAGTTTACTTAAAACTCCACTGTTAAAAACCTCCCCCACTTTCAGTTAAATTGTGAGTAACATGTTTCAAAGATTTTACTCTGGCTCAGAGAGCAGAGTCCAAACAACCTCATTAGACACAAGGTTGCTGACACAGTGAATATTCCCCGAACCCTTGATATTTCCAATAATAGAAAAAAATCATCAGCTAGCTACATAGTGCAAATCAATTTTCTTTCTTCTACTGAAAACACACTTAGCCAGAGATCTCTCTTGCTACTTGTGGCCTACAAGGACAAATGCAGAAATGAGGGCCCATCCAAAAGAGAAAAAATATATATTTATTTTGTATTTTAATTAATTTTTCAAGATTTGTTCAAACAGAAGAGCTGTCTGAGCAAAGAAAAGGCAAAACCTTCTTCCTTCAGATAATATAAAAATCATCATCCTTGGAAAAAGCAAAAGCCAATGAAGAAATAATTTTGTCATTTTTCACAAGGGTACACTAAACTTGAAATCAAGAAAACATTTAGGAAAATAAACAAGTAGCTGCATGACAAAGGTACAAGACAGTATGTATGGGAGGATGTTTAAGAAGGGGGTGGATGGGAAGGGACATGAAGTCTTGGTACTATGAGCCAAATCAAATAATTTTGGAGTTGAGGCTGCAGCTGGCACAATACACTACCTCTGGGCACAGTTTCCCAGTCTTCTCCCAGATTTTGTGGAAGAGTACACACTCCCCCTGGAAAGCACCTTTCAGTTCTCGCGCGTACAACCAGAACTTCCTTCGCTGGAAATTTTTGCTCCTATTTATAAAAGACATGTGCACAAATCATGTGCACAAATTATGAACCATCAAGAAAAAATTGTTCATGGTCAACAGAACGTTTCCAGAGGGTGCGGGGTTTGTAGCCAGCAGAAAACTTTTGATCATTCTTCTCTTGGAGCAAATATGAACAAGGCTGCAAGCTAATAATTTGATGTAAAGAATGGGAGGAGACTACAATTCCCTATTCACAGAAATAAAAGAGATGCACATGCAGCTTTCTTGAGAAGAGGAGTTTATGGAAGTAACATCAAACAGGATTTAGTTACTTGTATTGTCGCAACCATTTCATAGGCAATGTAGATCTCCATTTCAATTTCTTTAATCTTGGTCTTATCATCTGCTGGCCCTCAGCAACCTGTGTGTTGGAACACTTGAGTCACTTTAATTGCCACTTAATAATGTCCTGACAAACTATGAATTAAAATGTCGTTATCATGATCCACTATTTCCATCTGGGATTATGCCAAAAGAGGCACCTTCTTCACGTATCGATACAACTGAATCCTCCCTTCCTGAACTTGCATTAATCTCTCTCTTTAAAACAAAGTGAAAAATATTCCTTTCCTGTGCACTTCACCTTTAAAGAAATCCTTTATAGTCTTAGGACTACATTCATTAACTCAACTCGCTTTACTGTCTCCTTATCACTCACCACCATCACCGCTAAAAATTTTTGGAAAAGTGGGATGCTGCATTACAGTAAACATAAATCTCCTGAAAAGTCACGATTGTCATGCTAGCCCTGAAAAGTTATGCACTAAATTTCCCTCACCCTGCTGAAAATGATTATTTCTTGCAGCCTGAGGCACACAAAGCTGTGCATCACACTCTACAAAGGGCGGCACACCCAGCGTAGGTTCACTGTGAGGACATCCTGCCAAACCCTAGTGCCAGGAGGATTGCACAATTAGTGGGATTCTTCCTCTTCCAGAACTCAACACCATTAACTATTCCAAGCCATTACAAGGAGTAGGCAGTCTCTAGTACCCTAGAGCTTAACTGCTGCCAAGACAGAGCACAAAAAAATATCTCAGTGCAAGGCACATACTTTTTAACCAAAGTAGTTCTAATGAATTACACTGGTGCACTACTTCATTTAACTTAATTCGTAGTGTTAAGTAAGCTCTCATCCCAGTTTTCTCTGATGTGAATTTAAATATTTTTGTGAGTTTTCCTGAAGCCAACCAGCATTTTGTTGATGATTTCATTGGTAGAAGAGAGAACTTTTTTTAAGACCTAGTAAAGAAGCAGGACATTGACTGCTAGAGAGAACATAGAAATACCCAGCACAGCTAAGTAATCCCTGGAAACATATCAAAATCCTTTGAGTCTCAGTCCTCAGGAACTTGATGGAAAATGCTACGCAAATCTTTGATTTCTTGTTTCAGTCCCTCAAGGCCTATAAATACACCTGTTTTGACAGGTTGCGGCAATGGATGCAAGCGATGCCAGAAAGAGTATTGGTGATAGCAGTGACTCTTGCCAAGATCCCCTGGAAAGACATCTATCAGTGATTTTTTTTTCTGTAATCTGGCTCTTCACCTTACATACACAGCAGGCATGAAACCCTGGGAGGAGGTTTCAAAGCCGTCTAAATCTGTGTCGGAAAGGTAACACTGGTGCGTGTTGTGTCAAGTGAACTTTCTATTAATAAAAAGAGCAGCATTGTGTATGTGTGTTGCTGAATATGCCCAAACATTCAGCAGGCTCACATACTAAATCTTTTGAAAACAAGCTCTGTACTGTATAATAAGCCAGCTAAACAACCTGGTACTTTTTAAACTCACAGTATTGCAGAATGCTTTTAATTATGATTTGTGAGCATTTTTTAAAATAAAGTAGACAACTGCAGTGAATCTCTGTTGTATTTACATGAAGCTAAAACCAACATCTTCGGAATGCAAGAATTGTTAATGTCTCCAGCTCCTGAGTTCTAGAAAAGGCTGGAAAGAGACACCTGACTACAGACAACTGTAGACTACACAAGGTTTTTACCGAGGCTTTTTGGTAAGCACTCTACACCACAGGCTGAGAAACACATTCCAGCTTTAACTTCAGTGGGAGATTAGACTTTAAATTACAGAAAACTTACAAAAAATCTTGCTGTTGTCTAAACGAGCAGAGGTGTTCATTCACTGCCAGTTTCTTAAAGAACTGCATTACAAAATCTGAGGTCCTGAAACCATTCCCCATCCCCTTCTCTGCAAGAACAGTTTCACTTATTTCATTTTCCAGAAAAGCTACTGCCAAAAAACACACAGTGCTCTTCCCCTAGTTGGAGTAAATTCAACAGAAAATAGTAGGACCTAGTGTATTGAACAGTGTGCCGATTACACATTGTTACCCCAATTATTTTGGGATTAATTTGAATAAGACTGTACCACACTACTCTGCATCACCTCTTCTTTGTAAAAAGGTTACAATCTGAAACAGTGTTAAACATACCATTTGAACACACTGGGCTCCTTACAACAGGCAGTGGAATATACCCTGTTAGGAATATCTGCAGGCTTGAAGGGTTTGAAAAATTGTTTTACTAGTGTTTAATCTTTTTCCTTAGAAAAAATATCAGGCAGCTCAGTAACATAAAGCTAGGCCCTGTCAAAACAACTTCTGTGAAGCATCTCAGGTTTAATCAAAAACGGTAAGTGATTCCTACACTGTTTAAGCGTGACGGGCTGATGCATTAAACAGCCTAGCACGGGGAAGAACCTGCCAAATTATTTTCCAAATAATTATGCACTTCCTCTGCCTTCTTTAAGGAAACATGATGTGAAAAATCTTGAATACTACTCATTTGTCCCAGCTTCTGCAAAAGATTTTCCTTTCCCCACCAAAATCAGATGGAAAAGCAGCCTTGTGGCATTCTTTCATGAGTAGTTAAAATGAAGACTGTGGCCATGGAGAGAGTCCAAAGCTAAATTCACTATTGACTAATCCTGCTGGAATAACAGCATTTAGGGCATCTATTTTGAACTATTTTTAAGCAACTAAGAAGGAGACAATTTGAACTTGCCTGTTGGGTGGGCACATATGCCTTCTTGCCCTTTCAGTAAGGACTCTGTAGCACATGCCCTTGTTAGCCAGCAGTGCAAAAAAATGCTCCCTGATTCAGAGCATGCACATGTGTAGTCATTCTAAAACAAGGGCCAAAATCTTCTCTCATCTACACCTATGTAGCACAGCATGACCTGTCATGAGCCTCAACTGCATTCTCACACAGCAATGCCTCTCCTGACAGAGAGTATGCTCCCTCTCATCTTCTCTCCATGTCTGCTCCAGGAACACAGTGTCCCTTTCACACCCTTGTCTTGATCAAGTCATAAGAAGGCACAATCAGAAATCTCCCAAGGTCTGTGCTGCCAAAGTGTGCTGTGAGGATGCACTCATTTGTTACAGCCAGTTCTCCCTTGTCTTCATCTGTTGCCTCCCGAGGATTGCATACACTCTGCTAAACAAGTGGGAGAAAGGGAAAAGTATGACTCAAGCCTTCCAAATAAATTATCTTTTCTTTAAACAAGAGTCATACTGAGGAACAGGGTGAAATGGGAGCAGTATAACTAGAGTGACCTGATGTCAACCATTTGTTACATGCTTTGAAGCACCAGACATTACAACTCCAAGTATCTCCACAGTCTGTGCAACCTTGTCCTTTCTAAAGTCAGGCACTACTGTTTCACATGTAGCACCACCAATTGTAGAAATCACCAATGGATACCAACCTGGTTGGCCACTACCAGCTTGGGGAGCTAGTGGGGCTTTGTTTTAGAGATACAGGAAAAGAGCTCAGGTCTAGCTCTGCAAGCTTGCCTGAGACACATCCATCAGGCACTCAAGAGTTTTCCATCATCACTCTTTCATATTTCACAATGAGAGAAGAGCTGTCATTAGGACAGGTCCCACTGGATGTCATTTATGCTCCTTTTTTCCTCAATGCTTCTACTTTTCCATGTGTTTTCATGGCTTCCCCTTGATGCCCATCTCCATTCAGTCTTGTTAGTGACAGCAGCACACCTCTCACCCAGGTTCACTGCCATCGTCATGTGTGTGCCCTGAGCCCCGTCTTATCCTTCTTCCAAAAAAAAAGAGGACATGTAGAAACTGTAGCAACAAAACATGCTGCTCTGCCCAAGGGAGGACCATGATCCTTCCTGAGGGATTTACCTCTCTCAGGACCTACAGTAGGAGCCACACCGTGTCCAGCCCAGCAGCTGCTGTGTTGTGTAACCACTCACTCCTGTTTCAGCAAGGTCCAGTAATCAAATGGGGACCTCTGGCCCCAAGCCCCTGTTCATCAGGGCACCCAGTTTCATGGTGCTCATGTGCCCCCAGTTTACATGGGAGCTTCATTCAAAATTATTATGAACCCCTCAGGCCAGGAAAAAAAAAATACAGGTTTATTGTGGTAGCTTTTGTCCCAGAGATAAATAATTTTCTCAAAATTTGTAAAAAACACTCTTGGCAGCATTATGAAGGTTTTTAGCTTAAAAATATAACAAAATTTAATGGTTTCAGATGCTTTTCATGTCAATGTAGCTGGAAAATACCTTTAATGTGGAAACAAATTAAATTTGGCAAAGAACTAGTAGTTAAGACATCCCAATAGCATTTTGTAATTCAAAAAAACCTGAAAACAGATAAGACACTGTGAATTAAAAATAACTTCTGCATATTAAATTCTCGTGAACTTTCATTAAGGTTTGTGTTACATGTCCCAAATGTACCATTGTATGTTGTAATACACATCCCTTTATTTATAAAATACTTTTAAAGCTACTGATAGCTAGAGCCAGAAAAATGACTATATAAAACTCTTATCTTCTCAAATTACAACTTCATTTCCAATGTGTGTATTTAAAAGAGAGATGCAATCTCAATTTCAATATTTCAGATGCACAACTGAACTTTCAGTGCCAATTGAATCCATATACAATTCAGTTGTGTCTGTTTATTTTACTGATAAAACCTGGTACCAAAGCTGACACAGCTATATTAGAGAGAGAGCTGGATCCTCTTCTAGTTTGGGAGTTACCTGCAGGCTAACCAGCTGTCCCATAGTTGCAGTTCTTCTTTACAGATGATGAATGAAGGAATCAGAGGGGACTTGTTCTGACCTTCTTGGGCTGGGTTCACAAGGCTACCATCCAGAAAGAAAAAAGGGGTTAATTTCATTTTCCCTACAAACATGCATCTTCTATCAAATGTTCCAGTGATTTGACCTGACAAATTTTTTGTCATCCCTATAGAGCACTATTTTTCAGGTTAGAACCCAAGAAGCTTTCATTTGGAATGCTATATTGTCATCTCTTGAGAATTTTAAAATTGGATTTGGCTTGGCCTCTCAGATTAGACTACGTCTCCCATGATGCACCATGTATTGGGCCTCCCTCTTGAACATACCAAGAAAGTTTCTTTGGTGTTTCGTTGCAAATATTTCATTCCTTAAAGAAAAACATTAACATGGAACAATGAAGTTTGTAGCAAGACAAGTAATTTTTTTTTTTTCAGTTTGGGTTTTTCAGATGTTCAGCTTTCTGATGAAATGCACAAGGTTTTTGTAAAAACTCTGAAGTCCTCATTTTCAGTCAAAAACAGAGGAGAAGCAAAATTTTTAAATCATTCTAAACCAGGTGGTGGTGAAAAAACAAGCTCTTGCAGACGTCAGTGTTTACCATCACTCCAACCACAGCGTTACTATATTTGACCATAAGATCATATTAATCATACTTGACCGTAAGATCTTTCACATGAACAAGAAATCCATGTATTTCAAATCAGCCTGGTCTCTTGCTTCCTGTTATGCCAAAAGCATATTCAGCTCTCAGAGAGTTTTTTCTCCTCACACCTCAGCAAATTATAATCCTTATCAAGGGAGGGGTCGCACTTTGGATGGCACTATGAGTTTGGAAGGGAAGTCCCTTCTCTTCAACTAGCCAGATGTAACACCATGTTTCATGTGCTGAGAACAAGACTGGTTTCTTTTAAGACCAAAAGAACCGATTAAATAATTTAATTTGACATCTTGCAAAATATCCTGCTTCCTGTAATTATTTATGCCATAAGACTTGCCCTGGCAACTTGTCATGGACCAAGATCCAATAGTCTCCATTTTCTGAATCTCACAGCACAGCTGTGCCACAGCTCTTTAGCCCCTCACTTCAGGGTCAGCTGCTACTCCATTTGCAAGAATGTAAGGGCACTGGTACAGAAGCCCAGCTCCATGCCAGCACTCACTTTGACCATTTAATAATTTACAAAAAAAAAAAAAAAAAAAAAAAAAAAAAAAAAAAAAAAAAAAAAAAAAGCTTAAGACAAAGTAGGTGGAAAATATACATTACAGAAGGCACCTGCACTCTAGTTGACTCTAAAGTCAGCTGTTTAAAGAGCATTTTTATTGTTTCCTTCATGGACTCATAGAATGGTTTGAGTTGGAAGGGGTCTTAAAGATCACCCAGTTCCAAACCCTTTGCCATGGGCAGAGACACCTTCAACTAGACCAGGTTGCTCAAAGCCCCATCCAATCTGACCTTGGCCTTTCTCATACCATAGCAAGTTCTAAGTCAGCAAGTGCATGAACAAGTCTCAGATAAGACATAGTTTGCAGTGAAAACCTTTTGCACCTTCAAGTCCAGCCAGCTCTGCCAGAGCACCTCCTGGAGTAACACCCTGCTCCCTTTGCAGGCTCTCCTCATTGCCTACATAACACAGCAAGTCCCAGCAGGCACTTATAAACCAGGGAGGGACAAACCATTTCATACTGTGAGCTGCTTTCATCCTTACTTTCCAGCTCAAGGAGCAGACAGGAAGAGGGAAAAACAGGAGGTCAGTGTGGCAGAAACAGCCCTCACCCAAATGGAGGTAGGGGCTGCTCAAGGCAAACAGGCACTACTGTTTCACATAATGAGGAATCACAGAATACCCTGAGTTGGAAGGGACCCACAGCAATGCTCAAAGGCACAGCTATACAGACTTTTTTTAGCATCCCATTTGTCAAGAAGAAACCTGAGAACTTACACCTAATTAATATTCACATTTTATCCGAGCCTAATACATATCACTATTTTGTTGCCCAGTTAATGTACAATTTATCCATCTTTGCCTGTAGAACAGAGCTCTCATCCATTAGATCTGGACTCCCTGAAGAGAAATTTGATTTAAGTCAATGAGGATTCTTGACCTCCTGATGGTCTCTTTAGCAGCTAGAGATTGTTTTCACTGTTTGGTCTTCAAAGATCAGCTATACACTGTCACCTTACTCAACTGAAGAAGGAAACACTTGGAATTTATATTTGTGTTAGCATTTTCAAAAACATCCTTCCTGCTTGCATCATCATCATCACTGCAAAGGGTTTCAAATGCAGCATCTTGCATCCTACAACCACTGAGCAGCTCTCTGGTGAAAAACCTGCACTGGTACCAGGCAGATTTGACATGCATTTTAGAAGTTCTGTGCTTATTTTTCTAACATGTTGTATCACCACTCTGATTTTGTTATAACTTCCATCTAGTTACCTGGATTGGATAGTCATCTGTTCTGTATCCTCAGGTCACATCTGTAAAACAATGCCGCACTTAAATTTCTTGTGAAAGGACTTAAGCTTCTTGAGAGTCTCTCTCAGAGGAACTGCGAAGGGTAACCCCAGAATTTGCAACAATGCATCCTGCCTATAATTTCAAGTAAGTACATTTTTGCTTAAATTGGAAGTACTGAAGGAATACACGGAGAGGGGAGAGGTACGGATTTAGTTATTACTACATGCTGTCAGAGCTGTTTCACCACACTTACTCCAGATGACCTGTGGCAATACTGTGGAACGTGTCAGAAGTATACATTACAAGTGAGGTATTGAAATTACGAAAAAAAAAAAAAGAAAGTTCATTTTCATTACTAATGGAATGTGTATAACAAATACATGTCAAATTTCCTAACTATAGGACAGTGGTCACTTACAGCACCGTAGTTAATTATATTCAGTGCTCTGCCTGTTTTAATGTAGGCATCAAACAACAGAACACATGAACAAACCTCATTTCTGAGCCTTCATTACTGTCTTAAGAACCAGATGATTTTACATACAGCTTTTTATTTCTGCCATATTGCAGACTCAGACAGACATTAACAAGCAACTTTTTATAATGGTCTGAACCCCCATTGGATGGTCATATTTCAGTACCAGCACCGTGCCCATTAGCACAACCTGTTCACTGACAGCAGCCACACCCAGCAATCCCAGGAGATTCTGGGACAGTCTCTCTTGGGAGAGTCAGTCCTCTGAGGAGATTGCCCTTTGGTTTATATAACAACACTGCATTTCCACTTCCAAATCCTGAGAAATAGTTTCTTTTCTCCTTTAGTCTACATCTGTCAAAAGCCTGATAGTGCAGTGTTTCCCACTCAGAGAAGGGTTTAGAGTCTTAGCCTTTTCAGAATTAATTGCATTTCCCATATCTATCAGAAGAGATTTCTTGGAGAAATAAATTTGGCCAATAAAAGGATATGCTGCTTTAATTCTGTTTGAACAGAATAGGCAAGAAAGGGGTGAGAGTCAGGGTTACTTTCTATCACATAATAGAAGGAAAAGCAATTCATAGGACAAAGGATCCAAATTGGTGCAAATGAAGCTTCTCTCAGCTTGCACACAGGCACATCAACACTACTGGACACAGACACTAATACTAGCCTAGCCCACCTTTTCTCTTTAACACTTGTGAGACATTTTTATTGAGAAGTAAAAATAAAAGGAATGTTAAAAATACAGAATTAGCCAGAGAGCAAACATGCTGTAGAAAGATGCTATTCCACTTCCATGTCTAGAGCACCCTGAGGCCTGCAAGCTCAGGACACATGACACTTAAAAAGACATGGGAAACAGAAGGCTGTGGGAAGGCAAGTCATAAGGCTATGCCTTGTACTTGCCAAAAAAAATGTCACCACATCTACCCTTTGCCACAAAAAGCTGAGGATGAGGGTCAAGTGTCAGCATGGGGGGTAGGAACAGGCAGCCAAGAAAGAAGAGGTGGGCAGATGCTTGTGGGGTCTGCCATGAGGAAAAAAAAAAAAGGCATCTTACAAACCTGTTCACTACAAGTCCCACATTCATAACTGTTTCCAAATGGAAGGCTGTGAAAAGCCAAAACAAACATTCCCAATTCTTTTTGAACCCATCAGACAATATAGGAAAAATATGTGCATTTTATGGTTTGAGGGCACAACCTTTTAATTATGTGTTTGCATTGTCATGTCCAAGACCTTTTTTCTCCTCAAAAATTAATATTTCCTCAAGCAATGCAGCTATTTATCTTGGATGAAGATAAATTGAAACAGAATCTGCCCGTGCAGAGAGGCACAGAAGGGTTAGAACATGACACCTAGGGGAATTCAGAACGCACTGCAATGCAATCCTCGTCATTTTTCTAGGGCCTTTTTCAACTTGGTTCCCTACAGTTAAGAGTTTCCAGATATTGTTTTGCATATGCTGTATGTGCATGTGCAGAGGCACTTTGAAAACAGAAAACAAGTACAGGTAGTGGGGAAGGTAGGGAGAAAGTAGGGAGAAACTGAAGAAAAGAAAATGTAGGAATTTTCTTTGTACTGGAGCTGAATAAAAAGCAGTTCCTGGCATCTTAGACCAGCAAGTGTTCTGGCATGTAATCACCTCTCATTTCTCAGTGACAAAGCACAGCCTTATGAGCTGAGGAAAATGTCAATCAACTGCTTTTGCCGCTAAAGATTTATACTTGCAGAAAGACTGTAAAGTAATGTTTACAAGTGATACTTAAATTAAAATATATTGAGCCTACTTTGGAAAAGACATTACATTTAGTCATAATTGAGGCTCTCAGAAACCTTACATCTAGTGTTCAGGCATCAACTTTCCCCCTTTCACGTCTTACAGACTTAGTAGTTGGCCAACTATTCACACAGTAACTTCCAAAATGTGCATGACAGCAATAACAGAAGCAGAAATAGCAGAGTTCATTTTTACTTAATTACTTAATGAATAAGTAAGTGCTAAAGCGCCAAGAGGACACTGGAAGAAGACTTTTTCCATAATCAATCTAATTATTATTTCACAACAGAAAAGATTTTTTGCCACACAAGACCTTTCAAGCTAGAACATTAAAAAAAAAAAAAAAAAAAAAGTGCTTCCTACACAACTTACACAACCTATCTCTAACACAGACCCAGCTTGGTATGAGTGCCAGTGAACAGCTACTTTATCAAACACTGTGCATCTAGGAGGGAAAATCCAGGCTTAGTCACTCCGCGTGAATTCTGACATCTGCAAAGATTTTAGTGAGATACTTTTGGGCAAAACCAGTTGGGCAGCCAAGCCTGGGTTTAGTCATGGGTGAAATTTCCACACACTCCATGGTGAAATTTCCACACACTCCATGGGTGAAATTTCCACTAACACTCACAGGCCTTGAATGTCCTGCCATGGATGGATGAAAACTTCCCCCTTGTGACCTCAACTTCACTTCTCCGTTGATTAAGCTGAATGTCAGCTGTGCCTTACAACTCACTGTCCCCAGGTGTTGCAATCAGGGAGATTTGCAATCAGCAAAGAACACCCTCTCTAAGTAAAAGAATATTATTTGCAAATACTTCAGCTTTCAGAAGTTTGCCTGGAAAGTATTGTAGTGCAGACTCAAGATGTTCTGTTATGAAAGGAGGAGGAAATAGAAATGTGAAATGTGTTCCAAAAGAATCCCAAAATTTTGAAATCTATGAGACATAACTTGACCAGAGAGACCTGTGAGGTCTCCCATTGCCTATACTCTAAATCCTTCACTTACTCCATCCAGGAGGCCATACTCAACCCCAGCATCAAAAGGTGAATTGGACAAGGCAAGAAGTGTGACCTACAACTGTTTTGTAACCCAGTAGGAACATCCCTTTTCTTCTTTGTAAACCACTGATGGCATTATCATTTTTGTAACCTCAAAAAAGTTAAAGATAGGAAAAGAGAAGGCCAGGTCTCTCAGTCAAAGCATTACTTCCAAACTTACAATCCACAAGTAAAAGTTCCCAGATAAAACAAAACAAAACAAAGCACCCTCTTTGGGCAAACCAGAAACAGACAGTCCAATAATTTATTTCTGTCTGGTTCAATGTGTATGGGGTACCAGTGCTTTATTTAGCTGCAGCAGCAAAAGCTCAACTCAACCTTGCCACAAAAAGACTTGAAAACTCAACATACTTACCATTATCACAGTGAGGGGGGTGGTTAGTCTTTTAACACCTCTGAAAAATGAGGCAGCTCCAATGGCAGCAGATACCTGCATCAATCCATACTCCATATTCACTACTTTGAATAAAGGAAACAAGGATCAATCCCATCATCCTGCCACAGAAAGCTCCTCTTCATCTGTATACAAGAGGAAAAAGAGCAATCCTTTTGCCAGTGATGGTGTTTTCTGGAAATGCTTTAACATTTTTTTCATCCCAGATTAATTTTGTCAGGTTCTGTAGACACCCCTTTCTCACAAAAGCTCTAGCAACCTTCTTTAGTATGACCATTTATTTAATGCCAATCACAAACATGAAGCTGCCAGATTTACCACACTCTAAAGAAAATGCACAAACAGCATGTCTGTCTTCATGTCCTTCCAAGCACAATGAGAATTAACCTTATAGCAAAAGTCAAAAGTTTAGGTCACAGAAATACACACTGGGATATTTCAGATTAAAAGGCCACATTTCTAGAACTCCAGCCTTATATAATTTCTCAGAATTAAATCTGCATTGCCCACATAAACCTGGCAAGTAAAATATTACACTCATATAATAAATGGGTGTTCATTCACTGCCAGTTTCTTAAAGAACTGCATTACAAAATCTGAGGTCCTGAAACCATTCCCCATCCCTATAGGTATTAATGACTTGGCCAAAACTAACCAGGAATGAAGTTGTGAAGAGAACCCAGGAGTCCTCAAACCAGCCTACACTGAAGAGCTAAACCAAAATGTAGCACAGTTGTGCAGGCAATTGCTGATGTGACACACAACATTCCATCCCATATGCAAGGAATTAGATATACAGACTCAAGTGTCAGACAATGAACAGGATCTGTACATTCACTTCCCAGGAATCGTGATTTTATTAACAATAACAATATTATGATTGTTATTATTCATACAACAGTCATTTTTATGATCTATATTATACAGTTATTTCTATCCTGACTGCAGGGGGAATTAGCTCAAATGGTAGAGCGCTCGCTTAGCATGCGAGAGGTAGCGGGATCGATGCCCGCATTCTCCAGCGTCACATTTTGCTGAACAAGGGGCTGGAGAGCAGCACTGCAGGAAGGGCCCAGGGGTTCATGGAAAGCTGAACATGAGTCAGCAGTGCCCTGGCAGCCAGGAGGGCCAGCCCTGTCCTGGGGGCATCAGGCACAGCATGGCCAGCCTGGCAAGGGAGGGGATTGTCCCGCTCTGCTCTGTGGCCTCACCTCAGCCTCACCTCGAGTCCTGTAGGAAGTTTTGGGCACCACAATATAAAAAAGGCATTGAGCTCTTACAGAACATCCAAAGGAGAGCCACGAGGGTGGTGATGGGTCTGAAGAGGAAGCCTTATGAGGAGTGGCTCAGGTCACTTGGTCTGCTCAGCCTGGAGAAGAGGAGACTGAGGGGAGCCTCATTGCAGTCTGAAACTTCCTCGAGAGTGGAAGATGAGGGGCAGACACTGATGTCTTCTCTGTGACCAGTGACAGGACCCTTGGGTCCTGCAGGCCCAGACACAGAAATGAGTACACTGTTTGATCTGAGACCTTGGGAAAGGCTTCCAGATTTAGAGACCAGAAGCAAGAATGTGAATTTGTAGTTCAAGTAGAAACATGTTAAGCTAGGTAGTGGAAAGTTTTAGAGCAGAAAAGTTTGGCTAGAGAATTTGTTACAAAGGTAGTAAGAAGTTTTAAGGTGTAGTACCCTAGGTTTGTGTGGTGTTATATGATTGTTAAAGAAGATCCGCACTGTGGCAAAACATGTAAAACAAAATAATTAGCAATTGGTGTGAAAACGCTAACAAATTTTGTGGCAGTAGTTTATTGACTAATAAATCTTTAAAAGGCATTGTAGCTAGAGATCTTGTGACCTCTGACAAATTATGTGAAGATGTTCTCACCCTCTCTGAGACTGATGAAGATAATTGCAATAAATCATGCTTTAAAACGTCTCTCAGTAGTCTCATCTCTTGCTTAATCCTGATACCAAGGGAATGGCCTGAAGCTGTGACAGGGAAGGTTTAGGCTGGATATCAGGAAAATGTTTTTCACACAGAGCAGGGTTGGACACTGGAACAGGCTCCCCAGGGAAGTGGTCAGAGCACCAAACCAGACAGAGTCCAAGAAGCATTTGGAAAATGCTCTCAGGACCATGGCTCTTGGAGTGTCCTGTCCAGGGCCAGGAGGAAGATTTTGATGATCTTAGTGGGTCCCTTCCAGCCCAGGATATTCTATGATTCTATGATTTGGGGAGCATCATCTTGCACCATTAAACAACTTTTTCCCATTTATTTATTTATACAACTGATCTATTTGATTGATGGATGCAGTTCTGGAATGGTTTTTAGAACACTATGTAGTTCTAGACTAGTTATAAAAATTAGGTTATCAGGTCAAAAACATGAGAGCTGACTGATAGATTTAACTGTCTATATCTATTCAGCCAAGAACACCATGTTTCAGCAAACACTGCACATTAAAAATTGATTTAGAAAACATTTTGGGGAGGGCAGGAAGTGAATACACAGGCGTAGGGCAAAGGCAGGAGGTGCACACAACTAATTCTTATGTACTTTTTCAATCTTTTTAAATGGCATTATGCACTCTGTAGCAATGACCCCTTGCTTGCTGAACATTAAGCCTCTCAGCATTACTGCAGGAAACCTTGCTCTAGTCCATAACAGCTTTCTAAAATCTGCAACAAAGATCTAACTGCAGTTTTCGCTAAAGTTCAGGGTGTTATGTCCAAGATTAAGGTCCAGGGTATTGCATACATAAGAAACAGATGAAAAGTCTGGATCTGAACCCATAGTCCTACAGTTACAGAGATGGAGCCAGAAGCCAAGGCTCTTTCTGCATCCCCAGAGGATTCAAATTATCTACACTTGGAAAGTCCACAGTTTTGGCTATAGTCCTTCCACAGCTATTCTCAGATGATATTTCTTCATTCTTTTCCCCAATTTTAGCATCTCTTTCCAAGCAACCTGTCCTGTTCTACCTATACAGCTTCCTCCAAGCACTTGGTGCTTTGCTATTGCTGGGTTTCAACCTACAATTCAGATTGTTGCTACTTGACACAGGCCTTTCATACAGGAAGCACAAACCAGAACTGAAGTATAGGAATAACCAGGCTACTGGCAAGCCCAGAACCTGTTGTTCAACAGCTAAGGATGAAATAAATTGCCAAAGCAATGCAGAGGGATATGCATCCAGACTCTTCGAGTCCCAGGTTTGAAAAGCTATGTGATCCCTTGCTTCCCACCTTCAACTGGAGGCACAGCATCTGCAACACAGAGGAAGAGACATGCAGAGATACAAAACATTAAAAGTTCCTTTTACAAAAATGCAGTTTGTAGTAGTTCTCATTTGCCTTAACCTTTTTTTTTAAAAAGCAATGAGTTTACATGATATCTTCAGCATCTGGGGCACTTCCAGGACAACAAGGAATATATGTTCTCTCCAGTCTGGTTTGTGTGATGCTAATCCTTATCTAAATAAGGAGAAACTGCAGTGATTTAAGCCAAAGAATGGCAACTGGACTACTTGAGCAGGACTCCTTCCCCCTTTCCTTTCAGAGGTAGCAATTCAGGATCTTCCCAGCATATTTGTCTCAATGAGTTCTGATACATCAGAAGGGAGCATTACATTACTTTAAAGAAAACCTGCTTTATCAGTGAATATGCTTCAATATACCCTCAAATTGAGTTTCTTCTTAAGTATCAACCATGTAACTCCCCATACCTCGATTGAAGGCTTTGATTAGAATATCAATATGACTCCATCTGAACCAATCCATGCACTTGATGAGGAGCTTGTTTCTGAAATTTCCCTCTTGAGCTAATTTATGCTTAAATATTAAAAACAAAACAAAAAAAATTAAATGGATGAATATAACTTGCCTTGTTGCCTGTACAGAATGCCGATTTACACAGAAAGCCAACTTTCCCTTATATATCCCAATTAAGTTGTTTTGTTAACTAATAAATCTAGTTTTCTAGATCAGCTTGTTACTTATTCTACTAATCTATCTCGTTTATTAATTCTTGTATTCCTCTACATAAACTTCAGGCTGCTGAAACCCCAAATTCCCCAAACCAGGAACTACTTTATCCTGTCTAAACACAGAAAATGGAAAAAGAAAAAATAAAATACATAGCCTGGCCTTAACTGCTTTGCCCACACAACACTGTAACTCTATCAAAGGGGATTAGTTGACCAAGAATGTATCATTCCTGAAGAGCACATTGGTGGATAAGCACAGCACTTGCAGCTGACGGATGCATTTGTAATTAGAAAGTTTTGCATTGGAGAGCTGGAAGGACTTAGAGGTTTCCTCTTCCACACCAGCACAGGCTATGCTCTAACCACACCTCAAAGATGTCTGTCCCACACGTCCTTAAAGCTCTCCTTTGGTAAACACTGGCAAAACACAGTTATTTCAACATTTTGCTGTTTAGACTGCCAGTTATCATGCTGACCACAACCCTTCTGTACAGCTCTGCTATTCCTGGACACTTTCTCAATCTCTGTCATCTGGAACAACTGAACTCTCCACGCAGGTACAACTTCCTTCTTCCAGTCTGGGAAGCAGCCGGCATGTTTGGGACATCACCACAACTTAGTAACAATGTGAACTCTGTTCCTGGAACAAAGAGCAGGAGATCTGTGGTATTTGACCCACCTGATCCCTGCTCAGAACTACAAGGAAAAATTAAAATGCAGCCAACATCTAGTGCAAGAAAATTTCTTCCAGACCCCAGATTGGCAACCAAAGGGACACAGGATACTTCCCAACCTTGTATTTGCTTTTTACATTACTCTAATCTCTCAAACAAGAATATATTCCAAATTCATAATGGTCAATAAAAGAAGAAAAACCTGATTACTCTGCCCTGGTTTAGAAGCCATATGATTGTGTAACTCATATCAAAGCCTCAAGTTCTATATATACATCTTTGCTACCAGCAAAGGAATGCTCACTCAAAAAACAGAACATCCAAGAAGCAATTTGAAGCTTGCAGCAATGCCAAAATAACTGAGAGAGAAACAACAGAAGAAAGTGGGTTTTTACAATTAAAGTACAAATGGTTGAGCGAGAAGAACAAAGCACAGAGTGTGGAGGTGTAGGGCTTGTTTACACACAGGGTTTTGTACCACTAACTCCTCCTGTTTGAAATCAGTGCATTTGGTTGAGACAGATTTCTCCCTGGTGGCAAGAGGAGCACTGCAGTGCAGGAATACCTGTGCAGTATTGAGACTTGCTGATAGAAGAAACCCATTGCTTCTTAACCCCCTTCTATTTCCTTCCCGTGACTTCCTAGTCCTCCTTCTCCAAGGAATATCAATGCCTGCTGGAAGAGCTACAAAACACTACTGAAAGCACTGTTCAGTGTAAATGTGTGAGGAGAAGCTATGATAGAAGGAAGTGCTGTCATGCTGGCATAGCCACATACAGCCCCATCTGGAGCTGCAATCTTTCACTATCACAGTTTAAAAGCAAAACCATACACCTGACTGAGTTGGATCAGTACACAGGAAAAGATTCAGCATATTACAATTTCTTCGTTATTTGGTTCTTACTTCATCTCCTAAAGTAGCAAGGGTGCTTATTACTAATCTCTTGGATCTCAAAAGGGTAAATATATTTATCTGCTTATGGAGCGCTGACTGATAAGCTCACATTACGCTGAGATGAGCCAAATTTAAATGATCCTAACTAAAGTCTTACAGCTGCAATCATAATTCCCTTTTTCAATTCCTAAGAAAAAGAGTGAACAAGCTTCCTTTCCACATTTAGTCTTATTACAAGCTCATTACAGACATCGTCACTACCTTCAGCATGTGCATGACCTTACAAAGTCCAGAACAATTTGATGCTTAATTCCTTTCAGATCTATCCAGTTTCAACATGATGTACTCTTTATAACTTGTAGCCACACCAAATGAAAAACTGGCACTGAGACAGTCCAGCCTCTAGGTTGGATCAGCCTGGTTATTTTTGATTCAGAGACAGACAAAAAAAATTATTGTGGTTTCAGATGTTTTTCCTTAAGAGCAAAAAAATAGTTTTGCTTTTAAAAATAACATTTTGCAAGCATTTAGTCCTTAAAATAAAAATAAATAAATAAATAAAAAAGTATGTCAGAGTGAGGGAAAAGGCTTTTCCTGTAGCAACCCAAATAGTCATTGATACCAAGTCCTGGTACTAAGTGACAAAGGCTGCTTTTATAAAGAAAATGTAAATACAGGTTATAGCAAACAATACTGAATCAAGTATTACAAGTCAAATAACAGTCTAGAATTGGTGGCAAGCACAGGAAAGCATGTGTGCTTTCTATAGACCTAAATAAGCAGTTTAGAATTGTCCTGGTTCCAGCCCAGATCAGTGGGACAGTGAAGACCTTGTGGAATTCAACACCATTTTACATCAGGAACATCTGAAAAGCCAGGGACAGGGGAAAGGGGCTCTTTTTCTTCCAAGGAGGAGTAAGCGTAGAAGGCATAGGGTCTGTCCACCATTGTTTTTCATTGTCTTGGGCTTCATGAGCATTTGGCATGCAAATCACCTTCTCTTGGTATATTTTTGTTATTACTACAGTTGCTGTTACTGTTTGTTTCCTTATCTCAGTGCTATTTCCAGTAAATTGTTCTTATCTCAATCTGTGATTTCTGCCTTTTTCTCCCACCAGAGAGCGGAGGGGAGCAGTTCATGGTTTTTAGTAGGAGTACTAAATTGGGGAATACCATTCCTAAACCATGACATGAGTCCAGTCACTAATGGCAAGCTAGTCAGCATTTACAGCTCGTTTTATGCAATGTGTATATGATGCTGCCCACTTGGAAGGATGAATAAATGCCTTTTACAAATTTATGAATTCGCAAAACTAGAAGGTTGCAGTGGCCATTTGCAAGGGCTGTGAAATCAAGCTGCCATTTAACCTCAGTCTGAGCAAGTCTTTTTCTACTTCCTCTGGATTCCTCATATGTATTTCTTAAGAAATATACTTGAACTGCAAAGTCTGTATCAGATACAAGGATATCTTCAGCTGTTTAACCACAAAATCCCAAACCATTCAGTCAGATATTCCCTGCCTGTTTATTAACACAATACTTGCCATTTTAAGTTCCTGGATTACAGTTTGTTCTGGGTTACCTATTTGTGTCCCCAGAGAGGACTGATCAAATCATATCCCTCAGCCAATTGGAGCTGCGAATAACAAAGGTTTTTCATCAATTTCCAGTTTCAGGTTTCCTTTTCAAGCACAGTCTGTCTGCTACAGACATATACCTGTCTAAAAGGTCTTAACATTTTGTAAAGCAGAATTAGGATTCCAAATTGAAGAAGAACTAGTGTGGTATACACAGCCACATTTCTTGCTCTTTTACATGTGTAGCTCCCTTTCATTTTTTTCTTTCTCCTTTTTTTCCCCCTTATTTTGACATGTCAGCAAATGCCTCTCACTGGAAAAGTTTAAGTGTGATTAAATTTCAGTGATTAAAAGATTAAGTGTGACTTTTTTTCTCTACAAGAATTCACTTTAAATACTCCGGTCTGACACACCTTTAAATTTTTTCCATCTGAAATCTTTGTAACAGCTAACTGGAAGAAATGGTTAATAACTGTATTCACATAGATATGCTCACGGTGACCCTCCCCACTTACGTTTCTGAGTTGTTTCTGATGTGGCAATTTCTCACACTCAAGAGTGCAAGGAAAGAAATTCAGTAAATATGCTGTAATAGTTGTCATGCATACCTGCAGGTGTTAAGTAAACAGTCCATTGTGAGACGTCAGGATGGACCAACACAAACAAAGAAAAGTGTCTAAACCCACTAATGCCACCCACCACTTACCCACCCACCACTGACCACAAGAAAATTTCCCCTCTGTCCTGCCCGTGTATCCCACATTTGCTCATGAGCAATGAGTAAGGCCGAGATCCATCCAATCTAACTTCAGAGGTGTTGCAACCAGGTAACCAGCCTCTGACCCTGTGGCCAGCAGAGACCTCCGGGAAGATCTGGAGCACATGGAATGCTCTACACACGGCCAGCCTGCCCACCCTGCGCCGTGGCAGATGGTGGAGATGCAGCCACACCGAGTTCTGTGCAGGCTGCCACTTCACACGGCACGGACTCAGGATCTGTGCGTCTTTCTTTAAGGTTTTTTTTTTTTTTCCCATTGGTACTTAAAATTATGCTGTGTGTCAGAAAGGGTCTACTGTTTTAATTTGAATTTCTCCCCGTTTATGCAAACTTGAAGTGCCTGGTCAGCATGAACAGTTAAAGACTTGTTTCTAACTTGCAAACTTACTGCTTCCCTTCTCTCATGAGGATGTTATGAAAGGATTAATACTCAGTCAGTCAACAAAAATAAGTTCCTAGACATCCTAGCAGTGCTAGACAGCTATAAAGTCTAAAGCTAATTAGATGCTACATGGTGGAGAGACAAACATTGCAATCCAAATGGCTGAAGATACTTTCTCAGGTCCTTCTAGTTTTCCATACACCCATTTTGAAGTAAACATGAATGAAACCGAAAACATTTGAAATAGAACACAGCAGAAAGGGTTTTCACTGCCTGCTTTGCATTCACCAAAAGCAAGGGGAGTTTTTACACGAGATGACTGTGCTGCATTATTTTTCATCATAATGTAGTTCAGTGTAACAGTTATACTTCATTCAAAACTAATGTTCAGGGTTTTATCTTAATTGAGATTAATTTATATTTCTATACAAATGAAGATACGCCCCCCAAAAAAATTTAGAAAATATTTCAGTAGACATCTGGAGAAAAATTACAGGAACACACAACCAGAGTAATAATATATTTTCCAAGCACAAGGTTTCCCCCCTCTGTGGATAGCTATTAAACAGCTCAGATAGCACATTTATGGAAACCTTTAAGCCAAGATTCAGCTGTGCAGTTGTGACAAGTTGTCAGACAATTGTATCTCAAGCCTTTGTTCCCCTGTATCTCAAAGATTATAAGCTTATGGGCAGAACACATCTACAACAGATAGATGAAAATGGGAGTAGTTCAGTCTTCACAAAGCTTAGGTCAGGTTTTGTTTTTGGAAACTTGACTCTGGGACAGTTCAAACCCAGGTCAACTTTTTGCCAAAACTCCAAAGGGAGCTAGGACAGCTACCCTGAAGCCAGTGGCTACACATTTAAAGCAGTAGCCTATCTTCACAGCTAGGTAGAAAGGAAAATAATCCTCTCAAGTATCCCTTTAAAGTTTTGACAGCTTATATATTAAGTATATATGGATATATCCTTAATTTGTCCACTCTGCCCATGGAAACACTGAACTTTTGGAACAGAAGCATTAGTCAATGTGATTAAAAAAAAAAAATAGAAAAAGAAAGATAGCTCTGCCAGATTCTTGGCAAAACATTATCTACATTGTGATTTCCTCACAGAGAGAAAGGTGATGAATTGAGGAGAAGCAAATGCAGGCCAAGGGGCAGTAGGGCACTCAGAAGACAGCTTGGTCTAATCTATGGGCTGAAGATTAGATATTCAATTCCAGTCAAAGGAATGGTACTCCGGGTTATGTTGTGGGTGTGGAAGATACCGTGATGGGTCCTTTCCAAGTTTAAATGCAAACTGGTTTATACAAGATTATTTTTGGTTAAAGTCACTGTGACATAGTTTCTTTCAGCTGCCTCATTATGTGAGTTTATTAAAAAAAAAAAAATGCATGGTTCTCTCAGATCAAACAGCTTCTTTCCTGCCTTTCCATGCCAAGTTATAATAAAATAAGGACTGTGACCTGAGCAGGATCTTCTAGAGCTAACAGAAAAGGAAAAACAGTCTGAATAAGAGTTCATGCTACAAAGTTAACGTAAAAAAAAAAAAAAAGCTGAATTTTTTTAAATGCAGGATTAAGGCTAAAATATATATACAGTAGAGCTCTATAAGCACCACATGCCTACAAAACACATGCTGTTCTCCCATTTTCAGGTATGAGCTGGCAAGGTGCTAACCACTCCATGAACTTTTGGAGTCAGCAAGGCACCGCTTCTTAAACAACATAAAATAACTCTTAGAGGAGTTTTCTTAGTGTTTCCTTTATGTCTGGCACTAAATCTTTGCTAGATGATCTTACATTCAATTCTATAGTGTCTTCTAATGTACTGGCTCATACTGGCTTGTGTTGATGCATGTTTTGGGGTTTAGTCCAGAGAGTAATAAGCAATGGTTTTTTTTATATGCTTAAGCAGTTTGTGCAAGGTTTCTGTAATGTACCATGAGAAAGCCAAAGCCTTCCCAGTGGCAGGGGAAGCGGCTGTCAAACACAGCACTCCAGCTCCAGATTGTTAAAACAGTGATTGTTACAAACCCAACCAGGCAGAGATCCTTTGGCAACCATGGCATTTCCACAGGACCAGTGGGACTGCGCTCCTCGCCCTGCTAGATTGAAAACTGGGTTTTGGTTGCAGTATCTCATTGCAGTGCTCAACAGCACAGAGCCACGAACCTGTAGAGAGGCAGGTGAGCAAAGCTGGAGCACAACGTGGGAAGGCTGGGCAGGGGAAAGGCTCTCCCTGAAGCTGAGAAATCACGTCTCCCTTCCTGACCTTACTCAGTCTTTCAAACGTGGAAGCAGAAAGCTCGCAGTGAGGTTCATCGGGGTGTGTTCCCCCTGCAGGTGATGAGCAAACACAGCTGCCAACAGCATCCTGCCACTAAGAGGAGCTGAAATTCAGCTGTCATCAACAGCACGGGCATGCTCCAGCACAGCCCTTTCACCGGGATCCCTCCTCCTCCTCCTCCTGCTCCCCAGGTCAGATTTCACCTCTGGTGTGCCAACAGAGAGCCCAACAGCAGATCGCTGCTCTGACCAAGAGCAGAACCAGGCAGAGGAGGTGGTGGACTGCCAGAGCACGCACAGAACTTCCAAGAACTAAATGAAATGCACTCTTTCTGTCCCTATGGAGAGGTAAAGCACTGGGAAACATGCATCTGTACCAGTCTGTGGAGAGCTTGCAGAGACTTGGTCACATGCCTCAACCCACAGTTATTTACACTTTTAGCTCCAATATTGAAAATATTGTTTTCCTCCCAGTATCATGCAGGCTGTCAATGCAAGTCAAGGTGATTGCTTTTCCCTGAAACTTATGTATTTTTGGTGGCTCAGAGGGGAAGATTCTGAAGGGATGTCTGGGCTGATGGGAGGAGAGCATCTCTATAGCCAACTCCCTAGTCTTCAGTCAAGCAGTCTTCTCTCCAACAGGGAGAGAAGAAAAAGGAGGATACATTAAAAAAACAAACCAACAAAAAAAAAAAAAAAAAAAAAAAAAAAAAAAAAAAAAACAGATATGGCATACATAAAACATACTGGCAAGTCTGCCTGTAAGAGGGTAGAAGAAAGGGGCTTCAGTGTGCACCAGTTTCCCTGAAGATAGGTTATCTCAACACTTTAAAAGACTGGAAAACTCCTCAGAAACAATTCCTCAAAAATAATAGAAATAAAGAAAGCATATGACAAGTAGGTGTTCACTAAATAAACTTGCAGAGAATCTCAAATTTGCACAATTTATTAAAAATGCAGTAGAAAAGTTCTGAAGATTTTCTTTCTTCACATTTAGTCATAGAATGGTTTGCATTGAAAGGGACCTGAAAGATCATCCAGTTCCAATACCCCTGCCATGAGCAGGGACACCTTCCACTAGACCAACCTGACCTTGAGTACTTCCAGGGATGGAGAGTACACAACTTCCCTGAGTAACTTTGTCCGGTGTCCCACCATCTTTACATCCAAGAATTTCTTCTAATATCTAATCTAATATCTAATCTAAACCTGCTCTTTTTAAGTTTGAAGCCTTCCCCCCGTTCTGTCACTACATGCTCTTCTAGAAAGTCCCTCTCTGGCCTTTTTGCAGCCCCCTTCAAGTACTGGAAGTCACTCTACAGCCTCACTCTCCACGCTGAACAAATCCAACTCTCTCAGCCTGTCTTTGTATGATTATTAAGGTCATAATCTTCCTCATAACATGCTTAAGCTATAACCAAAGCATAAAACTGAAAATCATTAAAAATATTCAAAATACAGGAACCCTTTGCCTGTACCCTTTCTTTTCCAATGGGATGACTCTCCCCAAAGACATATGATACCAAATCCTAGATATCTTATCAGGACATTTCAAGCTCTCTACAGATTGCAAATAAATGCAAAAGCACACCAACACAACTGCCTTGTGTCGCTAAGCTGATAAACTATCATCAGAGTAGAAGAGCAGCAGGACAGTGACTCTACAGGTAAAATACTTCAAGCAGAAGAACCAAACCAAACTGAACCAAACGAAGATAAAAAGTCTTCTCTATTCTTATATATGTGCCAACATTAAAAACATATATGCATTTTGAAAATCCACATTTTCTTTACTCTGTTGCACATTATTAAGTACCAGCAAGTCAGATTCACTTTTCCATCCAGCAGTTTGTGACCTGCCCTCATTAGTCTCTGTAAATGTTACATAATTAAGAGAACAGTATTATTTATTTACAAATATAAACACAGTCTCCAAATGGTTGCTTGTTTTTCTAAGGCATGATTTTGGAACTGAATTAAAGAACTGCTTATGTAATTGATTCATCTTTAAATTTAGGGGAAAAAAGAAAGCTCCTAAAAGACCTCTAAACACTCCAAGGAGGATGGTTGGAATGAAGGCCAAGATGCTCATGTCCAGCAAGTTCTTAATCTGAATAAAAGGAAGGAGAAATCTGTTCTGAGCATCCTGCCAGTGACATGAATTATTGCATCCTTTCTCACAAAACCTGGTACCTCCAAGTAATTTCCATGGAGGAAATAAATCTTTCATTTTGATTTAGAGAACTCAGCTAATTCATTTAAAGCTGGTCTCTTCTTGCACACCTCACAGAAGTGGAACCAAGCAGGTAGACACTGGTGTTGGCACACACAGCAGAAAACTATGATGTACTGCACTTTCCACTGGCACTCAGCACTTCAGGTTACATCTAAATAACACAATATAATGGCTTTAATGAGCACTTCAAAAGACTTTTCTGAATCAGAGCTTTGCTGAATGTTCATTTCTTAAGTGTCAATCTGCATCCATGTGCATTGAGATAATTTATAAGTAAATTTATTTAAGTAAAACTGTGGAAATTCATGCTGAGCTAGAACAACTCACAAAACAACAAATCACAGGCACAGAACATAATCTGGCAGCTGTAATAGTAATTGAATTTTCTGCTTGACTCCTCAACAAGCAGCAAGGATGAAAGCAATATCACGTTTTAATTTTATCTTCCAGGCAACAAAATGGGGTCAAGAGGTCAGTGATAATCTATTAAAAGCTGTTAGGATTTTATTTCCCTAGGCCAGGTTTAGAGTTACACAGCTTTTTGTCATGATTAGGATCTGAACAAAGTAAGAGATCATAAAATGTATAAAAAGCTATGTGCCAGGATGCGGGAAGGTCAACAAGAGTTGCCTGCAAAAACCCCTAAACTGGTGTAAGCTTTGGGTTAGTGGATTAGACAAACTGTCAGCTGTCAGCCTGACTTAAATTGCTTGAGCATGAGGTCCTTTTATTGTTCAAATTCTATTTTTTCTCCTTCCTTTTCTTCTTGCCCCTAATCTTATTCCTGTTCTTGCTGCCAATACCCTAGAGTTTAACAAATTCACCAGGTGGCTATACTAAACATGAGTGGTGCTTCCAGAAAAGAGAAATGTCAGGTTCAAAATTCATCCAAGCTTCAAGAGCTGGTCCACAGGGTTCTGCAGACAGAAATGCTGGGTCTGGAAGAGGGAAACTCCCAGCAGCCATTCCCAGGCAGCAGAAGCTCAATACCTGCATGTAGAGCCACAGGGAGTAGGGACAGACTTAAGGTATGTCATGCCCTAGAACCAGCATTACAACAATCACATACGTAAGTACTCTGTGTACCAAGCAAAACTTTTATAATGCTACTATTTTTACCAATAGCTGTAACAATATCCATCTTTTCCCAAAGGATTTAAAAAGAGCTAATATTTAAGGTGTTGGAATTCAGAGGGAACAAGTTTATTTTGAAGTAGAAAAAAAAATCTGGTTTATTTACTTCAGGATCCAAATATCTTGCATTACTTAATTACTACTTAATTCCAGTCCTGCACTAAAACTAAAAATAGGCATACATGATTTTACTGGTTTTTCTCCCTACCTCCATTTTTACTAAGGAAAAGATATACTTTTTAAAAGAGATATTTGCTTTCAAGTAAAATATGCACATTACACTGTATGTGTGTGGCAGTTAAGTCAAGAGAGTATTCCACAGGCTGGAAATGAAAGGTGGCACAATATACACTTTGTTTTGGTTGCAGTGTAGACCACAAGCTTTGGCCAGTCATTGAGAAAAAAAAAAATGGTACCTACAGAGTAAGTTTCACCTTTAGAATTGATCCTATGGTCTACGTAAAAATAAAGTGAAGTTTCCTGAAAATCTCATGCTCCACAGTACAATAAATTCCCCTGGTAACATTGTGCTAGATAGAATGAAACTAAGAAAAAACCAAATAATTTCTTGAGAAACATAACCCACATGCTTTCAACTCCATTTATTCACTGTAAACTGTGTTTTGTTAATGCCACAAAATATACAAGAAACAAAATTTCCCCTGAGCCTCATGTTCAGTGAAATGAAAATGCTTCTGCTTATCTGTACCACATTAAGAGCAAGAAACTTACTGAACCCTGGCAGAAGTAATGTTGTTAATAATCATAACTAACTTTTCCCTCTAGTAACACTAAGAGAAGATAGAAGGAGACAGAATCCACTGCTCTTTTCAGAAAACATCCTCAACTGAGTGTTAGAAGAGCAAAGCTTATCGTAAAATAGCAACAGAAGTGAATCCACTTTCCCCTCTGCATGCAGCTGTTCATTACACAATACTTTGGTTTCAGCAATGAACCTGGCTTCAGAAGGCTTGGCCTCTTCCCTGCCCACGTGGCCTCATCTTCTGCCACAAACTTTCATCTCCATGGTGTGTAACTGCAGCTGCTTGGGCACCTGCACTATGGGTTGGTCCACAAAAAGGATTTGGGTGGAAGCCCAGTGTCTTCTCCACTGTCCCCTGCTAAACCTGGGGTAAAGCAAATATATCAGGGAGCACGCATGCAAGAAGCATTGCCCATTTTCCCAGCTGAGGTACAGCTATGTGTGCAAAGTGCCATGATCTTTAGTTTCTGCATTGCTAGAGCGATGCAAGCCAGACAAAATTCAAAGATGAACAAAAGTGATTCACCAATTACTTTAGGAAGAATTTACCTATAGTAAAAAGTAGCAAAAAGTGGATTGAGATTTGGAATACCAGGAGTTTATTTCTGGCTCATTAATTGATCTCCAAATCAAATAAAAAGAAGGGTATTTAGGCTTGAAGAAGTGAAGATTCTGATACTGGCACATCACTATTGAATCATCATCATGAGCAATAAAAAAGAATGAAAGACATAAAAATAAAAGCAACTACTTTTAGGGGGGCATAAGGTAAAAGGTTGTGTCATGCTGGTAGGAATAAAGCAAAGGCAGCTGAGGCTGAAGGTCACCTCCATTTTGCAGCTAGGAACAAACAGTGATTGCATGTTTTCAAATGTTTAATCTGTAAACATCGAGGAACAGGGGCACAGTACAGCAATGCCTGCAACAACAAGAGTGCTTCAGCCAACTACAGAAGGGGAGGATAGTCTATTTAAGAGCTTCTCTGCTTTTTCCTTTACTTCAAAGTATCTTTTTCTATCCAGCACCAGCACAGAAAATTATCTTATGAATAGCTAATAAGCAAACGGTGTTCTCTCTGTTCGCTATAATTTAGAACAAAACACTCTGTTCTGTATTTAAGTGATTTCCAGATGTAAAGTTTGAAGGCTTCCATAACCCACTGATCTGATAACTGTCTGTAACCCAGCTTTCCCCCTTCTCTGATAGTCCCCCTGCAAAAACACTGAAAGAGACAAGCCTAAACCCCTGCATCTACTTCCTCCCACACCCACACAGTACATATCCATAACAGAACTCTTCTCTCTGCTTCAAAAATTCCAAAATGACCTCAGAGAGAGAAGAGAAGAGTAAATGCATGGTGAAAGTAGTCCCCAAGCAGCAGCAGCAGGTTTGCCAGGCCAGCCTGATGTCCCACTTCTTCTAAGAAGAGCAAGAGTCTGCTGACGACAGCACAAAATGCCAAAGCTATGCCTGCTCGTGCACCAGCTGTAATGAAACTGTGCCTGCAGCAGGTAGAAGTGACAAAATGTGGGTTACAGGGGTAAAAAAAAGAGAAACAAAACCCAGCATAATTTCCTCTCAAAGCCTGCTGGTATATTATGGGGTTATTATAGTGCCTTGCATCTCTAGGATGTGAGTTCAGACATGTTTGCCTTGACAAAATCCTCAGCCCCATAGCACGGTTTGGGTACCACGGGTATCACGGGACAGTGAGCTGCTGAGCTAGCATCAGACAGCCCAAGAACAGGCAGATGTACCACTTCCCACCCTGGAGCAGTGCACTCACAGGAGTGAAATATTGCAGTGAAAAAATGATTAAGACAGCTTGGGATTCACTGCAGAATAAGAGTACAGTCCTGGAGCCTGAAGGCTCAATGTGCTGCCTCAGTCTGTAAATGTCTGAGAAACCCACATGGGGTATATATGCCTTGTCTCCCTCCCTGTAAAGGTGTGGAGCCCACATATGCCCCAAGGAGCAACTCTATTTCTTTGAGCAGCACTAGGAGCTTCAGTAGCGAAGATCTGCACTGTGAGCCAGTCCCAGTTAAAAAAAAAAAAAAAAAAAAAAAGGAAAATAATTATATTATTATAAAAAAAGCATTAATGGGCAGTGTTCCTTAAACATTTAGATTATATATTTTCCCACACAAACATAAATTTCTTTCCAAAACACCCATTTTGTTCTATTAAAACAACATCCTGCATCAGACAAATGTTACATTTTTAAGGGAGGCCGGAGTGCGCAAAACAGAGGGAAGTCTTCAGAAGGAGAAAATAAAATTATGCTTGAATTCTGTCTTAGAAAAAGAGACTCAAGTCCAGCCTTTGCGGGGGTTACTGGAGTGATGCTGATACCTCTAATGAACTAATCAATTGTACTCAAAAGCTTATAAAACTTGCATCCTCTGGATGTGCTACCTGACACCTCAGGGGTAATTTGTAGACATGCTGAGCATTCGGTACCAGCTGAAGTCAATGAGCGTAAAAAACACTCGAGTATTTTAAATAGTAACAAACAGCAAATTCTCAGAAAAAAAAATCAGAGTAATCTCAAAACATCTGGAGGCCCTTTTAACTTCTCTGTAGTGTTCACAAGTTTTGTCAGTACAAGGACAGGTAGCAGTGAGGATAATGGAGAGAAAGTAAGGGAAAAAATTAATGATGTGGTGTCAAAGACCTTAACAAAGCTCACCAGTAAAGTCAAACAGGTAATTTCATGTCTGATTTCCAAGCTCACAAATGCTAAGGCACTTTTGTGCATGGATTTTTACTTACATGTGGCTCTTTCCCAGTGAGGCTGTTTCCAGCAGAAGAGGTATTGCATGCCTCAGCACTAGCTGGGCAAGCTTTCCTTGGACATCCCCAACTTCTTGCTCCAGCCAGCTGTACATGGTATGTGTCCCACCAGTAGTATCAACAATGAAATTAATCCCATATCTTCCCTTTGATACTTTTTGATTTACTTTTAAGCTGCAGATATTTTGAGCTTCAGTAGACCCGCTCAAAAGAGAGAGTTCATGAGCATTATCTCACAGAGACTCATGAGCATAGAAGAGCCAGACTAAAAAAGTGTCACAAACAATTTACTTTTTCAAAACTCAAAAAATAAAGCAAAAACCCTCTGTGAACACCGGGCAATCCCTATAATCTCTTTATTCCTGGGACAGCATCAATAATTTAAGGATGAAGTCCATGAGTAAAAATCTCTTTTTCTCCCTCCTTATATAACCCAGAAAGCAATGGGAAAATGTCTTCTGTATTAATGTATTAAACAACTTGTGAACTTTCTTTGAATTAAACAATTTCAAGCTGTTTAATTAAACAACTTTCTTCTAATTAGAGTTGGGTGGCTTTTTCCCCCATTCCAAAGTGACAAACAGCAGGAATGCTGAAGGATTGCTGGTGCAGCATCTGTTTCCCTTCCAGATGCAATGGGCTCACCAGTGACCCACCAGACACTGCTGGGGCATCGAGGGCAGTGGCAGGGTGGCCCTCACAGAGCCCCACATCTCTGCCCATCACTTACTTTTCAGCTGGTGAAGACTGGGAGGTGGCTGCCAATGGTGTCCAACTGCAGCTGGCTCAGGCCACAGCCCAGGAGAGCACTAAAAGTGATGTTGTATAATTGAGAGCACTCTTTGGTAAATTATTCATAAACCAGTTAAAGGCAGAGGAGAACAGAGCCCTAGCAGCAGCAGCAGCAAAGCCAGATTGGTTTCAACAAGATTTAAACATGGAAAATGCTGAACATGTCCTTTAAATATGCAAAGCCCCATTGACATAAAGGAGGAAGCTACTGAAGACTATCAGGTTCTTGACTCAGACACTTAAATGTCTCTTTTTCAAAGATGATGGTAATCCATGAAATGCCTTTGAAGAATTGCATGTTAATGTCTGCCCAAATGTGGTGACACATCAGACTAGAGCCCATCATTCCAATCATCTGTTCCCAGGTTAACAACCACGGCAGCCAGAACAGCCCTACTTCTAACAGAAGACGTGTGATGATTTAAATTATTACAGTGTGTTCCCAGGCAGCACTTCAAATTACATTTAAATGGAGGGAAAAAAAATCCAAACCCTTAGTGGAATGAAAAATCCATTCATTGTATAATCTTGGAAGACTTTTCCACAAGATTTAAATTAGGAGCCTTAATAAATCTCTCAGAGGCTTTTAGCAACTTACGTTGTGTTTATGTTTAATAAAAATGGTGGAGGGTTCCAACTAAATTAAATTAAACTAGCTCTTAATTCCTATGTTTTGAAAAGGCATCACGTTGATACTGTGATGACTTTATTCATGGAAATATGATTCAACTCTTTGGCTCACAAATCACTGTTACCAACCCAGCAAGAAGGAAAAAAAGAAATCACAGCTGCAGTCTCTGAGCTCCTGGAGACAAATGTCTGCAAGCAAAGAAAACAAAAGAAACCAAAAGGGAGAGCTAACCCTTGAGAAGCATTGTCTAGAAGGTTTGTGGCCACCTCTGACTAACCATGAGCTCCTATTTTTGAACATCTGAGTCATCCCCTAGGATGCTACACCTCTGTGCAAATAAATAAGCATAAACCCACAGAACAACAGAAAATGTGAATGTTGGTGGGGAGGAACACATTTGGTCAGGGTGGTGAAGAGGGGAGAAACAACCTCAAGGATGAATACTTTCCAACCCAAAAAAGGGTCAGAAATAAAACAGCACAACAGTCAACAAACAATCTATATCCTTTCAGCAGAGACCAATTTTACCATCTCTATTGAAGATATGCTTCCAGATAGATAATAAAGTGCAGCAGGATTCTCCTCTGAATGATGAATAAAGGAAATTATGTCACTTTCCAAAACAAACAAAAACCCCAAAATCTGGCCCGCAGTTACCAAGTTTGATTGTATTGCAACACAGTAAATTTTAAGATCCTCTCTGACCTACACAGAAGGACCAGGCAAGCCTCCTCTGTCCCCGTCACAAGGCCAAGGACAACAGCAGGGTGATGGGGATTCTCTTCCTTTGCATGTAAGAAGACGGCATAAAAACATTATCTTTCAGAAAGATCATAAACTCTACTTTCCCCCACCTAGAAACCCAGGGTAGCACCACTGCATGAAAAACAAGCAGCTCCAACCCAGCTCACAGTCTGCCACCTGCACAGCAGCACCTGGTTCCTGCGGGTGCCCTCAGCTGGCACTGGTGGCTGTCATGTTCCCAAGCTGGAAACACAGACCCCATCAGCCTGTGCCTCACACAGCCACTTGGGGCACTTCTGCAGCTGGCTTTAAAATTACTGTCCCTGTGCTGTGAAGCCACTTGACACTGGCTTTATTTTTACACAGACGTCAAAGATGTAAAGCAGCCAGCAGGCCATGGCTGTGTGGCAGGTGGCTTTTCAGAAACAAAACTGACTGTTTTATCCACATAACTGCTTGCTGAGCATCACTCAGGGAGTAGTACTAAGGAAGCAAGCCAGTATTTAAAACACACAGCAAACAAATCCTTTCCTTCACTGCATGGCATGAATAGTTGTGCTAATGAAAAAGAGATGGGGAACAGCACAGGTGAGAAGAGCTCCTAGTGCAGGGTATTGTTTAAGCCAGTGCTGCTACTAAGCCAGATGTTGCAAAGCCATACCCTCAGCCTGGTAGCTTTAACACTGGGAATTGCTATTTCTCACCCCAAATGGATCATGGGACCTTCTGGCTCACAGAGGAGCCCTGTAGGCTACAGCCAGCATGCATGAGAGAAATGTCCCTAAAAATGTCTTGATGTTAAAATGATGTTGAATAGAAGTGCCATTCAAAATACCCAATGATTTCTGGCAAGCCAGACAGCAAAGCTGCTGGCAAGAGAACTGCAAAGGGAAAAAAACAAAACAAAACAAAACAAAACAAAACAAAACAAAACAAAACAAAAAAAAAAAAAAAAAAAAAAAAACAAAAAAAAAAAACAGAGTCAACAATTATTAGATGTTGATGTGTTAGATGTGTCTATGGACAATTTTTCCGTGTGACCCTCACCTTGCTCTGTTCACAAACAAACTTTCCCAGAATTAGCAGACAGCACAGATGCCCATATGGCTTCTGGCAATGCACAAAAATCCAAGCTTCTGACAGTGTTGCTATACACACACTGGGGCTAATGAGAGAGGAAAACAACTGACAAGGGCCCCTGCCCCAAGCCCCAGCCTCCATCCTGATGCCTGAAGCCCATCAGTCTTTGCACAGGCTGTCTATGGGGCAAGGTGTACATGTGAACCTCTGTGATTTGTCCTGTCAGTAGTCTTTAGAAAGCTTAAATCTGCTTGGTTATTGTATGCATAACAGCAAACTCCCTTTTCCTACTGTTGGTGGATTTCAGGGTAAGTCTAGTAAAAGATCCACTGTTTCTCTCACCTATGCTGTTAATTGCCTCTCTATAATTAAATTGAACACAGCAGGACAGTAAATGACAGAAAGGCTCAATGTTTTAGCTTTGGTGCCTCATAAAGTACTAATCTGGGCCACATGCAATACCCACATGGCACAGCTAAATGATCAATCTAAAACCAACAGAAACTTTTATATGGACTGATGGTCTTTGGCTTAGGTCCCTTCCAAACACTGAGTTTTCATGAGTTATACCAGCTGCCACTTGTATTTATTTTATAAACACCACATGCTAAGTGTAAATTGCATCGCCACCACCACTGATTTCACCCCAGACACTTTTAACACAAGTTACGGGTGGTGGAATCGAGGCTTAGGCTGAAGGCCAAGAAAGATGTCTCCAATGGGGTTGTATAATTGAGGCTTTTCTTTTTCTTTTTTAATAAAATACTGAAACAACAAGTGTGTGGAAGAGGAAGAGATTTGGTTTATCACAGTGTTATTGACCTGTTGCATAGGAGACCTGACACCTGCCAGCACAGAACCCGGAGAGAGAACCACCAGCCCAGACAGAAGCACTCACAGCCAGGTCATCAGCACCCAGAGACCAGGTCCTGCTTTTCAATCATCTTTTGTACTACAAATTTCTGCAGGCAGAAGATATATGATAGGGAAAAACCAAAAGAAGCAATGCAGGCCCTTCAGAAGGAAGGGAGTGAATAAGGGTGAGGTGAATGACGCCTTTCAGAGTCAAAATCGTGGGGTTTTTCCCAGACTTTCTGCCCATCTCTAAAAACACTATAAAGGAAACACGGTTACTCCTCAAGGCCCTTTTCAGGTCAGAAGCAGGGTTCAAGTACCTTAAGAATAAGCACAAAAACACACTCTCTGGTGTCTTCAGGCATGTTACCTGAATGGAGCCTTCAAAGTCTTAGATCAGTAATTACCTTAATGAATTTGTAGCTATTATTAGTAGACAGAATGTAAGTGAGCAAGCTGTTTCCTGCTTTATTTTAGCCAGAAGGACATCTCTCATACTGAGCATTCTCACATTCAAAGCACATGTTTTGTTCACCCCAGGTTTTTGGTTTGTTTGTCTGTTTGTGTTTGGGCTGACCACATGCGTGCTGCCTCCAGACTGCCTCAACTCCCACACACTTCGCTGCCTTCCACAGGGCTCAGCTGTGACACACTGTGGGTGCAGGTCAAGCACATCCCTGGCGTTTCTGAGGTCACAGAGTTACAGCCTTCCCAGCAGCACGTCCCATCCAGTGTTTTGTAAACGCATCGTGCAGCACGACCAAACAGCGAAGCAAAGTGCACAAAAAAAAGAGTTTTGCTCATCTGCAGCTGAAGGAGGTACTCAAATGGGACATGTTTGTACTGATGTCAGAGCTTACCTCCTGCCCTTCTGTATTAATAACACAACAGGACAGATTTTATAACAGAGCAGAACCAAGAGTGTGTGTAACAGTTGTCGTGATGACCTGGAGTCAAAGTGTGGTTTCTTTCTATGTATTATTTACTTATACTTTAGTGTGTATATATACACACATGCTTGCATATACATACAAATGCATATATACACATTTGCATGTGTATTTATCCACTGTTTTTGTATTTTATAAACATACACATAGTCTGTATATTAAAAAAGGGAAATAATATTCCAAGGGGATTATATATGCTTTCCTCATGGAAAACCTAAACTTGTTCATTTTTTAAATATTTCCTCTTGATATATTCAACTTCCATCTGTTCTGCAGAATAACTCTTCCCTTGCATTTCTGTGAAGGGATTAAGATCTGTCCTTCAGCACTTGGCAGTATTATTCCATTATCTTGAGTCTGCAGAATACTGGAGGACACATCCATGTCTCCATTGCACTGCAAAGCCCAGAACTGGGCCCAGTGCTCCAGATGTGGCCTCACCAATGCTGAAAAGAGAGGAAGGATCACTTCCCTCAGCCTGCTGATAAACAGTATGAATGCAGCCCAGGAGGCTGTTTGCCTCAGACATGGTCTATCAAGCAAGCACTGCTTCCTTTTACTTTTACTTTTGTCCACAAGTTTGCTGAGGATGCACCAAAACATTATCCCATCATCCAGGTCATTAATGAAAATATCCAACAGTATTTGGCTCCAGGACTGACCCCTGGGGTATGCCCAGAGGACCAGTCTCTGGCTGGAATTCATGCCTCTGACCATAATGCTTTGAGCCCAGCAGTTCTGCCAGGTAAATCCATTCACTGTCCAAACATCTAATCCAAGTATCATTAGTTTGTCTATGAGACTGTTATGGGAGACAGTGATGAAAGCCTTGCTAAAGCTGAAATAAAGAACAGCCACTGTTCCAGTCATGTCATTGTAGAAAGTTGTCCATGCTTGATTTTGCTTGATTTGCTCATTGGAATGGACGGCTCCTCGCCATGGATAAAAAGCAATCAGCCCTCTTGGACCCCAGTTCTCTCCAGGATGATCTCCTCTGGGATTCTTCCTCGCAAATCCCTGAACAGACCGAAGTGCTCTCCTGAAGTCCAGTTCTTCACCTTTTCCCCCTCATCTCAGGATCCCATACACCCCAATCTCATGGTTACTGCTGCCCTCAACCCTCACATCCCTGATCAGTCTTTCCTCCTCTGCAAGTATAAGGTCCAGGAGAATGTGTCCCCTCATCTGCTTCTTGATCACTTTATCAGAAGTTGTTATTAACAATGCACTCCAGAAACCTCATGGATTGCTTGTGCCCTGATGTGTTGTTTATTCCAGCATGTATTGGGATGTTTGGCTAGACTCCCACGAGGATCTGGGCCAGTGACCACAAGACTTCTTCCAAAGATCGGAAGACAGCTTTTTCTATTCCTCACAGTTTACAGCAGACATTCACACCACCACCCCACATGTTGGTGTGCCCTCTACCTCTGCAAGCTCTCAGCTGACTCTTACCTCTCCCAAAGCAGAGCTCCAACCATTCCCACTTGTAACTATGGTGTTACAAGTTAGACCTTCCTAAAGAGCCTCTATCCAGCCACTGTGGTGCTACAGCAGTGACAGCTATCCCACCACATCTGGGCAGACAAGGAGCTCATCTGCCTTGCTCCAGCCTCAGTGAGAGGCCCAGCCCCTGCAGAGCTGCACCCTCCTCAGCAGCTTGCTGTGGCCTCTGCTGAGTCAGGGAGTCGGGGTCATTTCTCCCCTGAGTGCTGGGGACAACCTCTGGCAGCTCCCTGCCACTGCTGCTGAGCACAAAAGCAGTGCCAGCCCAGACCCTGGCCTCCTCCTGCCCAAAGTGCTGCTGGCTGCATGCCATGATGGATGGTTTTACAGGCTCCCCCCAGCACCAGCTGCCAGGATTCCTGAGCCTGCCTGGTCAGGATTCAGCTGGAACAAAAGCTCAAAAGCCCCTTCTCACAAGAAATTCTTCAATATTTATACCATATACTATAGATATTACAAGCTGAGTGAAAATTTTACCATCTGCTTCTTTCTACAGGTGAGGAAAAGCAAGCAGTCAGGGTCAGAGATGCCTTCACACTTACTTTGGTTTTATCCATCCAGTGATTTTTACCACTACCATTCCAATTATCACAGAGCTAATGATAGCCATCAAGGACAAATTAGTATTTCCACAATAATCTATTACTGAAAATACAGCTGACCCAGACATAGAGTGACATGATACCAAGTCCACACTCACTAAGTACCTTAATGAAAGTTAATCCCTTCCCTTGGATATCATCCAGACCTAAAGCAGCACATGCCTCTGGCATACAAGGAAGAAGAGGAAGGCCACAGTATATTAAAGACTGCTTCCATCAATCCCATAACAAGAACAAAATCTGATATTATACTGTACTATAGGCCAAGTTGCCATAAAGGATACCAATGTGTGTGTACACAAAGGACCACAAGGGGATCTGATCTCCACACTCACCTCCACAGGCAGCACCTTTGGGCAGTTAAAACTAGATGCTGTCTATTTTCTAATAAACCAACACAGAAAATGTCACTCTGACTTCCTCTTGCTCACCTGCAGGTAATTTTCCACCAGGTTCCATTTCAATTTGACGAGGGACTTAATTATCTGATGAATCAAAAACCCCAGCACGCCCACTGCTGTTCTGATTAGCCCCATCAGCCGCCATCGATCCCACTCTTTTCTAGAAACAGGAAGACACAGTTACCTCTCAGACCATAACACAGGATTATTTGCCATGCTGCCTCTCACAAAGACACAAATTCCATTTTTAGAGCATTTTGATTATACAGCCTGTGACTGCCTGAGCAAGAGATTGCTCTCATCAATATCTCTTTTAAAAGTGTACACTCAACCAAGATTTACCTTCAGGTGAAAGCCACTTTCATTTGGGTACGGAATACAGTTGGATTTTTTGGTTTTGGATTTGGTGTTTTTTTGATATAGAAGTACCAATGCAGTCTGGTCTCTGATGTTGAATGCTCGATGTCATATCAAAACCAATTATATGACCCAGTAATAAAACATTTGGTAGAGCACTCTGAGCACAGTTCAAAGTAATCCCCGTTTCCTTTGACTGCAGTAATGCACTGAGCACCCATCATGTGCAAACTTTTACCTCCAGTTTCTGTCTTTCTTAAACTTACACTTCTAATAATAACTGTGCCCCAGTAATGACAGGTTTATTTTGATTATCACCTAGGACTAGAGCAGGCCTACTGAGATTCAAATACCATGGTTCCTGCAGATTATGCTGAGAGAAAAAAATTTAAAATTAATTACTTTTAATAGTAATTTTAGAAATTAATTGTAATTTAAAAATTAATTAAATTTAAGAAGTCTCGGTAAGAGAACATTTGCCCAAACTTCTGCCAAGTCTCTTCCTTTTAAGTTGTATACATTGACAATATTTTAATTTTTTTTTTGCATATTCAGTAAGTTGTGAAGAGCAAAGACATAAGCACTTACAAAATATGCTTTTAATCCCTTGGCCCCTTTCTACATTCAAAGTATTTTTTCTATATTCAAAATTTTCTTAATGCCTTCTGCTACCAGGCATCTCCCTGAAGTGTCCAAATTACACATAGTTTTAGGGGCAACTTAACACTATTTAAGGTAAGTTTACCTGTATGTTTTCTTTTGTAGCCACTTCTTATAACACTTTTTGTGTGAAGGCAAATAATCTAGACCTTCATGGGCTAGCAGGTGTTTTCTCTATCAAAGGTACTACAGCCTGGATGCTTTACCCAAGGCAGTTTGCAAGTTGGTAGCTTGGAGAGGAGGAACAGACTCAATGCATGTCAAATGCTTACTGTAAATCAGAATCAGCAGCAGCCTGTGTGTTTGCCACCTCCAAGGTGTGGCTTTGGTAACCAAAGAAAGAGTACAAAAGGAGTCCTGCTGCTTTCCACCCACTGCAATTTGGACCAATTTGGCAAGGTTTCATCTCAAATAATCGTAGAATCACAGAATCATAGAATGGCTTGGGTTGGAAGGGACCTAAAAGATTATTTAGTGCCAACCCCTCTGCCTTGGACAGGGACACCTTCTACTAGACCAGGTTGCTCAGAGCCCCATCCAACCTGGTCTTGAGCATTCCCACAGATGGGGCATCTACAACTTCTCTGGGCAACCTGTTCCAGTGCTTTATCACCTTCACACTAAAAAATTTCTTCCTAATATCCAATGTAATCCTACCCTCTGGCAATTTGAAGCCATTCCCCTCTGTCTGGTCACTACATGCCCTTGTAAATAGTCTCTCTCCATCTTTCTTCCAGGCTCCCTTCAGGTACTGGAAGGCAGAACTGGGTCACCCCAAAGCCTTCTCTTTTTCAGGCAGTGAAGAAACACAAACAGTTCTTGGTTGTGAATCGGTGAGTACTAAAAGGCAAGACAGAAGAAAAGTTCTTTACACAAGCCACTTGTAAATTACCCAAAATAAAGTCTTTTGGACCTATGGTTTTGCAACACTGAAAGTTTCCTTGTAGTCCACTACTTACACTCCTCAAATGTAACAACACACAGTCATGAAGGAAATACTGCCCAGGGCAGGGGGTACATCCATGTCACGACACAGCAATGGCCTAAGTCCAATTTCCTACACCATGACTGGGGACAATTGGACTTTTTGCCAGCTCAATCAGGCACTTCATTCTAGAGACTTCAAAAGTATTACGCAAATTGCAGATCTAGCAATAACCAATCTGACAAAAAAGAGAACGAGTTAAAGAGAATTGATCTAGGTGGAAATCAAAGACTGCAGAAAATAATTGTTGCTAGAAACCGTGTGAATAGCTACGAGTAACAGTAAATGCATTAGAAAAGTTACCTTCCTTCAGATATGGGAAAATAAATGTATCTGCCACCAATATCTCCCTAGTGAAGTGATCTGACAACACACATTGTGTGATCACTTAAATGCCTCCAGTCAAAAGTGAATTAAGAAACAGCAAGTGTCTGACTGATTACGTACACCAATAACGTAAAAACTGGTAAGTACTTCACAAATAAAAGCTCAGACCTTAGTTTTGTGCACAAAAATGAGGTTAGACTGCTAACTTCTGCTTGCACAAAAGCTGCGTTTAACTACTCCCATTCCAAGTTTAAAATGGAGCAAAAGAAAGCAGAAGCCAGGCAAGAAAAGCAGGCACCTGAGCAGAGCTCCTGGCTGGGAGGGATCCCATCACTGTTTCATTCAGGTATGCCAGACTGGCTACCCCAAGGTCTCCATTTAGCTCATTTATTTACGGAACACAGGAATTTGTATGATGTCATTTTCTAGTTGTGTTAGACCAAATGGTATATGTGAATAGATTTGGCACAAGATTGCGGCACAAACAAAAATACAAAATCCACTGAACAATACAGGTTGGGGTGGGAGAGGAACACTGAAACTAAAGCTACATTGCTAGGGGAAACAGATGAGGCCAGATGCTCACAGACAACACAGACATTCCTCATTCCATGTCACAATGACTTGTTACATAAACTGGATGACTGTTTTTATCCAAACAGGAATATCATTCCCATCTGTAAGAACACACCTGAGCATTTGCCTTTGCTGTCCCCAGTTGCCAGAAAACCAAAGCTGACAACTCCTCGTCCACCAGACTCGGTCTCTGCAGCAGTGGCTCAGCTACACTGCAAATTCTCACAAACACCCATGTTGGAGAGGATGAAGTAGCTAGGCCCTGCAGAGATTTATTAGTAAAAGATTCTAAGAGTATGAAACCTACAAGAGGAATGGAATTGAAAGCAAAATTTGAACTGTAAGATGCTGGGCAGGAATAAGGTGATTAGACAGCTGAAAAGACTGAGCTGGGTGAGTCAGTGACACCCTTGCCAGGACAAAAGGATGAATAAAGAGTTGGACCTTCTCAGGTATCAGGGATAAGGTGGTTTTTCAGGATTTTGGTATGTAGAGTAGTATTGTAATGTTGTAGTTCCCATAGGCTATATGTAGATTCTGTAGGTTTTGTATCTTGAGGTGATTGGTTGATGCTCATTAGAATATTCACGATAGAAAGGGTTAAAATGGAATGTAACAAGGAGCTCTCTCTCTCTTGCCCTCTTGCTTGCTCCTGGATCCCTGTCCCTTTAGACCTATGGACTCTTCCCCAGTTAGGCTGCCTTCCCACGACCAATAAACCACGTGTCCCAAAGAGTATCCTGGTCTTCAGATCATCTCTCTCATCAGACACAACCAATGTGTTTTCTAATACACCCACTTGTGCATTCAAATTTTAAATTACAAAATGGAGTAAGAATGTGTTTTTGAACCTTGACCCCTAATTATTTGTTCCCCAAGGACTCCTCTGTAGCCAACTTAAACCCACCAGTACACTCACTTACCTGAAATATATTTCATGAACCTCTGAGAAGTAGTGCACAAATGGCCACAGTTAAGAAGCGAGATGGTGAAAAACAAAGCAAGATTTGAGATTGCAAGGGGCATTTGTCGCCAGCAATGTGACACGAGACTGGATCAGCCAGGGTGACAATTGAAATAGGGATAGAAATGACTGAGCAGCCCAAAAAATAACTTTAATAAATTGCTGGAGCCAACAAAAGAACACAAGCCAACCTCAAAAGAGAAAAATGGGGCAAACATAACAAAATATACAGTGTGATCTGAGGGCAGGGAACCAATGAATAACAAGAACTCCAAACATTGCTTTTTATGTGAAGTACTGTTAACCAATCCTAAACCAGATCTTGAAACATAACCTCATTTGTCATGAACATATTTACATAACCTTTCCCATGAATCCATTCTCCTCAACATAACCTAACTAATGTTTCCTTTCTTAATATCCCGTTTCCCATGGCCTCAGATTGATGCTGACTTCATTGTCAGCCAAGGCCAACTCACTGTCTGTCCCAGCCAGTTCAGCTCCCACAGGCATTGCTGCATCCCTGAGATGCAGCAGTTGAGACAACTCTCCAGAGGACAGACAAGGCCTTACCAAACACATACACACATAGAGCTTTGTTCATTTATGATGAAACCTGAAGACTGAGAGACATGAAGGCAAATGCAGACTGGGGTTGTAAAAGCTTCTGCACCAGACATTCCTCTCCTAAGCATACATAGTGCTTAATTAGCTTGTAAGAATTTGACCCCAAACCTATGCATTTTGGCTGTCACTGTTACACTGTTACACACTAACACCTCCCAGTGCAGGACATGAGTCTTCATCTTCCTTTTGAAAAGTATTTTAGATTATATATATATTAGTTCTGTGAGGTTTGTGTAAGGATTCTCCTGCTTTCTGTAATGTTTTTATCTCCAAGGATCTTTCTTCTTATTCAAGAGCTTCCAAAACTCAAGTTTTGCCATGGATAAAGAAAATCAGAGACAATGATGAAAAAGTATCTTCTCAACACTGGAAGATAAAATGTCCCCACCTATGTAAGGAGACCAAAGAATCCAGGCTGCAACCAGTTCCCAAGCTTTTCACTAATTTCTAACTTCTGCAAGGCTTGCTACCAGACTTAAAAGTGTTCTTACCTCAGCACAGCCTAACTGGGGATGGCTGCTTTGGAGACAAGGAGGCAAAGAAGGAAAAGCTACCTACACACTTCTTTGTGTAAATGTTTTGAGGAGTCAAGTTAAAAATTGAGTTCTACTCAGATAGGAAAGAGTTTTGAAAGGCCAATGTGGGAAGAACCCATGCTTTTAAGCTGCCGAGACCCCACCTGGGAGCCACAGAGCTCCTTGTTCCCCTCCCAAGCAGCTTTCATGCAGGCCATGGGACTCTGCAAAAAGGCAATCGCCAAATAAGGAGGGTGGACAGACACTGGCACAGCTCTCTCTCCCTTGGTGAAGGTAAGCAGGCTGAGCCAGGCTGCCTCCAGTTAGGACCTGGAAAGTAGCTCCCTTGAGACAAGAGAGGCCAGCAAAGGATTGGACCACTGCTACTTGGTGATCTGGGTGACAGGCAAGGTGTGTTGCACAGCAGAAATGCAGCTACCACATATCAGCAGCTGGCCATTCCAAAAAACAGTTTTGGGCTAGCTCATCTAACTCCTTGCCCAAACAATTGAGAAGAAGAAACAACACAACTTTATTTGCCTAAATGCTTTGTAGGTGTGAGAGTATGTGCATGCATGCATCACATGTGCTCTTTACCCCTTAAAGACCAGGATGGAATAACCCCAACTAATAATATGAAAATACAAAGTAAGAGTTGCTAAATTAGAAGCCAGAACAAATAAGAACTACCCACCAAACAGCAGTAGAGATACAGCATGAATTTAATACTAAGACATTTTGCCACTTGTCTTTAAATAGTACAGACATAAATCAGGTTCCAGCCATTACACATAAAAGCACCTACCACAGAACTCATAATTCTTGCTATGGTTGTACTAAGCCCCTCCTACCTGAGCACAAGTTACTGGTCACCCCTCTATCCAGACAGCTCTATAAAGTAATTTTAACTCTGTAGTGGAAAGCATGTAAAAAACCAGGTAGATCTTAGCTGACATCTCAGTTTTAAGTAGACAGAGAACCACGTACTTTGTGAACAGTGCCAGGAGTTGCATATACTTAAATGGTAAGAATTTCTTCCCTCTCCACTGTCCTCCTGTCTTCAGCCACAGGCTCATTTAGTGCAGCACATGTGATCTGTCCATTTGTCAAGTAAAGTAGTGCACGGTGCACTTCTTGTTGGCATCATTCTTGTTGGCTTCAGTTTTAATACTAGAATCATACAGATATTATAGGATCACACAATCACAAAAGTATGATAAAGGATTAGAGACTGTGAATTAACGTTGTTAACACTGCATGAGTAACACATCAATTCCAAACAAATCCAAAAGGTAAAAGTGAGGAGGTTTTGAAATGCCAGAAGAAATAACTTCTACTCTAAGGAACACGAGCAGTTCAGAATATATTTTTCAACAGATTGAAAGAAGGGTGGTAGAAGGAAGAGCTTCCGAATCAGTACTCTGTTCACAGCATCCCACTCCGAAGATCAAAACCCATTACACTACTAATTGAGGTGGCACTCAAAGACTTCAAATAATGAGTGTTTAATGCGCAATCTGAATGACAGCTCAAGGAAGCAAATAATTACCACAGTCATTGAACAGAGATATAAAGGCATTGTTAACTAGAAATGTAATGGCTATCAACTTTCATATTAGTTCAGTATTTCAGAGTTACAGCATTTAAGGAAGGAAAGTATAGTACTTATTTGGCGTGAGAATTTTCCTATAAATGCAATGACTCATACATATGACTTAAAAGACATAGATGTTGCAACATTTTCCAATAACACTGTAATAAATCTCACATAGTGCAACAGGTTAGTAGTATCATATGATACAGTAAATTTAATCTGCAAATCTTCAGAGAGAAAAAAATGCACACATGACAGGATATAGTTTCAGAAAACACAACCCAAGATGACTATGAACATACCCACAAATCCTCAAATTGTGATGTTGTGGCAAGGAGTTATTTTAGATTTCTCAGAAGCAGACAGTCCCAGAGTTCAAAGTGCAACATACCTCCCAGAGATGGGAAATAATGGTCTCTCCCAAAATTGCAGTCGTGCAAACAACAAACACTAGAGGAATCTGTCGGCCAGAAAAGGTCAGGGCTGTCGGCAAATTGCCATTACCATTACAAAAGTAGAGCTTTCAGTACAGACTTTTCTCAGAATAGTATGAACTCTCTTAACTACACGCACACATTTAAGCCCAAAACTGCTGATCACCAACCACTTAGATGGATGTGGAAACTAAAGAGCCAGCTGCCACCACCACACACTTCCATGGTTTTGGTTTCCACCAAAGCTCGTCATTGTGGCAAGTTCTGCCAAAACTTAAGAGAAACAGTCATCTCAACCTGCCTTGGTACTTTACCACAACGTTTTAACAATTGTATGCAGGAATATTCTATCATTAAAAAGTAAAAGAGATGAAGAGAATTGGTTGAAGACCTGTAAAGCTGACTTTAAGGAGTTCCAAACAAAGCCATTCTGTGAAGCTGAATCCTCACTCCCATATTAACCCAATTTTCATGATGCTGGAATATCTGCTAGAAACACCCTCTTCCATATCTTCATGACAACTTCACAGCTCTACAGTTTGAGCTGCTCTCATCCTAATTGAAACAGCTCTTCTTTCTATGACAATTGGAAAAATACAGAAAATTCTTCACGTGCTATTTTCAAGTCAAGACAGTAAGAGACGTGTTTACCTCTACCAGGTTTCTTCTCTTCTTGATAGTTTTTAGTAGAAATTGCAGAGGGAAATCAAACTCTTCCCCCCTTCCCTTGTCATTCCTGCATTCTCAAAAATAATAATAGGATATAATAATAGTAATACTAAAATTGAAAGAGTCAATGTGTTAAATCAGCATACCTACACATCGGTAACAATCAGCAGAGAGCAGAGTGGGAACAAGCACAAACCAGCTTAGCAAAACCTTCATAGTATGACTGCACAGCCATTCCTTCAGTACTTCTGATTTAACAAATACACAGTTTGGGGTTTTCTACACCAAACTACACAGTTTATAAATTATAGATTATAAAACCATGTTTTTAATCCATACTGCTTGTATTAAAAGCAGAAGGTTGAGATACTGCTGTTAAGAAATGGTGAAAAGTCATAAATTAGCATAGAGAACACAAATTTTATCAAGCAATCCAGAACACTGGTTATGTGTGCATTATCTCAGTATCTTCCATTAAGTTATCCATTTATACAGTTTGGCACTTATATATTTTTTTTTTTTAATATTTATCACTATTTTAAAATGGTAAAAACTAAAAAATTATAGAACTGCTTGAATATGGAAATGCTACTTGACAGTTGGCTTATGTGTAAAGAACAGAACTGACTGTAGATAAACTTACAGCTCTTTAGAAATTGAGCTATTGAGCTGAAAGTATACATCCATTTCGTAAAAAACAAACAAACAAACAAACAAACAAACAAACAAACCCAAAAAAACCCCACCACCCAAAAAAACCCACAACAAAAAAACCCACCAAAACGAAAAGTCAACAAAATTATAAATCACTATGACCACTATGATAATAACACTATGGTAATGTAAAAAGTTATTTTGTGGGGAGTTTTTTAAAGCATCAAATATGCTATTTTTATACCTTAGCCCATGATCAGTTGGGTCTTCAACCAAAAATGTACAGCACATTGATTCAGGGAATAAGGCAATCAGCAGAACAAGAAACGGAAAAAAACATCTCCCACAATTTTTTCAACAGAGTTAAAACAGATGGATTAACAAGTTTTAAAGCTTTTTTTTTTTTAATTTATTATCATTATTAAATAAAGGCTACAGACAGTCATGTTCCTCCAATACCTCCCCACCTCATAAATCTTTCAAGCTTCACAAAAGAGTTCTGAACAGATTATTTAGAAACACTGACGAGAAACATATTTTGTCCCACTGCTTCAGATCTATCTGGAATTTTACTCACATAAAAGACCAACAAGAGTTTTAAGTCCTCTTTCTTTGGTACAGTAACACATATTCAGACTTGCTTAGTACCAGTTTGTTCCTCCTCTAGCAGCTGAAATTAGACACACCACGGCAATCTGGCTGAGTTTTCAAGAACTAGAGGCCAGAATTAAAGCAAGTAGTAGTCAGACATCCTGCCTCTGCCACAGGACAATTATCTGGTGGCCTTCTAAAGTGTGCCTTCTGCATCACAACTGTAACAAATATTTTCAGGCCTTGAGTTATTGTCCCAAAAGCTACTAAATAGCTATAAACTAACCATATAAGTAACCAGGTAAAAGGCAAACACTTGTCTAAATTATACAGTTGTTACCATTATAGATGATCAACTGTCATAATATGCACTAGAATGTTCTTTAGGTATCACCTACACAGTAACAAACATTTAGGAGGAATGTGCATTATGCATTTATTTGATAATATTTAAGGGATGCACAGCTGACTCTGTCTTGCTTGGTGAAAAGTATTCTCAGCTTGTGTTCAGGAAGAGGAGAGCAATCAAGGCCATTGGTAACTTCACACTTCGCAACATTTTTTGTACTTTATTATCTATGAGTAAGGCACATCATTTGTAATGTGGCTATTTCCATAGGCTAGCTCATTGTATCTTAAGGTTTAACAAAGTATGAATCATACCATCTTTGGCTTTTTTTCTTTGCTTCATAGAAAATGTATCCCTGTCTGGAACAACCAAAACACAAGAACTTTGGCGATGCTTCAGAGCACAAAGCCGGTTTAAATCCCAGCCAATGACCACCAACACAAAAAGAATTATGTATTTAGAGCTTTTTGCTTTGTCCCTCACTCATTTGGCTTCAAATGGTGCTCTGCTTTGCAAGGTGTTCAAATATGGGTTTGAAAAGAAAAACAAACAGAAAAAACACGCAACTGGTAACAATGGCAAATTCAAATCCTGAATGTCAAAAGAATGTAACACAAATTACATACTTGTGAGAGGAAGATGAAAATTCTGTCATCTAAGTGGGCTACCTAAGGGAACTGTAAGAATATGAGAAAGCAGATTTGAAGTAAACACTGATGAGACATAGACACTTGCAAAACGTAACTTTTCTGGAGGAGAGTAAACACAGTGCTTCAAAATCTTCTTCAGATAGTAGAAAAGTTTTGAGGACACTCTGAACTTTATGCAGTAGTTGAAGACATTTTAAAAATTCATAATTAATTACATTTCAGACTTGTCCCAGTGTGAGCAAAATGGAAAACCAACACACCTAAGATCACTGCAGGAATATTTTTATAGTCATCCATGTACTACATACTCCAGTGTCAAAGATCAGCTCAACTCCCTCCACAACGGATTTTTCCTTCTGCAAAACACATCTGTTTACAGCTGGATATGCAGACTCTCACCGATACAATGGACAGACCATTACAGGATCACCTTGCACCACACACAACCATGCCAACAACGGGCTCTTCTTGATGCTCTGTGAATAAGCCAGTCTCTTAAATTATGTTACCAACCAAATAATAGTCTACAACCATCCTCTCAATAGTTTATGTTGTAATCTTCCCAAAAATTCACATCTCAGAACTGTACAGTTCCATTATTTTAATTGATTAAATATAGATTAGCAGTGTTAGTGTAAGAAAGAAGATTTAATGGCATCAAATCATTCAGATTAAAACAAGGGAAAAAAAATGTTGCAATGCACTTCAGCCAAACTATCACAAATGATATGTTATATAAATACAGACACGAGGTAGCTGGCAGCTATAAATCCACCAATTCTGGAAGTGCCCAATTTGTCTAAAAAGCATAAATTGACAAATATCAATCAAACCTTTCCATAAAAAAAAAACAAAAAAAAAACAAAAAAAAAAAAAAAAAAACACCCACCAACCCTAGTTTATTGCTTTTCGTTGTTTACATCAGAAACAGGCAAAGGCTTATCAAAGAAAGCTACCTAGCTGTTGATGGCTTTTGATTATATCCACTTTTTCAAAAGAACCACTAAATAAAACTTTGAATGCAAACAGCTGACTCACTCCCAATGGTATATATTCTCACCAAAATGAACAAAGGTTTGCATTCTCCAAGGTGAGGGGCAGGGAAGAAGGCATAATATCCAAAAGAACAGCATTAACTACTTGCTTATGAGAAATCAGTAACAGAAATAAAACCAGTGTTCCCATCAGACAGAATACATTGAAAAAACAGACTAAGGACTGCAGGAAAGGCAGAAAGCTTCTAGATACGAACACAGTGGCATCACAGCAAATGATTCACGTTAAGCAGATGGAAATATGATCTGTAGCAGAGGTGTGATTTTTAGTAAAGCTTCCTGAAGTTTCTTTTTTGTGTTTCAGAAAAGGCAAAAGCAGAACAGACAAGGGAAAAAGGCAACATAAAAGAGGAAAAGATGCAAGAAAGCAAGACAAAGGACTGAGAAGTAGGACAGACTTCAGCAATGTGATCTGAAAACTGCTTAGAGGTCCAGTAAGCAAAGTGAAAGTTATGCTCATTTCTTGAAAGAATCTGGAGGGGAGCTTAAGGGAAGATGGTTAGGCAAGGGGTTTCTGTTTGTTTTTATTTTGGGGTTGGTTTGGTGTTTGGGGTTTTTTTTAAATATATTTATATACACACACACAGAGTGCAAGTTTGTCAAAAGAAGTGATACTACAGATGACAGAACTCACTCCCCTGCAACATATGGAATATATTGACCTCTCAAGTAAACTAAGCATACAAAAGTGATAAGAACGAAAGGTGCACGTAACACCAGCAGCAATATTATGTTTGGCTTTCCACTACTTCTGCCAGTTACTGTACAAATATTACATGACTATTATAGAAATGGCACAGCCTCAGACACTTTCCACATTTTATTTACATTTTAAGACTAACTTTAATCTCAATCACATATCCATACATTTCCTTTGTTTCACTAAAACTTAAATGCATGGTTTATTAGAACAAAGACTGTAAACAAATATTTGCCATGTCCAATACATGTAACACAGGAGCTGCTTAACAGAAATTAATCCCCCCATTTTATAAATACAGGTATCAAAACAATCCTGAACATACTTTGTGACACTACTAGTAGTCGGCACCCACACCCTTGCAAAATTAAACAAGATGAGCAACGGTATTCACTGTACCTGCTACCTTAAAACAAATTTAACTGCAGCTCTTTTACTAAGCAAGATGGATAAAGCATGCCATTTATATTTTGCCTCTCCAGAAATTATTTTCAGTAACATATATTATTCCACAGCAATCTGACGCTTTCTGTCATGCTTTCATCTTGTAAAACCTGAATTCCAATTATAGGCTATTTCAGGCTTATGCTTAAATGACAGTGCCTCAATAAGAGAAAAATAATAATTGTGCTGCCTTTTTCTCCCATAGTGCCTGAAAACATATTGGGCATACATATATTATATATATTCTTACAAATGTCCAGGTCATGTATACCAGCTGAAATTCTTTAATGTGTGGGTGTTTGCATTGTGAGATTTAATCAAGACATTACATGAGTAGAAGGTTGTTGTTTTAAGACAGAAGTTTGAGAATCAGCTAAAATTAATTATTGTAAGTTTGTCCCTCTGGAGGTTGTGGAAGCTTCATATTTTCTTTGGACATCATTAGACGTCTTAGCTCTTGAAGTACAACTTTAATGCTATATGAATTTTGCCATTTTGCTAACACTGGTATGCTCCGTGCATCCACCTGGAAAAAGAAGAGAGAAATCTAATTTATGATGGAACACAAAATCTCTACATAAGTAACTGTTACCAACATAGTTGCTCTCAGAAATGGTCTAAGCATTCCCTGACACCTTCTCTGTGGCATAAAGTCCCTGTGTTTCTAAAATATTTTAAGGAAAACAACCATATACTTACACACAGATACAGATTCTGCAATAAAATCCATGCAGGTGGACCCTTCCATCTGTGCTGCTACTTATATTAGTGAGAAGGAAAGGAGGAGGGTAGGAGGACATCAGCAAACTGTTCACTGTAAAACTGGAGCTGCTATCTCACAAAATTTATAGGTTTTTTTTTTAATTACCCCCAAAGAAGAAAAAAGTAATCACCTTCACTATGCTTATATATGCAGCTGGGTGTTCTTCAGTTCTTTAAAAGAATCTGCCACACAAGAGTCCACAGAATACCTTTCTAAAGGACCATTTCCTGTATTATTTCTTTGCTACAAGTATTGTTAGTGATTTCTTTCACATCAGTATTACATGGTGCTTCTGATACACCAAGAGCCACTACATGTACTAAGAAATGTCTTGAAATACTGAAATAACTGATTTGTAATGCTTGGACATTTCTTAGCTCTTTGCATCCTTCTCACAGTAAGTCATCTTATGGAGCTGTGAAGATTACTGTACATCACTTACCAACTGGAATATGAACTGAAAGGAAAGGACATGGGACTTCTCCTATGCGTTTATAAAACCTGTGGGACAATTTACACAATTTTGTTATAATGGGGAGGTTTCCATAGGAAAGTCAGCAATTGAAAGTCATCCTGGGAATTGTTTTGGCAGCAGGTTAAGTCCCAGCCTCTGCATGGAGGAACTTAAGAACACAGAGGGGCTTACAGCTGTGCAATTGCAAAGCAGGCCCTGGGGCAGGAACAGGGCTGTTGCATGCTACTGGATTCCTTAGGTAGACTTGCAGCCCACATGGCTACAAGAGTGCTGGAAACCACTGTTTTATGATTTAGGCAGCATAAAACATCAAGAAGTTTCTTATCCCATCTTAATTAGGGCAAGCTGAAAGAAAAAAAGACCTGGAATCAGAAATAAGAATGTTAACACAGATGTTTTATTTCTAGATTATTTGAAGTGAGGCTGTTTATTTTCAGAAAACCAGATGAGACTAAACCTTTTTGTAGGAGAAAACTGAGGCCAAAGTTTAACAACATGCTGGCTTGGGCAGCAATACTATCCTAAGAAACTTCTGAGCATTCTCTTGTTCCTTTAACAGTGCTGCTGCCTATCAGCTCAGGTGAACCATGTACAGGGAAATATTTCCTGAACTGAACTGACAGAACCCACCCAGTTTAAAACACCACCTTGGAAAGAAGTCCCCATGCGGGATCCTTGACCTTATTTACAGCTTAGCACTTAAAAGCATTTTCACACAGTATTCTGCTCAGAGCTGGGAACCCCTTAAAGCCAGTAGAGCTGCCAACAACAGTGTATCATCAAGCTACACTACAAATGGCAGTCAGATTACTTAATAATTATAATTCGATAAAAAAAGAAAATCAGCATCAAAATAAAAGCTCTATTTTGCAGCAACATCATGTCAGATTAAAATAAATGAGTGTATGAGCTAATACAGAAAGGTTTTGAAAGTTAGCACTGGTAAATCATCACTGTGATTCCTGTACTATTACTACTTCTTTAAAGGGGAGTTTGGGTTAATGGGGTAGATAGGAGGCAAAATGGCTAGAAAGGAAGTTGCTCTGGGACTACAGAAATGAACATCTATCCTGAGTCTGGAAATTCTGCTTTCACACCATCTTCCTTCTCCTTGCTTCTCCTCAATTTGGCCTTTGTCAGCTCCCTCAGGTCTGGATGTTTGCCTCAATTACAGCACACAGCAGCCAGTCACCACTGCTGCTCAAATAATGCAGTTCTACAAAGACTGGAATATGAGAGCTAATCACTTAAGAGTAAGCTCCTCTTGCTTTTCTTTTTTTGTTGGGAATTTGCAACAAAAAAACTCACAGACTGCAAACGCTGCTTTACCATTGCTATGAATGTCTTCTGACTAAAGACTACTGCAACATGACATTTTTGTTTATCTCAAGTCTCTTTTCTGCAAGTCACCAACTTCTTTCATAACATCTTGCAGTAAAGATTTTGGCTCTGTTTTCTGTCTTGCAGAATTGATTTCCAAGTTAGTGCATAATAAACTCACTTTATGAAGCACAATGATAAGACATTTAAAGACATTTAAGAGAGTGACACATACTATGTTCAAATCACACAAAAGCATTACGTAATATTCAAATGCACACCCTGAACAGAGAGGGAGGCATTTCAAGGTCACATAAAAGCTAATAAAACTGCAAAAACTGCAACCTGAAGACTACTTTATTTAGACCATTTTATTGGGAGGGTACATCACTGTGGAACTTTGAACAACACTAAGAGAAGCAATATATAAAACGCATTGTTTTTTTCTAAACAGTTCAAAATAAAACCAATTATTTTACACAATGATGCAAAGTATCCAGTGTTTATAATGTTCCAAGTAACTTCAAGAAGTAGTAAATGTCTACAGCAAACATACTCAAAGCAGTAACTGGAATTTACAGATTTACAGCTGAGAGTCCCAAGCAATTTAAAAGCAAACAAGTATTTCCAGCTGTAAATAGTATCTAAATGGACAGAAGTGATTGCAAATCCTGCAAGATAGACTGCTGAGGAGTGCTATCACAGATGCAAAAATCAGACAACATCAAAAGAAAATGGTAAAACAAACAGCACATTAGAATGTAACCTGTGTTTTCTCAATATGGGATACATAAGTCTCCATGAGACCCTGTAGCATTTGGAATGATAATCCACAGTTTTACAACAGTGATACCATTAGCACTTAAAAGCATTTTGTCCACCTCTATACAAGTACTTGGACTAGTTTTTCTGACGTTAGTAATCTAATTCTGTATACAAATACGGCAGCTCCATAGGTAAATTAAAAAGAAAACACCCACAAAAAACTGACTTGCAGGTAAGACAGACAATTTAATAGGGTGCCTCAGAGTACCTAAGTCTTCTGAGATGAAATATTCCTGAACTAGTTCTCTCCTTTCCTACACTGAATTTACTAAAAAGTGATTGCTGAAGATATGCTGCTGCCAGAAAAGTTACTTACTAACTCCTCTCTCACAGAATAATCAAACAAAAAGTCAATACAGTTGTATCTGTCAGTACTGGTAAATTCATTACACACATGCCCTTTTCATGCAAAGCGTAAAAGAATTTTTAAGTCTAGAAAGTAAAGAACCACTGCCCACAGGGCAGTATGAGAATAGCTTCCTTAGATCCCTAGTAACTGCACTTTTCCATCTTTCCCCTCCACCACTCACACACTAACTCAACAGAAATTATTACCCTCTAAGTGTAATAGGTCCCAATGTGGGCCCTACTTTTCCACAGATGTTAGCTGGCACACAAGCCTTCCTTAACAACACTACAAATGTTTTGAGCATAATCTGCTAAGACAGAAAAATTTCAGCTGCTGTTTGTCTCAGGTCTCTTTTTGGAAGGTCACAACTTCTTCCTGACATCTATATGCAATGTGACCAAAAGCTGGCCACATGTCAAAACTCAAGGTATCTGCAGAAGCGCAAATAGTAGAGGAAGTCTGCGGATGAAATCCATTAATTCAAAGAATGCAGCAAACCACTTATGATCTATTAAATGAAAGGTGATCAGAAAGATCAGAAAGCTTGGAAGAAACATGAAGGAACTATCAGAAAGCACCAATATTAATTGCTCTAAGATGCTGAACATGTCTCCACTGTTTATTTCAAGGTTTCTCTAATGGCCACAAAGACAAAGTAAGACAAAATACAAGACACTGGGACAATGGGCACATTAAAAATGTGTTTTAAATTCATTACTTATGAAAATTCTTTTCATTAAAAATACTGTTTAGTCCTATGTAAATCCATTGAAAAAGGAAGTTATGCATTTGCATAGCAAATCCTTTATAAGATACAAAAGTTTACCTAATAATGGTTTGCTGTAAGGTTATTAAGTTATTAAAATCAATTTTTCCTGTAGTAATGACTCAATTTGAACAGTGCTTTTAAAACGACCAGGCAGATTTCCTGTCACAGTAGTCACCCTGTTCCTCATCCTCAGCAAGCTGATTGATTGTAGACTTCTCCAAACAAAATCTCCAACTTACTGGCTTCAGTAAACATGAGCCTTCAGGCTCTGCTAGTCTAAGGCCCTGCTTCTGAAAACCAACACCTATACCTTGAGCAATGCAGAGGTGAAGCCATGAGAGCATACTTCTTCACTGAATCACAATAAATACATGTTCCTACGGTACTAGGAAGAGGTATGAAAATCATCTTCCAAAGGTACCATAAGCACTACTTTTGCTTCTCACAAGCTCTCAGTAAACACACACCCTTAGACAACAAGCCACCGTTGTGATTAAGGGCATGAGCCAATTTGCAGATAGCAATTTTAACAGGACCTTCAGGTAGAGTTAGATTGTTAACTACATAAAGTATTTTCAGAGTAATTTTAGATTTAGCACTAGCTTTGGATGACCAACCAGCTACAGTCATCGAGACACTTGAGCTTCACAGTTCAGTACTGTTAATTACAGAAATGCAAGTCCATCTTTCATTTAAATCTTACAAATTATTTTAAATCCAAAGATGCTAACGCACCTTTAGGTATTACCCTACTCCAATTACCCTGCATTTGCTAAAGACAAATGTACACACAAATGTGATTGTGTTTCCTGCTGATACATTCATAAGCCACTCGAAATGCAAGCCAGCTCACACCTCCTCTCTTTGAGCACAGGGGCACCTCACTTGCTCAGGGTTATTTAAGTACCTGGTGAGTAACAGAGTAACAAACTTGCTTGAGCTGCTGCCACAGCTGATGTCTGTGAACTCATCCCACCCGAACTGCAGGGTCAGTGAAAGCAACTTACAACAAATTGATCTTTAAAATGGAAGGGATTACCAGCTATATCAAAAGGTCTTAAGACCTAAGTTCAGAATCACCTTGGATTTGAATAAATCCAGTATAAAGGAAACAAGAGTATAAATACACCAGTTCATTATAGCTGAGTTAATACATCCAGAGTGAGTGTCATCAGGAATAATCTCCATTTTTAATTAGTGGAAACATCAGAGAGAGTTTGTAATATTCCTGATACAATATGAAACTAATCCCCTTTTATAAGAGTATTATGAGGGAAATACCTACACACAGCTTAAACACTTATTGTTTTCCTGTTCAAACTAAAACCTTCAACTTCATTTAAAAAAGCAAGCGTCTCAATAGTATAAATAATGTTTGTCTCACTGGTAAGCCACAAAAAGCCACAAAGACTTGAAGTAGTAGGCCACCAAAATTCAATTTAAATCTGTGTTTGTATTACAGAAATTAAATACAAAAGCTCTGTCCAACATGCATATACCTCACCTGATTTTCACAGAATATTTTTAGTATAATTAACAACACGGTTGATCTTACCATTTCAACTTACCATTCCATTGGAATTATTTATTCCATTCATATTAATTTTAGTTACAAATCTAACTGTAGGAGGTGCTTCTGGGTATTTAGGTCCACACTCTACTTTCAGACTGTATATTCTGTTTTCATAGTTTGTCTAGAAAGCAAAAAGACAGACTAATGCATTTTACTGAAAGATAAATATTAATAATTTTTTAAACAAAGACAAGAGGAATAACAATTAAGAAATATTAAATAAATATGAATTTGTTAAAATGTATACCAACTGAAGGTCTTGGATTACTGACTGATTTTCACTGTTTTGGTTATATTGATTATTTCATGATTATGCATAAACTACACTGCTTATGGACTACACCAGACACAAGTTTTAATACAATTCTGGTTTTAATTCACATTTGCTCTCAACCTTTCTATCCACCTGCACCCTCAAAACAACAGTGGCACAGTACAGGTCTAAGAGAAATCAATTAGCTTCAGGAAAATTACCACCTTCCCCTAAAATGAAGTATCTAACACTGTAAAAAATTGGAAATGGAGAAAGACTGAGATGCTAATAACTCAACAGTTAAGATACAACCAAGAACAAAATAAAAACATAACCCGCAAAGAAACGTGCTCTGGAAGTTGTCATATCTGAAATAATACAATATCTGAAATTTCTGCAGCTGAGAATTCCTTGGTTTACTGAAGGATTTATGAGCTTGGACAGTAAAGTGACTGCCAGTTTGCAGATGTCATTCCGAAGTGACTATGGAATAGATAATTCTAAGTGCAAGTATTCTTTGAGAAAGCCACATTAGAAGTAGATAGGGTTCTATTTTTTTTTTAATCTTGTCAAGTAGGCCATGGCAAGGATCAGTGCTTTGCAGGTCACTGATGCACATGCCTCTGTGTTCCAAAAGGAAGATGAACTCCGTTTCTACACCTGTCTTTGCATTGGCACAACAGATAGAGCCAACATGAACAAAAGGCAGTAACATGCTTCTCAGCTTTCCAGAAATAGCATCTTTAACCTGTTCTGCATCGGTCAGCTGTCACTCTCCAAGTAGAATTATCAACCACATAGCCAAGTTATCAAACAACAGTCTAGTCTGTGGTTAACTAAAACACAGAGTGAAAACAAGACTACTGAAGCACCCTAACTGTGTTCCATAATTTTTGAGCAGGCACAGAGACTGAACAGAAAGCGGGTCAGACAAAAGGTTTTCTATTATTCTTTCCCATTACTGTGACTGTAAATTAGGCACTGGACAAGGTTGCCCAGGGAGGTTGTGGATGCTTCAACCCTTGCAGTGTTCAAGGCCAGATTAGATGAGATCTTGAGCAACCTGGTGTAGTGGGAGGTGTCCCTTCCATGGCAGGAGGTGTTGGACACGATTTTTAAGGTCCTTTCCAACCCTTAACATTCTGATTCCATGACTAAGAGCTAAAGGCCAGAAAAGAGTCATCTTGTCCTCCTAACATAGCTGGTACCACAGCTATGAAAGCAAGAAAATATAGTAACTAAAATTCTAATTATTCATTCAGCCAAAACAATTTACTCTCCCAGAGAGGGATGCTGTCAGTTATAGTGAAAATAGGCCAAAATGTATATAACTCTGCTCACAACTCTGGAAAATCCCAAGAACAGCACTCATTCTCATTCCCTTATTCCTATCCAGGTGGCTTCTCAATTTTGTTCAATTTGTCAAGTCATTGTTTTACTGCAAGCCAGGCATTCCTGGCCAGCTTCCCAAAAAAACCTAAAATCCCATTTTCTGGAAGTCAGAAAAATGTTTCTGTTAATCCAAACAAATCTTACCCCTCCTGCCTTACTGTTGGGTCACCTTTCAAATGAAGCAAGAAAAAAAATGATAAGCAATTTTATTTGCATAACTGTAGAGAAGCCACATGAGAGAAGAACTTAATGGACAATATTAGCAACTTTCTCCATGGTTTGCCTAACTGCACCATCTACTTAACTCAGCCAATTCCAAAAAACACTCATCTTCTACAGACCCTGAAACTAAATATGCAATTCTTCTCAAGGTGCTGCCACTGGTTTGGGAGCTGGTGGCTTCCACTTTCTACAGTCACTACATATTGCAAGCCATTCTATCTGCAAGGCTGCATGTCCCTGAAAGGGCACAAGATAAATTATTTGCATGCACTCTTTATCATAAAGAAAATAAAATCACAGAACTACAAATTGACCAGGACTAAAAGTGTATCCCAAGCTGGGTTGAATAATTTTATTATTTTTTTAAAACACAGGGGACCTTACATAACAGTATTATACACATCATAATCTCTGTTGAAAGATGCGTAGTAGTCTACCTTAGGTTGAACAAGAAAGCAGTCACAGGCAGTTCTGGAGGGTTTCTGGAGGGCCAGGGACACTCTATGACAGCTAGGTCAAATTTTCAAGTTTCTATCCCAACACATTAGACTACAAACTTTCTTCAAAATGTACTCAAACACTGATTCCACAGAAGCTATTATCCAAAGCATACAGTCATGATTATATTTTAAATCTGCCCTCTCTGAACTGCACCCACATCCTCAGAGCTCAGCAAAGCAAAGTCATTCAGGTGTTCAAAGCAGCCTACTCAAGTGGCAACAGACTTCCAAAAGAAATCTGAATTACACTGAATTTGTCTCTGGAATTCTGCTACTTTGGAAGAATTATTTTCACTGAGGCAGAGTTCTGATGTCTGTCTTGGACAGTTCATTCCATAAGCCCTGCAGCACCAAGGGCCATACAAGACAGTCCTCATTCTAGCAGTGAAAGATGTGCTAACTTAGGGCTACTTCGATGTACTCATTTAAAGGTCTTAGTTACACACTGATCTTTTGAATCATACTGTAACTTATGAGACAGTGTGCAGTAAGTCAAGTAAAGCTGTCTCCACTCATATCTGACGTGGCTGATAACACACAAGAGGTGATTAGTTCTCTTGCAAGTTTGCAAGTCTAAACGACATTCTACAGAACTTCAAAGGTCAGAAGGATTAGAGTTAATTAAAAGCTGCTAGTCTTTAGGTATGATTCAACTGAAATTCTAACACTCTTATACTGAAAGACTATTTGATAAAACTTATGGAAGCTAAAAATATATTAACAGTTTAATACAAAATTGAAACTACCAAGCACATATGACAAAGTGGGGAAGGACAGTTACCTGTTTATTGTACTATCAGTGTACACTTAGTTCAGTAACAGTGGAAATACAGAATGAATATACTCATAACTCAGTAAAATAGGTCTCAAATCACAACTGGCTTTTACAGATAGCTGCAGAAACAGGGGAGGCTAGCCTGAAATACTTACATGCCAGAAAGTGAGGAATTATACACTATTTCTACTATTTCATACACTGAATTTTAACTAATTCCTTTACAATGTAAAACAGTAACTTTTTTTTTTTTTTTGCATTTGCATTTTGTATTGCCTCAAAACTTAACAAAAATGTTTTATTTCACCACACTTACCCTTGGTGGCCCAATAATCATTCCTGTCCATCTGGTGAGTGTCATGTCTTCATCATCTTCAAGGCCCCAGCTTACTGTACCATCACCTACTCCCTTCTGCCCTTCTTCAAGTTCTTCCAACAAGCGAAAATTACGAGGTACTTTAACTGGAGAAAACGGAATGATGTAATTATTACTGCTCACATTAAGGAAGAGGTAAACAACTTCGTTGCTTTTATATGTTACACACTGGCAACTGCTGAAGTCAAACAAATATTGCCTGTGCAAATTTATTTAGCACTCTAATTGCTTTGAAGCAACTAACTGCTTCATTGGAAGTTAATTACCACCAATACAAGCCATAAAATAGAAAACTGGAGAGCTCTCTTTAGCGTAAGATGGTTTAGTTCAGATTCTCTTTCCCAAGCACAATACTTTTTAGACCCAGTATATTTCAAAATCAATTGACTGACTGTCAAGTTCTAATCAACCAGAATCCCCGTAAAATCAATATGGCAAATTTACTCCAAAACAAGAACGTAACATTTAACAGAGATTGTCCTAATAAATGTCAACTGTAAGATTGAAATATTTTCACTTGATTTCACTTGCTGTTAAAAAAAAAAAACAACAAAAAACAAACATCTGAAAACAAACTGAAAATCAAGTCTTTTTTAATCTAGTGAATTAATACTGCCACTTGCCAGAGGAGAAATAAAACAAGCACAGAAGCATCGATTAAATTGTTAAAGAGAGATAAAGACATATTCACAACAGAATACAAAGATTAACTGCCTTTAGAAAGCATCAACTAACAGTCACTAACGAAACTATAACGATAGGATTTTCATTATTATTCAGGAAAAAAAGGCAGATATTGATAGACATTGAACAACTGGATGCTCAATTTGATCAGCAAATCAAAGCATCAAAGCTCCAATGGTACTTCAGCACTGAGAGAAAAAAGGTAATTAATATTTGTGCATGCAATCATGGAATGCTTTTATTTTAAAATAAAATATGCACAATGATAAGTATATAGTAACAATAGTATAATACCATAAAACTTCCACTTACTTATAGCTGCTTATAGTTAATTATTTTTTCTTATAGCTTCTTACAATCATGGTATTATCCATTATTTTCACTAGAGATTCTTTCCTGTACTGTAAGAATCCAAGTGCTCCATAAAACTAAACTAACATGATGCTACTAGCGAGTTTGAAAAAGATGAAGGTCAAAGAAAACTGTTTTGCATATCAGTTATTCAGGTTTGCATATCACTGTGATTTCAGGTTTTACATTACCCTGGTCTGTACTCCAAGCAGTCTCTATGCAAGAGACAAAGAGTTTTAATATATCATTACTTAGTCAGATAATAGATGTAGATATATGGCCCAGTATAGATAGACATACCTTTTAACAACTCTTCAAAGAGCTTACCCTCTATATACCTTCTCTTAACCAGTGTTCAAAACTTTTTTTTTAGTAACACAGACTAGGGAGAGGCTTCTAAGAACTGCAGAAACTATTGTCTCCAAGTTGTTCAAATTCCCAGGGAAAAGCACTATGGGTACAGTATCAGGACAGTGGAAGGAAATTAAGTCATTCATGTGTGACCTCACCTTCCATCCTGCCTTGGTATTGCCACTCATCTGAGCCCCTACTGAGCTACTTCAGCTTACTAACTGAGCAGAAAGTTACACATTTTGGCCAGTCTTCTCACAGCTTAACAAACCAGCCCAGCCAGCACAGGTACTGAAAGCAACAGCAGAGTACATGAAGAAGCAGATCACACCTCAATTTTTTGATACGGAGCCTTTTAAAAACCTTCACTGAAATGCATTTTCCCATTCCTCTGATCCCATTCTGATTGGTGATAAACATTAAGTCTGTACATTTACAGATCCAGTTCTGACTAGAGATGAGAACTGACAATCACACTTCAACCACAAAGTTTTTACTCCACATTCATACACATTCTGGAGTTGAGTCTGCCAAAGCAGAACGACAAACTCCTACTTTGCCTCACATGACTGAATGTGACTGAAATTCTGATTGGTATGTGCAGTCTCAAAAAGCCTCATAACAGCCTCCACCCACAAGCTCCATGTACTTCAGCATTCACACATTACTTTAGGCTTCCCCTGTAGCTTAAAGCCACCATTTCTCAGAACCCCTGCTCTGACTGCAGAACTTCTGCATCACAGTTTACCTCTTTAAAAAGAACATAAAAGATGGTACTAAACAGGATTTAAGTTCATTTCTGACTATGTGCTATCACCTTTTAGCACAGCTGAGATGACCCAACTTGTTCATTGTCCTGATGTTCCACGGTTTCCCACAGAATTCTGTTGCTCTTCCACTAACCAGGCTCCTCTATAAGCCAAATTGTCACACTAATTTAGCAAAAAAGCTGTTTTTCCTTCAGGCAAAAATCAAATCCAACCAGTTAATCAACTGAATTGACTCCGAAAAAAAGAACAACAAATGCCAGAGCTGACTGTTCTGTCTCTCACTGCCTTCCTTTGCAAAACCATGGGTGTGAGGATAAAGGAGCTTTTTGTGACAAAAAACCAATGCACTGATTCAGCTGTATCATAAAATTGAACTCAACACATCAAACTGTAGGAGATGACACTTACTAGAAAATAACAACCCCTTATGATGAACTGTGTTCATCACATTTTTTCCATCATATTACCTGTGTTCACTGATTCCCATAACTGCCCAAGGGGAGCAGTGAAGGACTTGGGAAACCTCCAGAACATCTCCAGAAAATAATTTAGATCTGCTCTGAAAAGAGACAAAAATCTCTTTTTTGAGACAAAGATCTGCTCTGAAAAGAGACAAAGATCTGAGAGCAAGTGCCAGGCTCCCCACACTAAAATTCTAATCACTGCTAGATCAAAGTAGCAAAACATTGTTCTGAAGTTAAAAATAAGAGTAAAAAACCCTTGTGTTAAAAAAAATAATCCACAATAACCCCAACAAAAAACCCAACACACACACAAAACTCTGTCAATAACAACAAAACTCTCCCCCTGAAAACCCACTAAACTGCTTCTATGGCCCTGGCATATATGATTCATGTTTTATCATCAATACTTCAAACTTTAATTGAAGTAATTACTGTATATTTTAATAGAAAACTATTATTGCTAGATTTCTGACAAGTGACACAGAATACCTTAAATATTAACACAGTGGATTTTTTAAATAAACAAAAACAAACAAACAAAAAACCCCTTACTATAATTTATAACCACAGACTTAGACACTTCCAGCAAAATTAACTGGAATTAAATACTATCTTGAGCATCCACTCCTGCCCTTGTGCAGGAGTGCACTCAACCTGCTTGCTTTGATCATGCTATGACCCTCACACAAAACAAATACCCCTAGCTTGAAGAACAGAACACATGTACAAGATTGTGCCATCTTTCCAGTAAAAAACAAGAACTTCTAGAAGTCCAGTCAAGGATGATCTGGATTTTCTGGAAATTAAGTTTGCTCCCAGTATAAATAGAAAGTAAAAAAAAAATTCTTCTTGCTATTTCACATATTTCAGAAGGCAGACTCTATACTCCATGCTGACAGTGCATATAACTTCCAGTTTTATCTCTAATCCAGATCATGCAATTCATCAAATATTTGCTAAAAACTTTGAAATATTCCTGATTGAATTTGAGTAAGAATCGTTATTTCATTTATAAAATTTGGACAATGAGACAACAACATCTTTCTGTTTTTATGTGCAGCTCATTTTTATGTGTAGCTCATTAGTCCGCAGCGTTATTCAGCTGATTACCAGACCTCAGGTGCTCTCCCCAACGCCACTGGCTGATGGGATCACTAAGCAGCTTCAGACAGGCACAGATAGGTTGGTTTTACTCTCTGTAGCCGGCACTCCTCAGCTAAAACCTCATACTTCCAAGTGAAGGGGATTAAAGCTGTCGATTTGAACACTGGCAGAGCTGTAGGCTCCCCTCAGTAGGCTGTGATTTACAGCTCAATACAACACCGCATTCAGCACAGCTCTTTGCAATGATGGACTAAAGCTCTGCATGTGAAACACGGAAGGGTTTATCCAGATTAAGAAAACAAAAAGCAAAAGCAACACTCCCCACAACCTCTCTTCACTTTATCTGCAAAGATCACCTCACTGTGGCTTTACTGACAAAGAGCCTCCTGACACCCCTGCCCAAAAACTGTCACAACAGTTTTAAAAAAACAACTTTTACCAAATTCTCAGGAACAGTTGAACTAAATATATTTCACTTAAACAAACAAACATCACTCATGCTTACATATACTGATAGTTTTTGATTTAAAAATTTGATCATGACACTGGACTACAGAAATCAGTGAAATTATTGGTGAATTTAATACTTTGGAATTAGAAGAGAATGAAAGAAGACTCAGTAAACAAAGCCCATAGTTTAAGCATGAGGGTCTACTTTCATATATATGGAGCTACTTCAGACATTACATTCTAAATCACCAAGTTAATAGAAATAAAAAACACACCACCACAAAGGACGAGTCAGGAAAAACTTATAGCTATGCTTTTATCCAGAATCTGCATAACCTGAAAAAAAAATCAGGAAAGAAAATAAAAAGAAATCTTCAAATGTCCATTAGCTGCACCAACAACTTTCACTACAGTAACAAACGAGAATTGCCTGGACGGACCTGCTCTTCCTATACAGAATTCCACAGCTGGTAATGTCAGATCACTCAGTGATACAGTGACTTAATCAGCAGCATCAAGACAGAACGCAAAGTCGTACTTATGCCAGATTTGACAAAGTTCACTGGATACAATCACATTTTTAAACAACTCCCATGGACACACTCCTGCAAACAGAGTTGGCAGTCCAAGCTCCTCACCTATCAAATGTTTCTTTGCTGTGTAACAGGCAAGAGTGGGATATGCTATGCTCTTGCAACCTGCAGGTTACAAAAGCAAACCACAACCCACATTTTTGATATACTGGCTCAGAGACTCAAGTGTGAAGTTTTCTGTTAGACGCAAAACTATGTGTTTTAGAATAACTGTCCATAACAATACCCATACCAACATTTGGTTTTTCTTAAAATCTCCCTCAGTCCTTGACTTCAATCACACCTGAAAGTTACATCAGTACCAGGACCATTTTACCACAGTTAAACCAGCACACCCCATACTACCAACACTCCAAAAGACACCTCTAGAAACAAATCCTAATATGCACGTAAGAACAAGTTATATCAAAAAATCCTACAGCAACAGTCAGATACTGTTGGATTACTGAAGGATGCTATCCTTCCTGATTGAGATAGCTAAGTCAGGGAGTCTGTAGTAAGAACGATTTTGAATATATGAGTTATCTCTTTCCCACTGACTTCCAGCAAAACAGAAATCAAAAAGTATGTTCAGCTTAGTAACAAAGAGAAAAACCTCTCAAACCCCATTTATCAGCTTCAGGCTGGCAGCAAAGCAAGTATTTCCTAAGGACAGGGAAAGGGGGGAAGGACGTCAGTCTTGCAAATTTCAAGCCATAATATAATTTCTCCTGGGGCAGGGAGAGGAAGAAAAAAAATACAAAGAGAAACACAGAGAAAACATCTTGTTCCTTTCAGTCTCTAAGCAATTCATCTTGCTCTGGACAAAATGAAGTAAAAACCTGAAATGCTGTACTAACAACAGTTCACACACCCACAAAAAGAACATAAAACAATCAAAGCCTTAAATAGGCCCTGGAAATGGCCAATACATTAAAAACGAAACAAACCAAACAAATGACAAAATTTAAGGGGAGAGAGAGAGGGTCAGAGCATATGAAATATTAATGTATTCTATTCTGGCAGAAGATATTCCTCTGAAAAAAAGCTTTTCTTTTTGTAAACTTGATGCGTATTCTTGTCTGCCAGTTACCCTGCTCACATCACATACTCTTTAGCCTAGTAAATATTCTGAAAATACACACAAGAAAGAGCCTTACTATCAGGAACCCACTATCAGGAAGTATTACCAGGAGTACCATAATGATATTGCAGTTATCTGAGGTTAATCACAGTAACCAAGGCTCCAAAACCCTAAAATATTTCTAGTAACTTGCCTAGTTACTACAACAACCAAGTTGGCCATGACAGTTTTGTCTACAACAAACAGACCTTGCTCACTGCTGGCATTAGTAGTGGAATGCAGCAATTCAATAATGGACTTTGTTATTCTCATTGCTCTTGTTTTAAAATCAGGTATGTTACTACAAACAGAGTAAAATCACTGTTTCCAATCACCAAGACAACATGATTCTTATTCAAGGTAGTTTGACATTTCCAACTGCTTTCCTGGAAAGTTTCAATATATTTCAGTAAAATTCAAATTCATAATTCTTTATATCAGTCATATTCATGAAGTTGCATTTACTCTACGCTATTTTTCTCTACTTGCCTCCAGCAAGTACGTCCCAAAGCAACAAAATTCGAGCAACAGAATACTCTGCATTAACAGTTTGGAGTTTAAATTGGTGAAGGCCTATACTATGTTAACTTAAATAGTGAAACCAAGGTGTTTAGCAGCCATAGGTGGCCCATGCACATTGATCAGGATGAGGAATAAGGTACTAATCCAGTCTGCACCTCACAGAGCTGTAAGCAACACCAGTTTAAATTAGTCTTAATGATTTTGCAGAGTTAACTATGCTTACCTGTGGAAATTTTCTAGGAATAGAAGTTCAAGAAAAAATCAAATAAAAATTAATTTCCACATAGGAAGAAATTATTCATCCCAAAAGAAAGCAACAAGACAACTAACTTGAAGAATTAATAATAGATGAGTAGAAGGTCAGAGTCCAGAGCTCAAGTAAGCAGATGAACATTAATGAACACTACAGAGCAAATGGCCATTTATTCACTGTGTTCAATGCTCACTGTAATTCAGAGCCAGTTTTGCTACACTAATGAACAGGCATGAAGTGTTAAGAACTAGATGGGTTATTGCACCTCTTTGCAGGACTAAAACTATGTATATATATGGATATGTTTATATAAAACACTATGTAGGAGCCCTATAACTGGTAAACCTCTTTTCCTTTTATAATATTTGAAATTAAATATGTTGAAAGCACACAGGTTGGAAGACTTCAAGGAAGACGTGCAATTCTAGTAATCATACTGAAGTTAAAGTATGCATTTCCTCAGGTTTTGGGGGTTTTTTGGTTTTTGTTTTTTTCATATAAAGTTATGTCATTTGCTAAGAAACATTTCCCAGCATGAGCCAATAAAGAGCCACAGCAGTGTGAAAGCTATAACCCTTAATCTTAAAACCTAATTTTTGGTTAAAGCTAAGTAAAGTTATATCTGTTTCCAGAATTATATTAGTGAAAATTTCTATTTATTTAACCTAAGTGAAATCCTACATTTGCTAGTATCTTAATAGGCACAGTCCAAAACTTAAGTTAGGCTGCATGAAAATAACTTTCACAGGAATTTCCTTTGAGTCTTGCCACAGCCATAAACATTCTAAATATGGCTTATATTAAGAAGGCAGTTAATGAGAAACTCTTCATACAGCAGAAGCCTCAGTCATTTACTGCAACTCAGCATTCAGATTTTGGTAAAGAGGAAAAGGGCTGGACACGTATAGAGGTATTAATTTATTTAGGGCAGGGCACTAACACTAGTTTAAAAAATACCCTGAAACAATAAAGACAACATCGATTCACAGTAGCAGGTTTTTCACCTGGCTTTCCATTTCATATGCATACTCATAACATTAAAACACTATCAACTATCTACTAGTGATAATAATTAAAAATGATTAATTCTACACAGAATGACATTTTTCAGTGCTAGCTTTAGTTCCACTGGGGTGGGAAGAAATTAATTTCTAGACAATTAGCCATTAGTAGCTGGATTGGCAGACACATACCTGGTTTACATTAAATCACATTAAAATGGTTTAAACCACAAATCTTGATGCTGGAGCAAGAGATCTCAGATCAGAACTGCAAAAGCAACATCAATTTATTCAATACTTTTCAGTTGCTGATGGTTTCACACTAAGAATGACAAATCCTAAAACTTGAGTTCTACAGCAGAGTGCACATTTGAAATACGAAACTTCTTAGGGAAAAGTTTGTACAATTTGAGGTTTTACCAATTACATTTTAAAGTGTGAGAAATTAGTAGCAAAACAAATAGCTACATTACCAAGGCATCACCTAAGTCTTCCCTTCTTTTATCTTGCCTCCTGAGTAACCAGAATGAAGTGAGTTAACTCCTTCTAGTAACTTTGATTTCTACCAATTCTGTTCCACAATGCACTGGATTATTTACTGAAGCCAGCCCTGTAGACACGACTCTTCCTGTGATGGTCAGTATCCCTCAGGAAAACACATCAGATCTGTTTAGTTCTCATTCACTTCTAACCATGCTCACGGCCACCCCTCTCTCCCTGCTCCCCACTGCCACCCCTTTCCCCTTCTGCAACTTTTTCAGAGGAGCAGCAGATGGAGGTGCAGCTGCCATTAACTATCTGATTCATCAGAGCTGCTCCAACCTCTGACCAGCATCCATGGAGGAGACAATCCCTCAAAAATTCCATCAAGTTTTTCCCATTCTTCACCATCTCTCCTTACCAAGGTTCACGCCTCACTGAAAACCTCCATTCCACAACTCCTGCAGCCCAACTTCCAAATGTCGTCTCCACTTCCCTGATTTGTGGAACAACAATACCCTAAAATACACGTCCTAAAGTTGCACAATTACAACAGTAATAAGAGCAAGGGTCGTCATATGCACATCAGTGAGAAGAAGCACAGAGTAGTCAAGATTGGATATGTGCACACACAGAATATAGTCCAGACCTGCAACTCCAGCTGAACTCAGCTTTCTTATTGAGGAAGAAACATCAGTCTGTCTTTACACTTCCATGCAAACATGATCATCTTGAGTATTGCTGCTGGCATGAAGCGACTAATGGTGCTCATAAAATTACACTCATGAAGAAGCTTGCTTCACTACAGATACAAATGTTGTTAAGACTACGTAACAGAGAAGGTATAAGCAAGCTCTAAGCAAAAACAAAGGGGGGGGGGGGAAGAAAAAAACCCCCAACCTTCACAAATTCCCAGGAATGTTTTGAGTAATTAAAATACCTCATCCAAATAAACTTTTATTAAAAGTTACCACAACAACAGAAAACTATAGTCTAAACCCCACAAAACTGGACTGCAATCCCAAAAGAAAACTGGTATAAATTGCTTAAAAGTAATCCTACAAATTTACACCAATATTAGTGGCATTTCTTTATCAGTCTATATTATATCTAAGTGCATTTTTCTGTTATAAAGAAGACCACTGTTAACTCAGGCACTGCATGACCAGTGGTGCCTCACACTGTAAGAAAAACCATACAGGTACTAAACAGTTAAGTCACTAAATAACTCATCAATTGACATCCGGGCTGTTTGGTGAAGGGTGGAAATGCACAAGCTGACTACTGGTTTAAAACTTAACTCTTTATAGGCAACTACTGAATGAAACACATGAGCTTTTAAATAATTCAACCACCCTCCCATATGTTTTAGTGTATGAAATGATAGACAATGAAAAGTGACACGTTGTGATGCCTAGCAAATTGAGAATTACTATTTCAATTTTGTACCAAACAATGTAATGCAGGAAGCCAGCAAACAGGAGTTAGAAAAGATATCTGTCACTTCAAAACCCGCCAGAAATATTAACTGTGATTTAATAGTCTAAGGAATCAAGATTTTACCAGGCAAAGAAATCTTTCCAATTTCTACCCTCAGAAGTTAAAAAACTAACCCCCAAACTTGTTTAGTACAAATTATCCCGTTAGTAAAAGCACAAAGCTAAGTAACAGCAGAAAAAAATTTAATAAAAGTTAAAATGGCTCATTTTTTAGAAGTTTGTTTTAAATCTGATTTTGTGTTGGCAGAGAGAAAAAAATTACTTGAAATACATACTTTTAAAGTTACCTTTTAAATGACAATGACATCGAAGACTTTTTTTTTTTTCCCCAAATAAAGGGACAAGGAGGAGCAGGAGACTACAGGAACCCAGCCGAACCAAATACCACGTCATGAAACAGCTTTCCCAGGGTCTGCTTTAAAAGTTAAGAGTACCATGTGTGACCCAGATAACGTGTGTAGCATCAAGGATTTAGTCCAGCAAAGCTGTAAAGCTGTCTTAAACGGGTTACAAGTCACTGATTAGCAAACAGTTGTTCTAACATTTGCATGAAGGTCCTTTCCACCATGACTCAGCACCTATCCACAGCCCAAAACATAAAGATCCTTTATCTATGTAAAACAAATGTTATTCTTCCAGTTATACACGAATCAGCAAGTGCACCAATCATCACATATTTAATAAAAAGAACTGCCATCAAATTATTTTCCTACATTATTTTTGTGAGTCATATTTCAACATGCTATTTTCTATATGCTGTGGTACTCAAAAGTTCAAATTGTTTAATATTTACACGATCACACATTCCATTTCAGTGAGAAGAAAGAAAATTTACAATTCCTTCTTGGAAAAGTTCTAAGTTATATGAATAAAACTGGACATTTTACTGCAAATATACTGATAAAGGACACTCCTTTTATATGTATTGGGCAAAATGTTTTGATTTACTCAAGCAAAACTGCAAACACACTTAACTATCCAGTTTATGAATAGTCACAAATACAATGGAGGGAGGCGATTTATTTTCTATATGCTGTTAAATACATCTAATGCAAGAATTCTTAAAAAGAGCATACTGAATCTATAATTTTTCTGACTATTTTTAAAATCTAGTTGAAGCATCTCATCCTTCTGAAATAAAGGCTGTAAGTTCTAAGTGTTGAAGATTCCACTCCTTCCAAAATGCTAACTAGAAATGGTTTGGAGTCACAGACTTAAATCATCACACGTTTTTGAAAAGGCTGCAAACCAGAAGCTCATATTATTCAGAACCAGTCTGACAGCTTCACAGTCGTAAGTTTCTGCACAGATTCAATTCAAAATATTGTTTGAATTATATCTCATTAGTGTATTCTAAATGACAAACAGAAAGAAAAACACTCTTTGGGCAGGACAGCATATAGTAAAACCCTTCCAAATACTTAAGTCAAGGCTACTTTGAACGCTTTCCCCACAGCACTTTCTTGTCTTTCCATGGTCTGTGCTGAGGTTCCCACCGGATAACTGAGACAAAAAGGCAACAAAACCTAACAAAAATAGCTGAAGCTGATGTAGTACTTTACATCAAGTTTCAGTCAAGATGAAACATGAGCTGCAGTGTAGATAAAAAGAGTTAATAGTGCAGATAATAATAAAAGATAACAGATAGAAAAGATAATAGTAGATAAAAAAGAGTAAGGACAAGAGAGAGGAAAGGTCTGTTTACAAAAAGAGGCTGAACAGTTTCACAGCATGTATTTAACACTGCCTTTGGAAATATCTTCCATAAGGCAAAACACAAACACTAACAAACACATATGTAATCCAATCCCACCAACTACTCATAAGACTTGGAAATCTAATTCTTACATGAGAAGCCTTCTCATGCATGCTTAGGTTTATAGTATGGACCATCTGCCTCCAACTGCTGAAAAGCGTATCTTCTGAAACTCTGTGTTGTACTCTTATCCAGCCTAAAATTTTCCAGGATTGTACAGAATAGTTTAGATAATGGGCTTCAATACTATGTCTGACAACATCCCTGAATTTCAAACTCCAGCTCTTAAACAAATAGAAGACTACAAAGTAGGCCACTTTTTTATTGCAGAGGTAAGTTGTTTTGCTGCGAGAACACATACAGCTATTGTGGCAGAAAGACATAAGTAGGTTTGTATTTAGAGACAGAGTTATAAAACACCAGGAGCAAAAACAGGAAAATGATACAGGTAAAGCCCTGAAAAGAAAGAGAGTATCTTGCCTATATATGCCCCAAAGTTGGAAAGAACTGATGGTCTATATATAGCTTAAAAGTCGTTTGTAATCTAAACTTTTCTCAACCCAGCTGAAATTATTTGTGGTTTGTCAAGATATTTTTAAGCAGGCAGAACAATCACAGTTGCAATTCCTTGTGCATAGGATGGGATGGAAAAATGCTCCACATAGAGTACTTGCTGCCTCATGGAACACAGTATTTTACTTCTTTTGTTTTGTTTGATTACTTGCAGCTTCAAGAAGCCTGTTCTTACAGAGCTAACACTGTAAACCCACAGAACAAACTTTGAGGCCTGTAAAACTCTAAAATGCTCTTACACTGACTTCTTGGACCAGTTCTGGATAACTGAACAATGTGGTGGAGGCATAAAAGAGAAAATGGGAGGGAGTAATACATCCTTCAAGGTAAAACACGGTGGATAGAAAACAAACTATTTCCTCAACAAGGAGGAAAAAAGAGGAAGGAAACTAACATTCAACAGGTCAGAGGAAAAGAGAAGCCTACCTGTGCAGAGTTTTCTAGACATGACGTTTAAACTATATCACATGGAAAAAACAGTCTTTAAATCATTGCCTCTACAGCCCACTTATGAATATATCCTCTTATTACTCTTCTGAATGGCTCTTAATGCCTAGGGGTCTCCTACACAGGATATAAATCTTTACCCTACTAAGCACAGAACAGAAAGACATCAGCTTGATTTGGAATGAGGAGGAAAAGGGTTTCAAAGCATTTAAGAGAAAGTACCGCAAAAAGCTCACGTTATAGAATATCTTGCAATTGAGGATTTTAAGAGAGGAAGAAAAACCCCCAACGTTCAAAGCAAAATAGACCAAAAACAACAACAACAAAAGCCCCAACCATTAGAATGGCACATTCAGTCCTTGCTTCCCAGCTCAGGGAGTCTAGAACGCACTCAAGACCACTTCCAGCCCTTCACTTTTAATACCAGCCTCCTTACTGCTGTAGTCATGCACACCTAGAACTGCTTCCACAACCACCAAACATTGGAAAATAGAAATAAAAAAACCAAAAGTTATGAAAATGAGGCACTGACATCCATTGTGCCATTTCTACTCACAGAATCAATCATCTATGAAATCAAAGGGAAGGACATTTTTGCATGGGCAACTTAGGTTACACAATGAAACTGTGTCATCCTTATAGTAGAATAACTGGAAATTAAAAGTATGGATTTTCAAGAAAAAAATATTTCACAGGGATCTAGCCAGTGCCTTCAAACATACTTTCAAGAAAGATTGCTCAAGACTATGTACTAGAAGTAAATCAGGAATCTCATATAATTTTGACTGTAGAATCAGTCAAGTTTTCTTCCCCGAGCACCCAGTTTCAGCAAACCAAGGGCTATTTTCATTAAATCAGCCCTATCCACCCTCCCCCAAGCTACTGAAGCTCTCAGTTGAAGAGGAAGGAGGCAAAAGCATTAGCAGCCCATAGTTACAGCACCACATTTGGCACTTAATTCTTGTATTTTCCCACATAAATTCTAAGCATTTAGTGACACCATCACTGCCTTTATGGAACATTCACATTTTAGATATATATATATACATATGTGTGTGTATAACCTTATACATAAGGTAATATTAAGTGAAACCCAAATTATCAAAATGCAGAAATTAACAGCTAAATTAACTCCTTATAATGATGTTTTTTAACTGCTTCTTTTTCTTGAGGTAGACAAGAGATGTTTAAATGGTATGCCTTAGTGAATTACTTCTTTTTAACTTGAAATTGTGTTCATTTACATCTTCTGCTACCCATTTTCAAACAGATTAACAGAACGAATCTCCAGGTAAGCAACATTAAACTGGATGACTATATATTATATATAGCAGCTCTCTCCTCTAAAAATTTGACTTGTTTAACCCTAGACTTTCAGCAGTAGCCACACAAATAACCTAGATCCAGCTTCAAGCAGAAGGAGTTGCAATATCAGATCAAACTGCAGCTTACAAATAATCCATTTCTAGCACATGCAGTATCTACATGTAAAATCTACTCATTACAGGTGATTTGAGAAAGCAGGTAAGACAGTTATTAAACAGCAATATAACACTGATATTACAATTTCTTTGGCACACATTAGAGAACAGCTATTTTCAAACTAAATTCCTCGCTGTTAAACGCATATAATTTGATACTTGATTGCACACAGAATTAGCAAGCCCAGGAAAGACATTTCTGGGATAAAAGTAAGACAGTTGATCTTAGTAAGTTTTGCTGCTGACTTCCTTGGGACTAGAATTTCATTCCTGGAGTTCACGCAACCAATTTTTTTTTTTTTCTGAAATAATTAATGATGAAGTTGAACTTTACAGCAAGAGCAGAATAAAGTCATAGAGCTAGGTAGATTTAAATCTTAAGTCTATAGCAAAGTTAATAGCAAATCACTCCCTTCCCTCCTCCACAAATGATTATAACACAGCTTCCTGGCAAGAGCAGTTCTGGGTGAAGTCTGAATTTTTGCATGCTACGTGGAAAGAACAAAACAAACACCCTCCACCCCATGTGTGTACCAATAAAAAGTCACAGTATTTTCTCCACAAGAATATGTTGTTTTAGAAGCCCTGACTAATTTTCCCAGCAGTTTTGTTGGTGATTCAGCCTGCTTGCTGCATTTTACTACAACAAATTAGCTTAATTTAATTTCTTCAATAAGGCATACATGCAGTAGTAGCCCTTTACATTGTTTGGAACAGTCACACATATTAAGAGTTTCCTATATCTCCTGCTTTTTACAAACTTTAAGTGAGGCTGTATTTGAGTCAAAAACAACCCCCCTGAGTAACTCTAAGAGATACGAGATTTTTAAAATAACTCTCATAAGACTGCAAGGAATGCTTATGGCAGTGAAACTACTCAAGTTGAGTCAAAAACTATTTATTCTTATAGGGTTGAAGTAGGAAGAAAACAGCTTATTTCACTACAAAAATTTTCAGTAACTGATATTCTACATTAGTCAGCTCGAATGCCAAATCCCAGTACTCAATACATGACTTAAACCAGCTTCACTTCCTAGTGGAGGAAACCTCCAGTGAGAGCCTAGACATAAGGTGAAGTCTTTCAGTGTTGCTCTGAAATAAAATCCTTTAAAATTTAGATAAGAGGATTAAAAGTAAAAAAAAGAAACCTAACAAAATAAAATGCAGTAATTCCCAGATGAGCAAATACTTGGGTTTCTCTCAATATATCCATTCTAGCTCAGTTTATCATAGGCAATCTTTCTGGACTGCTCTTCCACATAGCTGCAAAATCTACTTCACAATGCAGTTTTATCAAATTTATCAACTTTACCAAATTCCACTCTGGAAATCCCACATCCCCAAACATATTACCAACTGGAGATGACTCTCCTTCTGCTAAAAAAAACCCCAAAACCTGCCCAAGCTCTCCTCACAGAATCAACAGCAAGTGTTATTTTACTATAGCCCCAATCCCCCAGTGATCTAGTGGATAGGCAGCAGAAATGAATTAGTGGCCAAGTCACTCTAGACTAGCTGCTGAAGTTAACTCATTCCCCTATCCTGAGGTTCATCAATCCCACTTATAGTCTCAGCGGTGAGAGAAGTGAAAACAAGTCCCTGAAGACTTCAGGTTTTAACACTGGGGAAGGGTCTTTTTGCATTTCAAGCCTCTCATGAAATGAAACTGAGACAGTATAATTGTGCTTCTGATTTAGAAGCACTTGAAGCAATATTCTTGTCCCATTCTTTGCCACGACTTTCCACAATATTCTGCCACACCAATGATCTGCACATGGTGTGCTGCTTACTGAGACAGGCTTCCTGGGATGACTGGCAGCTCTTTGCACTTATATTTGCCTACGAGAGAGACCCTTTGGCTCAATGGATGCCACAGGGAAGAGAGCTCCACTCCTCCTTCCCACTATGCTACAGTCACCACCGAAGTGAAGTACCTTTGTCCCAAAACACAACACAAGCCTAAGCCCTTCTCTCCCAAATAAAAAGGAGACACAGACAATCCTTTATTTTACATACCAGTATACCACATCTTCTATGTTCAGCCAGTGGTATACCGGGACAAATCTTCAGTACAGATCGCTCCTTCCTGCAGTATTTTTACCAGGCTAACAACATCTCCTCCCTCCCTCACGCACAGCAGCATCTATCTATCCATCCACTCTTGGCAGGTCAATTCTTCCCTCCCCCGGCACTCGGAGCCCTGGCTCCCGTCACGCACCCCCAGGCTGGGCTCTCACAAGGATGTCGCTGTCCCACGGACGGAAGGGATCGGGCCCGGGGCATAAGTGAATTAGGAGGAATTTCTTCACATTAGACATTGGAAGGGGCTGCCCAGGGAGGTGGTGGAGTCACCGTCCCTGGAGGTGCTTCAGGGAAGACTGGACGTGGCACTCGGTGCTGTGGTCTAATTGACAGGGTGCTGTTGGGTCACAGATGGACTCGATGATCTCAGAGGTCTCTTCCAACCTAAGTGAACCTGGGATTCTGTGATAACCTGTCCCGGCGCCCCTGCAGCTTTCCTTTCCCCCCTGTCAGAAGACAACTCCTCCCCACTCGGGTCTCTCCCGTCGGAGGCAGCTCGCTCCCACCCCCATCCCGGAGGAAGGAGACCCGCCCCGGGCCCTTGCGGGGGCGCCTCCCCAGCACGAGCCCAGCGCGCCGCTCTCCCGCTCTCCCGGGCCCACCGAGCCCCCCCTCACAGACCTGTGGATCCGGCCATCTTGTCCGAGCCCCCCCCACACCGGTCCGGGCCCGCACGCCACGCGCGTCACTTCCCCTTGGAGCGGCTCCGTCACTTCCCGCCAGGAAGGACCGGGCGCATCCCTGGAGCGCGCGGGGCGGGGCGGGGCGGGGCCCCGGGGCGGGGCCGGCCCCAGGCGCGCCCCCGTCCCGGCAGCCGGCCTGGCTGCGCTCCCCCGGGAGCCCTGGGCAGCGAGATTCCCTGGCGTGCTCTCCTCCCTTTGTATCCTTCTCGCCAGCCCCTGTCCATACGCGCCTCTCTCCAGGCGCTCGCCACGTCTGTTCTTGTGTGGGCTGCTTCACCTGGGAACCAAATCCCCGTGGATGTGTCCCTGCCCTGCCAACCCCGCGCAGCCCGCACCCCAACCTCCAGTAATGAGGAAGGCGGCACACAGCGGTGAAGCTTCACTTAATTTTTTTGGTTTTTCAGCTTGGCTTCAAACAAGACACTTAGATGTAGAAGGATCTTTGGAGAAAAGAAAAAGAAAAGTTCCAAAGGCAGAAGAGGAAACAATACAGATAAAATCTTGAAAGCCATAGAAATGCCGGAAATATACCGAAGAGGTGCTAATTACAGCTAGCTCCTCAGAATGATGTGCCGTTCTCAAAGGCTGAAATATTTGACATTCAGTAAGTATAAGAACTGTGGAAAACTGATTCCACTAATGTCTAGCCATGATGCCAAATGTTCCTTCACCTGCAGAAGTCAATTACAAACCTCGATTTCCAGGCCCTTCCCCGAGAGCCGATGCTGAGCTCAGCTGAAGGCGGCTGCTGCGGTAGCACCTCGCCCATCCTACTGGGACCCACAACCTGCACCCTGCTGGCAGGTGGGAGAAGGCAGCTCCCCTTGCAGAGTGCTGCTGAAGGACAGCAAGCTCGGGAATAATCCAAAAGGGCCCTGCCAGCATTCATGTGGACATGAGGGAAACGTACACCAAAGCAACCTGCAGGCAAACACACCTGAAAGGGGACACATCCCAAAACATGTGCCAGGATCTCTCACTGCAGTGAGGGATTCCCAGGAGGACCTGCAGCCTGAGCACAGGGCTGCTGCTAGCAGCAGTCTCTAAAAAAGACTGTCACACACACCTCGCTAACCAGTGACAACACCCACAGGCTGTTCTTGACATCCTATTTTATAAATAACATTCAGTTTTTTCCTTTACAGCTTATAGAGTTAAACTCATTCACAGACTTCTGGTAGAGATCAGAAAGAGCAACGATGCAAGATGTTTTTGTTCTAGCTCACCTGAAACCTCTTCCCCAGTGAGGACTCAAATCACAGAATATGTTGAGTTGGAAGAGACCCACAAGGACCAGAGAGTCCAACTCCTGGCCCTGCACAGCACCATCCCCACCCTCACACATAAAATCCTCTGCCTCCCTGCATTTATCCTTTGTTCATTTTAGCCCAATACTATTTTTGCTATCTCTGCATACACAAAAAATGATAAATCTACAATAGTTTTTACTTCTTCCATTGATTTCTATTTTATCAAGTTACTAGTTTTGACCAGATTTTTGTAACAACAGAAATAAGCACGAGTTTCAATATTTACACCTAATGCATTAGAAATAAGCTTTTCCAGTACAGTGAAACTGCTCCTTAAGCTGCATTTCAATGATCTGTGGAGCTTTCTGGTGTCAAAACAAGCTGATTGTAGGGATTCTCTTGTGTAGCCTATTTCAGTATTTTTGTGGAAGTAGTAAAGAGTTGTCCTAGTTGTCCTTCTATATTTTGGAATTGAAAGCAGGTGCAGGATGGCTATTAGAGACCACTACACAAGCCTTGTCCACTGTGGTCTATCCCTAATGTAACCAGGCTGTGCTCCTACTTGCATTAAGATAAAACCTGCTCAGCTCCAAGGTCAGAAAGAAGCACAATGGCCACCAAATGTCTGTGCATGTTCTTTTTCTTTAAGATGAATCTTCCTTTTTTAGGTGATTCTGTGCTAACAATGAACAGCACACCTGCATGTCGTGAGACATGGCAGAAATACAGCCACAGGCTCACCAAACGAAAGCCCACCTGTATTCCATGAGTCTCTGAAAGCACACAGCAGATTCCACAGTCCATCTGTGTCCAGACCCAGCCACTGGATGTCCAGGCTTGCATTTAGCAGCAACAAATTACTGCAATACTAATTGCAACCACAGCAAATAAAACATGGGCCAAAATGGAAAAAAGGCATGTGGTCACTGGCCTTGGTGAGGAAACCTCTACTGAATGACTCTAAAAACTATTTTACCTCACTCTTCTTATATTGGGCAAAGTTTCCTGGGAAAAAAAAATTTCAACACTGAATTTGAGAGAAAAAATACCCAACAACTGGAAGCTGAACACATTTTAAAGAAGTAACTTCCTTTCCTTTCAAACAGGCTGAGAGAGCTGGGGTTCTTCAGCCTACAGGAGAGGTGGCCCCAGCAAAAGCAGCTTCCCAGTACCTAAAGAGGGCCTAGAAGAAAGCTGGAGAGTGACTTTTCACAAGGGCAGGCAGTGACAGCACAAGAGGTACAGCCTTAAACTGAGACAGGGTAGGTTAAGGTTAGACATTAGTAAGAGTTCTTTACTGTGAGGGTGGTGAGGCAGTGGAACAGGTTGCCCAGAGAAATTGTGATAGTGTTCAAAGCTAGGCTGGATGGTGCTCAGAGCAACCTCCTTTAGAAGAATGTGTCCCTGCCCATGGCAGAAGGGTTGCAACAAGATGATTTTAAGATCCTGTCCAACACAAACCATTCTATGGTTCTAGGATTCTAACTGCTTACACATGGTAGTGAACTCAACTCTCATTCTCTTCAAAAAGAGCTCAAAATACAACTTTCACTTACTACTTGGTCAAAATAGTCATTTTGATAGTCATTTCAGAAAAACTTTCATAAACTTTATTGTCAAATATCACTTTTTAATATCAAAATCAAATATCAATATCAAGAGAAAAATCAGAACTGCAGTGTGCTCAGCTCAGAAACAAATGTTCTATGGTCATGTTGTGAAATAATTTTACTTAAGAGGTTCACAGAGTTGAGATCTCTGATTGCAGATTCTACAAATGACCCCCATGTTGTACAATACTGTCTCCAGAGTTGCCATATGATGGTCTCCAAGATCCAGCTCAGCCTGAAAGATTTTCTAAGTAATATTTGGAATAAGGTATTGATAAAAGACAACTAAGGAATAATTATTTTCTATTTGCAGACTACAACAAACAAAAACATAGCAATATCTTCCAGCAAGTTTAGTACACACAAATTATTCTTCAGAATGAATAACTACCTTGTGTAACTGCTTTAAGCATGATATTACAGAAGACTGTAGTGTAAAGTTTGAGTGGTAATAGTAACAAGAATAATAAAAATCAAATAAAACTGAATTCCCTCATGGTTCTTTACATAGAATATCTCTGCAATTTCTGACTCAGAAAGCACAGACAGACCCAGAGTGGTCACTCCTTTGACATGGGCTCTGGGAACTACTTACCCATTAACAAGTAGTATACTTCCACAGGTAGTAGTTCCTCACCCTTGTGTCTCAATCCTGTAAATTCTTCACAGGATAATTTGCCTAAAAAATGAGAACATAAAACACCACCAAAACCTTCTTACTTCTATTCATATTTACACCAAAAGAATTTGAAGTAAGCTTTTCCAGTGTTTACAAAAGCCCTAGTAGACAGAAGTGCCCCAATGTAGAAGCTGGGCATAAATTTTATGAAAAGTTATTAATCCTGAGAGTTTTCAGCTTTTTGATTGATTGCAGACTGCACCTGAACAGAGCCCCACCAAATTCCTTCATTCCATTAGTGCATAACTTGCATTTGATCAGCTAAGAAAAGCAATATAACTCATTCCCTTTAAAAGCACAGAAAGTGTCAGGTATGATGTAGTAGCAGAAACACAGAAAACAAAGAAGCAATAATAATCACACAGAAGACTTCTGCAGAGTCTTATTCCAAGCAAACAGACATTTAAATGAGTACCTGAGTCCAAAAGGGACTCATGACAAGACCATAATACTTTTCTCTCCATTAGACTTCATGTTATGAGGCATCGAGCAGCCTTAAAATTCCTCTTTTCTCTCCAGTACTCAGAGAATACAAGAGAAATAAGCAAATGCAATTTCTATCCCATTCCATCTAGAAATTAATTCCTTTCTTGTCATGGTCACAGGAAGATCTCCATCACAGGTGCTACTTGTACATCCAGGCAGCATGGTTTCTCCTCCTCCCTTAACATGGAGCCTAATTAATAACTTTTGTTTCCCATTTCTGTTTGTTTTAATATGTGCACTCCCAAGCTCCTAATTGCACAAATTCACCGTACATATAAGAAGCACATTCTGCCCGTTTCCTCATGCTATCTCAAACTGGAAGTACAAGCAGTTAAATATCTGAGTGAGCAGGTAAGAGAATTTAAAAAAAAAAGTATTTCAGAGATTTGAAAACTCACAAGCGAAAGGCACAATCTTGTTACTAGGTGCAAAAGAACTACAGACTCTTCTAGCCCACTCTTTCTAATAAACATACATTCTAATAAACATACATATTATACAACCATAATAGAGTAGAATGCTCATTCAAAGCAGGAAGACAAAATTTTGTTCACTACACACTAAACTACAATATCAAATGTAAAGTTTACTAATGAATGAAATCATTAACCAAATACTTAAGAACCAATCAAAAAATTCTTCATTTCCTTTTCCTCAATAAATTTTATTTATCATTTTTATTGCATTAAGATGTCAGTAAATTTGATTAGTTCATGCAAAGATTATATTTTTACCTCCTCTATGCTAAAGAACAACCATCTGATTTTGTTCTTTTGAACAGAATGAAAACTGCAATGAAACTGAAACTGAAAAAAGAAATTAAATATTTAAATCAATATGCCTTTTTTAAAGTTTACAGTTCTTTCAGGTTTCTGTACACCATTACACAAGAAAAATTAGGCGTAAATAGGAAAATTAAACTTCACATGCTGCCGCGCGGTTTAGAATGACATCCACACTGAAAACACTGGAGAATGCGGGCATCGATCCCGCTACCTCTCGCATGCTAAGCGAGCGCTCTACCATTTGAGCTAATTCCCCACCTGAAAAAAAGAGTTTCGAGACTTGGACATACACACTCTAAACTTACAAAAAACCACAACACGACTATGTTTGATTGTAAACTCGTCGTTTCTTGCTGAGTCATTCTTTCCACTCACCAACAACGGACTGCAGCCCACAGCTGCAATCATGGAACACATCTTTCAGCATGTACACTGCCAGAATAATCTTATTCATCCTTTTAAAACGCGAGTCTTTGTTATTTAGCCGGTTTCATACAAGAAGCTCTCCAAAACATCAAGTTACTTAAAAGAAATCAAATGTGTGCTTTTAGGGAAAAAAAAAAAAAAAAAGGAAAGAAAAAAGAAGGGCCTACTTTTATTGAACAACTGTTCCAAATTCAACAGGGAAACCCAATTTTCAGGGCATGCACATGTAAAGACTGGTTCAGTAAACATTTAATGAAGGAAAAATGTTATGTGCTTGAATGAAACAGTTTTATCATCAAAACTTACACATATATATATGTATGTACATACACATATCCTGTCATATGTATATATGCACACATACATCTTTTTGGAAGGTGTCTGGCTTCTCTGAGGTGAGAGAGTCAAGTGAAAATAAAGCAGATCTTATTTTTCTTAACTCACCAAATGCGCTTCCCTATAATTAATACATTACTTTTAACAGCCTTAAACCGTTGACTTTTTTTGAAAGATGAACGCACCGGTGCTCACGTGGCTTGACACGCAGTGCAAAGCTTATATCGCAGGCAGGGAAGATGATGATGCACGACCCCCCCAGACTGCACCCACAGCCGCTGGGGCCGGTCCTTACAACCCCCAAACTGCACCCACAGCCGCTGGGGCCGGTCCTTACACCCCCCTGAACTGCACCCACAGCCGCTGGGGGCCGGTCCTTACACCCCCCTGAACTACACCCACAGCCGCTGGGGGCCGATCCTTACACCCCCCTGAACTGCACCCACAGCCGCTGGGGCCGGTTCTTACACCCCCCTGAACTGCACCCACAGCCGCTGGGGCCGGTCCTTACACCCCCCTGAACTGCACCCCCAGCTCCCCGGAGCTCGGTTCCCCTCACACCGCACCCAACCCCCCGGGGTCCGGCCCCGGCAGCCGCCCCGCGCTCGGGCGCGCAGCTCCCGGCCTGGCCCCTGCAGCTGCGCTCCCTCACGGACCCGCCCCTGGGCCTCGGCTCCTCGCGTGTGCTTCCCCGCTTCCTCGGGATAGCCCTCTCTCCTTCCACACACCCCTTTCCTTTGGCATTCCAGATTTCCCTGCCACCTGCTCCGTGTTCTTCCACCTCCTCCTTCCTCCAGCCTCCTTGCTCCTGCTTCACAGAAGCATAGGATCGATTAAGTTGGAAAAGACCTCAGAGCTCATTGAGTTTAACTTCTGCCTGAACACCACCACCACGTTAACTAGACCATGGCATTAAGTGCCACATCCAGTCTTTAAACACTCCCAGGGACAGTGATTCCACCACCTCCCTGGGCAGCCCATTCCATCCCAATGTCTAATCACCCCCTCCTGTAAAGAAATTCTTTATGATGTCCAAACTAAACCTCCCCTGGTGTATCTTCGGATTATGTTGTCTTGTCCTGTCCCTAGATACATGGGAGAAGAGGCCAACCCTCATCTGGCTACAGCCTCCTGTCAGGTGGTTGTGGAGAGTGATGAGGTCTCCCCTGAGCCGCCTTTTCTCAATGCTGAACAACTGCAGCTCCCTCAGCCACTCCTCAATAGGACATGTGCTCCAGACTCTTCACCAGCTCTGTTGTGCTCCTCTGGACACGCCCCAGCACCTCACCAGTCCTTCTTGATGTGAGGGACCCAGAACTGAACACAGCACTCGAGGTGTGACCTTACCAGTGCTGAGTATAGGGTGACAGTCACTGCCCTGCTCCTACTGGCCACACTATTGCTGATACAAAAATAATGTGAACACACCTATAACAACTTTCACATACACGTAACTTGATCAGCCCAGGGTTTTTAGCTGAACCAAACCAAAGTAGCTGAGCTCCACTTTTCATCTTCCCCCTACTTATTTTAACCACAGAGGCCTCTCAGGTATCTCTTTGAAACATAAAGTGATACACCAAGCAAGAGGGCCGGGTTTGACTCTGGTTCCCTGTAGGGTGAGAAGAATTTACCTGATTTGTCACGGCAGTGTTTACTTCTGCTTTTCTCCATAAGCTCTCTCTGCTCTTGGACATACAGACAAATTATGCAGCCCATAATCTGCCACACTGACATTCTGACTGCTGCTTGAACATCTTCATTTACAGAGGAGATTGTTCCTGCACTATGTCGGCACTAAACCAGACAATGGCTCCTTGCTAAGCCAGGCTGCATTGCTCACAACACAGATGGGAGAAGTTACTCATCCATCAAGTTTAAGCCAGTCCAAGAAGAAATCAAATCAGAGTGGAGGTAAAATCACCACCTGACTGGTTTCTAACCGGCCTGGCTTGTTTTTACATCCTTTACTGGCTCTTGGTGATGCTGAATCATTTTATGTACCTTAGCCCTGACATGTGATGAATGGCTTGGAGATACTGTACATGCACATCCAGTTGTTCCTGGAGCTAGATTCTTTGGCAGGAGGCAAAACAGATTAGGAATAACTGAAACTAAGCCACTGTCTTTTCTCTATGTGGCAGTATTCACTTCATGCTTGGCAACCTTCAGCATTGATTTGCTACAATTTTTTGACAGTGCCAACCACAATAAAATAGGAAGGGGAAGAAAGAATAATGGTACTCAGAAAAAATATAGCTGTGAGTTCTAAGAGCACTGATGGTAAAAGTGAGAGTAATAACCAGGTATAAAGTTGCTCTGGATTTATGGCCAGCTGTATGTTAAAGCTATACCTGATTTTCTTTTTGTTGGTTGGTTGTTTTTTGTTTGTTTTATTTTTAAGTACTAAAGCTAGTCCTGTCAGAGTTAAATACAGTATTTTTGAGGAGGAGAGGGTGATTGATTGCATATAGTTTTTCAGTATTTATAGAATGTTAAAAAAAATAAAAGCAGTGTGAAAATGATGTAACACTTGTGAAGTAAGGAGAAATCTTTAGGATGTAAATAATTCAGTTTTCTATGGCATAGATCTTCTAGATCATGCACAGTCACTTCAGCGGGTTTTCTATTCTATTTCTATTCTGTTTCTAAAACACTAGGTGGAAAACTGTCACACAAAATTCAGCTGAAGTAAGGCACCCTTTTTTTTTTTTTTTAAGACCTTATTTATGCAGCATGAACCACCTTGGATGCTCATCTGGGCCTAAAAGTACCTGCTTCCTTGATCATCTCTAGGAATTTAGAGTGAGCTAGCTAACCACCAACACTCATTATTGCATTATTTAGCAGTGATGACAAGGAACATATTTAGACCAGGCATTCCTGAGTAACTTCCTGGTCGAGTCCTTGGATTAAAAAAAACAACACCTTATTTTTTTCTTTATTTTCAGAGAAAATAAATCTTTCTTCACAGGAAATTGTTTAGAGATGGCTGCTAACAATTCAAATGCTGCTATGATCCTAAAGGACTGCTAAACAACTCAAGACTCTGCATTGATGTTGTTTCAAGTTGTCTAACACCATTAACATCTTTTCGAAGCCTTTTATTTATTTGAGAAGTATTGAAGTAGCTGTAATTTTACTAACAATATTTAGCAAAAGAACTCAAGAGTTACATAAAAATAGCTCAGCTCTTGCTGAAAGAAAACAATGAATTTGTTTTTTTCTTATTTTACTTTTTTCAGGAAAAATATCTAACAATGCACAAAAATAGCAAGGTTATAAACACACAGGAGATGGGTTATTGTCAAAACTTCAGAGACTCCAAGGAACTGAGGAAGAAGGGTGTAAGCTGGAGCACCTTAGCCTACAGTTTCACCAAGCCTGCTGGCTGGATAAACCAAAGGTGGGTTTTACCATTTACAGCTAAAACTGTCTTTCCTTGCTAACAGTTAACCTCATGTTTGGTGTCAAAGGTGCAGAAGCTGAGTTTGTTTGCAAGATGGGAATAGCTTTTACAGTTGCAAATAACCCTTATGATCTATAATCGCCTAAAAAAACCCCCAAAAACCCCAAAAAACAAACAAACAAAAAAACCCCAGAAAGTGACAGAGAAAGATATATTGCATATCCAAATTATTCAGAAGTCGTGTTAGAAACTATCAGGAATGTGGTTTGAAATTGGAAATTCTGTCCTCCTTAAATGCATATTGATGTACATTTTTTTCAAATTGCTTTTCAACCTCCACCCTCAAAGGAATGCCTAGGAAAATGCATGAGCATAAACCTAATCATGAATTTACATTATAAAAAAATATTTAGGTCCATTTAAAGGTGTACATACTCAGCTGATATTCTTGCTACTTACAGCCATTGCATTGAGAAAATTAGGATAAAAATCTGCTCTTTCCAGCATTACCTTTTCCCCCTGATGATACAGAAGGCAGCTCAGGGGGACAGAAGAGCTGACTAAGAGGCAGGTTGGTGGCTTTTCTTTAGAACACTTACCTGCCATCCCAACAGCTGTCTCAAGCATCAGGAGGAGACACGGCTACAGCACTTCCCCATTCACACAATGACACAAACCTCCCAGCACTGCCTGTTCACCATTCCATGTACAAAAGGAGGGCAGCGGCTGCCCTGGGGGACAGAGTTGCCATTGGGATAGGTGGGTGGAAACACACACCTCCACAGAAGGTTCTAGCACAGGGCAGGGCACGCTTGGTGCCTGGGAAGGGCGGAGCAGAGGCCCAGTCCCGGGAGGCCGGGAACATGAGGGCAGGGGAGCTGTGTCTGCTTTGTTGTCACCTGGAGCGAGTCCGGGCTGAGACCATCGAAAGATAAAGCAGGTGGAGGAGGTTTGTGCACAGCCTTTTACCCAGGGGCTTTCTGGTCATGGTGGTTGTCTTAGTGGGTCTCACAAAATCTAGCTTTGGAGTTATGGGAGGGCTTGTTTGAAGGAGGAGGTGCAGTGAGCAGTGCAGCTCCACAGCAGAGCGGGTGGTTTTATGGGCTTTCCTGGGGTTCCTATTCCTGGGCTGCTCTGCCATGACTCAGGCTCCAGCCCTCCTTCAATTGCTCTCAACACCTACAACCACACTAATCCTACACTGCATTAGTGGACTTAAATAGTTGTTTACTTCTGATACTGCTCCTCCAGAGTTCGCTTAACATGTAACACTGAGCCCAGGTGAGGAGTGGAAGACTCAAATCAGAGGATAACTTGGCTTGAAGAACTTGCTGAAGTGGCTGCAGTCCTAAACTTTTTTGTGGTCTTTATTCAGCATGGTTGTGGTGTTTTGAATACACTGTAAGCAGGTAGCTTCACTAGTGAATACAGCTCCTCTAATGATAAGTCTGGTTTCCCTGTTCAAGTTTAAAACTATTGTATATCATGGTGGTATATAAATTTAAAAAAAGGAGAGCTCTCAGATTTTCGTATGGACCTAAGTAATCAGATGTTAAACATACACTGTACTTCAGTGAGTTCTATGTATCTTAACCCTCTAGTCTTAGAACATTGCAGCCAGATAAATTTTTCAGTTCATTCCATATAACCAGTTCCCTCAGGCTTTTTGTAAATGGTTGGTTTATTTATTTGGATGAGGTTATTGTTTTTAAAAGTACTTTATTATTCTGGAAAAAAATCTCATTTAATGAGTACATACTTCTGTTCCTTAGTAAAAGCCACAGGATGCAGGGATCTGAATCTTCATAAGTCTTACAAGCCATGAAAAATCTTTATTCTCACTCCTGTTAGCTTTGGCATGAAAAGTGAAAGGTGGATAAAAATCGAAAATACAAAGATTTTTTTTTACTGTTCTATGGAAATCCATGGCTTGGAAGATACACTAAATGAACATGAGGAAAATCTTGTCTGTGCTATTTAGTGACAGCTGATTAGCCAGGTGTCCTAGACATAGCCAGCCCACATTCTCTGCTACGTGAACGTAGTGAAAATTTAGATTCTTACAGTGGTGATTTAGAAGACAAAGGCTGCAGATTCAGTGGGCTTCAGGCATAGCCAATTTCACTACTTGTAACAACCTTGTTTATTGCTATTAACTATTAAACAGTTTGGTTTGTATGTAAAATTAGTAACACAGGTTTTCCATATTGTCATCCTGTTTATTTCAAGGAGGGCATTGTACATGTAGCATGATGTTGAAATTTTTTTAACACTCATTAAGTTAGTAGGGATATAGGGTCTTCAGAAAAATTGGGAGTAAGTTGTGATGTGAATCTAGCCATTTTTCTAGGAAAAAACCCTAAACGCATAATCATGTTAATGTATGACTTCCTATTTCCCTATCTGAAAACAGAATAAAATCTTTGCCAATCTGGAATCCATATGATAACCTAGATGGAAACCCAAAATCCATGGATCCTTTTAGAGAAAGAGAATGGTAACTTCTATGTTTTCTTGGTACTTCAACTCTCTGATAATTAGAGGTTTTACAGGTTGAAATAAGGAGGGTGATTTTTGTATTGGTCCCCAGGGAGATGACAGAGAGTAGCATAAAATGATCTTGCTCAGTCCTGTGCTCTGAGATCACCATCTTCTTATTAGTGCACAGAGAGCACAGTGTTAACCTAAATCCTAACCTGATAAATATATACAAAAACCAGTTTGGTGTCATACTTCTCAGAAAAGCGGTATATTTACTATGAATTATTTTGGCTTTTGCAAGTTTCTGTTGTGACTGGCAATGGTAACTGGAGTTACTTAGGATGCCTGACTAAGCTGATTCTTTGATCAGTATTGCAGAATTTTGTACTGGTGCATAACCTCCCAGATGGACTATACTGATTTTCCTCAGAGGTGGTAACACAGTGGTAAATACTATTAAAAGTAGCAAATCTTTCTAGGGTTTATTATGTTTTGAGTTTGGGTTTTTTGTTTTTTTTTTTTTTCTTTTTGGTTGGTCCTTATGTTTTGGGATTTCTTTAGCACGTTTACGTCTTGCACTTTGAGTACGAATCAATGAATAATGGTTAAATGGAGGCAAAATTTTATGAACAAGGCAATAAACTCTTCATCAGCAAATCGAGTGTCATTCTCATTGTGGCCATTAAAAACAGAAATAGGGATTCTGGGATGTTTCTTCTGACTCATGGCATGTCTCCTGTGTTGCTTTTTATGTGATTTACAGTGCATTTGGTGGCATGCTGTCTGTTAGAATTTGAGGTTTTTCTTAGTGGGTTTTTTCCCTCCAGGGAAATTTTTTTTCCCTCCAGGGTGTGAATTTTGCTGTCCAATTCCATATTTTGATACTGTTTTTCAGTAAAATTATCTTTGAGGTCCAAAATACATATCCTTCAATGCTTTAAATACAGCTTTTCCTTCAGTGCTTTAAATATAGGATAAATACTGGGTACAGAACTGGAGACATACTTGTTTCATTTTTTATGCTGTATCTATCAACTTGAAGGTTAGGCTATTGAACAGAATGAACTGAATATACTATAGCTATCCTTACTCATTTTTGTCACTGCTTAATTTATGGTTCATTCTGAGTTTTGCTTCATTTTAAGTAAATTTTACCCTACCTGTTGTGTTAAAGCTTTAAAACTGTCAGTGCCTAGTTGAAAGTTTCAGTTTGTGTGCAGTTGTAAGCCTGCTTGGGGATTCCCTTAATTAAACCAAGTAGATGTGCTGTACCTTTCAAAATTTGCCATGATTAAACCCTGATCATGCCTGGGGTGTGTTCTTACAATCCTGATACATACACAACTAGAAGGGTTCTGTTTGCTTGCTTGCTTGTTAGTTTTACTGCATAGGTGTTTTTGAGACTTAAATGGTTTTTGTTCAGAAGGAATATTAAGAAAAATGTGAAACATCCCAGAATGGAAGGAGCAGCAAACTTTCTTACTTTGCCAGGCACGCTGACCTGTGGGGCAGTTGCTTAAATGTCAGTGATATCTGCAGCATAATTCCAGCAGTAAAAACTTAATTACCTCCTGCAGGTTATTTTCAGATGCTTCTTTCCACATTGATTAAATAAGAGAGAGAAACTTTTTTTTTTTTCTTTTGGGAAAGCCGGCTGTTTCAGTCAGTGAGGGAGTAGATAGCAAAACACTGGAGTTTTGTTAATGGAAGAATGTGTATGGGACTTTTGGCAATACAGCTTTAGGGCTAGACCAAAGACTCAAATTTTGTTCTTTTGTTTCTAAAATCACTAAGTCATTGAAGAGGAAATATTTGAAAGATCTTTATATGTCAGTGTGATTCATGTGTCTTAAAGCATCCTGGGGAAATCAAGAGCTGTTTGTGTAGTTACTTAATAAATTTCATTTCAGGTACTCCTTTTTTTTTTTTTTTTTTTTTTAAGAAAGGCAGATTATTTACTATTGTAAGTGTAAATAACTCTTTCACAAACTCTCTTGCTGTTTGTGAAACCACTAAACAGAATTTTCTGCTGTTTCATTACAGTAAAATTTTATATATTTTTACATTTTAGTTGTTTATTTTTGATTTTTCTATGTATTTGTCTCTGTGCTTGTCTATCTGGTGATAGTGTCACAACTTAAAAAATGCTTGAGAGATGTAAGTAAATAATGTAAACTATTACTTTGTTTCCCAGTGTTCCATTTGGTGCTTTTTTCATTGTTTCCAAGAACCGTTTTTTTTTTTACCCCCTTTTCGTAGGGCAAACCCGGCCTCTATTGCCACAAGAGAAAGAACAGGAAGAACTCTACCTATTCAATCATATATATTTGATATTGTAAAATGTGGAGAAGGGCAGAGTCATTTAGCCGATTGTCTTCCACCTAGGGATTACAAATAGGAAAAATCTGCCTTGGAAAAAATACATTTAAATATATCCAGATTTCTCTTAAGCAATAATAATTGTTTGGTGTGAACACAAGTCTCCAATTGCCTGGAAACACAAGCCCGGATGTTATCCAGATGCAGCTCCGCTGAACAAAGCGCCTGCTGTTGCCTCGAGGAGTCCAGATATCATATCAGGCACAATTCCCACTACGGCTGTCGAGAGCAGTGCGCTTGCAGGAGAACCTAATTGTTTCTGCGCTTCACTGGAGGGCTGTGCGCTCTTACTGCCTACCCGTGGCTTCGGCGGGGGATTAGAGGGGCTCGGACTGCCCAGCTACCGGGAGTTGGGGCGGGAAGCTTTGTGTTGGAGGCGGCGGGTCCCGCTCCAGCGCGGTGTGCGGTGAGCCCGCCGGGGAGGGGAGCGAAAGCAGGAATGGTCAGTGAGGGGGGCGGGGAGCCCGCGGGGGGAATTAGCTCAAATGGTAGAGCGCTCGCTTAGCATGCGAGAGGTAGCGGGATCGATGCCCGCATTCTCCAGTGTTTTGCTGTGCCGCTGTTGTGAGGTCAGATGCGTTCTCCTGGAGCAGTTGCGTAAGGATTAAAATGAATCCGTTTGGAGACGCGTTTGCATAGTATGAGTTATTTAAGTTTTTAACGTTGATCAGAGCTGAGCTTTTTTTTTTTTTTTTTTTTTTTTTTTTTTTTTTTTTTTTTTCCCCCAAGTGCAAATTATTTTCTTCTCATGGCTAGAGGAAGACAATAAATGACGCTGTGAGAGACCGAGTGTAACTTGAAACTCGGGTTAGGAATAAGCGTGCCCTGCCCATCCTCCAGCTACCTTGCACCCGCTGGAGAGACACTAATTCTGTGGTGAGCTGGTGATTTATACAGACAACCACAACCTTGTACATCTTCGCAGAGACAATTTCGGTAACTTTCTGCATCATTAAAAAGTTATCATAAATGCTCACGTTCGGTGCAGTGGTAAAGGGACGGAGGTGGCTATTGTTTTTCCGTATCACAGAGTAACAGCGTTAGTTTAGATGGATTTGTGAGGAAATTGTTTTTCAGAAGCGAGTGCACAAGTGTAATCTTCACAGTTAACATTTCTTCTCCCCTTTTGTTTGCCGTGCGAGGTGGTCTCTTTACCTTCTGTGGATTTTCTACCACAAACCCGGGGCACCGGTCATGGAAGAAAATCTTTTCGCACCGTGGCTCTACAGCCGATCAAAACTCTGGAGAATGCGGGCATCGATCCCGCTACCTCTCGCATGCTAAGCGAGCGCTCTACCATTTGAGCTAATTCCCCGTGCCGCGGGGGCGCGGGCCGGCCGCACTCCTGCTGGATCCACGCCTGGCCGCTGCGGCCCCGATTGTCGTCTGGAGCCGCTCTGTCTGACACTGAGTCACCGCTGAATTTACTGGGAAAACCCGGTGGCTGAAAAGACAGGCTGCACGCTTGATGTGTTTTCTGCCGTGTGCCTGGATAAAACAGCTCGTTTCCCTGAGCAGTGCATCCTCTAGTGTTTATTCAAGGAAAGAGAACTCTTTTTCTTACATGTCTTACAGTGCAAATACCAAAAAGCTTGTCAATCTAGAAAGACTACTCTTAGAAGCCACTCAAGCACAGTAAGATTTTTCTTCTCCTTTTTTTTCCAAGTCTTTAGTTCCTTTTCCAACTTTATTTTCTAATTAAACATACATAAATGATAAATACAATGGTTTAAAAGTTCATGTTTAGTTTCTGGAGAGGAAAAATTATTTCATGTATTTTTATGTTATATTTTAGGAATTATTTGTATTTCTACTTTTATTGAGTTTGATAATTCTTTCCAAATAGTATTCCATCTTAAATATATGGGGTTACTAACCACATTTCTTAAATAGAAAAATCCACCTGTAGTCATACTGACTGACTTTGCATTGGGAAGCACATTGCTAAACCTCTATTCAGAGGCTGTTAAATCAAAGAATGCTTTCTGGATTTCAAAAAGGAAAACGTAGTTTACAGAGAGAGTGGATACACTGATACACTCTGTTTAAAGGCAGAGGAGTAAGTCCTGCTAGGAAACTACAGTGTGTGCAGTAATCCAACAATACACATACTGGTGATTTTCTCTGAAGGATTTAGGCAGGACTGGATGGTAGCAACCAGTCAACACAGAATCACTTTCAAAATTGAGCATCAACAAGTTACAACTTGTCCTAGGTAAGGTGGTACTCCAAATCTGTTACAGTCCAGATTCAGATGTGGAACTACAACTACAGTGTTGCTGCAAACATTGTCTTAAAGTTCAAATATTCTCCTGCCTAACTTCAGTCTCTGCACAGAAAAAAACCCTGAAATTTATCCTTAACACTTCTTGCATTATATTGGAGATGATTTTATGTACCTCACTTGAGTAGACTTGAGGGGGAAAGCAAATATGCAAAAGCAGTTTCAGTCCTTCTCGCAGGCATGTGTGTTTTAGGCTCACTGATGGCCCCCTGCACACGCCGTGGCCAGGATCTCTCCCATATCGTGTTTTCACAAGGGTCAACTCTATCAACAGTTTTCTTTATCAACCCTGTGCAGTTCGAGTCATTATGAAAAAGGCAGATCACCTCTGCCTGTTTTTCACCACCACATCTCACTCTGCTGCCACTGAAGAGACCTAAAGCTTCACCCATTCGGCTCACAGAAAAACAGTTTAATGCCCAAGCCAGATAAGAGTGAGGAAAGATCTCTGCACTATTTTCAATTATTAAGACATGTATTTTATATAATTGACAGCATTGTTTTGTGATCATGAATTTGTTGGGAGTGTTGCTAAGTTTTCATGTAAGATGGCAAGTAAAATGTTCTGATTTCTTAACCTGATTGGGAAAACTTCCTTACTTATGTTTCAAAAATAGCCTGACCTTCTCAGTTCCATTAAAAAAAAAAAAAATTAGGGTCTTTCAGTTCTGAAGGCTTTGTGTCCGCATACTTTAATTTTAACACAGATCAATTCACCTTCTTGTCAATACTAATGGAAATACAGTACAAGTTAATTTAATCAGGCTTGAGTTTTGCTTTCTAGGTGGTCTCCTGAGGAGACATCAGGGCAAATGTGAGTTTTGTATTACCCCCAAGCTGCTCCACGGTGTCGTCTGTGATGTGATTTCCCTGAGTGTAGCAGGACAAATCTAGCGTGTGGCAGGTGGCACCGAGAGGCTGCAGGGCACGGCTCTGTCGCGCACGTTAGCGTGAGGCGCCTTATCACATTACTCCGCCTTATCACGTTGTTTTATTTGTCATTTTGGGCAAAACCATAGGCAGCTCCAGGTCAGGCGGTAGTGAAATGTTCTGAACGGCTGCCCTGGGGTTACTCCCCGCGGTGAGATAGCACAGTAAAAGCAGATAGTGCAGTTTGTATTTAAAGCTATTGAAGTCTAAAGTCACAGGATGTCGCCCGTGGGTGTGGGGGGAATTAGCTCAAATGGTAGAGCGCTCGCTTAGCATGCGAGAGGTAGCGGGATCGATGCCCGCATTCTCCACTGTCGGTTTTGCTCCCCGTGGTAGTAAAAATATTTCTCCCCGAGTGTTTTGAAAAACACTTAAATAAAGCCTGACTCGTATAGCAGGGAAACGAAACGCCACAACGCTCTTTCTTTCGTGAGCGGCAGATAGCAGGCGGGTTATTTTTTATTAGTACGTACACACAGCTGGAAAACATGTCTGTTCCAGTTTGCCTTGTTTCTTGCCGCTTGATTTGGAAATGCTAAATGAAATACTACGAATGTATGATTTTGGAATCGGAGTTCAAGGTGTTCTCCTTTGCGAGCAGAGAGGCCAGAGGGAGAGAGAGAAAACCGCATCCTTTGCGTGGAGCTGCGGTTCTGGACGGCTGCAGAGATCCGAGTTCTGTGATACCAGCGGTGGCCTGGAGGGGGGGAATTAGCTCAAATGGTAGAGCGCTCGCTTAGCATGCGAGAGGTAGCGGGATCGATGCCCGCATTCTCCAGCGTTTTGCCAGACAGGAATTGATCCGCACTACCGAACAAAATGTGTAACTCTTTCGGTAAAATATTAGTTTTGTTTTAATTGGAGTACAACTGATCTTTTTCCTTCCTCATTTTCCTCTTCTGCCCCTACTACCTAAATCAGGCTTGTATAACTGTATAGTTCAATCCTCTGTTACAACAGTTGACATCCTGGACAGTGTAAGTTAAATTGTGCAGGAAGAGAATTCTGCAGTATGACATTTTTCCATGCTTAATGAAAAACAACGTGTCGTGGTTTAACCCCAGCCAGTCACCAAGCCCCACACAATTGCTCTCTCACTTCCCCACCAGTAAGAAGACTATTAGAAGTGCAAAAGCTGGAGAGCTCAGTGGTTGAAATAAAGGCAGTTTAACAGGGAAAGCAAAAGCCATGCACACAAGCAAAACAAAACAAGGAGTTAACTCACTGCTTCCCAGGGGCAGGCAGGTGTCCAGCCATCCCCAGGAGAGCAGGGCCCCATCACGTGTAATGGTTACTTTACAGCAATGGGAAGGCAAATGACATAATTTCAAATGTCCTCCTTCTTCCCCTCACGTTATAAACTGGGCATGTTGTCATATGGTCTGGAATATCCCTTTGGTAAGGTAGAGTCACCTGTCCTGGCTGTTCCCTCCCTGCCTCCCATGCCAACATGGCAATACGAGAATAAGAAAAGGCCTTGGCAAGCCCTGCTCAACAATAACAAACACATCTCTGATTATCAACCCTGTGTTTAGCACAAATTTAAAATACAGCCTCACAACAGCCACTATGAAGAAAACTTAAACTCTACAGTTTCCAAAATCAGCACACAATGGATGAATGATGGTTAGAGACCTGAATCTTGATCACACAGTGGAAATAGTTTAGGAATGCTTGTTCTCCTCCGGCTGTCCATTGTGATCCCTGCCCAGATATGTAGGATCTTCCATTAAAGATCTTTGTGAAGCTGTAGTATGAGCTGGACCAGTCAATTTAAATTTACAGTTAAAAGCTGTCACCTCTTTCCTCCCAAGCCTGTGACCTGGAAAGCACACTTACAGCACCCATGTGTTTTAGCTATGGTCTGTGTGCAGGCTATAATTGAGCTCCTCAGACTTCTGTCTTACTTCCATTTTGCAGAGGTGCATTTCAGAGGCTGATGTCTCTAACATATCTGAAAGCACACTTGTGTTAGAGCTTCAGAGATAAGCTTGACCATGTGATTCACTGAGTTCCCCCAACATTTTCTTAATTTCTTCTGGCCCTTCTCCAGACATTGAATGTTTCATTAGGGTGCACTTTCCCCTGACCCTTCCAGGAGCTGCACAGCAAGTGCAGTTTTTTAGATCTTGGTCACCAGTTATGCTCAATTTGTTGTGCCTTGAATGTTAACTGAGCATCTCACAGCATGCAAAAAGGCCTCACATCTTCAGTCTGTTCATGGATGAGGAAGAAAATGTGTGTGGAATCAGCAGAACTTTTTATTCCACTTCTTGGTGTGTTTCTGGAAGCCAAACACCTTCCCCTTGAACACTCAGGCATACCTGAAAATTCATAGCATACCCAAATGTGACAACTTTCAGTATGGTCTTACTAAATCGCATTGTTCTGAGAAGTCTAGGGCATCCTTATGGCTACTGTGTAGGCACTTATTTTCAGCAAAGTTCTTCTCAGTTCACAATGTGTTGCCACTGGGTTCTCCCCATAACATCCTGTGGTAAACCTGTTTTATAAAAAACTATTTCTGATCATGATCTTTGATATGTAATTTTTTAGTCTCATCAACTGTAGGCAGTGTGGACAACGATAACATAGAGACATCTGTCTCAGGAATGTCTAATGATCAGAGAAAGACTCATTCTTTTAGGATGAACACAGTATTATAATCCAAGATCACTTCAAGTAAGTAAATAAATGGATTATTTTTTTCCCTCTTAATGAAGTGAAGGCAGAGTAAAGTTTGGACTATTTCTCAGTAACATCCAACAGTTATGCAAGGATTCTAACCTGCTCTTTGCACTTAAAATAAAAAAAGATCACATAAAGTAATCATGCTGCTTTGGACAGCTGAGGAAGGTCGACGTAGCATTGTATTTTTCTATTAAAAAATCACCCATACCAGGCCCTTGGGAATAATACTGTAAACAAGCTACAAGACTTTATTCTTTCAGGACTGATGATATGTCATTACACCAAAGGTAGGTATCTTAATTTATCCAGTTGTACTTAAAATTGAAGTAAAGAAATGTGGTTTCAAGTAGAATCCATCTACCTTTTTTACATTGAGGATACTTCCACAGTACACTCAGGTCAAACAAACCAACCAACCAAAAACCCTTTCATGCTCTCACAAAGAGCTTCCAAAAATTGCAGAATTCTAGACTGAAAAGTGCTCAGGAAAGGATATGTTGATTTGTACTTGAAATTAACGTGAAAGAGTCCTTTTAAGTCAAATAATTTTATTTCAGCCTACAGCAATACTAACAGCCATTACTAAAAACTCATTTAAGATGAATTTTTACAATTCAATTGGAAATAGAGGCAATATTGTTACCATGCTCTAAAAAAACTCAAAAAAACCCACAAAGCCCTTGCCATATTAGTAATTACATTTAGCTAAAATGTAAATAGCATTATTGACATGAGGATTTTCATAATATCTTGTAATGACAGTGATGCCACTTAATCATGACTACCCTTGTCATTGCAAATGATAGCCCAAGCCGTGCAAATCTTGCAGTGGCAATGCAGTAAGGCAGAGTGAAGCCATGACAGTTGGTTGGCAGGGAAAAAGGCTATGCCTGTCATAGCAGATGATAGTCCTAAATCTCAAAGATCTTGCAGACTGACACTATCTTGAGTTAGGCGAAGTACAAGTCGTGACAGCAGGCTCTCAAGCACAGGGTAACTCACAGCAGCCTCACAATCTTTCCAGTCACAGTCAGGAAGTCCTCATCAGCCAAGGCACGAAGTGCTTCGTCAAACATTTCCTTTGTGACAGCCTTAAAGAAAAGGAGCAAATCAAATAAAGATGGGGAAAATACTTCCAACATAGTAAAAATGCTATACTTTCTACCCATTTACTAATATTTTTATTTGAAGTTTTTGTTTGTTCTATGTGAAAGTTGAAGCCTGGCCTGGAACCCTGAAGCTGAGTTTGCTAATTCCAGAAGTTAGAATAAATTAAGGAACAGCATATTCAACTCATTTGTCTGTAACGCAGCTGGCTTTCTAGTCATGCCAACAAATCATTCATGTTTCCATTTCCTTTTATAACATGATTTGAGGACAAGAATGTTCATATGGAAAAAAAATGCTTTTTAAAATTAATGGAAATGTAAAAACAAAATAGGAAACTTACTGTATCAGACTGTGCTCGGAGATCATCCAAAAGCTGTTGGTACTTCAAAGATGGTGTTTTACCCTTTGATTGGATGAGCTTCCGTAAGGCTTGAGCCAATTCCTCTTTCCGCTTCCGAGCTGTTGCGCTCATTCCTTACAAAAGCAAAGAGAACACCTTTCAGCAATCAGCTAAGGAGGACAGGTTAAGCTGCATTTTTAAAAAATCAAAAAATCCCAACAGCTGCTGCTGCGGAAGCACAGACCTGTGGTGAGAATGGATATGTCCACAATTCCGGTCCTTGGATCAGTGGCAGATTGTTTCAGCGCTTCCCGATGGAGGCGCTTGGCTTCCTCCACATCGATGGTTTCAACCTTCTCCGAGAAGCGCACCTTGGCGTGCGCCTCCGCCAGCCGGATCAGGGACTCCAGCTGCCGGGGGTAGGCGGAAACCATTCCCCGGCCACTGCCGATCTTCCTCATGTCCACATACGCCTGGAAGGGAGACTCTCATTACCTCTGCTCCTTTTCAGTCCCCTGCATCCCCCAGCTCATACAGGCAATTCTGGCAAGCCATCCCAAACACCATACTGCTGCTCACACACCTTCACGGTTCGTCTGCAGTGATGAATGACCACATCAAATAAATTCTTGTCCATTACAAAGCAATTAAACCATGGTAATGAATCAAGTTTTGAATCACTTTAGAATTCTGGATTAGTCTTACATTGCCGTACTTGTGTCTGTGATGACACATTTTGCTTTGGTAGACTTTAGTGTGTTTTATGTGATGGAACCAAACCAACATATGTGAAAGCTAAACATTAGAATGCAGAATGACTCATCTGATCCCTCTTTTCATTGGAGACCTTTTTTTTTCAAGGATCTTACAGAAGGTTGTTATGTAGACAGAGTGTACATACAAGGGAATCCACCACTTCTGACAAGTGAAGAAAGACTCTGAACATTCTCAACAGCAACTCCTTTACCTCAATAAGGGCTTGGCTTGCTTCTTCACCTAATCTGGGATTTACATAACTACGAGCATATGCAATGTAATCCTTCAGTACTGCCATATCCATGTATTCCTCCTCCGCCTTCTCTTCAGTTTGGTAGTACAGCGAAACCAAATGGCGAGCAAGGCGTCTGTCGTAAGCTTCATCACGTGGATCCAGCATCAAAAAGATCAAGTCAAATCTGAATGGGATATGATCCAGCATTAGTGTGCATACTTTTCTTGTCATTTAGGTACTTGGCTTAGAAGGATTTGATATAAGTACAGGTAGGAGTTACTAGACTATTAATTCCTACTCTCGATAGAAATTGCTTTCTTACACTGGAAAGAAAAATTTTCTGGGATTCTCAAGAACAGAACAACACAATGAATTTTCTCACACCCTATGGACTTGAAATTTTGAAAGCAAGGTACATTCTGCAGAATTCAGATTCCGTGTTCAAGGCTGACATACTTTGTTTCCTTAAAAAACCCACACCCTCCCCCCCAAGAAAGTTGCAACTGCCACAAACAAAAAATTCCACACACATAACAGATGCACAGAACTAACTGCTAAAGATACTGCCCTGAAATACAACAGCAAAAAAATATAACTAAATAAATTCCAAATAATTCAAAAAGTACTTGCAGTTTAATTCCGAAGAAAATGGTTTATAATTTTACAAACAATATATATTCAGCTAATCTCTACTATAAGTAGACACAGATAATACATTTTTAGTCAGCCAATAATGTATTTTTGTAGGCTTAAATCCAATAAATGGTGGAATTGAGATGCTGTTCAAACCTAGCAGCTCTCTAATTGAAATTTAAGCCATAAGTGTTCTCAGGATACCCCATATACCATCAGTCTACTTCTAATTTCCAGTTACATTCTTAACCAGATGCAACTCCAGCATGTAGTTTAGTTTTCTATCAGCAAGCACTAAATGTGACAGCTATTGCCCAGGTAACTGACCAGAACTGCTTACCTCCTCAGGTAAATTTTACAAAGCAGCATGAAGCAGGCACAGATCTTAAGATTCTACCATGTCTGCTGCCAAGTTCCCTGATCATCAGTGTTTCACTTTAAAAGCTTTATGGAGCTTAGAAAAGCATCCTGAATTCTTGTTAAAGTTATCAATACATTAAGTTTCAGAACAGCTCTTTTCTAGGAGATGATGATGAAACAACATAGAATTAAATAAAAGAGATCCTACAGATCTTATCACACCTGCTCTTCAAGGTCAACGTGTAGATACTAAAAGGCACTTCTGTGCTCACATAGATATTGTAAGGACAGCATTTAAAGTATGTGCTATGAAAGTTTTCCATTAAGTTGTGAAGAACACTAGTTCTATTCAACTATATGTACTATTTTTCAGAAGAGGAAGTGTAACATCCTCTAAAAATAACACATGCAGTGCAGTTCAGTACCTTGACAGCAGCGTATGAGGAAGCTGAATGTTTTCAATAGTAGTCTTTTTTGGATTCCACTGTGATTCTATAGGATTAGCTGCTGCTAGGATAGATGTACGAGCATTCAGTTGGCAAATAATTCCAGCCTGTCAAAAGGAAAAACATTTCTGAAACCAGCTGCAGCTGTGCCACCAAAACCTCCCTCCAATTTCATGAGATCACCAATGTTTCTAGATGGATTCTGTAGCCAAAAACTGCACTTGAAAGCATCTGTGTAAAGCAAGAGCAAAAGCCTCTAGGAATAACTTCAATTTCATTTACCTTTGCAATGGAGAGTGTCTGTTGTTCCATTACTTCATGTAGAACTGACCTTGTGCTTTCATTCATTTTATCAAACTCATCAATGCAGCAAATGCCATTGTCACTAAGTACTAGAGCTCCTGTCTGAAGAACCAGCTGTCGTGTTTCTGGATCCTTCATCATGTATGCAGTAAGACCAACTGCACTTGAGCCTTTGCCAGAGGTATACTGGCCTCGGGGAACCAGGTTATAGACATACTGGAGCAGCTGGGATTTGCTAGTTCCAGGATCCCCACAGAGAAGAATGTTGATCTCTGCACGGAAATTGCCTCTTCCTGTGTGAGTAAAATCCTTTCTTGATCCACCAAAAAGCTGAAGCAGAATACCCTATAAAAATGAAAATATCACTTGTTGTACAGATGTAACAGAGAAAACTCAACTGTTCAACTGAAACATCTGAAAAACAAACACTGCTAAAATTAACACAACTCAATGCATCTGGGTTTCAAGTATCAAAGACAGAATTTTTTTGTGTCATTGTAACCAGATTTTGGTTGGAACCTGAAGAATCCCCTTTGATGAAGGGTCCTTAGTTTTCTTCAACTCCACCCTTAGACTTGATGGGTCTTTATTAGCATGCTGAGAGGGTTATAACAAAGGAACTGTCATTACTTGTGTTCCCATTTCTTAAGTAAATCATTGTATGGTTTTGAATTATACTTTCAGGAACCTATGAACTATAATAATGTATAAATCTATTAAAAAAACCTCAAAGGAGTATACTTGGAAGAGGAATATTTGACGTCTGACAATACCTTGAGACCTGCTACTGATTGCAGTTTTTCTAGTACCTCACTTGACACTTCATTGAAAAACAGTCCCTTCTTGGATACATCCAAGTGAATGTTTTGATACTCCATAATTCAGAATCAACCAAATGTCATTTTGAAGCTACCCTTCTCTTGTGGATGCCTCTTCTCAGCAAGCACAGTTACTGTGTTACAGGTACTTACTTACCTTTGATCATCAGCAATCTGAACTTCCCGGAAATGTCCAAGATGCATCCTGCAATTAAATTTTCCCAGTTCTGCTGCCTTCCTACCTTTTCAGTTCCCTTCCCCCTACTTACCATTCCTTAATAGCATGAAAAAAATTATGATATACTTACAGCCAACTCTACCCTGACAAGACCATGACATTTTAAGACTTCTCAAGATAACAGCTTTTTGAATTTTTAAGTTTCAAGATACATTAACAGCAACTACAAACTTATACACATAAAAATACATGTCTTACAAGAGAAACACAGAACTTTTCACCTTTTTGATATCTTCATGCTCATAGATACTTGGAGCCAACGCGAAAGCAAGCCTCTCATATATGTCTGCTTTTTTAGAGAGCTCTTTGAGCATTTCCACACGTTCCTCTGTAAACCTCTTTTGCTCAGTTTCCTCATCAACGCAGTGCAGGCGTTTGGAGTCTGTCTTGTGATAGTGTATGACGTCGATGTGGGTCTTGTACACTGAGTTTACACTGCTGACCCGGGAGTTAACTCGAATGGGGACTGCCCTGTAGATACCTAAATACAAATTCCAGTCACACCGTTAGATACGGAGAAACACATTAATTCCAAACTCCAAAATTTTCCAAGTTCCCGGGAAGAGTAGAGCTTTTATAAACAGCCTAAATACTACGTCATCTAATTTCTCACTCTAAGTCATGTAGAATCCATATTTAAGTCACCTAGACCCATTTTTGCAGATAGACTTGTATGTTTTACATTTGTACCACAAGTGTTCTCAACGGTGAAAGCATTTTTGAAAAAAATTAAGGCTTGATGCTTTTGAAATTCCCACTCCTGCCAGCTTTTCCCCTCTCTTTTTAAGTGCCAAGTTTAATAACAGCTTTCTAATGCATTTCAAACAGCTTGGGTTTTTTTACAGCTGTTTTAAAGCAAAGTGGTTTATAATATGTTGCTATAGTATCACAAGACTTACTCCACATTATCACTCTCCTCCTGACTGCAGATGCTATTTAAGATACTGTGTCTTCTTCAGTTACAGCTTTAGAATGAAGGAATCAAGGTCAGACAGCCTGAGGATGTCTAGTCCAATTATAGGGTCAAACTGGAGTCAGCTGGACTCCACTGCTTGCTAAAGGCTGTGTCCCATCAGGTTTTGAGTATCTCAAAGACTCCACACAGCCTTGCCAGTCAACCTGTGATGAGGTTTGACCACACAAACAATAAAGTTTTTATTTTTAACTGGAATTGCCTGTATTTCAGCTTGTGCCCTCTGTGCGCCACTAGGCATCGTTAAGCAGTCTGACTTTATCTTCTTGACACGACCATTCCTCCACGCACACCAAATCAGGTGTTTCTAAACAAGCTGCTAAGAATCCCCCAAGCCTTCTATTCTCCAGGCTGAGCAGTCACAGCTTTCTCAGTCTTAAAATGTACAACCAAGGCTTCTGTTATTGTCATAGCCCTTTGCTGAATTCACTCTATATGTTCATGTCTCCCCTGCCCTGGGAGACCCCACAACGGGAGCCAGTACTCCCTCAACCTGCTGGCAACACTCCTAATACAGCCCAGGAGAATGCAGGCACCACAGCCATGGTCTGTCAAGCACTGCTTCCTTCCAGTTTTTTGTCTGCAAGTTTGCTGAAGGTGTAGAACACTGTCCCAATCAGAAAAGGTTTCCAGGATTATTGGCTCTATCACCTTTCCCAGGGCTCAAGATGAAGCTGACTGGCCTGCAGTTCCCCGGGTCTCCTCCTCACTGTAAGGAGTGTCATTGGCTTTTTTTCCTAGTATTTTAGCCAGTCCCTGTGACTTTTTAAAGATAACTGAGTGGCTTTGCAAAGAAAGTGTCCAGCTCCCTCAGCACTTGGAAGTGCATCCCATCAGGTCCCTTTACATACAGTTAAGTTCAATGAAAAAGAAAAATGGAAACACTCAAACCGAATTTTACCTGTGACATTAACTCTGTCACCTGGCTGAACTTTATCAACAAGGTCATTGTGAGCAAAGAGTGCCACTGTATGCGGGGTTTGTCCAGCTGGCATATCTTCAGGAGACTCCTGCAGTTTGATCTAGCAAAGACACCACGTAAGTTTCAGATGCAAAAAAGCAGAGCTTTTCCACAAAGCGTACAACAGGATTTTGAATTAACAGTCTTCAGAATCATTCTGAATCAGGAACATTGCTCAGGAACAAAATATCCCCACCCAAACAGCAAAACTGATTACTGATTAAAAGAGATTATGAAAATGAGAATTCTGTTGATTGCTACTGGCATGGATAAAATGCTGCTAAAAACAAGGTTCTCCTAGTCTAGACAGAAGTGCACATACTGTATATAAAGGGGTTTCCATACAGAAACGTTAAGAGGTGTACATACTTCATTTCATCCTCCTAATGCATTTCTTCTCCAAAGCAGGCTTACTGTTTCACTAAGTTATTTCACCCATTTCCTGGTTCCAAAACACTTTTTCTTTTCAAACCATTAAATCTCAAGATACGTAACTAATGCTGTTGATGATTTTAGGAGGCTGGGGGAGCAAAAACTAGCACTTTAGCCACTACCTAGGCCAACATACCATCTGTTTGTCAGAGAACATGGATCTGTTGTGAATCAGCGCCATACTGTGCGTTGTGTTACAGTTCTTGCACACTGATGGTTCAGCAATCCTGCCACGGTCGATTTCCACTCTGGTGGTGAAAGCGCAAACCTGGCATCTAAAGAATGCTTCCTGCATCTCAGGAATTAACTGGGAGCTTCTGATGACCATGCCACTGATGGTGATGAGCTGATCAATGTCTACAAAAATAGAGACTCGTGTCATGACCTTATACTCTTAAAATTTAAATAACCTTCAAAATTTCACCTTACAATAGTTTTTAGGCAGAAGGTACATAGGTTACTACTATTCTGTTTAAGGAAAAAGAATCATAAATGCATAATACAAACATTCTAATTTACAGGAGTATGTACACAAAAGAATGAGTCCTTTGCACTTGCAGAACTAAGAATACGAGTAAATTGGTGATAGGAGAGATTTCCTTTATGGATAGATTATTCTGTATTTGGGCTCTAAAGCATTTGCTTCTGAAACAGACATGAATGGAAGAAATTGGTCTGGATGGACCACAAGTACAGTTTTACACAGTCTTAACGTAACCCTATGTTAGTATTCACTAAGTTTATGGCAACATTTAAGATTCTTGTACAACATGGTAAGCAAAAAGTTTACCTTCAGGGTTTAGATTTCTCATATTCCTGGTCTTCAGTGCATTATATGGCCTTACTTGAATTTGATGCTCTAGTATTGAATCGGGGTAACGATCAAAAAAGATCTCATTGGCAGCCATGTCAAATGTTGGGATAACTTCCTGTATTAGAAACAGCTTACAAGTTAAATCATAGAATGAAGTAATTAATGCATAAAGCATTTTATGTGCTGCTGATCAGCCAGTAATGACTAAAAGTTACAGCATCTGAACACTGTCCTATGTAATACAAAACCTGCTGTTCAGATCAGATTTATTCAATCACTTAAGTATTGCAAGGGGTGGAAGTACAAAACTCTGGACATTGCAGTTCACCAGCTAACTTTGCATGCACGAGCTACTCACTGTTTCTATGGTCATCTACTATGAAACAAGACATTTTATATTCCATAAGATAAAGTAGCCACTGAGATTACACTGAACATGTGCAGTATGCACTGCATTTAAACAAGCATTTTAAAACCCAGAAATATGAAAGTGCCACCTGAAAGCCAGAAAACAAGTGCACTACTTCACCTGAGGATAGTAGATCAGTTGCCTGTAGAGATTTTCATCAAATGATCTTAGATGGTCACAATTTACGTTCAGGAATGGTTCCCCAACCATATTAATCTGCAAGGGAGTTAGGAAATTTTTAGCTGATGGGCAAGACTGAAAAAAGAAAAGCTGAATTACAAATTATTGTGTGAAAAGTACCTCTTGAAGTCGTTGCATGTAGCGTGGCTCATTAAGATCCAGGCCAATGTCTTCATCCTCTTTGTCCAGTGGATCGATGAAGCGCTGGAGAAATCTCTGAATGTCAGAGGTAAAAGAAAGACAGGAAAAATGAGCAGAATTTAGTAGTACAAAAACCTCCTTTGTATCAGATTCAACAAGTATTTGTTCAAATCAGACTAGCTTTTCATTTTAAAAAAAAGGAAGAAACAAAACCCACCTGGAATTTTTCTTTGCATGAGGCCACATTAACATCTGTTCCCCAAATAACAAGCCTCTGTCCAAGAGATTGCTCGGTTCCTACTATATCCTCTGCCAGCTGCATGGAAACAAGCATATACAAATATTTGTATGTTTAAAAAGAAGTTATCAGATACAAGAGGTGAGACATCCACCTACCCCATCCGAGTGCAAATCCACTTGTCTGGCTTTACGGGCAGAGCCAAGATCTGGCCTCTGCCTGACTGGAGTTCCTCGTACACCACTTCGTGGGGTACCCTCTACCCTGGAGCTGGGTGTGCCGTAAGTCAGAGGTGAACTGATGTCAAAGTCAAGAGGAATGGCTAAAAAAGGAAGTGTTTTGTGGTGATTACTGAGACATTTTATACCTGGAGCAGACTAAAATTCAGCCTCTGCATTTGTCTCATCATTCCTTCAATTCTGTGATAAAATGAGTAGTATCAGTCAAGCCCAGTGTTTTGTCAAAACACACAATGTTGCCAGACTCCCTAGAACTTTTGTGTTAACAACTCTTCTCAAAGACCCCAAGTTCGAATAAAGCTTCCCTAGAAAACTTTACAGCAGTTCTGCATTTTAAAACTACACTGGTGTTCAAGCATAAAAACATGCAGAATTTTAGATTAAGCACTTTTTTTAGTATTTTGAGGGTGGTAAGAGCAAGTGACACAATCAACAACTACTTGAAATTGATTGAAAAGAATCCTGTATATAAAAGCAAGAAAGGCTTTCTGTGGCAAACAACCTAGTTCCCTCCGTGTTAGTAGTTTCATTACTCTTTCTATAAGTAAAATTTAAAAACTAATGTACATTCCCTGATACATATTCCCATGCTAACCGGAAGCTACGATAGAGATCTGCACCCCAGACACTGACTGCACTCCTGAAGAGTTCACTATACGAAATTCAAATGAGAAGCATGAGACAACGCTCATTGTTTCCTCCAGCGTTTTTCAGCCGGATCTGGCCCGAGGCCGGGGCGGTACAGGCGGCCCCGGGGCTGCATCCCCAGGGCCCGCACAGCGCGGAGCCGCCCCAGCCCCAGCCCCAGCCCCAGTCTCAGCCCCAACCCCAGCCCCAACCCCAGTCCCAGCCCCAGTCCCAGCCGCAGCCCCAGCCGCAGCCCCAGCCCCAGCCGCAGCCCCAGCCCCAGCCCCAGCCCCAGCCCCAGTCCCAGCCCCAGCCCCAGTCCCAGCCCCAGCCCCAGCCCCAGCCCCAGCCCCAACCCCAGCCCCAGCCCCAGTCCCAACCCCAGCGCCAGCCGCAGCCCCAGCGTACCGGAGTGGCGGAACTGCGGGGGGCTGGAGAACAGCGCATCGGCGGCGCCGGGGCTCTGCACGTCGGCGGGCGGGGACGTGGGCATGGGCTGCAGGTCCCCGGTGGAAGTGGAGTCGTCTGTCCGACGCTTCTGGGAAGGAGGAGAGCGAGCATCTTGTGCTGCAAGACACAAGCGCACCCGGAGCCGGCGTTAAAACAGCCAGGCGGACCGAGGGAGAACAGCCCCGGGGCAGGGAGCCCATCCCTTCCCGCCGCAGCACTTACGAGTCGGGGGGTTGCTGCCCCGGCCGCGCTTGCCCCGTCGGCGACTGGGAGTGGAGGCTGGCGACGACATGGCGCTGCTGCGGCTCCAGCGGCGGTCCTACCCTGGGGGGTAGGTTGTCGGCAAGAAGAATGAGCGCGGCGGGCGCTCCGCCACCAGCCGAGCCCTGACCGGCGGGTTTCCGTCCCTTTCCTCCCCCGGCGGCCGCGACCCCCGCCCGCTGCCCTCACCCACCCGTACAGCGCCACTAACCCAGCCACACTCCGCGCCAAAGCCAGCGGCGTGCGCGCGCCCTCCCGGGCTTTCTGGCCAATGGCGAGGCGCGATCGTAGCGGGAGCGCCCAACGAAGGCAGAAAGGGGGGATGCGGAACAGAGAGGGAAAGGAGAAAGGAGATGAATCCTCTGGAGCCTCGAAGTGACGGTCGCGCTCCGGTCGACTTGCTACAATAGAGAAAGAATTATAATGCAGGTTACTACCTGTGGTACAAGACAGAGGCTGCCCTCAGTAATGGCACATCGCCTCCCCCCCGCAACCTAGCATGGAGCCGCCCGCACCTTGCCGAATTTCGCGGCAAAATTAGGGCTGCCGGGAGGCGTGGGGAGGTTGGAGCAGCCCATTCTCTAAGGAGGGGGGAACCACTGCTGTATCCAGCATTACTGTCCCGGTCCGGGTTCCTTGGTACCACAGAAGCCTGGAGCTCCTGGAGCGTGTCCAGCGAAGGGCAATAAAGATAATTAAGGGGCTGGAGCATCTCTCTGATGAGGAAACGCTGAGGGAGCTCTCGGGCCTGTACAGTCTCGAGGAGAGACGACTGAGAGGGAACCTCATCAACGTCTATCAGTATCTATTAGCGAAGTTGCCAAGAGGATGGGGCCAGGCTCTTCTCGGTGGTGCCAATCAATAGAACAAGAGGCAGTGGACCGAAACTGATGCTCAGGAAGTTCCATCTAATATGAGGAAGAACTTCTTTCTTGTGCACTGACCGAGCACTGGAACTGTTTGCCCAGAGTGTGGAGTCTCTTTCAGTGGAGATCCTGAAGCATTGACTGGATGCAGCCCTGTGCCATGTGCCTGAGCAGAGAGGTTGGAGCAGATGGCTCACTGTGGTCCCTTCCAACCTGGTCCATTCTGTCACTTTGTGTGTGCATGTCCTGAGCCCATCCTGCCACGAGAGACATAAAAGCGCCCGAAAGGCTCTTCCCGGCCGCCGGCCCTTATTCCGCTAGGAACAGTCCGGCGGAGCGCTTCCCTGCCCGGGCTCAGCAGCCCGCATTCCCCCGGCTGGCGGTGGATGCGGCGGGAGGCGGGCCCTTCCCGCCCGCTTCCTCGCCTCCTTCCCGGGGGGCCGGGCAGCATGGCAGGGGTGCAGCAGTGCCTGCTCCAGCTGCACCGCTGCCTGCAGCCCGGCGATGCCGCCGGCAGCGCCCTGCACGGATACGGCCTGCTCCGCAGCCTGGCCGAGACCTGCGTGGCCAGCCTGGCCAGCGGCGAGCAGGGTGCGCCCGCGGCCCGGCCCCGGCGGGGGGAGCGGGGCGGAGCGGGGCTGCGGAGGGCTCGCTGCCGCCGGGACACACGCACCGGGCCGGGGCTTCTGCGGGGCCCTCGCCCCACGCTTTGTGTCACGGGTGGATCCGAGGGAGGGAGGGTCTCTTGCCCCAGATAAGCGGGGTAAAAGCACTTGGGTGCGGGCCCCTCTGCGCTGAGCTGCCCCTAGGCTGGCTTTCCCTCGGCCCTCAGCAGGGCCAGGCTCCGGTGCGAGGGCACAGCCTCAGGCCCGGGCCATGGGGGAGATCACTAGCACCCACAATTTGTTGTGGGTTTTTTTTTTGGTGCCCAAGGCGTCATGTCTCCCTTCTGCACCGGGGGATGGGATGGGATGGTCTGGGTGGTGTGCCCGAAGCCAGACACCTGATGGTTCCTTTGCCTCCCTGCAGCGCTGCACCTGTCCCTGGTGTTTTCCCAGGAGCATGGCTTACTCGTCTTTATCCACAAATCCCTCACCATCGAGGAGGTAAGTTGGCAAACTTTAAAGTAGTGTTTAGGTAGTGCTGTATGCACAAAATGTAACTTCAATTTTTATTTTTTTTTAACTTTTCAGTTTCGAGATTGCAGGGAAGAAGCGTTGAAGTTTCTTTGTGTCTTTATGGAAAAAGTTGGTGACAAAATTCATCCTTATGCCTGTAATATTAAGGTAGGTGAATGAAAATTATTTCCTAAAAGTGTTTTTGTCAGATAGTTGAAACTAGTCTGGTGGATGTCATAGCTATACTTCCCCCCTCCAAGTCAGCCTTGCCCATCTCTAGTGTTCTTAGAGATGAAATAATTTTAATTTGACATAAGCTGTAATTCATACCACAGAACAGTGTGGAATTGTTTGTCCAGCTGTAGACTTAATTTTATTAACTTTTCTTTATAGAACATCGTAGATATTAGTTCTGAAAATCAGTTATTTTCACTAGAAAAAGTTTTTATTTTTTATTTTAATTTTTTTTAAATTACAATTTTCTGATCATAGATTAGTAGCTACTTATTGTAAGGACTGATAGTACTGAGGTAGAAGACTTGCTCTGTGTGCCTTTTACTGCAGAAACTGCAATTTCTTTGCTCGAGTTGGGGTTTTATGTCAGACAGTGCTGCAGTATTGTCAGTGCAGCCATTTCCAGGACTAGATACTGTTTTAGTCTTTTTAAAAAATCTGAAGCTTGTAAAGAACAGATACTTAAAGAGGTAGAAGAATATGTTATCTTTGAATTTCCATCTTTACTTACAAGTATTGTTATTTTAATTGTCTTTGCTGTGTAGCAAACTTGTCTTAGTGTCTATACCAAAGAGAGAGCAGCAAAATGTAGAATCTCAGCTCTGGAACTTCTGATTAAGGTAAAACGCATTTTATAAATCTCTCTTGTTTCTAGATAAGAAGTAGAAAATCTGCTGTATTACTATAGTTACACTGTATCATGCAGAAAATCTGTATCACAGAGTCGCAGAAAAGCTGAGTTGGAAGGGATCCACAAGGATCATCGAGTCCACCTCCCGGCCCTGCACAGCACCATCCTCAAAAGTCATACCACGTGCCTGAGAGCAGAGAACTATTTTCTCATACCCAACCCAAGCTTCCCCTGACACAGCTTCAAGGCCATTCCCTTGGGTCCTGTCACTGGGCACCAAAGAGGAGAGATCAGTGTCTGCCCCTCCTCTTCCCCTCACAAGGAAGTTGTAGTCTGCAGTAGCAAAAGAACAGTGATAGCTAATATTTAGATCTTAAAATAAAACGTTTTAACAACAGATTGTCTTCAATATTCTCCAGTAGGTTGCTCAGATGTGGGCATGTCATTCCTTCATCTGTTGGAGCAAGACACAGTTGTTTTGTTCCAGATCTCTCTCTCAGTTTATTATGATTATTTAAGGAGAAATATTGCTGTTCAATTGCATTCTTGCTTTAAAACACTACTATATATACTATTATAATATGAAGTATTTGGAAAGTGTGGAGGAGGAGACTTTTTTCCCAGAAATTTAGTTGCTGTGTGAGACAGTAGTTCCTTTGAATGCATTTAGACCCTTCTTTTGTAAGTGCTTTTGTGCCTAGTTGGGTTTGTTTATAAGAAACAAAACTCCCTTCTGAGTTATTCTGAGTCAGTTCTGTGAATTGGATTGGCTTTGTACTAGCAGGGAGAGAAATACACTGATAAAAGCTACTGCAGACTTGCTAAGCCTGTGCTCTAGTGGAGTTTATATGTACACATGTATAAATCATACTGTGTATAGGTTTCATTCGATGATCTATTTATAATATGCATGCTATAAATTAAAAGGTGTAAGGTATGTATTTATGCACGGGTAGGAAGGTAGTTTGTAGGTAAAGTAGATTGCATGCCATTATTCTTCTTTGGACAAGCCACCTTAGATCTCTTTCATTGAATAGCATACTTGCTGACTGAAGCTGATCTTACTTGTATGAGCTCTGTTTTTGTTTAGACCAAATACTATTGGGGTATTGATCTTAATGGTTTTCCTTTTTTTTTTTTTAAATCCATCTTAGTTGCTTCACAGTTTACAACGTTCCTGTCTGATGGAAGAAATGAAAGTTAAAGAGATATTTAATAAATTTTATGGGGAGCTTGCTACAAAAAGTAAAATTCCTGATACAGGTAGGCCTTAGCTTTTCTTCAATCATTCACCTGTACTCAGCACTGGTGAGGCTTCACCTCAAATCCTGTGTGCACTTCTGGGCCCCTCACTACAAGAAGGACATTGAGGGGCTGGAGCAAGTCCAGAAAAGGGCAGCCAAGCTGGGGAAGGGTCTGGAGCACAAGTCCTGTGAGGAACAGCAGAGGGAGCTGGGGGTGTTTAGCATGGAGAAAAGGAGGCTCAGGGGAGACCTCATCACTCTCTACAACCACCTGAAAGGAGGCTGTAGCCAGGTGGGTTGGTCTCTTCTCGCAGGTAACAAGTGACAGGACAAGAGGAAATTACTTTAAGTTGTACCAGGGGAGGTTTAGATTGGATATTAAGAACAATTTCTTCACAGAAAGGGCTGTCAATCATTGGAACAGGCTTCCAGGGAAGTGGTGGAGTCACCACTGCTGGACATGTTTAGAAGATGTGTAGATGTGTCACCTGGGGACATGGTTCAGCAGTGAGACTTGACAGTGTTGGGTTAGTGGTTGAACTTGATGATCTTAAAGGTCTGTTCCAACCTAAATGATTCCATGATTCTAAAGCCCTTTGTAATCTTATTCTAATCCTGGCTAGTGTTGTCCTCAAAGCTGCAGTTTTAGTGTGATAGTTCCTGCACTGTTCACCTCTAAAGTGAGCTCATCAGTTCTGCCTTGCCTGGTTATATTATTTATGGCATATTAGTAGGAGCTCCAGTTTGATCATTATGGCTAGTTACTGCTGAATTCTTGGCTTTACAAGTCTACTCCTCATAAAACTTGTTGTGCCTGCATAGAATCCTTTGGTCTGAATTCAAGCCTAGAAACTTCTGCTAGCTGTTGGCCTTAACAAGTGCTTCCTCAGTGTGTGTGGCCTTTAAATTAGTTTTCTGAGCCCTGTTTAAAAATAGTAGATGTGTTTAGCTTACTGGTGTGAGAGAAGGTTGCATTTCACATTGTAGTTTATAGCTAAATGGGTATATATGTATGAGTATGTATATGAAGATGTTTGCTCCACACTTTAATCAGCAATTACACAGTTAGGTATGGTTTTCTCATGGTTGCGAGTTAATAGGAATTGCACTGAGAATGTCAAAGCAATGATTTCAGTAATTAAGATTTAACAATATTAAAAATTACTTTCTAGTATTGGAAAAGATTTACGAGCTTTTGGGAGTTCTGGGAGAAGTCCAGCCTAGTGACATGATTAACAACTCTGAAAAACTATTCCGAGCTTATTTGGGAGAGCTTAGAACACAGGTATGGTTGGAGTTTCTTTTCATTCTTCAGGTTTTTTTGCATTGCTTTGGTTTTGTGGTTTTTTGGGTTTTTTTTTCATTTGAAGGGTATGGCACTGGCTGTTGGAATACTACTGTAGCTAGTTTGTAGGGATCTAACTGGACAATAAATGCTTCCTGAAGGACTGTTTAAGTTGTATTCTCTGGCTCTGAGAAGCTTTCGAAGTGAAAATTCAAGGCCATCATAACAGCAAATTAACCAATTCACTGTGCAAAAAGATGGCTTCTGATGGTCATTCCCCAAGAAATGTTATTTTGTCATGCACTGGTAGTTTCTGATTTGTTCTATACTGGCTGCAAAGTTCTTGTGTGTGAGGTAAGCATCACATTTCTGCTGAACTTTGGTATATTCTGAGTTTTTAAGTACTTTTATGACATTAGTGTATTTTGTCTAAGTCTTGGTATGGTTGGTCTTGGTGGAACATTTCCATGCTTTTCAAATGATCTCTTGTGCATCCCTCCAAAAGGTGTGACACTTAGGAGTAAAGATATTTCTGTGGAGTTGTTTCATAGAGTTGGGTGCTGATATAACTATTAAGTTGAAATAAGTTATTTACCTACACTTCTAGGAACTGGGAAGCCTTGGTGTAAATTTATCTTAGCTCTAGGGTATTTTATTCTTTTCAGATGACATCTGCTATAAGGGGACCCAAGCTACCTCTTGTAGCAGGGTGTCTGAGGGGGCTGGTTGCACTCATGTATAACTTCACCAAGTCTGTGGATGAAGGTATGTTCTTTTTCTGTGTGAAAGGCAGTAACACATTTTGAAAAGCAGTTTTACAGACAGTTGTACATTTAATTATTACACAGCCAAAATGTAGCACCATTTCTGTGTGTAAACTCAGGAATAAAATTTCCTTGTTAGTAGATGGTTTATGCAAAATACAGAGTCACACAGTCCTTGCAATCACTCTGTGTGAAGTGGCTTCATCAGTGTTTTTCTATATGTAAATCTTTGAAGTGCTGTTTTCTGACCACATATTGGGCAGCTGTGAGAGCCACAATGAAGCTGGAATGCAGTTTATGGAGATGCATTTCTCTTAAGAGTCTGCTTAAAAACGGGTATTCAGAAAAATCGGGTAATATAGACGTACAGTCTCTTTTCAAATTTATGAGTATTTCAGGAAAAAAGTCTCTGTCTCTTAAAATGAGATCTATAAGGCTTCCAGTATCACTTCTTCACACCAAGTTTAGATAAGAATATCTTAGTCTTCATTCTGCCTACTGTATGTCAGTAGTGAAATACTCACTATTGGATTGTGTCACAGATCCTCAGACTGCAAAGGAGATTTTTGATTTTGCAATGAAGGCAATCAACCCACAGGTAAATCTGCTACACGTTAATTGTTCTGCATAAACCAGTTAGGCCTGGTGAAGAGTAAATCATGGTGACAAACCTTTTCTGATATTGCAGGTTGATCAGAAGCGATACGCAGTACCTCTAGGTAAGATGTAAACTATTTCCATTCATGCTGAGGTGGATGCTGTCTTTTGTCTGGAATTGTTTATGATTTACTGGATGTGTCCACATGTCTCTAGTCTATAATCTAAGATGGCCAGGGGGAAAGCTGCTGTACTTCAAGTTGGAATATAGAGTTTAACAAGTATTTGATTAAACTAGTCAAGGTCTAATCAGCTTATGTATAGCAACATTATACTTGATGCCATTTGCCCCTCTGGAGTAGTAAAAACCTGCAATGTGAGAAAGAAGTGGTAGAAATAAGAGGAATGTAGCTAATTAGGAGAAAAGAGGTGATCATGGATTGAGTTTAAAAAAATCAGAGAATTTCACTGGAAGAAGGAGAAAAAGAATGGGGCCAAAAATCAGAAGATTAGAAATTGCAAAAATGCAAGGTTTGAGTACTAGCCCATGGTAACTGTGAGGAGTAAAACCCTCTTTAAAGATAGTCTGTCCTCTCCCCAATTAATTAATTAGGGATCTTGAAATATCATTTATGTTTATATTTGGAATAGTGAAATTACCTGTAATCTGGATTCTTTATTTGTCTGCATCACAGTTTGGCAGAGGAGGGACTTGTGCATATATCCTGACAACAGAAACCAGGTTCTTCTGAATTGTGCAGTCAAGTATTCTTATTTATAGCCACTGAAGTCCCTTTCTTTTTCAATATTAACGTAAATTACATCAGAACACACCTGAGCATTCCATAATGGTGTACATTTAAAAAGAGGATTTTGGAAGGTTGTTTTTATGTTTCAGTTCTTAGTGTTTGGATACTGATACTGTAGAATATCAGTAGAGGCTAGAGGAATACGTTTTAGACTCTCCAGTCATGGTGAGTCTGCCTACCTGAAGTTCTAATGTGGACTTTCACAGTCTGGGCTGGTTGTGTAAAATGTAATATAAGTCTGGTTTTCAATGAGAATTGTTTTTAAATTGCAGCTGGGTTGCAGTTGTTCAGCTGGCACTCTGCTCAGTTTGGAGCCTTGCTCCTGGACAACTATGTGTCCCTTTATGAAGTGATGTGCAAATGGTGTGGCCACATGCATCAGGAGCTGAAGAAAGCCAGTTATTCTGCACTAGATTCATTCCTCAAGCAGGTGTGGTAACTTCACTTGGATCTCCAAGTCTAAAGCAAAATTAAATTTCTTGAAATAGTGGGAATATTTGGTGCTTGGAAGTTCAGTGAATCTATTTAAAGAATAATTACTTAGTTTGAAGTGCTTTGTATTACAAGCTGGGTACCTTCTAAGACTTATTGTAACTTTGTGAAATGCTGGAATATTTGTATCTTTTACAGATTTCCTTAATGGTGGCTAAAGATGCAGAGCTACACAAAAGCAAGTTGCAGTTCTTCATGGAGCAGTTCTATGGAATCATCAGGAGAATGGATTCGAGCAGCAAAGAATTGTCCATCGCCATTCGCGGATATGGGCTTTTCGCAGCAGTATGTGGAAAAAATTTATTCTGCTGAAGGAGCTTACTGAAAGCATGTGAAGCTAGGATTCATATACCATGCATTTTACAGTTTCACATAGCTCTTTTAATAGGGAATGCTTCTGTTTCTGGAATAAGTGTTGGACTGAATTAATTACACCATAAAATAACTTTTGCATGAAAATTTTTAAAATGTGTACTGAATCTAATGGGAACCCTTGCAGCATTGGGTTGTAGTTGTAGTTACTTCTTGTGCACAAGTTCTGAAGTGGAAAAACAGGAGCTTCATTTACAGCTCTCACAAAACTTCAGGATGTGCTTAGTTGCTTAGGTACAGGCAATACCTTGTTATCTCTCTCTGCATTTAAGTGGTAGAATCCAGGCTTCAGTCTGAAAGTCGTTCAGAGATTCTTACAGAGCTCACTCAAGCAGCTAAAAGGCACTGCTGACATTTAGGAAGTGATTTGTGAAACAACCACAAAGTAAAATACAACAAGAAGCAACAAACAAAACCATGCATACATACCATTGTCGATGGCAGATTTGTTTGTCAGGAAGCAGGAACAACTTCCAATTTCTATCAGCAGTCAATTAAAATGGGAAAATAACAATAAAGTTAATGTTCAATAAAGAAAAGGTGGTATTTATGTATTTGCAGCCTCTGTGCTTGATGGTGGTACCACAACTTTTATATAATAAAATTCTAAATTGGGGTTTTTTTGTCTCCCAAAGCAAAAATTTGTCTCCCAAAGCAAAATAAATGAAGATTATTTAGAGAGGTTTAGGAATTGCAATTGAATAGCTGGTTACTAGCTGAATCCTCTTTTTGCTATCTTCTGAGTACATTTGTTTGTAGAACTTTCCATTGTTCAAACTTTGTTCAAACCTAGTCTTCCTCTTCTGTGATATGAGGGAGAAAGGGATTGAGTTCAAGGTATTGGTTCCAGAAAAAAGTGAAGTATTTCCAATTACTGAGTTGAAAGAGCCCTATTAAAAACATCTATTATGGAATGCAAGAACTTAAAATTGCATAATGTAAATAGAGAGATAGGATAGTGATGCCTTAAGTTTTGGCTTCCTTGTTTTTCAGATTCTGTGCTGCCTAGGGGTGTAGTTCTGAGACTCATATTAAGTGCTAGTAAGTTCTCTTCACAGAGTGGGTAGACAAAACAAATCCTTTTCCTGCTGAAGACCAAGGACAAGGAGTACAAGTTTCAGGCCCAAAGGCATACTGCAAATTTTAACAAATTTAATGCTGCAGTACCTATAAATCTGTAATATGTTAAGACACACTAATAGTTGTTACTGTGTTCAGGTTAAATCTTGGCCAAGCATCAGAGACTGGGTTGTGAGGGAGTAGAGTCTTGGTGCTGCTGCAAGTTGTGACTGTAGCACTGAGCTTGTGTTCATGCTTGGTTCAGTTTCAAGGCAGAATATTTCTTTAATTGCTAAAATATTCTTAAAGTAATACTTGAAGTTCTGCAAGTGATAAATGAATAGTCTTAATTTTGTCAGCATGTTTTTAGACTGGATTCAACCTTTAGGCTAACAGCCATATTTGACTGTTGTTTCATGAAGCAGTGCATTCTTTTCCATGGTCAGTTCCCTACCACAGCTCTTGCCTCTGACTTGGTTCGTGTCCACAAGGACTGGTTTTTGACCTAGTTCATGTTGTGATTTACAAATCATTCTATAGAAATTTGTAAGCTTTGTTACAAACCCTCTGCTACTCTTTGGGATACTTTCCACTTGTTTATTAGTTTAGGAATAGTCTTTATAGGTTCAGTTTGTACAGGACCTATAACAATAAAAGTTCAGAATTTGGGTTGCTCAGTTAAGTGTTTAATAGTAGTAACCTGTGAGTGAATCAGTTAAGCTACATTAAGGTAAGCCACTTACTACTTTAATGCAGCTAATATAAGTGAATCTAAGCATCCATAATGCCATATTTAAGATATTTACAGCTAAACTCCCACGTTTTTCAGGCTGAATATTGAATTTGTGTCACTGAAAGTTTAAGTATATACAGTAAATTACACTGCATTAGTGAACTATAGTCCATGTCAGGTACTGTGTTTCTCGTACGTGTAAGGAGTACTTGAAGTTAGTTTATTTGGATGTATTGAGTTTCTGGAAAAACTTTGAATATTATTCCTGTTATGGTTCAGTGAAGACATGGCTGGGTTTCAGTGTTACAGCATGCATTTATTTGCTCAGCTCTACAAAATTGCCAAACCAAATTTTTATTTTCTCTCTGTAAGCCCTGTAAAGCTATACATTCTGAGGATGTGGACAGCATGTACGTGGAGCTCCTTCAGCGTTGTAAGCAAATGTTCCTCACAGAAGCAGAAACGATAGATGACCATCTGTATCAGCTACCAAGTTTCCTCCAGTCCATTGCAAGTGTGATATTCCATATAGATACAGTAAGTGGAGTATTTAAAGTACCACTCAATTCTTTATGCAGTTGCAGATGTGTGAGGAGGTAATAGCTGTGAACCTAGCTATGGTAAAAGGTGTTTATTTAACTGAAATGTGATGACATCCCTAGGGGATGGGAAGAATATCAGGAGAATGCTCTAATGGATTTTATTTGAACAAAGAAAATGCACTGAATGAGCTAAATAAAATACTACAGTGCATGATAGGCAAATGTGAATTTATGAATTTATGTTTTTATTTATTTTATGTTCTTTATTTGGACATAGCCACAACCGTTTGGTGTTTATACTCTGCTGCTGCTTTGTCTTTTGGTACTGATAGTTAGCATGTTGAGACTGATACTCTGATTCTGCTAAGATGTTATGCTGTCTGTTTAAATGAGTACTTTCTGGATCTTACATGTAGCTGTGAAGTAGTATTGGGACATACATTTTGTGTTCAGGTGGTTATGGATAAACAGATTATAATGCTGTTACTGTTTCATTAAATTGGTACTTTCCTAGTAAGCTTAAAACTAAATTCACTGAAACACTAATCTCCTCAGGAGCTACTTTGCAAATTGTGGTCCAGGAAATTTTCTTACTCTGTTTGTTTAGTTTTATTTGGGGAGGATTTTGTTGTTGTTGTTGCTTTTTGTTTGTTTCTTTCTTTGGGGTTTTTTGTATGTCTAAGATGAATTCACTTGCTCTTGTAACAAAGTAACATGCTGAAATAATTTCACAAAATTTGCATAATGGATGTTTTGTTTTTCTTTATTCTAGATTCCTGAGGTATATACTCCAGTTCTTGAACATCTAGTCGTGCTGCAGATCAACAGCTTTCCACAGTACAGTGAAAAAATGCAGCCGGTCTGTTGCAGATCTATAATAAAGGTGTTTCTGTCTCTCTCAGGAAAAGGTCCAGTTCTCTGGAGCTTTATTAGCACTGTGGGTGAGTCTGTGATTCATTGGAGCTTTTTGGGATCATGGGGTTTTTTTTCTTTGATTGTTTGGTTTTGTTGGTTTTTTTTTTCCCTAAATTGCTTAACTGCTTCTAGGAGAAAAATGTGGAATAGCCATTCAGGATCAAAAATGAAGCTTGTGCTGTTCTCTAATAATGGAGGTTGAGTGTTTTCATGGTGATATTTTTCAGGATTAAAATTAATTTCAGGAAGTTAATACTTTCAGGAATGCATTTAACAGTCATTTTGGATAACAAAGTGGATATTATTTAGGGCAGGAGAATACACGTTTGTGTTAAGGCTTGCGTTCCTGCTCTGAAGAATTGTGGGAAGAAAGGGATTTCATAGAAAAGTGTACAAAAATCTCTTCAATGTCCTTTCAGTTACCCCTACAAAATAGCACAGAAAACAGGGTGAGTGTTATCTCTATTAGAAATGCAATTTTTTTCATGCTCTGGAGCTTCTAAATAGTAAAATTCCAAATATGAAGTTAGTCAAGTATAGTTCTGTGAGTATAATACTGAATATGTCAGCACCGGTAACTGACACTTCCAGTAGTCTCAAGCATGCTGAGACATTTCAATGATTTTCAGAAATTATTTTTTATTTCTTTCAACTATTTATCATGGCTTTTCTCTGTTGCTGGAGAATTTTCATTGTTTCCCATGTTCTTGAGCTGGGAAGTGGTACACCCAAGTACCATGTTGATCCTAAGTCCGTGAAAATCATTGGGGGTTGTTGCCTTTTCAATAAGGGTATTATGGGTGATGTCTTGGTCATCGTTCATAATCAGGAAAAAGTCAAAGCAGTATTGAGGAAAAGCTGTAAGAAGCAAGTTCAGGATTGGTTACCTGTGGAACATCCTAGAGTCAAGACTCTGATTTGGGCTATTTTGTCCTTAAAGGAAAAAATCTGTGTTCTTTTACCTCTCCTTTACCATGACAGAGCATAGAAAACTGATTTGTTTCATTGTTAATGTAATGAGTGATATGAATGCCTTGCTTTCTAAGTCTATTCAGGGAATTTGGTTTTTTGTTTGTTTCAGTGCATCAGGGATTAATCAGAATTTTCTCCAAGCCAATCACATTTTCGAAGGTAAAATAACTTTAAACTGTTTAAACGTATTTGTTTCATTTAGATTCCTAGAACATACATTGCTTTCCAGTTCTTGACAACCTAACCCAGTAAACAAGGGAAGGCCCTTGTTTAAAAAGAAGCAAAATTAGTACTACCCATTTTGTTATCAGTTCATTAGTTAGTTATTAGTTATTAGTTATTGGCTCATTTGTTCTTAGTCTCTCATCCCCTTTGCTCAGCACAGAGTGGATGTGCCTCTTATGCTGAATAAAGAAAATTACAGGAAATAGACGTCTGTCAGGTTGTCTGTAAGTTGGTTGTAATTAAAGTCATCCAGCCTTCTTCCAGGTTAAATTTTGGACATTTTAAACATTACTGGATGCTTATGTTAAGCAAAGTTATTAAAGCTTTTTAGTCCTGTGCAGCAGAATAGCTGTAGAATTTCTTAAATAACTGAGCACTAGGAGGTCAACCTTAGAGGTTTTTAGTTTTTTTCCTGAAAGAAGGTAGTTGTTTTGTGCTCTTTTCAGATTGATGGAGAGAGCTAAACATTTCATGTTGCAACTGGCAGCAGTAATGTTACATTTGTGTTCCGTGGGTCAGGTAGTTTCATAGATAGTTGTACTGGGATTTGACTGAGATTAATGGGGTTAGTTTTTCCCATAGCAGCCCTCATGGAGCTGTGCTTGTATTTGTAACTGTAAATGTATTGATAACACAGCAGTATTTTGGCTTCTGCTGTGGAGCACTGGCCATCATGAAGGCTGGCTCTCCAACATTTTCCCCTCACTAGTAGGCTGGGGGGACAAGACCTTGAGAGGGGACAGAGCCAGGACAGCTGACCCAAACTGACCAAAGGCATATTCCATGCCATATGGACAGCAATAAAAGCTGGCAGAAAGGAGGAGGTGGATGGCATTGGTTAGGGAGTTTGTCTTCTGGAACTTCTGCTCAGTGTACCAAAACCCTGCCTCCAAGGAAGTGGCTGAACATTGCCCGCTGATGCGAAGTAGAGAATAAATCTTTTGTCATCCTTTGCTACTAAACTGCTTTTATCTTGACCCATGAGTTTTTTCCATCTTATTTTCCCCTTCCCAATCCTGGTGAGGAGGAGAGTGGTAGAATGGCCTGGTGGGTACCTGCCATGCAGGGTCAAACCACCAGGGCAATGTGTCTGACAAATGTTGTGTCCCTTCAGGATTTTTTTGGAAAAGAAACTTCTGGATCAGAAGAAGCCTTTGAAGCTGGAGAAGCTGGGACACGAAGATTGAAAGTACCAACTTACAAGGACTATCTGTACCTCTTTAGAAGTCTACTGAGCTGTGACACAATGAAGGTAAAGCATAGTTAACAGGGAAATACAAAATGAAATGGAAAATAAAACTCAATCCTGAGTCTTATCGCTGCTTTTCTAACTTTGGACTTTTTCCAAATGTCATGCTATAGAAGGACTGTTTTCTGGTTTTAGTTGGATTTTATGGCTGATAAATTAATTAAACAGGGATTAATTGATGCTTTCATAGCTGAGAAACATCTAAAACTGGATCCTCTGGGTCATTTAAATGTTAGTTTGTAAATTAAAGAAATAATTTTTATTTGTGTTTTGAAATATGAACATTTTCATCCTACAAAGGAATGTGTTTTTGAAGATGCAAACTTTCTTACTGAAAATGCACAACTGCAGTCCTTGAGTCGTGTCCTGTATGATGAACTTATAAAATCTATGTTGAAGATTATTGAGAAATTGGACCTGACTGTTCAGAAACTGGATGTTAGTGAGCAGGTGAGACCTGGGGACCTGTCCCTTAACTCCTGCTGTTGTGGGAGAACCAAAATAATTTCCCTTGTTTTGTTTTCATTATGCCTAGATAGCAGCCTTTAGCGTCCTTGAAGTAACATTTATCCTAGTTTTACTTAATATTTCTGCATGTTGTGTTGCAGTGTTAGGAGATAGAAACACCAGAATCAATAGAAGTTCACAGAATCTGTTACTTTAAACTTTCTACTCTGGAATCTACTCTTTTTTGGTTTTCGACTGGCTTTCTCCTTAGAAGCAGGCATCTCTTATTTTTCCTTTTAATTACTGATGTGTCGACTGTTAGTCCTTCATCTGTCAGAGTACCTAGTAACAACTAGAAGAAGACAGACTGTTAATGTGGCAAAAAAAAAGTGTGAAAGCTTTCTGTGTTGTCACAGATCCAGTGTTCTTTCTCCAATATTTATTTTCAGGATGAAAATGCAGGTGACAGTGCTTGGGTTGGGCCTTCTTCTGACCCTGCTTCAAACCTTCAGCCAACGAAGCCAATAGATTTTATTGCCTTTATAAATCTCGTGGAATTCTGCAGGTATTGATATGTTTTTATGTAAATTAAAAGTTACAAAGTGGTTGGAGGAAGATTGAGGTGAATTGTGTTTAAGATGCTTGTTTCTGCGTTAGTTTGACAGATCACATTTCAAAATGCATAAGATGATTAGGAGGGAGACAGGAAAGGTTTTTCAGACACCTGAGCAGTAGGTAAACACAAGCTCATCAGCTCAGGTTTTTTAAAAGAGTACTAGAGACATTTCATTATATGGGTGTACTTGTCTTTCATTATATGTTGTAACTTCTAGTAGTATCCTAAATACTTGAGAGACCAGAGATGCAGTCTTCATAGACTAGTAAGGGGCATTAAGTGAACAGCATTAGTTGCCTGTGGGGGTCCAGTAATGAAATGTGATATATGAAGATGTGTGTTTGTATAAATTCAATAGTGAGATATAGTACGGGATAAATGGCCTCTAAAACAAAATGAAAATCTTCCTGTGCTTGATTCAGGAGGCAGCATTTATTCTCCATCTGTCTTTGGAGCTGCTCTGTTACAGCAATATTTCTTTCTTGTGCTGAGATGAAAGTTTTTAAAAAATAAAACATTGCATTTGATTACTTTTTTCTTTTTTTTTTTCCTCCTGTGTTTTCTGTGCATTGGTTTCAGAGAGATACTTCCAGAGAAGCATGTGGAATACTTTCACCCTTGGGTATATTCCTTTGGTTATGAGCTTGTTACACATTCAACAAGACTACCTCTTATTAGTGGATTCTACAAGCTGCTCTCAGTTGCAATGAAAATTGCCAAGAGGATAAAATACTTTGAGGTGAGATCTTTTACCCAGTGGACTGGTAACATGTTATATTAATGACTGTGACGTTCTTTATGTACAGTATTTTATTCCCTATGAAAAACAGTTCCTTGAAACTGTTACTGGATTGTTTAAAATGTTCATAGCTTCCTACGGCTCCATAATTAGAAGCACATTCAAAGTCAAAATTTAGACTAGAAGCCCAGTTTCGGAAGAGACACCATCCATGTATCATCATAGCATCTCCAAATTGTTAGGGTTGGAAGGGACTTCTGGAATTCACCCAGTCTGCCAAGGCAGTGTCACCTAGAGCAGGTGCTACAGGAACTCACTGAGGTGGGTTTGGAATGTCTTCAGAGAGGGAGAATCCATGACCTCCCTTGGGCATCCTGTTCCATTTCTCTCTCCAAAATCCTGAGCTGGGTGAACAGAGAGATAGGAGGTACAGGTGGTGGTATAAAAGATATTTTGAAGAGAAACAATCTGACCAGAAGAGCAGAGTCATGTATGGGTTAATTACTCAACTTCTGGAGTATACTCCTATTCCATACACTGATTTCCACAGGGAATATGATGCCCTGTTGGTGGATGCACTGTTTGTGGTATGGAAGCTGTTGGGCTAAAGCACATGGGTGTGTAGCCCAACACAGAGCCCAGAGCTGTCCCTGCCCCTGCTGCTGATGGCACCAAGTGAAGCACGTTTGGAAACTCAGTGGTGTAGATGCTTGTACTGTGCACACTTCTAAATGGTTTTCTTATTACACCAGCATTTTTTCTACCTGGACATCTGCTGTTAGGGGAGTTTGGGTTTTAATGGTTTGTTGCATGAGTGGAGAAAATTAAACCACTGAAACATTACTTTGCAGTCATATCTCTTGTTTATTTGCAGTCAATATCTCTTGTTTATTTGCATAATACTTAATATATTCCAAAAAGTTGATCCTCAGTGAACCAATCCATGTTAATTTCTAACCTTTGAAAGATCAAAAATACATTTCAAGTTTTCACTGACCCCAGTTTCATATTGGACAGTATGATGTATGTATTCTGAGTTGAACTTATGGTTCATATATGAATTATGTGCTTTTTTAATAGCAATGACTTGTGGTTTCTGTTTGGTAAGGGTGTCAGTCCAAGGAGCCACAGAAGTTGTCCTGAAGACCCAGAAAAGAGCTCTTGCTTTGCACTCTTTGTAAAGTTTGGGAAGGAGGTAAGGAATTTTGCTCACTAACTTTCTTAGTCTGAATATAAACATATGTAATTCAATCAAAATTTTATCTTCTGAGGAATCTTACATACACAGTAGAAGTATTCTTGCTTTTTGAGCTGTGCAATATAGTGAGGTTTTAAGATCTTTTTCTGTCTGTTTTTTACTTAGTGTCAGAGGAGGTGTATTCGTCACCAGTTCATATACAATTGAGAAATAACAGTATAAATACTTCTGGTAACTGTCTGCAGGTGAATGAGGTTCCAGTATTAGTTTTGGCCTGTTTATTTTACACGGGTATTGATACAGTTAAGTCAAGATTTCAAAAGGTTTATGTTTGTTCTCAATCTATTTATCTGAATTTTAGGTTGCAACAAAAATGAAACAGTATAAAGATGAGTTGTTGGCATCTTGTCTGATTTTTTTGCTCTCTTTACCACATGACATCATCATGCTTGATATCAAAGCATATATTCCTGCACTGCAGGTGAGTCAAAGTGATGCACAGCTAACACTTTTTTTTCCCTAAGATATGTACAAACATTCTGTAGCAAAGTCAGTATTAAGGTAACTATTAAGCTCTCTACGGTGTAAAGTAAGATAGAATATAAATGACTTGACTCTTTGGGTAAAAAGTAAATTGTTGGAATTTGCTTTTGCGCTAAGCAGACTTGCTTAGTGCCTGTGTTGCAGTATTGCTGATCTTGAGTGAGATGCTGAATAGAGAAAGTTATTGCAAAGGGAGATGTACACCAAATGCTTTTAAATTTGTTTCTTTTGCTATTAAGTAACACTAGTCAATAAATGTGAAAGGCTGACAGTTTTGTATTTGACACTTAGAACGCGTTTAAGCTGGGCCTTAGCTGTACCCCAATGGCTGATCTGGGCCTGGATGCTTTGGAAGACTGGTCAACTCACATCCCCAGACATATGATGCAACCCTATTACAAGGATGTCCTGCCTCTTCTTGATGGTTATTTGAAAAGCTCCACATCTACAGGTATATACATGCAAAAAATTGCTAGTCTTAAGGAGGAGGAAAATACTTTTTTTTATAAAGATGTGGACATGCCATACCTTTCATTTATAATGTGCACTTTCTGTGTTTGGAACAACATAACTTCACTTACAGCCCAAAATGCACTTTTTTTTTAAACTAGGATTTACTTGCTTCTGCTGAACAATCAGTAATCATTGCCATTTTATTTATTACTTCTGTGTGATATGTCCTTTTTTTTGCTTAAATTAGCTTAGTTTTACTAAGGGACTTATTTTCCTTAATAAAGATTTTAAATGAAAGAATAATTGTAATGTTTTGAAAATAAAAATGAGCAAAACAAGAGTGGGGTTTTTTTAAATGGGACTATGAGTTGCATGAGATGCTGGTACAATAAACTGGTGTTGATAGTCTGGTTTTTTTCTTTTGTTCACCAGTTGAATCCCAGAATAACTGGGAAGTAAGGAAACTTTCTCAAGCAGCCCAGAAAGGACGTAATAAAGTTGTGATACAGCGTATAAGAAAAGCAAAGACATTTTCAGGGGTAAGAACCCTCTTTCTTTTTACAATTCAGTTTTAATCCTTTCTTCCCACTGCTTCTTTTCCTTTCTTGCATGAATGCTTTTTTTTTAATGAGGGCTAGTTCTACCTTAGATGAGTTTAAGGAATTCCATCCTACAGTGTGGCTCAAGAAGCTGTTACATCAGCACAGCTGGAAAGATATATTGCAGGGTGAGGATGGGAATTAAGCAGGGAAGGGGGACTGAAGAAATCCTTTAAGTCAGTAGCACTGCTAGACTGATACATTATAGCAAAAAGAATTTAACTACAACACCCAAAATCGGGTCCCAGCTGAGCAGCTTTGCAGTATGCAACACGGTTTTGTGAATGTTTAAGCATCTGAGGCATTTTTAATTGTCTTGTGGATGGGCTTACAGTCTTTAGAGGCCAGCATTTGTATTACTTTGTCCAGCGGCCTGTCAAATGTAAGTGTAACTTTATTTGTATATTCCAGTACGCAAAATAACTTGGAATAAACCTCTTTTTAGGTGTGACATTATTAGTTACTCCTATATGTAGAACGCTTTCCAACCTGGTTGTCTTTAAACGTGATGCTCCTGGAGTGAGTCCAGTGGAGTGCTACAAAGATGATTAGAGGACTGGAGCATCTCATATGAGGAAAGGCTAAAGGATCTCAGCCTGTTTAACCTGGAGAAGTGAAGACTGAGAGGAGACCTCATCAATATCTATCAGTGTCTGAAGGGAGGGTGGCAAGAGGATGGGGCCAGGCTCTTCTTGGTGGTGCCAAGCAATAGAACAAGAGCCAATGGGCAGAAACTGATGCTCAGGAAGTTGCATCTAATATGAGGAAGAACTGCTTTACTATGCAGTGACTGAGAACACTGGGACAGATTTCTCAGAGAAGTTATGGAGTCTCCCTCACTGGAGATATTCCAGAACTGTCTGGAGGGAATCCTGTGCCTGTGCTCTAGGATGACCCTGGTTGAAAGGGGGAGGTTGGACCAGATGACGGCCAGCAGCCCCTTCCAACCTTGATCATTCTGTGATTCTGTGAAACAAAATGAGTTAATTTTATATCCCATACAGGCTACTTCTGAAAATCAGTTTCCTGAGAGAGGTACTGTTTAGTCTGGGGAAAGGAGGCTCAGGGGAGACCTTATTGCTCTTTACAGCTGTCTGAAAGGAGGTTGTAGCCAGGTGAGGTTGGTCCCCCAGGTAACAAGTGACAGGACAAGAGTAAGTGGCCTCAGGTTGTGCCAGAGGAGGTTTAGATTGGATATTTGGAAAAATATCTTCACAAAAGAGGTTGTCAAGCATTGGAACAGGCTACACAGGTAAGCAGTAGAATCACCATCCCTGAAGTATTCAAAAACAGGTGGGTGTGGCACTTGAGGATGTGGTTTAGTGATGAGTGTGGCAGTGCTGGGTTAATGGTTGGATTTGATGACTTCAGAGGTCTTTTCTAATCTAAATGATCCTGTGATTCTATATAGGTACAGGATCTAAACTTTAAGTTCTGGAATTAAAGCAAATTAGAAGAGCAATTTTTCCTTCAGATTTGTTCCTGCTTTTTACACTGGTATGTCGTTCTGTAGATGTGTTATCTGTAATAATAAAATTTTACTTGAGAAATGGTAACTGAAAGCTCACAAAATGCAATGAAAATGCTTTCCAGTCTTGCCCTCTTTTGTTTACTAAACCAAAACTCTGTTTTTGTTTGATGCAATTCTTCTCCTCTTGGTTTCATTTTACCTTCTTCATCTGTATTTAATAAGAGTCATAAGACCTTCATTTACTCTGTAAACCGAATTACTTCTGTGTAGAAGTAACTGTTCTTTCACTAATATCAATCTCTTGAATTATTTAGGATAATAGTCCCTCCTTGGAAGCAGTAAGGACTAGAGTGGCACGCCTTCTTGGATCTTTGGGAGGGCAGATTAACCACAACTTAATTACAGGTGAGTATCTTGAAAATATTGATATTGAAGGTATGTATATGCCTCTGCTGTCTCTCTTGAAACTAGATTTCATTAAGGCCTCAGCATCACTTTCATATACCTGTTTTTTGTTGCTCTCATTTAAACAAAATTACTTTTATTCAGTTCTGGAGTTCAGTAGAGCAAAAGTATTCACCAACTTAATATGGAGTAGGCAAAGTGTTTAGGAAGCTACAGTTGAAAGAAAAAGCTATGCATCTGGGTATATGGTGTTATTTATTCCACCCTTCACACTCTGACTGCAAAGCCATTTTAAAACTTTGCCCCATTTTGTAGCTACTTAGTACTTATTTCTACCTCTACTACAGTTCTCAATATTTAGGAACTGCAGTCATGAACTGTGTAAATCTCAGCAAGCTTACTTTTTCACTTGTGAGTTTAGGATACATCATGCCTTTAGTATGTATGTGTGGGTAGTAGACTTCCATTTGGGTGCTGCTCAAAAAAAAAAGATACCGTTTTCTCCCTTTCTCTGTCCAGTCCATGAACAAGATTTATTATTTAAGTATTAAATATCATACTTAATAAAAGTGTAAATAAAAATGGAAAACAACAGTGTAAGTACCTGACCATGAAATTCAAGGGATAAATTCAACACAAAATTCAGTTAATCTAAAAATTAATGTAGTATTATGCATTTTTTCCCTTTCTTTGCATGCTTATGTGGTTTTTTGCTGCCTTTACAATCATTTTTTTTCCTGCCAAGTACTTCCCTGTTACTTATTCAGAAATGCTGGAGGAAAGTAACCTTATTCTCTGGAAATGAAGTGCAAAGTGTGGTCGGATTTTTTTAACCAAATTTACAAATACGGGAATATAGGGAGAGAAAGGTGTAAGTATGCCAGTTTTCCTTGGAGGAGATAGCTATAAAGGGCTGTAAATGTAGTCATTTTCTGAAGATTGCAGGAGTCAGTATGTTCGATCTTCTTGTCTGATTGACCTTCAAGAATCTTCTGTAACATTAGAAGACAAATACATTCTATTTGAAGTCTTACAGAAGTATTTTAAATCAAGCGTGATTCAATGTCTTCTGAATTTATTTGTCTCCAAATTTAATCTGCATTGAAACTGAAGACTGCTGCAACTCTCACCTGAAAGGCTGGCTACTTTTTTAAAGTAATATATAAAGCATTAACATTGTATGGCAATCTAACTGAAGCTGGAAGGTTACAGATTTTTTTGACTAAACTAAATACTTTTTTTTACTAACTAAATACTTGCTCTATGTATATTGTATTAAGCTTGTTTTCATCTTTCAAATGCATCAGCTACCTCTGCAGAAGAGATGATGAAGAAATGTGTATCCTGGGACACTGAGAAACGCCTGAGCTTCGCTGTACCATTTGCAGATATGAAGCCTGTCATCTACTTGGATTTATTTTTGCCTCATGTGACTGAACTGGCTCTTTCTGCAAGTGACCGGCAAACAAAAGTATTGATTTTTTTTCTACATCTTTTTTTATACTAGCTGATAGAATTGCATAAAATGTCTTCCTTGTTACTACAGACCTGTTTTAATTAATTCATAGGTAGCAATGTGCTTCTTTGGTGCCCTTTCATGATTACACTATTCTGAGTGTTCAGAAGCTAAAGAGCAGAAGTTGCTGTAAGCTCTGTCAGACAGCACTGTGCTTGATATAACATAAAAATGAATATTTTAAACAAGTGGATCTTTTTAAACTAGTGTTGTTTGGCCTCCTTCTCATGCTCAGCTGATGAACTTGTGGGCCCAGTCCAGCAGAGCACTTAAGCAAATATTTTGGTGCTGTGCTGGATTGGGACGTTGATACCCAAAGAGAGTCCAGACTGGAAGTGTCCTTGAAAACACTATGGGTGACTTACCTGATGATGAACTTTCTCCAGCTGATATGTGACTGCCCATGACAGAGACTAAAGCATTAGGAAAAAGGCCAGTTAGAATGTGTGTAAATTATTTCCATGGCCATGATCTTTTCCTGGAACAGTGATTTGGCATAGGTATGATTTCTCAAGTACAACCTTTCATGTGACTCATTCTCTCCTGCCCACAACTTTGTCTTCTCTGTGAAAGTAATAGATGCATAACCAAAGGGATTTTTAAATTTCAGGTTGCAGCATGTGAGCTGCTGCATGGCATAGTCACATATATGTTGGGGAAAGCCTCTCAGATGCCAGAAGGACGTCAGGGTCCTCCACCTATGTACCATTTACATAAGCGAATATTTCCAGTACTGCTTCGTCTTGCTTGTGACATAGACCAGGTAAGCAGATGTATTTGCACAAATTTTAGCTTGTTCAGATACCTTTAAATGTGGGAATTAATGAATAGTTTTATTTAGAAGTTTTCCTAACGTGCTGGTTTGGGTTTTTTCCCAAATGAGGAGTATTTTGTAGGCTGAAATTCTATTCCAGGGATGGATCATCCAGATTTTGGGAGTGAGGTCGAAACCTGTTCAAACACTGCTTTCAAATACTTCTGTAGTGCAGTGTAGTTCAGAATACCTCAGAGGAGTGTACAAGAGATCAGGTTTCATGGTTCACTCAGGGAGTTTGTGGCAGTAACCCCTCTTTATCACCGTATTTGATTTCTGTAGTCTTTCAGTAATAAATTAATTGGAGGTGGAGTTGATTATTTTGATCTTCAGTGTGTGCAAAGCTACAATCATGGGAAATACATTTGGGAGAGAATTCGTAGCTGCCTATTTGATACCTACAGGTGATATATTTCATTCAAACATTTGAACTTGATATTTCTCCTCCTTTGCACAAAATGGAACAGACACATTGGTGCATCTCCACTGAAATTACAGCGGTTTGTGCCTTTTCAGACTGCTGTTTGGATCCTGGCATCCATATCTATTTTTAAATCAAAGAGATTTTGTGTTCTGTTAAAATAGGAAGCTGTTAGGTGAAACCTCTTTTGCTTGGCTGAACATAAACCATAGGTAAGTTATGTCTGGATTGGTCCAAGCTACAGGCTTGAAGCATGTGTATATGCATCAGTAAGTGTATTTAGTGTTTCTTCCCTTCATGTTATAGTATGACAGTATTCAATCAGGTTGATTTACAGCTAGAATTGTTGAAATCAAGGAAGTTAGATTAATGGTAAAGATAGATTTTTAGATCTAAATATGGATTAAGAAACAAACATCCCTGTTTCCTTGACTTGTGTATTGGCACATCAGTTTGTGGCGTGCAGTGTTCTTTGTCTCAAAGGATATTACTGAAAGTAAGCTTGGAGGTCATTGAGACTAGCTGAATAGAAAGCATCTAATCCATTTTAATTCTCTGGGCTTTTTTGATCCTTGACATGGGAATGTAATGTGAAATTGGTTATCCATTTTACAGACCCTTTTTCATGGTAGTGGCTTTTATTCTTACATATTAATAGCAAAGTAGCATAGAAATGTATTGATCCTGGAAACGTGGCTGATGTTTGCTGTTTTCAGGTAGCAAGACAGTTGTATGAGCCTTTAGTGATGCAACTCATTCACTGGTTTACCAACAACAAAAAATTTGAGAGTCAAGATACAGTGGCATTCCTGGAAGCTATCCTGGTAGGTCATAAGTCTTTCTTCTCTTTTCTCTGTGCCATGTGAGTTTGTTTTTAACTAGCATCGTTTTACTGCTGAAGCAACCAGGAACACCTGAACAGATAGAATGGCCCCTTAACTATTTGAAAGAAAGGAAATGGTTGGGTTTTTATTTATTTTCTAATAACCATTTCATGTTTCTTAACTGAGATTTTGATGATGGATTTCTCTTTCTTTGGCATTCTCAAAATGTAGGTATATCATCTTCAGATAAATGCAACACTCTTTATCATCAGTATGACCTACAAGCAACTGAAGCACATTCACCATTCATCCCCCTGAATGCCTTTATTGTGTGCCTAATTTTTCTCTGAGTATCTTTGCTTTCATCAGGTGCAAAAGTTCTGCATTTAAAACTAGCTTTTGCACTGAACAGAAGTGGTTGAAGGCAGGGTAGTTTAAGAGGATTGGAGTACATTTTTTAATTAAAGTCAGTGTTGTCACACCCCTTCTTACACAGAGGAAGCACGCCCATCAGAAAATGAAGTGACTTAGACAAAACTCCTACACTGATAGCTGAGACAGGAATAGAAATCCAGATCTTTGAGCTCTAATTCAGCACTGCAAGGTTTGAAAGTTCTGCCCCTCCCTTGGACAGTAGCAATTTTGAACTTTGTTGATTTCTGGCAAACTGTGAGGACAGTTTTTTAATTTGCAAATAATGCAATGTAGATAAGCTGCTGTAATACTGCACGGAGACAACGGCGGGGGTTTTTCTCGTTCTTGAGATGAAATAACCTTGTGTAATTTCAGAGTGGCATAGTGGATCCAGTTGACAGCACTTTGAGAGATTTCTGTGGTCAGTGCATACGAGAATTTTTGAAATGGTCTATCAAGCAGACAACACCGAGACAGCAGGAGGAAAGCCCAGCAAACACCAAGTCTCTTTTTAAACGGTTGTACAGTCTTGCTCTTCACCCCAGTGCTTTCAAGAGGCTGGGTGCAGCACTTGCTTTTAACAGTATCTACAGAGAATTTAGGTGAGCAAGCAGAGCTTGAAACAGTTACTAACTTGGCCTAAGGGTTCCATGAGATAAAAAGTGTTAATTGTACAGCTCAAATAGTCATCCACTGACACTCATTCTATTTATGTATACAATAGCTGTAAAATTCAGTTACTCAGTTTATTTTAATAATAATTGTGTAGTTTGGACTTTCTGTCGGTATGAAATGTATACATAAGGAGTTTTTTTATGCTTTTTCAGGATGCTCAGCAAATTTCACTGTTATTTTTTAAACTGGTTTGGATGTACTTTTTTTGTGCAAACATCTTTTGCAGTCTGTCTCTACAGTATTTAATTTGATGGCTTTTAATTAGGATTTTACATTTAGTGCTTCTTCTAGTCAAGTTTCTCACAAAATTTTTTCCTGTTTTTTTAAAGGGAAGAAAATTCTCTGGTGGAGCAGTTTGTATTTGAAGCACTGGTTGTTTTTATGGAAAGCCTGGCTTTAGCCCACACAGATGAGAAGTCGTTAGGTGAGATATAGTTAATTAACTGTGGAATGAAGAAAAAGGTTACCTTGTTGAATCGTGGGTTATAGAAGAAAAACTGTAACTGCAAGAAAAGTACATTTGCTTACTTTTGCAACAAAGGAAGAATTATTTTTCACTATCAGTAGAGAGGTCATTTGGTATCTAGTTAGGAACTCTTTGTATCAACTACTTGCAATATGTAAAGGAGGAATATTTTGAGCCCAGGAGAAGGAACCTTTTCATATTTATGATGATTTACAGTTTTGTAATAACACTAAAAAGGCTGGTGGTGCTTCGGATTTGAGTTGTGGTTTTGCAGTTACATGGTATAAAAAAATGTAACTTGATGAGAATCAGTCTATTCTTATATAACAAACAAATGCTCCAAAAATTGTCATTTTGATATATGGAATATTTTCGCTATTTTGTGGTATCTTTTCATCATTGTCTTGTCATTCTTTACAACAGTATGTAGTTGTTGTGAAGAATCTGTGACCTCTTTCACAGTACTAATGATTGTTCAGTAAACCTACTTTTCTCTCTTCTTTTTTCCATGGTCTTTCATCGATTAATAGTAATTAGAACATAAAGCAAAAAGTTGGCGTTACAAAAAACTTAATTTCTTTCGGACGAAGAGTTCAGGATATGGTAGAAGTGTCCCCAGAGGAATTACTCACATGGGAAAAACTTGACAGTTCCTCTAAGCATGATCACAGAAAGTGGAATGCACAGTTTTACACCAAAGGCCTCAGGCTTGGCTCAGGCCAAGCTGGCCTAGCTGGTGTTTTGTGATTTTGTTCTGCACCTTTGAAAATTTTGCTATAGAAGCACAGAGTAGTGGAGCTGGTAGGCAGTGTCATCTCTATAAGTCTCTTGCACCATGCCTACAGTGCTGTCTCAATCAAATTATGGGCATTTTTTTAGAGGTGTCATTTCTCTGTCTCCAACAGGGACTGCCCAGCAGTGCTGTGATGCTATTAACCACCTGAAGCGCATAATCAAGCATAAAGCACCTTCTCTGAACAAGGAAGGGAAGCGGCGGGTACCACGGTCAGCTACTTGCATTTATTTCCATGTTGCATTTCAATAAACATTACCAGCAGCTCCATTAAATGCTTGGGATTCTGAATGAGGATTTCATCCAGTGACACTTGCTGTTACAGACCTCCTGATGTGTCTGTTGAACCACTAGTGGTGAAACACTGGACATAATATGAGAGGAGTGTGATTCTTTATTCCAGCATGATGAACTTGATTTAGTTTAGCCAGAAGAGGCAGAAGAGAAGGGCATGTTTCCCTCACAGCAGTGTGTATAATAACATCAGCTCTGGTGGTACAAAGCACTTGGAGGAAACTCCTCCAAATCCTTTATTACTATTGTTAAATGTCACCAGAAGCAGGACAAGCTGCAACAGGATGATCAATTAAAGAAGGGAAGCAAAAAAGGTAAAAGAAGCATCAGGATGGATGAAGCTGTGAGTCACCTAGCTGACACTGATTTGATCGGGAGGTTGGACTAGAGACCTCCTTAGTTCCCTTTTTACCCAAATTATCATGTGATCTTAAAGAAACTGGCAAGTGTAGTTTAGATTTGGGTCACATTGGTGTGGTATTTGGTAAGTTACGAGACTGGATAATTGTGGGGATGGAGAAAAACGTTGCAGGTTTATTTAAACTTTAGTCTCCATTTTTTTCTTTGAGTTGACGAAGAGAAGGGAGGATACCTGCTTCTGCATTTAAAATTATTTTCCACAAGGACTATGCTTTGGGGGTCCCAAGTAGAGTGAGGAGAAGGGAAAGCAGTGAAGAACTAAAGAAGGGAAGAACTCTTTCCTGTAGTGCAGATGGGTTGTAGTTAGATAGTTAAAAGGGATTCATAGTGTTCATGGAACATTTTGACTTTTTTCAATTGAAAGACTGGTAACTTTCAACTGAAAGACATTGCTTCTTTGGTAGATGTCAAGAGGACTGTTAATCGCTAATATTTTTTGTGCAGGGGATTCCCAGCTACTAAATCCGTGTGTCTTCAGGACATTGTCATGTGGCTCTTAGTGCAGTGTGGACGACCTCAGACAGAGTGCCGGCATAAGGCCATGGAACTCTTCTATGAATTTGTTCCTTTATTACCAGGTATTTTAAATCACAGTGCACTGTTATCTTTGCTTTCTATATTCTGTGCATGCCTTCCCTCTGTGTTTTCTATGCAAGGTAGTAATTACAAGTAAATATCTGTTCACTCAGCATTGTTAAATAGAAACTAAGTTGTTGCTTGTGTTGCAAATTGGGTGCTGTGAGAACCAGGGTTTGAGGGATGTTTTTGGGCATAGAGGAGGCTTTTATTGCAGACTTACTTCCAGGCCCAAAACTGCTGTTGTGTATCCAGCTAAAAAAGCCAAAATTTGTTGATGGGAAACTGTGAATGTCTTAAAAATTGGCTTCTTTCTTATGGAAGGAAGAGGAATGTGGCAATTTTAGGAACGCGACCAAGATTAAACCAGAACCAATGCCTTCTCTGCTAGAAGACGCAGTTTAAATCACAAAGTTGTTAGTTCATTTGCCTCTAGTTCCTTGCTAGTTTGTGATGTGTTTTTCCTAGAAAATTTATATTTCTGTTTCTATTTCTGTCAGGAAGCAAGTCTCCACCTTCTTGGCTGGCTGATACTCTAGAAAACAGAGATATTTCTTTCCTCATTAACAAATTTGAAGGAGGTGGCATGGATGCCAAAAGTCCATCTGGGATTCTTTCTCAGCCAACTCTCCGTGGCATGCAGGAACCCTTCAGTTTACAGGCTGTCATGCAGTGGATGGACATGTTCTTAGCAGCACTGGATTGCTACAATACATTCTTTAAGTTGCAGATGATCAAACCTTATGAAGTACTGGGTGAGTGATTAACTATTGCATTAGGTTCGTTCATGTGTGTTACACAAAGCCCACCCAAGATGAGTTCTTAACTTGGAATTTAATGTAGAATAGATGGTTTTACAAACTCTTCCAGTTTTCCAGTGACAGTTCTAATGGGATGGGGGTTTTTTAATGAAGTACTGTGTATCTTAAAATGTTTCATTTTGGCCCTAGAAATATGTCTTTGCATTTTTGAGTCATCCACTTGCCAGCAACTTCTTTTACTCTATCTCATCTTCAAAAATTATTCTGTACAGCCCATTTCCCACTGCAAAGAAAAGCAATAGATTTTTTTTCATGTTTTTCTTGAAATCCTTCTAAATCTTTTTACCTACTCTTTATTAATGACTGGAGGAAGCTATCAGAAAACAATGAAAGAAGGCACCTTTTCACTTCAAGACCTGTACATGTTACCTTTCTTCAGTTCCTAACGTGTGAACCACATGAGGTCCAAAAGCTCTGTTTGACTTTTGGTCAGGTAAAATAATAACGCCTTGTGTAGCCATTGGGTCTCCCAAAAGGTTTTTCTTTCAATTATTCTTGCAAGCTTAAACAAAATGCTTTTGTTCAGCGATAGTACAGTTTCATAGTCTTGTACAAGTTGCAGGTGGTCTGTCTGTCAGTGTTACATCTGTCATAGCATAGAGCTAAGTCATTCAAATCCAAGGATTTAAAATTTTTATGCATTTTATTACATAAGCCTAAATCATCATCATCATCGTTAATAAGTGCTTGTAGTGGTTAGTTTCTGGAGTGATTGCTAAGTACAACACTGTCATGCTATTCTATTGCCCAGAATGGTAATGTTTAGAGCTGGCATAGAGCTTTCAGAAAACACTGGTGTGATATGTTACTCTTTGTTTGTCATCTCAGTTTGACTGTTTTCTTCCAAGCATAAAACAATATATTTTTTAGTTGAGTGCTGCTGTTTCATTTCAACTCAGTGTAATTCTTTGTAGGTGTAAATGAAGGTTCCTTGTTCTTGGAAGCTGTGCAGTTCTTCCTTGACACTATTGCTTTGCATGATATCCACGCAGCAGAGCTGTGCTTTGATTGCAGTTTGAAAGGCAACATGTTCAGCCCTCAGGAAAGGGACATGTATAACTACAGCAAGTGCACCATTATAGTCCGGATCATGCAGTTTGTCACCGTCATCCTGGAAATGTGCCAGCAGGATTTCTGGAAGGTAGGCTCTGAAATCTGTAGTGGATAAAAGATACAAATTTTATATGTAATTAAATAGATGTGTTCTGTCTATGGAGTACTTGCAGTGAATATTTTCTGTATGATTTCTGATGACATTAAATGTGTAGAGGTGGTAGCTGCTTGAAAGGCAGAAAGAACTGACACAATCTGCCCTTCTTGAATTTAGTACAGATTTCTCTATTTGCCTCTCTATTGGTCTCTCCATTTGATGCAATATAAGCCATATTTAACTGTATAAAGTACAAAACTTATGAGCCTCTTTGGAAATTTACACTGCCAAGTTTAGTTCTGAGACTGTGATTGTCTTACCAGCAAATCTCTGATAGTGTGTACAAAGATGTACATCAGGATTTACAGGTGTATAGTCAAGACTGAAACAGGCCTATGTGCTTTAAAAGATCTAATGTGCAGTTTGCTGGGATAGCATATATCCTATATCTATGTTTATAGATACCTAATTTCTGTGCTTTCATTCCTAATTCATGAGCATGACTGATGGAAAGTCAGACATTTCAATAGAGAATATCAGCAAGCATAGTCACTGTTTGGTTTCATTTGAGATAGGATTAGTGGTAACCTATGAAGAATAAAATAGAGAAATCTGAATGAATTTTCCAAGTTTTTATGTTTATTTTTTTTCTTTCTAGCTGCTTGAGAAGGAACTGCTAAATGCAAGCTTTATAGAGCTTGTGGTGATGACAGTGTGTGATCCATCACACATAGGCTTTAACACAGCTGATGTGCAAGTCATGAAAAACCTGCCGGATATCTCAGTAAGACTCATGAAAGCTCTGATGAAATCTCCCTATCAGGAATCTTTGAAACTGTGCATAAAAAAAAGAATCACGGTGCAGAGGTAAGATGGGACTTTCTGGTAAGCAGGAGTCCAGAACAAACCCTCACCATGAGAAATGGAACGCAAATAATGTTGTCTGTGCACGCACTAATGTAACGTTATTGCTTCTCTTTCCCCTCTAGCCTTGAGGACCTTTGTTCTGTTGATCTGTTTAATTCAGAGGCACGTTTGGATCCAGTTAGGTTTAGCGCTGTCCTTTCTGCCTGCAAGCAACTCCAGAAATCTGGCCTGCTTCATTCTGTTCTTCATGGTCAGGTAATTGTTAATACAGAAAATAATTGTGAACATTTGTACATTGTAAAGAGCTTTTCCTGTGTAAAACACCAGGATAAAAACAGAGACCAGATCAGATGAAGTTGTTTAAAATGAGATCAACAAGAGCTAGTGTTGAATGGGATCAAAAGTAAATGTTTTATGGTTATTCTGCAAATGTAAGTAGCACAATACTGAGGCTTGAACAACCTTTATAATTATGTTTGTCTTTGTCTGGTTGGCTCCAGACACTGGAAATCAGAATGTAGATTCTCTCACTTCTTTTAAGTCTTTGCAAGACTGAAAGCTCAGAAAATCAGGATTAGCTATCTTATAAAGCAGGCATTTTTTTAACAACTTTTACACAAAGACAATTCAAAGTGATGAGGGATATTAGAAGAGGAATATTTCCTGGCTGATCAGAAGCAATATAGTGGGTCTGAGTTGCAGGTAAACAGGATAGAGACCTCTGAAGTGTGAGGATGTAGACTATATTACTCAAATTCCTTCCACTAAGTTTTTGATTGTAGTAAAGCTCTACTTTGGGCAATTGAAGGAACAGGTTATGCAACAGCCACAAAAACTGAGAATTGTGAATGAGGCTGTAGCAAGGCTGAGCAAAGCTAACAAGTAACAAACTACTTCATTTCTGTGTGCTATCCATTCTCTGTATCAACAAAATCTAGACATATGGTTGCAGTAAGTTGATAATCAAGGAGCTGCATGGTTTACCATTTGTGTCCCACCCATCCTGACTTAGCTGTTCATTTTACTTCTGTAGTCAAGTAAACCTGAAAAGGTGGAGGAGGATCAGAATACTTGGAACATTTTCAAGTTACTTTTAGTTTGTTCTGAACTTTGTACACAATAGGGTTGTCTTATTTAAAATCTCGTCCCTGAGTTAGAAAGGTGTGTTGTCATGGTATATTTGCATTGCTTTATAAGGAAATTATCTGGAGTTCAAGTGCTTTAGTTAACTATACAGGTGGATTGGAAGCCCCTTTTCAGCTTTTATGGATTGTCACTTCTTTGTTGGTTTCCATAGGATGAAGAGTCTCATTTCTCAGTTGGCTCTAAGCTTCTTTCAGTTGTTTATAAAGGCATTGCACCTGGGGGTGAAAGGATCTCTCTTCCATCGTTAGACATCAGCAGTAAGCGATTAGCTGATAGTCTTCTGCAGCTGGCCTTTGCTATTGATGAGCAGGTAGGATGTGGTTCTCTGTCACAGTCCTTAAAATAAAATAAACAAAAGAAAAAGGTTTGAGATGGGAGCAAAAAAACCCGTGTGCTTTTCTAAGAAATTTCTAAGTGAAATGTGATATCCTTGAAATAACTCTTGTCTCTATACCTTGATTTTCAGTCTGAGGAGCTAGTAAGTCTGCTGTTGAACCCAGTAGTGTTATCTGTGCCACTATCAGGAGCATCCCAGAACCACCTGATGAATTTCTCTCATGGCCAGTATTTCTACAGCCTGTTCTCAGAAACCATCAATCAACAGCTACTGAAAAACCTGGATGTGATCATAGTCCGTCTTATGGAATCATCTGTCAGCAACCCTCAAATGGTATTGGACTTACTCTTTAAAAGAACAAAGTCAAAGGGAATATTAGAAGTAACAAATTTATTATTGTTTTTAGAGGTGGAGTGTATAGTAGGGTAAAAAGTGCATTGGGTTGAATTTCAGACAGCAATGCATCATTGATAGTTTTTGGTTTGAGTTTCGGGGTTTTATTTGTCTTGACCTGCTGGTGCTACCACCATGATCTCTGGCAACCTGATATTACTCTGTGATCTCAGATCAAACTGAGTGGAAAGTGCTTACCTATTACCTATCCTGAAATCTATGTATTTCAGGATGTCTTTGCATAGTACTTCAGATGAAAAAAGTCCTTTCAAAGGAGGGACCCATTTACTGTGATTTGCTTTTCGTTGCAGAATGGTCCCAGAGCGTGTGACTTGGATTTGTTTTGGATAAAACTGAACTGAAAAGCGAACTCCAACTACTAATGGGCATTTAGTCACAGGACTAGGGTAGAGCTAGTTCAGAGTATTAAAAAGAGAGACATACACACACACAACCCTCCTGAGCTGAAATAAGTACAGGATGCTTTGTCATGTACTCAGTCTCAGCACTGCTTGTTTGGCTCAGCAGACTTCTTCCTGTTTGTCTACAGCACTTAAAGAACTCAGTGCTGTGAAGGAAACTTAGAACTGAGAAGTCTTCCTTCACTGCTTCTGACAAACAGAGGGGTCAAAAAGATCAAAAGTCTGCTTTTCCTTTTGAGTAAAAAGATGCTCAGCAAAGTGGAATCATCCTTTTAAAATAATTGGCTCTTTTATAATCCAGAATGTTATGCTTAGACATGCTGCATCCAAGTAGTAGTTTAAAAGACTTGCAGCATCATTTTTGGTGATTCCAAAAATTGTTAAATCAGACTGTAGAGGAATGTGTGTGTTTTAATAGGCTGTTTCTGGTGATGATTATCTAGTGTTTCCTGTGCCAAGCATGCCACAATACATTAATTCTTTTAAGTGTGTCTGATAGATGATAGTGACTATTTGTTTTTGAAGAAAAGGGATTTCAAGCATACATAGTTCATACCTGCTATGCAAGAGCTGTTTTTCTTTTCAAAATGCATGTGAAGTAGTTAGCATGTGTGCTATTTTTCAACTTCACACTAACTCAAATTATCAAGTATAGATCTTTATTCTGGATTATCATTTATTTCTCCATATATACACAAAAAGCATTGGAACTAAGTGCTTCATTGTACTCTGAAACAGGAGTAAATTGGAGAGATATCTTTTTTTTTGAGAAGGGTATGTTTTTAATTTCCTTCAGAGACCGACCTTCTGCATCCCTTTGAGATGTAAATCTAGCATTGCTTTGTGTTTATGACTGGCCATACCACTGAAGTGATCCTATCATCCTTTCATTTGGGATGCAGGAATCTTAGCTGTTGCTCTTCCTTGCAGGTTGGGAGCATTTTGAATGGCATGTTAGATCAGAGCTTTAGGGACCGTGCTGTGCGCAAGCAGCAAGGGGCGAAACTGGTGACAGCTGTACTGAGGAACTGGGAGAAGCTGGACAGCTGGTGGGCCAAAGGTTCGTCTGCTGAGAGCAAAATGGCAGTCTTGACCCTGCTGACAAAGGTTCTGCAGGTATGTACTGCTTTATAAAATTCTGGTAACCTTTCTAGTTCTGTAGGGACTATGTCGTGTTTTCAAGAAATGCTGTTCAAGTCAAATGTTTTGTATTTGGGGGGAAAAGGGAAGAAAAGTTGGACAATGTTAGAATCCAGGTGTTCTTATTAGCAAAATACAAAAAATTTGGGGCAGGTGGAAATTACTACATATTGCTCTTCTTCCCCCTTACCTTTTTTTTTTTTTTTTAATTTTTCTCATATTCTGGCTGCCTGTTTTCCTTTTGGAGAACTGGTACAAGTACAGAGAGTGAGCTCTGAGTAGCCTCTGGTAACATTCTTTGTCATCTTGGCATCCAGAAAGTCACAGTGGAGGAGTTCTACCCATATTAACCAACTGCAGAATTATCTTTACTTTAAACACTTAATTTCTGTGACATTGAGATTTTGGTCTGGGGTTGTTTTTATTTTTTTTCCTCTATTTTGAAAACATAATTATCTACTTAGCCTTTTGGGATTTTTGTAGGAACTTGTAAGAAGTAGTTGTACACAAATATATTGAAAGATCAATTGTTGAGCATAATTTTTATTTTTTGTAATTAATAATTTTAAACTGGAGTTGTTTTAAAGGTATGTGTTAGGATACAAAATGTGAACTGTATTGCTGTATTAGCTGGCACTGAAATGACCAGTAGGAAATTTGGCTTTCCAAAGGAGATTAATATTTTATTGAATTGAAAAATATCCAATGTTATGATTTTGGTCATACTATGTAGAAGCTTTTATAGTTCTGCTTCTAAAACCAAAATCACTCTTTATGTGTTTCCTGTTGATTCAGTATATTTTTTCAAATATATAAGGGCTTTTTATTATTCTTTAATACAAATCTCTTCAACTAGTTTAAAAAAATTGGAACTAATTTTTTTTAATTTCTCTGTCTTTCCAGATAGACTCTTCAGTTTCTTTCAATACCAATCATGAAGCATTTACAGCTGTTTTTAATACCTATACCAGTCTACTAACTGATCAGAATTTAGGCTTAAATCTTAAGGTAAATAGCTCACTTCAACAGCTGCCCCACCCTTCCCAGATTAGAATGTTAGTTGTTCATGGAATTCTCTGTTGTTTGGCTTAATTTTTACCACAGACTTCTGGGTTTTTATTCTTCCATTCAACATCCTAAAACTTGTAAATCATTCTTTTTGTTCTTCAGACAGAAGGCACTATCACAGATACCATGTGTTGGTTTAAGGTGCTCTCTTTTTTCCCTTGCTCAGAAGAAAGGAACTTAATTGTTAAAAAAAAAATAGCATCGGTTGCAAGTTGTCTTGAACTCCCAAGTGTTCATTTGAGAAATGACAGCTAATCAGACTTTTAACAAGGATGAGATTTCCTACAGGTCCAGTTATGAACATTTGGCATGATTTTAAGATCCCTGTCTGCAAGACTGAGCCAGTGCTGATGGAGTGGCTGCTGTCTGCAGCTTGGTCAGGAGAGGGAGATAGAGTGCTGCAGACTGAAAGTGGGAGTTAAAAAAGACACTGGCTGGACTAGAATAATAAAAAAATCTCGTACTTACAAAAGTTCTGTGTAGTTGCTTCTCAGCCAGCCTGCCTTTAATTAGGCAGAGTTTTGTACTATGTGTTCAAAATAAATAAAGTTTGGGATTTTGCTTTAGCTACGAGGTGATCTGTTTAATCAATGGCTTGTGTGAGAATGAATGCTTGCTTAAAAGAACAGTGAGATATTATTCATAGCCATGTCAGCCATGAGATATTAATTAGCTTTAACTCTCACTCAGCGGTGACATGAGAGTTAAAAGCTGTTTCCTGATACAGCAGCTGGAAAGAGAGCAGCTGCATAACATATTTTTATTAGTATACTGAGCCATTAAATCCGTAAGAACAGCCACTGCTGCTGTTCTGTGGTCCTATTCAGCTGACTTCATAGGTAGGGAATAACTTTCTTTTTTAGTGTGAAATTGTATCTATTTTATGTTTGTGGTTTGTTTTTTTTTCTTCAGGGCCAAGCAGTGATACTTCTCCCGTTCTTCACTAATTTGACAGGAGAAAAGCTTAGTGACCTTAAGAATGCTCTGGATCAATTTGTAGCTTTCAATTTTCCCATGAGGTCTGATGAGTTTCCCAAAGGAACCTTGAAGCACAATAACTATGTAGACTGCACTAAGAAGGTCAGTATTTTTAACAAATACATAATTAAAAGTGAACTGTGTCTGGAACTAAAGAGAGAGATTCTTCATTCACATGAGGAGATCAGCTTTCATGTTTTTGGGTTATGTCTTTATCCAGAAATTTTACCTACAGAAGCACAAATAAGCACACACTGCGCATCTGCTTCTGATCAGTATTAAAAAGTAATTACATCATTAGATTGAAGTGATTTGATCCAGTGTGGCTTTTCATGTTACGTGTTGCTTCTTCTTTAGTTTTTAGATGCATTGGAATTGTCTCAGAGTCCAATGTTGTTGCAACTAATGACAGAAATCCTCTGTAGAGACCACAGACATTTCATGGAGGACTTATTTCAAGCCAGCTTCAAAAGAATTTCCAGAAGGTGGGTTTAGTCCAGTGGATTTTGTGCTTGTTCCCATAGAATTTTTGCTGAAGCCAATGTGCTTCTTGCATTTTATTGTCCTATAACAGTGATGATTTATACTATAAAGTTTTATGTAATTGTTTTAATTCAGATTTTGTTTGTCTTTACATTTTCAAAGTATTTCCAAAGTGTGAACAAGTGACATCTGTTTCCAGATTACATTTCCAGTGCCTGTGCAGATTTGGAAAGCCTTCTGTAAATAAGATTGTTCTGAGAGAATCCAGTTGACAATAGTACTTGTTTGTTATATATTTGCTATCCCTGTATAACCACATGATCACTTAAGTTGATAGTACTTAAATTGACAGTGAGTTAATTTGTTCAACCCCCTTGAAAATACAACAATGCCCTTATTTAATTGAATATTTCCAGGATGGTTAATTGTAGACTCAAACATGCTCTGTCCACAGGAGAGGTATTCAGTATCTCCTCCAAAGCCAACAATCCAATTTTTGATGGGCAATTGAGTAGTGACTATTGTGCAGCATGTAATTTCCTGAACAAAGTCATTTACCTTATGACCATATCCCATGAAATTTTAGCTTTAATAAAATTACTCAGAATATCAGATGATCTAGTAGTGGAACACTTGATAGCCACAGCTCTTTTTTCCTTTAGTTTGCCTAAACCTCTCACATATACTGGATTTTTTTTTTTTTTAGGTTGTTCAGTAAAAAGGAACTGAGAAAGTTAATGTTTGATTTAGGATTAAATTATTAAAAATACACAAGTTTGCCATCTCTTGCAGACTAAGAAGCTGAGGTGGGCTTTTTTGAGAGCTGCATAATACTATGAATCAAGATCTTACATGTCTTGTAGGGTAACCCAAGAGGGCATGAGTGCAGTCAATAAAAATGTTAAGTGTCCTAAGGGTTTGAGATGTAAGTGAAAGAGTTTTCTGGTAAAACTCTGGTAAAAGAGTTTTCATCTTGAGGTTTCCATCTTGTTTAGGAGCACCACTGACAAACAAGTGATACTGTTGGACACTGTTCACAAAATGTTCAGAAGTGAAGAACTTCTTTCAAATACTGCTCGCCAAGCATTTGTGGATCGGTCCCTCCTCACTCTCTTGTGGCACTGCAGCTTGGATGCACTGAGAGTATTCTTTGGCAAGATTATAGTAGAGGCTATGGATACACTTAATTCCAGGTTTACAAAGGTATGAATTACTTTTTTTTTCTTTTTTTCTTTCTATTTTTAATTTAGAGTTAGGGAAGGTCTAAGAAAATGTTGATGTTGGTATGTAGTTTTGTGTATCCTGGAACAGAAGTGTGTGCCAGTTAGATAATGTGATTATTGCTGATAAACTTTTTATTCCCCAACACACTGTTCTTTTGGAGTTAATGCATGTTTGCATTATCTACTGTGTATAAAAATCAAAGTTGGAATGGAAGCTCTGAAATTAGGTACATTACTTCTAGAGAAAGAAATACACCTGTAATCACTGTAAAGGTTCTTCGGCAAGGGATTAGGAGCACAGATCTTCCTTTCTCTATTTACAGCCTGTCTTCCAGTTCAAGAGAGTAGTTGCATGCAATGATCTTGTTGCCAGTGGAGGTCTCTGCTCTTGCTGTAGTTCTTCAGTCCCATGGTTTTGCTGGTGCAGATGTTCACAGGCAGCAGAACAAGCAAGAAGCTGAAATCACTGATTTTAGTAATAGTTACTGAAACAAAATGCTAAAACTAAGACATGTATAGTCCCCCACACCATGTTCCCATTGCTGTAAATGTTGGCATCAAAATGAGGTGTATAAAGAAACTCATGAGTGGCACCAAGGATGATGACAGGTGTGTGTTTTGCTTACATGTGTCATGAGGCTGAGCTGTCACTTGGTACTCTGCCTATTTTCCTCTAGTATCCTTATAATAATTTAGGCCAATTGTAGTTAAGAGAGCTCACCAGACAAGCATGGGTCGACACAGTTTTCATAATTACACAGGAACTCAGAATCTATCAGTCTTTTTTTATCATCAGCTCATTTCTGTGTTTTAGAAGGTAGAAGTAAGCTAAAGGCTGTCTTAAGAAATTTCAAGTAACTGTGGAACCAACTATTTAGAAAGGGCAAGAGTCAGGAAACTTTCTTTCTGAGGTTCTGCTTATTTGTTTCTAGTCCCATGAATATACTTTTGATACACAAGTCACCAAGAAAATGGGGTATTACAAGCTGCTAGAGGTGATGTATGTACGTCTTTCAAAAGAGGAAGTTTACTCCAAGGACTCTAAAATTAACCAAGCTTACCGTGGCTCCATGAGTGTAGAAGGAAATGAACTTACCAAGACACTAGTAAAGTAAGACCATTATTTTATTTACTTTATATTTCTGATTAGGTTTTGACCAGATATGCTTTTTTAAGTAGGCCATATGAAGCAAAAGATGGGCTTGTTCAAGGGTAAATAAAATCTCTTCCATGGCTTTTGATTTTAAATGAAATACACAATACTGAGTTTTGCATTGATAGAATTACCTGTAGTGTAAACTACAATCCTGTGTTAGGATAACCTTTGCCTCCTGCTTTTCTACTTTTTTAAAAAAGATTGTTAAGCTTGTACATTTATTTTATCTTTTCAGTATGGTTCTTGGCCTTTAATTTGTGTTTTCACAACTTCAGTTTCAGTATACTCACACTTCTATGTGGAGTATGGCTCTGTATTGCAAAATTGGTATTTATATGATTGATGAGAAGATGGGATGGATTTTCCATTTATATTTCATAATACAGCAGCACACCCAGTAGGAGTAATTGGCTTGATCATCACTGCAAAGGGAGGCAAAAGAGAAATACAGAATATATATGTTAGTTAGTATTGTTTAGTTTGTTTAATATTCAGAGAAAAAAAAATAAGATGCCTGAATTGTTGTTTGTTTCGTTTTGATTTTTGTTTTACAATACTATGTCCTATGAGGACTTCAAAGAATTTTTTGGCTATGATTTGCAGATCTATAATTGGGTTTGTGCCAAAGACCTTTAAAAATCACATCTAAACTATTTTCTTCAGCTAATCCATAAAATACCTTAGCATGCATGTTCATTCATAATTTTTTGGCAAAGGACCATGAGAGAAATTTATGTATGCATCAAAACAAATATTCATCTTATCTGAATATTACCTGTCATCACATTTCTGACATTAAGGACTCCTTTGTATATATTTGGGGAAGTTTTTTTTTGTCATTGCTGAATGGTTCCATTTTGGTTCCATTTACCTGCAGGACACTTGAACAAGTCTGAGGTGGTTTAGTTGGATACTGCTTCTTTGAAATTGTTGAGTCACTGGTCTCTGATTGGAACTCTTCTTGTACTGCTTAATAAAAGATTTCTCATGGTATTTTCTTGCCTCTTTGAATTTAAGGTCATGCTATGATGCATTTACAGAAAACATGGCAGGAGAGAGTCAGCTGCTGGAGAAGAGGAGACAGTATCACTGTGCAGCATATAACTGTGCTATTGCTGTCATCAGTTGTGTCTTCACTGAAAGTAAATTTTATCAAGGCTTTCTTTTTTCAGAAAAATCAGAAAAGGTGAGAAGCTTTTATTGCTGTTAGAAGGTTTCCAGAGCATGAGACACACAGTGATTTTACCTGATGGCAATAAACCAAAGAATGAAACCTGAATGACACACAATTATACTAACAAACTACCCAGTGAGGCAATGGAAGGAGTGGTAGCTGATGAAAGTTTTACTAACTGTTTGGGAATGAGTGAAGTACTGATACTGTATCCTTCCATTCCCAATCAATTTTCTAAAACAGGAGGAAATAGCCCCTGTTGTTTAACTTCTCAAGTGCTTGGAGTATACTTGAATAAGAGAGACCTTTTTACAGAGCACATTCTGTGCTGTGAGTTCTTGAGTAGTTAAGTAGCAAAGTTCTTTTCAGAGTACTGATGTAGAAGAGAGAACATGCCACACTTTCTGTGTTGTACCTTAATCTGTTAATTTTTTTAGAAGAAAAAATAAAATACATTCAAAGCAATTGTTATTTTACACAGCATTATAATTTTGCTATTTCCAAACATGCTTTGGTTTGCAGAACTTGCTGATTTTTGAAAATTTAATAGACCTGAAGCGTCAGTATACATTTCCTGTTGAAATTGAGGTGAGTGAAATTTCTGGCCTTTTGTGTTTCTAAGTTAAAAAAAGGTATGACTTTTAACAGTGTAGTTACTGAAAACCAGGTCAGTTCTTACATATGGAGAAAGAAGATAAAAAAAATGGAATATTCCTCTAATGGTTTAAAATACATTTTTCTGAGAGAAATCCAGACCTGAAATTTAGAACAGACCTCTAATGCATATAACTTTTAACATACTTTTTAGTGTACTTACTTTGATAGTGAATGGCTGTAGGAATAAAAAATTCAGTTGTTTTTCTGTAGCATTAATAATTATCATTTACAACATGAAGTTTCCATTCATGTCAAATGGTTTTAATCTTTTTTTTTCTGTATCTCTGTAAATAAACAAGTGTGAATAATCTGTAATTTAAAAAAAATCATTAACTATCTTTTTAATTAAGTAATCAGAACTGTTTTTCTTGCTGTTTAGGTGCCTCTGGAAAGGAAGAAACGCTACATTGCTATTAGAAAGGAGGCCAGGGAAGCAGGGAATAGCAGCCAGGGTATGCATGTCATTTATGGTGATGAAAAAAATGCTTTGTTACCTGTCATGCAGTGTTTCTTGATGTGTTCTTCACTGGCTTCTACATTAGCAGGAACAAATAAAAGCCTTCAATGTACTTCGTCTAACAATCAATTGCCACCTACCCTCAAGTTTTAGTGTGCAGTAAAGGTTTGTTTCTTGTAATTACCTTGATTAATGGACTGTTCTTCTTTCCTGTCTAGATGAACCCAAGTATTTAGCTTCTTCATCATATATGATGGATAGCAGTTTGAGTGAGGAAATGAGTCAATTTGATTTTTCTACTGGAGTCCAAGGTTTTTCTTATAGCTCCCAAGACGTTACAGCTACCAGCACTCGTTTCAGGAGAAAGGTAATTTTGTGACTTAAGTGCTGTGAGAAAGAGAAGTTTTATGCTTTTGAGAAATTGCATACATTTATTGGGGTTGAGAAAGAGAAATTTCAAGTTCTCTGTATTTGTTCTGACTGAGAATGGGTTCCTCCAGAAGATGAGGGAGGGGACTTGAGCTGATTGCTGCCACTTTTCTTTTTTCCTCTCTCCCCTGTCTACAGTTGAGGAAAAATAATGCCCTGTTGGGTTTCTAAAGCTGAATAGTGTGAGTGAAGGTCCAGCCTGAGTTGTAAAAAGATATCTTGTGACTGCACTCAGGCTCATCCTCTGATGGTTTTGTTTTGCTGTTGGGCATCTGGTTTCCTTCTTTCCCTCTTCTTTTAGTCTGTGACAGAACTGGCTGTATCAATTGGATCAAATAAATAATCAAACAGTTATTTTTGTTTTTCTGCTGCGGCATCTTGGATTGAGCTGTTGCTCTTGGGAGATATTAAATGCTGTTATTTCAGCAAAGAATTGAAGTTGTGTTCCTTTTGCAGTCGAAAGATGTCTCACCAGCCCTAATGCTGATAGAATAGATACCTGCTATGAAACAGAAAACTTGTAAAAGTATCATAGACACTGAAGATACAATCTGTCAAAATAACTGTTAACATTGGTGGAAATAAACTGTTTCCATGCTTTGGAGCAGGGAGGTGTTTTAACTACAGGGAAGTTAAGCAAGATAGAAAGTACTCTCCTACTTTGCCTAGTAATATAATTTCTAACTAAATAATTTTCTTTTGTGATCTACTCTGTGCAGCAAAAGAGAGCTGCTGCAGATGCTGCTCAGTGTGAAACAACACATTCATAAAAGTCGAGGTGTTAATGTATTCTTTGAGCTATGAAATGACATAATTTCTTTGAGATTCAGCTTAACTCCTGCTTTCAGCATTTGCCACACCTGTCCTGTCAGGTAGTAAAGTCAGAGTAATATGAAGTTGGCATTTGTTGGCACAAAAAGTAAAGACTGTGCAGATCTGGTGCATGTGTTTGGGAGGCGTCTGTTTGAACAACACATTTGATGTATCCCCAGTTACACACAATGTGTGTGTAGTCAAATCTAACCAGATAAGATCAGAATGACTCATGGCATGATTTGGATTTAAAAGAAAATACAGTGTTGTTATTAACCATAGTAACGTTTTTTTGGGGGGGTTTTTTCGGTTGTTTTTTTTTTTTTTTCAGGAGCCCACAGAATACAGGGTTTTAAATGATGAGATGGAATTGGAAATGGATGAATTCAACCAACATGAATGTATGGCTTCTATGACCACTCTGATTAAACATATGCAGAGGAACCAGATCACACCCAAAGTGGAGGAGGCCAGTATTAACTAAAAAGTTGGCATTTTTCCATTAATGTGACCAAGAAAATAGAGAGATTGAACCCCTTCATTTATTAATTTTCTTTGCTATATTATAGTGAAACCTGTGTGGTTTGAGCTTGGGGCTTTTAAGCCTATTGGGTGCAAGAAGTGATTTGATTTTAGTTCATCTCTTTTAAATTTCAGGGGACAGTTCCAGTAGATCTTCCTCTTTGGATGAAGTTTCTTCATGGCAAATTAGGAAACACATCAGTACCATTAAATATTCGCCTCTTCATAGCAAAACTTATTGTTAATACTGAGGATGTGAGTAATTTTTATTCATAATATCAAATGTGTAACTTTTAAAGTTACAGGGTAAAGTTTTATCAGCTGAGACCTTTGGGTCATTCAGATTGAGTCATTTACTGTGATAAAGGGAGTGCATTTATGGCCTCAGATTCCAGGTAGTGCAAGTATTTTGAATGCATTATTAATACTTTTTCTCCCATATTCTACTTCTATGAGTAGAGGGTGTCCACAGTACGTGTCTTCTGGAAACCACAAGTAATGTATTCATTGATACTAGGCAAGAGGTGGGGCTGGTTATACTTTCCATCCTCACTGCAGCAACTACAATGTTTTATTAGTGGACACAGATGAGTCATAGAAACACTTTGAGCTAAATGGTGTTCTTGTTGCAGAAAGATACTAAGATTGCTTAAAGTGTGTTTGCTTGAAAAGCAATGTTTTCTAACTCTCATTCTTGGGTAAAACACTCTTAACCTACTTCATACAATGATTTTAAAGTATAATGGTTCTGTCTGAAATATTCCATATCCAAAAATGCTGAATTTCAGAATTAATTCAAGAACCTTTATCTCTGTTTAATACTACTTTCTTAGTAAAGCTGTCTGAAATGGAAGGGTGAATGGCATACTCTTTCAAATCCTTTACAGACAGATTTTGTATGTGAGAGCCATACATTCTGTGCTCTAGTGAAATAATTCACTTTCTGTGGCTGAAGGTTTCTAGGCAAAAGTGAGAAATGTAGTTATGGATACTTTTTATTTTAAATTTTTTATGATTGTTCCCTCAAGGTTTAGCAGTCTTACTAGTAGTGTTCATTGAAAAACAGGTTGCTAAATATAATTTTGTGTGATTTGTAGTTTGTCATTGATTCTCCGTAGGTGTTCCGGCCTTATGCGAAGCACTGGCTTGGTCCATTGCTGCAACTTGTTGTTTCTGGAAATAATGGAGGTGAAGGGATTCATTACATGGTAGTGGAAATAGTAGTTACAATCCTTTCCTGGACAAGTGTAGCCACTCCCAAAGTAAGGAAATATGAAATTCATTTTCATTGTTTTTGTGACTGTTTGGTAAAGAATGACTGAGTTTGTTTTTATGCTCTTAAATAATTTTATACATCAGTCCACTTTTACATTTTACAATTCTTTTACATATTAACTTCAAGCATAACTTGTTGACTTACTTGCTTTCATAAAACAATGTATGTCTTCTCAGGGTCACTATATTTCTTTTTGGTCCTGGTTTTTGTAGGGGAATATTAAGGATGAGATTTTGGCTAACAGATTGCTTGAATTCTTGATGAAGAATGCATTTCACCCAAAAAGAGCTGTGTTCAGACACAATCTGGAAATCATAAAGACAGTTATAGAGTGTTGGAAGAGCTGTCTCTCTATACCTTACAGGTAACCATTTGGACAATTTCTTTTTTTAATCAATATTTCAAAACTGTAAATTAATGGTGTCAAAGGACACGGGAAGGTAAATTCAGCTGCAATAGTAAACTTTGTCCCAACAGTGAACAGTAGAACTTCAGAACCAAACTCTCCAAAGATTGTAAATTAATTTGAAAAACAACAAGGAGAGAGAGAGATGGGAAAGCATGTGAGCAGCAGCAACAAAACCAGGAGTAATTGCTGCAAAAACTTTTTTTATTTGAAGTTTTGAATATTATCACTGAGTATTGGTGCACTCTTATTAAGACTTGTGCTATCTGCCATGCTTGTGAACATGTCAAGCATTTGTGTGGGCTTACAATCTTTTTTCAGTTGTTTTGGTGTATGTTTCTTTGCAAAGACTTATTCACTGAAGCTAAATATCTACTGCTTTCTGACAGTATCCCTTTGATGGATTGTACATGTGTGTATACATCTTTGTATACAGTGAATGACTTACGTGTGTGTCTGTTTTGGGGTTTTCATGTATATCATTGCTTTTGTGTTTTTATCCAACAGTTTAATATTTGAAAAGTTTTCTAGTGGAGACCCTGATACAAAGGATAATTCGGTGGGAATTCAGCTGCTGGGAATTGTTCTTGCTAACAATTTGCCACCCTTTGACCCAAAGTGCGAAATAGATCGTGTCAGGTGAGAAATGCAGTTTTTTTTGTGAATGATCCTGAAAAAATCTTAAACCAAAGAGAGCAAGTTTATTTTGTCAGCAGGAAGTGTAGGAGCTTGTTCTTTGGAATCCTTTGTGCCATCATCCCTTTGCTGTCACCTGTCAGATGTAATACTTTTCTAGCTACAAATTGCAGACCACATTTCTTTTGGAAAACATCCAGAAGGTTGTACCCTTTTTTACAGTGGGCCTCAGGGTTGCACTTCTGTGGAAATTCATAGTCAGGAATTGCTAAAGCAGAGATTTGAGACACTGCAAGTGGAAAATGCACGTACTGTATTCAGCTCTTCTGAAAGCAGCCACTATTACACTAGGCAGCTCCGATGAATTTTTTGCTTCAATTTCAATTTGTGTGCTGGAGTAGTGGCTTACAGTAGGTCTGTCTGTCGTGCTAGGTATTTTCAAGCTTTGACCAGCAACATGGGCTTACTAAAGTATAGAGAAGTTTATGCAGCTGCAGCAGAAGTTTTGGGACTTGCTCTTCAATACATTGCTGAGAGAGAAAATGTAAGTGAACTGTCTTAATTTTATATTCATCTTTTATATGACTGCTCAATTCAGAACCAAAAATGAATGTATTTAAAACCCAACAGTCTTTATCCAACAGATTAGTTAAAGATTAAAACTGCTAACTCAACAGCAAAAGAATCTGAGGGCAGACTAAGTGCAGATTTTTGCCTTGCTCTTTTGGAGCTGACCATGAATCATCTCTTTCTGAGGTTTTGTTCAGCTTTTGCCAGCCAGCAACACTAGCACTGTATGTTTTAAATTTGGAGGGTTTTTAAAAGGAAAAGAAAAGCAAGTTGGGAGGTTTGGAACTACCTTTTGAATCACTGTATCTGAATCCACTTATTTTATAGGTAATGGATAAGGTGAATGGAAAACTGTTACTCACCAAATCCTACAGTGCTAGAACTGAGGGATTGTGCTTGAAGATCACAGAAGTCAGTTTGAGACATATGCTAGAAGTAATTCTTTACATAATAGTCTGGGAGCTTCTGGAGTTTGGTACCAGAAGAGGTTCTAGGGGAAATTGGGTAAATTCATGCACAAAAAATTGTCGTGGACAGGTTCTAAATACAACAGACAGCAGTGTACACTCAAAGATCCTTAATCTAATGACAAATGTATGTTGATTGTACAAGAGAAAAAGAGGACAAAGTGCAGCCAGGATCATGTGTTCCCCCTGAATATAATTCTGTAACTGCTGTTCAAGACAAAAATGCCAAGTTGTTGGTTCAAGTGTAGTATTAGCCTGATCCTGTAACTTTTTCATCCTTCTCTCCTTATTATCCTTGCTTCTATCCTGACTTAATTACATTCTGGTTATTCTTTCACAATTTGTAGAGCATAATCATTTTATCAGTAATCATAAACATTTATCAGTTTCATAAATCTTCATTAAGTCTTTCTCAGTCTTTCTAGTTCCATTATAAGCAGTATTTTGAATAAATGACCAAAGATGGTGTGAATTTTATCCTGAACAAGGCTTATTCCTTTGATGTTAGTTACAGGTTGCTGGTTGTTTCTTACCTTTTTACTAAAAATGTCTAATTTTTTTCCATTCATTGGTTAGAAATCTTCTATACTGAGTGAGAAGCTGCTTATTACTTATATAAGCACACTTAGCAACTTGTACTACAAAATTAAGGTGTTGGTTCCAAACCAATCAAAGGAAGCTCACAAATATATATTTTTAAGCAGCAGTCATGTGTTTTAGCCAGGCAGAGCTGTGCAGGACCCGTGAAGCACCACAAAGGTTAAGATGAGTTGGCTGGATCTTGCCTAGTGAAAACTGTGTTTCATTAAGGTGGTTGTGATTTTCATGGGTATCCTTGTCTTACTGTCTTTTCTCATTTTCTCTCAGATACTTGAAGATCCAGTTTATGATTGTGTTATAAAACAATTAAAGCATCATCAGAACACACAACATGATAAGTTTATTCAATGCTTGAATAAAGTTGTTAAAAATTTTCCACCTCTTGCTGACAGGTATGTCATGATTTATGTGGTATGTTGGCTGTAAATCTAGAGGTGTGATAGAAAATAACTTGGCTTTTCTCTGTGGGCTTCTGGTCATGTTAAGGTTTATGAATGCAGTATTCTTTTTGATACCCAAACTTCATGGTGTGATGAAAACCTTTTGTCTGGAAGTAATAATGTGCCGGGCTGAAGAGGTTCCTGATCTCCACGTGCAGTTGAAGAGTAAAGACTTTATCCAGATCATGAATCACAGGTAAGTAGTTGTGTGATTATGATGGATAGTTCAAGTTTCTTGTTAACATTTTCTATGCTGCCCACAGCATTTTTACATTCAGAAGCATTTATAATTCACCTTCGCTTTTTGGTCATTGTTCCCCTAATTTAAGCTAATGTGATCTGGGAGTTAAGATGTGCTAAGCTCATTGTGAAAAATTAAAAACACTCAGAAAATAGCCTTAGGGTGAAACACCAGTGGGATGTCAATTTCTGTATGTATTAGTTTAGATTAGTCTTAGATTGAGTCCAGAATTATTTACCTGAAGCCCTTTATGCAAAACCAAATATTGTTGTTAAAATGTAAGCTGTTTTGTGGTTCTGTGTGTAGCAGTGATGAGAAAAGCAATGTAACTGGGTTTGGTTTTTTTTCCTTCTCCTTTTAGGGATGATGAAAGACAAAGGGTTTGTTTGGATATAGTGTACAAGATGCTGTCTAAATTAAAACCACTAGAACTTAAAGAATTTCTGCCTGGAGTGACAGGGTTCATTTCTCATCCTTCTGTAATATGTCGACAACGCATGTATGATATCCTGATGTGGATTTATGATAATTACAGGTGTGTGTTCACTGCAGATGTTGTCTTTCAGTGGTTTGTCACAGGCAGAATGAGAGTGTAACAGTCTTCCAGCTTCATGTGCCTTGGTGAGGGATTTTTCCAGTTGTCAGAAGAATAGTTTGCGATTTGCCTAGCTGGCTCTGGCCTTTGGTGACAATTTTATCACTTCCAGTAAGGGATAAAAACTTGGATCAGGACTAGGATGTTGCATCACCACAGCAGGATGGCATAAGAGGTCCTAACTTAGATGCTCCAGCTTCTTTTCTTGTTGCTGGAATTCATAACTAGTGAAAGTTATACATTAAAGACATTTGCCTTTAGGTAGAAGATACATTAAGGTACATGGCCATGATCTGGATCACTTTGATCTGGTAGTATAAAGATGGCCTTTCTGTTTGACCCCTTAGAATAGGGAACAGGCATATACTCAGTTTGACAAGTGGATTGCTGTTGAATTATCTAACTTAGTTGGGTTTTATGTGCTTTTTTCCAAGATAACTCTTTGAATGTACAGTTATTGTGAAGAAAAAGTATAGTCAATTTTTACTCCAGCATCACTTATGAAAAGCATTCTTTGCCTGTTTTTTCAGATTCAACCTTGCAAACTTCATAATAAATACCTAACATATTAATTAGCTCATTAGATCATTTCTTTTATAAATAGTGGAGATACAAGGCATTTTTGGCAAGGAAGACCTCATGTTATGTTGTCATGCCAAGCTGAGATTTTTTTCAGAGGGCATACTCCTCTTTTTTTGTCCCACCATCCTCATCCTCTTATTTTGCTATGGATTTTTTGAGAGAAGACATTAAGAGATATTTTTCTCCTACCATCAGTGATCCAGAAAGTCAAGCAGATGATGATTCTCGGGAGATACTCAAAGTGGCAAAAGAAGTCTTGCTTCAAGGACTGATTGATGAGAATGCTGAACTGAAGTAAGTAAAGAGTGTTGTGATAAATAAATATAATTTATTTATAGTTATAAATGTCTGAAATAAAAATACCTCAATTTTTCTTACTTTGTTTATAGCAAAAGAGTTGATCCTTAGAGTTTTTTGAAGTATTTCAAGATAAAAGAGTAACACAGATAATACCATTTCCTTTTCTTCCAATAAGTTAATTTATAAAATCCTGTCGCATGGTGTTACACCAACTCTAAGTGAAGCTTCTAAGCCATGGAGAGGTTGTTTCACTATGTTAAACCTAATTCTGCATTAATGTTCTAGAGTTTTTGAACAAGGAGGACCCTGCTATACAAAAACAAACAACTGTAGATTAAATGTTGGATTTTTAGAAAGTCTTTTGGTGAAGCAGAAGATAAAAGAGAAGATCTTAGTGCTTCTCCATCCATAGCACTTCTCAAAAGGAAAAAGCTTGACAGATAATTTTTTCAGAGTAAACCTTTTATATGAGGCACAGAACATGGTAGATGAATGAGGAATTTGGTGTAATTCACTGGAAGATTAATGGCATGACAGTGTTAGTTTAAGGCCTTAACAGCTTATTGTTTTGGAGATTTTTGCTGGTGGGTTTGCGTTTTTTTCCCTTCTTGACTTGCTTTTTTTTAGAAGGGGGGGGTGTTCTCTTTGAAGATAACCAAGAATAACTTTATTCTTTGCTCTTACAGATTAATTGTTAGGAATTTTTGGAGCCATGAGACAAGGTTGCCCACAAGTACTCTTGACCGTATGCTGTCATTGTTAAGTTCTTTATATTCCACCAAGATTGAGACACAGTACTTGAGTCTAATCACAAATTTTCTGCTTGAAATGACTAGCAAGAGCCCGGATTATTCCAGAAAAATATTTGAGCATCCACTGTCTGAATGCAAATTTCAGGTGAATTGTACTGTGTTGTCCTATATGCAACTATGTGACAAATTCTACTCCTTAATGCAGTTACAACTTAGAAAGGAATGGCATAATGAAGGAAAATTTTCAAAGTGTTTTGTGCTCCAAAGTTAACAGGTAGAGCAGTTACAAGTCTGCACAGTATCAGAAGTTTGATGATTTTGTCAAAGTAGTAATTATACTTTCTTTTAAAAAATATATATTTAATTAAACTAATATAGCAAGTATAGCTGATTTGTAGAGTACTGAAATACTGAAAAAGAGGGTAGCAGAGAGAAGCACCATCAACTGGAGAAACACTGTCAAGAAACAGAAATACTGGTGCAAGAGCTGTAAATCAATCCTCAGCTGACTAGTCTAAATTAGTGAGCGTTTTTTACTGAGCTGTGGAGAACTTCTACATATTTATGGTTTGTTGGGGTTTTTTTTAATATATAGTCAAGTTCTGCCCCTGTACCTGGGAGGGTGTTTTGGATTCTGGACTGTAATTTCTGCTGTTCTGCTCAATAAAGAAATGCAGAAAGCCTCCATCTTTCTTGTTCTAATTAAAGTCTTCCTTTATTCATAGGACTTTGTAGTTGATTCCAGCTGGCGTTACCGAAGTACTGTGCTCACACCGATGTTTGTGGAGACTCAGGCTTCTCCAAGTATCCACAGGAATTTGTCACAGGAAAGATCCCTTTCTCCTGGGTCAGTCGGTGGGCAAGTGAGGGCTACCCAAAGACAATATGAATTTACACCTACACAGCATGGCAGTAAGTCCAGACCAGTGTTTTCTGAAATGTTCTTTTTTTGCTGTAGGAATGATGTCATTTCTGTTGCGTGTGATTTTTTTTTTTTATGTGAAGGTGTAAATATGTTTTGTGTTTTGTTTTCAAGGATTTTTTTTTGTGTGGTATGAGAAAAAAAGTCACATTTTTATTAGTCTCATCTATATTTTATGTTCTGCCTAATGAAAAAGAAACACTGTCTTACCTAGCAGCTTGAAATCTGTCCTGCTCTTAAATACTAGGAAATTATATCTTTTGGAGAGAAAAAATACCTGCCTCATAGATGTTTTCACTTTATTTGTATTGAGTATGTTACAGCTTTTTGGCAATTTCTTGTTACAGGTGGTAGAAGTTCTTTTAATTGGCTAACTGGAAGTAGCATTGACACGTTGGCAGAGTATGCAGTTCCTTCATCCTCTGAAGCCTTGTCTGCATCCATGCTGTTGGTTAGCAAACGAAGTGAGAAATTTAAACAAGCAACCTTTAAACCAGTGGGGCCGGATTTTGGGAAAAAAAGGTTGGGTTTGCCTGGAGATGAAGTGGACAGCAAAACTAAAGGTCTGTAAGCCTTACTGTACAATTTCTATGCAATTAGTACACTTCTGTTAACCATCCTTGTCAGTTACTTGGCTGGCAGTCCATTATCTTTGAGACAGTCCGGCTGAGGTTCACCTTGAGAGATTTTGTTTCTAGGAGTGTGTGATGATACATAACATGTGCCAAAAAGCTAGGATTGTGCTAGGAATTGTATAATTATGTGTTGCTCTTTGAAAGAACTGACTGGATGAGAAACCAGCTGGTGTGATCTCTGCATTCCTACCTCTCCCTAAGAGGATCTCAGCATGAATATCAGACAGTTCTGACCCTTCTGTTCTAAATTTAACTCTTTAAAGAGGAGATCTCTATAAACATATTTTCTAAACCATTTCAGCTGTGCTGACGTGATCTCCAGCATTTTGCAATCTGTCATTAGAAGTCCTTTCTTTTTTCTGAGAATGCTTCTTCTTCCACCCAGTCAATAACTGAAAAATATCAGTGCTGCTCTGAAGTGACTTAGCATCCTTTAACCCTTGTCTACTTTGTCATTAAAATTTTGACCAAAAGGATGACATTAGGAGTTCAGGCTTGTTTCAGCAGCGTTTCAGGATAGTTGTGAATAATGGACTGTAGTTCATGCAGAACTACCGAAAAAGAGAGGTCAGTTTACCTTTTAATTAGCCCCTGGTCTTCTACCAGGAAAATACCTGTTAGAGTGGTATGTTTTTGTTTGCTCACACTCCTTTTCTAGGAAATGGACTGAACTGACAGTCTGTTAAGTGGCCTTTCCCCATGACTGTCCTGAACAGGGGTTGATCCAGTGTTCTGTAATTACAGGAGTTCTGTAATGCTACCTTGAAAAATACAGTACAATATTCTTACTGCACAATATTTGAATATCTTTTAGCGCCTCCTTTATGTAGGGAGTTGTGTATTTTCTGGAATATAGTGCAAATGCCATACATGCCTTTGAGAGCTTAAAATAAATCTGGCATATGGGGCATATTTTTTCATGAGTTTTAATGTCTTTCCCTGTACAGTAGTTTGATCTTTATACCTTGTCCATGCTTTAAGTCTCTATTATAAATGCTTATTACCTCTTCTCCTAAGAGCAACTTAATTTGTTATCATTGACTAGCTTATTGAAAGGCCTTGCATGAGTCATTTGTTAGGAAATTTTGGAGACTAGCTGGTAAGCTAGCAAATACAAAGATGATGTTTGTTTTAGTATGATGCTTTTGCTTTAAATCTGAAAGGAAAAGCTGTAGACATGATCATATGTTCCCTAGGTGCAGAAGAGCGAGCAGAAATTCTGAGACTGCGGAGACGTTTCTTGAAGGACCAAGACAAACTCAGTCTGATTTATGCCAGGAAAAGTCTGGCTGAACAGAAAAGAGAAAAGGTTTGTCAATCCAAATGGGTTTAGAACTTTAAGTCTTGATGCCATTTGCAGTCTTGTAGTAACCTCATCTCTTGTCGTAACTTTGTGAAGAGAGGGTGGGCGTAAGGTACTGGTTGCTACTTTAAGAGCTTTAGAAGGTTTAATTTGGAAATAATGCTATTTTTGACCTTAAAGCTAAATTATTTTACTTAGCATGGGTGAGAAAAGAGCTGGATGATAACAATTCCGATCTACCAAAGTGCATGGAGTGATTTTCTGTGATGGGAGTCCCTAACAGCTATTGGGAAGCCCTTTACAGTTGTCATTCTGGAATCTAGGAGCCTTAGAGCTACAGTATGCTACAGAAGTACTTGGAGAACATTATCCAGTGTCTGAAGGTGAACTCAAAATGTGGTACAGCTGGTGGACTAACCTGAACTGGTTTGAACTTTTAACCTGAAGGAATGTCAGTAATAATCATTTGCTGAGGGTTTATCAAGGCCAGAAACGTACTACTTTGTGGGTTTCCTGGTTGTGTTATGTGCTTACAATAAATCTAAGTGGTTTTAAGCTCTGTAGCAGTTTTACACAGGTTCCTGTTACTAAAAATAAAACACACTATCATAAAAAAATGATAGTATTTAGTCTGAAGAGTGAAGGAACCTAGGATTGAGAACTACCAGTTTGAGACACTCCTGTAATACTCTGTAGATGCAGACAATTGTGTAAACAGAACTTATGTCTGGAAGAGCCACAAAAACACCTATTTTAGCCCATTTATGTTTACTTACAGGCTAAAGCTACCATTTCCTCCCAGCTTACGAGAGAGAACCTGTAAATACCTTCTGTATGGCATCCAAAATGAAGCCAACAAAATCCCCAGTCTTTTAAAAACCTCCAGTAATGGTGTTTCCCCTGCTTCTGTGGGAGGCTTGTTCCAATGCCTGACAACTCCTTCAGTGAAAAACTTCTCAAAATATCTAATTTAAACCTCTCCTGGCACATCTTGAGGCCATTTCCTAACTATTTTTTAACATTTCAGGAGATGAAATCTGAGCTGAAGATGAAGTATGATGCCCAGGTTACTTTGTACAGAAGTTACCGAGTGGGAGACCTTCCTGACATTCAGATTGAATACTGCAGTCTCATTGCCCCTCTGCAGGGCCTTGCCCAGGTCCGTCTGCTTTTCAAAGGTCACTTGTGAGGTTTTCTGGTCCTGCAGGGAAAGTGTCATGTAGCTGGGCAACCACTTTGAAAATTGACTTGTAGTTTTGCAGTCAACCACTTGGATACACATTTAAAGAAGTTGTTTCGAGGGAGTGTTTCTCCTACCCCTGTGCTGGTGCAGTGTTCAGAAGAGGCTTTGTTGCTTGCCTCACCTGAGCAGGTGACTAGGTACATAAACTGTTGTCCATTTCCTGCAGGTTCCTTTGCTTGAGAAACAGATGGTGGTCTCTGCAGGCATTATTGCAAATGTAACAAAACAGCCATTCTCTTCTATTTTATGTCTGTAATAGACTTGTAAAAATACAAATGAACTTAGCGTGACTAAGATTGGACAGACTGCTCAGTAAAGCTGATCTAATATTCCTTTTCCTACATGAGAGTGGTAGAAACTGTAGACTGAACTGAACAGCAGACTGAATCCCATTTTACAGTCTTTGGGAAGTCACAGTCTTCCTGATTACCTTTGTATTTCATTACTTTTGATAGTCCCTTATCTCTCTTAGAGGACAGAAGTAGCACACTCATGAGTATTAGACCAAATTCCAGACCCATGATAGACAAAGATGTTACACACACAAATGTGTTTCTGGATTGAAAAAATGCCTTTAGATCTCAGATGAAACTGTCTGTCTGTACAGACAGTCTGTCTCTCTGTTAGCTGCCTCAATTTTTAGGTGCAGGTCTCCTCACACATTGATGTCTCCTTTTTTTCTGAAACTCACTTCATGGACTGTGGTGTTCCTCACATGATAATGAGTTGTGAGTGTGTGAAAATTGCAAATTTCACCCTCTCCACTAACACTCTGGCCTGAAAACCTGCATTGCCTTGGAGTTTCTCTAAGTAGAGGAATTTAAGTGGGATTTGAATGGGTAGTACAGTAATTCCCAGCACAGGTGAGATGCATGCCAGACTCAAAAGTCCACTCCCAAAAAGTGTCTAGGGATTAGGTACAGGGTGGGGTATATCTTTTAATTTTATTTAACAGTCTATTGTGTCACAGCAAAATTCAGTGGCCTTACCATTTTTGTTATAATTTACAGAAAGATCCAACATTTGCCAAGCAACTTTTCAGCAGTTTGTTTAGTGGAATTTTTCATGAGGTAAAAAAATCTAAAAACCCTTCTGAGAAGAACACCGTTGTCCAGAAGCTGCTGAACGACTTCAATCATTTCCTCAGTATGAGCCTGTCGTACTTTCCACCGTTCATTGCCTGCATCCAGGTAAATCCTGATACATGGCATAAAAGTCACTGGATAGAATGTCTCTGAGTGTGTGATAAACCCCGTGGTAATGAAGGTCGAATACTGTCACTGAAGTTTAGGCAGAGATGGAAGGATAATTGTTAACCAAATGGCTATTTCAAGTGACACTTAAGGTGAACAAGGTCGTTCATACGTCTGAACTGATTTTTCAAGATTTCTGTGATTTCTGATCTCTAGAGTTTGAGTCACCTTTTAATGTTTTAATTGCATCAGTAACAAGAAGAGGTTTGATTACAAATGAAAGCTGTTTCGATTGAAGTGGGAATTGAGAACAATTGAAAGGGTTATGTGGGTGTCCTGCTTATCTTCCTGTTTCTGGGAAGTGCTTACTGAGGAATTCTTTGATGTCTTGAAGATATCAGTAGCAGTCAGACCATTTGTTGTTAGCGTCTCTTGTTTATTTTTTTCCAGTTAGTCCCCTGAAGTAGCTGGGGATTTTCAGTCATGAAGGAAGGGCTCACCAGAAGATGAGTGGGTGAACCACAGTTGTTTCACTGAAAAGGAAACACGAGCATTTCTGTTGTGAGAATATACTGACCTGGAATAGATTGGGAATTCATCTTTTAACCCAGTTTTCAGGGATATAAAAAAACCTTGTCCCAGCACCTGTTAACATACCCATTGTCACTGTATTTAATGATTCGTATCAACTGAATTGATGTCTATCTGACTCCCAGTTCTCAAAAAAAATCTTTTTTTCAGTGGCAGCTAATGGTTTCTTTTTTGTTACGGAAATTTAAATACTCTGTGACAGTAGGTGTCATTCCAAATAGGAGAGAACCATCTAGTTTGAACTAGCTTTGTAAACAGAGAGAAACTTTGCTTCTTAGTATTTGTAATTACACATCTGAAAAAATGTAGTTTCTTGTTTACTTTTTTCTGTGCAGCTGCATAAAAGGTCAAATACTATGGGGATTTTTCTGGGCTTCTTGGTGTATTTTTTGAGCCAGCGTCTCACAATAGCTATCTGTTCATATTCCCTCTTGACATTGCATTTGTTGGTTCACTGTCTTGATGATATTATTTGTGTTGAATTATGCTGTCTAGACCCTGCTAATAATGCTGTTGCATTAGGCTACTTTTTTTTTTCTGAATAGACATAAAATGAAGACTCAAGAAATAGGTAAGTTCAATTTCATCAAAAATACAGACTTTGTAAGAGCAGTAAGAGCATTTCCTTGCCATGCTCATCAATAACAGAAGTACAATATCATGAAGTCCAAACAGCCTGCAAGCAGTGAGAGGAAGTTTTTTCCCAGTGGGGAATTGAGTTCAAATTGATCGAGAGAGCAAGCTGGGAGTGTGTGAGCAAGAGCACAGCAGTGTCAAGGCTTTCATTTGGCTCACAAAGACTGTCCTAGTGGCTTGACCATTTGGAAGTACAACTTTTCCTTCCTGTGTACCACCAGCATAATAAATATTGGCTGGTTTTAGAAAGGCTTCCTACCTTACTGCTGTTTCCTTCTGGTTGTTTGACTTTTTAATCTTCTAAAGGTTCATGTCCCATCAGGAGAGTATGTTACTGGATTAAAAGAGCTGGTTTTGTGTACACATATAATGGTAAAATTGACTATGAAGCTCTGGGATTCACTTTCAGGGCAGATTAAGAACCAGCCGAAATAGTAAAAGAGGTTAACTCCATGACAAAAGTTTACATAGCCTCCAAATAGATGCTTGGCCTCTGAAAAACGTATAATTGCCTTAGAAGTATTTTAGCTGCCAGGCCAGCTTGGACGCCATTCTCCCTAATCTTTGAACACAGGGTGCAAGTAGACAGTGCTTGTTGCATATGGAGCAGGGAACATTCCCTCTGCTCTGAGAAGATAAGTAATCTAATAGTCACCAACCAAAATGCACTAAATAGAAAGGTACCTCCTTTGATGTGGGATGATGTCTGTAAATTTTAAGTTTGGGAGGATATTCATTCTCGGCACATATCCTTACATATGCACAGCTCTTACTCCTTTTATGAGAAAGGGCGTTTGGTCTTACCTTAGCAAAGTTCTTCTTAAGGTTTTAGGTTGTGCAGTTGTCACTGTGTTCCTTTCCCTAGAATCTGGCAGTCAAGGAGTGTGTCCTGGGACATGTATGCAGCTAATTGAAATTGCCTTAATAGTAGTTGAAATATATATGCTAACCCCTCATTGGGATCTGCCTGGTCTGTAACTCAGGGAGCTACAAGAGGCTGTGGATTTTTTCCTCTTTCTTTATTGAGCACAAATTTATTAGTGTGAGAGTCCCAACTCTACAAAGTGTGTCATGAGTTTGGTTATGCCAGGTGCCTCTTCTGTAGTTTTTGTGGTGGTTGTCATTTATCAAAGAAGGGTAACTTGGTTGTTCTCAGTCTCCTGTTGCAATTTCCAAACAGTGGTTTCTTTTCACATAACAGTCTTGAGCATGCTGTGTTGCAAGAATCTGATTTTAATTTTTGTTTTAGAACATGGTGCTGTTTCTTGTAATGAAAGCTATACTGTACCTCTTCCATGTTGTGAATCTTTTTCTTCTGTTTATTTAAGATACTATTGTGACTTTTCTTTAGTGGAAAAGAAACAAAGGAAAAACCTAACACTGGATTTAATAAACATGCTGTTTTCTTGATTTATTTACCTGTGTTTAGAATAGTGATTGAAGTATTTAAAAAAAAAAAACTTCAACTAAACAAGAATGTTTATCCCTGAAGAAGAGATTATTCTGTAGTTGGGCTAATGTTAAAGATGATAAAAAGAAATATTATCCTGTCTTTAAATCAGGCAGGAGTAGATGAGTACAGTACTAGAGGAGTTTAACAGGAAGCTGTGATGTGCTAACACTGGCTGAGTGTGTGGCTAGAAAGCCTCCAGCTCAGAGAAGACTTTGTGGCAAATCGTCCTTTTGGCTTATGGCAGGGATGCACCACTGAATAGGCTAAGTGAAACCCAGCTGCTGAGTAGCAGGCAAAATCCTGCCAAAAAACCAGAAGGAAAAGTTCAAGCTGTCAATGTGTCCATCTGCCTCTCCTTCACTTTCCTTGTGATTCTGTCCAGAGAGTTGTCCCATGTCCTAGAGCCATAATATATGGGGTTACTCTGTCCTGATCTCTGTCCAAAGAGACAGCATAGAAGGAAAATATTCCAGTTTTCCCGAAGTTGGGGACTTCAGGAGGTCTAATGGCATATTTCCACAGCTGGCACTGTAAGAAAAAGGATACCAGATAAGTGATTTGTATAGTTTTATACCAAGTACCTGTTGTTTTATTTTACAGGAAATGAGTTACCAGCACAGAGAGCTACTGGAACTGGACTCAGCTAATGTGAGCACGAGCTGCCTTGCAAGTTTGCAGCAGCCAGTGGGCATCCTTCTTCTGGAGCGTGCCCTGATGGCTCTGTCCCCTGCAGAGGAGCCCCCCTCCAAAAGGATGCGTGGGAGCACAGAGCTGCCCCCAGATGTCATCAGATGGATTGAACTTGCTAAGTAAATTCTTGTTTGAGACACTTTACTCCCACTTAGGTTTGCCTGGTGAAGAACTCTGCTTTTATGGCTTGTGGGATTTCATTTTTAGTCTTTCTGTCTTTTAGAATTAGATATGTTTTTAATTTCTTCTCAGTTAACACTGTCAGTGAGAGCAGTTAGACTTTGAAACTGTGCACTCTTATGCTGTCAGACTGCTGAAAGACATCTTGTTCATAGCTTTTCAACTGCAGGAGTTTCCATAGTTTAGCTATTGCTCTACAAATTGAAGTTTATGTAGTTAAGTATGTATTTCTGATCTTACATATGAAACGCTTCCTAAAAATTTACTATTTCAAACTGGTACTATTACTGCTTATTGAATTTTTTATAGCTTCTATTTGCATTGATATTCATCTGCTGAGGTATTTAAAAGATTTCTCTTTTCAATTTTACTAGGCTCTACAGATCCCTTGGGGATTATGATGCCCTTCGTGGCATTTTCAGTGGTAAGATTGGGACTAAGGAAATTACACAGAAGGCTTTGTTGGCAGAAGCAAGGAATGATTATGCTGAAGCAGCTCAATATTATGATAAGGTAAAATTACAAAAAGATTTTTTTTTTGTAGATCTATCATGACTTAATACTAATCAAATTACAAAAAAAGTGCAATTATCTAGACAGACAAGTAAAAACAGATGGGCACACTGCAACCCCAAGTGAGCAAATTGCATGTGTTCCTGGCATGAGCTGCAGTGGGTAAAAATGAAGACAGATCTCTAACCTGCTTTTAAAATCTTCACTCTTCAAAAATGTTTACTGAAGACAGCTACCTGAAATTAATTTATGTGTAAACACTGCCAAGCTTGAATTTTCTGCATTTAATGTTGCTGTCACACTCTGGTAAATGGATAGATATTTTTGTGAGACAATGAATTACAGTTAAGTTGCTGGTGACTTAGAGTTGAAATAGGTTCTTGGCTGGAATCTGGCACTATTCTGCCCTCCAAATTCATTCCCTAGGCACTCTCCCAAGAGGACTGGCAGGATGGAGAGCCAACAGAAGCAGAGAAGGACTTCTGGGAACTTGCATCTCTGGAATGCTATGACCACCTCACAATGTGGAAGTCTCTGGAGTATTGTGCTACTGTTAATATTGATAGTGGAAAACCTCCAGACCTAAGCAAAACATGGACTGATCCATTTTTTCAGGTTTTTACAAATTATTTCATTGATATTGCACTATTTTTATCTCTTCAGGGATGTCCTACAGTATTGAGATTATGGATGAAAATCAATTGCATTGTTTGGGTTACTTTATTATGGAAATGAGTGGAGAGTCCAGTATTAAAAAAAATGAAACAATTACTTCTGCTTGTTCTTTTTGATATTTAATTTTTACCTCAAGTCTATGCCAGATCCCATAGGACCAGCTTTATCATCTCCTTCCTTTTGCAAGTCTTTTTTGTTGCTTTTCTCACTTACATTTGTTTCCTGTTTTAAGAATTACCAAACCATGGATTTTGAAACTGGTAGAATTTACCAACAACTTCTTGAGCTATAGGAAAAGGCTGCTGTGATTTGTTAGCAAATAGGAGTTTGTCTAAAAGAAAAATACCTTTTAAAAAATTCAAAATGTTTTTATATGTATTTGATTTGCCACTGAAAACAAAAAATTTGATCATCTAATATTCCATTCCTAGAAATAAAAGCTATGTTCTCACTTTGTAGGAGACATATCTGCCCTATATAATACGCAGTAAATTGAAGTTACTGCTCAGTGGGGAGAATGACCAGACTTTGCTAACCTTTATTGATGAGGCAATGAAGACAGAACAGAAGAAAGCCATTATAGAAATGCACTACAGCCAAGAACTTAGTCTCCTGTACATCCTGCAAGATGATTTTGACAGAGCCAAATATTACATTAGCAATGGCATGCAGATCTTCATGCAGGTAATAATGTCTTCTACCTCTGCTATGCTCTTTTTGTGTAAACTGGAACAATGAAACTGCTGTTGCTATTGCTGCTGCTAAATTATACTCTCAAGAGAAGCACTCACTCAAATGCAATGAAATTTAGGTGCCTTCCATGTCATGTAACAAAACTTTTTTTAAATTCACTGCTTGCAGTGTTGAAAAGTGAGTGAACCAGTGGACTGCATCCTCCTGTTTCAGTTTTTGTTTTGCTGATTTAATCTTTTATTTTTCAGAGTAATTGTTTGTGCAGACAGTAAAAATTTTATTTTGTTCGTCTTTTCAGAGGCCTTCTGTCCCTAGAACAAGCTTGTGAAGAGTGTTGCATTGAGAAGTTACAAATTCCATCCATTATCAAGTTTTTATTAGACTGTGGGACTTTGCTAAAGCCTAGGATAGGAATTGCAGCTAGAATATGCCTCTGTGCTTGTCCAAAGCAGAGCTGCTGAACCATGCTTTAAATTCTCTGATTCTCTCCCTTTCTCTTCAGAGCTACTCCAGTATTGATTCCTTGTTATATCAAAGTCGAATGACCAAACTGCAGTCTGTACAAGCTTTGACAGAAATACAGGATTTCATCAATTTTATGACCAAGAAAAGTAAAGTTTTTTGGTTTTTTTTCTCAAGCAATTTTCTTTTTGTATTCAGTAATTGTGGTTTCCTGAACTTTCAATTTCTAAACTGGTGTTTGAAGAAACATAAGTCTGGAATTACTTCTTAACTGTCTTCTTGACAGTAAGACCTATTACAGTTTTATAAGATAGGATTGAACATAACTTTGTGGTTCTATTGCAAAGTTTAATTAGCATAATTCCTGTGATAAGAGTTAAGCATCTCTTTTGAAAGTGTCAGTTAAAGTTATAAGCAAAGCTTTTTTTTGGATTAACTTTTGGTAGTAAATAGCAGAGGTGGAAAAATGGACGTGGTATATATATATTGCACCTGCTGATGTAGGCCTGAAGTACTCATTCTGTGCATAAACCAAATTAGATATTAAATTTAGTTAACAGTTCCACTGTATTTCAGCATGTTCATACATGGTAAGGAAACTACGTGGTGGTGATCCCCAGTGGCAGTTGACGCAGATGTCCTTATGGAACCCTCTGTGCTTCAGCAATTAACAAATGTAATATATATGATGATCACTAAGTAGGATTTTTAGTGTAAATGCCCAGAAATGCGAGTGGGTTGCTTAATTGAGGTTTTCTGGTTTGAATGTTAGACTGTATTTTGTTTAGCCTGTTTTCATGCTGTTTGGCTTCAGATGCATTTGAAATGTTCTTAATTGATTTCTAGGTAACTTAGCTTCAGAAGCTTCCCTTAAGAGACTTCTTAGAACTTGGACAAGCAGATATCCAGATGCTAAAATGGATCCTATGAACATCTGGGATGATATCATTACAAATCGGTAAAATTGCATTCTTGGGTTAGCTTAAGTTTTGTCTGCCTGTTGAGTTCCAGGAAGTGCTTTTTCTACTGCTGCTTGTTTTTGTATGGGAGGGTTTTGATCCAATGTATGACTATCTTTTTTTTCTTTTTTAACTGTGGTAGTAGCTTTCCCAACATAACTGGCGAGATTGTGTGACTAATTTGTGTTAAGGAACAAAAGGAGGTTGAGAAATGGCCAGGGAATAAATTGTATTTTGATAGGGAAACACAGATGTAGGTTTAAGCATTTTCTTGCACTGGTAACTATGCACTGTATAAACTGGCCCATTTCAGCAGCCCTCACTTGTAATTGAGTAGATTAGCTGCGTTTAGCTCAATGAAACACCCCCCAAAAGGCCAATCAGTTGTGAATAAAAATGCTTGCCTGCTTTGTAGGCTGTTCCAAAATGAGGAAGCATACCAAACAAGCCCAGCCTTGTCACTCTCAGTGCTTCACCTGTTTATGGGAAAGTTAATGACCACTGCTTTAATTGGAGACTTCTGTTGTGCAACTGTTGCTAGAAAGAACAAAGGCTCTCTGGAGACTCCTTTGGATTAGGTCTGAAGAAACTGGAATGCTGTTTGAAATTTGAAAGTTTTTGCCCTTGCCATGGTGTCAATCTTCGTCCCAATTCATTGTTCCTGTGAAAATCTACATTAGTCCTCTGTTCCTTTGTGGTAACTTCTTCAGTAGCTCTGCTGACACATGCTGTGCTCTGATTTATTTTGTTGTCTCATGGTGTCAGGAAAACATGGCTACAGAAGAGCTTATTGCAGTTCAATATTAGGCAGAATACATGGCATGGCTTACTTTTAAAAAAAGTGCCAAAACATTTATGACTTGAAGTGTTGTCAGGGTTTTAAACACTTTATGTGCTTTTAGAAAACCTTTGTCTCAAATTAGTAACAAAGGATGTGCCAAGTACCACTTCAGAGTGTAGAGTCCTCTACTTTGAGTAACAGTCTACATAATGAGACGTGCTATTGAATTAGATAGGACTGGTTGTGGAGTAACAGGATTCAGCATTGATTCATGGCAATTCCCTTTCAAAAGGTAAGTGTGCTTGCTGATCTGTTCTGCAGCACAGATTTTGATGTTGGCATGTTGTGTTGATGTGATAAACATTTGACTAGCTGGTTGACATAAAATACAGCCCAGCACTCACATTAAACAATTGAGACTCCTGTTTCTGGAGCTGGAATGCAAGTTGTGGCTTGGTGAACTTAGGGACTGTAGCTTGCACAAAGGAGCTAACTAACAAAAAATCCCACTCTGTAATGAACATTTTCTAATACTCATCTTGTCAGTTCAAGATCCTGAATGCTCTCAGGGTCAACCTGACCCCTGTTAGGAGTGTCCAGCCTCTGAGGCCCTGTGTTTAGCCCTGCTAAAGGTGATACCTGTAGTTTGGCATTTTTTACTAGCTTTGTTTGCTGTTAGGCAGATCAACACTTTTGAACATTCATTTCCTTGAATGTATATCAGAGTGATCTATACCCCTGTTGCTGCTTTGCAGGTGTTTCTTTCTTGAAAAACTGCAGGAGAAACTTCCCTCTGATCAGGCCAATGACAGTATGGAGGTGGATGGAGAATACAGTGCTGGTGACCAAATGGAAGTGGATCAAGAGAGTGAAAACATTCACTCAATGATGAAAAGCTGCAAATTTAACATGAAAATGAAGATGGTAGAAAGTGCCAGAAAACAGGTGAATATACTGTCTGATAGCTTCCAGTTTGCTGAGAAAATGCATAGAAAAAGCTGGAAAAGCTTTTTAGGTGGTCTTTGGTACCCTTTTGCCAGGGCAAACCTTGTCTCTTTTTGACCCTGCTGTCCAGGACATATTGAAAGCTCAGGAAAGTCAGTTCCACAATGAAAGAAAACAAAAGGATAAATGTTAATTACAAAGTTGTTGATAATTTGTCATTACTGGAAATGTGCCTGAAGTCCCCTTTGATCCACAGATGGTTTTGGACACTCTAAAGGGCAGATAAAGTATCTGAAATGTTTCAGTCTTTAATGGAAGGGATGCTTGCAATCAAGCATTATGCTTCTTATTTACAAATAATCTCTTCTGTACAAGAAAGCAAATCAAATTCTGATTGAGTTAGTACAATTTACTAAAATCAGCAATGCTAAATTTCTTTTTTTTTTCACAGTTTTCATTACTGCTGTTAGTTAACACTAGTAACTAAAGTTAAGTGACTTAGAAATTTTGGGTTGAATCTGGCTGTTGAAATGACTGAAACAGCCTTTTTGATGATGGGCCTCTGGTGCTTCAAGCTTGAGACAAACTGAATAATTAAGTCAAGGTCTCCCATCTTCTGAGATGCTGCAGAAATCTGCAGGCATTAACAAGAGAGTTTATTTTAAGCCATCTGAAAGCCGTTACTGCTTTGTTGACTATACACTCTTGAAGGAGTATGTGAAAAATAAGATTTCCTTTAATGTTATTTCTATGAAACTTCTCATCACAACACAAACCTAAGTGATTTTCTTAATGATATCTTAAATCAAAGTTGCGTTTCCCATATGTGTTCGTACTGCAGAGCAGTTAAATGCCTCATGCAGCTGGAATTATTTTCTCAGGTTTTCAAACTTCTGTTCTTCTCTTTTGCTATTTAGATTTCTTCATTAGCACAGATATGGTTCTGAATATGAGACCCGGCAAGCAGTGAACAGCTCTTTGTCTTTCTGTAACTTTACTTGGCTTACTTAAATCTTCCCATCCCTAATTTGGTTGTGGGCAGGTGTTAGTTCCTCTTCAGATACACGGTCTGACAATTCTCTTACTCTGAATACAGAGCAGCTTTGCAGTGGCCAAGAAGCTCCTGAAGGACTTGCGCAGAGAGGCCAGGACGAGGGAGGAGTGGCTGGTGCGGTGGAATTACGCCTATTGCCGCTTCACACACAGTAGCAGCCGCAACCTGAGCTCTCCTGAACGCGTGCTCTCCGTGTTGAAAACCGTCTCCCTGCTTGGTAACAGCCTCTGCTTCACCTTGTTTATTTTACAAAGTTGCCTTGTTGTCCAGTTACCAACTTCTGTTTTTGAATTCCAACAGAAGATACCAAGTCCGACTACCTCAGCAAGAGTACAGTGGCCTTCCGGAACCAGAACCTGCTTTTGGGGACTACGTATCACATCATGGCCAATGCTCTTAGGCAGGATCCAAGATGTCTTGAGCAAATTGAGAAAGAAAAGGCTGTAAAGATATCACTAATATCAGGAGAAAGCCTTGAGAACCCTAAAAAGGTGAACAAGAGAAGAAGATCTTTGAGTCATTTTGGTGTCATTATTACTACAAATTACTACTTCAGTAGGTAGTAATGGCTATAGATAAATACAGAGCATGTGAAACCTGTCTGCTATTAGCAGTTATTTGTCCAGCAACACCAGATGGAGGAAGAAAGAGGAGGGAAAAAGCCTGTGGTTGCTGTTTCTTCCAGGTTTTGCTTTCCTGGAGTTCTGCATCACTCTAACCTTTCTAAATAGGAGAATGTTTTGTGTTTCTCTGTACCTGCATTTTGAGTGGAGGGGAAGACATAGTCACAGCATCTGCATGGACAGTGGCCAGACAAGGCTTGGGATCCTCAAAGAATGCCTTGATTTCAGCTGGGTATTTGTGACCTGCTTCATGCTCCCAGACTATTCTCTTTGATAAAGAGATTTATAGTACAGGTATACTTACTTTATGGAAGTAATTTTAATGGAAGAAAGAAGAGGGATTTTTAAGGTAGAGCACATACAGGTCATTTTTGCCTGTTTTGGGTAGGTGTGCATTTGAAGAATACAGTACTAGACTGTGCTGCAAGTAAAATTGTATTTGCTGTCAGCTGTCCCAGATACTGTGACATTGGTTTCTTGTCTGTCAAATGGATTAAGAATTTGAAGTACCACTGCTGGCTTTTTTCTTCTAATTTCTAAAGCCACCATGAAGACCCTTACATACAGAATCATAGAATGGTTTGGGTTGAAAGGTCAACCTTTCAAAAGATCATCTAGTTCCAACTCCCTTGCCATTGGCAGGGACGCCTTTCACTAGACCAGGTTGCTCAGAGCTCCATCCAGCCTGGCCTTGAGCACATCCAGGGATGATGTATTCACAACTTCTCTGGGCAACCTGTTCCAGTGACTTGCCGCCCTCACAGCAAAGAGCTTCCTCCTAATATCCAATCTAAACCTACTCCCTTTCAGTTTGAAGCAATTGCTCCTTGTTCTGTCACTACATGCTCTTGTAAAAAGTCCCTTTCCATCTTTCTTGCAGGATCACTTCAGGGAATATGAAACATATTAGTACAAAAAAAAATGTTCTTAATTTGTGTTTTATGGTTGTTAAAAGTAAAGCAGATCAAGAAGAAATTCCTGCAAAAAAGAGGTTTCAGATTTTCAGGTGTGTAGAAACTTAAGCAAAAGCTTCAGTTTCATTTATTAGCTAATTCTTAAGAGCATTCTTTAGGCAATCTGAAGGATGTGCATAAAAATTCTTTGTCAGATGAGTAAGATTGCCATACCAGGGATTTCTGTAAGATTAAGAAGCTTAGCCTTATTTTAGTTTAGTATTAATCAGCACTCTCACCCTGGTAGTGTCCTTCTACCTACCTGACTATTTAATTTCAGTTACAGCATTTAGTGTGGCCAGAAGGGCCAGGGAAGAGATTGTCCTGCTGTGCTTGGCATGGTGAGGCTGCACCTCAAATCCTGTGTTCAGTTCTAGGCCCCTCACTACAAGAAGGACATTGAGGGGCTGGAGTGAGTCCAGAAAAAGGCAGCAGAGCTGGGGAAGGGTCTGGAGCACAAGTGCTGTGAGGAACAGCAGAGGGAACTGGGATTTTTTAGCCTGGAGAAAAGGAGGCTCAGGGAAGACCTCACTGCTCTCTACAATCACCTGAGACAAGACTGTAATGAGGTGAGGGTTGGTCTCTTCTGCCATGTCTCACATGAGAGGGTGAGATGAAATGGCCTTAGGTTGTGCCAGTTAGGTTCACACTGGATATTAGAATTTATTTTTTTTTTTATGAAAAAGTGGTCAGTCATTGGAGTAAGTTGTCCAGGGCAGTGGTGGAGTCACCATCTCTGGAAGTGTTCAAGAGGCATCTGGATGTGGAACCTCTGGGTATGGTTTAAGGGTAATTGTGGTGGTGCAGGGTTGGCAGTTGGACAGATGATCTGGAAGGTCTCTTTCAACCTTCATGCTTCTGGTTCTGTAACAAATCCTGTCAAGTCACCCACTGCATGAGCTGCATTAGAAATGTATGATGAACATTTCTATATTTATATAGGGAAAAAGGCATCAGTGTAACTGTTATGCAGATGTTGTAGATATGTCTTAATAGGAAAAAACCCTGAAAGTTTTATTATATTTTCTGTTAACTGTTTCCAAAGCTCCAGTAACGTTAACTTTTTGCAGTGATGAAAATTCCATTTAACATGTCCAAAGACTAAGTTTATATATTTCCATTGAAAATTGTGGCAGATAAAGTTCTGGAAATCACTACTAGAAATAACATCCTTTTTTTTTTTTTTTTTTTTTTTCCTTTATATCAGCTGCTCAGAACATCTTAAAAGAGTTAAGGTTTTATCTACTCAAGACATGCTCCAGTTTCGGACAGGATTGTTCAATGCTACTTGCTAATGTGTGGTTTTTCTTCCTCTTATGGTTGAATTTCAGGTGCTGGCAGGTCTGAACAAGAAGGCTTTTCAGTGTTTCAGCTGTGCTGTGAGGAAGTCTGAAGAGGAGGTGCAGTCCCACTCCACGGACCATGTGGACATGGTGGGAGTTGTCGATGCATACATGACTTTGATCAGCTTCTGTGACCAGCATCTGCGCAGGGAGGAGGAGGGCTCGCTTGGTTAGTCAGGATTTCTCCTAAGCTTGTGAGGTGCATTCATCTGTGCTCTGTCAGCTTTTGCTATACCCAGGAGAACTTTGCTATACCCAGCCTGAATTTAAATGGAGCAGTTTGACCTCCAGTTCAGCATTATTTGCATGCCTTTTTTCACCTCCACTGTTACTGCAAGCTTTGGTACTAGTGGATCACTTGTAGTCTCACTCTTACTTGTGAGAAATGTATCATATCCAGCAGATGCTCCCCTTGTTCCTTCCCAGACCACAGCAGCCTTGTATTTAAAGCAGGCAAGATACCAGCAGTGATGCAGCTTCCTGATAAAGCTAATCCTTACAGTCCCCAAGTACATGTGTTGCAGATGTGTGCAGTTCAAACAGATGGGAAGGAGAACAAAGTAAAAGTACAAAATACACTTGAAAAAAGAATACCAAATTGTAAAGATGAATGTTTCAGATGATCAAAGACGTGGAACAAGTGATGGTGTTTCTGATAATTCTTGTTTAATGTCTCTTGGCAGAAATTAACACTGTGGATCTGCAGCAGTTCCCAGCTATTGTGGTGGAGAAAATGATAAAAGCTTTAAAACTGAATTCCAGAGAAGCCAGGCTGAGATTTCCTAGACTGCTCCAAATAATTGAAAGATATCCAGCAGAGACATTGGGTCTAGTGACACGAGAGGTTAGTTGCTTCAATTTTTCTGGCAGCAAATGTTGCTGTAAATCAAATTTTATAGGTGGGGGTGGAGGTTGGATTCATTGAGAGGTTAGACTGGTAAGTTTTGCTTCAGGGAAATCAGATAAATTTTATCCCATCATTGTTCCTTGTCTTTTCTGTAACTTACTAAGTCTAATCCATGTGAACAGAAAATTTTTCTTAGAAATTTAACTTTTTATCATTATTCTGATTCCAAATGTTTGCTTGAGAGCTGCTGGAGAACAACTGTGGTATGCTTTGTCTTTTTTTTTTACTTCAGTACAAGCTAAATGGGCTGACAGAGGTGGTTAGTATTAGGGTAAGGCATGCATCTTATTCCTGTAGCCTGTTTCCTGTACGCAGGAAGCCAGCAGCTTTTCCTGACACATTCCATGTCTCCCACTTTCCCTGTCCTTTTTCACTTCAGAGGTTACCACAGCTTTGTCTTCCTTTGTATTTCCCACTTCCTTCCTTCCTTCCTTCTAGAACCTGTCTTTCCATTGCCATTCCATGGCAGGATACCAGAGCCTTCCCTGCTGCCCTGGGACAGATAAGCTGAGACCTTCTCTGTGACTCATGCCTGTTCCTGCCTTGGCCTGCCTGCCTTTTCAAGCCCATGTCATTGTGCTGCTGCTCCCAGAGCAACAGACCCTTTCAGAGAAAGAACTCAAGTGAGGCAGAAACTCGGGTTAGTTATCCCAAGGAATTGAGAAAATAGCAGAAATGGCTGTGGTGCACAAGGTGTGGCCACGCAGGAAGACCAATAGTTCAAACAGAACCTGACACCAGCTGACAAATCTCACCCAGAAAGGGAGTTCACCAGGCATTTATTTATCCTACCCTCTGTTTTTCTGTGAAATAAATGCTGGCAATCTGATCTTAAATTCTATTAGAAATGCTTAAAGATGGACAAAGGACAAAACCGTGATAGGAGTTTCAGTTTTCTCCTTCCTGGCATTTTTTACTCAAATCAAGACTTCAACCCAATGGTGGTGGAACTGAATTCCTTCAGATTTTTGAGTTGTATGTGATGATCAAAAATTATTGTATTGCATCCAGAGACAAAAGTTTGAGTGTAAAGCCTCGTATTGATCAACAGGCTGCAAATCTTTATAATGGAAAAGCTATTAAGCAGCAGTGGTGGTGGTAGTAGTAGTGATAGTAATAATTAAATCTGTGCTTCATTAGAGGATGTTTTGCACACCTAGTTGACATTCTCTGTTTCCTTTTCCTGTTTCTTTGTCAGGCTGCACCACGGAGCAGTTTTGATCTTTTGCTATGTTTGGTATTTTTGAAAAGGACCAAAGATGAAAGCAGTGTCTGTGTTTTTGCAGCTTTCTTCAGTTCCCTGTTGGCAGTTCATTGGTTGGATTAGCCAGATGATGGCACTACTTGACAAGGATGAAGCAGTAGCTGTACAACATACTGTTGAAGAGATTGCAAATACCTATCCCCAGGCACTCATCTACCCTTTCATGATCAGCAGTGAAAGTTACTGCTTCAAAGATACTGCAGCTGGCTGCAAGAACAAGGAGTTTGTAGAAAGGTGAGTTTGCAATTGGAGCAGCTCCTTTGTATGTTTTTTATTCAGGAGTGGACAGATTCATTTATTTTTCCTACACAAACCCTTCTCTTTATCGAGCACAAGGAATATTAGAGGGTAGTCTTGAGTTTTCATTTAAAGGCACAGGGAAATGCAATACATCAACTCTGTTAGTGCCAGACAGGCTCAGGTTGGTGGCATGAAACTTTATGAAATATTGGGTACATATAGTCCCCAGGCTGTTGAAAGTTAAAAGTTTTCCCAAGATAAAACTAGAAGATCACAGAGAGGCAACCCCTTTTTCTTTGTGATTCTGTGGTATTGAACATTTATCATCTTTCTAATACCAAGAGGAGGCATTTATGTTTAAGTAGAATAGATGCTCGTACCAGACTTCAGAGAGTGCAGTGAAATGGATACATGTTATCTTGGGAATGACAGCTCTTGGCTGTGGTGTTCTCTGCTTATTCAGTGTGCAACATGCAGCTTCTCATACAAGCCTTCCCTTGTCCCTTTTGGCATGCAGTAACACTGCAGTTAATCCCCAGGCAAAAATCAGGTTTTATCACACAATGCTGTGGAACCACTCTTAAAATTCTGTGTGTCTTTTTGCCTTTTTCTCAAATTTGATACTTTTGCTGAATAAATTTTTGCTTTAAATAAAAATATAAAATCATGTGTTTCACAGGCAGTATCACCCTTCAGTAACTGTCATGACAGGGTCCGTGGTCTGGTCAATGCCTGTGTCTGTTTCAAGCGTGCTTTCCACTCACCCACCAAGTTCCTATTTTTGTAGTGGGACATATAATTAAAAAACTGAGAGTTGTGTGGCATGTTTAAGCAGCATATAAACAGTCATGCATCCCAAGAGGGAATTCCAAGCAGGTCTTACCTACTTACACCTGAACTGTTTTCCCAGATTCTTGTATATAGCAGACTAGATCATTGCTTATCTGCAGGCAAGGTGCTGATGGTGGCATTATTATGGTGGCAATTCTCGTGGCATTATGATGCATTTTTCTCTTCTTTTTAAGGATCAAGAATAAGCTGGATAGGGGAGGAGTAGTTCAAGATTTTGTTCGCTCCCTGGAGCAGCTCTCTAATCCTGTTATGATTTTCAAGGTAAAGTGTATTTTTCCCCCCTTCCCCTTCACTCCTCTCCCTCTGCTCAGACAAGTGCTGGGTGGAGCCTGACACAGTTCAGTTGCCACCACAGCCACAGGAAGTGGTTCAACCCAGCACCAACCCATGATGATGCTGATGCTGATGTCGGGGTGCTGTCAGCAGCTTTCACTGGTGATAGACTCCCTCCCTTGTGCCAGCTGGATGTTCTGTTCCTTCCCCCTTCAGGGTCTGTACCCTGCCCCACGGTCAGTCTTCCTTAATCATTCTGAAACCCTTACAGAATTATCATTTGTGGCCATCTTTATAATTTTGGACTACTTGTGTTCAGCTACTTGTGTTCTTATGCCCTTTCCCTGCTGGGCATCCCTGTCTGTGTTCTGACTTGTTTGTCCAAAGGATTCTAGTCCTGTGTTTGATGCCTCTCCTGGCCCCACAGAGGCTTTCTTAGCACTCAGCACTGTGGTAGTAAACATAATTATCATAATAAAATAGAAACATTCTATCAAGGCATCGAATGAAAGGAAAATAGTTCTGTAGTCTTTTGGCTCTCTTTTTTTTTGTCAAAAGACTTAAAATAGTTGACTATTAGTAAATACAATAACCCCAGTGCAATCTGAAGAGCAAGGGTCAATAAATCTTTTCTCGGTACTCATCTGTTTTCTTCTCTTTGCAGGATTGGGCTGAGGATGTCAGAAATGAGTTGTCAAAACCTCAGAGAAACAAAAAGAAGCTTAAGGAAATGTATGAAGGAATGTACAAGAATTTGGGAAATTTGGAGGCTCCTGGCCTTGGATTGATGAGGAAGAGGTTTATTCAGGTATGTAGTTACTGAGTAGTGTTGGCATCATGGCTTTTCTAGAAGGCAATAGAAGGTCAAAAGAGGGAACCAGATCACAGCTTTTACAGATGCTCCAGGACTTGATGAGACTTGAACTAGTCAGGAGTACAGGACTGGGATTTCTTTGCTAGAAGCCATGGACTTAACATAGTTCACTTTGCACTTCTAACTGCCCTGCAGGGATAAATGTTCTGTCTTACACAGCTTCTACCTCTCCTGTCCTGCATGTTGCCAGGTTCTTAGGACCTGAGCCTCTAATCATCTGTGGGAATCTGGCCTTGTTTTTTGTTCCCAGCTGCCAAGGATTTATGAGCACCTTAGGGAGTTTTGCTGTATTATACTACTTAAATTTGCTGCCAATACGAAGTTACTCATACAGAAGAGTTACAACTGTGAAGAGTTAAAGAAAAGACTTTACAAAACTGACTGAATTCCAAAGTGGTGAAAATCAGTGTAGAAAATGAAATGACACATGTGGCAAGAAAATGTAATTACCCTTGTATCATATAGGAATTCTGCATATTTTAACTGACTGTTGCAGTTCAAGAATAAAATCTTGATTTGTGATGGTTTTTTGGAAACATCAGCTGTGAAAACTCAAGGGCAGTCAAGAAAGAAGAGTGAATGTTCAACATTATTAAGAACAGAGAACTAAACATGGGTTTGTACATTGGCATAGCTGCCTTCTCTGACTCTTGCTCTTTATGAACATTATAGTCCTCGTCTGCAGTATTCTTGGCACAGATATAGTAAAATTGGATGAGGTTCAAAGTGGCAAGAATAATCAGAGGTACAGAGTAACCACTGCACAAGCTGCTTTAGCATTCCTCCAGTTGGAAAAGATTCAATGATGCCAGATACAATAAAGCTCTTCACATCGTTCCATGGTTGGACTTGGTGAACTGAAAGGTCTTTTCCAACCCTAGCAATTCTATGATTCAGGAGTGCCAAACATGTAGTAAATACTCCATGGAAGTGGCAGGTTCAGTCAAGTGAGAAGCGTTTCCTCATTCAGTGCACACTTAGGTGCTGAACTCCTGCTGCAGGGTATGAGGTGCTTTCATGGGTTCAAATAGCAAGCAGGCAATAGCACGGAGAGGGGACAACGCTTTGAGAGCTTTTACATACAAATGCACGAAAATGCACGCTCCCGGGTCCAGGAATGCCTGAGCTGCAAATTGCTGAGGCCAGGAGAGTGATACTCCTGTGAAAGGAGCATCCTGACTGTATGCTTGTACTGTATGTGCATAGCCCCGTGGCCAGGGCGGGGTGCATCCAGCTCTTTGTGGCCATCCTTATGTCACATTAGCATTAGATAAACTCACCTGGGTGTCTGTAGGGAGATTCCTTCCCCATGAGTGGAGAGGCGGAGGGTGAGAGTAAGGTGGAGTCGGGAGGAGGTGAGGTGATAATGAAGCAGAAAGGGTAATTGGGAGTTTAGGGGCACACTAGCCCTCTGAATGTGTTGCTGTGAGATAAGATGAGTCTTTGATGATCATGGCTTTAAACTCAAGAGTGGGGGATAAGAATGTGCAGGATGTGCCTGTGTCAGGGGTGGGGATAGGAGAGGGGAGCAGCTACACAGGGTACATGTAAATCAAGGGACATAGCAGGCATAAACTCAAAGGCTGTTTGGATTATTTGTGTGCCTACACACACAAGAAAAAAATCCATGGCTCTTTAAAACGTTGAAATGTGCAGTATTAGAGACTACAGAGAGAAAAGCAAGGGATATCAGGGTTGTTCCTCTCTGTTAAAGGGAAGAGGGAGAGCAGAGACTAGCTGCAGAAGAGAGTCAAGGTGATGGTGCACAGCCTCTGAATTCTTTGCTTTCACAGTGCATTATTATGAAGAAACAAAGTGTGCTGTGAGAATAACTGTCATTTCTAATGTCCTTGCTGGGGGAAAAAAAAAAAAAAACAACAAGTTATCTCTCTTGACTGACACATAAAATTGCTCTACTATGTGGAGTACTTCAGGTTCATAATCTGGAAATAGATTTAGTGATAAAGATGTTGTTGACTGTAGCAGTCTCTTCAAAAGGATAATGGGTTTTGTATTTTCATTTACTACAGTGAAATAGCTTTTTCTTCATAGCTTGGTAGAAAAATCATCAGGCATTAAAAAAAAACATCTTTCCAAGCCATTAGTACCCGGTCCAAGAAGGAACATTTGGTTTTTCTAGAACCTTGAATTATGAGCACAGGAAGTCAACTCAGTTAACTATTTGTAGATAATACTTACTTTGTTCATTAAATGGATCCATGTCCAAAACTTTGCTATTTTCCTTTATCAGGATATTTAAAATACTTTAAAATACGGGTTTATACATTTTATGTCCAAAATTATTGCTAGGCAGTAATAAATCCACCAATAATACAGTAGTAAATAAAACATGTAAAGCATTTCATAGAGTCACAGAATGATTTGGGTTGGAAGGGAACTTAAAGATCATCTGGTTCCAACACCCCTGCCACGGGCAGGGGCACCTCCCACTAGGCCAGGTTGTTCATGGCCCCATCCAACCTGGCCTTGAACACTCTCAGGGATGGGGCATCCACAGCTTCTCTAGGCAACCTATTCTGGTTTATATTAAGAATTTCTTCCTAATACTTAAACAAGCCATGTGTATAGATAGGAAGGTACCTTTTTGGTGCTCCTGGGTAGTTTCTAGCACTGTGTAAACAGAATTCCTTTCTATAAACAACTGTTAGGCTTTTGGGAAGGACCTGGATCATCATTTTGGCAGAGGTGGTTCAGAATTGTTGGATATGAAGACTAGTGACTTCAATGAGATTGCAACTTCTCTCCACTCAAAAATGAACAAAACCCATAAAGAACCTGGGAACCTCAAAGAATGTTCACCATGGATGAGTGAATTCAGAGCTGAGTTCTTGAGGAATGAACTGGAGGTTCCTGGTAAGTTCCCCTTCAGTGTCGATAATGAATTGTCCCTTACAAGAAAGTTGCTCTTGAGATTTATTTCTCGTATTGGCTATGTGACCCCTCTTTCTGGCCTTAAGCCTTATCTGGCCTTACCTGAAATGATTCTGTTCATTCATTATCTGTTAAATACATCCTTAAGCTGTAGTCCTGTTTTTTAAAATTGTATCTAAGCCTGTATCTCTTACCTAAGAATTTAGTATTTTTCTAAAGGCCTGACTCCAGGAAATCTGATCTATAAACCTAGTACATGTTTAATCTAGTTCAAAAAAGGCTGTGTCTTCTGAAACCATCAAGAGCTCAATTCTAACAACTAAACAAGAAAAAGGTACCTATCAGTAATTCACAGATAAAATCATACTATGTGTATGTTGGATCTTTTTTATGCATTTAAAAGTATTTTCTTCGTAGTTGTCATTCTACCAGTTTCACAAAACATTTGGATATGTGATCTGGTGTTAAACACAATTTAAAATAACATCAGGCTATATATGTACTGATTTTTTTTTCCACTACCACTTCAGGTCAGTATGATGGAAAAGGGAAACCACTGCCAGAGTACCACGCAAAAATCTCTGGATTTGATGAACGGGTATGTTTTCAATATTGAGTCAAAATCCTGTGTGGTATAAATCTGTGTCCATATACCATTTGAAGAGTTTGGTAGTAGCAGGGTCATTGTTTGTTTACACATGCTTGCAGCATACAAAGGAAGGGCTGCAAGTAGGCATTTGTTTTTCTGTTATAATTGAGTAACTTGATTATGTCATCTAGGAATGACACATGTACTTAATTCCAGTGATGATTCTGTAAGAATCTAAGTCTTCTGTCACAAATATTTTTCTTTTTCCTGCCTTTTTCCAAGATAAGTGTGATGGAATCCCTGAGGAAGCCAACACGTATAACAATCCGAGGCAGCGATGAGCGGGAGTATCCTTTTCTTGTCAAAGGTGGTGAGGACCTGCGACAAGACCAACGCATTGAGCAGCTGTTTGATGTAATGAACATTATCCTTTCCCGAGATGCCACATGTAGCCAAAGAAATATGCAGTTAAAAACTTACCAGGTCATCCCCATGACAACAAGGTAGGTGTTTATCTTGAAGGGACAGAAACCCTTATGTTAACATCTATTACTTTTGGGATGTTGGAAAGAGAGAATTTTGTGTGCCAGATTCAGATTCAGGGAGTTTTGTGCCTTGGCTTAATTTATTTTTTTTCCTTTTCCTTTTAAACAACATTGAAATTGCTTCGTCTGGAAACCGTTTTTCAGAGTGTATTTAAATTGGTAGCTTTTAACCTTCTTTTAACAGGCACTAGAATGTGTTGCTTGCCGTTTGTGGTGTTCCTCTAAAGTTCATCTCTGAGCTACTTGTTATCTCTGACTTACTTTGTTTCAGACTGGGACTCATCAAGTGGCTGGAAAACACTTGTACCTTAAAAGAATTCCTTAAAAATAGCATGTCTGAAGAGGAAGATACCAGCTATTGCAGGTGATGCTTGGTTTAACTGTCTGCTTTAATAGGGACCACTACTAATGGGTTTTGGATAACTGACAGTCTTGTGGCAGGATTTTCTTTTTCCTTTTTTTTTTTAATTAACGAATAAAAGAAAAGCACTTATAAGCAAGGAGGCAGTTTGTACTTCCTGACCCAAATTAGTAATTGGCAACCGTTTGTTTAATGAGTGCCATTGTAGCTGGAATATCCTCCACCCAGCTTGTTTAAACAAGAGGCTTATAATTATAATCATGTGTGACGTCATTATCATCACCATTTCCTTATCAGCAGATTGATTTTACAAGCAGAGGATTTTGATCTCTTGATTTGATCAGGCAGGAAATGGACTTAGGTCAGTGGGGGGCAGGGGAAGGGAGTAGAGACAGAGCTATTCAGAACCTGGGTTCAGCAGTGAGTCAGTGATGGGGGGTGGAAACTGGCAGCAAATGCACAGAACAACTGTAACAGAGCACTCTCTCTGACTTGATACAAATGCTGGGATTGAATAAATTATATTGCTTTCTCGTGATTGTAATTGGAGGTTGAATATTTGTAAATTTGATTTAATTCTGGCATTTCAGCCTAGTTCTGTCCTGGAATTTAGAAATGGGGTTTAATTTACAAATGTGGTTCTTAGTTACATAATCTCTGTTTGGGTTTGTCTGAGTGTTGCTGTCACCATTTATTTTTACTAGTTAACGTTTATGGGGCAGGCTGGAGGAAACTGCAGCGTGGAGGTTGGACTCCAAAGAGTCTTTTATTTCTATGGTTATTTGATTTGTGAGCAGTTTAGGAACTGCTAGAGTTCCTGCATTACTGCTGTCTGATTCACTGTTGTGAACAGCAGTGGTAATATGTTGATCTCAATCACTGAGTGGGAAAGTGAAGGAAGACTCACATGGAACCATCTCATGAAGGGAGGAAATTTATAATATGCTCAGTTTAGAAGACCAGTGTTTTTCTAAAAGCAGTTCATAACTTATTAAAAAACCCGCAAACCTTTGCTTTATTGTGTATATAGACTTTAATGTTTTTCCATGTGCTATTCAGTCAAGACATTTTATATTGAGCTATGGTTGTGACAACACTCACAAAGGAAAATTTTGATTGGGATGAGGGAAACAACTTTCTGAATTTTTGAAATCCTTTTCTTTATCCCAAAGTAATGGGCTACAGTTTATAACTGATAAATGCTTCTTAAATGGAAATGGTATTCTCTGTCTCAAAACATGCTTTGGAAAGAAGAGAGAAGGTGGCTGCTCTGCTAAGTTGCTGCCTCTCTGAAATAGAAGTTTAAGATCTGATGTATTTAGTTAAGATGGGAGAAAAATACCGAATTATTTCATAAGCAGTGCAACTAATGAATACTGGCTTCTTATGGATTAATACCTCAAGTTCAAGCACCCATTCCTCCTCTCCTGTGCACAATGAGGAGGTACCAAACTGCCTTCCTGCATTCCCTGCCCATTTGGAAGGACAAAGGGCAGCATGTACTGTGGTGGACAACATAATGCTTCTGAAAGGCTACAAGACTGTCAAAAACACCTTTCCCTCCCTGCAGAAATTATTTTGGACCTTCCTTGTGGAAAGGTCCAAAACGTCTTCTGTGCTCACAGTACCTATTGACAAATTGACACCTTTGAGATGTGTAATCTTCTGTCAGATATGACTGAAGTGTGTTCAAAGCTGGGGTGAAGGAGATGAATGGATCAGCCTATACTCTGCATAAACTTCATTTCCATAGCAGGGCTAAAATTAGTTTAGGCTGTAGCTTCCTGAGTTTTCTTTTGCATAAAAATCTCATGGGTCAGAGCAGCACACGGCCTGTGGATAATCAAATAGAGAGTGGTCAGATCACACATGGAAATCATTGGTGCTTTCCTCCTGTTTTTGTCCCTAGCCCAAGAGGACCTCGTGCTTCCTATTCTGAGTGGCTGTCCAGGATGTCTGGGAAAGCACAGGGCATCTCTCGATACCATGCTATGTACAGGTAGGTTTCAAAAGAGAGCTGCATGTGAAATGTAGAAACTAGAGTGTGCACACATGCAGAGATGTAGAAATTCCAGGAAAAAAAAGTATTATCTGCATTATAATATGATGACTAGATCTGACTTTTGCTCATTTTACTGCTTTGTCTTCCTGGAGATGCTCTGCAAAATTCCTCCTGCCAAAAATCCTACCAGAGCACAGGAATGCTTCCAGAAGCTTGCTCACTTCCTTTAGAAAGTGTCTAGAAGCAGATGCTGCTCTTTAACTTTATTTTCTAGGCGTCTTCTTCCTGATTATGCAGTTAGGTAGGCTGCCTCAGAGCCCGAGCATCTGCTGGAGTTGGACAGAGAAAATCACCATGATTCACTGAGAATTTTTAAGAGTATTTGATGGTTTAGGTCCCGACTTGAGCATCCTCTCAGAGGAATTTCCACACCTACCTAGATCTACCACTGTGGGTGGTAAAGTGAAATGTCCAGAGCATTTCTTATAAGCTCATAACCTGCTTAGGTGTCTTGCTTTCTAAAGGAAAACTTTGACTCGTTTAACTGAATTAATACTTGTATTCAGGATGTGCTTTTGAAGTGATTCCAAATCACCCCTACTCATCTTCAGTCTGCCATATCACAGGGCTGTCCTCTATTTCTTAACTCCACTCCTTTCAGAGGGAAGTAGACTGGAAGGAAAGCACTGGCACATGTCAGCTCTCACAAGCGTTCAGAACTGGATATGGGCTAGGACAAAGCCTCCTGCCCAAAATCTGCATGGCATGAGTGCCCTCAGCACCAGTTCTTTAGTTCTGTTGCATCCCCTCTGCTGCACTACTTTCTAGTGTCAGTATAGCCTCAGCCTGCTGCTGGGATATGTAACTGGGGCCTTAATTCCTCTGCTTGGAGGAGAATGTCCAGCCAGAAAGAACATGATTTTGTTACTTTAACTTAACCCATCAACTTAACTTGGAGGAAAATACACAAAACCACATACTCTTTTGTATTTAGAAATGTCAGTCTTGGACATAACTGTTTGGAGAAAGAGGGAGGATGGGGCACTTCCAATATCAGCTAAAATGAACCCTTTGTGGCTTGCTGTGCTGTTTACTGGAGTGAGCACCACACACTGCTGCGGTCATGAGTGTATCTTGACTTCCAACATCCAGCAGGCTTTTATTTCAGCAGCCACCTTCATTTCTCTTTCTGCTTTGCAGAAATGCCAGCCGTACTGAAGCAGTCACATCCTTCAAAAGCAGGGAGAGCAGCGTTCCAGAAGACCTGCTGAGGTAAGTGCTGCTGATGGCTGCACACTGTGAAACAAACGCTGGTGTTGCTCTGCATTCCACAAGCGGGTTCTGTTTCGTTCAGGCGAGCCTTTGTGAAAATGAGCACATCTCCCGAGGCCTTCCTGGCCCTGCGCGCCCACTTTGCCAGCTCGCACGCCCTGATGTGCATCAGCCACTGGGTCCTTGGGATTGGAGACCGGCATCTGTCCAACTTCATGATCAACAAGGAGACCGGTGGCATGGTGGGAATAGACTTTGGATACGCTTTTGGTGCAGCCACACAGGTATTGGTTTGCAACCAGCTTGTTGCAGCTTTTGCGTTTGCTATGTGCGATTACACGTGTGCTCCCAGTACTGAATTTGATGCTCTTCAGTTGCCATTGTTCTGGTGCAAAGCAATCTTTACAAGTTATTTCTAGTCAGTTTAACAAAATATCCAAGTCCAGGTATTCTCAGACAAGCAGTGAGCTGTAGAACTCCAGAGAGTCAATATGGTGGTGTTTTACATAGTTCAGCTGAGGTTTCAACCACTATCACTGAATACTCATGACTAGAGCTTTGATGTCACAGCTTGGTTCAGTTCTACTTTTGCATGTTATTTTCAGTGAAGTGACAAAGAGTGTTTCAAGGCTTAAAAAGAATAAAATAATCCCATCTATTCCCTCAATTCCAAGACCTCTTACTTCTTGTTTCCTTTTGGCTGTCCTTCCCCTTGGCTAGTTTTTGAGTGTGCCAGAGTTGATGCCCTTTCGCCTGACTCGCCAATTCGTTAATCTGATGATGCCAGTGAAAGAATGGGGACTCATTTACAGTGTGATGGTGCATGCCCTGAGGGCTTATCGTTCAGATCCAGACCTCCTCATCAGCACCATGGATGTGTTTGTGAAAGAGCCTTCTTTGGACTGGAAGGTGGGGTTTTGTCCTCTTTGACTTTTCTTCATGTGAAAACTCTTGAAGTGTAATAAGAATAGAACTGATGAAAAAGGAAGTATTCCTTGAGGCTCACTCTCAGTATTCCTTTTATCCTTCTTTGTTTTATTAAGTTCTCAGAAAAACTGAACTTAAAAAGTATTTTAAATGACAGAAATCTATATTGATGCACAAAAAATAGTAGCATATGTCTGTCTTATCAGTGTCGTGCTCTTTATCTTTCATGATAATCCTAAAGACATGGATAATTCTTGATCACGTTATGCCACTTAGGGCACCAGCATAAATATTTTCAACTTTTTGCATTCAGCCTCTTAAATCTGCATAACAGCACTGTATATATCAAACTAATAGTTACAGAGAAAAAAATCTGAAACTAGTTGCACTTCAGTAACTTCAGTAGTAAATTAAAGTCATAGGCAAGTTAGATATTATCTCACTGCTTTGTCCTCTACTGCATCTGCAGTTAAGATACTGGCTTGACTTGCTATGATCTGTGGCTTAAAAGCCTTTTTCAAGTGTGTGATTTATGATAAATGGGACAAATATGTTTTCTCCTTAGAACTTTGAACAAAGACAGCTGAAAAAAGGAGGCACATGGATTAAGGAAATAAACACATCTGAAGTAAACTGGTACCCTTTGCAAAAGGTCAGCTATGTCAGAAGAAAGCTTGCAGGTGCCAATCCAGCCATAATCACTTGGTAAGATGCTCTCCTTTTGCTTTAAACTGCTCCACTAAGAGCTTTGGAAGGTTCCTGTGTCAGATTTTGCTCCCTTTGGATAGAATGGCGGCTGGGAAAAGAGAAGAGACAGGGCAAAATTTCAGCAAACCTTCTGTCAGAGTAATTCTGGTCCACGTACAAGCTCTGTGAATCACCCTGCCAGCCAAAACACCAGATATCTCCCTGTGAGTTTTCCTGCTCCAGCTCAGGCCTTCTGAGCAGTTTTACTGCTCCTGGCAACACATGCCTCCTCTCCCTGTCAGGCTGTTTAATCTCATACTCCTCAGTCCTACTGTTCTTTATGTTTGTTTCCACTGCTTTTAGGGTAGGGATAATATTTTAAATTAATACGTGCTTCTGATGGAGGATTGCTTGAAATGTACCAGCTGTAGAGGAGGCATGGAGGAAGGCTGCTTAAGAGAAACATCAAATTCAAATCTGGTGGCAATCTCAGGTTATTTATGTCAGTCTAGTCAAGTCTGGCTCAAGCCAGAATGTCTTTTAAGTTCAGTTAAAAGTACAATTAATCCCTTCCATCCTCTCTTAAAAAGTCATTTTGGATTAATCAGGGGAAAGACAGAAAAGCAAAGAAAGCAAGCCTGTTTTAAAACCATACAAATATTGAAAAGTGCAGGACTTGGGAGGAGTCCCTTTTGCGGTCAAGGCTGAACTGGAAAAGCCAGCAAAATACTTGTTATAGGCCCAAATCAGGAGAGCAGGTAAAGAGATCAACAGCTTGGATGTGAACCATCCTTCTTCCAGCTAGAGACCTTTGACAAGGTAAATACCCACTAGTAAAGGACCCCTGAAACCACCAGTCTTCACTGGCCAGGCCTTCCACAGCTCTCGAGCTCTTGAGCAGCCTCCACATCTTGATCTCACTTCAAGCTTTATTTTTCAAGTGCTGTTTCGTGTTTAAAAATCCTTCTCAGATTTTTTGCTTGTTTCTTTTAGTAAGAGCTTATTTTTGTGTTCTCAATTTCAGCGATGAGCTGCGCCTGGGCCATGAGAAGTCGCCTGCTTATACTGATTTTGCAGCTGTGGCTCGTGGTAACTCTAATCATGATATCAGAGCCAAAGAGCCAGAGGATGGACTTTCAGAGGAGACCCAAGTGAGATGCCTCATAAATCAAGCGACAGACCCCAATATTCTTGGCAGAGTCTGGGAAGGATGGGAACCCTGGATGTGAGGAACTGCCATGTACAGCCCTGTGTGCCAGGGGACCTCTAACGTAAAACTGCAACCAGATCAGAATTTTAAGGCCAAAAAGGAAAAGAACTCTTTAACTATTTTTATCACCAGTTACCTTGAACAGTAGAGAAAATAAACTTTTTGTATTAAAGCTGTACACAAACCATGAATTTTGTTTCTTTTTTATTATTATTTTTTTTTTTCTTGTGTGTGGTTCTGTAACAAAGCCACTTTATAGTCTTTGTGTTAAAATCAATGTAGAAACAACTGGAGAGGCTATAGAGCTTAAAGATTTATTTGAAAAGTAGTGGAAAGCACAAGTTCATACCCTGCAAACTTGTGGGGCAGCAGAGTAGTGATGTAGTGAGTCTGTGCTTTTCTTTTGCAGAGACCTTGCTGACAATCAACTGAAACCATTCTGCAACCACATATTATTTGTAGTTAAAACTAAGATTTTTGTATCAGTGGTATCAGTGGACCACATGGTGAAATTAAACAGAAAATGGCTCTTAGCTCCAGATAACACCTCAAGTATCTGAACAGCTTTTTCATTACTGGATAACAAGATAGTAATGAAGAGACTGTTTTTAGCAATTAGAGGTTATAGCCTGTTATCTTTGTTAAAAGTACAATTTGGAAGTCTGCACTGCTCACACTGTTATTTCCAAATTATTGTTTGGCCCAAGCCAGAAGTAGTCACTGCCGACAGAGCTGAGCACAGTAAGCTTCTTGCCCTAACTGCAGCACAGCACAGGAATGTGTACTGCACTCTGGAATTTGCTTATGCCAAACTGTGGAGGTTGTGCCAGATGTGACTCTTCATCTCCAGCAGCCAGTTTTCAGGTGTGCTGGGTTTGGCAGGAATTGAGTTCATTTTTGTCAGAGTAGCTGGAGTGGGGCTGTGGTTTGGGTTTGTGCTGGAAGCCAGTGATGATAACTCAGGGATGTTGCATTATTGCTGAGCAGGACTTGCACAGAGACAAGGCCTTTTCTGCCTCTCTCAGCGTGAGGAGTCCAGGGGTGCACAGCCAGGGTAGCTGACTGCAGCTGACCCAAGGGCTGTCACGTACCATAGGCTGTTGTGCTCAGCATGTAGAGCTGGGGGAAGAAGGAGAAAGGAGGGGAGATGTTCAGAGTGATGGTGTTTGTCTTCTCAAACTCGCTGTCATCCCAGCTTTCCTGGGGAGGGCTGACCACCAGCTTGCCCATGGGAAGTGGGGAATGAATTCCTTGTTTTGTTTTGCTTGTGTGCACAGCTTTTGCTTTAACCTGTTACCCATCTTGATCTCAGCCCCTGAGTCTTCTCACTTTTTAGTTCTCTGTGGGGGGACTGAGGAGCAGCTCTGTGGGGCTGAGGTTAATCTGCAGTGTGGGCAGTGAGGGAGAAAGAGAATTCTCTCAAACACTACTGTTGCTCATTACCCAGATTTACTGTAGGATATAGATTTCATTGAGGCTTTTAATAATTATCGTAAAGGGTGTAATAAAAATGAGTCTTTGCCCTTTCACTGTCTACAAGATTTCTCTCCTGCCTCTGAGGCAGTTGGGGCAGTTCTGGTCTCCCTGAGGGCCACGTCTGCTGCTGGCACCAGTCTCAAATGCATCTGTCAGCTGGAGAGTAGAGAAATCTGCCTTCTGGATACGACTCCATGAAAAACTCACAATGAGGAAGATTGCTGAGGCCTAAAGAATGGGGAGGGAGCTTTTCTGTTTCAAATGCTTCCCAGCAACAATTACTATTTGTTACATTTCTTCATAATAAGCATACTCAGTGGTTTGTGTCAATAGCATTATGAATCAAGAAATCCCAAACATTTTTATCACTTTATTAACTAAAAATATTGTTTGGATATATTTTTGTAGAGGAAACATTTAAAAAATGAAAATAAACTTTCAGCTGTATACCTCATTTCAAGAGTTAATTTAAGGCACTTTAATCAAAGGCACTTTAGGCACTTTAATCACAAAAAGCTTCCAAATTTACCCGTTTTATAGAGATGATAATTAGTGGAGAGTAGGGTGGGGTTTTTTATAAAAGAGTTTGATACAGTCTGTTTTTATATACACTTGAATAAGATGTCATGGTGTTTCGTTCTTTTGATCTCTGCTAACAATTAGGACCGCGATCTTATGACTAAAACTTGGTCAGGTGAGGTACCCTGGCTTCCATGCTGTCACTCTACAAATATAAGAAAGTTTAAAGCACAATAAAAAAGGCAACATGAAAAGGCAGGGGCCGTTTAGAAATGAAGTGGCTGGGTGTACGAGGTGTTTAATGGCACTTCTGGCACATACCTCGGATAGTTACTGGGTACTTTGACCTGCACTGCAGAGGACAAAGTTTAGGTTTATACTTTAACAAGGCTCTTCTCGCAGGACTTTTGATATCCTCAGCAACAGCAGATGTTTGTGCACAGCAGGCCTCCCTCCCTGGCCTTTGGGGAGGGGAGTTGGAGTGCAGCCTGGCCTTTCCTGGGGAGGGGGCTGGTGGTCACTGCTCTCTGCTCCCCAAGGTCCATGGCGAGCAGCTCAGGCTGAGGGTGGAAGCCTGTGAGACAGGCAAAAGTGACACGGGCTGAGAACGTGTTCATGACAATTGAAATAGTTAAAAGCTCCACTCTGGCCCTAGAATAAGTGCAATAGTGGGAAGCCTCAGCCATGCCAGCCTTTATTAGTCATGTGTTTGTCAAGCTTATGTGTCAGCTGAGGCACAAAGCACGAGGCTGCTGGGTCTTCAACACAGAGACATGTCTTGTGCAGAGCAAGTGGATTTCCCCTAACTTTCTTTAGGGAGCTTTCACCATGAGGCTGAATGGCCCTGGAAATAACCTCCAACACATGTAAATGGCAGCTGCTGTCCCCAGGCCCGGCTGCTCTCAGTGGGATGCAGCAGCTAAATGGAAAGGCTGGAGCCAGCCCATGAAGCAGCAAGGTACTGACAATGCAAGCCTCACATGGCTGGGCTTGGTGCTTTACAGGGAGGATTTATTTGGCTCCCAGAAAAGAGTTAAGATGATGTGAAGATCAGAGTCAGAAACTGCATCAGGTCTCATGATACAAAACAAAACTTGGGAACTATTCACAAGTACAGCAGAGTATTTCCTTCTCAGATCAAATAACCAGATGGATGAGCACTATATCTGGAAATACATTAGTTGTATCTAAAAAGTTATGTAAAACATTAGCATATATTCTCACTAGGTTTTTCTTAGAGTATAGAATGATGTCGTGGTTAAGCTAATCCTTACCATCCCTGCCAATCTTATAACTTCCCCCTCCAAGAATAACAGTACTGCCGAATCCAGAGGAAAACTCTGGAACTGCAGCCTACTGTCTCCTTTCCCAGCTGATAGAGAGGTTCCTGCATGCTGCTTCTTGTGCTCAGGATTTTCCCTCTTGGTCCCTACCACTGCTCCACAGTTAAAATGTTCTCTTGAGGTCTCTGTGGCTGAGAGGTGATACAGCACCAGCACACATTTGGGCACAGGAAGGAGCCTATGAGCTTTCCACAAAAACAATGAATTTGGCTCGTATTCAGACGTGGAATAAGGAATTTCCTACAGTTCTTCTGGCCTCACACTTACGGGTTTGGCCAGCTGCTTCCAAAAGGTATCGTCCATATATACAGATACTTCTCCCCAAAACTCTTGTTTTTCAAAATCAAGGGTAAGGATTTATTACCTCTGCTTTAAAACTCTTTTCCCCTGATGCTGAGGGTCTGCCAAGTCACATTATTAATACTGTGCCTCATTTGGAAATTACATGGGCTTTAAAAATTTCATTTTTAAGTTAAGCTGCCTGTAAGAAATGGCACCTACACAGAAAGCTCACACCTTGGCAGACACCCACAGCACCAAATGGTGTCACTGGTCTTGTAGCAGAACTACCAAAGAGACACACACCTTATGTCAAACAAAGATGTGTCCAGAATAGAGAGTTTAGAGGGTATTTTATTGTTGCAGAAATGTTGGGAAGTATTTTGGGCCACAGAAATGATCAGAGTGCTGAAGCACCTTTCCAGTGAAGGCAGGCTGAGAGGTTGTTTATCCTGGAAAGAGAAAATTCTGGGGAGATCCTACTGTGGCCTTTCAGTACCTAAAAGGGAGCTTATAGGAAAGATGGAGAAGGACTTTTTATCAAGGTTTGTAGTGACAGGACAAGGAGGAATGGTTTTAAACTGAAAGTGGTTAGGTTAAGAGAAAAGTTTTCACTGTGAAAGTGATGAGACACAGGAACAGAAAAGGCATGGATACCCCATCCCTGGGAGTGTTCAAGGCCAGGTTGGATGGGGCTCTGAGCACCTGACCTAGTGGAAGTTGTCCCAGCCAATGTCAGGAGGGTTGGAACTAGATGATCTTTAAGGCCCTTCCAACTCAAACCCTTCTGATAACATGAAGGAGTGGCCATAACAGACTGGAAAAGTTTTGGTTACAGTTTCCACATTATTTACAGGGTGGGGTTTTTCCTCATCTTTTTGATGGGATAGAAGAGGGCAACACTGACTACTTGTCCATTACACTCACAGTAAATTACACCACACAAGATTTCATTTGATTACACAGAAGATGTAGCTATCAATTTGATCACATGAATGGAAACTCATGCAAAACCTGTATCAGGAAAAAGTTCTTGAGTATCCACCAAAGAGTGTGAGAAAACAAGGAGCACAGGTTCTGAGGCATTTTGCTGCAGTAGCACTCGGCCTTTTGGGAGCCTGGGAACCTGAATGATCTTATTCAGCAGCTCAGCAGCCACAGGTGCAGCTGGACAAACCCAGCCCAGGCTGTCTGCAGCAAGACAAAACACAGAGCTTCAACTAAATGAGCTAAAAGGAAAATTCCTTTCAATTACCATCAAGTTCTTCAGCTGCTAAGAACAGGAGGCCACAGGCAGGATCAGTGCAATGATGTACAAGTACAGTGTAAGTGATAAGCAGAATATTGTGACAGCGCTTTAGGACAAGGGAGAGGCACAAGCCCTGGCAGAGGAGGCACAAGTGGGCAGCGAGGGACTGTCCAGCAGTCACTGTGCTGGCTGACAAGAGCCAACACCAACCTCAGCTAGGTACTGTCCATCCCTAGGAGTGTGCAGGCAGGTTTTTTGACTCTTCCCAGACAACTTGCACTTCCTCATTTATGTGTCTCATTGCCTTGGCAGCCCCCTTGTGCCATTGCTGGCTTCCAGCTGATGAATGAAAGGATACTGGCACTCCTGCTGCTTCTTGCAGGGAGGAGAAACACAGCAAACCAGTCCTCCATCTTTTTCCCCCCCCTGTCAGCTTGGTCTTTACCCAAGAATCCCCCAGGACCTGATGTTCTGCTGGTGCTGTCTCAAGCCCATAATATCAAGAGCAGAGAAGGGCTCCTTATGCTCCTCAGGACCAGCACAGCCTCGCCATGCTCCAAATCCAACTGTCCCAAGAAGTCCTGCATGCCTGGCTAGGTTGCTGGAGGTGAACACGCTGAGGCATTACCCTGTTTCCTTACCTTCCCTGAGTGACCTGTCCTCTATTTATGAGGAAAAACTAGTCAGAAATAGAGTGTGATTTAACTGCCATCCCTGAAGGGCTCAGGGTCCTGGGTTTCTCTGAGATTCACAGCCAGCAGTCCAGAGTAAGTTAAAGCTTTGTCCTTTTTTCTGCTTGTTAGAGAAAGATTTCTTGTCCTTTCTTGCCAGGTTTAAATACTTTCCTTGATTTGGAGCATGAACCTGAAGCAAGTTTTAAAGATTTTGTTCTGAAATTCAGATGATCACCTGCTTCTTACTGTTGTTTAAAATTACTGGATCCCAGAGCCAAGCCGTGACTCGGTGGGTCAGGTACTCAGCAGGACAGATGAGGGAGATCAAGGGCTTGTCTGTACTTCGCTGCTCATGAAACTCCATGTGCAGACGGGAACAGATTCAGCTGCTGAGATGCCAGACAAATCCAGCCCAGGAAAGAGCAGAACATGGATGTCATCCTGCCTTCAGTGCACAGCTTTGCTAAGTGCCAGGTATCACTTGCTCAAATGCTCCTGGATGCTTCCCTGCAGGTGTTGCAGCACCCAAGGGCTTCACACCCTGCCTGGCAAGTGGGAGAACCCCCTCAAACATTTTCCTGAAATCACACATCTCAGGCTCAGCAACAAACACCATCAACTCACCCTCCAGGGGGTGGCTCCTGCTGCTCGGGTTTGTGGGACGGGCATTGACAGGTCCAACCACAACTTCTGAACACACCTCCAGGTCCTGAAGACCCTGTAGGCAATGCTGCACCCTCTGTGGTGGGGCTTAGGTGTGACACAGATGGCTTATATTGAGATTTACACAGCAGTTCTGTGCCTTTTACTGAGGGACTTTGAGAATGTAATTGCCAGGAGGCAAGTTGCCCAGCGGGGGGTCGGGTGACCTGGCTGGGAATGGGGTGTCTTTTTTGGAGTAACACGTGGTGGCATTAAATGGGCATGTTCAGGCTGGCACAGTGGCGTGCCAGTGCTGGCTGACCTTCGGGGTGAGGACTTGGGTGAGCTGGGAGTGTAACACATCTCTGCATGCAAACAGTTAAAATGACTGCTCTCCAAGACAAATCATCATTTTATGACTACAGTGGGTGAGATCTAACCCCTTCCACCAGAGCAAGGGGAGAGACAGCAGACACCAGACTGCATCTCCTTTCCGAGCGACCTTCCCACACACTCCTCGACACTTCGTACACAGGAAAAGGGTCCAGGGGCACCACATTCCCTGCCCCAGGCCAGGGGCAGGTGGTGCAGAGTTGTGCATCATGAACAGACCCCAGAGAAGGTCTGGGGCATATAGCAGGCAAAAAATAACATGTAAAATGGTTTTGGGTCTATTATTTCTTTGACAACGTGGAAAAAACAAAAGCAGCCGTTTCTTGTGTCACAGTCAAGTTCAGTGGTTAACGCTGGTGGAGAGGGAGGTTGTGTGATCAATCCTCTGAGGAGAAAGGAAACCAAGATTATTTAAAAATAATACATCTGGCAGCGCTAGAGTTAAAAGCAAAGCCTCTCCAAGCGAAACCTTACCTGCCAGATGTAAAACCCCACCTGCCAGGCACTGCACACTTACCCTGATCCCACAAGCCTTCCCACGGGGAGCTTACATCCAAAGGGAGAGCATGTACCAGTCTTGTTCCCAGCTACTTATGTTAAAATACACACCCCTGTGATAAACAGCTGCGGTCCTGCAACAGCTGCGGTGGCGGCAGATGGAGCCCTGCCCGGAGAGGGGCAGCAGGCCCGGCATGACCGGCACGTACCCACGGGCCCCAGAAAGCCACCTCCGGGCCAGTGGCACCGCGCGCCGCAGGGCACAGCTCCGTGCCAGCAGCGTCAGCTGGGTGCTGCGCCTGGGATAGTCCCACCTTAGATATAGAAGGGTCTTCTGGAAGAAAAATAAATAAGTAAATTTTTTTTTAAAAAAAGTAAATTTACAGGCGTTTTGTTGTGGGTTTCTTTAATAATTCAGTCAGTGGAGCACCTGGGGTTTTAGAAATTCTTACGTAACTGGAAAACTTATCTTCTTCAGTATTTTCAGTTTCCTGATACTTGCCAGCTCGAAAGTAGCAGTTTGTGGGATGCAAGGGGGCCGGGGGTCGACAACATGCGTAATTAATTACTTAATATAAGGTTTTAAGAGGCATAACTACACGCAGACAGCGTGAGGCAGCTAAAGATGCCTCAGAGACCCCTTTCCCACAAGAGTGTCCTGCCAGGAGAAATCCAAGTGGCCACCCTCTCCCCGCAGCGGGGGATTCACATCCTCCTCGGGTGAAGCTGCCCGTGCTCCAGCGAAGGGAGATGAGCCTCCGGAGGGCGCTCGGGTGATGCACAGAGACACGCGTGGGGCAGGCAGCATCTTCCCCGGATCGCTCCATCCCGGGCGCCGCTGGGCAAGCGCGCGGGGGGATGCAGCGTGGTGCTGGTGGCGGCGGCGGGGTAAAACCAGCTTTTTTAGCCAGCCTTTCCTCTGGTCCGCGTGGGAAAAGGAAAATCAACGCTCAGCCGGGGAAATGGGGGTGCCGGTGCCGCCGTCGGGGCAGCGCTCCCCGGGGACGGGACGGTGCGAGGAGGGCGGCAGGCGCCCGAAGGGCACCCGCACCGTCCCCTGCCCGTGGCGGGGGCACCTCGGACCGCGGCCACCCTCGGCCGGGAGGTGGCAGCTCGCTGCGGCGGCAGCCCTGCCTCCGCGGCCGCGCACCCCACCCGCTCCCGCCCCCGGGTCCCCGGGGGTGCCGGGAACAGTCGTTCCCCGTCATTTTGGGGCAGGAGGCGGGGCCCGCGCCGTATAAGAAGGGACCGAGCGGGCGTTTCACTCCCAGGTCCTGAGACGCCTTGTCCCATCCCCGCCTCCTACCGCTGCTCACGGCGTGACCCGAGCCCGGATCGGCCCCCTCGGGGAGGCGACAGCGGGGCTACAGCGGCAGCGCCGGTGTCACCGAGCACAGTAGCAGCGGCAGCGGTGTGAGCAGCGGCAGCGGCAGCCCCGCTCCCACCTGCCCGTGGCAGAGGCTGGAGCTGCGACCGTCGCGGAGCGGCGTTTGGTGCCCGCGCCCCGGAGCCCCCGCGCCGCGGCCGTGCGGCGCCGCGTCCCGCTCGCCGATGAGCGCCGCCGCTCTCTACAGCCTGGACTCCCCGGCATGTTATAAGAGCTGGTGCCTGGAGCCCGCCAACTTCTACGACGCCAAGGTGGGCAGCGGCGGCGGGCCGGGTCCCGCCTGCAAGCCGGGGGCCCGCGGCGGCTGCGGGATGAGCGGCGAGGAGGCGGGGGGCGGCCTGGGGGGCAGCGGCACCAACCTGGCCGAGCTGAGCGCCGCCGCCCCGGCCATGTACGAGGACGAGAGCGCCATCGACTTCAGCTCCTACATTGACTCCATGTCTGCCGTGCCCAACCTGGAGCTCTGCAACGACGAGCTCTTCGCCGACCTCTTCAACAGCAACCACAAGCCCGAGCGGGGCGGGGAATACGGCGAGTACTTGCCACCGGGCGGCGGCGCCGGCCGCGACCCTGCCAAGGACCTCGGCGCTGCCATGACCACCCTGCTGGGCTCCGAGCCCCGCACCGCCTCCTCCTCCTCCTCCTCCTCTTCCTCCTCCTCCTTCTCCTCCCGCGGCGCTCTGAAGCAGGAGCCGGACTGGAGCGACAGCGACCTCTCCTCCTCGCTGCTGCCCTCGCAAATCGCCACCTGCGCCCAGACCATCATGAACCTGAGCGGGCAGCCCACGCCGCCCACGTCCCCCGAGCCGCCGGGCAGCAGCTCCCCCTCCAGCTGCAGCACCCGCTCGCCGGGCCCCGCCGCCGCCGCCGCCGCCGTGCCCGGGCCGGCGCAGGGCGTCCCGCAGCCCGCCGCCGCCGCCGGCGGCAAGGAGCGGGGCGGCAAGAAGTGCGTGGACAGGTTTAGCCCCGAGTACCGGCAGCGCCGGGAGCGCAACAACATCGCCGTGCGCAAGAGCCGCGACAAGGCGAAGCGGCGCAACCAGGAGATGCAGCAGAAGCTGCTGGAGCTTTCGGCCGAGAACGAGAAGCTGCACAAGAAGATCGAGCAGCTCACCCGGGACTTGACCAGCCTCCGGCACTTCTTCAAGCAGCTGCCCAGCGCCTCCTTCCTGCAGCCCGGCTCGGGCACCGACTGCCGGTAACCGGGGGGGAGCGGGACGGAGAGTCGGACTCCGGGAGACGGTGGATAAATACCTCAGAGGGCCGTGCCGAGCCTTGCCGGGCCGTGCCGCGGCGCCCCGGGCCGGGCCGGGCCGGGCCGGGTGCGGCAGGAGAGGCGGAGCCGCGGCGGGACCTGCCGGCCCGCGGCCGCGCTCGGAATGCGGCAGCGACGTGGAGCGATGCCTGGGTCTTTCACCACGAAACTCGCGAAAAAGGGAAAAAAAAGCTAAATATATTATTATTTTTTTTTTCTTCTCTCCCCTTAAATTATTTTTGTAATGGTAGTTTTCGTCTTTTCTACATTTTAGTCATACCGATGCAGCTATGGTACATCTGTTAAAACGATTCAAAATCCCATGTATTTTAGACAGTAGGATGGAAAAAAAAAAAAAAAAGAGACTGAGCATGCTCAACCTTTTATATCAATTTTTACAGCATTTCTAAGAATAAAGAAAAGCATTTAAAATCAACTCTGCTCTCGTTTGCTCTATGTCGTGACAGCGGCGGGCGGGCGGCGGGGAAAGCTGTGCTGCCCGGGAGGGGGCTGAACACGGGCGGGGAGCACGGCGAGGGGGTCCCAGGGGCCGAGAGGGGAGGTGAGCTTCCCAAAGCATCCCGAGAGCGATGCGGCGGGGCTGGGAACAGCCGTGAGAGCCCTCGGCCGCGGTGGGTGCGAAGTCTGCTCGCTCCCCTCGGAGCCGCATCGCTGAGCCGGAGTGCTGAGTCAGGGGTTGCCGTGGCACTGGTGGGACCGAGCAGCTGCACAGCAGGAGAGACTGCTCTGTGATAAGAACTCTGCCAGAAATACCTCATTCTAGGCCTAGTACTACAAGAACACCATTAAAAGAATACCACTAGTTAAAATTCCCGTTAAAAAAAAAAACTTCCAAGCGGTTTCCATTGCAGATAAAGCAAAGTTGCACCTACACTAACACGCTCCAGAGCTGGGACCAGCTGTAGTGAGCCCCAGAGGTGTTGAAGTACCCTCAAGCTTCAGCCCATTGTAGGAGCTGGACACTTTCACTGATCCTGGCTGGTGAGAGTGGGCAACTGCTGCTCATCACAGAGTCAGTGGTCACCAAGACTTTCACTGATCCCTGCTAGTGACAGAGCATTGCTGCTCATCGCTGAGGGAACAGATCACAGAAGGTCGGGCAACTTGTCTGAATCTCAGTAGTGCAGTGTTAGAGCACCTACAGCATCTGTAGGGCACTGGCAGGAGAATGGCCTGACACAACAAGCACCTCCAACTTTGTCTCAGAGACTCAAGTCTCAAATGGTTTTGAAGGGGCAACCCCTGTCTCACATACAGACCTCTAGACAGGAATGGGCTGTCATCTCCTTTTTCCTTACTGAGTGGCAGGTAAGAGACTGAAATGCTCGGAGGAGGTGAGAGAAAAAGGGGGATTCAAAAGCTGGGTTATTCTTTTAGTAATTGTGGCATCCATAAGATTTTTCACTATTGGCCTGAGTCGCAGAAATGACCAGTGTGGCAGTTTTCTGCTGGTTAATCACACAGGGGACCTGTGCAAAACCACTCATTCCTCCTCCTGTGATCTCTAAGGGACTTTTAAACATTGTGAAAGTGTAAGGCAGGAAAAAAAAATGCAGCCTCAATTCCTATATTAATTCTTGCAATGCACACAGAGGAAGATTTTGGCATTTATCTGATCTGTAGTCTCCACAAGTCTGGGTGAGAGTAGTTGTGTGGCCTACAATGCAGTTTGTTCCTTACCCATAAAAGAAATGATAATGAAACACCCGCTTTGTGGGAAGCTACCGATAACACACAACTTCTATGCTGAGAGACCCATTAGCTGTAAAACATTAACTTTATATGTGTTCAAATCTCTGTCTTTGTAACAACTATTGCAAAGCGATAACTCAGAACTCAGCGTTTTGCAGCAGGTCTGGGATACACTCATAAAACTCAGCTTAAACCAACATTCACTCACCAGAGCAAGGTATTTATTTCAAAAATATCAGTAAAATATTTTCCATCGACACATAATAAATACAGTACTATTTAAAAAAATCACAACCAACCATTCAAAACTTCCAGAAAAAGATGTTTTACATTACATAACAGCAAACACGACAAGAACTGTATTCTCAGATTCTGCTGATCAGAAAAAGAAGAGTCCAGAAAGTTGAACAATATATGGTCCAGTGTTAGCACAATGTGCTTTATAAATCACAGTTTTAATAAACTATCTTAATGCTTATCACACTTGCATTATACATTATCTGTGGCACTAGTTAACAGATAATCACATTGCAAAGTCCACAGATACTGTAATTGCTGACTAGAGTTCAACTCTGGCTTGCTGCAGCTTCCAGAAGAACAATTTCCTCCAGCGCAACACAGTTGGGGTGACTGGTTACAGAGTGGACGTAGCAGTTCAATAACCCCACCTCCTTTCCCAGCACACTCTGCACCTCGTAAGTCTGCAGGAATAAAAGCATGGTGAGTAAAACAAACAGTGCTGGACGTTCTGTTCTAGGCAGCGTTCAGCTGGGAAGATGCAGCATGCAAGATCCTCTTCCAACAGACAGGTTTTTTTTAAAGGACTCAAAAATGCATTAGAACTAATGGAAAGAATGAATATATTAGATTTTCAATAATTAGATCACACTCTCAGTTGCTGCCCTACCAGGCTTTAAAAATGAGCTGTTTATAAAAGAAGAAAGTTACTGTGCCTTTGAGCTCAGTTTTGCTGAAGCACAACACCTACACATGCTCCCTTTATCTCCCTTTCTGACACTTGCAGGACTTGATGCATGCTGGCAATGTGTACATACACACTATACATTGATTACCTGTGCTAACTGGTCCCCTAAAGGAAAAACATTTTGTAACCCTTCTTACTCTCCTCCCTCTCCCCCTTTTAACTTTTTGTTGGTCGTGCATTACCACCAGCACCAACACAATCCCTGTTTAATGACCCGACCAGCACTTTACCCAGGAGTTGTGCCTGAGCGAATCTGCAGAGGCTGTGTTCTGTGTGGAGGAGAGGGATGGGAGGCTGGCATGGCTGCACTGAGAAGAGGCAGCACGTTAACACGAGAACTGGTAACACTCACAGTTGGTATTTCACTTCAGAGGGTATCTCAGGTGGTAGGTTCACATCCATTTCTTTCCTTAACAGGCCTAGCCTACAGCCAGCCTCTGACTGTGCCCCTGCCTTCATCTGTGCTGTGCTTCTGTACAGGTATCTGATACCCATGGTGTTGCCTGCTTCAAGGTATAAACAATCTTTTTTCTTTTTTTTTTTTTTTTCCTAGATTATTTTTACCCCAGACCGGTTCTGCAGTCCAGTTCACCGTGCAGCTGCACAAACAACTCTCCTGGCAAAACAGAAGGGCTGCCACAAGGTGAGGAACAAGTGGCCCGGGCCAGTGATGGCTAAAACCAACCTCCCTGCCAAAAGAATTGATTGCAAAGCTACACCCTTAGAAACTTCAGCGGCACTGGCAAAAAAATGCCACCTCAAGTGGTATTCCTTGTGACTAATCTTTATCCCTATGTTTCAGCCAGGGAAGAAAAAAAAATCCAAGCTGCCAGACTTTTAAATACTGGCATTATATGCACTGAAACCTGAAAAAGAGGTTGTTTGAATTCTAATAACTTGAAAAAGAACTATGTTTTGCCAGTCTGTAACCAAACCAGACACATCCTGTAAAACTCAGCAAGACTTAACTGCTATTAAAGGAGCAAATACGTTTTGGAAATTTCTTCTATCTCTTTGCTTAAATGAAATATACACCCTCCTCCAGCATAAGAGAAATCATTCATTATTTCAGAGCAACCTTCCACTATATAAGTATGACCCACAAATCCCACTAAAAGCATGGAGCATGTAATAGGAAAATGCTGGAAAACTAAGACAGGGAAAGCAAACTGACCCCAGTACGTATCAGCTAACTGAAGATATTTAACTGGGATGATTAAACAAGACAACAAACGGACCTTTGCTCCTGTTCACGTGCAAGGGAGAGGGAAAATCTTGGAATCCTAATTGGACTTAATGACTCTCTGAAGGCTGCCGACCATCCAGCAGCCAATGCCAGCCAGGCACCTACCCAGGTGCCTCCCTCACCTCATGATAAATCTGGGTCACTGTGCCAAGTGTCAGGGTTCTTCTGATATCTCAGATTAAAGCAGTAACTACTTCACGATTACATAAACTGTACTTTAGCCCATGGATCCCCATGGCTCATGCGTGTTTCATTCATACAATTATGAAGTAGCATCTTGCATGCATTTTGCATATTCCTCTACTATTTCCACCTGCCAGTACTTTCAGTGTTGTGCTGTTACAAAGTGGTTGTGGTTTATAGGATTTAGAAGACCAGACCCAAAAGGTGGGATGCTTGGAGGGTATCTTTGCTGTCTTTGGATCCTCAGCCAGAGGACCTGTTTGCAGGTAGCTCTGCAGATCCACAGCTGAAGCTACACAGCCCATCTGCAGCATCTCCCTTCTGAAAAGGAGGCTGTGAGTCTGATGAGATGGCAGGGCATCAGCAGCTGGAAGGCGGGATTGCCAAAGGGCACAGCCCACTCAAATCACAGCCTGGACATGGGAGAAAAATTCATTTCACTTATAGTGAAATCTCTTACCACTCTTAGTGCAGTTCTGAAGTGAACTGCCTGGAAAGTCAGAATCTCCATCACTGGAGACTTTCAAGACCCTGCCACCAAAAGTCATGGCTGACCTGCCAATATATTGGTACTCTGCCTTTACATTAAGTTCTGTAGTTTAACTTTCTTTGGTCAGCATTCATTATACCTACCCCATCCTCACTGGCAGAGGACATCAGGAGAGAAGAGATTGTCCTTTGCAGCAGCTGGAACGAGAAAATTCACAGGTTTTATCCACGGCAAAAATCTTAAGTGTGCAAAGACGTTCTGTTTGCAGTCACATAGAACAAAAATTTATCATTTTAATATCAAGCATATATATCAATATATCAATATATTCTCTGGCCAAGAAAGCAGAGGAGAAGTGACCCAAAAGACATCCAGAATGGAAGTCTAAAACATACATTCCTTTTAGACTGTGTAGACTGAGGTTTCCAAAGGCCCAACCTAACAAATCCCTTCACCTGGGCCATAGAACAGTTTGCAAACCTCAGGGTGAACTCAATGACTGCATTATTTGAGCAAGATCTGGGAACTGGGTTCTTAGCCCAATGAAACACAAGTTCAGTGTAAGAGTAAATTATGGAATAGTCTTACATATTTTAATTTGTCTTCTGCTAGAACTGTTCATAGAAGTGTGGCTTAAAATACCTATGTGTCTACACATCTAGTCTCACTGCACCTGATGCACCCACACTTATTTCATGCCATACCTTTACTTTTACTGTACTTTGAGATCGGGATGGACAACTCAAGAAGACTTCCAGCTGCATTTTCAAAACTGGTGTTGTGACAACTTCAGAGCACTGGTTGCAATATAGCAATTCTCTGAAACACACAAAATAATGACGGAAAAACACAGAGAAATGAACAACCTATCAGTCATAAATCAAAAGAAATAAAACCCCAATTAGTGTATTCTCTAAAATACTTTGCTGGTAGACTTTTAGTAGCAAAGCCCTGGTAGAGATTCAGTTGATAAGAGCAAATAGAACTCTTCTGTTGGCAGTAACTCTCTTGGAGGACCTAAACTCTTCTGGCAAAAGGATCTTCCTTTTATAATTTCTGGCAGCATGGAGAGAGGTTGCTATTTATAGTCACCCCACTTAAGCAAATATTAATCTCATAATCTCCTAAAAGTTATGGCAAAAGAAAATTTGTAGTATAGATTTGGCTGAAGTGAACTATTGACTTAGGCCCTCATTCAGCAAACGTTCAATGTTTTCAGTGCACACTTAAGTCATGCACAAAATTAAGCTCTGCTATAAGTGCTTGCTGGAAGCACTTCTTAAACAAATATTGATACTTCATTTGTTCTCCAAATGAAGCAAAAATGTCCTTCACAGGTGAGATACTTTTTTAATTGGACTACACTACTACATAAACATAGACACATCCTCATTTTTTTGCATGACAGTATGATACAGGACACCTGATTTTGATTTTCAGCCTTTTTTTGTATAACAAAGCATGAAGGGCAAATCTTCTCATCTTTAGGAATATATTATCTATTGCAGCAAGATCAACCCAACTTCTTATGCTTTTTCTAAGCTTTTTCAGTAGAAAGAACTTCCTTCCTTCCTTCCTTCCTTCCTTCCTTCCTTCCTTCCTTCCTTCCTTCCTTCCTTCCTTCCTTCCTTCCTTCCTTCCTTCCTTCCTTCCTTCCCTTCCCTTCCCTTCCCTTCCCTTCCCTTCCCTTCCCTTCCCTTCCCTTCCCTTCCCTTCCCTTCCCTTCCCGCCCGCCTTCACATTCTAACTGCTCTCATCCCTTGGGCTTTTATTCCACCAGGTATCTCACACTCTGCAAGCACAAGCTGGCTAGGCAGCTGCAGGGGAGGCTTTCCAAAATTATGTCAGTGTGACACAGGTTCAGCATTTCAGGTGGCAACAGGTCCTGTAGGATCAGTCTTCACATTCAGGACAGACAGACTGCCAGAATTATTCAACATCCTTTTTAGAAAGGTGACTGATTTAATAGGTCTGAAATGCAACTCTTTCAGACTTAGATAAATTGTAGCAGAGATTATAGTCTAGTACAAAAGTGAGGTGAACTGGGGATACACAGATTAACAAGGCAAGACATACAAACACATGTACCTACTTCTAGAAGAACTTAAAATCGGATCTGTGGTGTTTGGGAATATTTATGAAAAATAATATTATAATGCAGTGGGTTATGAAACCTTTATAAGCAAGATTGGTTTAAAAAATAGTAATAACTGCAAAATCAAACCATTTCATATCTACTTGTATCTTTCTTAATATATTAATGTAACCTTGCAGGTTTTATCAGTTCATCAGCAATAAAAATACTACGTCTTAGCTCTAGGAAGGAGCAAAGTGCAGCCTGTGCCTGCAGGAATCATTGCATCACCTGCTGCTGTTATGGCTACATCTACAAAACACCTGGAGTGCTCTGGAGCATGCTGACTCTCACCTGTCCTGGGGACACAGTTCCAACTTTCCATTGCCACATCTGTTGCATGTAGGCCAGGAGAAAGCAGTGCTCTCATTAACTCCAACAACAGTACCTGCAGAACATGGAATTCTTACAAAATGCCAATGTTAAGCCAGCAAACACAGTCACTCTTGGCTTCACAGCAGGATTGAGCCTTTCTGACCCACAGCTTAAGACTTGTCAGAGCAAGATCAGCTCTTCCAACAATCTCACTCCCTTTCTCCTTTGTCCCTCCAACAAGGGATGAAAGCATAGCATAGTGTTACATTCTAACAATACCAGAAAGTAGATAATTGACAATTAACTTTCCAAACAGGCTCGGCTCTTTTGGTTTGGATTTTACTGCTTTTCTGATTTGTTTTTGCTTGTTTGCTTTCTTCTGGTCCTCTGATGCTTTCTTGGCAATAAACAGCTGCAAAAATCATCAGATCAAATAGCTTGATATTGATATTTAGAAAATAGAAACCAATAAGAAGCCCCAATCCCTTCTGAAAACAACAATGCAGATTAAATTCCACTAACAATGAAGTTATTCTTAATTTATACAGATTTAACAGAGATTAGATCTGGCTCGTAGTCTTAAGTGTGTGCGTAAGAAGGGAATGCCAAAGATACTTTGGACCAATAAAAAGGGCCTTGCTAGTTTTGGCAAGAAAAAATATATTCAGAGTTTTATGAGAAGCCAATAAAGAGTGCATTATATTTTATGGTAACAATATGCTGAAATTATGAGCATTATTTACAGAGAAAAATATTCACCTGTAAGAATGAAATTACAGTAGAATAAAACCTCACTACTACAACAGAACTACAGACTTAAAAATCCAGCCTCTGTTGAGCAGGAATCTCAGAGCTCTATATCCACATTCAATAGAAGAAAGCCTTGGAGACTGTGGAGCATTTACAGTGCCTGCACTGTAAGACATGGTGTTAATCCCTTGCTTTTCTGGTTCTCCTGGGACAAGGAGGGAGCTACACCTAAACAACAAAACTGTAATTTTCTTTGGGGATTCAAAGGGCAGCAAGTCTGAAGATCTGGAAAGTTGCTTTTCAAATACAACATTTATGACCCAATTTCTAAGTGTACAACAAAACATCAGGCATTTCTCTGACAGAGTAAGATATTCTATTTAACCACTTGGACTCCAAGAGGAATAATTTTGATTCCTCAGTGTTCATGATAAACTGGGAGGTTATATGGGTATGTTTCTCCTTGAATGATGTGAATGCTGAATGGAGTGAAATCCACTTGGTGGCCGGTCACCAGAGGTGTTCCCTAAGGCTCAGTATGGGGGCCAGTCTTGTTTAATGTTTTAACCAATAATCTGGATCAAGTCCACCCTCCATGAGTTTGGAGATGACACCAAGTTGGGTGTGAGTGTTGATCTGCTGGAGGGCAGGAAGGCTCTGCAGAGGGATCTGGACAGGCTGGATCAATGGGCTGAGGCCAGTGGTGTGAGGTTCCACAAGGCCGGGTGCCGGGTCCTGCACTTTGGTCACAACAACCCCAGGCAGCACCACAGGCTGGGGGAAGAGTGACTGGAAAGTGACCCAATGGAAAAGGAGCTGGACTGTTGGTCAACAGCCAACTGGACATGAGCCAGCTGTGCCCAGGTGGCCAAAGAAGGCCAGTGGCATCCTGGCCTGTATCAGCAGCAGTGACTAAGGAAGAGATCATCTCTCTGTACTCAGCACTGGTGAGGCTGCACCTCGAGCCCAGTTCTGGGCCTCTCACTCCAAGAAAGACATTGAGGTGCTAGAGCAGGCCCAGAGAAGAGCAACAGAGTTGATGAAGGGGACCTGGGGTTCTTTAGCCTGGAGAAAAGGAGGCTCAGGGGGAACCTTCTTATTCTGTACAACTGCCTGAAAGAAGATTGTAACCAAGCAGGGATCAACCTCTTCTCCCAGGTAGCAAGTGATGCCATGAGAGGCAATGGCCTAAAGTTATGTCACAAGAGGTTTAGGTGAGATATTAGGAAGACTTTCTTCACTGAAAGGGTTGTCAAGCATTTGAACAGCTGCTACGAAAGTGGTGGAGTCCCCAGTCCTGGAGGTATTTAAAAGACACACAGACGTGGCACTTGGGGATATGTTTTAATGGTGGACTTGGCAGTGCTGGGTTAATGGTTTGACTTGATGATCTTAAAGATCCCTTTCAACCTAAATGATTCTATGATTCTATGATTTTATGATTCCTGTTCACCAAAAAGCTACCAATTAGGTTGCTGAGTATGTCTCCTCCTTCACTGAAAAATCATTTTAAAACCAAAAGAAATCCCCTTTCTCTCTAAGCCCTTTCACTTTCTCCCAGCTGTGTGCCATATCCCAGCTGCAAGATGCCAGTGCAAGTACATTTGAAGAAAATCAATCAGGATCCTACTGATCTGATTATGTCTAGTGGAGAAGATTATTTTGATGATAATGTAGAGTTTCCTTTAGAAAACCATCAGACATCACTGAAGTCAGACCAGCTCAAAGCAGCAACAGGTGTAGTAATCTAGAGACAGCCTTGCACACCCTACATGCAAAGTGATTTCTCAAGTTTAGGATGCTGAACTGCTGCACATCTTTTTCAAGACTTCAGATTTTGCTTGACATACACAAAGCTTTTGGATATTTTCCCAAGATACTTCTTTTAAATGAAAATGCTCATAGTCAAAATTCAATTTTTACCTCCAGTCTATTTTTAAGGGTTGTGGCTGGCACCATTAAGAAGAGATTGACAACAGGACAACACCTGGAAAAGCAGGTCTGACATGTGGAATGCTAAGGAACACTTTGGTTGACACAATTAAAACATGGAGGTGTTGTTTTGGATTTTTTACCACACTCAGTTATCCTGATTAATGGGACAGGAAAGGCAAAAATTCAATCAAAAAAGGAAACTTAGGTAAACTGACTGACCCCATTTTAGTCCCACTATTAAGTGGAAAACTGAAAAAACCCCACACGCCTGAGTAAATGCTTAAATATGAAAATATCCAACATCAAAATTCAATCACTGTTGCTGAGTCATATACTAGGCAAATAGCATTAATCAAGTAAAATTCCCACCTATCATACATGGTATAAGACTAAGTAGAATTTGCTCAAAGCATGACTAAGAGGAAAAACAGTTCTGTGCTGTATGAACTGCCAACATTTAAGTCATCCTGACTTCTACTATACCACAAAAAGAGGTTAGAAATTACCTTGCAATGCATAGTGATAAGGAAATAAACCTATTAACCCTAAGATCACAGGTGAAAATCACAGATTCATCTTGTAATGAAGAATAAACTTTTCATTAGAAAACAACCACAGGTTTTTCACTCATCTGTTGAAGAGCAACACACTCCATTATCCCAGTGCTGGTATGACTGGACCTCCCTGTCAAACTCATTGCATTTGCTTGGACTGGAACATTTTCTATTTTGATGGGGAAGGAACCTCTGAAGAACATCCAGTCCAGAGTAGTACCAAGTTGCTCAGGGCTCAGCTTTAAGAGAGCTTGGACTGGCGTCCAATTTAATTGTTTCAGATGTTCTTCCAAAGGAGCAGGGAGGCACACTCCTTCAAGAAGGGGTGGAGAAAGCCTTTGCAGCCTCTTTGCTAGGTGGGAGGATGCCAGTGTGCAACATGCATAAGTGACCAAAAGTACAAGAAATGAGAGGATGCACAAAGAAAAGGAATGAATGAGGTAATAACTACTTCTCGTTGAAAGCCAGACTGAAAATTCCCTGACTTAGGAGATAAGAGACAGTGACTGAATTTTAGAGATGATAAATCTCCCTCTGTGTGTTACTCCACCAAAAGTGTGGTGACTTTGGTACATTACTCCACCAAAGTCCACTCTCCCACCAACAAAGTGGGTCAAGGCTATTAGTTTCACTAGTTCAGCAGAAAGATGTAGGCACTAAGTAATTGAAACTCAAAACAGTGAATATATCTCTTGAATGCTATTAAATTATTTCAATACACACAGAAGTGAGAGTTTTCATCTAAATATTGCAGCAGCATAAGTGTAAAGAAGGTATTTTATATTCTATGTTGGTATTCAGGTGTGGGAACATACTGATAATAGTTACCCTGCACAAATTCCAGATTAAACAAGAGAAGGTTGTAGGATTAATTTCTCCTTTTGTCAGTCTTCTATCCGTAATACAGGACAGGCAAAGCATGACATCTCCCATGTGTGTAAAATAAGTACTTGTTTACACAACAGATCACAAAGGTGTACTTTCTTTGCTCTGCTGGAAAAAGAAAGGACAGAGAGATGTTTCCTTTATCCTACTATGAACACTGTCAACAAGAAAAAAGAAGACAGGCACTTCTCATAATCAGAAAATTAATGGCAGAGAAGTGACAATTCTTAATATAACTACTAGAGAGGTTAAAAAAATAAGTTAAAAAACGTTTCACACCCAGTAACAGAAATATCTTTCAGGAAGCTGTTATCAATGCAAGATGTACATAACAACCAAGGCTTTGAGTGAAGTGCCTCTAGTTATGCTTGGTTTTCATTATGCACTGTTCAACATTTGTCACTGCAAGGTGCTCAGTAATTAATCACAGAGGCATTGCTAAGTTGTGGCTCTACCATAGCAGCAGGTATGTTTAGTAAAGGCTTTGCTTGGTTTCAAACTGTCTTCTCAGTCTATCATATTACAGTTGAAGAATTAATTTGAAAACCATTATTTGTTGTAAATTTAATTTTAAATGCTCCAGTGAATACTTGAAGGTGCAAATGCAAAAGTGTATCAAGAATTTTCTACAAGGGCTACTGAAATAATACAAGTTGAATTAAGGAATGAAATAGCCTTGAAGAGTTGATGGGTTTTTAAGGATTTTTTCTCATAGGCACTGTACAACTGGGAGGTTTAAGAAGCTGTCTGGACAAAGCATTAGAAAATACACAGTAGAGAATGTTTCTGCATGATTTGGAAACACTAGAAAATCTGTAGTAAGAAATGTTTCTGCATGGTTAGTGGTAAGACCAAGATATTAGACAAAGCTATGGTTGGTGAGCAAATACTGGCCACATTATGCTAAATTACTATGGTAAAATAATAAATTGTCCTACTGCAGCAAAGCTCCAGGGAAATCAGTCGCTAACCCCTACCATTCAAGATCTGGGTAACATATCTTACCCATCTGCCTAAAAAATATTGGTGTAACTCACTGTTGCCAACATCAACAAGGCTGGTGTGAACAGAAGGCTCCTGAAAGAAGACAGTGAAGGAAGGAATATAATGAAACAGATTGTGCATTAAACATTTATTCTGGGGTATGAGTGAGTGGGAGCAGAGCTTGGCCAGCAAAAGGCAAACAAGCCCACAAAGAAGCATAAAATCTTAAATATCCTAATGACCCACAGCAATGCCATGCTTTTTTTATCCCTCCACGCAGTTTGTGCAAGAAATCAATATAAAGACACAAAAGATTAAAGTGAGCACAAATAATTAACCGCATTCATTTCAGGCAAGGCCATACAAACCTCTCAGAGCACAAACGGAGTTGGCCTGTGTTGTAGAATCCAGCTCATCGAGTCTGACAGGGCCAGTCAGCTCACTGAGGTCAGCACCAGCAGCCCAGCACAAAAGAGGCTTTTGTAATAAGAGAACAGTACGTTCAACACAAATAATCCTACCTGCCAAAAAAGACATTTCCACTCAGTACAGTAACAAGGAAAAAGGTGACCACGTTAATTGTCACAGCCAATAAAGACAACAATCTCTGCCAGCTACCAAACAGATGAATAGACTCCATCAGGTTTTCTCAATGACAAAATATTTTGCTTTCAGTGATACATGCACCACGCTCTTGTTACACTTTGCAACTGAGAAAAAGAAGTCTGAATTTGAAGAAAAAGAAATTTAAAAATTTGAACATGCCAGAAGAGAGTCTGACGCCACCCAGATTGCATCGCATCTTGCTCTCTTGGTAATAATAACCTTGGACACCCCTTCAGGTGGCCCTACTTTGCTTCAAAGATTACAAAGAGTAGGTGCATGAAATGCTTTAATCTCCAGAGCAGAGATTTTTGCTTCAGGACACACAGACTTTTGAACAGTTTTGTACTTCCAGTTCACATACATGCTGGAACTGACTGAAGGTGCGAGATGTGAACTCTGGTTCACATCTGAACTGCAGCCACCACACAGAACCAAACTTGAACCTCAAAAAAGAGTGACTAAAAATGAAAGTAAAGTGAACAACCATGATCTGTATGGGAGTGAAGGCTCTCAGCTAAGATGGTTTAGGAGAGCTTGTAAAATTTCTCTACCTAAGGACATTCAAATTTCTTAGTATTTTGAGCTCACAAATTTGATTGACACTGGTCATCACAGAAGACTGACAGTAGTACTGGTGGACTACAACAACATCACTGAATTTCTCCTTCACTTTTGAGATCAAGCCAAAAATATAGAAAAAGAAACCTTACAAGGAAGCTGAAATTACAATTCCTTTCAAATTTCTCATCCTAAACTTTCAAAGTCTCATCTTCATCTGATAATGGAAGTGACCTCTCTGGAGGTCACATATTGTGGTGTCAGAGATAAGGGTGCTGTCTTTGGGGGACTCCAACTGCTTCCAAGCCACGTGCAAAGCTTACCATTTCCCCACAGAGCATCCTTGAAGAAGACAAGTTGAGAGCCAGCACTGAGGGCTTCTGCGATTTCCAAACTGAGAACACATGACGCAGTGACTGACACAGCAACAACTTTTGGAATCCCAAGAACCTCATTTTGCAGTGTGGAGTCAGTCACAAACAACAACATTTCTCTTTGATCTATAGGAACACCTTGTTTTGACTGTGATTAGGGAAAAAAAAAAGATACAAATTTGGAATGCAATTATTTATTTTTTTAGTAGAAGGAAAGACTAAACACCTTCATATTTAAAAAACTCATAAAACCGACAGAAATTATTACAGTCAGGGCTTGTACAGGATAATGAATCAAAGGTTTACTAGAATTTTTTGGTATTCCTTACTTCAGATACAAACCTTAAAATCTCTTCCTTAAATTAACTTTCTGAGGTTGACTCTCTGGACTCTCGGCTTTACCTCAGCCAACCATAATTTTTTGGACTGTACATGGGATTTGAAAATACGTTTTCTAAAAAATATGTATTATATATTTATACTACATGGCATACATAAAAAGATAATTGGATGGTTTTATTAAGACTTACATAATTTTTGTCTTAAAAACAAATGAGGAAAGAGCATTTCTACTACTAACATTATTCCTCTGTGGACACATTTTCTAGGTACTGTTATCAGATTCCCAAGAATAACCAAGGGGCAAAGTGGAGCTTTTTCTTTGAACAAAGAAAAAAAGTGGAGCTTTTTCTTTGAACAAATATCCCTAAATATTCCAATGATGCATAAAGCTAAGGAAGCAGATAACTCCTAAGTAAGAGATGTATGAACATGCAATGACAGTGTAAGTTTTCTGGCCCCCAAAAAAATCATATCAAAGTGTATTTCATATTTACCAGTGCAAAGAACTTGCAGATTTTCAGATTCTGATACTTCAAAATATCTAAGATTAAATAGCTTTATTAATTTAAAATGTTTTTGTTACTCTTTTAAATTAGTCTGCTGACCAAAAATGCTTAAAACATTTAACTGAAAATTAAATACTATAATGCCTGGAAAGACCTGTAGCACTTTATTCTCAGAGCTGCACGTCTGTAGCAGAAGCCAATGCAACAAAACCCCCAGTATTTTGTCTTTGGTTGAATTCTAACTATGAAACCATCAGACACACTAAACCTGGCTTTCTGTTCATGCTCCCACTCTTAAAGCAAATGAAGTAACTGTAAATTGTGACTGGAAAAATTCACAGCTCAGATATGGCAGTTATGCTTTAATACAGCATATGCTGCTTATTGCACTGATGTTGCTTTGCCTAGTAACTACATACATTTGGGCACCTCCTCTGCATAGATAACATTAGGACAGCTTCAAAGAAAGAATTTTTACATTTGTCCCTTGAGAATTACTAACACATTAAAAGCTGTCTTTCAGGAAAATCATCCAAAAAGTAAATAATAATAATAACAGCAAAAATCACAAGTCAGTATAAAATCATCATCTTGCTATGTGTGACAATTTGTTCTGAACAGAGAGGACCCAACAGACAAATAGCAGCAGGATTGAGTTATAAGGAAGGACAGCTCCTTAACCACAGATGGAATATATTTCCTCATATTCCTTCTGAACCACAGTTCGGATTCTGACTAATAAAAAAAACATATTTCCATTCCTCCTTCACACAAATTAAGTCATAGTAATTTAAGTACTTAATACTGTAGCTACAGAGAATAAATACTATTTTTTAAGGTACATCTGAATTAGCTCACATAGCAGATTATTTAACAATACATCTGAAAAACAAACCAAGCCATTGTCCCTTTCTCATTTATTACAACTCGGTGATATGCCTGTGAAGGGGACATCCTCTTGGCAAAGGCAGCTGCAGGAATCAAGCTGCTGTTTGTGATCTTCTGGAAGGAGTAGGCAAGTGATACACTAGCAGCAGGTAAATACCTTTACGTTCCTAGAGCAGTTATCCCGACAGTTAAATATAAGAAGAATATCTTCTATTGCTTTTCTATCATTACTTTCAAAAAGTTATGAGCACTCATGTTGTTCACTTACAAAAATTTAGTGCCTACAGTTCAGCAAGTGAATAGTCATTAAAAAAACAACCTCCTGGGAGCAAGAAAAAAAATACACCTTTTTTTCTGCTACTCAATATTCCATTCTTCAAAATCACATCTGTTTCTGCATGCTTCATCTTTTCTCTAATTCGGTGATAAAGTGCTTTTACAGAAGAATACTGATAACCCACATCAGAATTTCAGATGTAGACATTCCTGAATTCAAATGTTTGGCTAGGATGCCCCTAGTCTGCAATTTTATTTTATTTTTCACTGGAAGAGGTTTCTTGGAAACAGGAATTTACACATGTATGTGTCCATCTTTCTGCTGGCACACTAAAGATCCCATCCAGCTAGCCCTAATTCCATGTTTGCAAATGCTCTGCTACATTCTCAATTAGCACGGACAAAACACAAGAGATACCCCTCATCTCAGTAGTTAAAAGTACTCCCTGCCTAAAAATTAAATTCTTTGTCTTTTTAAGCAAAAGGGCAAGACCTAAATTAAATTTATGTCTCAAACTTGTGGGAAGCATCCCCAGCTATTTTGCTGGCTGTTCTGGAATTTCTTTGTCTTTGGTTCATATGCTTTGATTCACACTTTGTTCCTTGTGGAGCTGATGGACAATTGCAAATTATCCTCCACTAGAATTCAGTGCTGGCTGTATTGAGGATCCAGTCGCCAGGAAAAAATAAATAAATCAGCAACAAAAAAAATTCCTTTAACTACTAAGGGAGCTAGCAACATTTTGAAAGAACATCGTAGCATCATTCAGAAACAAATAAAACATAATTGTAAGCTTTCCTGCACAGTATGGATGGCAGATGTATTTACCTAAGAGTTCCTCCCTTTTACTACTTACTGGACCATAAAAGCCAAATTTGCCTGAGGGGCTTCTATGGAAGTCAATGAAAATCACCCACACACTTGCATGAAAAGAGCAAAACTGTACTTTTATATAACCATCATCTGCTCCACTCTGTCCCCCAACACCCAACTGACTGGGAGCTTCTTGCTGTGTCCCTAAGGATAGCACTCAGCTATAAACTGAGCCTCAACTAACTTCCTGTGAGCTCCCTCCCCAGAGTGCAGTATTATCTCTGGTTAGATAGCAATTTATTCAGGAATAATTTGCTTTCTAGACTGAATGGCACTGAAACTGGTGATGTAGTTTGTTTTACCTTCCACAAGCATTTTAGACACGGTGATAATTCTGCCCATACAATTCTTGAAGATAATCCTGGCATTGGGGTTACCCCTACACAAGATGAATCTTCTTCACGTAAACATTATGCTGATTTTATGTTGAATTCATTGCTAAATAATAAGATTACCTGCAGCCTTTGATAGAGCACTTGGGCCCAGAAGCTACACCGCTGGTTACAACCATCGCTCTGAAAACAGCACAAAACCAGGGAATGAGACAACTGTTATACCAGAAATCCAGTGGTAAGAAGTATCTGTTATCTGATTTGTAAGGCAGATTACCCGAAGAATTTCCTTTAGACCATGAACAGCTGGTGGCTGGTACAAATTAGAAATCTGTTCTTCCTCATCCACTTCCACATGTATTTCACCAGACTGAACAGTAAGAATGTAACAGAAGCTGGGAGGAGGAAGATTGGTTGTCATCTATTAAAAAATAACAAAAAGAAATGTGACCATAAAAAAGGCACTTTAATTTAGCCAGTCACGTTTTACAGTAATAGGCAAAATGAACAAAACAATTTACATTTTAAGATGGATGAGGAAACAAAATTATATGGTTAATACAAGGACTCTGATGTAGAAGTTAATAAACCAACAGTCACAAGTTATAAGTGAAATCAGCTTGTGTGCATCATTCTTTCCATAATCTAGCATTGATCCTCATCACAAAAACAACTCATAACTTGGCACACTTGGCAAACACAGTGACTATTTCAAGGTGCTTTTTGTGGTTTTGTGTATTTTTATTATGTGGTAGGAGTGTGTCAATTAGTCTTTTTTTTTCTTTTTTTTTTTTTAACATCCATAGCTTTTCTGAGATTTGGGGACTTTTGCATGTGGGTGGGTTTTTGTGATAGTAAACAGCTGCCGAACTGTTAAAGCTGCCAAATTAAATCCAGGACAGCACAAGGAGATAATGAAGAACAGGAATGCAAGAGCTGCAAGAACTGCTGTCTTTGTGGTATGCCAGATTTTTCTTTTCCCCTTAAAAAGTACCATGACGTAACAACTTTATCAATCACCACTAAGAGAGGTCCCAAGCTGGAAAGACTTCTCAGAAAAGAAAAGACAATGCTAGAAGATAATTTTTATAGCAAATATGGTAAAATTCTCTTTTAGCAACGTTTGTTGTTAATAAAATATTTAATTTAATAGAAGAAATATGAATATATTAAAGACAGCTGCCCACCCATTAAAAAGAATCTGTTTAAAGAAAAACAAGAGCAAAGGAAGCTGATACCAAAACTCTGCTTGCCTCTGATAGCATTAAAGAAGGTATTTGAAAGTACATACAGCTCAAAAGAAATCCATTCCAACAACATTATCTTCATGCTGGCAATATTATTTATGTACTGATGTATAGAACTGCTTCCATAAAACTGTGTATAAACCTATCCTCTTTGTATCAAGAAAAATGTATCTCAGTGGAAAGAACTCCAACCAGACAAAATGTGGAGCATCAGAATGCAAGTTGTGGTTCTTTGTAAAATTAATTTCTAGTTCAAACCCATGGCAGAAGTGTAAATTACATGGTTATGGCAAGTTTCCTCCATTTTTAGACTGCTAATAAAACAGAAAAAAATTAAGAAATAACAAGTCATAACAACACTAAATGGCATTTGAGAGCTTTGCCTCAGCCATAGATATTCCCATGCTGTTGCCCACATTATTTTAACGCACAAACCCATCCATTCATCTGAGACTTCCAAAATATTTCCATGAAAAGGAGAGTCAAAGACAGCACAGCTATTTCACTCAGTTTTATTTTTAATGAGGTCTGAGCGTTTGTTCTTCAGTATAAACCCCTGGACAATGCAAAGAACACTCCACATTGCAGAGGAAGGTTTCTTGGACTTTAGAAATAACTAGTAATATCTATCTTCAATATTCCCTGGTTTTGAGACTTGTTTATTTCCAGCTTTATCTTTTACTTTTTTTCATATTGACTCCTTTGGTCTAAAACCAATTTTTAACACCACTTCCTCCCAAAGAACAGCCTATTCAAGAACATCAAGAAAGCCCAAGGACTTGGCTACCCAGAAGCTTCTCATATTACCAAAATGATTTGATGTGACAGAACACCTTTTCAAAGACAAAAACTAATTGAAGTAAAATTACAGATGTGATTTCAGCTTTGCAAATATATAGTAACATGCTTTAAATCCACTTCAATACTTTCTCACCTCCTAAAATCACAGGAACCTTCATTAATCTTTAGTAATTACTTTCATGTTCATCCTTCTGACCTCACATGAAACAAGTATTAGTCAAAGTTACTCAAAACTAGTAAGAAACCTGGTTCCAGCAGTCACTCTGTCTTCACAGAAGTTAATCTTCAGAAAAGTGCTTTCAAACCTAAGGCTGAAAAGTGCTTTTAAAGAATGAGCTAACATCCTTGTATATAGATTTCTCAGCAGGCTTCAGGATACCTAGTATCTCTTTACTCCTGCAAGGAGAAGAGAGGAAGAATTTGCTGGACATCTTATCATTCTAGCTCTAGAGGATTAATAAGGGGCTAACTGCATCATTTTCGAAAGATGCTGCTGATCCAGAGGGCTTCAGGTTAACCCAGGAGGTTGTCAGAATCAGTAAAACAAAACTTGGTAGGTAAAAAGAGGGAGAGAGTCTCAATTACCAAAGTAAACATGATTATACCACCACCAAAATTACTAGTTGTGAGTGAAAAAATTCATATCCATAATAACAAAACTTACCATTTCAGAGTCTTGGCTTTGTCCGGGAACTTTTACAGGCACTACTGGAGGCCACAGACTGTCTATCAGACTAAACAGACCTAATGCCCTTCAAAGAGACCAATAAAATCAGGTTTAAAATGTTTTCCAGTGCTATACATTATATTAAAAAGATTCATTAAGAAATGTAATCTAAACCACTGCACGATTATGAAAACAATTTAAAACCATATTTGTTTTCTGGAAGCTGGTTTTCATTTGGTCTAGTTAAATCTCCATTGCTTCTGCTGCTGGGTGGAGAGGGAGGGAAGGGATGTATCACATCCAGTGACAAGCAAGTCATGTTTAATCCTTTTCCACAAACAGCTTGCTACATCCTAGAATTCAGGGTAACTGGGGTAAATGGTAGCTTGGGAAGGACACAGATATCAGCACAACTTCTTTTAAAAAGTAGTTTTTAGCTATTTAACTATTAAAAACTTTTGCTTCTAACATCTTCATTTCTACTGGGTTTTTTTGGGGGGATGCCCTGTGTGTGTGCTTTCTGCTGTTTTTTTGTTGTTGTTGCTGACAGCTGATTGTAACTGCTTTCAGGAAAGTCAGCAATTATCAGATACAGAGAAACAACAGGCAAGATTTTGTTAAGTACATGTGCAGAGAACAATCTCCTTCCTACACAGCCGCTCACTCAGTTATGGTCTGTATTTATTAATTTTGCAAGTTTCACACTTCAGATTTAAAAAACAAACATAAAATTAACAGTCCATCACATTAAGGTAAGGTGCTGATCACTCTTCAGCAAACTCAGCTAAAGCTAAACTAAGCTGTAATTTGCAGTAGTTCAGTGGCTGCCTTGTGAGTTGATGGAACATCTTTGCTGGACAGGCAGGAGTAGCAGAGGGAGGAGAAATAGCTACAGATAACCAACTTGAAGAGGCATGCATTTTTGAGTTAAAGCTCTGAGTTATCTTGTCCCAGTTCTCTGTTCTGTGCAGTTGGAGCACAGAGAACTGGATTTTAACCCCACACTGCCTCCAAGTTGTCTGTTCGTCCAATTAGGAAAACAACTATTTCTGAAACAACTCTAAAAAATGAACTCCAAAACTTGTTAAAAGTAATATTAACTTCTAAACCCAACTGTTCAGAAGGAAACCACATACCCTGTTTACAGGGCTGAAGCACATTGCAATATGCAGCTTCTCTCCAAGGGGTCATGGAAACTTTCCTTTTAAAGTTCTGCTTTTAGCTCACTTCTGCTTAAGCTTGTTTATTTCTGCATTTCCTTAGTCCTTCTCTGGATTCTTAGACTTTGGGTGCCTACAGTGAGCTTCTCAGCATGGTTTTTCACTGCCTGTGATTCAGTGAAAAACCATGCTGAGAATAGGCATGCATGATGCCTTTGGACCAGCTCTGCAAGAGGTTTTATGGCTGTAAATCTCGGAGGAAATCTTGGGGGATACAACTTGAGGTTCACAATTCAAGTAACAAGCTGGCAGACTAGAAAGACATTGTTGCTACCTGTAGTTGTGCTCTCCATATGAATGAACAGACTAGAGACACAAAAGTGCTGCTTTTTTACAGAAATGGACTTCCTGACTTACAAAGCATCATGCCCAAGTCTGTAAAAGGAGAGGGACTGGGGTAGTTTTGGTTTGGAGTTTTTTTTAGATGTTAGTTTGGGTTTTTTGGTTTTGTTTTTTTAACAGTGATGACACTACAACACACAAAGCAATATTCCCTAGGTACTAAAGATACTTTACAGCAAACTGACCATTTCTTGAATGCTTGACTGGGGCAAGATTTTCCAGTTTGTATTGTACAGAATGACATACGACACAAGGAAGGCCAATGCCCAGAGGAACTAACTGGTCTTGCTAACTGGGAGATGAAAAAGGAGAGGTACAAAATGAGAGCAGAGCCTCCTGCACAACTCAGACAGTTACATAAGTGGCCTTCCTCACACGACCCACAGCACAAGGTCGGAGCGCAGATACGAACATACACAAACTGTGTGCACAGAGGTTGCACATTTATCAACTCAGAGCAACTAAGCCATGTTGTTTGTGGCATGGTCACATCTTCGCACAGATTGATCCCTCAGATGCATTTTAACGTGTTCACACAGGACATGAAGTTGTCCTTTCTTCTTTAGCTCACTTCTAACTTTTCGTCCTGTGTCAGAATATTTAAGACATATGGTACATTTTCTTCTCTTCTTTGTGTCCTTTTGGAGAAGGCCATCTACTGCTTTAACTAGGAGCACTTAATTAATAGTAAATTACAGTATTTGTTTGCAAGCAGGCAGAGGATCAGTGCTGTGTGGGGTAAGTCTCCTGAACATCTTGGCCCCATCATTTCTTTGACACCAATCAGGCCAAGGGCAGAGACAAACCAAAGGATTAGCAAGTTCCAAATCACATCCTGCTGTGATCCTTGTCTATGAGCTGGGATGTATTCTCCTGGAGCTCCCACTCCATCAGTCAGTGTCCCTGGTGAGGAGCTCCCTGGTTGCTCCACCCATTTACACACCTCCCAGAAAGTTAACTCTCTCTTTACATTTACAGGCTTCAGCTTAGCAGAAGGGAGAATGAAACGGGGGCACTGACAGTGGAGAAATGACAAAGACATTGTCCTCCTCTGTAGAAGATCATTATCCTCACAGAAAGAATAAAATTAATTTCCTTCACTGGCCAAGTAACACTCAAACTCCAGTTCAATCCGATCTGAACAATGGGTGCAGTTTATTCAATATGTGTAGCCTTCTGCAGCTATAGAGTCAGGACAAGAGATGAACAGCTGGCTCTGTGCTACAGTGAAGGGGCATGGTTAGCTCCCATGTGCATATGGTGCCTCTCTGGATACACAAGACATAATAAAAATGTTAAAATTTTGCTCTGTGAGTGTAATTACTAGTTACTTTGAAAGAAAAATTGATCAGAAAAGGATATACTTCTAAGAAAGGAAAAGCAGAATAAGAAGTGAGAAGAAACAGGCTCAAGAATCAAAAAGAAAAATGAACACGTAAAGTATTTTGAATAACTTTTTTTTCTTTTACTTCAGAGACTAGGGCTCTATTGTAGTACTCTATAACTTTGAAAAAAAAGGCTGACTCTACAGCAGGAGGACAAAAATCATCTACAAGATTCTAAATGACAGACTCAACTCTCTACTTTCCATTCCAGGGTTAACTCTGGGTTTGGTAAAACAAATTTTGTCCCATCCCAAATATGTATATTTCCACTGTTAAACACCAACACAATAAGACTACCAGTAACTCCAATGGAGTGTTACAGTAAAGATTTCCACAGAAATTTGGACTTATGACAGGCAGGTATGCCTCTCTTCTATAAACCCACATCTTCAAGCTTTGTTTATATATAATGAGATTTTATATATGTGTGTTTACATACATATAATAAGCAAAATAGGTTTTTTGGTGTCCTTAATTATTTTTATTATTCAATGTCCTCAAAAGACATCTCTCTTAACCTTTCCTTGCTAAACTTCAGTATATCTTTTCTCTGTATCCATAAATGCAAACTGCCTGCTGTGTACCCAGACATCAGGCAGAGAATTTTAAAGATATAATACTGTTAAACAGGCTAAATACATGACTGATAAACCAGTACTTACACTATCAGAACTCTGATCCTGTGGAAATTCCATTTATTTCATACTGCAAGCCTGTGTTTCAAAAGCCAAACAACTCTGATTTTTCAAAACTGCATTTCACTGATTTTGACCTGACAACTTGTTTCCTAACCTAATAAGAAGATTTTGTTTATTTCTCTCCAAAGCATGAAGAGAGAAGCTACAGTTCTGGTCCAAGAACTTCGTGTGTGCCATGCCTGATCCAACTTTTAGCACAGAGCTTACAGTTTGGGGGATTTTTCAACTTTAACAATCATAACAGGCTCAGGGGAAAATTACTAGAGGGAGAAGATACCAGCAATATCGGAGAAAAGAAGGCATATAAACAGGGAAAAAAAGGAACAGCATGTAAGGTTTACAGCAAGGAACAGAAAGATGCTAGGATTCTGTTCCAACATCTTCCACAGCTTTGCTCTGAGGACTCGGGACTTGGAACTTGTCTGCTTCCTCCTCTCCTACTTCTTAAACTTTTTTTCCTAAACCAAAACAGTTTTCTTTGGCAGTGTCAGTCTCAATTATTGCAAGCACAAAAATAAAGCAATTCCTAGCCCTTCTCTGTGCAAAACTAAGAAATTTCTTAATAATCACCTAGACTGCATAAGCTTGAACTGTCAAGGGACAAACAATCCAAATGCAAAGCTGACACTGTAGGCTCTCTCTCTCCGCCCCCCTTAACTGACCTACTAAGATCTTGCAGTGCACAAACTATGCAACACCACATTTTCTTCATCTTGAGTAATAAAAGCAACAAAATCCCAAAGTAAAAAACTGAGCCTACTAGACCAGCATCTCTGTCAAAATACAAACAGGGAGGAAGGGCTGCTGACCTCTTTTTTCAGGTTTTGTTTACATATGTGGAATTATATAGTTGAATGATTTAAATACTTTAGTAATTCAGTTTTCTATAGTATATTAGAAATTACACATACTACATTGAATCACTGAAATTATAATATAAAAGTACTTTTGATTCAATATGGATATGCCTATGTTATTGCCCAATGGTGACTATTAAATGGATTGATGACACAAGCACTATGATACAAGCAGCAGTTCATGTTTATTAAAGAATAGAAAATTCGGGAAGTAAAAAACTTTTTTTTTTTTGGATACAAAAGCAGCCACAGAAAATATAAAAATAATGCAAATATTCAAAAGTGCAATGTGATTACTGAAATTATGCTTTAAATGAAACTCAACTTTTAACCACAGAAATTACTGAAGAGTTTCAGGACCTCAGAACCCAAAAACGTGGGTGGATCTTTTAGATGGCAGTCTTTTTGGAGGAGGGAAAACCAAAGGAAGGAAGTTATGACCTCCTTACTCTGCAAAGAGTTCTTGCTATTATATTTCCTGTCAATGTCTAGCAGTTGAACACTTACTTGTGCAGCAGTTAGCAGTGGTCCTCTCTTCTGAGGGAAAAAAAAATGAAGAGAAAGTATACAGTGAAGAGTAAAGGAAAAAAAATGAGAGAAATTGAGGCCAGAGAAGTATGTGACTCATATAAAAAGGGGAAAAATATAAAAGAATGAAAACCCTCAAGCACAACAGAGACCACTACAAACATACAGGGAGATTTCACATTTCAGTGCCTAACATTTGAAAGTTTAAAATGACAAACAACAGAAGCCAACTTTATTTGAAAATGCATAAATTTCTCAGAAAAACGTAAGAGTGGTTGATGAACTCAATATTCAGAGCCTGTTTACTGTAGAGGAAAATGCAACAGATAATACAGCCTGCTATGAATTAAATGTTGGCTCAAAAGTCAAAGCTTATGAGTTGATGTATCCTTCAAAGTGTTTTAGCCTATCCAACACAAATACGGTTTTTAGTACTCTACATGCAGCAGTTGTCGCCTCTTTTGAAGATTATTAACCATTTTTTCAATCTAGGGACAAAATTTATACTGACACTGTGTTCTTCTTCCCCCCTTGATTTTTAAATACTGTCATCTTTCTGTTCTGCTGCAGAGAATCTCTTCATATTTCTAATATATAAGAAAGCATAAAGAGAAGAAGCAGGTACATCTGCTATACTCAGCAGTAAAACAACTCAATGGTAGGAAAATCAGATTAAAAGACCCAAATTGTCAAAATCCAAATCATTATTCTCTGTGGAACTCCAGGTAGGGCCTATAAAAATCAGTACTTTTTTGTCAATAAAGACAGGTCTCTAACTCCAAAGATTATCTCAGATCATTGAAATGAATTTCTGGTAGGAAGCAGGAACCATGATAATTTAGAGGTTATTTACTCCTGGGGCATTTTAGTGAGTGCTCAACCTCTGCATCTAAATGCATTCATTTAGTTCCTGGTTATACCTGACATACTTGAAACATGCCTGGGACCTATTCAAACGGGGGGTTGCATGTGCTGCATAAAGATTCTTAACCAGCATTCCTGCCTCCAGCAGCACACCCCCAAAATCTCACTTCCTCTTCCTCAAGGGGCTGAATTTAAGACTGACACATGAGGCAGTGGGAGGGTGAGGGTAAGAACCTGAGCCTCTAAGGAGACAACACCACCATCAGCCTTTCAATTCATATTTTTAAGCCACTGTAGTTTTTTTCTTCTTTTTTGCTGATACTAGGCATGTGATCCAGGGAATAGTTGTAGGAAAGGCTAGGTGACAAGTATGAATGAGAGGGTGAAGAGAAAAGCTGCCAGGAAACAGATACTGAACCACAGAAGTTCAGTCAGTTGCCACACTACTGCTTCCTACTTTACCCAGCAGCCTCACAGAGCAGAACTGCTGGAAATCAGGCACTGAACAAGCCACAGCAACTCTGCCATGGCTCAGCCATGTCCTTCTGTCCTACAGGATTGCCAGAAACTGGACTGCAAAGGGAAACACCACTTCCTTCACTGGACTGCAAAGGGAAGGATTTCTTGCAGGGATGGTCTAGGGGTGTATGCTTTATGTGGGATAGAGGCCTGGCTCTGAAAACCACCTAATTCAGTAAAAGACCTTCAAATGACCTATATACTACTTGTCAAAGCATATTGAAAATCAATATTCAATATTGAAAGTGTTTCTCTCAATGTAAGCTTACTATCATTTCAATTTTTCACAGAGCTGATCTTTGTCAAGACAGGACATGGTTGTGTAAGTTCTTATCCCACTTTTTTCTTGGAACACAAGTGTTTTCTTATCAGAGAAGAAATGTGTTTAGTTTCTTTAGCACTCCTTAACAGTACAGGTCCATTCCAAAGATCAAGTAACGTGTTCAGCTGGGTTTTCCCCTGGGTGTAAAATACCCTTCATTGTAGGCTTATAGATTTTTAGCCCTTGAAATGAAACTTCAGCTTACAACAGTGATTTTAAAATTGCATTTACTGGAATGATGTCAAATAGTACTTTAAATTAAATATTTGATGATAAGCATGGATGATGCCTGGAATTTTTTTTTAACAATAACAGTGGTCCATTGATGCAAAATGCTTGAGAACCTCTTGCATCTATTAGCAATTCTCCTCTGTCTCACAGAGGTACTGAGGAAGCATTCTGTCTCTGATTACAATCCTTGTGACTGTGGGACAACATGAACACATAGGATCTTACTAGCCATTCTTGGCTTTCTCCACATCATGTGCTTCACAGGCACACATAAAAAAAGTCATTACTTTTCCCTTGTATTTCCTACATTTTCCTCCCTTTTATCTACTTTAAAGGCCCCTGTCAGACTCCAGGAAACAAGTAGTTTCAAAGCCACCTCCTTCCAAAAAGTAATTGCTGCTTTTGAAAAAAAAAAAAAAAAAAAAGGCAGCAGCCTTTCTTGCAGGGCAGACCACATAGTTCTTACTCACTCATGTGCTGCAAGCCAAGGTTGGGCACTCACAGGCATAACCCATCATGTGCTTGGATACATCAGTGGCTCTGGAAATCCATGTATCCAGTGGCAATGAATTCTACAGCTTAATTATGCTCTCTGAGAGTAAGTACTCCCTCGTATTCATTTCAGCTATGGCTTTACTGTGGTTTCCATCACACCTAGAATGTGTCCCAAACACTTAGGAGTAATAAAAAGTTATAAAGCAGAACTTAGGCTAAAACAATTAAGAGAAAAATAAATCCCTGAACAATTCCCCCACCCACCCATCATGTACAATGAAATCACGTTTTAACCGCTGCGCTGTCCCTGAAGCTACACTATACCCATTTTCTTTTAATGTTCCCTAGCAGGGTTACCACCAGCACAGCTCCAGCTGAGCCACCAGCATTTTCAGCACTGTGTCTTCTAAAGGTCCTCGGAATAGCCAGAAGTAAGTAACTGCTGCTTTGAAACAGAATTTACATTAGAAAAAGTCTGTCTCTTATTAGTTAGGCAGAGCACTGGAAGCACCAGCAGCCAGTTGTAAAACTTCATTTGTATCCAGAATTCCAAAGCCATTATTTAATTTGTTTGGAAAAAATGTAACTTGAAAAAAAAAGCCAGCTAAATAATTAAATAAGAAGACGTGTTTGTTATTAAAGATCCATAAAAATGCAAGTAGGCTCGAAATCCAAAGGCTCTGAAAATTAACACTGCAAGTACATAAAAAGAAAAGCATACTGAATAGAGCTGGCTGGAAAACAACAATTCCATTTTGCTAAACATTTCAAGGCTTTGAAATTTGTTTTTGTTCCAATATGAAACAAAAATGAGACTTTCTCAAAGTTTTCATGAAATGAGAATGAGAGAAAGAATATTCACTCCCTCTGGACCTGAAAAAAATCTTCCCAACAAAGCTGTCTCCAAAATAGATAATGTTTCCATGAAACATTCTGGTTTTGATGAAACAGCATTTTTCAACAGGAAAAAAAGTGTCAGCAGAAATACCATAGCCATTCTAACAGCAAAGGCTTATCTAGATCGGATACTTGTACGAATAAATTATGTTGAGAACTGAACAAATCTAATTATATTTATATAGGTCCCCATGAGAACATTGTATCACTCTCCTTAGAAAGATACTCTGTAAGATAATCGATCTATTTAATTTTTTTCCTTGACTAAAGATATTTTATTTGAAGAACATAACGGGAATCACAGAATAAGCAAAATCTGAGATGTGCCATAAATTAATTTGTTACTTACCTGGGGGAATTTTACTACAAAGCTGTTGACATTCTTATTCAAAAACAAGAATGGGTTTAAGATTTGCAAGATTTAAAAAAACCCAAAACTTAAACTGTAGTTCTAACACCATACAGACTTAATAGAATTAAGCTCTCATATACTAAAGGAAAGTCTGTGCTTGAAATTTCAAGCCATACTGGGCAGCACCGTAGAAAAACTTAGTGCAGTAAAAGGGAGGTGAACTAATGTTTTTAAGTCTCTGAATCTACTGAAGAGGAAGAAAACACCCATATTTTATGAAATATTGCACACAGTAATTCCTTACTCTGCTAAGTGTGTATTTGTGCATTAGCTTATTTATGCTCATTTTGGAGAATGGTTGGCCCAAGCACAGCTGGATGCCCCAAAAGTGACAATGAGGACATTTGCTTGAACAAAGCCAGGTTCAGTTGTTCCAAGGAATGTTGGTCACAGAAACAAAAAGGCAGATCATCTTTGCCTGCCACAGCAAGCAATATGTTTTTCCATTAATTGTTCTCACCTTCCTCTTGTAGTTCTCTGCAAAATTTTCATTCCAGCTAAGCAGCAGGATTTTCCTTCCCAGCTCCTGCAGTACCGCTCAATGTCATCTGTGGAACTCAGGGATGGCAGCTGCACTTCACTAAACATGCCATAGGCATCCTGGACAAGGAGGCATAACCTGTAAAACATTCCTCCATTACTCACTGGCATCTGTTCATAACAAACCAGTGAGCAAAGTTCTGCAAATGATATTACAAACTTCAGGACAGGGCTTATCCTCTACAGTATCTGCAGAATTCCTATCGAGTCACGTATCAACAAACAAACCCAACATCATTAAAGGTTTTCTCATGTACATGGTTCAGGACATAACAGGGCCATGAAGCATGACTGAAACAAAGAGCACAGGGCTTGCACCAGGGATTAGATTAATTAACTGCCATGCACTATGTGCCTTGGGTACTTAAAAATGAAGGAAGTTGAGTTTTTGCCTTACTTGAGGTGAGTTCTACAACTAAGACAGAACAACAACAGAAACATAAATATGTGTGTGTTTATAAACGTAAAAATTCTGCTTAGAAGTAAGCAAAGCAACATATTTCACAAGTAATAATCACCGAGACTGGCAAAGCAAGCATCACATTTTCTCACTTTTTTTTTTAAGAGTCCTCAAGATGCAAAAAAGAGTGAAACATCAATTTTTCTTTAAAGAAGGAAAAAACTAAACAAAACATCATTAAACTGGAGATTGGTATATTCAGAGTTGGGTATGAAGCCCAGAGGAGCTATTTTAAGAAGGTAATTAAAGAACCTGCTAAACAAACAATTTGATTAAAATCTATGGAAGTAGGGGCTGTAGGGCTGGGAAGTATTGCTTAACCCACTTGATGGCATTTTGAGAAGATAGTACTGTCATAACAGATAAGGTAAAATCAGTGGATGTCATACATTTAGATAGTCAAAAGCACATTTCACAAGATTCTGCACCTGAGATGAGCAGCCACGATAGCATGAATCATGCAGGGCTGGAGGAAGGAGGCCCCTGTCGACACGATTGGTTTTAATTGCCTCAGAAAGAGACAGTTAAGCATGGAAACTTTTCAAAGGGAAACAGAAATTACCTTTGAGGGTAGCACACACATCTCTGTTTCCAAATAAAACTCAGGGGTGCACCAGGCAGCAGAATTCAGTTCATTTCAAAGGTACATGCCAAAACTACCCTCCCCAGAGCAGCACCATTGTTCCCAGCAAGCCAACTCCAACTGCACTTGGAACACATCCTATAATGTACCTGAACCCTGAAAGCACTCAACAGCAGTCATTACATCTTTACAAAATACATTTCAAATTAAATGAGCTCCTACACTGAAGAAATCCACGTATTTTCTTCACATGGAGAAGCAGGCACATGGAAGAGCCCTAACCACACTTTCCTTGTTCACTATGAGGTGTCTAACTTTGGCTTAGACCCTCAAGAAGGCTGCATTTGATATAAGATACAACCCCAAGGGCTTTCTGACATCAGCAATTGTGCAAGCACCAGCTAAGAGTACTCCTTTTTTCAAATTCTAGGGCTGGTTTTAAGGAGCAGGGAGGGATAGGACTGGGTACAAAGGAAGACTCCCATACTTTCCCCATACCTCTAGCAAAAAAGGTCCCATACAAACTGAGTCATCATCAGAAAAAAACCCAAAACAAACTAGAAAAAACTATGTTTGCCTGCTGCTTTCCATGTTAGGACTTTGCAATCAGTTAAGAACTCCCCTGAGTTTTAACTGATTTGACTGAAACTCCCTGTGATATTGTTATGTTTGCAAAACCAGAGTTCATATTCTCTGAAAATGTCTGAAAATCAGATTGAGGGGAACCGGAAAAACAAAGCAAACAGTTTTGCCTATGTTAACGAAATGTTGCCTGTTAATTGTGAAAAATTAGGCCTCTGTATCTTGGAGCAAGAAGGGCCAACTGAGCTAGTGTCTCAGATCAGATCAGATCAGATCAGCTCAGATCAGTCTCTTAACTGATCACTGGAATTTCTCATATCTTCAGTGAGACATAACTGAACACAAGTAAGTCTCAGACTAGCTGGCACCAGGGTCATATTAAGTCCTCTGGGACATGTTAATTGCCCAAATAAAACTATCTTGGTTGGTGCTGAAGACATCAGTCACTAAAAGAGCATTTTCCAAGTCCTTTTAAGTCAACCAAAGAGATGGTTTTAGTCAAACATGGGAATCTCAACTCCCCGCATCCCTGGCCACAGATTTCCATTCCTTTGTGTTGGCACATAAATGGCTAGGACAGGAAACTGATCTGACAAAAAAATACTGTAGCCAAATCATCATCAGCAGCAGCCATCATCTGAGCTCCTTGAAAATCAACTCCGTAAAAGTAAATTTGTACTTGCATGGACTACTGCTTCTAGGCAAGGATGTATTTTCCTTGAAGCTCCCACTCCAGCTGTCCAGTGTATGCAGCCACATACAGGAATCTCTGGTCATATGATAGCAGAATGGTCATCTTATGACCATGCTCTATGCAGAGAAGAACTGTGTCATTTGAGGCTTCTATCAGTAATATTCCCATTCACACCGGGAATACATTCATGATTATTGGCGTCGTGAAGGAACAGAGAGCAGCAGATTCCAAGTACCTTTGCTCTGTCAGGTTTGTACACAAGAGCAGACACCCTATTTACTACACTTGCTCTTAACAGTGTCCAAAGGGTAGTCCCAGTTTCTCTGCAACATGCTTTTAAAATGAAATGTGTGTATTCACTCACTTGGAAGTCAGAAATCCATTAATAACCCTTCAGATGCCCAATTTCAGACTAAGAGAGAAATATCCCAGATCAACACCGTGAAGAGAAGTTCACAAACACATTCTCCCTGCTTCAGCACACCTTTAAAACAGTATCAATGAATGATGGCAAAGCCTTGAAATGCTATAGGTGTTTGAGGGACAACTGATTTTCCCACTTAATGACTATCCTGAAATCAGCTGTATCCCACAACAGACTCAGCAATGCACTTGGAAAACTATCCTCCTGTTCCTTGGAACTGGTTCTGTTCTTATGGATTTTGTACATGCTGTCAGCATCACTGACAGCTGCATTCAGAGCCTATTGATTCATGACCTTTACTTCCTTACCAGTACTCCATTTTCCCTTGATTTCACTTTATTCCAAGAACAGTGCATTTGGATTATTTTCCCATGTTGCAGTGTTGCTCTCATATTACAGCAAATGTTCTCACAAATTAATTTTTAGCAGGCAGTCTAACTGTGATTAAAGCCAACAGCTTGTCCCATTACTTTTTCCCCCACTTTGAACCTCTTTGCCACGATGAAAACCCACATCAAAATTATGAGACAAGCTACAAATCCAAAATGAGTATCTGCCCCCCAGGAATCCAGCATTTAGGTTTTGTGCATATCTATAGGAAATAACCTTTTTTTCATAAAATCTGGATTCGTATCAGTTAATAAGGTTAAACATACCTTTACTAATGCCTTGTCAGCATACATAGTACTGAACTGTTAAAAAAAAAGCCAGGCAACATTTCCAATTTAGCCAGTGGTGCTTGTGCAGGAAGGAAATAAGAGCCATCTTTATTTTTGGGACAACAGGATGTAGCCCTGTGTAAGACCCTCAACTTAAAATGTGGGTTTGGAAACTGAAATGTCTCATGTGAAATAGCAGCGAATTCACTCCTGGAGAGAGGGCTAAGGAAAGCCAGTAGAGGAACAAAAGTAGGAGATGCAGACTAAGGCAAAGGTGCAGTATGACACATTGGTAATAACAAAGGGGGCGAAGATAGGGAATGATAAGAAATGAGGCAGAGTTTGGCTTTTTTTTTTTTTTTTAATGTAATGACACAGTAAGCCTCATGCAAAAGCTTGGGAAGATTTTGTTAATTTGCTAATAGCCAGAAGCAAGTTTGGGGGCTGGAAGAAGATGAGACTGATTACTCTGCATTATTTCTATGACTGTGCTGATCTTTAGGACAAAATGTCTCCCAGTAGAAATCTGGAGAGGATTACAGGATTAATGCCATGCCTTTCTCCCAGTTAGTCACTCTTCATGGGCAAAGGGTAAACCCTTCTTTTAGTAATATGTTTTTATGCATGAAAAATCATCTCTCTCCATACTGCTGCCTTTTATCAAGCAGCTGACTTTCTGGAGAGGTAAGGGCAATGAAAACCTTCTCCATTTTTGGTCACCCCCAGCCTCCTTAGCAGTGGAAAAGAATAAGAAAAGGAAGATTTGCCTGCAGAGATGAGAGTGCAGGGAAGCCAGAACAGACTGATTACACAGACACTGCCTTTATGAGTCTTGGGAAAACAAACAGCAGAAATTTGTCATGAGCAGATCTTAACCAATAAGTAATTGTTTTAGCCTTGGGTAGGAGGACAACTGTGTGGCCCAGGGCAGCTCCTCTCCACGTACAGCTACGCTGTGCAGTACAGCATGAGGGGCAGGACAGCCAGGAAAGCACCACCACCTCTGCAGCACTCTGCACAGACCTCATTAGTTGCTCCTTCTCTGGAAGGGAGTGAAAGGGGGGAATGGGAAAACGCCTGAAAACAAAATGACTTGTATTAGCTCTGATATTTGCTCATTCTTTATCTTAACCATCCATGAGACAGCTGCTGCTGCTGCTTTGTTTGTCAGAAGGACTTCTTATCTCTGTGAGGTGCGGTCCTAGCAGAGGCATAAAGCACACGTACATAAACAAACACAAACAAAACCCCCTCTCCCTTCATCACCAGAGGCACAACACTACCTACACAACTCCAATCCAGCAACTTGTCTGGTCAAGTCTCAAGGTGGAGCTGATTAACTCCTGCTAATATGGCTCAGATTCAAATTGTAACCTGCAGGACACCACCCTACCTAGGTTTATTTTATCCCTACCTTAGGAACTCCTTGCATTCACCATACTCATACTGAAAAATCAAACTCAGACCATAGGGACAACTGTCCATCCTCCCCATTTTAACACTAGCAGGATTTCTCTATTAAAAGCATATAATAAGTTCCTTCATGCTTCCTTTTGAAAAGAATGTAGCCACTGTAGCCTTCTTTGGGGAGACAGAAGATTTAGAGTTTTCTGTTTAAAATCCATACTGTTTGCTGTCAATAAAAAGGGAGTGAAGCTCTACAGATCACAGTTATGGATTGGGTGCTACAAATACAAATTCATAGCATCCAATCCATATCTCCTTTTCTGCATAGGTTGCAGAGGCACACAGGTACAGAGGAAAACACAAACACCATCGTTTCCAGTTTATAAGGGAAATGTCAAGCTGCAAGAAGAATCCTGGTCCAAGTACAGACATTTCTAGTACCCAGCCTGATGCTCTGGTTTGAAGCACTGACATGAACAAAATAGTGATAATTTGTTTTGAAAAAACTGGAGGTTTAAAATTACTGAGAAGTACAGTTTGTGATCATGTATATTTTTATTTTGCAACCATGGAAGGGCCCAGAAGGAAAGAAAGAAAAAGGCAGTTCTGCAGTGCTGGACCTGGCAGAAGTATTGGTGGAAACTGCACATGTGATAGGAGTATCACCAGGGAAATGACCTAGTCTTATCTCAGCATCTCAAATAGAAAATATGTAGCAGAGGCCTCTCTGGTCCCAGGAAAAGAAACTTTTATTTTTGCAGACACCTCCTAACAGAGGATTTCTGTAATACACTTGGAAATACTCGCTACAGCAACTATATCAAGTCCCTCATTTTGGATTTTCCTTGCTGTTTATTACAATTTTTATACATATGTTTAAAAAATGGAGTGAGAGTGGTTGTAAGATAACTTTGCTTATTTTTATTCACTTCCTTGAATCATCACACAGTTCAACACAAACTGGAACATCAAATACCACTTCCACAAGGTCTTTCATGATTCCCTGCCTGCTGATTGCTTTTTCCATTTCTTCATTCATGTTAATCCTTCCACCTACTATTTTCTGCCTGTGGCCTGGAGAAGCAGCACTTCTGTGGGAAAGAGCTTTTGTGCGTAGGAAGAGACCTGTATGAGCCAAGCGTGTCAGCAGAGCTACCTTTTTAATGCAGAATGTGCTCGCAGAGAACAGGGCTACACAGCACTGCTAACGTTCCCACTCAAAACATGGAACACCACCTGCCTGGTGGGAGCTACATACAACTTGTCAGGAATTGGTGTAGCACAAAAGCCAGCTTTTTCTACTTGCCATGACAACCATGGCTTCACATGTGACATTTTTTTCTGCAAAAACCATTTCTTACATGAAGTTTTCACATGACACCACACGAACTTTTAAAACTCTCCATCTGACACTGTCTCTAAGTAAGTGCATTTTTGAATGAAACTGCTGATGTGTGTGTTTTATTTGTACATGGAATTTCTCTCAAAAGTAAACAAAACATTTAAAACCATAAAAAGACATTCCTGACATCCACTCAAACATGATATAGAGCCTAAGCTGTAATTTCAAACAGTTGCAGAGTTGCATTTGAAAAATACTTTCAGTATCATGAATAGCTTTGCTTATGTCAGATTAAAAAATGAATGCTGAAGTTGTTCTACATTCATAGTTTAAGTCCAAAGTAATTATGTAATGTAAGTCAATTTTTATAGCAATAGCTGGTTTGGAAGATACAGAGAGTTAAGGAAAAATAACTTCCTAAGTATTGCCTAAAAGTTTGTATAAAGGCTAGGCCATAACAGAGCAGTAAGGCCTTCTTCCCTCCAGACCCTCCTGGCATCTCAACACCTCATGGGACATAATTTACGGTTCTTGTGCTAAGATCCATTCCATACAGCTTATTATGCAAATAAATCCAATTTTGAGTGGTAACAAAAAAGCAAGCACATCAGAGCACCCCAGCTTGTTTCACTTGCTGTGCTGTTAATTGTAGTTGGTAAGAAAAGCAATGATGCACACACTCCTCAGGTTCTTCAGTGTACCATTACTTCGGCATGGAATCCCGTCACAACCCCTTGGTTATTTCAGTATACAATTCAGAGAAAATATTATTTTCCTGCATGTCACAATTTACTAATCAAGAGTAAGGATGTATATTTAAGAAACTCACAGGCTCAGCTGAAAACTGCAAGTCTTTCTTATGGATGATGTCCAACAGAAAAATTATGTTCCAAATATAACATGTAATTACCACCCAGTCATTTCAAGTACTTATCTATGAATCTGAGGAGGGGTTCTTTGTTTATTTTTTTAATCTCAAGACTTTGTAATTATTGTTTTGGCATCCAAGAATTCCAACAGTTGGTGGGGTGCTGCCAAAAAGATCTTTTCTTGCAAGGTGCTCAGCACCCTCCTTTCCAAGAAAACCAGCGTTCAGTTGCTGGTTCTGGCAGTGTTTCACACCATCTTTGCTGCGCTATGTTTCCTCCACGCCTCAGTTCCTTATACGTAAAAATCAGAATAAAAGTCCTGTCTTCAAAGGGTGATCTGAAAGCAATAGCTGAATAACACGATTGTATCTGGGAGGGCTGGTCCACAAAGTCTATTATGTGTGCTAGATCCCATTTGAGTTAGGGGAGGCGGCTATATGTATGTGTGCGTATATCTAGAGAGGAAGGGCTTCCTTGCAGTATCAACTAATTTCTTTCACACTACAAGACTTAGAGAACTCTCAACTTGCCCAGCAAAACCCACAGTGAGAGCTTTACAGCGTCTGGAATGATGCAGGCACACTGTAGCAGCAGTACTGGGGTCCCTTATCTTTCACGACTATTGTTTGTGGATTCACCAGATTTACTTCTGAACCACAGAGAACCATGACTGGGATCCTAGGAGATTTTATTTTAAAAACAAAAAATCAACATGCAGTGAGTATTTACTTGCCCATTTCAGCAGGCACAGATCATCCTAAATTGCATTCTTGGTATTATAGCACTGCTCATGCACTTCCTATGGCATGTGAAAGGTAAATGAAATATAGCAACCCCGTAGGATTTCTTACACAGCTGTGGCTGTATTCAATACGACACTCTGCCGTGTCAGTGCCACATCATCCCACTGAACTAGCAGAAAAGTATAACATTCATCAAAAATCAAGGGCTGAGCAAAGAGCCAAGAAGAAAAGCAGAAGTGCAATCTTGCCAAGGGCTCCCTACCCAGCAGAAAGGCAATTTTCCGCTTTCTCGCAGGGCCTGCGGGTTGTGTTTTTCACTCCTGCTGTTTTCCTTTACTCGTGTTAGTGGCTGCCTGTCCTAGGTGTGTTTCTAAATGAGGGAGAGGGAGCGTGTTTGTGTGTGCGCGCCGAGTGTTTACAAGAGTTATGGTAGCAGTTCTCAGCAGTCCACTGAGAGTTCTAGGAAACGGCCCCTGTTATTTTATTCTCGGTCAATGTCAGCTCGTGTCAGGCAGTAAAGATCACACAGGACAGCCCTCTCTCTCCATCTCGCAGTCCTGGCCGGAGGCCTCAATGGGAGAGGGAAAGGGAGCGAGCTGCGAGTGGGCGGAGAGCCTTCCCAGCACTCTACCAACCACGGCAGGAGGAATTATGATAAACACCACTCTGGAAACCAGATACAACAGTACATTGTGTTCTTCTTCGGAAAAACAACCCGACTTCAGCTCACTTAAAGTAAACAGTTAATCCTGTTTATCTTTTTTTTCTTTCTTTCTTGATGAGTTGTTAACAGAACAATCTCTTCTGCAAAGCAAATAGGAGATCAGTCCCTTAAATTCATACAGAATTTTTCTTTCCCCTGGAAAAAAAAAAAAGCAGTTTGATATGTAAACTTTCTACTATCAGCAAACAGTGTGGAATAACAATCTTTCTTGGCTTAAACTGACTTAACAAAGCGATGCCAAAACTGAATGAAACCTTTCCCTCACTTACATATTTTATTTTGGAAAACTGAAGTCCCAAACAGAATGTTCTATTCATCCCTTTTAACTATTCCGTTTCTGAAAAGAGCAAGCAAAACTGGTAAACCAAAAAAAAAAAAAAAAAAAAAAAAAAAAAAAAAAAAAATCAGGATATTTGTCGTCCTTGCCACTGGAGCACAGGGTCCCTGGGGAGTAGAGATCAGCTACTGAGCAGGGGGGTGGCTGGTCCCAGGTTTTCTCTGAGAGGTGAAAAAAGAGGAGTCGGACTAATTGACTGCAACTAAGGTAACAAACTGTTATCCTCCTTTCCAAAATATATGCTTACTGTGCAAATTCATGGTGTCCCTGACTTCCAATAATAAGGGTGATTAATCAGAAAAGCAGATGGAATTGATTATGTTGTTTTGCTGGAGTCACCACAGTCTCCCTATTAACTACTTCTTATTGGGGACTTCAATCCAGTCCACGGAAAGCTACAAGCTTTCCCAGAGGGAATTTTAACTTCTAGCACTCAGGAGTTTAAATAGTTCTGAAAGTCAACAATGGAAGTGTGCTTAACATCCCTGGTCAGTAAAGTTTGTTGATTTAGCTATTTATAATCAAAAAAATACATGATTTGAAAAACTGTAAGAGGAGAAGAAAAATATTTCCCTGTTTTAACTCATTTTGCAAGCTCTGAGATACTGTGTTTTCTGTGCAAGTGATATGAAGTGCAAAAATGTAAATCCATGCGAAAGTCTGATTCTCAGATTTTTAAAAAAATATTTTACATGCAAAATTTTTAATTTTTTTTTTCTTGAATTAGTTTGCGTTTATTTTTAAATCTTTTGCAGCAGTGGCTGAATTTACTCTGGTGAGCTCTAATGTGACAGAGCAGGAAGAAGCAGAGCTATTTCCCATTGCAGAAGGGAGGCAGGCTCGGGAGGCAGCTGTCAGTGTCTGGGGCCAGAAGCCCAGAGGAGTAGCCTAAGGACTATTCCCCAAATCCACCACTTAGCCCACCGTGGCCTCCAGCCAAGACTGGAAGAGCCAGTATTGGTAGGACAGGAGTGCTGCTGAACACTTCATCTTGCTCCAGGTGCAGCACCCTGTCATTTAACCCCCACCCTCCCAGTGCTGCACCTGCACAAGAAAAGCACGGCTGTCCTCTCATGATTGTGGGTTTGGCCTGCCAAATTTGCCCCCACACCGATGGACAGCCCACAGCCCTATCTGTGAAGGATCCAATTTGCACCAAGGTGCTGCAGCTCTGGGCAGGGGGGTACTGGCTGCAGGACTGCAGGGAAGAAGCAACAGACTTTAGTAAAAACTCTCTTGGGAAGCCAGAGAAGAATGTGCTGGTCCTGCTCTCTCTACTTCTTGGGCGTAGGAGAAGAAAGCAATAAACCTAAATCGTTTAGGGTGCAGCTGTAATCCATGTACAAAAAAGACCCTCATGTTTGACCCCGTGGTGGTTGACCACCCTCACACATTCCTTCAGAAGAATGTGGATGAGAGGTGAATCAACTGCAGATTACTAGGAGATGACACAACAGCAGGAAGAAAATGTGGAAGGTGAAGGAGATGAAGATGAGGAGGAAATGGTCTCTGGTATCACCTCTTTTCCACTTCCTTTCTTACACCTTGGAGATATGTTCTCCATATCTCTTTTAGTTAGGGATTAGGGGGAGGAATTGCCATTCTGTGGTAACACTAGTATTATCCCACAGATGACTTACAAGTATTACTGAAGGAGCACTTTCCCCATGTACACTGGGGATTTTTTACGTAAGAAATTATGGACACAACAAGCCACGCTGAAAGAGAGGTGCAGATGGCAGCAGTGCTTCCAATTTGAAAATGAAAAAGTAAGTTTATTTGCCATTTTAAACTTTTATTTGAACTTTGCAAAATGAGAAATCCCATTTTCAGCCACAGGTCAAGAAAAGCTTTATAAATTACTTCTAAATAAGCAGTAGCTTTGGGCCATTATCTAAAGCTCACTCAAATTATTAACACCTTTCCATTGACTTCAGTGAGCTTTATTTCATTATATAGCAGGCAGAGAAAGTGTCTGGGCAGCATCAGTTACATTTCTTCATCTTGATTTCATTCAATCATTCATGCAAATTCCATGCTTCTCTTTCAAACCATCTAAACTGAACACCAATCAAGGATCAAACACTGAAGCAATTTTATAAGCACCACACATAAATTTTGTTTTAATTTCAAAGAATCATTTTTAGCAGGATCAGAACTTGGAATACAGTACATAAAAAGAATCACATTTTTGCCATATTCTCTCTTATTTATTTATTTTTTGGCTTTTTTGGTGGCATTTAATTGGGTAATCTTAAAACAGGCACAGAGAATATCTCACTTCGTTCAGCACTTTATATCTTCAGATGTGTAAGATTTCAAATATTATGTGGGCTAGTGGGAAGCGTCCTAAAATAAAACGTCTCTGCTACAGCATCTTAATCACCTTATACAGATGATAGTCTATATTTTATATCTCATGCATGTGGAATGCTATTTAGTTGTAATGGCATAATCACTAATTACACTGGATTTGATATAATAATCCTGATCAAATACTGAGAAACTATGTGCATGGTATATTTGATTTCTTTTTTCACTTCCTGATGCAAAAAAACCCCACCAGTCCTGAAAACAAGAACCTGTTCAAATATCAGTACAGCATAGTTTGTTCTCATCGTTTATATTCCAAGGAAAAGAAGAAAACAGGACCAAATCTAATCAAAACTACAGGAAGTGTTTAGAGACACAAAAGATAATAACGTAAATTAGAACTGGATTAGGGCCCTTAGTAAACCTATCTATTCATGCCAAAAGAGGTGATTTAATATTCTGTGGTTAAGATTCTGGGTTTGTGTCTTATCCAAAAGACTATTAACAATAACGCATTCTTCTCCTACCACCATGCTGGTGCCTCTGATGTGATTCAGCGCAGAATTGAAGGGACAGACACTGCTAAACATTTGGATTTTCCTGAGCTGTCACCCAGTGCAGGCCAGCAGGAGATACAACATCACAGCCAAGATAACAAGATAACTTTTGTCTTTAAACATGCACTTTCCTGTTGACACTGTTTCTGTATTGTCACATTTGCTGTCTTGTCCTCTTTCTCCTGTCACATATTCCTTCTCCAATTAAGTCTCCAGGGTACTGCACTGAGGAAACATTAGGCCAGGGACCTCTCTGGGCCAGCAGAGCACCTGAGATCAGGGTACACGCCCTGATCTTCACTGGAGCATCAGTGTCACAAAAGCAGATCAAAGCTTTGGTGTAGCCATGTAATCAGCAGTGGCTGCTGCTTACCCTTCTAAACCACAGGCAATAAGGGTTGGTATTTGTATTTTCTGAGTACTGTCAGCAACTTAGCAGTTGCATTTTTCCCCTTCAGGCTCTCCACTTGAGTAGGATCTCTTTGTGCAGAAGGGTGTTCAATCAGGCTGAGAGGCTGCTCCTCCAGCCTGGCTTCCCCCTCATCCCCAGAGCAAAGCACTCAGAAGCTATCAGAGGGAGGTCTGAAAGTTGCTTTAAGGGGGTTCCTTCCTACCGGACGTGTGATTATAGGGAGAGCCACCAGCATATGAAAATGATAACATTTAAATAAATAGAGGCCATATTTTCATTCATTGCCTCTTGCCATGAGACATGTTGTCCACGGTGTTCTCTCTCTCCATTGCCAGGTAATGTGAGAAGCCTGTGGTTTTGGATCACTGTGACACTATGTAACTCATGTACTCCTACAGTGAAGCATAAAAAACCCTCATAAAAATCCTAATTTTTTAAAAAACCTAAATATAAAACCTAAACCTAAATATCGAAATATGCTAAAACAAAACTGATGAAGCCTTCAAACAATATTCTCAAAAATGAGACAAAATGCCTACATTTTTAAAAAATGTGCTTTCTGATCACCCACTTTTAAAATGTTTCCTAAACTCCATTGCTGCAAGAAGTGTGAAAATATCAACAAGACAAGAACACAACAATTGAAAACATTGTAAGTGAATCCCATTTGGATCAATTTAAGCATTTTGCTTTACCAATTTTGAAGAAAACTAAGCTAAAAAAACCTAACCAAAGCAGAATTTCTAAACAAGTGGTTTCAGAGTAGGAAAATGGCATTGTTTCAAAACATAGCATTTCAGCAATTTCTCAACTTTTCATTTGCTTGTACAAGCTTTTCATAAGAAGTTTCCATTATTTTACAAGTTGATCTGACAGAAAATTATTTCTTTGAAAAATTCCCAAACATTTTTCCTAGAAATATTTTTCAAACCTCTACTGCAGTAACTATTCACTAACTTTCAAGGTTTTGTTTTGACAAAACGTATTTATTCAGCACACCAAAGAATAATTATGCAGTATGCCTGTGAGTACAAGCAATGCTGAACAGTGAAAGACAGAAATGTAATATAAAGATTTATTTCCCCTTCTTCTCTAACAATAGCTGTAGAAATACATTTGAACATATGTGCTAGGTTTGGCTTAGGTAAAGTTAATTTTATTCAGAGTAGCTGGTATGGGTCTGTGGTTTGGATTTGTGCTGGAACAGTTGATAACACAGGGATGTATTTATTATTGATTACCAGGGCTTGCACAGTCAAGGCCTTTTCTGCCCCTCACCCCACCCCACCACCGAGGAGGCTGGGGTTGCATAAGGAGCTGGGAGGGCATAGATGACCCCAAATGACCAAAGGACTATCCCAGATTATACAGCATTTGTCTTCACAAGTCACCATTACCCATGATGAAGCCCAGTTTTCTTGGTGATAGCTGAACAGGCTTCCTTTGCTTGCACAAGCAGCTTCGGCTTTACTATTAAAGTGGTAATCCTACAGTGGTTTAATTTGAATTCATAACTCTGTCTTTCCCCATTCATTTTCCCTTTCTCCCCAATCTACTATACTACATGTGCTTTACACTACTGCATATACTTTGCATACCTACTGAACCCAAACTTCAATACAAGGTATCATATTGAAAGATTCCCAGTATTCCTCATTTTTTCATTCCACAAGTGGACACTACCTTTAATCCTACAGCTGGTGTGTTAATGTATTAAAACCCTTATATAAGTGTACTCTTAGTATATTTCATATTTTAATTTTGAATTATTATTAAATTGTTATTATTAAGTGGTAGGAGCTGGGACCAATCAACTTTGTAAATACAGCTATGTGAACAACATTCAATTGATGAAGTGGCAAGAATGTTTTGTAGAAGTCAGTTACAGTTCCTTAGTAGGCAGTACTGTTTCCTAGCAAAAAAAGACCAGTTAACAAAAGATTATGGTGAGCAGGGTAGGAAAAGAAAGTGAACAGAAATTCTCCCCATTTCACATGCACAAGTCAACAACAGACAAATAGAAATCTCAAGGCATGGATGCAGATTTGTCTTGGGAACTCTGGGTCACTTCTCCAGCGTCAGCACCTATAAACCTTAGTAAGAAAGCAAGCAGCTACCAGGTGCCTGCCACAGGGAAACACTGAAATTATTCCAAAATGAGGTCATAGGGACGACTCATCATTTCCAAACAACTACTGCAACAACTAGATAGAGGGTGCTGCTGCTGGCCTGGAACGACACACTCTTGGGAAAAGCACCGTCCTCACCACCTGCATTTTTGCCTACCTGAAGAACAACACGGACAATTCATCTACTTCAACAGCACCTACAAGGTGTTATTTATTCGTGTTTAGAAACACACAAATGGAAACTACTGTTATAACTGCTACATTATGGTAATTATCACAATGATCCTCTTCTTCTACTGACTCACTTTATTAAAGCTGCCAGAAAAGATTGCCTAACTGTGACCACTGCTTAGGAGGTAAGCAGCAGTTCAACCTTTGGGTATTTGCAGTTGCAGAATGGGTTGCACCATTTCAGAACACAGTGGGTGAAATGGAATAAGCTGGGGGGGAATGCATCCTTTGGATATTAAATGGTTCCTAGTTTTCTTATCTGCAGGGTGATTTGAGTAGCATTAAATTGAAAACCAAATCATCAGTATTTTCAAAATAAGTTATCTGAACTCTACACTGGGCAGAAATAAAATGCCAGGTATTTACACAACACACAAAAATAGCTTGGAATCTTATCATAGCTGCACACAAAGTGATGCTCCCAGAAAGAAAGAGTATTATTTTTCACACTGCAGCAGCATTTTCATGTACAGTAAGAAACTTCCACGTAAGCTTTGCACCTCAACGGGTTTTAGTTAGAAGTTTTCCTGAAATACAACCCTGACAAAAGGAGAAGCCAAGGAATGCTATTCCTTTGTCTTTCCAAGTCCTTCCCAACACCTCTGTTTAATCCAATCAAATGACAACGATCTGTGATGAGGTCAGTTTGCAATATGGGGAAAGACACAGAAGAATGCCATGTGAAAAGAAAGAACATCTACTACTTCTGATGACTTAAGGCTGTATTAATCTAAGTAACACTGCTCAAAGAAAACAGAAATCAGACTTTGAAATGCTCAGGGTCAGAATACTTGGCCTGCTTAGAAAAAGACAAAATGAACTTCCATCTTCTACTTGCTTTGTGTAAGATTGTTGTATTAAAAGACTGAAATTTAACATAGGCAATCTCAGGACACAGGAAACTTTTTACATTGTTTTCAAATTTCTAGTTGAGTAATGAAAGAAATATTAACATCTCCACCTACACTTCCCCACAAACTAAACTTTTTAATGACTAAATTCAGCTAAGAAAATATCCAACTTCTCACGGCAGACATTTGAGTGCTCTGTAGATTTCAAAATCATTTTTGTCTTCTGCAACTTGAAATTATGCCACTGAAGGATTCTTCTGTAAAGCCATAAAATTCTGTGTTTTTCATGATGCACAAAGACAGCAAAATTTTAAACTAAACATTTTTACTTATCCAAATGTAGATGCATATACACATCCATGGAGGAGAAAAAAAATATATACACATACAGATTGAACTTTCAGTCTTGAAATCACTATTTTCCAGGTGGTATCAACAATGAGATTAGCATCCACAAACTCAAAATTACACAGATTTAGCATCCACAAACTAAAAATCAGTTTTGTGTCAGAAAGTAGAGAAACCAGATGAAGATTCTTCTGCCCTACACCACTGATTCCTACACCACAGTTTTAATCTGTCCCCTCTCCTCCCTCATTACTGTGGTGGCAAAACCAAGTTGAGACAGCACGATAAATCAGATCAGGGAATTGACTTGCCTTAAAAAACAAATTTCGGACTCAAAAATGAAGTTATTTACCTGCAGTACTACATCCAGCTCTGGAGTTTTCAGCATAGGAAAGACATGAGACCTGTTGGAGCAGCTCCATAGGAGGGCTACAGAAATGACCAGAGGGCTGGAACACCTCTCCTAGGAACACAGGCTGCTGAGACAATTGGGATTGATCAGCCTGGTGAAAAGTAGACTCTGGGAAGACCTTATTGCCTTTTCATATTTAAAGGGAACTCATAAGAAAGATGGCAACAGAATTTTCAATTGGTTGTGATAGGAAAAGGGGTAATGGTTTTAAATTAAAAAAAGGTAAATTTAGACCAGATGTATGGAAGAATTTATTTTCTTTTTACAATGAGGGTGGTGAAACACTGCAGCAGGTTTTCCCTTCAAGTGGTAGATGCCACATCCCTGGAAAAACTTCAGGTCAGGTTGGATGAGGTTCTGAAACACCTTATCTAACTGAATATGTCCTTGGCTAAGGCAGGGTGGTTGGACTAGATGGCCTTTAAAGGTCCCTTCAATCCAAACCATTTAATGATTCTGGGTTTTTTTGGCATCAGTTTGCTGACTTAGCACCACAAACAGCTGTCCCAGCTCATCTGAATGGGCACCCTGGCATGTACTGGCAAAAAGACAGCTCACTGGGGTGAGGAAATCTGGGGAGATAGACATGGAGTCAGATTAATTTCAAAGCAGATTAGAGAGAGAGAATAATTTAGCATGGATTTCCCAATGAGAGATCACAGCTTTGTCACGCCCAAGATGAAGCATAAAAACAAATGGGCTTTCTGCCACTGGTTGAAGGTCCATCACAATCCTGCCTCAAGCATTTGTCTTTTGGCTTGGTTTTGATGGAAATATTGGTCTGAATCCCCACAGATTGGGGGGACTGTTATTCTTGCAAGAAGAACACTTGTAAAAATAATTTTAACACGAAATATTTACACAAATGATAGCGCACAATGTAACATTACAAACAATACTGCATTTTAATTTTATAACTGCAGAAGAGACAGGCAAATTTAAAAATGTAAGCTTAACCTAGCAGAATCAGCAGAAACACTTCAAAATCACTGAAAGCCAGTCTAATGGAAAGCATGTTTAAAACCCTATAAAAAGTTGACTTTTTACATATTTTAAAGTCCATTTAAAATATCCATATCCTTTTCAGTTTGCCAATGTGCATTTATGACTGTACACTACCAAACCACACAAAAACATACTCTAATTTCCCCAGAAGAATCAGTTCACTAACACCAAATATGTAAAACAGTCTTCAAAAGTGAAGTTCAGGCTTTCAAACTCAAATTTCAATCTGTGTCCAACTGCCAACTACACTTCTGACTCATATTTCTTCTCATGTACCTTCTGTATAGTTTACTGAATTTATTTCAACTTACCTAAAGCTTCAAATGTGAATGCCATTTAATGGTCCACTGTAGTGATTTTCTATTTTACTTGTAAATCAATTTTATTTAAAAATTTGTTTCAAGATCCTTCAGTGACATCTGTAACTCCTGAAATACACTAGAGTGAAAAATTATTATGTTCAAATGAACACATTCACTTTAGTATTTCCTTCTTTTGGATTTTGAGGCAGATCAGCTGGTAAATTAGACTGTTACAAACATTTTTTTCCTTTGGTTTATCACTTCGTATTTGCAGGAATTAATTTTTTTTTTCCCAAATGATCAAAATAGTACTTATTTAAGGAGATAGGGACAATCCCAACAAAATTTCTTGCTGATATAAAGGGAGGGGATAAAAAAAGAAAAGAAATCATGTTTGCTGTTTTAAAAGAACTAAATGGATATAAACTGTCAGACTCTGGGTCATCATTAAGCACAGGCCAGAGCATTGGCACGAATGACCGTGTTGTGAAGCCTACAAGCTTTATTTGGTTTCTAGTTCACATTCCTGTAGAGTGAGACATTCTTAATTTGGGAGAGCTACGGGTAAACATTTATGGGAAAAAATTATTAAATATTTCCTTTCACAAAGGTAGCAGGCAAAATAAAAATAAAAACAACTCCTGCACAAAATGGTAAAGGTGGTCTTTCAACTATCAAAATTCAGCAAAGCAAATGAGGTATCTATGCTTCCTTCTGACAGGCACTTGGGGCTTTTACTATTGGGAGATCAATCTTGCCTCTGCCATTTACCATTCACAAACTCCTGCTACATTCATTTTCAGACTGGAATAATATTATCCATATGTGAAATGGATATCCAAATAGTCCAGTCCATCATATGGAGGTAATAGTAATATCTGTACACTTGCACCTAGATTTAGCATTACAGAAAAAGTGAAAATACTTACCAGCTAATGGTACTTATTACACCATCTGATGTAATATATAACTACTGATCACTTCCCAAACCTCTCACTGAACTCCAGTAGCCTTTGAGAGCTGTTTGTTGCAATTCAGTTTATGAGACAATATTTTAAATGTTCATATTCCAAAGAACTCTTGGAATGATGAAGACGTCTGAATATTTTCTTTCTAAATACGAAACATGTTCTGCTTGCAGAAGATTTCAGAATTTTAAACAAATAGAAAACACAGTTTATTCACCCCAGTGAAAGGAGACATCCTGTAGAGGGGTATGAGGCTTGAGTGGACACTGCAATTTCTGCTGGCTTTAGCCCTTGGCACTACAACTCATTTATCTAAGGCTGAGAAATCCACAGGAACATCTAGGAACATGTATCAGATGTGTTTTGATCGACGTGTACAGGGAACTGAACCTTATTCCAACTCTGCAAGCAGGAACATGCTGGCCTGACTGTACATGGACCAGGGATATCAAAGCTCTCTTCCTCCTCTGACCAAGTAAGATACAAACTTTCTCTAGAGAAAATTCAATGGCATGCACACCACCCCTGCTGCACTGTGAACTTTATGGGATTTTTAGCTACTGAAAACACATAAGATTGTATCTATAAAATGATGCATGGCTCCTGGCATCTTAGAAAAGGTGTTCCTCTCCTGATCCCTCACTAATTGTCAAGACCAAGGTCCAAAGAGTTTGCACTAAATGGGCAAATCTTTGACAGCTACCTGGTAGGTCCTTCCAGTGTGCAAAGATGAGCTTGATTTTCAAAACTTTATCACAATTGTGGTAAGGCCAAGGTTTTATTAGTACTCCCACTATTTGATGCAATTTCCTATAAACTCCCCAGTGTAGCTCAAAAATAATGTGGGGCACCATCAGTACAACAAAACCTCGGGCATATGATTTCCTGAAATGTCATGCAAACATCTAGAAGAGTTCTCTTTGTGGTACCACCTTAATGGTGTCACACCAGAAAAGGAGAAGTCAGTAACAATAAAGCAAATTTTGCTTCTCAGATGTCCAATGGAACAATAGGCCAAAGATTTAACCTTCCAGAGGAACAGGCAACAGATATTTAGCAGAATTAGTTTCACAGCACTGTGTGTCACCACGGTTATACATAAAGATGTCATAGAGCTTGGCCTTTGAAGAGAGAACAAAATAACAGAAAAACAGGACTGACAGGAGGAGAATAAACTACTTTTTCCTGGGAACTGTGCTGTGCTAAACAACTGATCCTTCTTGAAAAGCCTCCAGTATCATACTTCTTTGACTGTTCACTAGTTAACCTGCTGCCTGTCAGTGAAACTGGGAGTAGTTACCAGCTGGTATTATTAGTCATGTGACCTCGAACATTAATCATATTTGTTAAAAAAAAAGTTTGTGTAGCAATTGCAGCTTCTTACTCATGAAGGATAAAATGCTGCATTCCACTTAAGTTTATTGAAAATTTCACAACTATGTTAACTGCTGCCTAATATATCTAAAATATAGTCTAATGAAATAATTTTTTTAAAATTAAAAGATTATTTGTATGTGGCTTACTCTATTTTTTCTAGGAAACAATAAAAGGTAAAATGCCCTAACAAAGCATCAAGATATTATGACACGGTAAAAGAGATAATCCTACCCGATTGCCACACCTTTTAAAATTATGTATAAGGAGTCTTTTGTTCCCTGGTTTTTGGAATGTCAAGAAACTCATAAATAATAACCTAGACCTAAATAAACACACTAGTTTAAAATCCCACATTTATTCAAAGCATTAAATGAATCATTACTTGAAATACTCAAATGGCAGATCTTTCCTCAGTTTCTTACCTAATCACTCATTTATAAAGGCAACCTAAGACCATGCCAATAAGCTAATGGCAAATTTTTCTTAACCTGTTTGAAACATTCACCAGACAGTTTTAAATACCATCAGAAATGCTTAACTTTATTATATTATGCTAACATAAAGTAAGAAGGTATCTGTAAGTCTTTAAAGCAGAAGAAGCTGAATTAGCAGGATTTTTTCAGTATTCCCTTAATGCAATTACCTCAATTGCTGCATTTTGTTATTCTATCAGTGATATCAAGATTTTTCAGCAGATTTACAAGAAGCAAAAATATGAAGAAAGTAAAAAGAGTTTGCTTCATGGGTTTTTTTTTAATAAGAGAAAAGTATCTTCACTTGGGCTGCACTTCTCCCCTTCACTTGTAACATACCTAGATAAGCTTAAAATGTTCTTTTATTCAAAAGAGGGTTCAGTTGCTTATTAAGAATTACTTAGTCTTTGAAAGCCAGTGGTTTGTATCAACTTAAGAGAATAACATGGAGAGATGTGTTTTTAAAGTGGGAAAATCCCAGCAGCTCACAGACTTGAGCAATGAAGGTGCATACAACCTCTAAGAGAGCAGATGACGGGACAAAAAGGGAGCAGAGCCAAATCTTGGATCAATCCACTATGAAAAAAATGGCTAAATTGGTGTTTGAAGGATTTCTTGACAAAGATGGCCAGTAGCCCCCTCACTCCAGCTCCCTTAAGTAATAGATAGTTGCACTCAACTAAAACCACCTTTGTTTAAACACACAGCTTCTCCTACCCTCCCTCATTATCTGGTCAGAATTAATGATTATCTGATTAATTAATTGTTACTCAATTACTACCTAATCTAATCCCCATCAACCAATCCTAGGCACACCTTCACAACCACAATAAATAAGATGAATGTTCATCTCCTCCTCTTCTTTTCCCACATCTCCTTCCTATCCTCCCTTTCCCACTCCCCCCAGATTAACACATTCTGGGGTTTATTTTCTGATATGAGATCCAAGAACTAGTGTGTTCTGTCTACATTTTCCTCACAGGGTCAAGAGGAGACGCTGGTCCCAAGCCCACCCTCTGGTTTCACCTTGGGCTAAGTGTCAGTGACTCCTGCAGTGTTGCAGTTCTAGAAGAACTCCTTAAAAACTGGTCCCACATTGCCCAACATTCCTTGACTCTCTTCCCTCCTCTAATGCTACTTTTTGGGGTTCTTCTAATTTCTCAGCTCCTTTCAGTGAAGCACCTCCTTAGCCCAGCTCACTTTAATGGTTCAGAGAAAACTTTTATTCACCCTGAATGAACAAACTACTTTAAACGTGAAACAATCAAAAGAAATACAAATCCCTGCCTAAAATTCTAGTCACTGTACTGCCCTATTCCACATGCTCTGCAACTGGTCTATACTGTATGCCATCTGCCAAAATGATTTGTATATACTATTGGCATTTTTCATGTTCCCCGCAATGTTTGGAATACCACACAGCACAGGGTGCAAGAAGATAAGATCATTTATGTAAGCAAAATATGACCTTACAAGTGTGTAAATCCCTTATGTGCGTATGCAGGAGAAATAGCTGCAAGTACCAGTACTATTTGTATGTGTAATTATTTGCTTTACATGCCACATCAATTCTGCAAACAAATAGTAACTATTTAGCAATATTCATCTCTTTCTATTGTATAACACCGAGCAGGAGAGAGAGACAAAGAAAGGTAAGACTTCAAAATCCATTAATAAATATATACTGGCTGCAAACTAGTATAGAGATGTCAAGTTTGTGCTATGAAAACAGAAATTCATGGCTGATAAAACAGCAGAAAATGGAAAGGACAGCCTGATCCAAAAAATCAGAAATGCAACAGGCTGTGCAGCTCTAGGACAAAAAACTATGGGCCTAGAAAGAGTAAACACAGAGTTTATATGCATCATTCATTCATATAAACATATATATAAGCCCACACACATCCTAAGTTGTGTTCTTGTGGAATTTTTTCTTTTTTAATAATTCACGACCTTACTAAAGCTTACTAAACCTTCCTGTTTAGCATCTGAAGGTGATAAGGTTAAGTACTCTGAAATCAACAGATGACACATTCACTTTTCAGTACACATATATTTTGCAGAAATCCAGTATTACATCTCTTTTGAGTATTTTGCACCTGTCCCTCTCAACATATGGTTCAAGAATGTCTATTTGTATTAGCAGGCCCACAGCTTGAGCAGACCGGTCCAGTTTGAATCAGGGGACATTTGAGCTGCACTGCTGGGTAAGAAAGGGGAATTCTGTCAGCCACGGGTCAGGCTACAGGTAAGTGCCACCCACCTGTTGCTTCACACACATGGAAAGTATCATGTGATGGCCTTACAGAGGGAGCTGGAACAGTGTGGTTTATGCCCTGCTTGGGAGGATGGCTTGGGAACAGCTTTACTTCAGCTCTCTGCCCTGCATCTTGAAATATTTCCTGCTTGGGATGGCATGAACCTCCCAGGCTGGAGGAGGGAAACTCTATCCTTTATCTCTCTACCCCTCCTCCCTTTCCAACCCCAACTGTTTCCATGGTAGAGCCAGCTGTAGCCACTGCCAAAGAAAACAAGTCATTTTCCCACCTCGAGGGCATTCCCCTCTGAACATCAAACGTCTACAGCAAACAATGGAGTTGAAACAGCTTTGCAAATAAAAGGTCACAAGAATTTTTCATACTGGAAAATATCAGGCTACCTACAGGCAGGGGCTGCTTCCAGCTCACAAACACTACACATGCTTTCAAACACACTTCAGTGTGAACTGAACTAGTCTCTGCTGAGACATTGCATGGTCCCAGTGATGTAACTTGAATTCATTCTCCCTCAAGCTATTTTGTAATCACCTTAATTGTCAGGTCTTAAAAGAAGAGATTTTTAGTTCTTTGGGAAGGGAGTGCATTTACATGCTGTAAGAAGCCAAGCAAACTGTAGGGTGCTCTGAATTAGCAGGTCACACACTAAACAAAGTGCACAAAGTAGGGGAAAGGAGAAAGGGCATGTGCTACTGGAGAGCTTCAGGGAGAGGAGCAGAGCATGTGATAAGCTGTTGAGGGAGCTGTGCTTTGCAAGCTCTAGCCAAAGGACAAATGAGCAATGCAGAGAGAGGCCCTGGCTGCCAGAAGCTACTGAAGCCACACTAGAGGCCTCCATGGAGACTTGGCAGCATGGGGTTCAGCAACAGCAGGAGCCACATGTTTTCTGGGCTCCTGCTCTGTGCCTGCACATACGCTCAGCGCTGCCAGCACAGCAGTCTCCCATGGGGTCACGTTTCCCCACGGCCACCCTGGCCCCCACCCAAACATCCCCTCTGCTCCACTCCTCTACAGCACTGGCATTCCTGCCTTCTCCACAAGCACTCTCTGGTGGTCTTCCAGCTCTGCCATCTCTCAGAAGCAGAGGGGTTTGTCAGGAAGTGTGTGATACCCGGCTGAGTGCTGCTGCTAAGAAGATGAAGAGAGAACTCTTAGTCTCTAGACCGAGTGCAGAAGATGAAAGGTAATTCAAGAAATCATTTGGTGGGATAAGATATCATTGAACAAGTTTCTGTTATTAATCCCCAGCTAAACTAAAATTCCTTCACACGAGCATAACAAAATAGTTTTACTGTGGGAAATTACCAGGGTTTAAATGGGCACCCCACGTATTTGGCATTCATCTCCTCCAGAACTGTGAATACAGGTAAGCCTCAGCAAAGAGGGAAACTGTGATTATCTGCATTTTTCTGCATTGCTGAGGCAGTGGAGGAAGGGAGTGGCAGGCATGGGTTGAAAGTTCTGAATTTTCAGAATTAATTATGTTGAAATGAAAATTGTCATAACTTCATAATAAAAATGGCTTGCTTTGGATTTCTTTTTAATTTTCCCACTTCCCTACTGGATATTTTAGCAGACACAAGCCAGGAGAACCAGTGACTGGAAGGGTAGTTGAGCACTTGCTCATTAAAAGAATTAACCCTACACATCTTTCACCATCCTAACCCTACAAATCACCATCCTGCCAACTCCCATGGGAAGCTGCCCAACAAGACCATCACTCTCACTTACTGCCTACAGCTTCTCCCGAGATTTCAACACCCTTCTCTACATTCATGCTTGACCTAAAGTGCCCAGTATGGAAATGCTCCTCCAAACTTGCCTTCCCTCCTCCTTCCTCACTTGGAAAAAACTGGTCAGCCAGCATTTTCTTCACAATAGGATGAAGAAAACCCGTGAATCTGACTAATTGCAAGAAGAGACTCATACTAGAAGTACCATGGGAACAAAATGTCTGAGGTTTTAGATTTAAAATGTGGGTGATTGAGAAAATGGGACTTAACTGGTGAAGGAAACTGGTAGTTAGAGGTCACTGATAACTGGGGGTGGGGGGCAAAGGGAGTAGTTCAGACATTGTCTGTCATTGGTATATAAAACGTTTCTGTTTGACAGTTTTCCGTGTTCAACCATAAAGTGACAATTGGTTTATAGACATTGTAACTTTAATCTTGGCAGAGACCATCAATTCAGACTAATCTGAAATCTTAACTCAGCACTTCCAAATAAAAACAAAAGTGAAAAATTGTTACTGGTAAATAGACCATATGAATAATCCTTTTTTTTCCCCCCTACTCTTTTTCCATAAGGCACATATACCAACTACTACAGAATGTCTAGAAACCTTAACCAGGTTCCTTCCCCATCACACTGGGCACACGAGATATGCAGCAGTTTGCTTAGACTGCTCAGATGCTTTTAGCAGATTTCAGCAGATGGATGGAACAAATGTGTGTGTACATGCGTGAAGAACAATAGGCCATGTAGATAATCTACAGAAATCTCCAATCCTTTTTTTTCTGTTATCTTTACTGTAGTGAGTTGTACTGTGTAAGGATCCATTTCCAAAACACACCAACAAGGTCTCCAATTCCAGTACCTCCTTAAAGCTCCCTCTTCTTCAGCATCCATTCCATTTGCACATCTGAGCCCCAAGACAATTTCTGTTTTTCAAGCAGGCAAAACAATTATTTCTCAGATATTAAATACACTAACATAATACAGACATATACAGAAAGAGAAAATATGCATTAAATGTTTTGCAAAGGGGCCAAAGAAGGGAGTTTCTGGCAATTACTCAGCGTAAGGAGTAAGGTATATGGTGAACAGATTAGATAAAATTAGTAGTTGTCAACCCAGTACTGCCTGATGACATAAATTACAGCTTTATCTCTCTCTTATCCATGCCTCCCACATATCATGTGCCTCATTAGGATCCTATGGACAGAACACACAAGAAAAAGATCGTCCTCAAGCAACCAGAAAAATCCATCCAAAAAAATAACTGAAAAATCTGCCAGATTTAGTGAAATTTATTTCACTTTGTTACAGGACTTAATTATGTACTATCCTCAACTATCACGGCATTTGAAGAATGGGAAAACCCATGCTGTAACCAGGTGTCTTGTCAGGGTTAAAAATGTCTCCTTGCCCTCAAACACATGTTCTTTGCATGTTGGAAAAACTAGCCATATACTGAAACCAAAAATTGAAGACAACTGGCAAGTGACTCAGAGGAAGGACTGGGCAGTCAGGATCTAGCTATGTTAAATTTGGCTGGGTTCAGTCAGATGACACAGACACGTGAACTTTGGGAAAGCACTAGAAACACCTTTGCCAAATGTTTGGAGGAGAAAGACTTTTAGCTTGTAACTTTTGAGGCTCCACGGTGGTCTATATATTATCTGGTACAACCATCTGTGACCACAACACCCAAAGCTAGCAGCACGGGGCTGGTTGTCCCAGCCATCTTTGTGGGAAAACTTGGCTGGGTAAAACTGCTTTTCCCAATTATCCACAATCCTCCAACTAAGTTCTTGTGCAGAGGTTTTCGTTTCAGTCACAAGAGAATGAGGAACAAATGAGCAAGGACCCTGAGTGGCTGAACAGTAAGTCCAAACAAGCCCAAGGGCCAGCATGTGATGACACCGAATAGGTCATTTCCTTCTGCATAAAAGAAACTAATGCTTAGGAAGCATGTAGTAGAATAGTAAAAATGAACAAAAATGTTTTCTATCAGATCACACCAAGCAAGTTTCCAGCAGATTTAACGAATGGTGCAAAACATTCCAGCACAATTTTGCTGGTTTGCATTACAAGGAAGAATGTGAGCACATCAAAGCTTGAATTTGCCGAGTAAGAAATTATTCTGGTGCTCAAAAGACCAGCTCAAAGTCAGCGGGCAGCTGACTTTGAAATTAGAACGAACTGAGCCTTGACCACACTTGTAAAGGCAAAAGAGAACCAAATCACAGACACGATCTGTAGGGGAGTCTAGATACTGCCGACATAAGTTTTCCCACCTGTATTTTGAGGTTAAGGCTGTAGGCACTGAATACGCATAATTCATGAGCTGCGCTTCCACAGCCTCACAGGGCTTTCAAGAGCCTGTCACATTCTTCTCAAGTGGATCATTAAGGGTGGTGTACCTAAATGGATGGGTGGAGGAAATTTATCTAAAGAGAAGATTAGAAGTGATTCAATTTTGGGAGATAACCCGACTTTTTGTCTTGGCAAGACTATAGCTCAACCATGTGAGTTGACACTGGCATGTGGGGCTACTTAGCAGTTTCACACACAGATTCTGTTGTGCAGATGAAAAAGAATAGTACTATAAAGCTTCTTTTTGTGAACCATAAAGGTATATTTCTGACATGATGTAATCAAGGCTTTCAGAGGTTAGGCTTAAAGAGGCAAACAAAGCTTTTTACAATGAACTTTTTGAATTCCCCTTGACTGAAAAGAGTTCATCACTGACAACTGGTGGGACTGTGACAAAAACAAGAGGAGTGGAAATTCATGCTGAGATCGTTGTACAATGGTGAAGGAATCTTTTCTCTCTGTAAAACACACTGCAAATAGCGGCAAAAGACAAGGGAAGAAGAGGAGCAGAGATGATGGTCTTCAGTACAATCTGCTTTCAGAAGAAGAGAACTACTTAAGAGGGAAGTCAGTGGTGAAACTTTCCATTACAAAGCTTTAACTATTAGAAGGACTAAATTATCTGTGAGAAAGCACATTCCACACCTTCTACAAAAACGCAAAGCAGAGTATAGACAAAATTTCCTACTTTTCTTTAGGTATCTTTGTGGTTGCCTGGATGAATGGAGGTGTCAGAATTGTTAAGGGGAACACTGACCGACCAGAAAAGGAAATTGTCTTATTGATGCAAATACCAGAGACCATGGTGCTTGTCATGCTGGAGCGCTAAAAACAAAACTTCTCGTGCCTTCCTCATTCTCTGTTTCGCAGTAGCTCTTGTTATTTATTTTTAAATACCCTCCTGACTAACTAGCTTCCAGAAGAAGAGGGGAAAAATCGTTAAAGCAAAAACTGGGAGAAACTAGAGAAGGATAGCTGAGCCATCAATTTCTGTAGACCAAACCCTTAGGTCCAATTCACCCTGTGCTCCTGCCAGCCACTTACATCATTCATAGCAAAAACTTTTTAACAGTCCAAACTGGTGTGTTCAAGACTTGCAGGAATACTGCTCATTCACAAGATATCCTAAAAGCTAAACACGAAACAATTTTAGCATTTGCATGGCTGCGGAGCATTATTTCAATAAAACAGTTCTTAAACAGGCAATGCACCATTTAAAGATGTAAATCTCAGCATTTGCTACACTAAAAGTTTTTATACAAAACCCTCTTGAATCCTGGCAAACTTGCTCGTTAGAAAGGTGCATGCTGTTCTAACATATATATATATATATATATATATATATATATATTCTATGTCAGCACAAACAGCCTTCATGTAAACACACAGCCGGGAGTACCATGAGTAACAACTCTGTTTCCATCAGAAGCCCTTTATCCTGCGTAAGAGGTCTGCAGGCTAATAGATGTCCTAGGCTAATGCTAACTAGCTACAGCTGGCTCGCAGCTATAAAAAGCATTAATGAAAACATAAATACTAACTTCTCCACTTCCCTCAGCCCCGTACGTCAGGGCTGCGCAAAGGCACGGCTTTCCAAGAGGTCTGTGTGAATGAACGGGCTGCTCTGAACCAGCTCGCTCTGGTTCTGCGGGGTTTGTTTACTGAACAGCGTGTGCAGGGACGCGCTGGGGGATGCAGGGGGAGAGCCGCACCGCCTGTGCCCTCCCGCAACCCCGAGCCCTGCGCTCCCAGGGCAGGCTTGGCTAAAGGCAGGAAATAGCTGCTCACCAAGGGACTGACCCACGGACAGGAAAGTGTCAGTCTGCGCTGCTGCTGCTGAACACAGCTCGACTTTACCATATATCCCTGTGTTTTGCTGTAGTGTCACTTCGCTGTGCTGTCACAGACTCAGTTATAACAAATAACGCAAGCAGTGACATACACGGAGCTGAGGAACAACACTTTATACTTGGGAGTTCCACGTGCTCTAAAAACTCACACACATCTCTGTGTGTCTTCAGTTTTGTCTAGAAGATAAAGTTCAGTTAAGAGTAATTTTGTGCAGTACAGCCTCACTGGACATCAGTCCTCTCTCCTATCAGGTGTCAGCCTACACAAACCAAGTTTCTGGTGCTAAACTTTATGTTACAAATGAAGTGTTGCTTAAATTGGAAGTGAATCTCATAGTTTGAGGTCTTACTACTTACATGTAGTAGTACTTACTTTTCTAGTACTTACACTTCTAGTACTTACATTTCTATTGTGCCAAGTACAAAACTAAATTGCAGAGAAAAAAAGGAAAGACAGGTTTATCCAGGACGTATAGAGAAAAGGAAAAAAAACACATATATTTCTACTCCATGGAACTAAGGGTTGCAAACTGAGACCAAAACATCAGGATACTGAAGTGCTACGACAATCGGCAATTTTTATCAATCCACACTGCGCACACACAAAATCTTCATTATTATTTGACTACTGGACTGTTTATCTACTCTGTTAAAATGGTTTTATTATGAAAGCAGCTACTTTGCCACCATCTGCTTCTACAGATTTTCAGCAGGTGACCTCAGAGAGAGACAAACCCTTCAGGTGTTTGCAGGGAAGCCAGGCACATTGGCTTGCTTTCCAATATACTAGGCTAACCACAAGCCTGAATCAATAAAAATCATACTTAGCTCCTATTTTTAATTTTCATTTTTATAATGGAAATCCATTTATACGCAAAGTTGATCAGGAATTTTGGGGTTCTTTATCAAAAAAGTTTAGGAAGATTCAAAAGTACATTTATCTTTAAAAAAGTATCTTATTTCCAAATACCATGACTCTTCTTTTTCATGATTTTGTTCAATGCATGACTTTTTAATTTCTTCTGATTTGCATTACACAAATAGCAACTGCAACCAGGCAGATCATCCCCTAACACAGCTTCTCTGTATTCGGCAGGGATCAAACAAATCACAGAATGCAACCCATTTGTCTACTCAGGAGTTTCCTAAATCTAGCATACAGATGTTATGCTAAGAGGTGCAACCCTTGAAAGGATTTAAAAAGAAATTATCCAATTGTAATTCATTGATTTGCTGAAGTTGCAACCTCTAAACCAGATATGACACCTCTTTTTGCTTCAATTTCTCCCCCTTCTTGTACATACAACCTGATTTCCAACTGGTTTCTTAAAAATCCACAACCTTAGTAGAGTCCCACTTGCACGGTTGAAACATAAACAGCCTGAGAGACACTGATTTTCCTAACTGTTCATGCATCCACTTCAAATACCTTTTTTCTCAGGATGTTATTGCTACGATTCTCCCTCAAACCTTGGCAGTCCAAATAAAAAAGGTGACTCAGATACACAGAAGCACCAAGGTATAGATGAGCTCCTAACCCAGATATTTTTAATCATGACTAAACAGCCCAAGCTACAGCAAGAAAGCTTTGGCAGTTTTCAGCTTCCTTGGAAAGGAAATATCCACTTACCATTAAATTAAATAGAAATAAAGAAATTAAAAACACTTTTGGAAAAATTAGGCACCGAGTGTCTTTGCTAACATTGTCTTCCATTTCCCACTTACATTATGTTAATAGAGCCAGTTAATTTATAGCTCCATATTGAAGATGTGACATAACTTGTTCCAATCAAATTAATTTCCTTGCACATTTCTCCTCATGTCAAACAGAATTTACAAACATTGGCATTTGTTCAGAGGCAGTGGAAAATGCATAATCCCATTGTTACAGGACAAAGACAAGAACATCTGTAGTTGTCATGACTAGATCACATTTGAATTCAATAGTGGGGAAAGCTGCTGCCTCAGAGAGGAAATCCACAGCCTCCAGCAGAGCAGGTTATTCACAGCTCCATCCAACCCAGTTCTGAACTCTTCCAGGGAAGGGTCATCCACAGTCTTTCTGGGCAACCTGTTTCAGTGTCTCAGCACCCTTACAGTAAAGAATTTTTTTCCTAATATCTAATCTAAACCCACGCTCCTTCAGTTTAAGGTCATTCTCCCTTGCCTATCACTACATGCCCTTGTAAAAAGTCCCTTTTCAGCCTTCCTGCAAGGCCTCTTTATATCCTGAAAGGCTGCTCTAAGTTCTTCTCCTCTCCAGGCTGAACAGCCCCAACTCCCTCAGCCTGCCAAATGTGAAACACCCCTGAAGTACACTTCATGTTCACTCCTAGCTTCAGGCACATGTAAAGCATGTTGTCCAGAGGAGACCCCACTGCAGTCACACACCTCCAACCAAGTATCTAAATTCAGTGTGTTAGAAAACCATTTTGACCATATATCAGGCAGTATGTATCAGTTAAATAATCCCTTTTTTCTCACTGTAGGGCTAAAATAAAATAAAAAAACCCCACTAAATCTCTCTTAACTGCCAACCCACTCAAACCCTTACACTGTGAACTATAATATACAGTAAGTTCATCCAAGGCCTTTGCTCATCACTTGCCCCATTTGAGGAGCATGTTCTTCCCCAAGCCCTGTGAAGCGCCCTTCAGTCAAAGAGGGAGTTGAAGCATTAACTGAAATGAGTTTGAGGATTTCAGCACAGCAGACCCCTACTCAGTGTGATGCTGCTGATTGCCTCTGGCTGTGAGAAATGGAACAAAACCAGCAGCCACCAGTAAGGACAGGCACGTGAACATAAGATAACCTTGTTACATTTATAAATCACATACCAATTTTAAGCCACAATGCTTACTGAAAAAACTAATTGTCTTCTCTGAGGAGCTTTGTTTTATTTGCGTTGTTTGCTGTATCTTCATCTTTTGCATTGTATAAAAAAAAGTGTAGAAGAGCTTAAAATTAATATCCAGGCCTATGTTTCAGCAATGTTGTCCCTTTCAAAGTCTGTCTTAATTAATAGAGCATACCCATAATCTGCACAGAACTGTGTATTCCTGATTCTTTGAGACTCAAGACCTCCTTTTCTATAAAAGAGTATCTGTTATATGCAACAGAAGCTTTTACAAAGCTGATGATACAAAGTTATTTCTAAGAATCTTCCATTCTGGAAAATTGTTATTACATAAAAATCTTTGCTGATGTTTTTCTGCATGTGTAAGGCCTCTGCAGATACCTAAGGCTGTGCACACAAAGACTGTTTACCTGCCCAAGTGGCAAAGAAATTCTGTGCAATATTCAGGTGGTTAAATTTCTCTCCCAACTGCTAGCTCACCTCCCTCCAGGCATTTACAACATTTATCACTGCTCAAGGTTCTTGCCTTTGGGTATGATGGTAGAAGGAAAACAAATTCCAGAGATAGAATCTGACTTTTATAAAGGTTTCTGAGAGCTTCAGCACAACTTCAACACTTCCTCCGGGAAGTTGTACAGTCAGTGAAATGTAGAGGTGTAAAATACACATGGAAGATTTCTGCTCTCAGTTCCATCAACCACATAACTTTCAGAGAAACAAAAGTTTAGGGGGAAGGTCAAAGCCAAGGGTAAGATTCCATACCTTTTACGTAGGCCATCTTAGAATAACTCTTGACAAATAACAGGTGCTGGAAAATTACTGTTCCTGTTTGAAACCACCCAATGTACAACAGCACATACTTTGATTGTGGCTCTAGGGCTGGCAAATTATGTTTTCAAATAGTTTGCTTTTTTCTCCCTAGACTGGTCTCTACTGTAGGATAATGAACAGGGATGACATTACTCTTCCTGTTCTCACCATTTACACAGTCCCTCAAAAACAACCAATTGGGTGCATACAGCCATGAAGCAAAGGGCAGTGGGAAATGAGGTGTTCAGGTGCAATAAAGCTTCCCCAGCTTCCTAAAGCCCTGCATGTGATCCTCAGAGGTGGGAGGTGTGAAATGGTACGGTTACAAAGGTAAGTGGTGGGGAACACACAGCTCTACACGATGCCTCTATACCATGTACCTGTCTCTCTGTGCTACTCAGGTATCTACAATTTCTCCATCATGGGAAATACATCAGTTAGTAGAGCTACTCCTCCTCCTTGCTCCTCCTCCTTGACCAAAAGAAAGGCTTGGGGTATGTCTGACTGCCTTCTGTGAGCACATGGGTGCCTTACTGATCAGTCTAAGCACTTGAGTATGGAGGAAATAAAACCAACCAGTGTCTCCTATTTGCTAGATGCATACAGGAGCCTGCACACAGAGGCCATCTAATAGCTGGTTTCTATTCTTGTCCTTTTGCTTTCCAAGGAGACTGAATCCCTGTCACACTTGTAGTCTGCGCTGGCTATCATCTTCTTGAGCCTCTTTTCTGTACCAGCATTTTTTATCACTGTCCTGACATATTTTAGAAGAAAAACAAATTGTTTAATTGCCTATTCCCAGCACAGGGACAAAAACCGCTGGTGTACATTGAGGGGTCCTTCTTTTTTTTTTTTTAATTTGTACAGAATATATCAGATAACAGTGCTTTCACCTTGCCCTTGGACAGAATAAGATTGTGTAAATATTTAGCACTGAAAAATAAACAGCAATGTCAAATTAACAAATTGTTGTACTACGGTGGCACTGGAAGTAGCCCAAGTTCCATCTAGTTGTCTGCAGCATCAGCAGAGAAAACAGACCTTCAGGGCTATCCAGACAACAGCCTGGGGAAGCTACAGTTTTAACTATACAAGACAATTTAAAGTATTAATTGGACAGTGTGATACTAAAGCTCTTCTTCCAACAGTCTTTTGTCCTTACTCTCTGTTTTGGTGGCTCCAGTTTGAGAATTACAAATAGAGCAGGGTGGAGGCAAAAGGGAAAAATCCAATGTCAGGGAGTCTCTACTGTGAATAAAAAAAAGGAAAAAAAATGAGAGAGAGAGAGAGAGAGGGAGAGAGAGAGAGGGAGACTTCAAAGCAGAAACCAGTTACTAGAGCTTGAACCACAGCTATTAGGAGAACTATTATAAGTCTGTCAAGTAGCAATTAGACTACTTTGCAAGAATATTAAGAGCACGGAATCTTAACTTTGGAGAAGGATTTGAAAAGGGGAGAAATAGAGAAACCTTTTAGTTTATGGAGTACTCTCTACTGCATTTCAGTTACTTATTTCCTGTTTATTTTCCACTTGAAAAATCACATCCCAGAAACATAATGTAATTTTTTAAAACTTGCATTTATGACCATTCCATTTAAAATGTTTTGTTGGAAAAAAACACAAAAAACAAATGGAATGCTGTAAACAGATTTAAGTCAGCCACAAAAAACATTCTGACAGATGTTAGCATCTGTGAACATGGATCTTTCATGAGCGTCCTTTCCAATCTGGGCTCTTTTCAAATAAGAATACCTCCAGAGTTTTTTATGTTGTTGTTGTTGATTTCAATATGCTTTATTACCTACCTTTATTAAAGGTAGGTTTTCCATACCAGAGGGACAACTTTTCAGTGTATTAATCCATCTCCTTGGAATGCTAGTTGCAGCATCTGACACTCCACTTTTAGTTGTGCATGTTGCCAGACAGATTAACCCATTGACTAGGTTTGTGGTAAGATAAACAGCAAAGATCACTGGATGAAGAAAAAGAGGAGGGAAAAGGAAATCCAACTAAGAAATTAATTAGTTCTAGAGGATTATCACTTGCCAATAAAACTGTTTTACAAAGAATTACATATGAACAGACTACTCAGAAACTTGCAACAACTTGCTAGACCACAATGAATTACAGCAACTATCATATTTCTTTGGGCCTGCTCAGAAAGAGAAATGTGATTTTCCTCACTTCTGTTTCTTCCAGCCACTCAAACAAATCCTCAGCTCTTCTAAATATTTTGCTCCCCAAGGGTCCTGCTTGCATGGTGGCAGACCTTTCCACTGCTCTATGATCTAGCAAATGGAAAACAAAATAAAGAGCAAAACTGAAAGAACTACTGATGAATAGTGCAAGAGACACAGATCAGACTAATTTTTAAAGTAAATGTATGGTCTTTCTTTTGTTCTTGGAATAGAAAGCTATAGCAGGCTTTGTTCAGGTATGAAATAGGTCGAAACATGCCAAGAGAAGTGAATGGAAAATTTGTCTAGTCACCCACAGATTTTAAAGTGTGGATTCACAGCTATAGCTAGCATTGTTTTCTACCAGCAGTGGTTAGTTCTTCCTTCATGGCAACACCCTTTTCTGTACAGCCTCCCCGCACAAATCCTCCGAGTGCTCTGACCAGTTTAACTGCCTAATAGTCCTAAAAATGCATCTATTTTAGTCACACTGACAACCACACAACCAGCCCTGTCCTTTAAGGCACAAAACTGACCAGCTCTATTTTTTACTAAACTCACGTGGCCTGCTCAAAACAAACAGATACTGGCAGGAGCAAAATCCAAATTATACACTGCTTTATCCCAGGAACACAAAGTACAAGGCCGACGCAGTGAGTCAGACACCTCTGCGCCAGTGAGCTCCTCAGGTTGACAGGAGTCTCTTTGGGATCCTCGTACTTGCAAGCCAGGACATTTTCAGAAAAGAATCAAAACAATAGGGTTTAGACAAACATGTGTTGTGTCATTAACAAAAGTATCTCTCTGCCATCAGAGGGGAAAAGGCAGCAAAAAGTATGCCAGGAATGCTGGAAATGGGCAGACAGTCACAGCGAGTCATATTTTCTTCTCCCCCTGCCTCCCCCCCTCCCCCAAGAAACTCCTTCAGCATGAAAAGTCCATTTGCAAGAGCAGTTAGTTATGGGGGGAAAGGCAAATATTTCAACAATAATACAGGGAATGTGGATCCAATTTACGGACAACCGGAGAACTCCTCAGTCTCTGCAAAGATTTCTCAGCATCCTTGGAAAATGCTTTGAATATTTCAGCTGAGCAAACTTCAACCCTTCAAACATATCCCTTTGTCTGTCAGTAAAAGGCCATATTCCACACGTGCATTTATGAACAATAAATGCTAGATGCATATAGGGCAGCCCCGTAGTTTCTATGTTTCACAAGTATTAGTTTTAACCAATTAAATTAATCCATTTCCTTACAATCAAAATAGAGGTTTTTCCCACAATTTGCCACACTCTAACAAGAAACTGGATGCCTTGAACCAAATGCATCACTTCCTCCACTCCACATTTGATTTCATGCTTCTTTTCAGCTTATTGTGGTGGTTTTTATGCTTCCCTGTGACAACAGCATCTAGGTTATTGTGGAGTGCTACAAAAGAAGACATGCAATAGAACAGCCTGTTTAAAATACTTATCAATTAGGTATTAATCTACCTTGATATATAATCTGAAATTTTTGTTTTGAAACAATGAATAATCTAACTCATCTTGCCTCAAAAAATACAAACCTTGTTTTCCTGGCAGTTTTACTTCACAGAAAGAAGTTTAAAAAGGAAAAAATAGGGTTTTTTAGTTACAAAAGAATAAGCCACCAGTTGGTTCAAAGGACTGCCAGAGGCTGTTGGAACACCTTTCACTATCAGGTGACAGACACAGACATTTTTGGTAGAGGAGAAGTCTCATGTGGATGTTTATCAGCCATGGAAATAGCAGCTGATAAAGCAGCAAGAGGTGTTTATCATTCCTCAGTCTGTAAATGAAGCGTTCGTTCTCCTCTTTGCAAATGAGAAAGTGGGTTGGTTTTTTTGATTCAGGATCCAAAACACAATCTGATAGCTGTGAACAACAACAATCAAGCTGTTTTCTGAGCTGAAACATTTAGGAAATTTGAGGAACTTTTAAGAGACCAGTTTAACAACTGCACATGAAAATACCCAGCTACAGCATGTACGCAGAAGCAACAAGCTCTCGTTTTTTGTTTTATTTTATTTCTATTTCATGACTGACATAAGTAGTGCAATCTGAGATTTCTGTTTTCTTTTACCCCATTCCTGTGAAGGGTGTGGGCTCAGGTTAACTGCCTCAAATTGTGAGACAGCAAGTTGAGTGTACTTTTGGTTAAGAGCTGGAAATGAAAAAATCAGGTTGAATGACAGTCTGTCAGCTGCCCTGACATTTGATCAAATATAACCCTCTGGAAGAAAATCTACACAGAGGAGTACTGTCCTCAAAACCACACATTGATGTGGGCTGGTAAAGTACTTTTCCTCTTGTTTTTTTTTTTTAAAAATACATATTTTGTATTAAGAATGAATTAAATACAAAGTGAAGAGTCCAGAGATGTATCAATTACTTTTTAAAAAATAATGTTCAATGTAACTATTATATGCAAAAGAGCTCCTAAAAATGTTGGGGACAAGGCTGTGGGTGATGACCAAGGTTGTATTTTAGGAAAGAATAATCTTCCTAATTTTATTGATTAATGAGTGCTGTAAATTGCCCAGAGGCTTACAAGGTAGCAAGAATTGAGAGAATTCTAATATTTCAAAAGCTCAGGAAGAAGGACCATTGAGGACACCACTATCCACCTGCAGGGTGGCTTAGAGGAACTCAAATTCTTCAAAACTTCGAAGAACTCTTTCAAAGACTATTGCAAATTATGTCTGGAGAGCTCTCAATAGGACCTGTTAAACTAATTGCACATCTCCACTTAAGTCCCAAACTCTGCAGGAAGAAATGTTTACTTATGTCCTGAAAGGCTGAACTTAGAACCTTAATACAAGCTCTTCCACTATAACTCACTTTTCCTGAGTGAAAAAAAAAATCTGATACATTTCACCTTTCAAAATTTTAAGCCAGCATGAACCAAAAGTCAGTGCAAAACCAAAGGAATAAAATGCAATAACAGACAATAACAGAAAATAAATATCAGACCCAGGGTTGCTGAGAAAGTCTGAAATCAGTCTTTGGTCTCAAACCTTGAGGATAACAAAAGGAGAAGGAAAGAATTCAATGGTTCAGTATCGGTCAGAAAGGAAAACTGTTTGCCATATCTTTTGTACTTAAGAAAACAAGGTCCAATTCTCAATTCCCTCCACTGTAAACAGAACAGTGTTAGGATCCAAAGACTAAAACACAAGAGGCTAAAACAACTGGTTGAGAGCTGTATGTTCCATGGGTTTGCGTGTAGTGCTTCTGCACTGCTGGTTTATGTTTTGACACCACAACACTTTTTACCACAGAGGAATCTTAACTGCCGTGGCTCCCAGATTTTCAGAAGTCAACAGGATCTTTTTCCAGTGACTTCACAATGGAAGCATACACCTATGTTTTCCTAGTAGCATCTGTGCAAAATCCTCATTATAGAAAAGCCTTTCATTTATGTGTCTATGTATTTCTTTCTTGTTTCAAAAGACCATTGCATGAGCATAACTTACTAGCAGAGCATACCAGAGACTGAAATAGGCAAATGGGATGTAACAACTATTCTGTGAAACTCAAGGAACAGTATATGATGTTCTCAATTAACTTCTCGTTAATTCATTTTCAATGTTCCTGTCATCTGTTGATGACATCAACTATAGACAGATCCCTCCCTTCTCTGGGCAGGACTACTTCTGTGTCACACTATACCTAATTAAAGAACTACACCACGCCCATCGACAGCCCCATGCCTTCCTTGCTGAGTGTGCTTCTTCCCCAAAAGACAAGAATAACATTTCTGAATTCACTCCTCTATGGTTTCTCATACATCACAGCCTCAACAAAAAAATTCCCATGCATCTTATTACTCACCTAATGCTTGGTGGATCTGAATTTGCACAAAGAGCTTTGCTTCCTTGAGTGTGGCTTCTGTACCCTTCTCTGGCAGGCAAACAGTACACCCTCTGGATAACGACTCGTACCTGCACTTCTCTCCATCCCACTGCTCCCTGGCTTTCCACCATTTCAAGCAGAGAATCATTAACAGCACTCAGGGCTGAGGGATGCTGTTTTGAATCACTGTTGTTATGGGTTTGTGGAGCACAGGGAACCTGGAGAAGGAAAACCCATTAAGAGAACCATTCCAGAGAACCTTGAAATCATGAAGAGCTAGAGAGGAAAATGCTGTCACAAAAAATGAAGTTGCAGGTGCAAAATCAGTTTCAAAATACTTAACTGCTCCTAAAGTAACTTACAGACTAGCAGCCAGTTGTTTATTGTCTATTTTCAATAAATGCTCAAGAGAGTTGCAAACATGGTGTGCTCCTGTATTTAACTGATGCTCTAGACTGAGCTAACTCAACCCCTGAGAGATGAAGGTGACACCAGCAGGAAAATAGAACTGATACTAGCCCTTATGATTCTCCCCTTTGAATGGAGTTTTATTTTTACTTCTTTGATGTTCTGTTCTTTCCTCTTCTTAAAAAAAAGGGGTAAAATTCACCTTGAATGCTTCTGGACTTTCAAATAAAGTTGGAAATGAACAGGTGTCTAGTTTTATAGACTAGTAAGATAGTCCTCAGACTTACACATTTCAATGGAAAATATTTCAGTGTAAAAGAATTAGATGATTAATGAAAAATACAAAACTTCTAAAGCAAAAGCCTTATTTTTTCACTACTTTCAAAACATACCTTATTAATAAAACTTTCCAAACTTGCAAAATAAATTTAATGAATACTACAGTTTGCCTTAATCTAAATGAGTAATGTAATTTATCTTAATTTTAAAATAATTGTCTTTCGATAAAGATTGTATGCAAGCATAGACTAGCATGGTCAATATATATATATATAGGTACCTTTGCAGCATGAACCAAACTTCTATTTTCACAATGAAACCTGTTTTTATAAAAAGCTGTGTTCCAAGCAAGGTTTTCAGAGTATCACCGACTGTGCCATAGGTTTTATATACCAATAAAGAAGGAGAAATTGCAATATTTAAAAGAAAATTCTGGTACGACACTACCCTTTGTCTACAAAGTGGTTGCAATAAAACTTGTCTACCAAGTTTTAAATGAAGTGGTTTGTTTGTTAGGAGCCATGAGGGGAACAAGTAAATTGTTCTGGTTTTCAAATACCACAGTAGAAGCTTTTTACAAGTTAGAGCTGAAGCAAGAAAAGGCGATTAGGATTTGATTTATGTAACTTTTTATTTCCCAGGCCTATAATGGGAATTATATATAAGGCAAACACAAAATGTTGACACTTGTGGTTCTTCAAACTTGAAGGGCCAAGCTTCTCAAATATTAAGAATCATTTAGGTAGCCAATATAAAGCTTTTTACAAGAGCCTTACTTTCAGAAAGTGCTGGTACACAATGAAGAAAACAAATCTCTTAAAATACCTCAGCTTGTACAACCACAGCTACAGAAATGCAGAGTCAGTAGTTGTTTTAATAAAAATAAAGTCAAAATAGGAAGGAAAACAAAATTGAAGGGGTGGGAATGGCAGATGACGTCCTCAATTGACGCTTTAAAGCAAGGATAGGTTCGATAAGCAAATGAGTTAAAACATAGGAATAGGAAAAAGGAATGTTTATTTTAAATAGTATCTTGAGTGAGTTGGAAGAATAAGAGAATAATCAATGAAAAACCAAGTTATAGTTACTACTTAGCACAGTAGTGAGATTTCAGCAGAATAACCTCACAGCAGTTCAGCATTTAGATGGACCAAAAGCCCCGACTAAGAAAATATTATTAAAGTAAACACTGCATATTATTCAGCCTTGACTAAATGAAAGGGGAAACCAAACAGGTCAGTAATTTAGAATTTTTGTTTTTCTTATGATTTCCAAACATCTGCTCACCAACCTCTTACCAAGTGCTTAACTGTGAACCAAATGGACCATACCTGATTATCTGAAGATCCCTGGTGTAACTTATCATCAAGGTCATCAAGTCTGAAGGTCTGTGCCAAAGATATGATATTCTTCCTGATAAGCATCTTTGTAAGGCCATATGTCTTCTCCCTGGCTTCTGAATGTTCACTGAGTAGCACCTTCTGACTAAAGTAGGTGTTCATGATAACAGGAACATCTGCATTTTGGAGAAGCAGCTTTTGCCTGTAAAAAACAATTAAAGTGGCATCAAATCCATTACAAGTTAAACTACTAATAAGCACTATTTTAAAATGTGTCTTGCATTGCATTTCTCTCCCCTTCTTCCTACAGTTACCACTAAAACACTTCAGAGGTGTGTTGTCCAAATTGCAAATTACTCACCCCACAGAGTCAGCTTGGATCAGTGTCTTAGCTCAGGCATAGCCCTGGCTGTGTGGAGATCCACTGCATCCAGGGACAAGTTACACCTGGGAGCCAGCTGAGCTGCCAAGCCCCACCAGCCCCATCTGGCTTCACACAAATGCTACTTGGTGTCTCTGTACTGCCAGCACAGAGCCAGGAGCACCAGGACCCTCTGCATACAGTTAGTGACGTAAAAGCCATGAATGAAAGACGAATTAAATTAGTCTTAAACCTGCTCCATGTTAACCAGACCACTGGTCCACTGGAGCCAGCCTGACTCTTGCAGGACATTCCCCTCTGGTGAGTGCTTCCCACCAACCCAAATCCATTCTCATGCAGCTGGCAGCAAGCTGCTCCTTCTTCCTCTATTTTTCTAAAAGCAAAATCCTATGCTTTTCTTACAATATGCCGTATATTATCTTGCCTGTGTGTTTGTCACTGTCATAAATGTGCTCTCCCAGATCCAGTTTTGGTTTCTAGTGCCAATGTAAATTCCCAAACAGCTCCACAAGCAGCAATTTCTTACCCACCAGATGAAAGGAATGTTTGCAAAATCTCTAAACACACAATAATTTCATGCCAAAGCATCTGCTGATGTTGGGGGTTTTTTTATGCTGGTATCACAATCACACATGTTTAAGCACACTTTTTATACTCACAAAACACACATCTAATGAAGTCAGGTAACAAAACCAATCAGTAATCTCATTTCCTACAGCATCAAAACAGACCAAAATACACTTGGTGACTTTACCACAGTCTGTATTTTTCTACCATTAGATTTTTATCACCTAGGCATGAAACAAGGCCTCCTGCCTTGGCAGCAAAGCTGTACTGACCTGAGTTCAGAAATTCAGTCTCTGGACTGCTCAGCAGTTATATTATGAAGATGAAGCAAGTTTCCACATATGTGACATTGTTTCTCAAAATAGAACCATACAGAGTTTAAAAGCAAAATGAAACAATGAAACACTCAAAAATACTTATTTCTGAACTTAATCCATACAAGATCTTTACTATGGTCTGTTTTACAACAGACTACTTCACTCTTTACAGAGCGGATAGCTAAATGGGAGATGGATGTATTCATCTTTTCAAAGGCATAGTAAGAGTTGCAGCAAGTTTTAAATATAATCTCTGTTATTTTATAATTAGGAAAATAACAGCCAGATGATCTCTGCCTTTTAGGAAAAATTGACACATTTAAATATAAATCATGAACAAGATGTGTTGCTCCTACTACGAACACGCAACGAAACAGAAAATTCATGAAAAGTTACAGTTAAAACTAAGTCCTGAACTTCAACGTGAAGAAGCCTTATTGCCATCTGTGAGCTCCCCAGATTTAGGGGGGCAGCAATTCATCTCTAAGGAACACCTAGTCCCTTGACTTCAGATGAATTTGTTAACAAAGCTCCCAGTTTAGAGCACTAGAATATCTCACAAGGCTGCCAAACAGACATTGCCTGATAATTTTCTGCATTACAGGATTAAAACTGAGGAATTAGCTTGGTCAGCAAACTGAGACTCTGATTTTATGAGATTTTTCAACTATTACTTACCCACTTTTTTCTAGAGAACAGAAATGCATATAAAATTTACTACAGATCTTGGAATAATTTGGGCAGTCTTTATATGCAGATGTGTGATGAAAATTTTAGCACCTTCTTTCTTGAGATGTCTGTGTTCAGACCCAAAGTAAACAGGAAATCTTTCTGAACACGAGACCATTACATCACTAATGTCAGAAGAATGTTTGCTTGATCTAAAACATCTCATTCTCTAAAAAAAACCACTGACGTTAGTAGCAAATCATTTGCAGAAACTTTGAGGTTTATGGTTTTATTTTTATTTTCCTGAGCAGATATGTGATCAGGTTTTTTGGTTTTTTTTTTAAAGGCAGGTAGGTTTTACTGATACCCAAATGACGTGTACCTTTGCTTTGCTATGCTTATGCATTCCATGTCTTGAGTACTTTTATAATTACCAAGAGCTTTCCTGGTGAAGTACTCATTATTTCATCATATCTCTACATGGTTAGTGCATGAACTAATGGCTACTTGGTATTTCCACAAAGCAAAAATGGCGATATAGATATGCTTTCAGGAGAAGCCTCTCATTTCTTAAATGCAATTAGTTCACTAAAAACACTCCCCTGAAGAAATCGTTTTTTTTTTTTAGACCCACATAGATGTACACACACTTAGCAGTAACTCTTCAGCTACATCAGAGAAACACTCACATACATCTACTTAAATCTTCCCTATTCTTAATGGACAGATACCTTATAATGAAAAGAACCAGGAATAAATAGAAATAAATCCCAATGGAAATCAAAGAAATAAGAAAAAAGTTTGTAATAAGCTCACTATTTTGTGTACAGGTAGATGGCTAAATGGAAATATTTTATACATATATGTACATATAGAAAACATTAAATTATATTTATTTTGCATACAATATATATATAGAGTAATTGTATTGTTTATTTATATTACTACCAAGTTTTATATATATTCTTCAATACGAGAATTGAATATTTAAAATAGTATCAATTAATTGAATGAAAACTCTTTTCCCAGAAATTCTTTCCCGTACTGCTCAGCAAAAGCAAGCTCTGTGGAATGGGAACTTTGACTGTCATCTGCATTGCCATTGTACATTGTTCATACTGTTCTCTTTGCAACACAGGTGATCATGTTAGAGACACATGTATACCTTGAATTCTTTTTGTCTGTTTGAAAGGTACAGACTGGGGCAAAGGAAGCCTATCATGCTGGAAGAGTTGGGAAAAAAAAATCACTTCCCCAGGCAATCCCCACATATGTTGCACCCTTGTGCCTGAGACACCATAACTGATCACCTCAACTTTAAACATCTGTTCCAGATGCAGATTCTCTATACCCAGAAGCAGCCTTACTCTAGAACACAGAATACACTCTGCAGCACCCTCCTGGACACAAAGTGTTAAACAGGTATTGCAAGACTTCTGTGAACTCTCTTATATTGCTTCTTTTCTATCTGCTTCATGATAGTTTAAAAGCCAGTTTTCAAAAAATGAGAGACATCATCTCATTCAGCTAATCCAACGACAATGGAAAAAAATAAAGCTCAGTGCAGATTATAAACCCCTCTGAAGAAATCTCTTGTCATCTCTGATTTTTTCTTGCTCAGCAAAGTATTATTTAAAAGTTGGATTGACTTCCTTAGTAATGGCCTTTAGACCTTTGTAATGACCTGAAGCAGAGACTGGGAACTTTTTATACTACAGGGCATTTTTTTTCCTGGTATGTAGACAATCAGCAATTGCCGTAACTGGTCACATGCTAAAGGAACATGAGGCAATAATGTTTTGGGGTTTTTTTTCTTTTTTTTTTTTCTTTTCCAGCAGCAGCAGCTTGCTTCTCTGTCCAAGAACATAGCTTGCTTTTTCTCTTCCTCCCTCCTACGATGGAGGTTATCTGGCCAAGCAGGCAGGAGACGTTCTTGCCCACTTCTACGTTAATCGCGGTCTGTCTCCATGCGAGACGCGAAGCGCTGCAGAGCGTACAGCATGGCACTGGGTAAAGCAGCTGACGTTTCTATTTGAGGTAGGGTCTTAATCCTGAGGCCAAACAATCAGCGGGTTTGCACTGTGGTCTGCGCTGCACAGCCCATCCACAGCCAGCGAGGAGTTGTGACTCCACGGCAGCAGCGAGCTCACAAACCACACGCTTCCGCTCACTTCTGCTGACATCAAACGGCGGTGCTGGTTCATGAACTCGAGAAGACTCCGCACCACTTTAAATTAGAGAACATATTTTTTAGTTCACTCTCCCTGGGTATTTTACCGGGCTTTTGTTTTTTGTCACTTTTTTCTTTTTCCTTTACAAAGTGTAAAATGCCAAGAGTGGTTTTTTTTTTTTTGAAGAGTACACTGCATTAAATGAACACTCTTGGCATTTCAGTGACCTACAACTTGCACTGTAATTATGAAACAGGCTGCTCTCAAGTCTCAGAACAATGATTTCTGCATAAAGCAGGTTTAACATCCACCAAGTAGCACAGCAGTAGTACATGTAGAACAAGAGCGTGCCAGAGGATCACACTGTTGCCCAGAAGTATGAGGAATCATTCCCCATAGGAACAACATATAGGGCCCATCCCAGACTTCCTAGGAACCACTTGCTTCATCCAGTGTAGAGTAAGTTGTTCACGCTGCCTCTTGCTTAGGGTTGTGTTACATTTGCAATGCTTTATCTGTGAAATGTCCAAGAAATGCCTGAGCACTGAGCTAATGCCAATAATTAAGAAACAAATCCTCCCCAAACCCCAAAAAACTTAACAAGTTCAGACAAATCTCAGCCCACCTATCACCCAAGGACAGTAACTATCTTCTCCATATACATCCCAAATCAACAAGCCATTTGGGACAGACCTGCTTTCTGCCACGCCTAGAGATTGCCAAAACAGAATTTTCATCCATGAGTGAGTAATCTCACCACTTGTGTGTGAGCCTCCATCAGTGGCATTTACTTCTGCTGTACCCTGCATGGACACTGCAATTCTGAGTTCACGTTTTCACAGTACAAAACTTCTTCCCATGTCCCAACATCAAAGACAGAAAACAAAAATCAGCTGGTATCTCTTTCTTTGAAATTATCTTATTCAAAGCAACGGATTATTGTGGTACAAGTTCCCAAGGCTGATTGTACTCTTTTCCCTATGGAAAAGTAGCACTAACTATCCAGATCAATGTCCAGAGTTACATATGGCAAATATACAATTCTCAGCTGTGTCAGGTTTCCAAAGAAATGTGGCTTCAACACCTCAGAATAGCAGGTTTGCTGAAGATGTAATGATAAAATGTTAAAATATCTACTTTTAAAGTATGATGCCTTTTATCTGTGAATAGAATAGCTGGATACTTGTTTTGTCCCCTTACTGGAAAAATGTTTTGTCTGAGGACTCATTCCATGAATACAAGACACAAAGAATAGAACATATAGTGTTAAACATATAATTTGTTATAACCCAATCTGTTAAAATTTGTCACTGAACCTTAAGTACAAAGCAAACTAAGAAAATCAGTAAAACAACACAAATAATGAAAATAAATCTTTTCTATTGCAGTGTAAGTTCCTTCTGCAAAATACTATTGTACTTTTCAACAAAATTACTTGTAAACCTAAGAAATCACTCCAGGAAGAAATTACAGTGCACAAAGCCAACATTTTTATCACTATATAATTTTACTAATTTCAGAGTAATCATATAAACTAACCACTGGCTTGCCATAATGCTGGCTTTTGAAATCTGACACCCTGTAGCATGAAAAAAAGTCGTATGGAAATGTTCACATTTAAGAAGAGCTCTGCTATAAAAAGCTTGTGGTTAACATTAGGCACTATTATACCACACACCCAGTGCTCTCACCTCTGCAGGGAGCTGCACTGTGTGCTAACTGAAGGGGATGTACAGGTCTTCTGAAGTAGAAAAGCACAGATGGATATCAAAGCAAATCTCATCCACCTCCAGGAAATTACTGTAATACCAGGCTCTACCAAGACTGGAAGGTAGGGAAGTTTCTCAGAGCTCTCCAGCCACTTATTTTGGCTATGAAGAAAGCACCTGAAATTGCTAGCATTCTGGACCCAAATTCATCATGATAAGGCTTAACCTTTGGCACCACCAAAACGTAAAATTCCACTCACAGGCTGTGCTTACATACAAACTGGCATGGAAACAATCTCTCGAGCTTACTGGGGTAATACTTCTGAGAGAATTCACTAAAAATCTACTCTACCAGGGATGCTGAGACTTTTTTAACACCTAAGTCAGACACAAAACAATTGGTATTTAAAAACCTGCACACAATGAAGCATTAAATGGGAATGATGCTTTAAAAACAGAACAAAAACACATCCCCCTATGGTATGAGGGTGTTACAAGTAACTAGGGAGATATAAATATCATGGTTATCTTTTCATAATCAAGATGTTATGAAAGAATTCCCATCTGTGTGTTTACCCCATATATCAACTTGTGTCTGACTAGCCATGAGCTCATTATTCAGATGACTTCTTCCCTCTGTTCCCAGTGCTAAACTGCACGTAGGGTTTGAGGTGGCTGAGGGAGCCACCACAAAGTCCAGGGACATACCGGAGGGACTCTGAAAGGCTGAAAAAAAGGAAGCAAGCATGCAAAGTGACATCACGTTAAAACTTGTGGTGAGTGATAGAGAGAACAAAAATGGCTGTCCTGGTGTGAGATCAGAGGCCCACTGCCTCCACATTCTAGCTTAGAGCAGCAAACAGCAAATATTTGAAGACTATGAAAATAAAAGCAAACATCTAGTGAAAGTTCTCCTGAACACTCTCTGGTAACTTCTAAAAACTTTCAGCTTAGATACTACTTCCTAAGGCAGAAGTAATATCTCTGTATCTAACAGTCTTTGGTAGACTTTTCTTCTAGGAACTTATGTGCCTGCTTTTTGACCACTTGTACATTGATGGCATCCATAACATCCTGCAGCATCCACCATGCTCTACAGTCTAATTACATGCATCTGAGAAACCACTTCCTTTGATTTTTTTTGATCTGTCACCTAGTGGTTACATTGCTGTCCTCCACTTCTGTTTTTAAGAGGCAGTGAACAATCATCTTTCCTGGTGCACTTCCTAATACAGACCATTATCACATTCACTCCCAGCCACTGCTTTCTCAAGGTGAAGAGCCCCAGTCAGCCTGTCATTTCTCACAAGGAAGCCGCTCCATACATCTCTTCTTGTGGCTCTTCTCTGATACTTTTCCACTTCTGCTACATATCTTTGATTTGGAATACCGAAATCCTAATGCAGAAATGCACCACGAATTTCTACAGTGACATCAGGACAGTTTTGACTCCATTTCTAGTCAAGTCTTATTTTACCATGTATTTTTCTGATCATTAAATGAAGAGCAAGGTGACATATTAATGAAGCTATTGGAACACTAAAAACATGTTCCTGGATACCAACAACCCAGAGTCCATCACTTCATTTGTGCACTTCACATTTACCTACAATTTCCTAGTAGGAGAGCCCGAGTCCTTCCTCCAGCCCTAGTTCTAGAGCACTAAGAGCATGAACACATTCCACTGTCCACAGGATTGTGAGGTTGACAGCACACCATTGAACAGAAAGGAAACTTGCATAGTGTTCTATGTCCAATTCTCTATTTTTTTTATTGATATCATGAAGATTTGAGGCAACAGGTTACACTAACAACTCCTCTGCCAGTGCATGAAAGGTGAGGAGTGTTGCCTCTCTGCCACCATTACACACAACGTCACCACCCTGAGGTATCAGGAGAAGCTGCTTCTCACACCAGAAGAACACTGCAATATCCACTCAAGCAGCTGAGGGCCATGTGTCAGAGTGAAGAACTTGAACTCGAGAATTTCTGACCAAGGTATGGAGTGTCAGGGTACTTGGTTGGTTGGTTCAGGTTTGGAGGATTACATTGTTGAGCGTTTTGCAGAGATTATTAAGAATACTATCCTTTTCCTCCATAGGCATTTGCTATTGGCAAAGACTGTTTACTAGTCCAGTCTTGCATTCACGCTCACTTGCATGCACAGTAGCAAGAACAAGTAACTATCCCTGAGTAAACTTCTGAAAGACAGATCAATATACACATGTGCTTGATTTTACTTAAATATTTTATTATCAAATCTAGTATTAAAAAAAACCCAGCACAACTACAAATAACCAAAAATCTTCCATCAGACTTGTTCTTATACTCCTGTCTTGTTCTGGTACTCATTTCTGGGCATTTCCTACTGTTTCTTTGCCACGTCATGAAGCAAGACCAAATCTGCTCTCTTCTGGTGAGGTCACTTTTTATACAGACAAATCTAGAGATATCAGCAGAGGAAGAGTAGCTGAAAGTAGCAGGAGTTCTGGGTTCTTTGGTAACACAACTGAGAATCACAAAAGGTAGTGAGGACTTGCTCTGAGCCACAGAGCACAACAGCAAAGCAGAACACTCCTCCTCAGCTGGTCAAACTCTGCTTCAAGCAGCCTGGAGGTCTCAATGGACAGCATCAGGCAAGGGGAAGTGACTGAACCACTGGTACAGAAAGCTGTCCTGCAGAGCTCCACAGGTCTTTAGGCATGTTATAAACCAAGTTTACCTCCACTGTGATTCACTGAGAAAAATCCTGAGTTTCACTATATTTGCTGCCACTACTGATAAATGTGTAACAAATGTGTAAAAGGTGGTGTGGATAAGCCAGGTAGCACAGAAACCTCCTTCAGGCAAAGTCCTTTCTGCAGTAACCCATTCACAACAATCATCAGTGAAAAGACAGCAGTGCTGGTGACCAGAGTGGAAACTTCTTTACCGAAACATCCTGGCGCAGACATGGCCTAAGTGAAACCGTCTGTGCAAGGGAAGAAGTTCAGCGTCTCGGCCTGCCACAGAAACACTGATCGTATCTGATAAACAAAATACTTCTCTTCTTTTTGGGTTAGAAAACAGCCCTCAATAGTGTGTGTACTTTGAAGTTATCACTCACAAGAACAACTTTCAGAGCGTCATCTTGCTTCTATGCAGTGCCATACATATTCTCCATTAAATCACCAGAGGTGGATTCTGTGGCATAGCTCTCTCAGTCAAAACAAGGAAAAACACTCTGAGAAATAACATTTAAATTCAACATTCTCCTTAACCTTTTTTCTTGTCTGAATCCAGAGCCATCTTAGTATTCCTGCATTACTTTAAAGACATAATTGTACACAACAAGCAAAAAATTCAAATTTTTGTATTGAAATCTTATACGGGCTACAGGTCACTGCTAACTTGGATTGTTTTATTTCACTGAATAGTTGCAATGACCCTTAGCAACCAGATCACATCAGATTTGGGAGAGTTTTCATACTGCATCACACTATTCTTATACGCCTAAATTTCTTTTTCAGATTCGTGTAAGAAGGCTGGTGACTCAGCAGAGCAGAATCAATAATGGAATGAGATGGATGAACCCCAGGATTGTTTTTTTTGTAATCCCATTAGACTCTTCAGAGTCTACACAGCTCCAGCATGTTCTAGGTTTACTCTTGCGTTTCAAAGAATATTTATTTTTAGAAAGAAACAGCCCTTTATGCTTCAGAGAGAAAAAAAAATTAGAGGTATAGTAGAAAGATGAAAGCCCTAATTATTATTAAAAAAAAACCCCAAACCACACGACTCTGCCTTTATTTTTTATGTTTAAAATACTTCAACATCTACCAACTCAATAAGCCAAGTTTGCCTATCACAATTCCATATGTTGAACAGTCATATGAACACAACTCCTTAAAACTAATCAATCAAAACTAATTAGAAGCCAAGCTGAAAGAAGTGGGAAAACACCAGACATATCATTACAAAAAATAAAATCTAAGAATAACTTTTTCAGAACAAGAAAGAGATCTGCGTTTTTTTAGAGGATCTAAGACAGAATTGCAACTCAAGTCATTGCTTGAAGCACTATCACAGTGAAACCTCTACACCACTGATACAAACAAACCTGCCCAAAAAAAAGGGCCGTCAATAACCTCTGAAAACTGGTAAGAGTCCTTGCAGCAATGTAACTTACTATCACACTAGGGACAGTTTTCTGACAAACCACTTCAGCTAAAGCTCTCTCTGGAAGCGACCAGCTTCCAAAGGAGAGGGGCATTTTGGAGCACGGGTATCTCTCACTATTGCACCCCGCCCTCCCCTGCCAAACAAGCAGAAACAAAGTCTTTGAAGTAGTGGGAAAACACCTGTAAAAACATACAGATTTTGGAGAAAACTGGTGTGAGAGACATAAGGTGGAAGGTGTGCCATCACAGACATCTTGGCCCTGGCAAAAACCCTGAAGTTTAAAGTGAGAATGACATTCCAAGAACAATAGCAAAATTTGCCAGTCCAGAGAAATGTTTATGCAATAAAGGGTGAAACAACTCCACTACACACATATTTTCTAAGCAAACAACGGTGAGTTAATTGAGAGCTTAAATATATCCCATAGTGTTTAACAAAGGATGGCATCCCTATTCTCAGGCTTGGAAGCTGCATATCAAGTTTTGGAAGCGGGCATTTTGCAGCCAGATTTGAAAACCTGAGAAATATTAACCTAAAGAAGGAATACCCTGACTTCTATAAAGGAATCATCGTGCATTTTGTTTTTCTTTTCAATACTTTCCACTCTCTATGTACCTTCACTAAAATAAAAGCACAGTACCAGTGTACAATATCCCAGGCTTTATGTGACGTACGCAGGACCTGATTGGCCTCGGGTTTTGAGTCGAGTCATAGACTGTCACAGGCAAAACCAGGAGAGAAGAAAAAAAAAGACAAAATGATCAAGTTCCAGCAAAAGCCTTTTCTCCCACTACAGTTGAAGCACTAATAGCAAGAAACCATCTTCTACACTCCAAAAGAAAAAAGTTTGTGCCAGCAGATAATGATCCTCACATATAAGCTGAAATTCTTCATTTTTTCCCACTGTGGTGGCAAGATTCTCCCCTATTGCTTATGCATTTATTTCATCTTTTATTTAAAGGAGTTTTCTCCTCTTGTTCATCCAGGCCAAGGGCCAGCAGCTTCTCTCACATCTCCTTTCCCAAGGATTGCATCCTGGTCTGCAGCCACTCTGACAGGCCCTTCCTGCACTGCTCCTCCTGATGCTGGTGCTCTGCTTCATACTCTCATTAATCTGCAATTCAAGATGGACCTAAATAAAAATGATTCCCTTGCTCAACTGCATCACTAAGCAGGACATGGAAAAAAACCATATAAATGCAATGATACTAGATCAGTCTTGCTTTAAGTTCTACAAGTAGACATATTTAGGATATTGTATTTTGACATGTATTTATACATCTGTTTTTAAAACAAAGTTACTTGTGTTCTTTACTCTCTATCAGCTGTTTAAAAAAAAGAAGCATACCTGAAACCACTGCAAAACTGTCTGGTACAAATATTGTTCAAAGAGGAGTCTCTGGGCTGATTTCCTGTATGTAAATGTGCTCAGCTGAAAAAATGTCCAGGGCATGATTCCCAGACTACGGTACAGGAAAAAAGAGGAGTTCCCTGGCTTAGTTAACATCAGAAGTAAGACACAGGGACTCATCCAGGGAAAAGAGGCCAGTTCATGACTCTCATATGTGCGTGCACATACACAGAGAAGTGCAGGCACATGCGTGTGCGCTCCCTTCCCTGCCTTGCCTCTGCCCTGGTGGGGTGGGTGAGCTGGCGCAACATCCCCTCAAGGGAACAAGCTCTTGAAAGATCTGATATGACATTTTTACATTCAACTGACTGCATGCAACATTCCTTTAAAAAAAATATACTGTCTGTTTGCTTGCTTGAAGCGTCACAAAGATAATATTCACGTCTGTGACCCTGACTGTCTCTGGTCAAGAGGCAGAGAGATTGTGCAGACCGCGTTGCCTTCCAGCACCCCCGGGATGCCTGCCAGAGAACAGAGCTGCTGTCCCAGAGGAGAGGGTCAGATCTCCTGGCCTTCAGCTAACACTGTTAGCAGTCCCTCTGGTGACTACTGAGGAGGTGAACGGCACAGGGGACTTGGCTTGCACAGCCCTACACCTGCGTTACTGACGTACACAGCAAAAACTCCAGTGCCCTAAATCTGGGGAAAGAGTATTATTTTTTTCTTTAGAGAACCTTATCCCCAGATCACTTGTCTTTCCATTCTTCTTTATCATTGTTGACCTCCAAATTCCTACACCACCACCCCCTTTCAGCATCTACCAAAACATTCATATCTGTTTTCTACATTGTGGTTACATGTCCATGTGGGCTGAAAATCTTTTAAAGAATCTTATTTAAACACAGCTTCATCATCCAGATACTGTTTGGGCAATGAGCTATGCAGAGCCAAGCAGCATTAGAGAATCTCCTTTCAAAGCCTGTTTCCACTACTGGAGCACTAACTTTAAAGTGAATCTAAATTACTGCCTTTCCCATAAAAACTTGCTTAAGTGCATTTAAAAGAAATGTTGCCAAGTGCAGAAATGCAACCTCTGCCCTTGGAAGTCCTTGAATTGAAGTTTGCTGAAGGCTGCCAGTTTAATCCAGGGTAAAATCAGTCTTTGTTTGCTCAGTCCTTCTGCTCTCCCACCCAACGTGCGCTCCTGGAGATGGGATACCCACGTCTGTTCATCACACCCACCACTGTCTGCCTCCACACCAGTAAGGACATAAACTAACAGAAGAGCTGATTGTCAAAAGCATCACGTGCATTTTTCTATGTCTCAAGCTCATGTCAGGACAGTGCTCTGTATAATACCTCCTGCTGCCACAGACCATGACCACACCTGATCGTGTAATGACAGTAATGAACATAAGTTTGATGTATGAGTATACAACTCCCTAATTTTACAAACTGGTCACAGAACACGGGAAAAACTTGAGATGCAAGCAGATTGCACCTTTTTTATTCTGAACTTTGTTTCTGGGACTGCCATTTTTATTTAAGTCTACTCTGTAAAGGTTGAAAAAAAAAAAAGTTTTGAAGAAATGCAAGGTCCTACTAAGCCCAAGAGTGGCTACCAACGGAGAGCAGCAAAATGTATAGCATCCACTCTGTAACTTACATGCTCCCCGTCTCACATCAGAGGGCAGGTAGCCCTTCCAGGGCACCCAGAATTTCTGGCTATGTCTGATCAGGAGAGCACACATTAGATTAGAAAACCTCTTAAAGTCATCCAGGGAGCTCCTCTTCTGTGCTGTCAGAGGGTATCTGGCTTAAGGACACACAATAATACGACTGTGGCAGCTTAGCAGTCATTTGTACACTTTTCTAAGGTACCTTTTTCAGGTTCTCAAAGCATCAAAAAACCCAATCTAACAGCCACCAAACAATTTTTAAAATGTAGTAAAATCACGTATCTATTACAAAATACGTACTTATGTGATTTTGTTGGCTTACTTCTGTTTAGATAATACAGCTGCATGCAAATTGCTGTTGCATTTTAATAAAATTGTAATGTTAACAAGGTCCACATGGAAAGCGTAAGTAGCTAAAGCTTTGAGTAGGCAGGAAAAAGGACTATGTTAGACCAGAAAACATAGCAAAAGAATACTGAAAGTTAGTAATTGAAGCAGCAGAATGAATCGCTGACAAAATTTTAAGCAAACACTTTGCCTCTGTGCTCACTTTTTCTATTATCTTCTCTGAGGGTGAGCCTTTACCATGCTTCCCCTGCACCTAGTCTTGGATTGTATCAAGAAAGCCACACTTTCTGAAAGGGTAATAATATCTTTTTGCTGCAATAAGACACTGCAGGTGGGAGGACTAAAAAAATAAAAAATCTGTCTAAACACAGACCCACAATTTAATACTGCCTTCTTTTTCTGTTTTGTTCTCACTATTTTTTCTCTCTTCCCAGAAATATTCTTGCCAGCTGTTTTGCTGTCTCTCAGTATTCCATCAACAACCAAATATCACCATGTGGTGCTGGATCTCAAAGGCAGAATTAAGATTAACAGTGTTATGATTAAGTGCCAGCTGAGGAGACACAGCCACAAAACCAGACTCTGTGGCTGAGAGCTCATGGCCCCACTCAAGATGCCCCTGAGCACTGAAATTTTCACCCTCTTCCACCCAGAGCCAGGAAAGGGATGGCACTTCCAGCAAGAACAGTTACCCTTGGACGACAAAAAGAGTTTTGACATGGAGACTTATGAGCATTGTCTGGTTCCCCAGTGAAAAAACATAATTCAGTTCTATGCTGATACATGCACAGGAAACCTATACATGGAAAATGCAGGTCACATGAAGGCCAGCGGGATAAGGTATGGGCATACCACAGGTATGTATAGCTACGGTATTCTCATGCTCAGTATGGAAAATATTCCTCAGGCTGGCACATTCTTCAAATAGTTTTTCAAAATATTACTACCACTTAGACCAGTAAAACTTAAAACAAGTTAAGCAAATAAAATAAATGAATTCCCTAGTTATGTCCCTTAACCCATCTACTTATCTCGAAAAGCAAGTCAGTTAGCTTTACCTCCAGTGCTCCTCACTGCCAGATTAAGGTTGCTGTGGGGCACACAGTATTTGATTAAAGCAATTATATCTACTGGCATATACATATGTGTTTGTTTTATGCCATGGAAATATCTCCATGCTTTTCACAGAAACTGGATATAAAAGTTACACATGGAAAACACAGTACCTGTGAATGCCCTCCTCCCAAACTATAAACATAGCAGGAGAATTCTAATGTTTGTTTGAAAACACTTGCCCTAAGTGATAATTCTGATGGAGAAAAGGAAGTAATTTTGCTTACTCCTTGCCTTCAGGTGGCTCATTAAAACACCTCTTATAAAAGAAAGAGGATATGAGTCTCTCTTGACTTTATGCTGAGGCTAACCGTCTTTGGGGAAGGATCCTGGCAGTAAAAGAGTATAAACTCAATTCTTTGTTTTAATTTAGAATTTAATTTGTCAGCAAAACCAAAGTTCATAAAGAAGGCAAATTTTGACAAATTGCAACTGCCATGAGCTCTGCTAAGAGCAGGATGTAACATGAATGTGATTCTTCAAGAGAACAAATTATAATCATTGCATCCAAACAAAAAATGCTTACATTAATAAGTTTCTTCTATAGTTTGCCAACTCTTCAGGCTGGGTACTAAGGAAAATTTGCTAACCTCACATTCATAAGATAAAATGATGTGCAGCACATCTACTACATGTCAGCAGGACAGGATGACAGTTGTCCTGTTAAGTTTTTTAGATTACAATTAGCCTTTTCTTGCACTATAACTACAATGCCTTAAATCTGAGCACACCTCTAAACAGAAGGAGATAATCTAAGCAAAGCAGTTTTCCAAATCTCAGAAACCTCATTCACCCGAACCACTTGCACCAACAGAGAAAATGTTTGCTTATAAAAATAGTAATTTATTTGTGTATCTAAAATAAAATACAGAACATGTAATAGGTACAGACTAAGAATGTCTTCTGCTCATTTCAGCTATAGTATACTCATAAAAGTAAATGCTTAAGATATACTATATCAAGTGGATGGCTAGCATGGTAGAGTCTGCAGGGAAATGCAATCTACTACATTAGTATTACAAAGACATCAGTAAATAGCTGGAGATGTTCAAAGCCTAAACACTTATCAGACACTCGAGACTGGTATTTACCTAGCTAACTTTATCAACTGGTCCCCTAGACTGTCTTTACAAAGTCTAGCAAAAACAAACTTCAGAATTAGGTTCATTTGATGTCCTTAAGAGGAGAGGAGACACACTTCAGAAATGCCAACTTCCTTCTCCCTGATTCCTACAAAAGGATGACAGGCCCATACTTGCACAGCTGTACCACAGGTGCCTTGAGTTGAATGCTGCCTGCCAGGCTGCTCAGGCAGGGCCAGCACAGCACAGAGGCAATCTGTAACCCAGCAATCCCCTTGCCAAAACAGGAGAGATGAGCTCTGCTGTGGTTCTCACAGTATCAGCTGCTCTCAGCCTCACAAGCTCCATCATCACATCATGGGAGGCTTCACTGGGTTATGAAAAATCGTAATGAAATCTTACTAGAAACTGCTCCCTGCCTCCTGTAATTAAATGTACCTCTTGCCCAAGAGGGAGATCTTCCCCATCTCTGTCTCCTTGATGCCAGGAAGACGGAGGTCTTCTCATCATCTACTTTTGTGGATAGAGAGATACAGCTTCATTCCTATTGCTCTTTTGTTTCACTTTTCAAACATGAAAACACTGCTGTAGAATTGCATGAAAATTGAACTAAATCACTCACAGAGAAACCACACAGTTTTTCCCATGTCCCACCAAATCAGATGTTCTGTATCAAGGAAAATGCCCACTTCAAAACTAGCACAGTACCTCACCGAAGAAGTGCACTCCATGTTCTCCTAAATATGACCAAACTCTAGGAGATAAACTGATGAACAGCTGTACAAATGGGAATAACACTGGTGTTGAGCACAGCCCCACACAGAAAAAGCACAAGTGACTCCAGAGAAGCGAAAAGCACAGCAGATGTAGCGAGGGTACAGCCATGGCCATAGAGCCAAGAAGTGTAACACACCCAGGAGCACATGGTGTGCAGTTCATTCACCTCCAGACTCAGCTGCAGTGGCTGAACAGGATGGCTGCCCCACCTGCCCCACCTAGCTGCTCAGCACCAAGTACTGCCAGGACCTTACCACCCCCTATGGCAGAGCTCTAATCCTTTCAGGGCAAAGGCAGCCAGGTTTCTCTCAGATTTCACACTAATGTGCGTGAAGGACTTTCACACATCCACGTCCACTCTCTGCTGGCATGGGCCAATGGTGTCCAGCAAGACGTCAGGAGTGAGCAGGCAGCAGAGCCAGCAGCGCTGGTGGCAATTCCCACTGCGGACAGACCCGCTGCCTCCTCCTCTCTGCCCTTGCCTCTCTGCTGCTCTGGGATGTGCTTGATCTCGCTGAGCCAACTCAATCCGTAGCATGTGAAAAAGTCATACTCCTCCCCCATCCCCATATTTTTAAAAATGTATTTTCTAACTACTTTTCTACTGGTTTAGTGATACGGATCACAGCCAGCACTCAAGCAGTCACTGCAGGACGATACAATGCTGCAAGCACATGCAATGGCCAAGCTTTGCCCTACATAAACACTTTATGTAAGTCACTGAAATAAATTATGCTGTAAATTATGAGTAAATTATGTTGCAAAGGGGTAAAAATTCTCCTCTATTTGTTCAGGACAATCAATTCCTTTTTTTTTTCACTGTCAATCCCCATTAGACTGATAACTTGCTGCTTGCAGAATGCTCTCTGAACACTTCAAGCAGACATGGCTCCTATTGTGCTCCCGGGCTACAGTTTATTATCTTGTTTTTTTCTGCTTAATGCAGTTATTTTTTTGAGAGGACAGAACAGAGTGAATGAGGATAAAGCAGGGAAATAAACAGGAGCCAAAATCTCTCCCTGTCTACAACAAAAACACGTCACTAGCAACCACAAAGGATATTAAAATCAACAGATAAAGGTCAGATAAAGCACAAGATAAGGTAGTGCGTACATTAATATCTCAAAGATGCTATTACAAGGTTAATCAGTTAGGCTGGCAAGATTTAGGTTTGAGTTATTTGGTGCCTAAGAAATATAATCAAAATAATTTATTTTTACTTTATAAACAAAATGTAAATCAGCCATGAAATTACTACTTCACAGAACAAAATTAATATAATGCAATAAAATCTAAGTTTAGAGTCATAGCTCCCTAGGGTTTTTGAAACTAGTACAGCTATACACGATACAGCTGCTCCAATGCAAAGTAGAACTCCAAGTTTTTAACAGAGGTAAGCCTTGTGCCAGCTGATGACAGGCAAATGGAAGAGTGCTCGGTATATTACATTTTTGTCTCATTTAGTTACACCATTTCCCTTGGCTGTTTTCAGGAATGCTATTGAATCCAGTGAACTAGAGGTTTCTTTACATTTTCATCTGACAAAAATCAGAAGTTCAGAATTTGCATTATGACTGATACTGTAATTTTTCTAAATTTTTGATCCTACTGTATTTGTATGACTGAAATAGAATAAAATATCAATTGCCTGTTTCACCTAGGGGATGGCTCCAGGTTTTCCACCACAAGGGTGGCTGATTCTTGAGCTGAGGAGAAATTATTTAGGCTCATGTCATTACAACACAACAAAGAAGAAAAGCAATTGGCAATATTTGTTCAGAAATCTTTGCAATTGCAGCTTTCACAGCAGTAATTCTTGAGAAAGATTTGCAGGCACAAACCAGAACACATTGCTTTTCCCATGGCCTGCCTGTGCTCTTGGCAGTTTTCTCTCTTGAGCCTGCTCAACATGACGAGGAGGCAGAGTCTGAAAGACAGGGTTAAGTCTAATTATTCAGCCAGATACATCAAAGGGAAAGCTACCGTGAGTATAAAGTAAGCCATATTTCAGTATTCAAGAGCCCAGTATACAGCTTAAGGAGAACTTGAACTCCACCTTTATCAAACTATTACCTCTGCTATGTATTATTCACACAGCAAGAGTCTTAATTGCCCAGACATTCTGCCAACTCTTGTCTCTGCTGAAACCAACCACACAAATCCAAAATGCCTATTTTCAACAGAATTGTAGTGAAACACACAGAGAGATATAGGTTGTCAAGTGTTAAGCAGCAAGTTTCACATTTTTGTGAATTACAGATTTATACAGCTCCATGAGCCTGTCAGTATCAGTGTGTCTTGGTGATAGCAATCCTTCCTTTTCCAGCCTTCCAGAGAAACACCTCCATTCATTGCTTTGTTGACTGTTTGTAGGCATATGTGGGTGTATGCCTAGGTAACAGACAAAGAAAGTGCATAAGGAAATCAAGGTAAAGCTAAACTGAAAGAAAGACTTCCCCATTTAGAACTGAAAATGCTGATCTGTTCCAACACTCTCACTTAACTCACTGGAATTAAATATGCTGCAGTGCCACTCTGGAACTGTGCTTCCCAAGTGCAGTAATCTTGTATTGCAATCATTCATTTTACAACAATATTCTGAAAACATAATTTAACTCTGAAAACTTGTATCTCATGCTAATAAACAATTTCTTTTTCCTCACCTGTTGCTTACTGCTTCACTGTTGCTGATATGCGACAGAAGAACTAGAAATAAGAAATTGTTTTAAGCTAATCCTGCAGATTTTAAGAGGGTTAATTTTAAGAGGGTTTCATGCATAGTGCAGGTTTAAAACAGAAAGGAGAACATCAGTGAATTCTCTGAACCTCTTTGCTAAACCTTTTTCAGGGCACTTAGCTTCAGAACAAGATGGAGCTAGTGGCACAACAACTGGAAACCCAGCAAATGTAGTGCTGTGTCTAAGAGTGCAGGATGTCTCCTCTACAATGTACAATGCATCCTAAATTAAAATCATTACTGCATCAACATCTGAAGATGCAGGTGGTAAGCTACATGAAAATAATGTCTAGTTCTTTAACAGTACCTTTTCCCTGAAGATTTTAGAGTAATGTACAAATTAAAAAGCTCACACAGCAGTACCTATTATCAGGCATCTTACAACTCCTGCTTTAATTAAAGTGCTTTTTTCTTTTACCTCATGAAATGAAAATAGACGGTAAAGAGGATGGTAATTTGTCTAAAAGAACATAGAAGAGGAATCTCTAGGTACACAATACCATCAACCCATGGTTTGCCCCCAGCTCTCACTTAGGCTGACAAGTCTGTGGGTTGTGCTGAAGACCAGGTCAAAGACTCATCCAACTTGGAAAAACAGAAACAAAAACCTCTCCCTTCAAAAAAGGAAACACAAAACCAAAAAATCCACCAGCTTATAGCTGGAGCACTCCTTTTGGTCAGATCCAGGTCCCAGCAGAGCCCAGTCACTGTTAGGCTGGCAGAAACAAGGTGTGCCAGGGAGCAGGAGCACGGGCAAGTGCAACAGATGGAGGAGGCCAGAATAGCTGAGGCAAGGATGTATCACAGATACATCCTGAGGTGTCAGAGTGCTTGGTTCCCAGGGAAATCCTCTAATGCAACATCCTCCACCTCATACCCTCAATTCCCTACACTAAAGGACACATGCAAAAGGCAACTTCCAAAGGAAACATGCTCTTCAAGGTTTGTGCTAATGCATCTTGTTCCTTTGCAGTTGCAATAGACAGCCAGGAACTGCCTGTGTATGCAAAAGCTGCTCCCATCGCTTTTCTAATGTAATGTAGTTCCTGTCAAAACTGAAGCACAAACAGTCCCAATCCCAAGCCAGCTACAGGCAAAGTAAGATAGCACAAGCAGTAGCACTGCAATCTAAATGCTTTCCTCCAACTGTTCTGCATGATCTCATGTCAGCGTATGTCATTCACAATTCATGCAGAGTTAATTTCAGGTTTTTTACAGCAAGGATTTACATTCTCTGTTCTTTAAAGTAGTGCTCATTACAAGGAAGCTCATTATTACACCCAAAGCAGTAAGCAGAATTTGCAACTCCTTTCAACTGCCTTGTGACCAACAAAGAAGCTGTAGCTATTTACTCTGCGGGGAGGAAAAACATGAGTGATCATGGCAAAAACTCAATGGCTTCTTAGCAGTCCATGTTCTGAGTCTTTGGTAAAAAAAAAAAAAAAAAAAAAAAAAAAAAAAAAGGACAACAGAAACCTTCACCACTGAATTGGCATCATTTCTTACAGCAGTGTTTTGACACCAGCCTGGCAGAGACGTGTAAGCAAAACCCTGCTGCTTGCTGTTTGTACAGACAGCTTCTTGCAGGTAGCCAGCTCAGAACTAGCCAGTTACAGACCAGTGAGGTATAATACAAATAAACAGTCCTGATCACAATATGCAGTATAGGCAACAAAGCCAAAGAAAGAAGAAAATAACACGTGCCAAAACATATAAGAATAGAGAAGGTGAAACAGTCTACTGCTAATGCTTTACGAAAGTGTAAGAGGATGGTCCTGTCTGGAGAATGGCTTCTCATCTTCTTTTTCACATGAGAGGCAACAAAAACATAAGAAATCTAGAGATCGAGATGCCAAGTTTCAAATAGTAGAAGATTATAAAAGTGAAACTGACAGGACTTGCACAAGTGGGTTCTTCTGCCCTCCATTGAGATGCTCTCTTAAAGTGCCTACAGGACAGACTGCACACAGCACGTCCTCTCAATGTCCAACTGAATCACACTTACTCTTCTGCTTTAGAATTTTTTTTAATTTGTGAAACCAAAAAATGCCAAATGCAAGGAGGCCAACAGCCTACAGGCAGGAGTTTACCTTTTCTTTCCTTTTTAATAAGGAGTTACTTTTTCTTTCTTTTATGAGGGTTCTTCACTCAGAATCACTACTAGTACAGCTCTGCTAATGGTAGAGATAAAAGAAAAATGAGTGTTGGGGCTTTTTTGAATAAAAGATGAACCCTCTTCTTACTATAACCCTTACCACTGCTATCCTAAAGAGCATCGAACTACAAATCAATGGCAAATCCTAAACTGCCCAAGCAGACTCGAAACCTCCTTTCACTATAGAAATTCAGAAAAGGTTAGAAATCAGTGTGGACTGACAAGGTGTATTATCTGGATCACAGGGAGATCAAAGTACCTGAAACTCTTCATATCAACTAAAACCTGAGCTTTGTGCGTGATAACTCCTCATCTTTGGCATACACATCTTTGAGTCAGCAAATTGCCTTAATTTGATTTTCAAAAAACCTCTCAGGGTTTATCTGCTGAAGAATCCCCTTTTTTATTTAACAGAAGGAATTAAGAAGTAATTACATTATGTTTACACATTTATAGATGATGGGTTGCCTTTTGTCAAGGGTTCTGGATCCCTTAATCCTTCCTTAATCTAATCAAACAAATTGGTAATAAATAAAGCACAAAGGGATGTGGCAGCCCAAGGGAGAAATTGCAAGGAAAACAAAGGAAGCTTCAGACTGCTCCTCAAAGCAGTGATCAAGTGCAGGCAAAAGAAAACCTACCACTCAATTCCAGTGGAAACAGAGAAATAATAGGTATCCTTCTAAGTTTTCATGCAAAGGTGTAACACAGTAAGTCATAATAACACAATGTGTCAAGTTCCAGTATCAGGCAGTGAGACAACTACAAATCATCTGGACTAAGAAATGCCTTATTTAAAAGATTTGTTAAAGGTCTGAGAGCTTCTAGCTATTAGTGGCATCTAGTTTACTCATCAAGTAGTGTTTTTGGTGCCCCTTTGAAGCCAAGTGCTCAGTAAGTGCTGAAAAAACTGCCCAAAACAATTTGTCCCTCAGTAGTGTGAGGAAAAAAAAAAGTACAGTGAAATTGTTCAAGTAGCTTCATATGGTAAATGTTTGGGCTATTGACATTTTATTGCACAACCCCTTCCATCAGCTTCCTAGCAGAAGGACGTACATCAAATAAAATGCTTTATGCCTTGGAGAAAATATAAAAGGAGAGATTTTTTTCAAGTTACCTTCAAGGTGAAGGATCAAACCACAGCATTGGCTCAATCTCACAAGCAACACAGCAGGACCCTATCACAGAGTTCAAGTTTTCAAGGGAGAGTAGGAAAGTGCTATGTCTCAAGAGGGGTTTCTGTCCTGAAAACAAAGAGCCTGGTTTCTCAAAACCATCGGCCAGAAGCGTCAACACTGGGCAAACCCCCACCTCTTTCTGAGCAAGCAGCCTTGACACTGCTAAGGTTGGCACATATTAGCTCCTGTTAGGATTGCTACAGCTGGTCAGGCTTTCGGTTTTTCCCCCTTCAGCAGAAAGCTTATTTGCCTGGGCCAAAATGAGTTTTGACAAGTGCTGCTTCTGAGCATTTCTATTTGAGACTGAACTGAGCATATACTTTACGTTTTAATTTTTTTCAGACATAACTCCAGAGAGAGTAGACCAAGCTAAAAGGCAACACCTTGTAAATCAGAAAGGTTTATCTTTACTTGGAATTGGGTCAACTACAGTGGTTTAAAGCTATTTCTTAATTTCACTGTCATCCAGCCACTAGCTTTGAACTTCTTTGTTTAAAGCAAAGATACTAAGGAAGGAGCATCTTTCACAGTAACAGCGAAAAACTCAGTAAGAGCAAAAATTGCCAGGCATGTGCTTAGATGGTAGCAGGCAACAGGGACTTTAATCATCTAACTGATAAGTATTCGCTTTAAAAATTTCCATGAAAAATGAACATAAACATGGTCTCAATGTTATAATCCTTGATCACGCAAGATTCTCAGAAATGTGATGATGTTTCTCTTTAATGGTAACCATAAAGCAAACAAAAATTCCAAGATTGTGTGATCTGCCGATGCAGACTCTGTTTTAAAACTCTACTTTACTGTTTTGTGATTAAACCTTTCCCTCTAAATCTTGATCTTTGCAATGTGCTTTTATTTCTACTTTAACTCAGATACAGTTTCCCAAACACAAGATAAAAATTCAGCTTTCCAACAACCAGAAACAAAATCCGTCTTTTGTAATACAACCTCCTAAAGCACTTATTTAAAAGTATATGGCCACAAAGAAACCCCAAGCAAGACTGAGGAAGTTCTTCTTTCTTTATTTAGTTGTTACAAAGTAGAGAAATGTATAACTTCTTCATTGATTGTAACACTTCTCAAGAAAAGCAGGTTTTTTTTCCTGTGGTAAAGGAACACATTTCTAAATTAAGAAACACTAAATGGTGAAAATCATTTACAGTCCCCACTTTACCTAGACTCTAGTAACTAGAGTGCTGAGTCATAAATTAAACTGGTGCTCTGACCTTTAAGGAACAACTGAGATCATAATAAACACGTCTCATATTTTCAGCTGAGTCCAAGTAAAGAGAAGTCTCACAGCTCCTTGAAAAGCCTCTGGAGATGCAATTTCTTAAAGCACACATAAAACTGATTAGTGTTCACAGTAACTAAAAACACATTAGAGAACAGACATGTTAAGAGAACAGAGATGTTAGAGAACAGAGAAAAGGACGGCCTCAATTTACTTTGAATTTGCACTATTTCCCCTCTTATATATGCTCTAAGTTAGAAAAGAACTAATACTGAAAATCAACCATGCATGTGAATAATCACCAAAAACATACAAAACAACCTGAGAATAGAGTAGACTAGACAGTACAATAGTTATGTGCTGCCATGCAAGACCTGGAATTTAATTTCTGTTTGGGAAACTATGGAGATATCTTACCTAGAAACAGTCATTTTAGCGATGTATGTCCCATGAAGGTATTCTTGGGACTTAAAAAATTACGAGGACGGAAGAGTTAGATACACCTTGCTTCAACAAACTTGTAAATGGGAATTTCTTCCCATTGTATGGCATTCTACTCATTTTCTCCTCTCTTAAGCTACATCTTACCTCAGCCCAAACAAAACCAAACGTTTTTCTCCAGAAGTCCCTCAAACCCACTATGGACCTTCCATAGTGGGAGTGCTATATTGAGGGCCAGTATATCTGTATACAAGCCTGTGCTCACACATGCCTTTCAACATCTGGTCTGTCTACATGAACTTGCACTTCATCTTTTCCAGTTCAGTAACCAACATTGTATTTCACTATACACACATAGTTACATCTGTGTAAGCAGGCAATTTATTCTTAATCATGGTGTACTACAAGCTACAGTCTTCAGAAGTATGAGTCACCTATGCTGCTAAACATATTTTATAACAAGGAGGCCTTCTTTCTTGGCTTGGCTGACGTTAAGAGGTTAACACTTCACCTGTGTGTCACTAAGCTGTAACATGTTATAGGCAATTTTCAGCCAAATGGATGTAGATAAATTCAGAAAACAAGATATAAACGCTGTCTTGAAACCCTTTCTGCATCCACAAGAAAAATTTCTCAGACAAAATCAGAAGGCTACATGATTCAGCTAAATATATGTATGTGCTGATTAACTCTAAAAGGGGGAGGGGGGGAAGCCCAGGCCTGCTCCCTGCTCGTCTGTGAGCTGGTTCAGTTTGCTAAGCCAGGGAATTAATAATACAGAGCTGGTGAACTGAAACTGCTCCCAAAGGGATGTGATGTGTGCTGGAGATGGGTAAGGACACACACCCCACCCTCCAGGCAGCAGCCAGGGTTTTTGCTCAGGAATGGAGCTAAACAGCACCATAAAAGAATCCAGTTTCAATTGGGGAAAAAAAAACAAAACAAAAAAGGTGTCCAAGCAGATGTCACAGCGTATAATGAACATCAGATCATTTAGGTCACTAGATCATGTAGATCATTTTAGGTGCTTCTCATTGGCCTTTCCACCTCACTAAGTCATCAGCTAGACTGCAGACTCCCAGGAACACAGGTCATTAAAACAGGAATGATAAGAAGTATCAAATACTTGAGGCATTAATAGTAATAACAAGAAACAGAAACAAAACAATAGACATCAATAAACACTGAATATTGCCACAGCTCTCTGTTTGACTAAATGTAAAACATGTTATTTACGCTTTGTAATTGGGTTATGAAGCACTTTCACTCTTGCTTCTGAATCCAAAATTGCAGCCTTCTAAATCTGCAGTTTGAAATGTGTCTCAGCGGCTGTAGCAAGCTCACCAAAAGAGTTCACTCTTGTCTCACGTGGTGAATCATGTGCCAGCCCTGGCATGGCATGGAAATGAACTCATTGACCTCTTCGGGTTTTCCCCTTTCTTTTCCCTCATCTTTAATGCGGATATCGAGCTCAGAGGGAGCAGCAGGCAGGAGATTGCGCTGTACTTTCACAATGGGAAAGAAGCCAAAATACAGGCACAATGCCTGGATTCAGCAGTTTCAGGCAAACGCAGAACTGCATACATCCTCCTCCGGGAAGAACACTTTCCACCACCACTTTAACAGGAAACCTAGCTCAAAGCCAAGGGTGGGCTATCCCCTCATTCACTTTTCACACCTGGCTATTGAAGCTATTCCCCCACAAGAAAGATTTTCCTGTTAGAGAAGCTTCCAAAATTGCTTAAGAGCAATTTGCTTTGGTTTGTTATGATGATTTAATTCTGTAATAATCTGAATATTACATGTCGTGCTTATTGGTCTTTAATATTGGGCTTTTTCTGCTGAAGATTTTGGTAAAAAAACCTGTACATACTCAGAAAATATTAAAGGAAGAAAATGAACATAGCATTAGTCAGTAAAACAGAGGTATATATACTAAAATGTCTCAAAGTTCATAGTGTATTCATTTTCTGCCTGAAAATGGATCCCACTGATACTGCCTGTACATGCTTAATTGCAATTTTCTTTATGTTTCACCTACCCTTTCCTTAGTTAGTCTCTCCTTAGCTGCTTACAACACAGACAAATTACTTGGTACAATCTGAAGCTCTCCTCTTTCCTCTCAAATCCAAAACAAATTTCTCTGACTAGTTGGCAGAAAATAAATTTAGATGTGTTCAAGTTCTCACATTCCATATGAACAAATACATCCTTAGGACAAGACTGCACATGCCTCTAGAGAGGAGAAGCACAAGATTCAGAACTCAAGGAGGAGCAGCCAGAAGCATCTTTAAGTCTCTCTCAATGTGTGGCTGCTCTTGGGAACTACAGCAGCTTCAGACACAGCTCATTCAAGGGCCTTAAGAAAAGCAGACTTTGACTCTCCCCAGCCTACCCTCTTCTGGCCTTCCCTCAAGCCCAGGCCAATGTTTAATTAGCATTAATTTTATTGACTAATATTCCAGTAAAACTGAGAATCACTGCTATTTTTTTTAATATGCCAGATCAAGACTTAAAACAGATATTTTGCCTAAGATTTTATGAGAAGCCTGTGGCATAAACCAAACGAAAACAGGAATGTAAAGAATATTTTGAAAACAAAGTCTGCTTCTCCTCATCTAGTAGCCTTTGATTATGATTCTGCCTTACACTACAAGACATCTGAGCATGTGTCAAGAGTGGGCAGAGAAAGGGATGAGATTTTGACCACGTGACTGGCATACAGCCAGCTCTGTGACATGGACTACTATGACACAGTGGCAGAATATGAAGTCACAGCATATGATCCTCCTCTGTCCCTGGACAAACTGTGAAACCAGGAGAGTTTTGGCAGAGCTGAGGTTTCATGCACTGTCATAAATATAGGTTTGCCTAAAGAAACATTCTGGCTCTGTGCTGTCACAGTTAGGTATCCAGGCTAGCTGGCATCTTCTTTCTTCATCCCAAAATCAGATTCACAATATCTTAAATATTTTTAAAAATATTTGCTAGAACATAGAATTGCCCATTTGCAACAGCATATTGTTGAGAAATGTGAGGCTATCACCTAAAATCTTTGTTCCAGGCCACTAACTCTTTCTTAGCAGTTCAGAAAACAAAACAAAATAATCATGTTTAAGACCCAAGGGGACATTCTTTCCTATAGAAACTAGTAGTTCTTGGCTGGCAAAGAATAAACTTGCATTTTCTTAGTGTTTCTCAAAACAGGGAGAGGGGAAAGAGGAGATGGAAGGAAGGGAGAGGATTAATCAAGATAAAGCTGGCTGATGTTTATATTCTGAAACAAAGGGGAATAATAATCCAAGAAGATATATTACATGACAAAGATGGGAAGTAACTTGCTACATCGCAGAATTATCGGAGCCACATCCCAGCCGTAAGAGGCACAAACACAGATACAAACACAGATTATTTGAAATGAGGTTACTAGTGTTTCACTGTTAGGGAAATAGGGGAAGCAAAGAAGGAAGTAAAAACTAAAAACATTGTTTGTTTTGAAGATACTATATTTTGACAAGTCTGAGGAAAGGCTGTCAAAAGAGGAAAGCTGTATATCCTGACACTAATGGACTCTATGAATAACTTACAGACAAGATGATTCTGATCATGTTTGTTTTTATATGAGGCAAAAACTCATTTGCTACTCATATTGCCCTAGTTTGAAGTTGTGTCTATAACAACAAATATGACACAATGAAAAACTGCTAAGATTCAGTGAGCTACAGAATGTCCTTCCTGCTCACCCTGGCTCACTTTTCACTTCGAAACGTAAAAGGAATGTCATGCATTTGTAAACTATGTCTGGGAGCAAAGCCTCAAGTATCATGAATAAAAACACTCAAGTTCTACACTATACCAGTAAAAATGCTACGTGACTTCTATTGAAGCACAAGCTCAGATGTTTCTAAATACAGATGGTATCCATCATATGAAGGAAGAACATTAATTATTGCATTTGACATCTTTCTTGGGAACTGCACCCCTCCTCACTGAGCAGAACAAAGTCTCTGGCACACTAGAAGTTGCCAAGACTTTCTGCTTTACGTTCTCAATGCAATGCATATTCTCTATGGAAGGAGGAAAACAAGAAAGGGAAAAATTTGCAAAGCAACCCTCTCTTCTGTATCCTACACCAATTGATTTCTCATCTCAGTTTTTAATACTGACTCTTACTGTAACCACGTTTCCAGGCAATTATATATTGATATACATATTGACAAGTCAGTTTTTCACTTGTATACAATAAATATTTCTTAAAATTGCTACTTGCAGGTTGGCCATTTGCAGCTTCTGTTCGAAAGAGCAAGCTGTAAACAGTGTGCTCAAAGGCACCTGACTGGGTCTCACTGACCTGTTGCTCTGTTCTGCTTATATGTCCTGGCTCTAACCTGGCCGTGTAAGGGAACAAGGTAAAAGTCCACATGAACCTGATAATTTCTCCTGGAAACAAGCTATACCCTGAGAAATCAAGGGTCTGCAATTGTTGTGGTGTGGGCACTTCCTTCTATCCAGGGGATAACTATTCTATCACTTCACCAAAATAAAGCCTGAAAGAACCATGAATTATTGATTTAGGGCAATGGGGTAAAGGACTCCATCTCACATTCCACAGCTCACACATACAACTGTTTTCTAGGTGTCCATGTCATGGTAAACTCTGAGCTTGTTCCTCTGTATAAAGTTACAGTTCTTAAGACTGGTTTTCCTACTTATCATTCCAAGTATCTGTTTGCTGTACCATCAGGTAATATGGCATGGCAAAAGCTGTCAGAGCTTTTCAGCGTAACCAAGGGAATGAAAACATACCTCTTTTCAAATTAATACATACCAGCTACAAGGGAACAATGTCAGTATTTTAGCACAGTGTCACGGACTCTACAAGAGAAAGGATGCAGTTAGACAAGGTCTAGAACTTTGACAGGTGCAACAATGGCTACACAGTCACCATTGCCAGACAGAGCAACACCCAAGTATTTAAAAGCTGAACATCCACGTTGGTTTTGTTGGGTTTTTTTTTTTTTTTCTGTCTTCTCCTTAGTGTTTAAAAAGCAGCTTATTGTCTGGGTTTTTCTGTTTACAACTGTGCATCTGTGTATGTGTATGACAATAGGAATTCTCAGAGCAAGCCAAACTGAGAAAGATGGATTGGTCTGATGTCTGGTCATTCATGGGTGTGTCCACACCAGTCCTGTGGTTCAGAACAGTGGTGTGTTACAGTGGCAAATCTCTCCATCTTCTCTGAGCTTTGGTTTGGATTGTAGAGCACCCTTCTGTGCTCACATGATGGATTCTTTTCATATGAAACTAAACCTGAAGATGTGCTCCAACTGCTAAAAGGCATTTGGGCCACGTGACCAGCTTACAGCCTGTCTGGAATAAAGGCCCATAATGCCTACAGCAGGACCAAATCTCCCCCACCAGCTTCTACTCCACAAAGCTGTTCCTACCACACTATTTGCTAGTATAGACATGTCTGTGTCAAAAATAATGTTCCTGTTCCTTGGAAAGTTTGTCTTCTATAGGCACAATCTTACCTCCATCTGGTATCTTTATTTCAGACAGACACATTTCTGTGGAAGCCCATGAAAGCAGAAAGATAAGACAGATTTTCCCAGCTGTACAGCAGCACAGATGTTTTGAAAATTTGATTCCCCAGACTGGGGAAGTGGGGGCACAAGAAGGAGATCACCAAATGATGCTGTTCGTGGTACACAGCAGTGGCAGGCACAGGGATGATCAGAGTTTGGGATGCACTGAGGCTCCACATCCCACAATACTGGTGATGTATTCAAATGAGTTAATAATGAAGCCCTCGGCCTACAACCTGCAATGTTGGCACAGGTCTTCTCGGCAGCTGATAGATACTCATTTTTTGACATATTGATTACTGGGGATGTATCACATACAGCAGATGCCACATTTGAATCATTGCTGCTTTGCAAGAGGCAAACCTTGATTTAGTTTAAGTTTTAACTGATACTTTGTGACACAGCTTCTAATTTAGATTACACCATGGAACTATTACAGTAATCAAAAGTAAATACCAGAAAAATATTAAAATTCAAAGGCAAGATGTAACAAATAGGAGAACTGGAAAAGATGACTGAAGAGGCTTTGTAGCAGTTGAGATGAGGCTGAGAAACCTGCAAACCCTCATAAAGTAATGGTAAGCTATTTTTCCTTAACCATCTCTTCCCTCTTTCTATCCTCAGTCTCCCTGGATTATTTACTGGTTCAAACAAAATCTGATGTTATTTCTACTCACTGCTTCAAACTGTTTATAAGTATCAGTCTACATTGCTGAAATTTATCATTTACATATTCAGAAATATACATACATGTCTACTGTGTGTATTCTTTAAAATTTCTCACAAAGGGTTTCTCTAACCTTTACCAAAACAATTGGATTGACTTAACTGCACTACTTAGGGTACTCAAATTCTGACTACTAATTTTTAGGAAGTCTTATTTTTTACCACTGGAATCACATCTTTATATAGAAATCAATGCATGACCCACCCTACCCAGCAAATGGTAAAGTACTACAGAGTGCATTTCTTGAACTGAATTGTTCTGAACACCAATAGAGACTAATGGACAAACAGGGCAAAAGACAATTAATGCTAATGCAACTGCATAAACGATGATAAAGTAGCTGACTACTCAAGATCTACCATTAATCTGTCTTTTTTGCTCTTTTTGGGCACTCACTATAATCTAGAAAAATAAACATGTTGTCTTGGTGACCCTAAGTGAAGTTACAAGAAGGGTGTAAGAGAAATTCTGCAAGATCAAAAGTAAAAACTATTTAAGACAGTGACACAATAACGAAAAGTAATATGGCAACTGAAACACAGACATGAATTGCTCAGATTTCATGTGGCTACCAAGATTGTAGTGCAACTAGCAGCAAATAGTGGAGAGATCAGAAAGCTATGCAAGATCAGGGTGCATTAAGAGACAATAATCAGTGAAAAAGCCACAAGCTTGCACTGCCACAAGCAGAAAGCTCTTTGCAGGACATGTCTGTATTAGAGACAGGAACCAGACTGTGTAGCTTAACATTACTAGAAAGGACTGGGGCAGATTCAATTACAAAAATCTGACCGTAAAATGAGATGTTCTCACTACGCTGATACATGTCGTACCAAGATGTTCCCTGGAAAGCTGGACAACATTCATGCATAAATAATTTTTTTTATAAGTTTGGGGACAGAATCTCCACAAAAAGGTACGTTCTGTGCCTCATCCAAACTAGAATAGGGTCAAGCAGCTGAGGATTGTAGAACGGGTTATCTGAAGTCAGGCAATCCAGTTGAGGCATGTCCACCCAGGTCAGATGACACATCAATCTAAAAGGGGGCACATGCAAGGCTGTTAGTTCATGGCTCTTGTCCTGAATTTACTGACAGGTGGCTAGAAATAATGTATGACCTATATTATTTTCCCAGTATAGTGGGAGGTGTCACTCTAAAACCCTTAAAAGAGATTATGCAGCTGCTATAAAATCTTGGAAGGAACTGGCAAATTTGAGTAGGAAAAGAGGTAGGTAGCTGGCAAGGTTAGAGTAATTTCTAAAAGTGGATTTGATTGTGAAATTTTGTGATAGCTGTGCAGACTAAAATTCCTTCTGTCCAGAAAAATCACAACAGCTCACGTGCACTCACTGTATTTACTTTAAAATGACTAAGACTGGGAGTTTTGCACAGTGATGAGCTAATAAATGAGCACATCATGGAAACAGCCTTTTCCAACCTTCCTGTACTTCCTGCATAGAATTATCCTTTTCCTTTTTGTTGTTACCAAATGAGGACCCTGCTGGACAGGTACTATCACTCAGACCCAGGGCAAAAAACTAAGGAAAGCAGTTAAACACTGTCCACCAACAACTTCAGAGAAGCCGGGCACCAGTTATTCTCACACCAGACACTGCAGGGTTGCTGTAAGAGGTGTGGGTTGTTTTTTTTTTTTTCTTCATATTTGCAAAATGTGATGTTTTTTGCTACAGGTTCAAAAACTATTAGCACTGTGGTTAGAAGCAATCTGTAGATCATTTGTACAATCACAGTTTTCTATTAAGGGGTAAAAGAAGGGCAGCGAACAGCTCTATATTCACAGGTACAAAGCTGTGAATGAAGGACAGCTGACAGCAAATTTTAGAAATTAGAAGTAAAAAAGAGTTTATACGGATTTGTATTTCATTTATGATATTCTCTGGGACAGTGCATACATTGGAGATCATCCCAAAGTACTACTACTTGTTCAACAGAAAAACAATACACACCCCCAAGAATATGTTAAAAAATGTGCTGACTGGGGGAGGGGCTGGGGGTGGAGGAGAGAGAAGAAAAGAATTTTGCTCTTAAAATCTAATCACCAAAACTGTATTTTCAGTGGTGGTACAGTCTCAAAGGACTCCTCCCTCAATCTTGTTCCTGGCAGAAGCCAGCAGAAAACACTATAGGGCATTTTCTGCTCAGAAAGAAAAAATCGAAAAGGCATAGCCACATTACTTGTGAAGTGACTACTAAAAACAAGGGAGGATGAAACACAAGCACCAAGCTTTTACAATGATCTTGTAATAGCAGCAAATATCTGGCTACATTTCAGCTCCAACAATTGGAGCTGCAGTCCCACCTCGGCAGAAGTGAAAAATACATGCAAGTAAGTGCCAACTGAGTTTCAGTCTCAAATACTTCAGTATTTCCTACCCTGAAGGACATTTTGAACTGCAGTGGTGGTAAAAGTCTTCCTGCATGAAATCCTTAAGGCTCCTTTACAACAACCCCATTTACTAGGGAAACAGAGAAGTGTCTGTATTTTAGCAAAACAACCTGTTTTCCAAGTTCTAAAAATAGAAAAGAAAAAAAAAATTAGAAGTGTCTGTCATTTTGAAACCACTCACAAGCATTTCATCCTAAGCAACACAGCCTCCCCCCTTGCTAAAAATAAAACAGTACATTACAGCAACATTTTTTGCTGGCTTCAGCCAAGGATTTGAAAACCTCCCCTCAGCCCAGACAGGCCGTAAGCTATGAGTCAGCACTTCTCAGCATTTCTGGAAATTCCTCAGCAGAGCATCCACCCTGTAGCAGGAAGCTGCTGTTCACTTCAGTCGGTACCAGGAAATGGATGTGTGCTCATGGGCCTCACCTGACCCGGGCCAGAGCCCAAGGAAACTTCCCCAAAACTACCAAACGTTCCCCATCTCACCAGCTTCCTGCAACACCACCAAATACACTGCCTGAGAACAACCTTGGTAGCTCCACCCAAATACAACTTTGTACAGTGTCAATGAACAAGAAAATAAAGGATGAATTAAGAAAAAAAAAAAAAACCAAAAAAAAAACAAAAACATCCATCATGCTGGACAAGGGCAAGTTTCTCTGGTGCAACTTTATTGGTATGGCCTCTCCCAGCCTTAATCCAGAGGCAGTTCAGCTCCACCAGCCCTTGACAGGATCTGTGCCATGCCCAAGGAAGCTGGAATTCATACAAAACAGCCATGCCCCACCATGAAAAGAGCAGGTTTCTGGTGCTTACAGAGAAGATGATTCTTTCCCCTTTCAAGTGGACAAAGAAGGCACAGATTCAGGGCATTGCCACACTTGTGAATTGAAGGGACACATGGCACAGCTCCGTCCCTCCCTCCAACAGTCCTTGCTTCACACAGAAAATCTTGTGATCTGCATACAACAGAGCCCAAGGATGGGAGGAGGATCTATGCCTGTCTGGGGGATACCCCAAATCTACCTGTGCTTGTACAGGCTATGGTGTTGTCAGGTATCTCATCCCCACTGAGACACAAACCAGAAGTCCCCATGGAAGCTCTTGGTGCTCAGTACTCCCAAATGTGCAGCACCGCCAAGGCAGGGACACTGCTCTTGAAACGGAGATGTAACACACACATGGGTCCATCTAAGGATGTAAAGCAGCTTTTTCACAAGCACTGCCTGTGGTGAGTGCAATTCCTCCTTTACTCATCTCGGACTGAGTATCTACTCTTGTTTTGCTTTAAACACAAGGCTTTGACAGGGACTTTAAAGAGGGAGAGTTAAGGGAATAGGAAGTACTTTGTGAGCAGCAGTAATTGCACGTTCTGACCTCTCCAGCTTACATCATGCGCGTTATCCAACAACCACAAATCAAGAAGGAAACCAAATTTCAAGACAACAATTTTCAGCACAACATATATGTTAAAACTAACAGAACAAGACAAATGCTGACATTTCCCTGCTTGTTTCTTGCTTTCATATATATAGCTATACTCCCATAAAAATCCTGTTTGTTTTTGGTTTTTTTAAATGGATATTTGTATAAAGGAAGCTGCCTAAAGTCGGGGACAAAAAAAAATAAAATGTTTTTCTCAACTGTTTTTTAATACGGAGCAATGAGATTAAAGCGAGGCAGACAGCCAAATACCTCAGCCATCACAGTCATTAATAAACGCATTTAACATTCGTGCAGCTTTCGAATGCAGAACATCTGGTTCCAATTCCCAATCTGGCTTTTAATAAAAGTGCCTCCCCCACAATACTTTTATTATAAAGTGTTCTTTTCCTCTGCGCGCTCTCAATGCCCCCCCCCCCCCCCCTCCCGCCACCACTTTTTTCTCTTTTTTTTTTTTTTTTTTCTTTCTTTTTGGAAGCGGCTGTTCCTTCCTTCTTGCTGGAAGCCACCTGACCACTGCCAGGAAGAGGAATGCAAAACATTCCCAGGAGCAGCTCCTGACGTCAGGGCGGCAGCATTCCTCCTCCTCCTCCTCCTCCTCCTCCTCCTCCTCCTCCTGCTCCTCCTGCCGCGGCCGGGCCCGGAAAGTCCAGGGCTGGTCCCGCCGCCGGCTCGTGCCCCGCTCCCGGGATTTTCCTGCTCTCCCCACAAACCCTGAGCCAGAACACACCTGGGATGGGGCTCACGCTGCACCACAGCCGCTCCGTCCCCATGTGTCCCTGTATCCCATGTATTCCACTAAAACAGGAGTCTGTGCTTCGGATAAACTTCACACACACCACCCTCCCCTCCTCCCCCGCCCTTAAATCAGCTTAGGCGCTGACTTTGGCGATTCTTTCCCTTTACTTCTGATTTCTTCACTCGAAGGCAGGCGGCAGAAGGGTGCCAAGGAAAACAGGGACACGCTGCTGCAGGGTGGGTTGTTTTTTCACTGCTAAGACATTCACGAGAGACATAACATGATACCAAGGCAGGCAGCCTGTATCCAACACAGATCGTTTCCATTTCCTTCTTTCTTCATTCAGTATCTACCCTCTAACACACCACAGAGTGGGACTTCAATCCTTCACCTCTCTAATTTCAGTTATGAGAATACACTGCTAAATGGCATTATTTTATTCTACTCTTGAACTAGCTGGTAGCTAAAACTACACAAAAGAGATTCTAGGTTGAGTTGCAGCCCTTGAGCTTACTCCTTTCAACAAGTGTTTAGTCCACTTAGTCCAACATTTCTGGGACCTGTATTATAAAAATTCTATAAAATGTTTTGCCTGGAAAAAAGGGATCTCTGCATATTTTAGTCAACCACTATATCAAAGACAGTGTCAAAAAACACCCTGTAGTTGCTACCAGATCCATGAAAAAACTGAGAGTATCTTAATTCCACCGTGCCAAGGGAGCAGGATGGTAGGCTAGGAAATATGGGGGTGAGGAAAGTATGGAAATACCTTCATTTCTAGAGGATAAAAAGAAAGACCTCTTCAATAGACACCTTTTCATTTCATGTTTCTAATTGTTAATAGGAAATGTAAAATACATCATCTCACCACTCCAAAACCAACAAAACCCTAATGTATAGATGTTAGTTTAATCATAACTTTCTGGGAAATACAAAGGAAGCCAAAATTTATCCTGAATAGCTAAGGCGTATGACTGGTGGTAGTAAAGTGTTCACATATATCACTTTCCCCAAAATATTTACATAATATATACAAATTTCTCAATGTTGACTGACCACAATGAAAAAAATAAAGATCTGGAAAGGCTAAGCAGGACAGTTGCATTACTTTCAATATTAATCATAATTAATCAGCTGTTAGGGTTATACTGTCTGTGCAGCTGCAGTTCTACACATGAAGATCCAGATGAGCCCAAAACTTGTAGATCATCTCTCAGTTCCAGTTCCTCAGCTTCTCATTCCATCTGTGGCAATTTAAGAAATAAAAACATGTTTGGGTTTTCTTCTAGTGTAAGGACTTGTTACTAAAAGGTCAGACAAGTGTCTGCCCTCTGACCAACCTCATGCCACCTACAACTTTTTTAGGGAAACCTGCTCCCTGAAGAACCACAGGCTAAGTAAACACACCACTTTCCTGGTAAGAACATCCTCCAAGTGTTCTTGCCTTTGTTACACCAGCTGGCCACATCTGACCATCTAGAAAACCCAAAACCATCTTTTTTGCGCTCTTCTCCAGAGGTCATGCATATTCCAGTGACCAACAAACCAGCATTGTTCAGAAAGCTGACAATGACACATCAATTTTATTTCACAAAACGTGATAGGGCCCTGAAAAATCAACAGCCAGCTGGCTGAAAACCCAGCTGGTCTGTATTTTAATATATGCACCTAAAAACTTTAACTGAAGTTCACTGGTGTCAACAGCTAGCCATCAGTATACATAAATATTAAAAATAATACCTTTTTTTATATTTTGCAACAAAGTGAGAAAAAAAGTACAAGACATTTCTATCACTAAAACACAGAAGTAAGAAGAAATGTAATAAAAATATATTACCTAAAAACAAAAAGGTAGTGGCTCAGTAGAACTGGTCAATTTCCTAAGCTTAATAGCAAAGAAAGTGAAATATGTCCTTAGTGCTTTCTGAAATTTAGCCAAGCTAAGGTGGCCTGCAACCACTGAAGAATACTATACATTTTATAGTGCTTGATATTTTCCTCCATTTTCTATTTTTTATTTCATACTACATGTAAAGCTAGAGATACAAAATGTTTTTTTCAGCTAAAAAAATTTCCCTTTTTTTCTTCAGATTTTTTTTTAATTTCATCTTATCAAAATGTAAATACATGCAAATCAATACCAGGTCACTTCTGAAAAGTAGACCTTAGAACTTCTGAAAGATGAACTTTTAAAAATGATTGACAATTTAATCCCTACTATTGAATTTTGGATGGAGATTAGAACAGGCATGGCATACAGAAGTGATGAGAACTGGGGTGTGTTCTCACCTTCCCCGAAGATTAAATTCATTCTCTTCTCTTGTGTTTTAGCTGCTTACTCATTCTATTATTCTTTTATCACCAGAAATAACATTGGGATGCCAAAGGCATGAACGAAGTCACAGCAAGAACTTCCTTCCATGCATAGTACTCAGAATAAACTTCAGGTGTGTTTTCAGGAGGCTGCTTCACAAACCTGTGATTCACAAGCCTTGTCCCAGGCACGCATTGCCATTCAGTCACGGCAACTTTCTCTTGTCAAAATCTGGCTAGTGCTTTAATCTTCACAGATGAAATGGACACTAGATTGGAAATCTAGCCTCAGAAGACTACAAATACTTAAAAGATTAATTTTCAGCAAAAATCCTACAAGAAGTGACGTATTTGCTCTGGCAGAACCACAGCAGTTCACTTGAGTTCTAGAGGCAGAAGCCACTTTCTTTACCTTACAGAAAAGGGTTAAATTCATCAGTAAAAAGGTTTAGAAAACAATGGGTGCAGAGAAAAAAAGACCAGAAAATTGAGTAATACCCAGAGATCACTAAGAAAAATATATCAACTCTCTTTTCCTGGTTACTTTTTCATATCTTTCTTGCTTAGATCGCCATTCAAGCGGACAGCTTTTTCTCCAAGTCTAAAATTTCAATTGATATCAATCAATGTGCCCTGTGACACCTGAAATACTGTTAACTGCAAAGCATCAGAAGCAGGGGGAAAAAACCCCACCTTAATTTCACAGGTTCACTTTTTCATCTGGCAAGCGAAACAGCCCAGACTCCAGGTGCTAATGATGCACAGCCCCACCTACAGAGGGCTAAGCCAAGAGCCTCCTGAGAACCAAACTCGCCCTGAGGTTTTGGAAGGCCGCTCTGGGAGAAGGCGTGATTTTCTTCACGGCTTCTCACCTTCACACACAACCTACACAAACTCTGTTTTGAAGCCTGCTCAAACTTTTTTGAGGTATGTACCCTGTTCTTATCCCTGGTGTTTTCCTCTCACACATCTCTGTTTTCTGCTTCTGGCTGGGCCTGGCAGTGGAAGTGCTGAACAAAAGGAGTGGATCTACCTCCTTGCTGACTCAGATATGAGAGCCCGTGCTCATCAGATTTTGCTGCTGCATTCCAGATTTCGGTACCCAAAAAAATTCAGATGCTTATCTAAACTAAACTTCCTGAGGGTGAACTATCCCTAGCGCTAAGACACTTTGAAGGTCGATATGCACTTGAGCAGGAGACAGCACGCCAACTTGCCCTTAAAGCAGGGCCTACCTACAGAACTTCAGCTCTGTCTGCCTGGGTAAATTACCCAGTTAATTGTCTTGGCATATATATTTACATTCAGAAAAAAGAAAGGATAAGCAGAGATGAGGTCAAATTACTACACTGTTCCATGAAAATCTTTGTTTCAGGCAAATGGACTTCAGAAAACTTCCTCTGTCGTGTAAAATGGAACCATATGTACATAACTTTGTAGAGTCATTTGGATGTTAGGTTTATTAATATAATTTTGTTACTAAGCTGTTTGCCTTTTTAGGCTCCTAATAGCTATGAGGGCTTGTTAACAATGCTCTGAAATCACAGGGAAGTATTTTCCTTTGGTCTGAAAAGAGAAAACAAAATTCCAAATGTGTTTATTTTCATGCTTTATATTGTGCGTAGCATCTAGTTCCTTTAACATGAAAATTTCATGATCACAAAGCCTTTTCTTCAGACAAATTGTTATTACTACAGTGTGAGACTGCATTACTCAGCAGTGTTTAAAGAAAGTCCCAAGGCAAAATATTTCACTTTATTCTTAAAGCAATAAGACTATTACTACAAAAAGAAATAATTACAAAAATTACAGTGGTAACAACCCACCGTATCTTAAATTCTTCTGTTTGGAGTTGGAGATTATTTTTTCCAGTTTCAATTTTGAAACTGAAAATTCTCCCACATAGCACAGCAAAACACAAAGCTTTCACTGGCTTGTCATTTGATTTGGAGAGACAGAATACAGCAGTTTCTGCCAGACTAACTGCTCAAATTCTCAACTACTTTCTGAAAGTCTTCCTTTACATTTTTTTACAACTAAGGAGTCTTTATCCATGGTTCTCCTGGACTGCTGGGCCATTTGTACAATAAAGTGAAGAGCGGTGGTAGGCAAAGTATCCATAAGTAACACATTTTGGTTCCCAGCAAACAATCTTTGCTTAACAGAGACCAAAGCAATTCTAGAGACCTTCAGTGTCTAATGCAGGGAGTAGAATGCCCAATACATGAGTTAGGAAGGAGATACACACACACACACACACACACACACACACACACACACACACCTTCCCAGTCTCAGAAGTTGTACAGCATTAGTTACCTTAGCTCTGCCTTCCGATCTTATGAAAGACAAGTAACAAGACACAAAGCCCAATGAAAATTGTCATCTGTGTTGCAAATAAAGTTAAGGAGGAAGGTGGGGGATTATAAAGTAATGTCATCCTATTTGCTCTCTGCTTACCGTAAAGTACATCAAGAATATTTAATTTTTTTCCCCACCATTTGACCTCCTAAATGGTTTAAATCTATTACATCTTGTCAGAAAAGCTTGGTAAGGAAGACAGAATGAGAGGTGAACCCAGTGATTAAATCTGTTGAAAGGTTCCATGCTAATTTAAAATCAATGATCTATTTACCAGTGCAGCATCAAGACAGTCAAGAGGAAAGGAACGGGGATAACATAAACCAAGAACTTTCTCGTACCTTCCCTCAAGGGTCAAGAATTAGCATTAGACAGAAAAAATGTTAAAAATCGCGAGACACAAAAATCTTTGAGAGAATCATTTGAAGAAGGTGAAAAGATTCACTGAGTTCGTTGAAATATAAAAACAAAAACATCCCCACCAAAGCCTGGAACAGGTCTGTTAGGCTTTCAACAGGTTAGAAGCCTGTCATAGCCAGGAGGTAGCTCTTAACATGACTGTGGCATGAAGGGAAGTTCTCTGTTTCTCCCCGGTAAGCTCAATTCAAAGCAAAGTTTGTAAACATCCCGGGGGAGCGGGCAGAAAACGACACCGGGTTTCAGAAACATTTACAAGTGTTCTTCAGAAATGAAACTTGACTTAAAGAGCTCAGTTTCGCTCTCCCGGGTGGAGGATGGGTGCCGGTGTGCAAGTTCAGAGGCAGCCAGCACGGAGAAGCCTTGCGGGGAAGGAGCAAAGCCGTGTGAGCAGCGCGGTGCCTGCCCCGTGCGCATCCCCACATCCAGCACCGAGAGCGCTCCCGGTTACTGCAAGCTGTGCAGAAGCGATGGCGCACAAACCCGAACGAATCCCCCTGCTGCAGGCTCTTATTTCACAGACGTGGAGCTTTGACGCCAGAGAAAGCAGTGGACAAACACGCTCTGCGGCTGTCTCGGTGAGATCAGCTCCTCTGGGCTCCTGCTGACAACATTGCCACCTTCCGCAGCCGCCGGGAAGGGCACGGACCTGCGGCCGGGGGGCTCGGGCACTCTCCCACCGCCCCGGGAATCGCCGCCGAGATGCTGTTTAGGAAGGTGCTTCCCCATCACTGCCCTTTGTAACCACCCTGATAACTCAGAATCATTTATTTCCGAAGCCTGTGATTGAATCGATGCACAGTCCCAAGAAGTGGCGTGGTACGGCGGAGCCGCACACACGGACGGGAAACGCGACAAAGGGATCGCGTTCTGCACCGCATCTACAACATGCTAGTGAAGGCACCGCCAGCCTGACTGCTCGTGTCACCTCCAAAACAGCTGAGGAAGCTGAGAAAGTCAAAGCAGAAGTTTAAGGGAGGCAAATATCGATGTCTCCATGCCCGGACCTGAGGGCATCTCATTCCACACTCCAGCCCTGACGGCACTGGACTGCCGTCGTGCCCCTTTCAATGAAAGCGGCAACAAAACACATGCACTACCCTGCCTTCTACATACCTATAATGTCAATATCTGCATTTTAACCTAAGTTTTAACATCTGATGAGGTTGTACGTTAAAAGGCTGTGTTTCATCTTGCTAGCTTGCAGGGAAGTATTTTCCTCCAAACCACATACAAGAACTAACTATACAGTTCGTGTATAGTTAATAAAGGAGTAGCTTTATATTAGCAGTTAAAATACAATTAGTAATAAATCCAATATGTTAACCAATATATTTAGTGCACATCCTGGATAGAAAATGGCTTTACTTTGACATAGCCAAAATACATCAATGGAGCTGTTAATGTGGGATAAGTACTTTCCAACCAACACAGCATCCGAAGTAATACCTACATTAATTTAGAAAATGGGTGTTCAGATTTTAATAGGTAGAGAAGGGCTTTGCATGCAAGATTACATGTATTTCCAAATTTCAGACCTCTTCTAGGAAGGCAGTCTTCAATATGTAAGGCTTTGCCAAAGAACAATATTCATGATCAGAGGTTAAGAATCCCAACCAATTAACTGGAACACACAGGAGAAGAATATTTTTGTATGTAGTCTAATCTAAAAAATAAATAGACATAAAACTTTCTCGCTCCCCTCTCCAGAAAAGGTATAATTTATATTTGGATTGTGGAAATAACTTCTCCCCCTGGTTTTCTCCTCTAACTGTGTTTAGGGCAGTTTCAGGGTAACCAGTAAACCTACTACGATTCCATTGCTTCCTAAGTAAGCATCAGTCCTCAAAAATCAAGAAATTGCAGTTGCAACTGAAGTGATTTACAACCAAAAGCGATTCTCAAGACTCTTCTAGAAGCTGATCATGTAGTATGTTGAAGCTTGTTTTTAAAGTGGGTTTGCTTTTGAGTACAGCTAGAAAACACGTCCCTGCTGTACAGCAAGAGTCAAAAGCAAACTCCTTGGGTCAAATACCTCACAGCAAAATTAGACAATCACCTCATGCAGGACTCCTCAAACTGTAAACCACAGGAGGCTGAAAAAAGACAAAGGAAATATCGGACAACTTATTTGGTTTTCTATGAGAGATGGAAGGTAAGAAATATTTCAGAATATAATAAAAAACAGTCCTATGTTGTATAAAATAATTTGAAGAATGATTATTACACATATATACTGTAAATCTGAGCTCCTTTAAGTCTACATACCCTGTAAGCTCCAGTGACAGCCCATACCAATAAAATTTATCTCTTCCTCAATCTGTACATTCACAATGCATAAAACAGTACCAGCTCTATTAAATTAATATTTATGACAAGCTCAATGAACCAGAAGACAAGCAGTATTTGCTAAGGCACACATGTAATGTACAAATCTCACATAGTTGCCCATGTTTCTCAAAACTGAACCTCAGCTTGGAGGAGAAATTTGTTTTTGGGAAACACGAAAGACAGACATGCTGTGCCACGCTGGGAAGATAAACAAAAACACAAATACAATCAATGTAATTTATGGTTTTATACTGAACCTTAAGTGTTCTCAAGTTCAGCGTGTGCATGCAGCACTGTGAATACACTGCCAGGTTTTTTTTTGGGAGTAGTTATGATTCTCAATGTCTGTCCCAACAATATCTCAGAGTACCTCAGGATATTTCTTCACAGCCTTAGTTCACATTTCAAGGGATTAGCTGGAGATGCTGACAGACTTGGGTTTGCACTAACAGACGTGCTGTGAACAGCAGCAGTGTCAAGGTGGTCATGCAGTCCTGTTTTTTATGACAGCCAAGGACCTTGGACTGACTGTGGACAATAACTCCCAGGAAGACCATGCAAAAGTCCACCACCGTGATCTGTTCAACAGCAAACATGTGCTGCTTATTGACAAAAACAAAAAACCAAGACACAGAAAAGGGGAAGATAACTGTCAAAACAAAACACCAAGAAAACATCAACAAAAAAAAAAAATCCACAGAAACATTCACTAGGCTTCTTTATTTTTAACTCTTTAACTCTTTTACCAAGGAAAGAGAAAACAGGTAACGTTTCAGAAGTCCAAAGAGGTTAAAGAAAGAGCAAAAATCCACCAAAACGAACAAAAAAACCCTATACACACAACAACCTCCCCCCTTCCCACATACTGCCAAGTAATGATTTTTTTCTCTTGGAGCCACATCAGTGATTTGGCTTTCCAAACACAAATCCCCCAAAGGTAAAATTAGTGGTTGTACAGGACTTCTAATGCTCTAAATATTGTTCCCATACTTCTGATTGGAGAAACTTGGTGTTCCAAAATGCTGTACTGGGGCAGTAACTAGAGGAGTACTTTTTCAAGACATCTCAGGACACTGTCAAAGAAGCCTACCAGTCAGGGAGAAGTAATACATTGCAATCTGCACAGTGAATGTTGACTCAGAAGGCTGTTAGGAAGAGAAGCTTCATCAAACACACAAAAGGCTACACTGAATGTTTCACAGCTGAACTGTTTCATATACCAAAGTACATTCTTCTGCCAAAAATACATAAAACCATGGGTATTTTTTCCACGAGCTTTTACTGAAAGGGAAGTAATGTGCCTGGTAGAAGTAACAGTAAAATTTGCTCTCCTCCTTGCTCTCCCATGCTCCCACCCCCCAGGATAGCTGAGATGTTTCAAATACTGTATTTTGGGTAGCAACATTCCAAATCTTTCAAATATTTGAAAGCAACATTCCCCTTTTGAAATACTTGGGGCTTTAATTACTATTTCTGCTAGGAGTACAGTAATTAACTGTTGCTTACCTACATTTAAATATGACATTCAGGAGAAGGAATCTGGCAAAGCACACCTTGATATTGTAAGGAATGACCACACAGGATAACTTGGCAAACTCACATTTTATCCATCCCTTTGCCCACACAAAATTGCCCAAGGCCACAAGCATCCTTAGCACAAAAACCCAGCGTACATCCAGAAAATATCCAGCATATTCAAACCCCAACCTAACCTCATACAGAACTGCATGGAAAAATCTTACTCCAAATACACACCTACCATTACACTACCAAATCACATCTGATAAATAAAGACAATGGCACTTGTCCTGAAAACTGCCTCTCCACAGTGAGCTATGGAAATACATTCTATTTCACGAAGTGGAAGTGCTGAACAGCAATCCAACAAGCAGAAACCATAATTTTTCAAAATGTAAGTTAAAAAGACTAGCTGATTACCGATAACCTTAAACATTTAAAGAAACCCATTCACAAAGTCAAAACTTGCTCTTCAGTGGTTAAACTACTGAAGGAATTTTGGCACATAGTCTTTTTACAAATTAAGTATTGTTTTACACGTCCCAAATCTGTTAGTCATAAACATTAGCAGAGGAATACAAATCACAACTTTTTAATAACCCTGCAGTAATTCTGAACTTGTTCATCTGAACTTATTTAGCCTGTTTTTCCTTCATGACTGGATAAAGCAGACTGCAGTGCCAGGTCTTGGCTCCATCAGTTGCTCATTAAACAAGATCTGGAATTTAGCATTGGATTGAATACACATGGGAACTCATGTGAAGCTGCTCGTATATCATTGATAGCTCTGTTGCTAACACAGAGTTTATCCAAGATGGTACATTTTTCGTTGACTTGAACAAAGCTGTTCACCATCCTCTGTTTTTGACGTCAGTGGACAACTACCCACTAACAGTATCTGTCACTACAAAATGCTTGGAATTTCCTCACTTATAAAAGCTGGAAAGTTTCAAGTACAGACTTTTCATTAAAAAACAAAACAAACCAAAACATTATTAGATTTTTCAGGATAAGATTATTTTGTGAATATTAGGAGAAGACATTTTCATTCTCACTGAATATTTTTTCCAGTAGTTTTTCAGATATAAACAACATCACTGACTGTAAGGAATGGATGTTTAGAAACAATTTTCCTATTCTGTTGCTAAAAGCTGTGGACTCAAATGTATGCTAATTCCTCAACATGGATGCACCACAGTGGGGTGCTTCAGATTTTTCAGATTAACTGGACACCACAGTTATGCCAGTAGGATCTAAGTTGGATGGTATCTATTATTTAGGAAAAATGTACAAAAACACACCCCAAGCATAAACCAGACTGTTCATCTCCCCTGCCACTTTTCCACAACTACTTTACTCTTACAAGCCTGTATTGGAAAAAGCCATCCTGGTGGAGACTCCTTCCAGAGCACAGAATGACCTCCTGAGAACAACATGCAGTGCTTCACATGGGTGAGCTCTGTGCAGGCTGCGGGGGTGTGAGGCAGGAGCACAACAACCGACTGGATGTGCCCAGTTCAAACACACATCAGGGAGACCAGAGGTATTCTACCCTGATGGAGGCTTCTGTGCTGGCAACCACGCATTTCAACCTTGATCTGAAAACCAAGCTGCTGCTTTGCAAACACACCGCTGGCGGCTGACCCCTCTGATTTGGCCGAAAGCAAACAAATGCATCATCAAACCCCCGCACCTCATTGGTACAACACAGTGGAAATTCCCCTTTTTCAGCATGTCAAGATACCATCAGCTATTAGTCCCGAGACAGGCAGTCGTGTTTAAAAATCCAGTTTTAATTTTCTACAGAACTCTGTATCTATTATCTTGGGGCTCCTGTCTTCCTGTGTTTCCATTCTTTTCTCCATGGAAACCCCTTTCACAGAGAGCAGGTTTTTCATCTCTGTTTTTCAGGGTGCTCATATTTTCTATATGGCATTTGTATAATGCCTCTATCCATGCCACACTTATAAAAATAAGCATGTCTGTCTCCCTGTGAAAGTGTGATCGTGTTACTGTGTTTATTAGACATAGCCCACATCCGAAATACCAGATATCTGTTGCTTCAGGTGGTTGTGGCAGATCACAGAAATTACATAAATGACTTATTCTCCTCTGGGAATCAAAGCTGTACAATTCTTCATTTTTCCCATTATGTATCCACCTATGAAGGAACACCACTATTCATTGATTAGATTATTAAGAAGTTGTATTGTTTTGACTTTCTACATGCAAAGTAAACAAACTCAAATAATATTAATTGCTTAATCTCTTCACTCCCAGAGATATAAAATAGCATATACTTGAGCAGCTCACAGATAAAATTCTCTCCCTTTCCATGAGAGGATGGACAAAAGAAAAATAATTTAATTTTCTAAAAGAAAAAAGGAGAAAAATCCTAAGGACTACTATGTCAAGAAAAGACAAAGCAAAAGAAGCATTGAAGAAATTATATTAAAAGCTTGCTAGGGACCACTTTCAGTTCATAGAAAGTATGTGTATTTCCGCTCTCAAAAGACAAATCAACCCTTTTGAAATTATTGCACTAGGAAACACATATCTTAACAAAACAAAAAATAAATTCTTGCAAAAACCTGCTGCTGCTTCAGCTGCTTCTGAAAGGAACTTCTATTTTCACAACTGCATGATCTCTGAGAAGCAATTCCAAGCAGATGATATGATCTGATCTTTGCTCCAAGGCCATTCCCATATGTACTTTAGAAATAGTGCCCACACTGGCTTTACAGCTCTGAAGTTTTGTAGAATTTTATCTTCTCAGTAAGCCTCGTCCCTCTTATCAGGGTTCTCCCACTCTGCTATTGTTACATTCCTTCTTTGAAGATGTTAAGGCAAAGCCAACATCTTTCCAATGAGAGGTATCTGACCGGTGATCTCCCCCCTCTCCCCTTTTTCCATCCATTTGAATATTTATATGTGTATACATAAGTGCCCAGATTTCATCAGAGGAAGATGGTGAACATTGAACAGTTGGACAAAACTGATCTATCAAGTATTCAAAGAAGCCATCTCTCTGTGCAGTAACCAGAGAAACTGAATGTATGTAAAAGATGTTTTATACACGCCTTTCCTTAATTTGAGAAAATTTAGAAGGATATAGATGCTTTCTTTACAGAGCAGCAGGAGATACTGTATTTCATTCATAAGTGAAGCCTAGATCCTGCTTTCACATGATCATTCTTGTGCTAGGGAGCTACTCTGTGAATGTTCTTAAATGTTTCCCCTGCCTGATGAGAGCAACAGTGAGAAAAGTCTCTGTCTTCATCAAATGGAAGCCAAACGCTCTTTTACATGAGCCATGCTAGCTCAAAACACCTATTTCATGTCAGCTCCTTGCATTGCTCCTGTTGTTTCTCACCCAGATGATGTAAGGCAGTGTGTTAGGTAAGACAATGCAAAAATCACACTAACATAACCATTTATCATAAATGCTGTTGTTGAGTCAACAAAACAGCCTACAGCATACCCAGGATAATTCTAAAGTAGAATACTACCTGAATCCACAAAACCAGATTGCTCCTTGTACATAAATTTCTTCAGAGCTTGCCTGCACATTTCTACAGCAAATTCCACCACTGGCCTACATTAAAGGACTTAAGATACAAGATTTCGTCCCTGTACATCAGCTGATCTACAGCAATGTTTTGTATGAGTTGTTCTTCTTGGCAGTAAATAATTCAAAGTCTTTTAAAACTCCTTCACTGAGGAGAGCCTAAATTTAGCATTATGCAAACAGAAATGAGAAGTCCACATTAAACACTTTCTCCAGGCACTGGAACACTCAAAGTTGAGTAATTATGACTCCCCGTGGTTTCACAGGTTAAGAGAAACTAAAGAACAACTTTGAAGTTGCTTGTTGATGTCACAGATTTAAGTGTTTTATGTACTTGCCATACCAAGTTCCTAAAATAAACTGTCTCAGAGAAGTTGCATGGGGAATAACGGCTATCCAGCCAAGGATCTTATTTTCTGCAGTGTTTTCAGGCAGTGTAAGAACAGAACAGAGTGGTTATGTCCCCTTCATGCTGCCCTGCCTCCAGTAACTAGCACCAAATGAACCTCCTAAACTAGAGGCTTCATACCAGACATTCACATTCAATAGGTATGGATCGATCTCTGAGCCTGTCCAAATCAAACATGATCTGTGGTTTATACTGCTGTTGCCAGGAACTCTATTAATATCACATACTTTTAGTAGTTTAGCTTCAGAAATACTTGAAAAACATTTCAAAGTTGTTAAACTTACTGGTAAGGGAAAGAATTATAATCAGCACTGTTTTCTTCAGATCAATTTATCTTGAATATTAACTAGCAGGCATATCTATGGGCAGAAGACAGGAGTATCTAAGGCAAACTGTCCATCCCCAAGCCTTGCAGTGCCAGTAGTCCAATGAATCTCTAAAAATACCAACTTTTATTACTTTCTGTTAGGTATGGTAAATTATTTCTATATTTTTTACAATGAAATAAACAGAAAAAAACCCAGGTAAGTTGAGGCCATAAAATCATCACCAGTGAAAGAGTGGAAGCTTTTGTTTCTACTCTCTCATGTCTTTGCAGGCAATCTTTACTTTTTGCTGGATATGTATTTCTGCAAAGTGAATAAAGACTTAGTAATCAATTTAATTAAACTCAGTAATAAACGTTTTTTTTTTTTCCAGGTGTTAAAAACACTTAATGATTCAGATTCAGTTTGTAAAAAATTATGAGGTGTTCACTTAAAATCTTAATCCAAGAAGTTGCTCAGGTACTGCAAAGAAAACCAAAGGCAAGCCTACACAGGCAGGGGCAGGCAGGGCTGAGTTCTTTTGCCTGTTTTGTTCCCGGCTGGCCAGACAGAAACCAGCTCCAGCCCAAAACACACAGTCGTTTTCATGTGATGTGTCCAAGCTAATAGGCCTTATTTAGATACAACACTGCAATAATACTTCCACACAGCCACAAGATCAGAGCAGGCTCCTGTCAGATGTCTCAGTGGCCAGGCAGCTGAGCTCTGTCCTCCACCGCACACGCTGGTTTGAAAGCTTTAATCTGTTTATGGGGGCTGCTTTCCCTACAGCAAGTGACAATTCTCACATCAAATCCCTTGCTTTCAAGATTGTAAATACGTACCCCAAGACACTGGACCTGAAGAAATTAATACCTAGTTACAAAGAAGTCTGGGTTCAGTCCTGGTAATTCTTGCCCTGACACAAATCTCCTCTGAAATTCAGTGGGACCATTCTCATGAACCATGTCCAATGTCCAGTGGTAAGATTCTTACGACCAGCCCCCTGACAATATTTTATTTTTGAAATTAAATTGCTTGTACTGCAGTGCTGAAGTTTCATGGGATTCTGTATGCAAACAAATACCAACAAGCATATCAGCACTTCTCTAAACACTGCTTCCTAAAGTACTTAATGCAAGTCTACTGCTGGAGATGTTTCACATACCAAGTTGTGCACTGAGTTCACAGCACATACAAGTACAGTTACAAAATCAAAGTCTAATTTTACAAAGACTCAAAAATTATGTGTTCAGTTTTTGACATGAATAATCACCTCCAGGAGCCAGCACTCTTTGTGTCTACATCTTGCTTACTTGGTTGCCTGATCAGAGAGCAAAAAGCCAAGTCACAATGTAATTCTGGAGTTTTATTTCAAAGGTAACAGGAAATTTTGCTCTCTGACATTACAGCACCAGAAGCAAGCCACTTACAAAACATCCCATCTCATCCCATTCTGTCCTGCCATACAACTGTCTCAAAACACAGGACAACAATGCACAGTGTGTTATGCTTCCAAAAACCACACAGGTAATTCAAAGATTGCCTCCCCTTGCATCTACTTTTATTTTGGTCCCTTTTGCTTCTGACTGTTACTAATAAGATACATAAGATGTTAATAAGATACATAAATATGCTTATTTCACTATGTCAGGACTAGATTTAGTTAATTTGTTTTTTTCACTAGTCACACATTTGAATTGACAGACAAGCATTTTAACAGAAACAGCATTTGTTTTTAACAACAGAAGTACAAATTCAATGCAGAGTAACAAGAACAAGAACATTTCAGCATTCAGAGCTCTCAAGTAAGAGTTTAAGAGAATAGAAGCTTGGAACTGTGATAGAGGAAACTTCCACTAAGTATACAAGTCCAATTTCCAATTAATGTAAACTATAAGTGCCAAATTATAATCTAAAACAAAAACATCCCTCATTCTCTCCCCTCCCTGCCTCCAGTAGTTTAACAGCATCCAGCCCAATTTCTTTTGAAGTTGGTTGAGTAAACAAAGAGACAACTGAGATTAAGATAATTTCAAAAATATAAAAAAATAGGACTAGAGATGAGGTATTATGCAGTTTTGTTACAATTAATTGATGTATTTATGAAGTGCCTTGAGAAACATATAAGTAAGAAAAGCAACTGTGATAATGCAGATGTATCCTCCGTCCAAACATTACGGTTTCACAAAATAACCTTTTGCCTACATGAAAAGCACATCCTACTAAAAAACCCATATAGATAAACACACATATATATATATTTAAAAAAAGCAAATAAAAGGCAGAATTTCTGGGAAGACAGACAGCTAAGCTAGGAAGCTTTCTTAAGAAATCTCAGTTTACATACATACAGGAATGAGCTTTGTGTCCAGAACATCTTAAAATTTAAACAAATGAGAAGACTACACTAGTGGAGTTGTAGATGTCTGTAGTCTGGAAAGGATCGTGTCAGTGCAGATTTACATCTTCCCAGAGCAGACATGAAACAAGCTGCAGCAGTCTGAGACTTACACATGCTAAGCATTCTACAGTAACAGCTCAGGAAATGACAGAAAGAGGAAAAAAAGAGAAAAAGTTGAATCACACCCTAATTAAAACAGTTTTTCTAGTTTGGAGACAAAAATCTTCACGTAGGTTAAGGTCTACACAGAAGGATGCAGCTGCATAAATGCAAAATCTCATGGTTTAAAAACAACAGAGGAAACCTGAAGAGAAAAACAGAACTAAGTTTGTAGGAGAGAGAAACAAGAAGAAAACAGGCAAACAAAACCAAATGTAAGGCACAAAGAAAAGCTTGTGAAGGAAAAGATAAACGAGAACAAAAAGAGGCAGTGAATCAGAATCATATCAGACTAGGACTTAATTAACATTGAATTTCATTTTCCCTTTGCAACTGATCTATTTACATCTAAACTATCAATAGCTGTATCTGCAGCCATAATAAACCCCAAATAAAATATCTTCCCATAGCTTTTGAATTGCTTCCAAAAAGAGGTAAAAACATTTCAGAAGCAAAAGATTACAAATTGGGGAACTCCGAAAAGATATGCAGCTATCAATGAGGATAAAAACCAGATACAGACCTTTGCAAAACAGGAAAAAGTATTTTGCAAAAGGATATGGTCAAACAAGAGAGCCAGCTGGAGGCTAAAACTCAGGTAATGAATGCTGAAATATATAAGAAAAGTATTTCCTCTTTTATAATTTGGGTGGATGGTAGTGAAGAGAGAAGTAATATTCCCACTTCAAAGTTCCCCTAAATTTTTATGAAGGGTAGTCCTTCCAACATACAGCCACCACCAACCAGCTACTTTACTAGAAATCTCAATTTTTTGCTACCCCTTAAAATTCAGGTAAATAATCCAATTGAGAAAATAATCACAAGTGCAGACAAAGCATTTTGAAGAGTTCCAGAAAAGGTTGTGCTTAAGAGGAACTCAGGGAACTGAAGACTGAATTCTATACAGTTAATAGAGACTTTTCCACTGAAATGTTATACCCATGCTCACAACAGATGAGCATTCCTGAAGTACTTTGCTACCAGAAAGTATGCACTTTATTGGCCTTATCATTGATAAGACATTGCTCAGGCCTTTCTAGTGCTCTAAACATGAAAATATTAAGAGAAAACACAACTGAAGCCCTGAGCAACACTAGAGGCATCATGATACACATTTAGTTGTTATCTGAGCTGTCTTGAAGGTATCTGTCAAAGTCTCTCAAGCTGCCAGAGACAGATGACCACAAGAATGCCCTGCTCTCCCATTACCCCCCAAGGTTTTTTCCTACAACAGTGCAGCCAGCACTCTACTGACCCCACTTTGTTCTGCACTGCTACAGCAAGTGTGGCCCCTTCTTCTTACTCACCATGGGGGATAGATGTGGATGACATCCTGTGGTCTGCTCTTCAGGTGAGCTGCTGTCTCTCTTGTGAAGAGGACTTTGAGAATTGGTTCCTCTGCATTGATGACAGCATCCTCGGGTGAAAGGGTAGCAGGAGACTGTTCCAGCTGCTGGCAGATGGCAACTTGTATTGTGCACTCCTCAAATATTTCTAAAATCTTCACAATTAAAACACCAGATTTATCTGGAAAGAAAGTGAAAATGAAAAATAAAAATGCAAAATCTGGATGAGGAGAAAGAAGGAAGTTCTGGCACTCCAAAGATGTGCATCCCTCTATGCTCTGCCTGACCATGATAAATCCATGTATGAGTAGAACACACAGCCTTATCGAAACACCTATGTTAAGCTTTTGCAGTAATTTTTGTTTTATCTATAGATACTATTAATTGTAAAGAAAAAATCCCACCTGCACTTCTTCCAAATACTAATGAAATCACAAACTTGCTACAAGAACCCCTCTCCCACCACACCTGAACTTTTAAATCCTGCAACTCATAGACTTTGTTCAGTCTTTTTTATTAGATACTGCAAAAAATGCATTTATTTAAAAACACAATAATCAAACATTGTGTTGAAAGTGAAGCTGAGTTTGCACTCCTTGACCTTTCTCAAAGCAGCAGCTGTCAGGAACCAAGTTAGAAGAGTACAAGGCATCTAAAAGCTGATGATTCACACTAAGGGGCAAACATGGAGAAAGGAGGAGTAAGATGCACTGCCTAAAAATAATTATTGTAAAACTGATCATCCATTTTATCTATAGGCAGTCAGGGTAGTCAGAAGGCTCTCTTGTTTTAAAGCAACATAAACAGATACAAGCATCTACACAGATTGATTCTTAGCACTTTAATCTCTGCTGAACAAGAAACTTCAACTTTGCACTGAAATGAAATTACTCCTGGGTCCCTTTGCACTCTTCACAGGGCAAGAACTACTCACACAGACCTTGGTCTGAGCTGTAAGATTATGTAAGATTTATTCTCACCTAGGCTTACTCAGATCTGGACTCTGGTCACTGAGGGGAGAATAGTTGTTACCCTGCCGAATGCTACAAACATTTAGTGGGGCAGAAAAGGGTCCCAGAGGACAAGGGCAGCAGAGTCCCAGTTCTGCTCTTTTTGATTTACAAGTTGCATTGGGAAAAACACAACATCCCAAGAAAAACAGCTGATATAAATTATTGTCTTCCCACAGCAAAGAAGAAACAGGGGAGGAACAGTGAATGTGATACTGGAACTTAACAGCAGAGCTGTACTAGTTATTTGTTTGTTTATTTTAAGGCTCATTTCACAACTGTGAATGTTTTTCCTCTGGAAAATAAATCAAAATATTTTATTTGAGTTTATGAGAAACTTTAAAAAAAATTAACCCAATGCTCAAGAAACCCAAACCAAAGAAACCAGGCCCTAAAACATTTCAAATTTATTCAATAAAGTTGAGTTGTACAAAAATAAAATAAAAAATACTGTCCCTGTTTTTATTAAATTTCATACGGAAACTGAAATAAAGCACTTTGGAAATATAAAACTAAATTGTTCTCAAAACCACTTTCATGTGAACCCATTTTTCATCACATGCAACATGCTTCTGCAAAGCATTCTGCTTCCCCTGAACTGGTATTTTCCAGCTGTATAAAGGGTTCCACCAGACAGTCTGACACAAGATGTACATAAACCACTTCTGTCCAAGCCATTACAGCTTGACCTCCTTTTCCAGATCTGAGAAGTAGGAGAATCAACCCTTTCTGCCAAGTCCTTTGAAACTGACTGATGGAGAGAGATGGTTGTCCCTGCTGCTGTTCCTCCCTGCTGTCACCTTCTCAGAGAAAGCTGTAACATCACAGTGCCACTGCAGGTACTCACTACACTGTGATAATGTTTGCTTATGTGAAAATTCTGACAAGGGTGAGCACTGACTAGTTTTCTATGCCTGAAGGGAAGGGCTTAGAATATTCACACTTGAATTCTGTTTTGCCTGACTAGCTGCAGTTGTGGTACTCTGTCAACCCCAAGTCATTTGGCACGCATAAACAAATTCTGCTAACCACAAAAATTCTCATCCTTTAAAGTAACTAAGCATTTACCTCTTCCCTCTAGACATACAGCACAATTTGCATTTACATCCACTTTAAAAACCAAGTCACAAAACAATCTGTTTCAATTTTCAAATGCACCAACAATTTATTAAAAAAAAAAGTATTAAGACAGCTTGTGAGAGAGACTGCTCATCACTTCTGAACTACGCATTTCTTACGTGCAGCATTTTATGGCAATTTTTACTGGTCAGCAGCTCATGTGTTACTCATCTGCTACAAGCAGGTTGAAGACAAAGAATGACAGTCTAATAACATTTTTCTTTTAAATACCTCTGACTGTAAAACAGTTAAAAATACTAGGTAAATCAAGAACCATATCTCTATGAAAGTTCCTAAGAGACACTGGAGTGAAAAATACCCTACCAAGACACCAGAGTCTCTTGCAAGCCTAAAGCTGGTGGAAACACTGGGAGCTGATACTAAATGAAGCAGAATGCTTCTACACTAAAAGCATCTCAATTTCGACAAGTAGCCAAGTCTCACACTTGGCACACATTCACATTCTACAGAACCACAATCTATTTGTTTATTTAGATGCACAGAGATAGTTTAGTTTAATTACTCTGAAATTATTATTACTGTTGATGATAGTGTTCTCTTGAACAACATGGAAAAGCACTTTGGATTGCTGGCACATGATGAAACACCAAAGTTCAGAATGTAGCTTCAGTTTTAATACATTTGGCTCTTGTATTGTTATGTCAATCAAAAATAAATCAAACATATGTGGCTGCACACTGAAGGGCAAATTTGTGGGTGAGGAGACAGGCTGGATCACTGCACATTCTACGGTTTCCAGAGTTTTCTTGTTTGTTCATCCATGTGAAAGGCTCACTTTAGAGTTTGTTCTTCTTCACCCTCCCATAACTTTCATAAATTCCCAATTGCTTGCTGAAGTTATCATTCACTTACTTTCATTTGCAAAGCAGAACTACAGCCCAACATTCAAAGAGATGTGCATGTTTCATGGCAATACCTAGTCACCTTAAATAAAGAATACCTTACAATTGTATGCCTTTTAAAAGGTGCAATCAAAAACTGTGCTGCAATTGTGCCCATTCCTACACTGCAAATTTCTTAATTTCCCATTCTGCTTCCCAAAATAATCATGGATTTCTTCAGGGTTAGCTTCTAGGAAAATTAATGAGCTAACTCAGCTAACTGCAAAGTCCCTTCAGTTTACTTACTTCAAGGTAACCTTCATTCTCCCACTGAAAGACAAGTACACATGCACACTGGCTGAGAGTGAGCATACAGCTGCCTGGATGCATTTAGAAATCTTCCATGAAGCAGCAATCAGCAATTTGAAGGCTGCTTAACAAAGCTCTTACAGAATCATAGAAGATCTTGAGTTGAAAGGGACCCATAAGGATCCTCAAGTCCAACTCCCTGCTCCTCACAGGATCACGTAACATTAAATCATATAACAAATGTTCCTTGAAATGACAGGCTTGGTGCTGTGGGGAGCCTGTTCTAGTGATCGACCACGCTTTCAGTGAAGGACCTTATCCAAACATTCAATCTGGCTCCCGATTCTCGGGGTCTCTGCTTCCCGAGAATGATGGATGGGCACTGCCCCGGGTCCTTCGGGAAGCCCCGAGCCGCCCACAGAAAAGACGAGGAGTCTTCAGATGTTCTTTTTCTGGGTTTTCCTCTTTGTTTATTTTATCTTATCTCTACAATTCTCTCTGAGCTCTGCCAAGGTCTGGACAGCACGGGCAACAGGCGACGACTGCCCGCCTGCCCACGGCTCGTCATCTTATATACAGATAATTACGTGCACATTATTTACAATTGTGACCCAATACATACACTTGACACTAAACAGGTGTTTGCTACTCTGACCCAATCCCTCTAAATCTACTTCATGTCATCACCACTGTGCAAGATGGAGACAAAGAAGAAGGAGAAGACTCTAGGGTAACGCCCAGAATCCTCCATCTTGTCTCTGGTCCTTCTTATCTTGAAACCCCTAACGTGAAAATATTATTACTTTCTACTACTTTCAAGGCCTTGCAATTCTTCCCATAGTGTTGGTAATCTTTCCCATGGACTATAATCGAGACCCCTGCCTGTCTGGGGTCCATGCCAGGGTCTGTAACCCCCCTGTACATATCTCCGACCCCCCTGTACAGGTTTTAAACCCCCCTGTACAGGTTTCTGCTTGTCCAGGGTTTCCAGAGGAATACCCTGGACTCCTACACCCGATGTCTCTGCAAAGTGAAATGCTTGAGGGAGATAAAGATGGAAACCCAGCTCAGCCTGATCAGTGTGAGACACAGGTGCATTTCTTGGCATAGCCCTGGGTGCCCTGAGCTCAGGTGACAGAGGGCTGCTGCAGCTCACTGGTCCTGGAACACAGCCTAACAGGGACAGCTGTCCCTTCCAGCATCTCTCCACAGCCTTCACAGAGGCAGCTGGAAAGTCAGAGAAAACATCCACTGACATAGGATCAAGGATCATTTGAAATATCTGGCCTCATGAGTATAAGCAGAGGGTTTATTCATCCCAGGGGCATGAAGTGTAATTCAATCACTGATACACAAGGCTTAAGGTGCCACAAAGAAAGCCAGAAAAGCACTGATAATCTGGCTGAGTATGAATTTTGCAGAGGTATTTGAGATGTACAACCTGTGCCCTCTAAAGAATACCATCTGAAAGGAGAGGATCAGCCACCAAGGCCTGTAATGCTCCCTCATTTCTCATAGAATTTTCCATAAGAAGAGAAATCTTCACAAAGACATGCAGTAACCTGCTGGCTTACTACTGAATCAACATATTGGTCACAGAAAGGATGGTGTACAAGAAAAATCAGGTACTAGTTAGGAGCTAGATTAATTACATCACCCTTTGCAGAACACCACTGTGACAATTGCCACCCTCTGAAAAGCAACAGACAGAAATCATTGCTAGATGGACTGTGATCAAACAAATTAGCTCCTGCACATTTTGCAAGTGGTCCAGAAGGAGTAAAATCCATGAGAGAGACTGACTGGTGGGAGGAACGAGCCATTTAGCAGGCTAGCATCTTTGGTGAAGCCTTGCTGTGATTGGCAAGAACCCCTCTCACCTCTGAGACAAGAAACAAGAAGCTGTGACAAAGATGAAGAAATCCTGATCCAAACCTAGGCAAATGGAACATTAACCTCTCACTGCTACTATTAGCAGAACCTTTGAAATCATAGGGAAAGGTCTTTTTGGCAACAGTAGTAATGGAACAAACCTGGCAATGACCTTGAGCATAATTTCCAAAAAAGCCTGATGATCCATAAATGTGTGATCTAAACAGGTCTATACTGTAGGCATGGGTTCAGAAAAACAATTAGTAATTTTTTGGTAGGAGAAGAACTTACTTAGAACTACTAAGAACACAGACAGTAATTCTGGTTTAGAAAGTCCTCGAGTCAGGGGGAGTCATACCTCCCCTGTGGGAGGTATTTGGGAGAATACTTTGGGAAAATATCCTCAAGTGTTAGCCATGTAATAATTTTTTTCGAGGCATTTTGGTAGCTCTTGTTACTGCCAGAAACAGGATCCTAAGCTAGAGGCACTTTGGTTTAACCATCTAATAGATCTGCTCTGACATACATTGTTAATTATTTAATTCCAGGTGTCCTCTGGGATATTGGTTTCTCACTCCAAATCGTAACCCAGACATGAAGTAGCTCAAAGATAATTCCAGTGCCTGGGAGATGAACAAAAATTTCACACTGAATGCATCAGTTTCCTTGGGTACTTATCTTCATTTTTGTTTACTACTTTAGTACACAGGGTGATTCTGCCCGTCAGTCATATATCCAATCATATACCATGACATCAAAATATATATTTTGACACAGTACTTTTATTCTGCATTTGCTCTGAATTCCAAGAGGGTTAAAAAGAAATAAAAAGAAGAAAAAAAAAAAGAGAGAAAAAAAAAAAAAAAAAAAAAAAAAAAAAAAAAAAAAAAAAAAAAAAAGGGGGAAAAAGCTCCCCATTCCTTTGGAGCTCACTGACCCTGAGGTCTTGAGCCCTTTGAAGACTTCAGATGACTCTAGAGTCTCTGGCAGACTGAATGCCCTTCATCTTCAGACCTAACACAGTGGCTCCACAGCAGACACATATATTTAAGCCACATCAACACTGAATGTACATGGTCACAGATGATGCACTAGCCATGCCAAGGGCAGCCTAGGAGTGAGGCTAAGAAGAAAGCCAGCCTGCTTTGACTCTCAACAACCAAAAAGCAGTTTGGAGACGAGAGAAGGAAAAAACATTGAGGAGCACAATTTAAAAAAAAACAAATGTTCAGACATTCTGGCTTCAGTGCCTGAAATACAGCTCTAAAGTTTGTTTTAATAACTCTGTAACTACCAATAAGGAAGACAAATGAGGAGAAAAATATAGAAATTATGATCTCTTGGGAACCACATATTTCATGTTTCTCTGGTGACACAGTGACAAGAAGCTGAACTCACTGCAAGGAGACGATCCATGGCATTTGATGTATAAAAATGCATCAAATGTCAATATCAGTAAGACCACATGCAGTTTCATCTCACTCCAGTGAATTTTGCTAAAATGCTGCTGTTCAAGTGATCCAAAAAAGCATCTGTAGCCTTAAATGGAAAGTTTTCAAAGGGAACTAACTCTCTTTAAAGCTGGTCAATAGAACTCCAGCAGCAGAGCAATCTCCACAAGACCCACAGCATGAGACAAAATGTTTCAGGACAGCAAACTGGATTCTGCATGGTTTGAATGTGTCAGCTGGGATGGGATATCCAGTGCACCTCTGTGCAGATCAGACCAGCAGAAGTAAGAGTAACACCATCACATCAACAAGAGCAAAACAAAGCCAAGTTTAGGTTATGACAGCAGGTACACCTAAACTTTTCCATTTCCCATTCTTCCTGAAAATTTTAAAATCTTGCAATGTTGTCAGAATATATCTTACCCACTGGGCTGAAGGATGTGATGTGCCCATCTGAATATAACTGAATGTAACAATCACAAGACACAAGGCAGAACTAAGTTCATAAAGGCCACAGTACCAATGCAGAAAACTTAGAAACACAAAAGAAAACTGGAGCTTAGGAAAATGCCAAGCAGTGAATGGCTTTGCTTCACTGAGCATTCCAGAAAAAATCCCATCTCATGTTCAAGCATGAAGGAGAACCGAGTGGAAATTATTACTCTTGTAACAATGGAAAGTCTATAGAATTAAGGACCATACACATACCCACAAGTATACATGTGAACTATCATGAAAAAGCAAGACTGACAAAATAAAACTCCTCAGCCACACAACTTACCTCATAAGTCACATGGATAAAAGAGACCAAGCAAACATGACAAGAGGCAAAAGGAAGACTATTTCACCATCTTTCTTTTAAATCAATTTAAAAAATACCCTTATGCAAGTAGAGCTTTCTGAATAAAGCCATGACAAACTCATAAGAAGACACAAGGGAGAAAGATGAGTTTGCTTGAAGCCACATTAATATTTGAAAAACTGCTAACAAATACATGCTTTGTGCAAAAGTAGTGAGGACAACTTGTTCTTACCAGCTAAACAGTCACAATTCTTTGTCTTAGTGATATCTGAATGATATGGGGAAAGGACAGAGACTTTTAAGAAAAACAAACTACTGTTACTTTTGCTCAAAGAACTATCAACAAATAGTATACGTGAACTGCAATTTAGAAGCAACTTTGTACAGTACCTGACATATCTAGCTGACATTTCTAAAAAACTTGGTTGAGAAGTTATACTTTCTTTTAACTGGGAAATTCTTTAGAAATACACAGTATGCAAAATACAGGTGTTACACTCAAGTAAAATTTCTACTAACCCTAGGTAAAAGCCTTCATAAAATAAACTTTCACACTGAAAGTACAAAGAATTGTGGGCAGTTGAGGTTGGGAATAGTACTCACTGCACAAAGAAAGTCACTTTCTGCCTTTGGTTCAGATGAATACGGCAAATACACACTATGGAATTATAAAGGAAACAAAGAAAATTCCATTTTATGCCTTGTTTAATAAAGCAAACTAGCAGCACTCTTCCAAATTTGTCTCACTCAGTTATTTTTTCAAAGGCATTATTTCATCCCAACATCATTTAACTTCTAATTGTCAAATGTGGTTCCAAAACTGCAGTTAGTAGACACCCTCCTGGGATGTAACATACTATCTGTAGTGGAATAATAGCCAGCCACTTTCTGGTTCAAGCCACAAAGTTTTACTTTCATTCTTAAGCGTTAAAAGTATAAAATGTCAAATTACAGGCATAAATCAAAACAAAAACATTCTTTTGCTTGGCATCCCATTATTGTTCTTCCTCCTCCCTCATGTGTAACTTGCAGGTGCAGGCATAACAAACTCAGCAAGCAGGTAGATACCAAACAGACCCTTGTAATCCAGAGTCGATGCTGAAAAGCAGGTCTGAATTACAAGGTTTTCACAGCCTGTACAAAAGCATCTGGTTGCTATTCTGATCTATACGTGCTGTTACTCCTCCTGGGCTGGTAACTTCTGAAGCCATTCAAGAAGACTTTTCTCAGAAACACACCAAGTCTCCTGTAAGCATGATGGCTTCTTGTCACATTTACATAAATTCTTAAAAGTCTGCTGAATTTGGCTGTGCTTTAAACACTACACACTCTTCATAAGAACATATGTAAGCTACTTAAAGGACTATGCATACCATTATTGTTTCTCATAGGAAAACAAAAGCAATACAAAGAATTCTTGTTTGCAGAAGACAAGTTTACAAGTTTTTTTTTCCTTTCCAACGCTGTAACAAGTTCAGACAGTTGGCTAGGGAAAAATTGTCCACTTGTCATGCCTGTAATTTATAGTATTAACTCTTAAGTAATAAAATAAACTATCAAGAACTAAGAAAATAAGCAACAACTAGAAAAATCTCAGATTTCTGTCTTTTTAGAAGAATTTTACATAGTAAAGGAAACTCTGTTAAGGGCTACCCATGTTTTCTTCATCATGTACAAGTTTCATGGCAATCAAGCTGCTAAAATCCTTTCCTCCCATCATCTTAACTAGTCACTGAAACTGGAAGAGGAGGAGTGATTGTTTATGTCCTCTTCTGTAAGCCTTTCAGCCTTCCTGAAAACATGTTATGTATGAAACCCTGTCCTCATCTCCAGAGCTTCATCCTCCTCCCCTCATGTATGTAGTTCCACTTGCCTCAGCAAACTGAAAATTTGTTGCCCCTTGAAGGCCACCTTTCCCTGACAGGAAGGAGCAGCTTGGAAGGAAAGATCAGTGGTTTCGCTTTATTGTCAGTTCACTACTCAAAGTCAGTTGTAACACAACCATGAATCTTAACCTTGGATCAACAAACACCAAATCTTGCATTAGATTATAAATGCTAGAGAATGTTTCTGCATTTAAGGTAAAGAACTGCTTTGATGATAGTTGCAACACAAACAAAACCAAAACAAACAAAGTGGAAGGTAGGACGTATAGAAAGCAAACTTTCAGAAGTTACACTAGGAATCTAGTGAAACATGAGTTTGCTTTAAATATTATTAGTGTCCCCTTCTACAGACAGGAAGGTTGTCTGAATGCAACTCAGAAAACCACTCTTTTTTCTCCCAGCAGATGTTGACAGGAAAAAGGTTTGGGTTTTTGTTGTGGGTTTTAGGTTTTTTTCCCTCTCTCTCTTTCAGCTGTCCAGATCTCCTCTTTGCCCAAACAGGAAACTTCATGGGGAAGTTGCAGCACAGCATAAAGAAAAAAAGCCTGCAAATGGTCTTCAAGCCCTTGCACAGAGTACCCTCAAACCATCAGTTTGGCTGATCAGAGACTTGCTGTTACACCTGCACCTCAGCCCCACTTTTACATCTTCTGAAGAACAGAAAATTTTGGATTTGTGGCAGAGCCTGGCATTCACCTCTGCTAGAACTGAACCACAGAAAGCATCCAGCCAATGCCTTGTAGCACAGGCAAACTCTGATATTCCCTCCATTCAGGCCTCTGCCGGGTATGGTTACCTTGATTTACAGAAGTGGGATTTACCTTGCAGAAACCCATATCCTTAGTGAGTGCCTATCCCAGCACAGGGACCAGCTGTAGAATGTGACTCTGCCCCAAAATTGTCAAAATCTGAGAAAGCACAAAGGTTTCTTCTACCCTGCAGAATGAGTCAGCCCAAGCGAGACCCTGCGTGCTACATAAACACCAGAAAGTGCGTGCTGAAAGGAGGTGCTCTCTTCTGGGCAGTGATTCATCCCAGTGACCAAGAGGCAGCCAAACCACAATGGTTACTTACAGAAAGGGGTCAGGGAGGTAACAGACAGAATTAAAAAAAAATAAAATAAAATAAAGCAAGAAACTAGGAGGTTTTGAGTAATATGGACATGGATACAACCTAAAAGTAAGCAACAGCAAAATAAAGGCATAAAATCCTGCTATATGAAATGTTTAATGGGGGTGACAGCTGGAACTTCTGGAAACATTTTCCTTAAATCTCATATGTAAGGAGGACTTTAAACCAATCTCATTTGAAATTGCTCCCTGCTGCTTTAGCAATGAACTTCTGGTCTGAATGTCTATGGCATATCCAAAATGACGTGACAGCTCTCCTGGCAACTAAGTTACTTCAATCCTCCACATCAATCTTCAGGATTCTTTAGTGACTCAAATGAGTTTGTTATTTAAAAAGTTCTTTCCTCTAATTCTGTGCTGAAGTCAGAAACAGTCCTGGAAACAGTGTGGCTTAGAAATATTACTGGGCAAAACAAAGGGGAAACAAAATTCAAGAAGGTTCTTAAATTAGTGAGACAGTCTTAACTTGAACCTAAAGAGATGAAAGCTGAAAGTGGTATGCATTTGCTGTGCTGACATTTCACATTCCTGACTAGAAGCAAAGAGAAGGTTATCTAGTTACATTACTAAAATTTCAACCATTCCAACTGATGTTCTCCAAATCAAACACCAAATTCATTTTGGTGACACAAAACATTATGGCCATTCTAAGAATACAACTATCAAAAATAAATCTTGCTCTAGATGAAAAAAGTATCCCCAAAACATTATCACAGCTATTTTAAAGATTATGTTACTATCATTATACTTTGGAATAAGGATTGAGAATTGGAATTGAAACTGAAGCTGTGAAGTTGAAGGGTATTCCTAAATTTATGGCATGTTCAGCATTTTTCTGAAATTGTACCAAATGCTTGCAGAGTAAATGAAAGTAGTTTGTCCTGAAGACTTCTTGTCCATTTTTTGTTATGATGGAAAAGGTATATCCCAGAAATAGTTCATCTTCTGCCAAAACTAAATCATCTTAAAGACACCCATCAGAATTTTTTAAATGTACTGGAGAATAGAGCAAGGTATTTTCCCATAGCCTTTTTCTCATAAAATGCTAACGAATTCTGACTCATTTTCTGAAAGAAGGAAGAATCAAAGAAAGGAATTCAGCCAGGGGCAGATGTTTAGCATGGAATATTTCAGTCTAGAAGTTGGTCTAACAAAATGGTGAGCAGCCAAACACAAGGTTTTGTAATGTGGAACTAGGACAAAACGAATATTAGCATATTAGCAGTGTTGCAGGTCTGTTACTACTGAGTGCATTAAAAATTCCTTTTTATTAAAAAGGAAAGCCTATTCGATATCTATTTCTGTTCCATATTTGAGAAGTATTAAGAGGATGTCCTCACATAAGAATGATGAAGTAACCTCCCATGGTTTTAAGAAAGCATGCCTGTACAATTTTCCACATAACATTTCTGAAAAGAGCTGGCTAAAGACATGGCTGGTTCTCTAATGTCACTTTATGGAGTGTATTCAGATACTGGTGAAATTGCAGAAGACTGAAAGGATGATGATATTGTGCTACTATTCAGGAAGGGCAAACAAAGTGGCTTACAATAACTGGAGACCAACTAGCCTGACATCAGATCTAGGAAAAGTGGCTGGAAAAATAAGCAAAGGAATTAAGGTCAGAAGTACAATGTGCTATTCCACATGGGTGGCATTTTGAACACACAGGATGCAAATGGCCAAAGGATGTAAGCCCTCTAAAGCTCCAGTGAGAAACTGAGACCAAGCTTTAGCCAACAGTTTGGGCGTAACTTTAAATTATACAACCTTCTTATGAAAAATCAACCATTCTCACTATGAATGACTCACCCTTTGAGGAGAATGCAACAAAAAATTAAAATTCTGAGAGCTAACTTTGTGAATTGCAGTTAGAGCTTTTTACCAGTAGAGAATTATAACTGAGTAACAGCAGTTCCAGCAGGACTTGCAAGTAAACACTCATGCTATTAAATGGTTTCACCAGTGACACAAAGAAACTGTGTGAATACCACAAACTCAAGCAAATCTGTGACTAAAAGAGGACAGGCTTGAGCTACGCAGTGATCTGAACTGCATGGTTAGCTGGACTACTTAAGTAAAATCAGTCAGGATACAGCACAAATACTTCCCTGTGTTCAGCCAGAAGATACACAAAGAGAGCTGGAGAGTAGGAAACAGCATCTCAGAAAAAATAGCTGGAGAGGTTACAAAATCATGCTGGACAATCAATTCAAGGTGAAGTCCCAGCACCGTGCTATGACCAAAGCCAAACCAGACTCAAACACTTATCACAGACCTCGAATATCCAGGAGGCTGAGAAGTGAACTGGACCTGGCCAATGATTTTAATGAAACTAAAACTGGAAGAACACACAGAATTGGTATTCTTGTTCTTAGGACCCTTCTGAAAAGCTTGAGAGTGTACAGTAAAAAGCCATGAAAGTCACTTGAATAATGCTTTAGAGACCCTTAAAGAGCTCAGTCTATTTAGTTTATGAAAATTGTGAGGCAGCAGAGGTTTTGCTATGCAAGTGCCAGAAAGGGAAAATGTCACATACTAAAGAGCTCTTTAAGGGAGAAACGAGAAACAAAAGAGGGGAACTGAAGCCAGACAAATTCAGACTTGGAAGAAAAACCACCTTTAAAAACTTGGGAGTAGAACTGGGGACCAACTCTCAAGGTAAATGATAGATTCACATATCTGCGTGTTTTCAAATTAAAACCAGAAGACTTTCTGAAAAATAAGTGCAAGTTAATATATGCTCAAAAACAAGCAGTCAGCTTAATACAGAATAAATATTTTTTAGCATTTTGTAGACTATACCACACACACAGAAGTTGATTAAGAAACTTAACTACTTCTTTGCATGTAAACTCTATCAATCCATTACCTCACAAGAAACACTACTGAAAGGTGGTGCTATCAGTCATCAGTAACTAATTTGGCATGACTCCCATGTTTCTTTTTAAGTGATGTGCACACTGTAGTTACGCTTCACGTTCATTTCATAATTGTGCTCTATTTGTTCACACTTGGTGCCATTCACAATTCCAGCACTTATCCATGAATTTTTATCCACGTTTGTTCACTGGGAAGAAGTGATCACAAAGCAAAAAGAACGTATTGCTCTTTTTATAATCAGGAAAGGCTGATTATAAAGAAAGAAAAAAATCCACCAAAAAATCTGAACACACATAAATTAAAACCTGAATTGTCCTACAACCTGCTGAAAATACTATTTTTCCATGTGACACTGGAAATCAAGGAGCTGCGAAGAACTTAGATGGAGGCTACTTAAACATATCCTTTACCTTATACATTCAAATGATGACTGAATTGTTAGAAATCTTCATATTCACCAGAAATGCAATTATTAGCTCAAAAGACAATCAAGATAGCATTAAATCCAAATCAGGAAAGACCAGAAAATAATATAAACTGTAATATAAACTTCACTTTTACCTCTACATAGGCCATAGATGCATACATGTAGGTATAATACTTTCACAGTGGTATTGTGTAATGCTTCTTACCTGAGGGGATTTTATCGTCTGAAATACACTGATGCCTCCAAAAGCTAATGGCAGATCTTTCTCTGTTCTGAAGTCGACATAACCTCTCAGCTAGCCCGCCCCTGCAGAGAAGAAAGGAATTCTCAGTTTTGCCAGGAATCAGTATTTGGTTTTGCCAAGTGACAGGCCACGGGACAGATGTACATGTGTATATATATATATGTATGCATGCTTTGACTCTTAGAGACAGAATCATACAGTGGAATTACATTTTGTAGATCAGTTTGCCTATTTTTGAGTTTTCCAATGGAGTTAGACTCCCAACAAAACATGAATATATGCAACAAAACATTTTCAGTATCCAAAATCCTCATGTTTTCAGTCCTGTCTCCAGTACAAGGGGTGTAAAAAGAAAGTTCCAACTTTCCCTTGCACTTATGAACAGATCCTATTTGACACCAGAGACAGTTGCAAATTTACAACTAACCAGTGTAACCACTAGTTATAACAGGTTGGGTTTTCTTTTCCCTCACAGATTTGTTTGTCTGTTGGCAAGGAGTGATCACAAAAATATTCTTTTACCCATACTTGACCCTATGATTCATTTCACAAGCTGGGTCAAGTGTGCAGTTTCAGTGGTCTGAACACTCTCCAAGATGAAATTAATTTAGCATTCCCAAGGTGAGGAGCAGAGGAGTGGCATTTAGCACAAATACACTTAAGGTAACACTAAAGCAATTCCTACCCTTGGATTCAAAGCCAGAAGACATAATTTCTCACTTTTAAGAACAAGAAGATGTATGTGTTGGAAGCTGTCTTTGGGCTACTACAAAGAGCTTTGGACTGCTGTGGGAGTGTTTAAGCATTTTTCTTTGGCTTCAAAGAAGTTATTTGCATAAAGACCTACTTCATTCTTTTGTTGCAGTGTAAAGTTTCTCCACAAGTACTACCGAAAATATTAATAAAGATTTCTACTAAGGTGAAATGGGTCCTTGAGTTTAACTGGTTTAGGAATCAACAGAGATAGCATACAACCACTTTATGACTATTTGTGCACATGAAGAAAATTTTTTGGCTTAGTTAAAAAAAGACAAATAGCTTGGTAAAGCTCACATCGTAAATGTGAAACTGGGAAGACACACACCTATGGAAACTGAGAAGGAGCTAAAAAGGCTAAACAGGACTTCAGGTGAGTTGTAAAAAAAAAAAAATCTCTCTTCGGTTACCAGTTATTAAGCAATTTCATCTACAGACAAGTCAACACATTATATAAAAAGTAGTTAGCAGTGTCAGCTGAATTTTTAATGAACAACTATATCCTTTGCAAAATTATAATTATCACAAGAATTATCAGATACAGTGGCTAAACATCTAACTAGCAGATCACAGAATGAACTCTTAAATTCAAGAGCCCCATTTATGTCAAAATGATCTATAGAAGTTTTGCATTTTACATTGCCACATCTCTATGGCTGGTGTCAGGCAGAGAGGAAAGAAACTCAGAGGAATAAGAAAAACCCCAAAGCCTCAAAATAAAGAGCCTAGACTTAACAAGCTATGAATCCTGCTATATTAAGGAGGAAAACAAATGAAAATGTTTAGAAAATATTGTGCTTCAGCGAAGTTCCAGGTAAGCTTAACAACCTTGTTTAATCCTGGTTTCAACAAGGACTTTAAGACAGAGAGACAACTAACACAGAAGTGCAATGGAAGCTTTGGGCCAAGAGCAGCACAGTCAAGCACAAAATGCCATACAGCATAACCTACTCTGCTGAAAACATGTGTTTGTCCACATTTGCCCCCAAACTTGAGCACTTAAGCATTACCATACCACAACACTTGTGGGCAAAAAGTTCTACAGACTCCAACAAACTGTCCGCCCAGTTTCTCTTCTTACCAGGGAACCATTCTCAGATGCAGTTGTAATTCAGCTTGGCTGGGTGGCCTACATGAGCCGTGCTGGAATTGGTAGATGCCAGCTCAGCTCAGCTTAAAAATGCAGCAGTAAAATGCATTTTCAGATTGCTTGCTTAAAAGTATTGCACGCATGAGTCTGCATCTGAACTCTGTGGTTGGACTGTAGCAATACACTATCCAGTTAGTAGCTTAAAAACTTGTTTTGCTGAAAAAGCTGTTCAACGCAAGTGTTCTCCTACTTCATTCCCTCCACAGATGCCAGTCAGAGAAATGTATTTTATTTGTTCAAACAATTCAAGGAGGCCTTAAAGTACCTGTAGAAGAGAGCAGCTATATTATTGGCTTACAGCCTATATTTTCCCCTTTTTTTCCTGAAAAGGTCTATGGTTGTGTCCAGTCAATCAGTTCCTACTCTTCTGCAAGCCTACTACTGTTACACCTATGGCAGGAATGCCCTGTAGCATGAAGGAAAGAAACCAAGTTTCTGATTCCGTGGCTACTCCACACAAGAGCAAGACATCATTCCTGTTTCAGGCCTGATAGGATTACCAGGATGGTCCCAGTGATGCTCACAATTTCATTACTAATTTGCTGACCATGTCTGTATTAGGATATCAGTTATCACAAAGATCCATGAGAAGTAAAACTCTGACTTTCCTTAGTAGCCCTCTGTGCTAAGTACACTGATATTTATTAATCATACTTCCATTCACATTCCAAATACGGTTAAAAATAGTTTAAGAAGAAAACATCATAAAGTAATTTGCATCAGCTTGGTTGCAAAACATAAAATATAACTAAGAATGCATTTATGAGAGGTTCTCAGCTGGTCATCGGAAATGTTGTTTTTATACTGTTACATAGCTCGTGGAATTAGAAAACACAGTTCAAGGACATGCCACGCATGAAAAGACTTTGTATGGCCAGAATAACAGTTGGTACTTTATGGTTTGTTTCTTTTAAAAAGGTAAAAACAAAGGAGTTTAAACACCACCTCAACCCAGGAGGATCAACCCCCTTTTTAGCTCAAACACAGAAAACAAAGGAAAAGGTGATTTCTGTTACACAAGCTAACAGATTTGCTGACAACAGCATTTGAAAACTCTACTCATTTCTTCCAAAACAGTACTGGTGCCCACACTGTAAAACACTCATGCATGTACTGTGAGATACTGTGAACTATACAGAGTCAGAGTCACTCCTGGCTGGCAGCAAGAGGTAAGCCAACATCTGCAGGGTAGGTGTATAAAATTGGTGAATACATTTTGATTACTAATGTATCAATTCTGTAATCAAGGGAACTGACAAACTATTTTATTGAAATACTAAAAACTAGTTTAGGATGTATACTTTCCTGACCAGCACTTCAAACTTGCCCCCAAAATGTTTTAATACGAGCAAATTGAACACATTTGTCAAACTGTTAATGCAAAGGCTGCTCAGTGAAGTCAAGCTACTCAGATACAATCTCCACTGCCCACAACCTTTTTATTTTTAATCACAAAACTTCCAGTACAACTATTTTGTTCCTTTAATTCCCCGAAGGCAGACAGATTTAAAAGCAGCAATTCATGTCCTATTTCCATACTAAATCTGAGCTTGTTGAAATACTGTATTTAAAACAACACATTGCCTTTACTGTCCATGTCCAACAATATCCACATGAAAGACAGCTTTTGTGACCGTAGGAAAGCTCAGCATCCTGTATAACAGCTCAGGTTCTGGTAGTTGCCCTTCCCACAAACTTTAACAGCAAGACTGAAGAGTTTTGTGACAGCTCTCAGCAAAAAGTAATACAGAGCCTGATTTGTGATTTCCAGGCTGGTTCCTAGCTCCTGACTCCAATGAGGCTAATAGAAAGCAACAACAAAAGAGCATTAGTGAGTCTGCTGTGTTTTGAAAAGTAATTTTCAATCTTTCTGAAATGTTGGAGATCTCTTTGTGGTTATTTATTACAGTTTTCATTCAGCAGGGCACTTATAAAACACAACCCTCTATTCATCCAAGTTTACTCCTTTACAGACTTAATTTGAAGTCAACACTTTTTTGCTGAGTTGTCTCTCATACACAGTATACAGGGGACTCCATATAATTCAAAACATATATCTATCCCCATCTCAAGACTGGGAAATTTCCACCTCTCATTTCAAAGCAAGGAGAAATTCTTCTCTCCTACTTTTACATTAACTGGTGAAGTAACTGATACTCAGCTGTCCCTTTCCACTCCATGGGGCACCTAAAGAAATAAAAACATAGAAAGAAATAATAAAACCAGCCCTGCTGATTCATGTTCAACTTGCCATTGGTCCATTTCTGCAGCCCTGCCTTCCAGCATCTCATCCCCCAGTCACTGCACACAACCAGGATTGCCCTGTTCCAGGTGCAGGATCCAGCACTTGCCCTTGTTAAACTTCATGCAGTTGGTGATTGCCCAGTCCTCTGACTTGTCAGGGTCTCTCTGCAGGGCCTCTCTGCCCTCGAGAGAGTTGACAGCTCTTCCTAATTTAGTGTCATTGGCAAACTCATTTAATATCCTTTGAATCCTGCATCTCAGTGGTTAATGAAGATGTTGAAGAGAACTGGGCCGAGGATGGAGCCCTGCAGAACCCCCACTAGTGCCCAGACCCCAGCCTGATGTCACCCCATTCACTGTAACCCTTTGTGCCTGGCCTGTGAGCCAGCTGCTCACCCATTGCTCAGCACAGTTACCCAGCTGTGTGCTGGACATTTGGTCTGGGAGCTACTGTGAGAGACAGGACCAAAAGCTTTGCTGAGGTTCAATGAGACTTGACTTGCTGAGGTTCTATTGACTTTCCCAGATCAACTAGGTGAGCTACCCTGTCGTAAAAGGGTTTACAAGCAGGACTTCTCTCTCATGAAGCTGTGCTGGCTGTGACTAATGACAAACACGGCACTTTTTTTCCCCACTAGCACCAAACATTTGGCCCAGTGAAACCATCCACACTTTCTAAAAGAGAAAATACATTTTAACTTTCTCTAACTGCAAAATAATTTTACTGTGAACATTGTGATGACAAGTGGTACATGTGTACTGCAGCCATGATATTCTCCATTTATATTTTCCTAATCTAACAAGAAATTCTCTACCAAAGAAGAGTTAAATAGTCATAGAAATAGTTAAAATTAGCATAAGAACATGACCATCTAAAGGGCTAGTCTGTTGTTGTTACACCCTCATGCCACTTGTGGATGCATGTACGAAAGAACACTCCCAATTTTAGAGTAAAAGTCTGCTTTGTGCCAGCTCCCTCTTTCCTTGGCAATTTCCTTAATTTTCAGGACCTCAGCTGGCCTCATGTGACAACTGTGTTTCATTTTACTGCCCATAGTATCAGGACATTCTGTAATTTTCTCCTCCTTTGATAACATGAGTTAATTTTAGCTGATCAGATTTGTATGTGGTCTGCACACAAGTAGATATAAGACAATTTAAAATAAAATCTTGGGAAATCCTGTTTCTCTTGAACTATAAACAGCCACTCAAGTATTAAAAAAGCAAACAAAAAGGTAAACCTTATTCTTTAGAACTATAAGCTCTTGCAACATGACAGATTCAGATGCAGAGTAAACATTTTATAACTTAAGATATTTATTTCCTACAATGAACCTCAGACTCTTTTCTCTGATGGAAATAAAATCCTAATGGAAAAAGTAAACAAATCAGAAAACTTTTAAGAAAGGTTTACTTGTAGACAAGAGAAGCTGAGTACATATATTTTGAGTTTCCTTCTCTACAAATACTGAATTAACCCAGTTATTTTTTAATCTATGTAATAAATGTTAAAACTTGCAAAAATCTGCATTTCTCCATTCTTTCACACAGAATCTTTGAAAGAATTGGAACTAACACAGTTTAGACATTTCACCCCATAGCATTAACATGAATTTCAAATATTACAAGAAGAGCTTCTTGGAAACTGTTCTTTGCAATATACACTCCCTTCCCTCAGGTTTACAAATCATTTGCATAACTTTCCCATGAAGTGCTGGGTCAAGCTGACAAAACTGAAGCGTTGGGATGGAATAAGAGAGCAGGTGCATGTAAAACCAACACCTCTTGACCTGATCACCATGGCAATTCATCTCAGTACCAAGTACCACCAGTAGCACCTAATTCTCAACTCAGAGTAACTCAGTAACTCAGAGGTGCAGTACAAGGCCATGGATCTGGCAGTGCACCTGGGAAAATTATATATTCCCACTGCATCCATCAACAGTCTTGTTTAAATATAGGAGGGCAACTACACAACCACATAATATCAGTGTTTAAGGGGAGAATGTCCTGAGCAGTGGCATTGATGGCTGTGAGAGATGACCTGCTTTGCTTCCAGCATGACAAACTGGCATTCCCTACAGCACAGCTCTTCAGAACCTGAAGGACAAACCCCACCATACAGATTACCTGCTCTCCCCTAGGGACCATGGTAGAAAGAATAATCTTTACTTAGGATACTTTAGAAAACAAAAACTAACATTACAGAGGATACAAGAACACATATGAGAATTTGGCAGTAAATTTTGTGGGGGAAAAATTGCTTCCACCACATCATTCTTGTCTTCAGACACCAATTGTTTTCCAAAACCCCATTTAACCCCTAACAGAGGAGAATTGCAACATGTCCCTTCAAATATGGCTCAGCAGCAGCAGCAGCAGCACTGTATATTGTGCATGTTGATTTGAGGACATAGATGGGCTTCTGATTTTATTTACATACATAGTTATTGAATGTACAGTCAAATTTCCAGTGCTAGGATCACAAAAAAAGTATTTTAATCATCCATAATTAGCTTACTTCTGAAGATTTATGTTGCTTTGCTTGGTTGCATCTCAATTTTTTTAATGTATGACAATTGCATCTGCAGTAGGGTCAAACAAACAATACTCATTCCTCCCACCCAGGCAACTACCCACTGCCATTTTAGCACCAGGAGGTTTCCAGGAAGAGAGGACAGTAGGAAGGACCTGATCTGAATTTTTCCAGAGACTGTTGTGGCTCTTTTCTTTGTTTGGTTTTGCTTGGAATTTAGGGGGAATATTTTAGGGGGTTTCTTTGAAGTTGCACAGAAAAATGTACCCGTTGATGTAACAGAGGCATACCTGCAATCAGGCAATGCAAATGTAAATGCAGATTGCAGCATGACTGTAAGATTTCTATAGAAAATATAAGCTAAAATGTCTTGAAAATTTTTGAAGATAGATTTACACATGTCAAAGAGCAGAGAGATATAAAAATAGAAATATTTTCTCTTTTCTTTAAAGGGGAAACAAAATGGGAAGAGACCTACTCTACATCAGGACTCCTTCATGAAATAAGCACACACAATACAGTCTGGATTTGAAGTTGAACCTACTGCACAGGAATTCACATAGAAGATGGCAGCTCTGCCACCTGCACCATCTCTGCTCAGCCCATGCTTCCCTAGGCACTGGTCTGGAAAAAGACAGCCCAGCTAAGCAGTGACTCGTGGCTTTCTTCCACCTACTGAGCAGTTACAAATGGTCCATCTGAGTGGGAGCTCACAGGCCAGATTTAGTTTCAGGACCACTCCCCTGCTCACTGCTTTTGCTGCTGTGGCCTTGACCTGCAGCAGAGGCAGAAAGGAAGGAGAAATAACAAACCCACAACTACTTTGTAGCTTTTAGCTATTTAACCACAAAGGAGGATTCAATCAAGAAGCTGACAAACCTTTCCCGGAACTGGCCTTCAATCCATGGCACTGAAAACCTGTGCTTTCTTACTGAGGATGCAAACTTAATCCACTGTTATCACACCAATGAAAATATTCTCTGTCAGCAGTAAAAGGAAGGATGGGAGAGACACATGGAATTAATGCCCTGAACAGGAAGAGTGAAAAGATGACAATTACCTGCATAAGCAAAATAACTAGATAAACAACACTCATAACTGAGGAATTTCCTGCCTGCTTCCCTGTTCCCAAAGGAACCCAAAGTGGAACCACAGGATGGAAGGTAAAAAGCCCTGTAAGTTCTGTTCCTCTGGCCACTCCAGACAGATTACATTCTATATAATTGCGGATAGTTTGGTCTTGTTGCTTTGTTTTTAAAGCAGTCTATCCTCTTATACACTTGTGGCAGAGTATCTTTGCCGTAAAACATTTTTTGCATTTAGACTGTTGATAGTAAAGGTCATCAAATGAAGCTGGAAATTAGAAAAAGACAAATCCACTAATGCTGCTTAAAGCTGGAAGAGCACCTGGGCAAAATACCACTGTACACTTGTCCTGTTTTTATTACATTCACACATACTTGCTTTTGGCCACTAAAAGGCATTTTTGGGGGTTACAGCTTTGGTTTGACCTACTACAGCTGTGTATGCATGCTTTCTAAAGTAACAAGGAATAAAGCTTGATTGCACAAGCAAAGCACTTTTAAGTATAGAGATCCTCAGTAATTAGGGCATCCAAACCTGTTTCCTCAGACAGCATTTTGAAATAGCCAAGAATATTTCAGAGAAAAATACGGTATGCCTATTAACTAAAGATTTACTTTTTAAGTAATTGATTACTGTACATAGATTCAGCTGTAAAAGCAAGAGAAGCACATTGTTAAAACAACAATAGGGATGCATAGCAGCACCATTTGTAATTGTGGTCCCCACAGCTTGAGGCATATCTTCATACACACCATTTAAGTTAACACAACTTTCATTAATTCAATATAGCAAGTGACCATTTCTGCACTGTAATTAGCTAGAACATCAGGCTTCAACTGCTCCATCACAGGCTACTCTCTTTCAGCAGTCACCTATTTTTCTAATGTATTTAACTTAGTCACAGACATTTAAATTTCCCCTTAAGAATACATCCTCCCATTGCCTACATAACGCTCTGTCCTACACTCTTCAGAACTATTGCTCATCCACTCCTTTCCTACAGCATTTGGATAATTTTGCCCTGACAAAGCTGGAGAGGACCAGAAAAAAAATCCTAAAACCTGAGGTACCGCATTTTTGCAGACTTTCTTGAGAGGCACAAAGCAATGAAATGGTTAGAAGCTAGAACAGAAGTACATCCACTCACACATCTCTAAGGCACTAGTAGAAGTGCAAAACCCAATCAATTTGAACAGGAGTTCATGATTGAGAGCTTTCACCAGAGATTTTAAATTTAGTTCTTTCTTGCCTTTTTTTGCTTGTTTACAGATCAAGGACATTCTTTACGTTTTTCATATTTGCATCTCTAAAACGCTTACCCTTGAAACGCACTCCAACACTTTGGCAAGCGTGTTACTTATAATTGTCTTCCTTATAATTAAAGAAAAGAACAACCAAAAAGAATTCCTTAAGGTAGACAGTTCATTTACCTCAGTAGCTTCCTCTTCTTGGCAGACTCGGCAGGGGCTCTGGGGGCCTTTCCCGCCTGCTTCCCGGGGGTGCGGAGCAGGACCTGTGCTGTCCTCAGCCACTCGCTGGCCGGGCGCGCTGTGACATCCCCCGTGTCCCCTCCTGACCTCGGCTGCAATCCCTTACTGGATCCTGGAGCAGTGGTCGCCAGGCTCATCTCTCTCTCTCCCCCGCTGTCATTATCGGATGAATACTCAGATATTTCTGTCGGAATTGCCTGAACAAATGAAGATACAAGTCTATTTGAACAGAATGCTAATGAGATAGCAGTATAGCTTTATGTAGGCAGTTTTATGTTACCCAGTAATCCACAATGGAATGCCAATTTATTAATTTAACTTGGACAATATCACTGTAAATGCACATTAATCTTTTGTCAGTCAGCCTCAATTCCTGAATATAAGGATCATCTCTTGAGGGACAACTGAGATGAGCAACACTTAGGTTTTTTAAATAATTAGGTCTGGAGAATTAAGCTAATGCTTTTATCTAAGGCAAATTTTGAGGAAAGCAGAGAGAGGCTAATGAGTGACAGGGATCATGACTGAAAGAAAGAGAGCTTTTATATTGGGATTCAAGCAAGCAGGAAGGTCAGCTTCCATAATCTGAATGGAAGGAAGAAACACATGCCTCTATTGACAGCTTGTAGCTGGCAACAAGTATGTAACATTTTGTTAAAACATGATTTTGGACACTAAAGCAGGCCTTCATCCATGTCCTACGGCTTCCCAGGGTGGTTTCAAAAGTTGAGCATAAGCTGTTGGGCTGTCTCCAGGTAGCTCCAAGGAGGATGGATCACTGGTCAGCAGTCAGGGCTGCGAGCCAGCAGGGATGGAGCTCAGCCCCACAGAACCTCGCTGGAGCTCTTCTCCCAGAAACTGACAGAACACACTGAACTCATCCCATTGAGGGAGGGATGAGAGGAGAGGAGAGGAGAGGATGAAAAGGCGGAAAAAACAACCCTGCAGAGTCATGGAAGGCTGAGAAGAGGGCTGGGAGGGAAAATTCACCTGCTTTGGCTGAACTTATTTTACTCTCCTACAGGGCTCCTGCAGAAGCAGGTTAAGGCTGCTGGGATGGCTCCCTAAGGTGAGCTCTGCACAGCTGTTACATGCATTATATTCTCTTGATCCAGTGTTCCTTAAAGTACTGAGTATTAAGCAAAAATACTTGGAAAGTGGCATTTTACCAAGTACAGAACAAAATGATCTAAACCACTGAAATAGGCAGAGGACTAAGAAACACAAGCCAGGCTCAGTCTTCAGCACTAATTGAAAAAAAAACCTAGAACAACCAAACCAACACTGCCTGCAAGTTCTGGTGGGGTGGGCAGTGACAGTCCTGTCACTGGGACCACCAGCACTAGGCCAGCTCAGTAGTGCTCCACACAGGTTATTTGACAACTGGCTCAGATAAAAACTTGAAAGACAAAAGAGGAAAGGGAGGGAAATCACAGCACTCGCTAAATTTGCTGAAGCTGTCCTATGTTATTAATTAGTGTAATCACGGGAAAGCAGCGTTTCTCGACTGCACAAAAATAAGTTCAGCTCTTGCCAGTTCTCTGATACATTTTTCACGTAAATGCCGAGACACTGCGCTCATGTTCCGAGAGCTTACCTAAGTATTCTGGAAATTGGAAGGACCTTTTAAAGTTATCCAGAGAAGTAGAATAGCTAAAAGAATGTAATTAATATCAGTCTGCTTTAAACACAACACAGTCAACATCTGTCCCTTGGCAACAATATTTCTCTGAAAACAAACTCCTTCCATGTTGGAAATGAGCCAGAAATAAAAGATTTCAAAGACTCTGAAAGCAGTAAGCAAGCACTTCATTCTTAAAACACCATTCCGATGTACTCTCTTGCTTTAGGAATGCTTTAATTTTTCTCACATAGCTATGATATCCACTACACCTAAAAAAAGGATGCAAACCTGAAGTTCTCTGAGCAAACGAAATGCAAATGAGAAAAGCCCTTGGGAAGTGCTTCAAATTAAGCACATTTTAATCCCACTGACTGTTTAAGAGTTAAGAAGCTTTCCTAACTCAAGATTGTCTAATAAATAATTTCTGCTAATATTTATTACTGTATACTTGTTTAGACTGAACTTCCCCAAGGAAACTGTACTTTGGGGTTTTTGTTTTGTTTGCTTGTTAGTGGTTTTTTGTTGTTGATGGTTTTTTAATTGGTCAGTTGGAAATTTTTTGTAAAAGAGGAAACTCTAAAAATGGAGAAGAAAAACAAAGAACAAAAACTTAGCCTTCCAATTCTCTACATTTTTAACACTAGCCATCATCAGAATTCTAGTCTAAAGAGAAAAATATTTTCAAAACACACAACAAACACGATTTTTCAAGTATTCAGTTAACGAGCTGGCAAGCCGACCAACAATATGGTGTGGAAAAGCTGGCAAAAAAAGTCATTTATTTGATTCACTTTAAAACAACCATTGATAAATAGTGAAGAAATTGTTCCTTTTTTATCAATATCAGAAACATCACGAAGAAGAATTTCCAGGAGTTTTGTTGCTATTTTGTTGCTTGATTTTTTTAACAATATATCCAGTAATATCATTACAGTTTCAGATCATTGCTAAGCACAAAGAATTGTCAAATTAAAATGGTTTTTCCACATGGTTTATATTTTGAAATACAGCAATTTTGGTTACATTGGCTGAAAGTACAATACTTCCCAGTACACACAGGCTCAGTTTCCCCACCTCAATTCCTTCCTCTGACCCCTGATCGCAATGTAATCATCCCCAGTCCTGGGGATTTTCATTACTGTCTCCCACATATCTCAGTCCCCCAAATACTTTGTAGTAGACTGTTCACTAAGATGTATTTCCCATGATGGCCTTTCCACAACAACCTCTTTTATATCATGCTAGCCACTTGCCCATAACCAGGGGCTGACTGAAAAAAATTAGGGGTTGACCACAATCTCTATCACTAAAACAATAAACATAGTCTATTTTGCTTGATTTTAAAAGAAATTATTTTCTGTGTGACTGGTGTCATCTGAAAAGCTATAAAAGCTCCCCTTTTATGGTACTTTTAAGGAAAAATGACAAGTATAAATGCACAGACTACTGCCATTTTTTCTGTCAAGATTTGACTACAGGAAAGCAAAGAAGTCATCGAGTACTGTATTGGAGCATCCAGGACCCAATATTTTAAGGTTAAGCATTTATAATCAAAATGTATCAAAAAGGAAAGCTCTCAGATTAATTAATTTGTGATGTATTTTTGCAAGCACTCACAGGTACTAGTTAACATACAACTAGGATCGTACACATGTAAAAATAGAAACCAAAATGAGAAACAGCAAATACCCTCCCAATTAAACAGCTAAGATTGCTAAAGAATGTATGTTTACCCCTGTCAATTTGCATTCACTAAGAATGAAAAAATACCAAAAAACCAACCACAGAAATTGTAAAATCCTAGCCCAGATTGTTCAAAGACAAAACTCTTGACTTCAGTGGAATGAAGATGACATTCTCTAAGCGAATAGATTTGGTGCACATGCAGCACAGAAGATACCATGCTGTTACTTCTGTGACCAAGTACTCCCTCCCTCATCCGCAAGAGATTTGCTTCAGCTCCCTCTTGCTTCACCTTGAACACCTCAGGAGTTCTCTGGCAGTACCCTGGCAATCTGCACAGTGTTTGCTTCTACAAGGTCTGAAAAAATTAACTTTTCACTTCAACAGTGATGTGATGGAAACAAGCAATATCTGAATTTGATGAGTTTAATAAGCACTTGATATTTCTTATCAATAAAACGGCAGTAAGTTAACATGAGAAGTGTTACATTTCCATTTGAAGTTTCCAGCTTTAGCATAAAAAGCAGAACCTTAAAAAGCTTTTTGTACAACAAGAAAGCTAACCCTATTACAATAAATAATAAATCTGTACTTTTTTAACAGGGCTCTCAGACAGTGATTGCTAATCAGAGGCCAGGTGATGAGCAGTTGTGCGGGTTTCTCATCCTCCTTGTCTCTCCTACCGCAATACATCACTCAATGATTTCTGCAGAAAAACATCAGCATCCATACCTCACCCTTGTATTCATTAAACATTTTCATTTTTCAGTTGTCACACATTCAGTTAAATATTGCAGGTCTTTCCCAGTAGATATGAAGATACTTTGCAGATAAGATGCTTAATAGAAGTTCACAGATACTATGAACAAGTTCATCAGCTGAAACTAAGATACTTCAGCATGCTGCAGTATGTCTTAGAGACAAAAAATGGACACCAAATACTATATAGACATTGATACAATTTTTTGCAGATGGAGGTCACTTAGTCTGTCATTTCCTTCTCTAAATACTATAAATTTCTTCCCTCCTATTATCCTACCACAGCCCAGCTCAAATGCCAGAACTAAGAGGGTTTCTCAGAGCACCCTTAGGGAACCAGGCTTTCTCAAGGTCACAGAGCCAAGTTATGTCAGAAACAGTATTTCAGAACTTCAGACTGATCGCTGTACATACAGAGTAAAATTAATCCTGTGCCATCTCCTTTCCTACTTGTTCATTCACGTATCTTTGCCTCTGGTTCTGGAAGCATTTTCTATTACCCCCTGCCTATTCTTTCATGGACTATCTTTTTCCCTTTTGTGATTCCCTGGTGTTTTTCAGAATTGATCTGCAATTCTCCTACCTGTCCTCTCATGACAGCTCTCAGGATGGGTGGAAGCTGACCAGTATTAACAAACACACAGAGTGAACTTAAGTGACTATCCTATTGCCTCTTCTTTTATCCAGTCTTCCCTGAATTTGCACTGCAGGTACTTTGCTGTCGTGCATGCAAAGGGATTCAAATGCAATCAACTTTTACCCCAGGCAGCTGGTTATAGGTTGCAAGGAGATTTTGTATCTTGCATAGTACTCTCTAAAAAAACAAGAGTGAGCAGAAAAGCCACTGGATTTAGCACAATGAATATTCACAAGCATAAATCACCAGTGCAGTATGTCAAAGGCCCAGGCTATGCTAATGAATGCTCGAAGCTAACTCCACCAGAAGCTGGCTTGCAGGATTACAGGGAGTAGGGTAAAGGTAAAAGAAAAGAAGTTTTCCCTTAGTTAATCAACACAAAATTAATTCAAGCATTGTGCACACAGATAGTACAGGATATTATTCAGCTCTATAAAGATAATGAAAGATATAAAGGATTTAAAGTTTGCAGTTCTCTTCAAAGTTCTGTGTTTTCTGAAGCTTTAACTGAAGCACTGAAGTCTATGCCAAATATACTCTCCCAGTAGCTTGAGAAATAATTTGGTTCTTGGTAGGCTAGCTGCTTTTACTCTGGAGAGACAAAATTCAAATATTCCTTCATACAAGAAACTTTACGTTGAAGTGCAGAGTTAGGCGTGTGCCGCTCTGTGGGTGACACCAAGCTCTCTTCTCATGGAATAACCACAGGAATAGCATGCAAAAATACAAGATTAGGTAGAAGTGCGTGGGCAGAGATAATCATATGAAAAAAAAGGAACAACAATGAAAGACATAAATCACTAATAAGGTATTTTCTGGACTTGCAAGCCCAAACTGACACAGCAGATTAACTGAAATTTTGTATCTGGAACAACCACCCAGTGTTATTACAGAGACAGCACATATTTAAAATGGATCTCAGATAATGCCTGGTTGTTTAGCCAAGTACAGCATTCCTCCCCAGCACACGCACTCAGACCATCTGATCTGTCCTAAATATTTATCAGTGGTGTTGGTTCAGTGCACTAGGAAATGACATGTCCTGCTCCACACACATTAGCACTTTGTGGCTGCCATTACAGGAAACAGAGCCATGTGCTCCTCAAGCACCAGGACAGCCACCTTGAGCACTTCTCTGGGATTCTCCAAGAGCAGGCACCACTGAGCTTCTTTCTCCCTGCTTGGCCACCCCTAAACTTCAGCAATATCTCCCTTTCACACAGACATGGGAATGAATTTTTGCTGTCTCCCAGCTGCCACCACCCCAGGGCTGGAATGCAGTAGTTATTAGCACACAAAATCATTTATGCCAAGTAGCAAAGAAGAATGTGGTATCTACTTGAATATGGAGGAGAAGTGTAGGCAGCAACACTGTAATTATTCAAAGCAGAATTTGGTCACAGACTCATCCTCATCTCCTCTTTAATGGTGTTTTGAGATCTTTAAACAAGTGGTTAGGACTTCTCTTCTATGACTAATCATAAAGGATTCACTGCATCCAGCAGCCCAGAGCTTCCTATCATAAAGGAAATTGATTCATGATTATCTCTGGAGGAAGCAGGCCAGCTCCCAAACCTTATACACCACCGCTTACATTGCTGGGCTTCCCTTTGAAGAGCTCCTGGGGAAGTCTTACCCATGTCTGACAAGGTAACTCCAAAAGTAGGATTCAGTCCAAAGGAAAAATACCAGTAGCTGTTATCAAAAGAAAAGCAAATGGGACAGTCTTAGAGATGCTTTCAAGCGCTGAAGGAGTTGAAAGGGCTTTCATGGAACTCTGCAGAAATTAATGGAGTGGTATGGCTGCTGTCAGATCCAAGAGCCAGTTATCTGATGCTGGGCTTCCTGCACCATTTTTGAAACCAAGAAAAGTTGTGAAGGGACAGGAAAACTCCCTCTTCCACTTCACAGAGTGAGGAAGTTGAAGCACAGTACACAAACCCACAAAATGGTGGTTTATATCACACATGAAATAATAATTAACAAAATAAATAACTTGTATCATCATTTATCAGTTCCCATATCTTGTTTAGATCATACTGCCTTGAAGTGGAAAATGAGGTGACGATTATGATTGCATGCAGCATGTTTGGCTGTGCATTCTTTTTTTGTCCAGGGAGAGGTGTGTGTTTTTGTTTGGTCTGAGCTCTCTCAAACACAATCCTGTACATATACACCACTGGCAGCCAGTATCCTGCATTCAGCACTAGTCACCATAGAAAACAAGAACCAAAAAAACAAAATTAAAAGAAGATTTTCCACAGACACACAAAAATCAACATGAAAATCTGATCTTTGAAAGAAAAGAGTAATTAAAATTACAACAAACCAGATTTTTATAGACTTAATGCAAAGATGGCATTTACTTTTTTTTTTTCTCTCCAGGTAAAGAATGCACAAGTGGTAAGGGAGATGAAATCGAAGCCATAACTTCTAATCCTGAGCAGAAACCTCAGCTTTCACAAGGCAAACAGGTTAAGCAGGCTATACCTCTGGAGATACATCCACAAGTTGTTCCAGCCTGCCTCTCCCAGAACAGGTTGTTCTGAGGCATGGATCAGCCGACCGAAACAGGTGAGGCTCTCGCCTCAGCCCAAGTGCCTTTTTACACAAAATCGGTCTGGAAAGCAAGAAGCACTATTTATTTCTGAGGATACTCTGTACATGCAGAATTAAATAGTGATCCCAAAGGTAAGACTGAACAAAACTGTTGTCTGCTGTGCACAAGGACAGGAAAGAACAGTAGGGGACAGTGAGCTGCTAAAGAGCAAAATGAGCACAAAACAAGATTACTCAACATCAGTTAAGGGACACTGATTTGTACTCTATGTAGACCCCGCTGCAATCTTGGCATCTGTAGCATTTGCACTGCAACTGCATCTCTTAAAAGCATCGTTTCAGTAGTTTAGTTGACTTCTTTAGCATTAAGAAGTCAATCTGTCACTTCCTAATACTATCTCATTACCACCGATCTCACCATTAGTCTGTAATCAGTAATAGCCAACTTCTAACAGACCAAATAATGCTGAAAAATGTTCACATGGACAACCTGCAAGTCCTTTGCTGCTTTGTCTAATGGTTTTTTCCATCATACAAGGACATCTTCACTTTCAGGGAAAATGACTGGCTGTTAAAGACAATTTGGACAATTTATGGATACTGTTAGCCAAGGTTACATTCAAGTGAGTTACCACAACCCTTGCTCTCCATTCCCTTCTTAAGAAAAAAAGAGGGGAAGGGGGAGACGCCACTTCACGTGTTGCATCTTGCAAACTATTCAGGGACAGAACCAGGTCTCCTCTCATGCAACTGCATATTATCCCACGCAGTTCAGCTCTCATCTTGATAAGGATCCTCCAGATGACAGAGACCCAGGCTTTCAAATATAAATACCCGACTCTGATAGGGCATGCAGATAATTACATCATTTTGCACAGAAGCCTCAACATTATACACCGAAGTTTGGGAACACAGGAAAATTGCAGTCAGCTTATAACACCACTTAAACAGAGTTTCATTCTTGACACAGAAATAGTTACTTTCATGTTTCCAAGGAACAGATGTTATCACATTGTTTGATAACCTACTTTCACATTCTTTGTTTATAGTTATTCACTCAGTTTCATTTATTAAAGTTAGTGGATCTGTGCCATGAAACCTCAGTTTTATTGTCTCTGGTTTAGGTGATGCTATGGTAATCATCCTGGTTAAAGCTTGGATGTAACAAGAGGACTCAACTGAAAGGCATGATTAAAAGCCAAATTATTATTTATGAACTAAATCCTAAAGCACCTCGACAAAACACCTGCAGGATTCAGTAGGTACTGTTAAAGGAGGAAATACATTTCCACCTTCAAGCAAGTGTTTCGTTTTAATCCAAGCCTTCAGAGAGAACAAATACATGCAATGGGAGGTATCATCTTTTACTAGACAAACAGATATAACTGTGGGAGAGCAGACAAGCATTTAGCACTGAGCCCTTCTATAGTTCTCAAAAGTTTGGTGTTTTTTTCCTCCAAACAGATCAAGTGGTCTAAGCAAATTAAATTTTTCCTTATAAAATTGCTTCTCGCTTATCTTTAGCCAAAACAGTTATGAACCGTATAATCATCTTGTAAGCTTTTTAAAAAGTTGTTTCTAAAGAAGAAAATACTTCTCACAGCAATGTCACTGTATGGATAGATCAGGGAACAGTCAAAGACTTTCAAATCTTTCATATTATGTATTTTCTTTCCAAAAGTAGGTGATAACTGTAAGCATGTTATTTTTGACATTAAAGGAAGCAATTCCAGAATAATCAACTAAATGAGGGATTGCACACAGATATTCAGTAAAGCACAAATTATTCACACCAATTTCTCCTCTTTGGTTGATCTGCAGTTTCCTGTGAAAACCTTTAGAAAAGCACTTATCACACAAGAAAAGAAAAAAGAAAATGAGAGAGAATGGAAGCACAAATGGCACAGTTTTTTATAATACAAATGCAATACAGGCATAATTTCTGCAATAATGCTTAGCACTTAGTGGAAAATTTTTTTTTAACAATATCCACAGGGACACATAGAAAGATCTTGAAACTGAGATTCTGCACTTCCAGCTGCAGCAGTGCCAGCGTTCACAGCTACAGCACTGGCAGCTTAAGGAGACAGTAGGCTGCCAGGCAGTGCAGCACATTACATTCATTTTCTTCTACTCCCACTCACTGCACATTCTTCTCACTTGACTGTGCTTCCCTTTGCCCCATTTATTGCCTCACAACTCCTGCAGAACTGCCCCCAAAGACTAAAATAGTCCTTTCATCTCTTCCCTCCTCTTCATTTCCAGCTTCTTCCAACCCTTTCCCTCCTCTCCAGAAGTTCTTCCACAGCCTACCTTTTCTAGATCATTTTGCGGTTTTGCACTGTTAAAACTATTTTAAACAGCAAACATTTCAGGGCAGGAAATGTCTTAACCACGTCTGAAATACTGTGTCAGTGATGACAGCATGTGCACACACACAAAAGCACCAGCTTCATCAAAACTGATTTCTAACATTGATGAGAGCACCTATATGCAGGCTAAAGAAACAGAAGACTCATTTAATTGCTTTTCCAAGTAAGCCAAAGAACACCAAACAATGAAACTACTTTGAAAAATATATTAAATGTACTCAGCTAAAGTTAGTTCTGTTTGGATAAAGAACAAAGAAAATTAAGCCCAACACGAAGTTTACAGATTTTCTTTCAGATCATGTGCCTAAACTTTGGGGGAACAGAAGGAAAGTAAAGTTACAATCAATTGGGTAAGGCATTATAACTGAAAATTGTAATGTTGCTGCAAATGTACACTTTACACAGAGAGTCAAAAGTGCTAACTGCTACAATACTGTCTTAAGTTTGACACATTAGCTGTGCTGATTGTTCACAGTACATAAAAAGATTTCAAAGTACAGACTTTAAAACTCCTTTGAGATCTAGATTAGAATAAAAATGTGTGTGCTGTAACATAGGTGTGTTACATTACATTCAGTGACATGACTGCCATAATATGGGTATAATATGCATTGCAGTACCCATGGAGACAAACACAGATATTTAAAACTTTTGTAGAAAATAAGCACACACATAAACTCATTAGGAACATACATTTGAAATGTCCCAGTAATCAAATACAATCCTTACACAACTAAACTCAATGGACTGTAATTCTCTAAGAATGGGTTAGCAAGCTGACATGGAGAACTTGTAAAGAAAGGAGCCCTGAAATACAAACATCCATAATGCGTTTTAAGTATTTCCTTATAAGGATTATAAAGCTTGCATAAAGTAGTATTATTAAGAAGAATTAAGGTAATTCTTCTCAATTACAGGCAAAGAGAAAAAGAGACCCTCAGTGCATGTCTGCATACTTTAACATACTTGAAAAAGCCATAGTTGACTGGTTGTCACAGCAGTCACCAATAGCTTTTGGCTTCAAGCCTCCACTATCTCAAACCAGATTGAGACACTATGATGGTTCAATTTCACTTCCATTCTTAAAGCAGTGCTTCAAAAGGGGAGGGGGAAAAAAATGAAAAACTTTCATTTTCTTTTCTATTCTGTTAGCACGTCTCAATGTGTATTTACACATAGAGAGTGCAAAATTGGCATGTGGGATTGTTTATATTTTATAATATAAGAGAAACTCAAAGCTGACCAGATAATGCTAAAATCATAGCAGTTCATTCAACATCTCAGTAAAGCATTTAGAAATTTGTCCTTCAAGATACTATTAAACATACTCTCCTCATTTTCCTCTTCCCAAAGTAAAAATGCTTATGTGATATTTGTCCTTCAGACCAAACTCTGCAGCTAGCAGGATTTTTAAATAGTGTTGCAAATCTTTTTCTCTTGAACTTGGAAGTGATCTATTAGCGTTCTGATCAAAAACTTGCAATGTTTGAAGCATGAAGCAACTGAAAATACTGAGCAAGTTGTAACTTCGTGAAATGTTTGGGGCCACAAACCTGAGCCCAAAATTTGTATGAAAAGTAAAAAAAAAGGAGGAATAATTTTCATCAAACAGCAGTTAACTCTCAAATACCAGCAAGCTCTGGGAGCTGTGCTCAGCACTGAAAATTTGGGATGAGGGAAGCAAAAAAAGCCAAATTGAGAAAGGAGAGGGACAGTGACAGCAGCTTTGAAGAAGTGCTCAGGCAGTTCTGGGCATCCGGCCGCACCATTTTTAGGAATTGTGTGACAGGCAGCTTTACTGCCTAAATGCAGAAGTGCAAATTTTGGCACCCACTGTATCAATATTGTGCTTTTCTTACTGCAACTATTTTAATCAGAAGTTCTTTCTTAGTCTAGAGAACAATGCAGCATGCACTCATGTTAATTCAGTAGCAACAAGCAGTCATCAGGGTCTATGGTAACTAAAACACTGCATCATTTTGTATCTCCCACTCCCAGTCATCAAAGAGATACTCATGCATAGAGTAAATTAAATTGCTGCCTGGATGATCTGCATTCCCCAACTCACAACAACTGTAATTTCATTTTGGTTAGAAAAATGGGTGAGACACTGAAGAGACGTGACTTGAATAAAAACAATAATAATGATAATAATAATAAAAAAAGAATCTGTTTTTTTAAAATCTCCAAAATCTCACCATGCATCTAGGGTCATTTTTCAGGGTACATAATATGGCAGAACTGCAGTGGAGCAAGACCTTGCTTTCTCTTTGCTAGAAGTCCAATCAGTTTATCTATATTGATGTTTTAATGATTTAGGCTACAACTCACACAGTATTTTCCTTTCAGTGCTAGGACAGCAACTACACAAATCTATCAATGTACTATAACTCTTCTCAAATACGGACAGCCAAAGTTAAAGCAAGTTTTTAGATGTCAGAGGAAAGGTAGGTATCACGTTGTGTTCTACAGTTATCAATTCATTAAAAGCAAACTACGCACTAATTATGTCATTAGACTAAAGTAAAAAATTAGTTAAGAAAATTCAGAATAAGAACAAACACAGCTGTGTCATATAATGGTGCAGGATTATTTAGTCTAGGCATAAAGGGGAATATATTTTCAGGATTCAGACAAGCCTTTGAATATTCTTGGAGAAAATTGAGGACTACCTCAGTTTTACACTCTTATGTCAAAATAATGTGAAAATACAATCACAAGTGCATCAATTAAACACTTGATATTGAAAATGCTGACTTACAATTTTCCACAGCTACTACAATTCAGACCATTAATGTAACTTTAACACACATGGAGACTTCAGGATAAAAATCCTTTTGACATGCTTACTGACATCTGCTACAGCCAAATTTACACTTGGAAACCTAAGACATGTTAAATGAATTTTGCCTCCAAACTGCCAGGAGCCAAGTGATTCTGTTATGGACTAACCACTTAGAAGGGAGGAAGAACTGAGTTTCCAGATCAAAAGTTGACTATTTGTGTCAATTTTCAAGAGTAGCATAAAATTAGATATTGTATGTTTTTCTTTCCATTTTACTATTAAAAAAAAGTCCTTCAGAATTGCATCACTACAGCCAAGTAGAGGTAGTATTACTCCTGGAATGCACTTATTGAAGGAACGGAAAGCCTACCCTATGTAAATTAGCAAAACTGTACAATTACATTTAGACTACCTAATGAGACAACCACTTCTTAAGTAGAAAGCATTTAAGAAATTGAAAATTGAACTTAACAAGTCACCTACACTCTCCAATACCGCAGTGAAAAAACCCACATATATGCACACACCCCACTACATCCTACACACAAGCATTTACATTTATTTGTTTATATTTAAATAAGCCTCTTATTTTCCATTTAGGTAATATCACATACTTTTCTCCCTAGTTTTAGGATTCTCAATGCACCTCATGTTAATTTGTTAGCTTATTCTGCCTAATAAGTAGTCAGGGTATAAAGGAGTTCTTTAATTCTCTCTACTTTTTGCAGAATAGAAACTTCAGTTATCTTCACTAACTTCTTCTATGTAAGGCTGTAATAATACAAGATAAATTTACTAAACAGAAAAGGAAACATGACCATATGCCGAAAGCAGATGCATGCACCTACATACCCACTCCTCCTTGCCCTAAAACTGAACTCCACATCACTTCACAACCCACTACACACAGATACATCCTCTAGAAATTGCTTCCAAATATATAAAAAATATTTGCAGGACCTTTATGACAGCTATCTTTACATCTGAAGGATTACAGGAAACATAGTGCACAAAAATAGGGAGCAAAAGCAGCAATGCTTTCTTATACTCAAAATCTCAAAACTCAAGGTCGGTAGCAAAATTGCTTCTGTGGTTTCAAGTAATACTACACTGATAAACTAGAATTTGGACAACATTAAAGCAATACCTTATTCATGTCCTGAACAGCAAGTACAGTAGTCCAGGAAAACAGGCAGAGATCAGAAAAGCTCCTCTATTTCACTTGACAACCATTTTAAAAGCACAATGGACAGGATCCAGAAAGCACTTAAATCAGGTTTGCTATGATAGCAACACAACTGGATTTATGCTCAGAGGTTTTCTAGCTCTTATACTAAGACCACATATCATGGCCAAGACACTGAAGACAGGGTGCACAAATGTGGCCTCTCGATGGATACAGCCCTGGCACAAAGAAGCACAGAGGATGTCTGGTTTGACAGACAGCATATAAAACCACATTGGTGGAAGCACAGGAAATCATTTTCTGTAGATGGTAACCACCACCATAAGACTTTGATTGTGACTGATGAAATAAAATTAAACCAGAAGATTTCCAGGGAGAGAATACAACCCAGAATTAAAAAAAAAAAAAAAAAAAAAAAAAAAAAAAAAAAAAAAAAAGCAGCTCTTGGGAGAAATCTGGGGAATTCCCTATTTCACACACAGAAGAGGAAACAATAGCTGTAATAGAAAGCCAAGGATCTACTTTAAAAGCAGATGATGTTTATGAAGTACTGCCTGAACTGGTGAACCTTCACAATAAAATGTCATCATCTAGTGGTGTGGTGTAAGTGCAGGCCTGAGTCAGAAGGCCTGATGTTTAAGACTCAATCTAGCATCTCCTGTGGTCTGGGAACATATTCTTTAAGACAAATTTTTCACAAGTGATTCTCAACTCTATCTGGCAACTTCATTCTGAAATATATTTTGCACAGGTGCTAGACACCAACTCCCATGTAAAAACACTGAGCACTGTTAGCATCCAGGGGTGAGGAAAGTAGAACTGCAAAGCACTTACATTTAAAACCAGTGAAAGCACACATTCGAATGTAAAGGACCTTTGAAAGTCCTCACTTAATTGGTTAACTCTTCAAAAGAGCAGACTTGTAATCACTTGGTAACTTCAGGGAGATGACAATTAAAAGAAAACATTAAAAATGTTCTATGCATGCAAATACATAGGATTATCATCAGCTATAAAAGCTAAGACTCGGGCTCCAAGAGGAGTTTTGATGGCATTTAGACATCAAAGTCCAAGAGGTCAGTCCTTCTGGCCATAACCAGATGCATTGCAACTCTGCAGAGTGGTGGTTTATGTCACATATAAGCCTGTGAGTACAAAGTTGGTACTTCTGCACTTAAGCCTGTTTAGGGGCTTGATTCAGTAGGTGTGAGTTTATGTTCTGCAGGGATTTCCACTCCCAGCACGCTGTACATGCACTGCTTGCATTGGAAAACACATCCACAACAGTAAACACAGCTCTTCTGTAACACTCCAGGCATTTCAGCCTAAGCCACAGAGAAGCCTGAACTCTAACAAGACAATCTCTATACTAAGAGAATTTAAATCACTTCCTCTCAGTAAAGCTCTCAACCGACCAAACAAAGCAATGAGGAGATAATTTCTACCTCTCCCTCGAAGGCTGTGTCACTGCAGAAAAAACCCCCGCAAGATTCAAAGGGTCTTGAAGAGCTTCAGCCCCTGCTCCACATCAAACAGGCATTAGATAAAGTGCAGGAACACCAGGGAGCTTAAGTGTTCCTTGGTCAGGAAGACAGTAGCTGGGAATCCTGGTATTTAGCACTTAAGCTCATCTGTTTATTGTATACAGAACATAGGCATCTAAATCTAAGTTTAACAGCTATTTTGCAGGCCAGGACTTAGATTCCTGTAGCTCTGGCATCACGATGGGCTGCACCACAGAAATCAGCCCATTCTGCATTTGCCTCCAAATACGCTGCAACATTTTTTGGAAATCCACACAACTCCCAAATCTCCCAAAGCCAATGCTGATCACAGCAAAAACGTGACAATTCAGTCCTTTTGAGCTGCCTAACCAGGTTTCAATTACCACAGTTTGGAATTTTACAATGACACTGTACGATCAAGCACAATTTAATTGTATTTTCATTTGTTAGTTAGATGAGCTCCTATCCACTTCTGTACTTCCTCAATTCAGACAGTGCAGAATTTCAAGCTGTGAAGACAACACCGAGTTTTGCAATGCCTTCAGGACTTCAAAAAATAGTTCAAATACATCAAAGTGGTCAGATAAGTTAGTACTCAATAGGAAGTTGTTTCTCGAAAGGAAATTGCAAATTTCAGTCAAAGAGGAAGATGGCAAGTTAGAATTAACTAACTGTTCCAAAAACTTTGGAAAGCAGGAAGGGCTTGTGAAGGTTGCATAAAGAAATTGCACGCAACCACATAAACAAGCTCAGTTTAGGACTATATAAGTATCTTAAGAATATATCTCCAAGCAAAAAAACCAAAAGAACAAAAAACACTCAACTTTCTAGCATTCAAATATCTAGTTTTCACTGAAGATCAGGGATTATTTCATATTCAGCCAGCAACAAACCAACTGGTATTCTTATTTGGCCAGTTAATCCTGTCAGCTTAACATATGCTTATACCCAGTGTCCACATTGTGGGCATCTGGCCACAAGCACAGACAGGGCAATGGGCTGAATGGGTTTTTAATCTGTCCTGTGTAGCCATTATTGCACCTTTCCTCTGCAGTGTGCAATGCTCCTCTGCAGTTAGGGAGAGGGGCATCCTTCTAGGGCCATTTAGTAAAAGAGATAACATTGGCACTAAGCAAAGACTATGTTCTCTCCCTGCTCAGCAAAAGACACTTTGCCCTTTTAGCCCCAAAACACCCACTTCAAGTTGTAACTCTACATATATACAGTACTGGCAAAACTTTTCCATTTACCTTGTTACTGTACCTGAATGTAACTGGGAATGTGCCCAGTTCACGGACAGTTTTGCTGTAATACCGTGATGGTATGGGCTTGGCACAATTACATCACACACATTATCTTGGCAGCCAGGCAGCAGCAGCTCCACCAACTGAGCTCAAGGCCAAGCCATCAACAGTTGTGCTGAATGAGTTGTCTGCACATTTTTACAAAGGCTCTCCCATTTCTTATATCTGCTTTAATTTGCTGTCCTTACCTTAGTGTTGTACCAACATCCCTATGCAATATTCGTGTATACCCAGTAAGCTGTGAGAAAACATGCATTAACAGGCAACAAACTCTAGGCTTGTCGTGATGCCTTCTGCAAACTTGATGCTCAGAATTTTTCACTCATGGTGAAGTAAAACAGACGGTGCATAATTAAGACTGAGAACTCTGCCAGATGCATGTGTGTGTCTTGGAGCCACAGGTCTGCTCACCTCTGAACTCTGGGCCTTTCCATGTGAGATCACAGCACAACCCTAAGCTCTTTTTAACCTTCTTAAATAGCATTCTCAGCCATTTTCAAGCCTTCTCCCAACAATATTTAACATTTTAGCCTGAAACTAGCTTACGCTAGTTTCAGAAATGACAACAAAAATAAACCATGTGTGCCACCTTGTAAAATCCATGCATCCGGCATTTGACAGAGTGGCCTTTCTGCTGGTATCCCTTCATTATGTGGCATCTGCCCCTCCCTTTCCTCCTCTGTTTTTCTTCTTTACATAAAAATCCAAACAAACAAACAAACACCACCACATTAGGTAAAATATGAAACACAACTGAAGTAAAATTAGAAGCAACTGTATTGCAACTAGAGCAGAAGATTTCTTTTTAAAATGGCTACTAGTATAATTAAGGTCTGAAAGATATAGCACTTATTAAGCTTTATTAAAGTCAAAGAATTAACACCAGAGGTGAATTGAGTGAACTAAAAAACTGACATGTTAGTGGTGGCAGTACATTTTCTTGTATTAAGGATGAATCCCAATGTGTCAGAAATTGGAGGCCTGCATTTAGCTTGCACAAAGTGAACACACAGCAGCCCTGCTGTGTCTTTGAAGAGCTGTGAGACAGAGGACACCTCACTCATTGTTCAGACAAGGAGAGGCCTTCTGGAGGCCATGCCTCTCTCTGTGCATTGAACCACTTGCTTTTCACACCCATCAGTAGCTTCAGGAGCCCAGAGAGACTAAAAACTTCTCCCCACATCATCAGAGCCACATTCACCTTCAGACGCAATATAACAGTAGAAGAAATCCATTGAACGCTGGAAAAATGATCAGAGGCAGTAAGAAGAGACACACAACAGTGCCCTCAGAGATTCAGAATCAGAAAAAGGAATTTTCAGTAACATGTATCTCTTCCCTGTCCTCACCACCACCCCCAAAAGCAAATCACATAGCCATGTACACTCCTGCTCAGTGGCTTTAACACGCTGAGTGATTAAAGGTGACAATGACTATGTGCCATACTATGCATCTTTAGAGGGTTTTCAGTTCAACACTGAGGGGCCAAATGGGGCTACTGTGTATCTAAAATAGTTTAGTCTGATTAAAGGTGTAATTATATAGTTAGTCATAATAGCTGACATACTTTAAAAGAAACCCACCTCTCCTTCAGGGGAAGGGAAGGAAATTATGCTACTTTATTCATTCAAACACACTCTCAGTTAAATTCAAATACAGCATGTGGACTAGATAAATACAGTGACACACAGCCACAAACACTTAGTAATCCCAGATAGAACAAGGAGATGAATCTCAACCTATAATCTTCGCAAAGGGAAACTAAATCTTATGATTAAGAGTTCTGTCATATCTGTGCAGGTATCAGTGGAGGCTGCGTGTTTTCTTCTCAGCTGTCATAAGAAATTCATGCTGCTTTTAGGGCCTAAATATGAGCAAAGACATGGTAAACACCGGGTCTGACACAGAGCTTAAGAGATTTATGTGTTTATACGGTTAGCACGTAGCTTCTATGGATATCCACACAGCAGATTTGCTCTATTATTGTTACTTTCAGCAAATCATCATTGCAAGTTTGCAGGAATAATGACTTTTGTCTAGAAGGGGTTTCCTTGGCTTAGGTCACCTTTCTCAGAGAAGCAGGTGATCTCAAATAGCCTCTACTATTCTAGTATAAGACAGGGTGGGGGAAGGTAATTTCTGTATATAGTTATATCTTTTGAACTTATGCTTCTGGTTACACAGGATGTAAAAAAGAAATGCACAATAGATAAGCTTTGGTTTTTCACCTTTTTTTTTTACCGACACTCCAAGTCCACATTTAACACCACTGAAGCCATTTCAAGAACCTTGCCCGGAGACTACTGCCTCAAGATCATCCAGGAAATTCAATTTCCCAAGGAGACACATATAACTCAGACCTAGTTCACTTGGACACAAAGGAGGGAAGGCACAGTCTACAAAACATTCTAATCCACAGCCGTCCCAGCCCCCAAACCAAATAACAGAACCAGCATAAAATACACAACCCATTTCAAGGGAAAAAGTAAAGGGGAAGGGTGAGAGATACAGGAAAAAATTTGTCATCCTTGCCAATAAAGTTTACAGCTATTCACATGGATACTTGTATACTCTCTGAAAAAATCTTCCTCTGGAACAAAATACTTAGAGCATTTGGTGTGCACTGAATTGAGTTTCACTGTTTAACCTTCTTACTCTCCCTCACTTTTATTTATTCAGCACTGGTGTTAGAATTCTGAAATATTCTGTATTTCAACAACTGAACATACATTCCCCACACTAATCATTTGATGAAAGAGAAGGCTGACCAGGACCCAGCTGAGGCATCACATTCCACATAATTTGTTAAACAACACAAAGATAAATCATCTTTATATGTGCACAGTTTTTAATCAGCATCCTTTGCCCAACATAACTCAGCGGTCAAGTTCCAGGAACAATTTTGAGTCCTGTCATCTCATTTTTTTCCAAGCATTCTCTCAAATGATCCTGTAGTTACATCACTGCACCTCCCTTGAGCTAGATTTCCCTTTTACATGCTATCTGCTACTCTTCAAGTTTTTACACACTTGATAAGAGAGCAGAAAAGATAATTGAAAATATACAAGAAAACATTATCTTACATCAACAGAACTATACCAGAAAAAAAGCCAACAGACTAAGACACACTTAGAGCAATAAAATTACAAAACACCACATACAATAGTTCTATGGGAAAGAAGGATGAGAAAATACTCTTTTTCAGATTTCACATAATTTTCTTCCCCCACACACACCCAAAGTGGGTGAGGTAGGAAGCAAGAGAGTTTCTTGTTTCTTTTAATTTTGCCCTGAAACGTACTTTAAGTAATTGCAAGTGAGTGACACCTAGTGATGAACACAAATCTGATCATCCTCCACTCTCCCACACAGAGAAGATAAGCCAGCAAGCACCAACAGGTAACTCAGGAGTGGGTGTTGAATCATGGGAACCTGACACTACTATGTTTCTCTCCCTTAAAGGCCAAATATCAAGTAAGCCAGGACCTAGAAACTTAGTGCACAGCTAAAAAGAATAAAAATAAAATGGCTAATCTGTCCAAATAAGAGATGGTGAAAACAGATCTAAATCATGACCTGCAAATTCACTTCTCTATTCTCTTTAAAACCAATCAGCTCTCTCTGGAAACACCAAGTTTTCCCAAAGACCTCATTCTTAATTAAAAATATATATCCCAGAAGCAAACAGGAAGAATGGGTTTCTCATTAAATACTAAAATATCAACAGCTGTCTTAGAGACCAGTTAGTGATGTCTCTGGTGTTACAAATGCTGTCCTGCTGTAAGGATGTTAGAAGCTTGTCAAAGACTCTTATTTTGCCAGTAGTTCCAAAATTATTGCTCACAGAGCAGTTACTGGAAGTGAAGGGGAGGGGATCTAGTGTGATTTCTGGTAGGGTTACAGGAAGGAAAAGTATGCTGCTATGCAAAGTAGCAACAACACAGTCCCCTGAAAGGGAAGCTGGAATAAAGAGACTGAGAAAACTGGTCTGATTTTTTAACACTATGACATGGGATAATCCTGTACATGGGAAGCTCACCCCGACCAAGAGATTTCTCTACTTAACACATTTTTAAGAGCAGTCCAAAGTTCAAGAGCTAAGAGAGCAAAATACAAAATCCTGTAGGAAAGGGAAGTGATTAATCTAGCAGAGCCATTGCCGCTTTTACACAGTTTGTGCCGTTTCATCTCTTTCTGTCATGAACAGGATTGTCACTGGAAACTCAGGAGCAGCTCCTGCTTTAAACACACAAATTCTTTACATCATGATTAAAAGCCATCCAAGGACAGGAGTAAAAAAAAAAACAAAACCGAAATAATAAAAATCAGTGGGCAGAGGAACACATGCTCCAACTTGCAGACCTTGTTCTGCTCAGTAAACCCATAGCCATCTCCTTTTCTCTCCTCACAGATTCATGTGAGGTCAGGCTATTTTTTTTTCTCTCTCTCTCTCTTTTTTTTTTTTTAATCCTTCTGCAAACATGACGGAAAATCCAAAAGCCTGTAACATTTAAAGCCCTGAAATCCCAAGCTCTCCGGAAAACTAACGCAAGAGAGCCATCTACCATGTGAAGGCAGGACTGTCGGGGCTGGGGCAGCAAGGGCCGCCGCTGAAACTTATTTGAATGAACTTGACCCAGGTTGGCGGGCGGCCAGCGCCCGACGTCACCCCGTGACTTAACAGAACACAGTGTTCTTGGCACCCACACAAGTATGTGTTGAAATCCATGCTGGAGAGAGAGAGAGAAAAAAAAAAAAAAAAAAAAAAAAGGAAAAAAAAAGTCAGTGCATGTTTCAAATTAATAAAGGAAAATGGTAATGAAAAGGTAATAAAGCACAAAGGCGGCGTAGGCTGTTTTTAAATGTATCTGCTGCATTTTCCCCCCCTTGATTTATTAGTTTATTTATTACTGGTGTGCTCTTATGTACCAGAGGCTCAGCATACGGGTACTTCTCCCCAGGACGAGCCCTTCCCTGTCCAAATCCCGTCCCACGCGCTCTCCCTCTCACCTCTATCTGTGCCCTACCTGGAAAATTCCAGTGCAGCACTCAGCCAGGCAGTGAGGGCAGACAGCGGCTGCATTGCCAGGGCTGCCCCTGACTCACCCCCTCGCCCAGCCCTCACCCAGAGGCAGTGCAGCAGGCACCCCAAACCTACAGGGGATGATTGGTGACACAGTTATGCCACTCACCAATAGATATTGATAATACCTTTTGTTAACATGAGATGACAAGCACACAAGTAGAAGGAGGACAGGCAAAATAAACTTAAGGAACTCTATGTGCTTCCTTCACACACCATATTGCTATTACTTCCCCTTTCTGCATTTCCTCCCTCCCAGACTACCCCTCTTTCTCTGCAAAGCCAGGCCTCAAGTCCTTTTCCTTCTTGCTGGTCACTCCTTATCTCACTGACGCCCTATTCTCCTCTTCAGTAACTGATCAAGACACTTGACACCTGTTGGTACAGGATCAAAACCAGCTCATACACACCTGCTGAGGAGACTCTTCACAGTCACCTCTTCAGGCCTGTACCTGCCACCAGCAAACACACCAACATCCTGATGGCACAAGCCTCCACGAATGCTTTATAGCCACGCCATCACTCATGACAATGGGAACACAGATCCAGTTTCATCCTCATTACCTTCTGCACGCACATCCTCAGCCTAGCACCCAGCCCATACCATTAGAGGAACATACAAGGAGATGGCAAGACAGAACTTCTCCCTACCTGGACAGCCCCTGCTGCTTCCACCATTTCAGTGCAAACTGAAAGCTGCATCAGTTAATATCTTATCCAGTGTTCCACTACCCTTCATCCATCAGCTGAGAGATGGCAACATTTTTGTCTAGTTATAGATTCTCTAAAAAGACGTGCATCTAGCAGACGATCCACATCTCTGGCCAGTCCTTCCAACATCCTGAGGCGATATCGTATGTGAAAGCTGCACTGATTATTTTTCACCTTTACTATTACACACTTACAACTATAGAAATAAACCATCTGCTAACCAAAGAGATAGAAAAACTTACATAGGAAGCAATTAGGCCCTTTCTGGAGTCCCTGCTCAGTATCACAGAAAACTGTTTCAAAACGCCTTTTCTTCCATCCAGAACTCTGCTTATATGCCTTTCAATTTAAAATAGTATTAGCTTCACTACTGTAACAGTAGGGAAAAGAATTCTGCTTTAATTCCCCATGGGTGAAAAAAACTCATAAAGAGCCCAAGTGTTTATGTTTTGTGCATATAATTTCCTGATGCTCAAAATGCCATTTTCTGAGTAACTGCATCTTAAAATAAAAAAAGTCTAGTGAGATAAAAAAAAAGATATCATTCTTACACCATTTTTTTGCCTTATTGTGGGATATAGCAAGAGCACATTCACATGTGAAAAAAACCACAAATGCTAATCAGCACAAAGCAGAGAATGGAACTACTTGAAGAATAAGTAACTTAAAAGCTCCATATAAACAATCTATTATCTTTTGACACAACCATGCATAAGTGAAAACTTTCACAGAGCAAAAGAAAAAACAGTGGACTTAGATTCTAATATAGTCTTTTTATGGTCAGACTCCAGATCCAAGAAGGCACAAGTAGCAGAGAAAGTGAATTCAGTTTGACAAGTTACAGGAAGAAACAGCATTCAAGTAAGAAATACAAAGATTGCTGATGACAAAAATGACAGGGAATTCAAACGACACACAAATTTCCAGTGACATGCCTTGACTTGATAGTTATCTTTAAGAATCCCTATGGAAGGAGCAGCTCATATTCATTTAACAAAGATGTGCTGGCATTCACTCTGTACACTTCTCATGTCAAAGCAGCTGCCTGCTCATTCCCCTCCAAACAGAGCCAGAAACACTACTCCTGCAGCAGAGATGGGGGAAAGATTTTCACAGAAGAGGGAAGCTCTTTGGTAGTCTCATGTTTACAAAGGAGTTGACTGGGTTGTCAAGGAGGAAAAAGCCCTGCAGCAATCCTCATACTACATGCTTTGAATACACACAATTAAATTTGTCACAAAATTACAGATGAGTCTTCCGTGAAACTTTGAAAGCCTGCCCCAGTACCCTCGCCTCTCACCTAATTGGGTTTGGCAAGGAGCATCAAGATACTGTTAAGTCTGAAAGTTTGCTCGAGAACCAGATCCACAGGTTAGAGAAGTTTTCTCGAGCCACTCCCAGCTGGCTAGTGGGCAAACCACAGAGAGACTGCCAGAGCCTCCAAGGAGGGCAAAGTTGAGGGCAGGATGTGACACACTTACCGCAATCACGCAGGCTACTTGTCTTCCTAACACCCAGTGTGGTTTACAGCCTCTAAACAAATGAACAGGACTGTTCGCTCAAAAAGAGTGAGATTAATTTTTTTATTGTATTATTAATGTGTGTATTCAATAAAATAGTTTGTTCTTACACCCATCAAATCTGTGAATGGGATGTGAAAAGAAATCAGTTGGCATCTCCTACAATCGAAAGATAAAGCAACAAGTCCTCATGTTTTGTAGCTGACCACAAAAGCCAGCAAGGCCATCCACTGCCCCTCTCTCTCCTAAACCACCTCATCTCTGGAACACGAAGTTCTGTCATATTTTCATTTGCAGTTTAGGGAATCTCAAGGGATTGCATGCAATTAGCTGCACCAAGACCAAAATCAGAGTAACATACTCCCTGACTTTAGTATATACTGTTGAATTAAAACTTTCAATGAAGCATGTTACGTTTTTATTTAACATACACAAAAGAAAACCCCACCTATCCAAAAGTTTAATGGTAAAATCCCATTTTCAAAGCACAGCTGAATCCTGAGCCATCTCTAACCATGTTCAACTATGTACATATGAAAGCAATCACAACAGCACACAACTACAGCTAGTTACATACTTACCAGGTATGAAAAAAATTCAGGAAAGAGAGATACTTTTATTTTCTTAAATACAATACTGTCATTTTAAATGAAGGATGACTGTATTAGATGGGTCATCCTCCTTAAAAACAAGTGCAAGCAAGACTCAGATACTGAAAAAGCACAGAAATATCGTGTAGTTCCGTTAGCATGCCAAACTACTAATTTGAGAGCTGGGTCATTTGCTAATAAAGTGAAGAGCACTTGCTGTCTGTAATGTTGCAGAACCTGACAATCTAACATGTTTGCCTACTTTCTCCTCACCCCTTTTTAAACATAGTTAAAATACCCATTTGGAGGGTCAGAGAAAAGAATCTAGGACATATCCATAACAAGAGTGAGTTGTTAAGTGCAGAAGCAACACAAAAACATGACTTCAGAGCAGCAGGAAGTGCGGTAGCACATGACAGATACAATCAAATTCATAGGTGAGTAAACCCAGGATAATGCCACAATTAGGCTGGTGTTGCATTTCAGCTTCTACAACATTTAAACTCGAAGCATTTTATTTCTACTGCTTTTTTAAGACAGCCAATCTGTCAGTCCTCACAACACTTTGGTCTGGAAATGACTTATTACCAAATGAAATGCACAGAAAATGAGTGAAAGGAAAAAATATCATGCTACCTACAGGGCAAGACAACAGGATTTATGTGATCTGTGGTTACAATAAACACAGACAGAGGTAAACAAATTGCACCTGACTATGCATACAAAACTCAAGACCTTTCAATTTATTAAATAGAAGTTATTACTGTTTGCAGGAAAGGAGGTGATGCTCCTTGCCAGCTACATATGGCAACATATTTTTAGATGCTTGTTTTTATTTTTACCAATTACAGGTTAGGGCTGATGGGTGTGTTTTCTTTTTCAAAAGCTAATGCAGGTTGAGGTATTTTTCTAAAAACAAACATACACACCTGTAGTAGTGACCACATTTTAACCACAGAAACAAAGTGATACAACCCATCGGGGCTTCTGGATTCTACAAAGTTTCACAATGTTAAAACAGATTTGTACTCACATCTTAAATAAAATGTCAAGTTGGTGTCTTCAGTCTTCATTTCATCCTTACATATTGTTAATTCTTTATGTCCATAATTATCACCTTCTTCACTTTAATCTTATGTTTCTGCTTCATTATGGACTAGTTTGCCTTAGTTTGTCCTCTGTGTGGTGTTTCAGAGTTTTAGCAAGTATTGATTTCCCACAGTACAGTTTCTTCTCTTTCCAACACTACATAGTTAAGCTCATAAATCCAAACAAAAGAATTCCTTTGTAACTTTTTCCAGCATTGTTTGTTTAGATTTCTATGCATGCAATAAGTCTAGTCTCACGTAGCAGAAATTAAAACACTGTTCTTGCTAGAAACTGCAGAGACTGGGACTAGTGCCTGCCAGAGACTGGGGCACCAGGTACAAAGCTTCAGTTTCGCTAAACACAAACAACCGATCAGATTTGCTTCTCATTTTAGATGCAAGCAGCAAACCAGGGCTTCCTTTTGCTTTAATCCCATCAACACTGGCATAATGCCACATAAGATAACATGTTAACAAGGTTTTGAAAGCTGAGGACTTAAACACACAATAAAGCAGCAATTAAAAAATTGTGGAGATGAAGGAAACCAAGTGAGAACAGCACGAACAAGTCAGGCCAGAGACTTGTTGAACTCAGCATCCTATCTGGGACAGTGGTCCATGTGAGATGCAAAAAGCAAAGAAGCACAAAGCAAGTGAATACTTCTTCCCTGATACACTCCTGAGGAGTGAGGTGACCTGCAACTCTAGAACTTCCCAAGGCAGCATCATTTGACTTATTAGGTAACTAGAGTTTTGTCCAGAAAAAAAAGTCCAATCACTTTTAAACCAAACTCTGCAGAATTCTGGTAATATAGTAGAATTTCTTATATTCTAATTAATGTTTTTAATGTTAATAAAGAAAGTCACTGGAAGGGACCAGGTGGATCACCAGCCATAGACTTCTGATTAAGTCATCATGGTTTATTATTGCTGCAACATCTAAAGAAGTCTCAGAAAAGATGAGTGTTACGCTGAGTACTGTACCAAAATACACAAAAAGAAGTGGCAACCTCTGTTCAATGAATTTCTGGCAGATTATGAGCTTAAGCAATGAAGTGCATTTTTAAAGAGTCACAGTGCTGATCAAAAAAAAAACAAACCACATTGAAAGATACTTTTCTTGCAGTTCAACCTGACAATACTACCAACACTCGGGGATCTCCTTCAGAACATTTCATTCATTCCAGTTTGATCCAGATCAAGAAAACACAGGCATCTTTCTTCTTTTCAAAAACAGAGCTAGTGCTGCTAATAAGCAGATGGAGAATTTTTACAATTACTGGCTGCAAGTCTTATAAAAATTAAATCCATTTGCTGTTCTTCCATTTAAAATGCATGGTAACAAACCAACAGAAATTGGCATTCAGTGGTCTCTTAAATCATCCCTCCCTGCTCAAAATGTGAAAACAAACCACCACACATTATATCTCCAGCAGTCTCACTTTTTCAGCTCTACGATGAAGACAAGGATCATGACTGTCTCAAAGGTGAATGATTACTGTCTATATTATTATTTCTCACTGTTCAGAGCATCTGGAGCAGGCAAGGCGCAGAGAAAACTTCCACCACCACTTTCCAAAATCCATGGCAATTAACAGCTGACTAGTATTTGAAAATCCTGCAATTCACATCCAGAGGATGTAAAAAGTTTTGCTCCCTCACAACCAAAATTTTGGAGTCACATGCAACTTCTGTGCTACAAGTGCAGAAATGCTCAAAGTAGCTGCAAAGTTATACACACAACAAAAAAAACATATTGGGTACTTTATAATAATATAATGCAACTCCTCTCCCTCAAATACCACTGTTATTCTTGCCCTCAAAAAGTGAGTTGTATCACAGAGGTGTAGCATAGAAGTTATGTTGCCTTCCAATTCTATATAAAATCATGTCCTAGTTTTCCTTTCCATTATGTTGCCATTATTTCCTATGATTTCTTCCACTTACCTCCCAACAAAATGAACTGTGATAACTTAAAAATTTATATTCAGCATCCAAAAGGATGATCCACTAAGGAGATATGTGAAATATTTTTCCCTTAGAGTTGTTAAGTGATGAATCAACTCAGCATCTTCGTTATCAACAAGAATCATACGTTCAGGTTTTCTTTCTTCTTCTTTTTTTTTTTAACACTGAAGAAACCAAACCAGAGATTTTGCCACAGATTTCTCCTCTGAGTTCATTAGATTTGAGAAGCCATCAATACGTATGGGTATCATTTATCTAAAATTGTAAAGACATGCAAAAAAAAAGAAAAAAAATAGAATTCTCTGCCCTGTTCTGATGCCTGCTTAACTACCTTCTTCCTCCACAACTGCTGTGGTTAGTGGAAAGTTTTTAATAATGAAATGCTTTTGCAGATGAGAAAAGCATCACAAAATCTTTAAATTGTAAATAATGTAAGCCACAAGTCAAAAATAAAGTAAGGAACAAACCTAGCTGTACTGTTTGCATAGGAAAATTAGACTCAAGTGCATATAAAGGTTACAGAGTAGAGGGGAATAATCATCATCCTGGCATTTGTTTCAGACTTGTTTCATGTAGAAACATTGGTTTTGTTGTTGTTCAAACTGGCAGTCTTATCTATTGTCTGGCTCATTGCTTTTTAGCCATGAGAACAGCAATTATGTCCCATTTTATTTCCTCATCCTGAATTTGTACCCTTCAAAAAGTCTACTTAACCTGATATTTTTTAATCCACCATTCCACCCATAAACTATTCAAGAGAAAATATCTCTTTCCCTTCTTCTCCTCCTCCTATTACTACAGACAGAGGCTGATGACAGTTTCTTAGTCCAAAAAGATGCTTTGGGGCCTTCCTTTTTTAAACCAGAAGACAAACACCATAAAAAAGCTCTTATATCCTCCCAACACACCACAAATACCTCACATTATAAGGATTAATCTGTTGAGTTCCATAGAGGAGGAACAAGTAAGTCAAAACTTCTGGAAAGTGTTTTGGTATGCAGCTATATAATCTGGTTTTACAAGCAGCTATGTAAAACTATTAGATTACTGTCCATATTATTAATTCTTTTCTCTGTACAAGTCTGCAAAGGACTTGCCAAAAGGCAATATGATGCTTCATCTGCAACTATCACAAACAAAAGGTCTTTTTTCACATTATACCTTTAAATAGATAGTGCATTATTAGATTGGGGTATTTATTTATTTATTCCTTTTATACAAGTAGTCATAATGTTTTCCCATTCTAAAAGATACTGAAGTGCTTCACATCCTAAACAAATCACCCTATGATTGGAATATACCAGGTTCACAACTTGGCAACACCAATTATATTTTTTTACTTTCATGATGCTTCAGTGTACTTCAATAAATGTTTATGTATAAAAAACCCAACACAGTTCTTTTCCAATTAGTCATAAAAATTAAAGACTTCAATTTAAAAAAAAAAAAAAAACCAAACCATAAACAAAAAAGCACAGACTTACCTTCACACTTCTCCCTCACCTAATCAAGCAAATCAAAGAAACTTAAATCTGTGAAGCTCACTCCAGGGAAGCTAAACTCTTCACTAGACAAGTCTGGCTAGAGCTGTCACCCTCTACAAAATCTATGCTGTCTCAAAAGCTCCTCTCCTTTCCTATGTCTGTACAGAAAGCTTTATTTAAAACACGAGGTAAGCATAAACTAGGCTACCTGAAAGAACACCCCGCAGAAGCCACATGGAGCAGCAAGTGGTAGAGAACTACAGCTACAAAGGGTATGCACTCCACTGACAAAGTGGAGACTCATTTGCAACATTGTCTTTCGGTATGTGACTTCTCAATTGCTCTGCAAATGAAGCACCAAGGGTGGCGATGGTAAAAAGGACAAAATTCATACATGATGAAAAGAGCACAGCACACAAACATGGGAATAGCAGAAGAGGCGTCTACCAAGGATCATTCTACCCCCTTACTTTTGTCTCCAACTACAATTAATGTCAGACGTTTAGGGAAGAGCTTAAAACAGGACAAGCATGCAGCAGTGTTGCCACGGAAGAGTCTTCCTGATTCCTGCTTGTGGCTACAACTAGAGGCTAAATCTTTGTATTTAATTCTTAACAGATTTGTCTTGTCTTCCTTGAGTTTGTCCAGTTTGTCTTGAACCCGTGTACTCTTTCAGCATGTGTCACTCTGTGACAAGGAGTTCAGCAGCTCATATGGTGGCATGAATCAACTCCATTTTAATGTTGAATCAACCTGCTAGTTTCACTTGATGCCTCCTAGCATGAGACAGTAGCCAGTCATTTGGTTCACTTCTTATCTGTTTATGAGGCATGGGTTTCTTTCATGCCCTCTCCATAGCAATCTCTTTATGAGGTTGAAGATTTCTGTTCTCTAGAACTTTTTGCTCCTACCAACTTGCTCTGAAGCTTTTCGAATTCCACTTGCACCTTTTTTCTTGTGAATGGAAAGACCAAAGCTACTATCCACAAGCACAGTTTGTGTGCAAGCTTAAGAGGTTCTTAAAGTAGTGTTTTTAGCAGCCTTTCAGAGTATTTAAAACCCAGAACAAACCTCAACCCTACTCCTACACGACTATTTAGGTCAGAATGAAGTTGCTCTGCCCATCTTGTCTGCCTTCACAAGTAGACAGTTCTAGTCTGGTTTTCTCACTTAGCTTTAAAGTTCCCTTTCCCATGCACAGGAAGGTGTCAAGGTGTCTGCAAAACAGCAACAAGTTTGCTGCAATCAGTGTCTCTAAAGAGTTGCAACCAGATGAGAGTCCTTGGTGGCACAGGACTAAAATGTTGTATTAGGCAAGACAGAACCAGTGAATTGACACCAAACAATGGCCAGGTGAAGGTGAATGGGGACAAGAGAATGAAATAGTGACTGTGCTGAGGAGACAGAGTGGGAGGAGAACGACTGGGACTGAGTCAAAAAGAATGCCACTGTGCTGGGACTGAGCAGTGAATCAACAGCCATGTGCAACAGCTTCTCCATGTGTCCAGGAAGTTGGAATAACAAAGCTCAGCTGAAGTTGTGAGTAGTGGGAAAGATATCAGATGAAGTAACAATTTCATAGCATATTTCCAGGGAGATTGAGGACAAAGATAAAACCAGCAGGTAGTCAAGGCTGTCGTCCTCATCTGAAGGTGAATAATGTTATCCCAAAGGGGATAAAAAAGGATGGAGCAGCTGGTCTATACATAAGAACGTACCAACAGATTTCTACAGAGCAAGCAAAATCCTCTTTAATATACTTTAACATATTACAGCTCTGGAGTTGGAGACTATCTTCACAGAAAGGGTTAATCAGTCACCAGGGTTGTTAGTCTGGAACATGAGTGTCCTGCTAACAAAAGAACTGTAAATCTGAATTGTCATCTGCAGATGATTCAGATGTTTGTATAGAAACTGCTTATCACAGAACAAGATATAGACCCTGACAAACTGGATATGAGAGAGATATTACATTTTCACACCATCCCAGTCCCTTCTTATTGTTCCCAAGAAAGTCAATCTCTCACCCAACATTTCATACCTCCAAATTTCTCAATTTCTATTATACATATTCTCAGTTTTATGCCATTTGTTCTGCCCCCCTTTATTCCTCTCTTACCTATCAAACACACTTCCACACTGCAATGGGAGCCAAGAACAAAAATCATGTTCCCCATACTTTACCATCAAACTGCATTCTTTACAAGCTAAAGATACAATGTCATGACTTAAAAACAAACCAACCAAAAAAAACCACAAACCAAATCAACCACAAAACAAAACCCCACATAATTGCCTTGTTCCATATATAAGTATGGAGGGACATTCCTTCATCCATTAAAGAGAGATACACAGGAGCATCATCCATTAAAGAGAAACACACTAGAAAAACTTCAGAGGTTTTTAATAACTCTGAGGTTAGTTTAGGGTTCTTTCTAAACTTCAGTTTTCCTGTGTTTTCTAAGATATTCTAAATTTACTTCTAGATCTTCACAGTGCAGTAGACTCTACAAAGAGCTGTCCACACTAACCCTTACTACAAAAGGAACTTTTCTGTTTTGGAGAAAATTGACAAGGAACTTGTCAATACAAGGATAGCTGGATGATTTTAGTACACTTCATGCTTTTCTTGTTCTACCAGGAATTGGATGACCATGGACATTTAAGTGTCTCATTTTCACTTAAAAGACATTTTATAGGCAGTATTACAAATGCATTTTTTTTGAGAAAGACATACGCATGTCTTTCTTATACTGCTGCCACAAACCTCAACACCAGTAATTCACCTGTGAAAAGATGGAAGCTGCAACTGCGTTAGGAACCTTGAAATGACATGCAATTTTTTTTTCCACAACTGGTGCAACAAACATCCTTGGTAGCAAAAGAGAATTTTACTTCCCCCAATAAATTAGGTCTCTCTTCTGACACCATGAACTAACAAAACAGGTGAGAGAACCAGCCACTAAAAGATCATAAAAGTATTTTTAAAGTACCATGAAAACCCACAAGAAAGACTGAACCAAAGGCTTTTAGAGAATTCAAGCCATTAGCCAATCTACTCTGTTCAGAACTACAATATTTAGAAAGCACATTTATAAGAAAGATAAATTATTAAGACTGGTCCTGTGTATCTCACTGAAGCTCTCTTCCACCATTTCTTCAAAAAGAACTTCCAACGAATTCAAATCAATCTCTCCTCCAATATATCCTGAAGACTCCTGAGACAGTTTGGAAGACAAAGTCAGACAAATCAAAACTCAGCAGCTTTCTCACTGCACTCACAACTCTTTGCAGAGTGCAAAACTATTAGCAAATTATCCATAATAGCAAACAACAGAAAGCTTCATCAGAGGTGAGTAAACCAGCAAGACAAATCCTTTAACTTCCTAATAATGTTGCTAATTTCTCTGGCTTTATCCTCTCTCTCCTTTCAAAGGAGAGCACTGCACTCCCAGCAGTGCATGCTCTGCTCATCCCTGTAGCCTCTTCTTCAGTGTGCAGCACCAGGCAAGCTACCCACAGGAGACACACAAGATCCCCTTTCTTTGCTTCACCTCTTTAGATGGAGGTCAGGGCCCTGACAGGGCAAACATAAACTGCTTTGCTTCTCCCCATTATTCCTGAAGACCCTCTGTGGTGCTGTCCACAGCCATGCCCCAGAGAGGTGCCAGACCTGAGGAAATGCAGATGCCTTGCATGGCATGCAGCTGCAGGAAAGCTAACACAGGCCTCCCGAATCTTGTTTAAAACACCAGGCCGACTGGGGGACTATGTGGGAAGACCACATAGAGAGGGTCATTCAATACATGGATGCTAGGATGGCAATGCTGTCAGCTGCCCTTAAAGTTGTTGCTCTCCAGAGCTGTGTGAGAAAAAATATGGGGCTCAGCTGAAGCCTTAAGTTAAACAGAGCAGAGGGGTTGGATTAGCATTCACAAACAGCCTGGTACTTCAAACATAAAAATACGCTCTGAGAATGACAGCTCAAGGCAGCAAGGCCTAAAGTCTGTTTATGTCACTGTCATAGGTGCTGTGATCCATCAGATTTCATACATCCAGAAGGTGGTACACAGAAGTCTCTGCCTACTAAACTTAGTTAATAAGTCATCCAGGAATTTCACAAACTAGGCACAAAGAAGCATAGCTACCTCAATGGCACTGTGGATCACCTACAAAAGCACCTGTATGTGTAAAAGCTGTGATCAAAGATGCTTCCTTCAAAATGGGCATCATGAAGTTCAGGCATTTTTGCACCACCAAAAATACACATAACATGTGTCAAGACACTCATATAACTGTGTTCTTGAGGAGGATAATGAACCAGTTCAGCCACACTAACACTTGAACCCCTGTGTCCAAGAATTATAAAGAAAAATAGTCCCAAAGTAATTTAAACATCAAAGGAAGGAATATCTGAGCCATTTAGGTATTAGCTGAACTAGTGTCATCAGTCCTGTTTTAAACTTAATGGGGTCATTGTTTAACTACAGAGTGAAAAAAAAAGCTAGTTATAACACAAATAGCTACAGCACATCTAGAAACATCCTGTTTCCTATTCTGATAATCCAACCAAATCACGGAAACAAAGTTGAGAGGGGAAATATTGTCTGTGACTACGGAAAAAAGCTTCAAGGCTTAATTCCTGTATCAGAAGATGCAGAGACATCCCTGCAGCCAGGAAGCACCAGAAAGCAGCTGGTGCACAGGTTCAGCTTTATCTGGCCATTCAGGTATAAATCTGTTCACCTTGAACGTGTGAATGCAAAAGGTATCTGGTTTTGTACCACTACTGACTTGCAATCTGCTGACCTGTAGGTCTTGCCTAAAAGGCCTAGCTGAAGAGCCCAATTCTACCCAGAAAAGTGAGGTTCCTGGTTTTGGAAAGGCAAGGAGGAAAGAGACAGAGAAGGGAGAAGGATGCTACCCAGATCAGTTATGCTGTCTTCATCCTTCAAGTTTTCCAGGATCCAACTAGACAAATCCCTAAGCAGCCTTGTCTGACCTTGCTTCTGAGACCGTCTTGAGCAGGTTGAACTGGAGAAATCTTGAAATTGTTTCCAACCTCAATTATTCCATAAAGTACACATTTAGAAATAATTGTGAGCTTGTGGGTATTTTGTATATATTAAGCATTAAAAAAAAACCATACCCACAGTAATGAACTGACAAAAGTAAATGCTGGCAATAACACGGTCATATCATCACCCTTTACCCATGTTAAGTCATCCGTCTGACAGGATGACACAAATTCCACTTGCCATAATAATGATTCCCTACCTTGAGATAACCTGTTTTAAATTCTGTTACACAACAATAGTTCTAGACTCAATTCTAATTACCAAGCCAATGTTAGGTATAATTACCATTATAATGGATCAAGAAAGCCAGGACACAAAAGCAAGTCCAGAAATAACAGCAAATCTTGGCCTGCTCATCTTTTAAGTGACCTCTTCAGAATTTCACAAAGTATGCTGAATCCCCGTCAATGTAATGCCACAGAAGGAAAGAATTTGTTTTGAGTACTTTTTTTGAGAGCCAGGTTAAAACAGTAATAAATCCAAGAACTTAACAACTGAATGAACCTTAATTTGAAAGATCAGGAAGCCTCAGGTAAAAGACACAGACCTACATATCACCATGCAGGAAGGGCTTCTAAAACAATGTGTTCTTCACTCAGGGAAAACCCCAAAATAGACCTTTTGCACAACATTAAAATAATTTTTGCACATTATTCAGTGCAAATATCAGATCACCCACTGTCAGGGCACACAGACTGCAGCACAATAGAGAGCTGAGAATGCGGTAGGGATTTATTAAAGAGTTTTGAAACACATAACACATGGCTAATCTCTTTTTCAGTGGTGTGTCTTCATTCAGCATAGTGTGGGGATATTAACACTCTCTATGTATTCCAGTCCCAACCAGATGCCTATGAGAGAGCTGGAGAGGGACTTCTTACAAGGTCTTGTAGCAATAGGGCAAGGGGGAATGGCTTTAAATTGAATCAGGGCACCTTTAGATTAGATATTAGGGAGAAAATCTTCACTGTGAGACGGTGAGACACTGGGAAAAGTTGCCTAGAGAAGTTGTGGACGTACCACCTCTGGAAGTGTTCAAGGCCAGGTTGGATAGAGCTTTGAGCAACCTGCTCTAGTGAAAGGTGATGCCCAGGTGTTTGGAACCGGATGATCTTTAATTTTCTTTCCAAGCCAATCCATTCTATGGTTCTAAGATTCAAAGGGAACAAGCTCTTAACCGTGTGACTTTTTGATGAACTTTCACCCATACCAGAACTTAAGATCAGCAGACAAGTGTCTACTGCACTTATTAGTGTGCTGTGCAATAAAGAGGATCTGCTGTAACCAGTTAAGCTTTATTCATGCTACATAGCAAACACCTAAGACTAATTCCTCACACTATTCTGGGATAAACCTCACTCGCTCCTCATGTAAAGCAAGCAGATCTGGCTAACCATCAGAAAATGATAAAGTGGATTTACCAGAGAGGGCACAAAGAAAAGACCACACTCTTGTAAGATACCAAAATTATATACTCCATACAAATGCTGGCCTACTTTAAGGGATTAAGTGTTTTGAGGAAGGGTTCAAGTGGGGAAGATGATGCCACTCAGTGCACAGGGCAGAGAAAGTTCCCAGTTTCAGAGGTAGTATGGAAGGAGAGAGGAATTTACCTATAGGAGCATATGTTTTCATTTAATTCCTAGCATTTAAATATTTAGTTTAAAATAATTCATATATAAACAGTTCTTATTAACTATGGAACTTCTACACGAGACAAAGTCTGTACACAAGTTTGGCAAAAAAAGTAGGCACTACCAGTGCATAAAAATAGGGAGTTTTTCAATTTTGAAGTGACTACATGGTGCTCTATTGGAAAACACATATGGTGAAAAACTAACATAAATGGTTAACCTTCATTTTAGTACCATGTTCTCCAAGAAACAAGTTCCCCTTGGTATCCACCACTGGTAACTGGAAGTCAAAGAACTGTAAGAATAGAACCTGGGATCACCTTGTCAGATCTCTGTCCTGCACCATCTTAAGCAAAAATTCAACCACTTATAGGTCAAATGAAAGCTAACATAAAACAACTCTCTCATCCCCTAAAAATAGCTAAAGGAAAGTAAAGCATGGTCCTGTCATATCTTGCACATGCTTCCTTCAAAAATTCTGAACCGAAGATAAAAATTAGCTGCTATCACAGGGCCAGCTTCAACTTGCCTTCCTCATTATCCTCTATCAAGCAGCTTTACACATCACAAGTGGACAGTTGATAGGGAAGACACAGCACAGGGACTTAGAACATAAACTGAGCTGTGACTGCAGCTTTACAGCCTGCAGATAAGCAAGAATCTTATCCTCCAACCAAAACAATACATGAAGCTTTTCTATGCAGTTAATTATCACCAAATAGAAGTAATTTTAAAATTAGATATATTCCTATATAAGGGGGGGGGGGGGGGGGGGGAGATTTCCCAGTAGAAACATAAGACACTCCTACCAAGAGTAAATACTACCATAAAGATATTTTGGCAGCAGTCCTAAACCTCCAGAACCTCTTGGTATTTGGAATATTTTGAAGTGGCGCAAAATAAATTTCATGGTCTTTTGATTATCCACACACTCCATTAGATTCTAGATATTTAGTAAATACCACAAAAATGATGATATATCAACATTTGGCTTTTTCCCTTCCCTCACCATGAACTAGGCCACAAATTAACAGGCTTTTTTAAAGAATACTCATACAGCAAATGACCTCCTATAGTGAAGAGTGCTTTTCTATTCTCTCTTGGAAATCTCTCAGCTTGCCTGCAGTTTTTTCCTCGGAAAACAGCATATCCCAAATAAAGCAAAACAAAGACTGCAGCAGGCAGAGCAATCACTGGGGATTTACCCTCCTGCATACACTGAATTCCCAGAATAAAGTCTTCTGCTGAGGATGACCACCCAGCAAAACTCTCACAATGTGGCATACCAGCTGGGAAGGAGGGAAAAGGAAATCTGTAGGGACAACCTCAGTTTCCCAATGTACCCTCATCTTTTGTACTAGCACAACTATTCTGGTTAGATTTAAAAACTTTTTATTACAGTATGGTTACATCCCAAAAAAACCTCTCATAAGCATCATTTACTAATATGAATTGTCTCATAACATTTATCCAACTTTCCATGAACACTGGAATAAGTCATGCTGGTGTAATAAAAACAGGACAACTTTTACCACTTGCATAAATCTCAATTCTATTTTCACAGCTTTATGCAGACCAGGCAGCCTCTTCTGATGCTGCAGCCCAGGACTTAGGCTATATAAAATAAGTTCTTCAAAGCTTGAAAACACTTGACTAACCCTTGCTGAACTCCGAGCTACAGATGCTAGAGTGGGACTGACACCCACAGGAGCCTGATGAGTGCCAGGTCACATGTGTTGCCACAGCCACAGAATCACAGAATCAATTAGGTTGAAAAAGACTCCAAGATCGAGTCCAACCTATGACCAAACACCATGTTCAACTAGACCATGGCACTAAGCCCCATATCCAGTTTTTCCTTAAATACCTTGAGGGATGGTTACTCCACCACATTGCTGGGGCGCCCTTTCCAATATCTGATCACTCTTTCTCTGAATAAATTCTTCTTAATGTCCAACCTGAGCCCTCCCCTGGCACAACTTGAGGTTAATTTCTTTTGTCCCCTCGCTTGTTGCCGGGAGAAGAGCCCGGCCCCACCTGGCTACGGCCTCCTTTCAGGTGGTTGTAGAGAGTGGTGAGGTCTCCTGTGAGCCTCCTTTCTCCATGCTAAACACCCCCAGCTCCCTCGGCCGCTCCTCATCACAGCTGTGCTCCAGACCCTTCCCCAGCTCCGTTGCCCTTCCCTGGGCTCGCTCCAGCCCCTCACTGTCCTTCTTGTGGTGAGGGGCCACGGACAGAGACACCGTCCCAGCCTCCGGGCCCAGCAGGGCAGCAGCACCCTGCCATGGGGCTCGTTCCTGGGAAACTGGAGGCTGCTCTCCCTCTCTGTGAGCAGGACTCCCCGTCACACTCACTCGCGAGCATTTTAATACAGAATCGATACATAGACGAGTTTCAATAAGGCTTTAATCCATTTCTCTTAACAGCCTCCCCCCTGGCGCCCGCCGGCCGAGGTTCCCGGGCCTGCGGTGCCCTCTGCCGGGCTGCTCCAGCTCGGATCCCCGGCTGCTCCCACAGCCGCACCTCCTCCGGCCGGTGTTTCCCGGCTGCCGGGCCAGCGCTGCCGCTTCCCCCCGGCTGCTCCTCTGGGGGCCACAGCCCGGCCCGTGGCTCTGCCCGCCCCGGCTGGGGCCTCTCCGCCACATTCCGGGGGCGCTGCCGGCGCGGGGCTCCCTGTGCCGCACCAGCCCCCCGCACCAGAGAGAGGGCAAATCACAGAGTCAGCTGGGTTGGAAAAGACCTCTGAGATCATCGAATCCAACCCCTGAACAAACACCACCACCATGTCAACTAGACCACAGCACTAAGTGTCACATCCAGTCTTTGCTGGAACCACGTCCAGGGACAGTGACCCTGCGCAGACACTTCAAATGTTACTTGGAGTACCATCACATCTCAAGTTTTTTCACACAGGTCAGTTCACTGTAAGATACTACATAAAGACCTATAGTTGACACAAAATGCTTCTTTAGAAAGAAACTTACATTTTCTGCAATAGAAAAAAAAAGAAGAAAAGTAGTCACCATATTTTAGCCAGTAAGATAAGGTTCTTATTGCTTTCCCCTTCTGGAGCTCTGCAGTCCTTTACCTCATCATGCTCTATTCCCAATACCTGGACTTTTAGATAGTCACAGTATCAAAGTACTAAAGAGAAATAGGAAATGGCCTCTCACCACACTACAGGAAACTTGGGCACCAACTTGTCACAAGCAGCCAGGGACTGTAGAGAGTCCAGATGATCGCCTCTAGTGAGAAACCCAGCCACCCGATTACTTTTTGCACACACATTGAAATACAAGAAATTCAATTTTAATATAAGAGGACAACTCAGCTGCTTTACTGCAAGAGTGACCAAGCACTGGCACATGTTGCCCAGAGAAGTTGTGGAGTCTCTGCTCTTAGAAATACTCAAAATGCAACCTGACACAGCCCTGAAGAGCCAGCATCAGCTGTCCAGATGTGAGTAGAGGGGCTTTGACTAGGCACTCTTCAGAGGTGCCTTCCCACCTCAGTCATCCTGTGATTCAGTGACCACACTATCAACCTCTCTGTGAGGGGCACTGCTTGGTTTTGTGATTTGGCAGTCAAAGAAAATGCCTTGAAATTCTTGCGGTACAGAATTCCTTCTGAAGAGATAAGGTAAGCAAAATCCTCACACTGCCCCAATTCAAATGCAAAAAAATACTAATACAAAATATGAATAATTATAGCAGCTGCTTTTTTTCTTAAACTTGGAACAGTTTCTCACCTTACAAAGATCATCATTCCCCTCTTTGTCAGGCAGAGAGTTAGTATTTGTGCAAGAGTCTGAGTCTGATATCTCTACTGAGTTGTCCTCTTTTTCTGACCCATCGCACTGATCGGTGGAATCAGTATCCTTCTCCCAGTCAATGAGCTTCAATTCATCTAAAATAGAACATTGGTAAAAGGAGTTTTTTTAATCACTATCTATTATAAGCATAAAGTCAGAGTAATACTACAGTTATCCTGAACTTGGGGAAAGAATTGCAACATTACTTTTTACCTCTGTTCAAGTATTTTGTGTCTCATAAAAGCTAAATCCTACTAGCCGAAAATGTTCTGTGAGGAAGGATAAAAATTACATACATACAAAAAAAATATTTCAAAGTATTGTCTGCAAAGAGGCAGTACATTTAACTGCACAGGTAGGTAGGGTGTTCTTTTTAGTTTAGCTATTATTAGTTTTTCCATAGTTTAGTTAGGGGGGCCTTTTTTTGCCCAGCTGCATTGGATTTTCCACGAGTACTTGTTCAGAATTAACTGTTCTGAGCAAATGACTTAAACAGTGTTAACCAACACCTGCTGCCAGTGGTAACCCTCACAGACTAACAAAAAAGCTAGTTGAACTAACTGGTCACTTCCTAGAACACCATGCCTAAATATACAGGTCTGCAAATCAAATCTCTAAGCACATCAAAGAGAGAATTGTTGAGGACAAATTAATAGAAACAGGAATAAGAAAAGATGGAGGTAAAAAACCAACAAATAAAAAAGCCCCAAAGAAACCCACAATACAATTGGCAATAAAAAAAAAGAGATGCAGACAGAAATGCAGAACTTTTTTTCCACCATCCTCAGGACCATGTGGTACTTAAAGCAACTCCCAAAGTCCATTTGTAACTCCAAGGATCTACTGAAGGGCATGGAAAACTGAGCTGCAGTAGCACCCTCACAATCCTTTAGGTCCAAATGCCTCAAGGTACTGAGAGAGAATTTCAGTATGTTTTGCATAAATTAACATGTTCCAAGGAGAAGGGATGAAAGCTTTTTTGGGGGTTGCGTTTTTGCTTTTCTAAATGTCATATTTCTAACCCTGGAACAGCCATGTACAGGGGAGAGGCAGCAGAGAAAGCAAGCACCTGCCCCATGCTCCAGGCACCTGTACACATCCATGGAACTGCAGCAGTACCTTCTGTACTTGGCAGTGCTACTCCAATCTCAATTACTAGTTTCTACATTGACCTTTCAAACTCTGAAGTCACCCCAGACAAACACACAGCTAATAGTGCTGCCTCCTTTTACACACATGAATGCATTTCTGTTTCTGACTATGAGGAAGTTTCATCAGAAATTTTAAACACAGGCATCAGCAACAGGTAGCACAAAGAGGTTTCTCTTGAAGCTGTGTAACAAGCTGCATGCAACTTGAGACAACGGTATAAATTCCTTGATGAAACATGAGGCAATCCATTTTATCTTGTCACATTGAAGTAGTGACATTGAAAGTGAACTTCACATGAAAGGGTACATCTCTTCAAAAGATACTTTATCCCTACTGTCACCACACCTACAACTCTACTTCTATATGCACACACACACAGGCACACTGGGTACAGTGCTAAAATTAGTGTATATGATGGTTACTTCAAAAAAACATGGATATTACTGTTCTTTTACTCCCCAATGCTTTCAAGCTATTTTTGGGGTTAGAAGAAAAACATGACAATTATTGGATTTTCTCAGTAACCTTCAAGCAGATACATAACACATCAGGGTTTCTTCAATTACACAGAGAAACCAAATTTTGCTATCTCACAAGCATAAAAATATGTCTGTGTATTGTCTCTTAAAAAAAAAAAAAAAAGGAAGATTAAAGCCTGCAGGATATACTTGCAGGACAAATGAATGATATTAATGGTAAGTTAGAAAAATTCCTGCTCAGCAACAGATTGCAGTTTAGAAAATGAACAGTCCTTCCTTTTCGAAAAGAAGAAAATGACTAGGAATTACAAAAGATAACCATAAGATATGTCAATGAGAGTGTTTCATAGATGGTAAAAATATGGATGAAAGGAGGAAAATTTTGCATATATAACCAGTGTCACACACAAAACAAAAAGTCATCAGTCAATCTATTTGCTCAGCTCAGCAGCCTTTGAATGCTTTGCCAGACACCCAGGATCCAGTCTAACTGTAATATTTCAGATCTAGCTGAAGTACTTCAAAGTTAACCTAACTTATTTTTACATTGTAAAGACTTCCAGACAAGTTCTAATGCAGCTTAAACTTATTAACAAATACTCCCAATTAACACTTTTATAATAGAGCATACAAGCAAAGATTTTTCTGTCTTCAGCTGCACTTTTTAATCAATTTGTCTCCCCTCTGTCATTTCCTGGTCCATGAATTAGAAAGGAAGTTCTAAGAACTAAACTCATGGCTGTTCACATAGCACAGCTAACAGGGGAAGCAGGCAAGACTGTGTTCCAAAATGAAAATGCATGGCACAGAAGATGATGCTATCTGCAGCTGCAAAGTCTGCCATATCTAGTCAGTAGATGGAGACAACTCTGCTCCTTTGCTCCAAAGTTTAAATATTTTGTACGTAATCTATACTAACTGCTTACTCTATACCCAGATGAAATTTATGAAAAAAAAAAAAACCAAAAAAACCAACAAAACAACCCTCCAGTTGATCTAACCAAAATAGGAATGGATCTTGTCACTTTGTCAGAATGACCTCAAGAATATTTTCATTACAACACCTGAAATTGATGGAAAGCTTCTTGTTAAACCTTGCACTTGAACTTACCTTCACTACTTCTGTCCTGTAGCAATAAATCATGTCTGCTAGGTGATTCCTCTGTTTTGGAAGTGTCACTTTTTTTGCTGTGCAACCTTGGAACCAATGTTTTATTTTCATCATCTGAAAAATCACTGCCACTAGAGGTCCATATTATGTCCTCAGCTTCCTTAGCACTTTCAGCAGCAGTAGCTCCTAAGAAAAAGTATTGCAAAGTGTTAGATTGTTACAGAAATGCAGTTTTGTTAAATCTAAAAGTATTAAATGGTACTTTTTTAATGGACAAAATTATAAATTCTGTTACTAGGCATCAGAGATTAATACTGAAGCTTTAACTCACCTGTATTTCTTATTCATACATGCATTATTTTCAGTTTAGTTCTCCACAATAAATGCTAACACTTCATTTTATACGAGGCCACCACTGTGTCCTTCAGCAGTGTGAGGACATGTCATGACTGTCTGACATTTAGTCCCCCCTACGCACAGTCCTGACACTCCTCCACTCCCTCGCATGTACCCTTGGAAAATGCTGAGTGGTTTAAAGAAATACTGTCCTTAGAATCCTTGGTTTGGGAGCTTTCTGACTTTCTCTAATGAGTAACTAAGGAATAAAAGTATTCCATCCATAGAGATTACACTTCAGTTTCCTGAGAGAAAAAAAAAAAGGCAAAAAACTTCTCAGGTGTTCCAAAGAAAAGCTGGTGTTATTTTGAAGTAAGACATTTTAATTCAAAATACCTTTCTGCATAATTTTTTTCATCATAAAAGCCAGGAGAAAAGGATTCATGCTTAGCACGGAGCATACAGAACTAGGAAGGCAGAATTTTCCACTTCCTACCACTACTAAAACATAAGTAAATGGGAATTCAGACAATTACAGGGGGTTTGGAATTAGGCAGAAGGGCCCTGAAGAGGAAAACACAACCACACATGCTCCTGCAATACAGAGAAGTTCTTCTTAGAAATCTAGAAAAGCTAGAACCCCAAAAGGTAAAAAAAAGTGCCCAGTAGGTCACCTACTTACATCCAACAGAAGCAGCACAGCTGCTGGAGCAAGCAGAAATACAGACTGAAAAATAACACCCCCTCTTTCTTTCCTTTGGGCTCAAAAAAAGGGAAAGAACTAGGAAGAGTCAGTAAGTCCTCCTCGTCTTTATTCTGCCTAGAGTTCTTTTTTTAATGACAATATTAAGCAACTCGGGGGCATACAGAAGACTGTAAAAGCAGGAGGCTGACAAAACTCTGTTTTTCTATCTATTGCTCATATTTACAAAATACGTGTCCTCTCATGCCTGCTTATCTGTCTAGAAGAGGACAGAATAATTTCACTTTCAATCTATACAGCTAAGGGTTATTTTTCATTCCCTCCTAATAAAAACGTGAAGGATTTAAATATCCCATCCTTGTTATAATACACACCATATACAGCATTAGTGATGCTTCTTTTACCTTTTCAAAAGCAATAGCAATAGCTGAGTGCCTGCAGCTTTGCAGAATAAATTTCTGGCACTGTGGGTGAATAGATAGACCACAACAGCAAGAGACTCTGTTTTATCAAAATTAGCTTCAACCACAGTAACAGAAGAAAAAAGCAACCAGTACTTTGAGCCAAATTCTACCCCAATACAGGACAAAATAAAGTAACAATATTCTGACAATGTTAACATGAAACAATCAAAACATACTAGATGCACTTTCAGCAGATGTTAACAGTGGTCCAAGACGCTTCTTACTCCTGGATTTCTTATTAGAAGGCCTCTGGGACTACATAAAAAAGAAATAGAGATTTAATCACTAAGACATTAAAAATAATTTTAACATGTATCAATGTATTCAAAGCTGTTTTGAAATCACCCACCATCAAATGAATTTTAAAATCTTTTACAAGACTCTAATATAATGAAGTATTGAAGCACAAGAACAGGAACATAAAATCTGAATTTTCATAGATTTGGAAAAAACAAACTTTCTGTGACTATGACAGAAATCACAAGTGACCTCGAGAAGAACAGGAGCCAGTATATTCAGCACTATAATGTCAAAAGCGGGCAGTAACAACATGCTTGATAAAGTATGTGTCCTACTGAAAAGTTACAGAATTACTTGGTTGCCCTGTCTCTGATTTTACTATCTCCCACAAGATATGCAACACTGTGACTGTTCAGTACCAGAAGAGGAAACAGAAAAGCAGCTTGGGGTCAGCACAAAATACTCTTCTGTATCAGAGTTGGCTTATCAAGCAGGATTTTCTACAGTTAGCTCACTATTGCAGACACATTATTAAGGTCTAGCAAAAAACCTTCAGATGCAAGCTACAGTATTTTTGTTCCATATTTTTCAGGAAATGTAGCACTCCACCCCAAATATCATATTACTTTTGCATCCTTCAGTGTATTACTGAATTTTCTAGGTGGTAAGAGCTATCTAGAGCACAACATATTAACTTATGCTCAGCAAGTTACACTAACATGTTAAGACAATGTCCTTACATAACTGTGCTTTCCATTTTTTGTCTCTTTTGACAGCTGCAACAATATGCTGCTAGTTTGGGAACACCACCAAAAAAAAAAAAAAAAAAAAAAAAAAAAAAAAAAAAAAAAAAAAAAGGCAACATCTTATTATTCAGTCAAGCATGGAAATTCACTGTCAGTTTGCATCTCTTTGTTACACCACTAAGGCAGCATTTTACCTCCAGCACTGAAGTGCTCTGAAAACCATCCCCACACCTAAGCCATGCATTGGAAATCGAAGTAGCAGACACTGATGTTCTGAAATTTGTCTTTTTCAGACGCAGGGGTGTCTCATCTGGGAACGGTGTGCATTCTGCAGTCCAAAGTCTCTTCCGCTAGAGAAAGGAAAAACAAACCCATTAAAATCACTGTGTAGACATAATCAATTTCAAGTTAAATTTACTTTATCTAGGTTGCCCCTAGTATTTTCTGAATGCTTACAAACAAATTCTAATTTTTAATAAGCTCGGGAAAAAAAGTATCAAACATTTGCAAGCATCTTTTATGCAGCACTAAATAGTAGCACCACCACCAATGTCAGGGGTAAATTAAATTTTTGATAAGTACATCTTCTGTTGGTCTAAGTTACAATTCATAGTACCTGATAGCTGCTCAGTGAAGCTGAAAATATTATGCTACACAGGAACAGTTCACTAAAATGCACTTTAACTAAATAATGCCTTCAAAGTTATATTTAATCTGATTTAATTTTCTTTAAGCAGGAGGTCGCACTAGGTATCACTTTACAGTTCACCATTAAAAATAGCCAATCAACCAAAAAAAACCTACCCTAGACTCTTTCAGCTGTAAGAATTACATTTATTCTCACAACCACTTCCCCACCAAAAACGTTGCCTTCCCCTTACAGGGGATGCCAGAAGACATTTGGATTATTAGATAAGTCACGAAACAGGATGCTGATTAGCATCCAGTGCTAATTTCATGCAAAAGATTGTAACATCTGAAAATAGCTGAAGATGACAGAATTGTCTGTTATCACATCCAAAGCTATCTCTCAGATTTAACACCAGTTTACACATAGAATTTGAAGTTGAGCATGATAAACATCTTATCCTACTGTGCTACTGAAACTTATCTTAGAAAACACTGACTGTATCATCTGAGTATGTCTGTCTTCTTCTGATATATCTTCTCTCAAGCAACAACAGTTCCTACCTACAAAAAATTACTATTCAAAAGTTAAGTTAATCAGCACACACATTTTCTGCTAGGCTGGTCAATCAGGACTGTAGCATACATGTCAAACATACACGCAACAAAAAAACCCAAAAAATATAATCACAGAATATCCTGAGTTGGAAGGGACCCACAAGCATGATAGAAACCCAACTCCTGGCCCTGCACAGCCCCAAGAATCACACCACGTGCCTGAGAGTACAAGCATTTGGCACTTTTTGTCCATTTTGTAAACGGCAATGCATATTTGTTCTCCATAAGGTTCTTTTTTCAATGCTCTTGAGAATGAAACAAGCAGTTTCCAAAAACATACAGTGAGCAGCATCTTACTTCACCCCTCCAGTCACACAGTCTTGCTTTGCACGTAAGAAAACAGAGGAAAACAGAAGCATTTTGCAGTTTCCACTGATGATAAGTGACCCTACTAAGAGCCTCTTCTAAAACTGCCGGGGGTATTTACACCTCAAAGCACCTACTCGTTATCACCAAAGTCAAATTGTCCCCATAACCACTCCCACAGATATATGAACGGTACAGTCTTGGATCTGATACAGTATTAAATCCAGAATCAACAGTGCTTGGTAAGGACACCATGTCAGGTAAGGAGACTACAGCAGTTTAACAGGAAAGGTTAACATTACGACACAAAGAATTTAAACACTGCTTCCCTCCCAGTGAAAATGCTGGCCCAGGCCTCAATTTCCATAGTGTTCAGACAGGAACCTCTACATTGGGCTGTCCTCTTAGCAAGTGCTTCTGATGGTTTCTAACCTTAGTCAGTGCTGGGAGTCTTGCTTATCTGCCTGGTTTTGTGGCTTCTAGAAGATTTTGCAAGGTATCTTTTGCAGACAAAGACTTACAGTTCACCTAAGCTTATTTCTTGAATGGGACACTCCAGTTTTGAGGAACACATATCTGTGCCAACAGCAGCAGCATAGCTTGCAGGCAGGTTTACAGAACACCACTTCTCGTGGTCAGTTAAAAGCAGAAATGGTTGCAAATAAGTGAAAAAGAAATGCACGCCATTGCATGCTCAAAATTTTGCATTAAATAGACTTTGTAACACACTTCTATTGTTAGGAATCTTAATAAACATAGAACTAGAGAGTTACTCTCTGTTAAGTCTCTCATTCACGTTATTCTTAAAATCATGGCATTTCCTGACAGACAGCAAACCTCAATGTCTCTATGCTGTGCAATACCAATGGAACAAAGTAACAGCATGACATAAGAGGCAGGGGAGGAACAGCAGAATGTGGCAGCTGCAACACGGCCACTGCTGCACAACTGCCACAATTTGGGAAGGGAATACCATACAAAAATCAGCAGGATAAAGGCTACATGTAACTCCCTCTCCCTAAGTAAGAAGAGTGCATGTAGAAAGGATATGCTTACAGGCAACAAAGTTAAAAAACCAGACTGAGTAGAACAAATAGCTTGGTTTATGCTTGGATGGTTATACTTCTATTGATAGTGCAATGTGAATTTGCACTGGAAGTGACTTTTAAACAACTGAAATTCAGAGTAGCAGACAGTCATGGCTGCAACAGGCAAAAAGACTTTTCACAATTAATGACTTAACAGCAGAAGAGTTTTATTTAATCCTGCACTTCTATAGCCTTACTAAACGCAGGGCTGCTAAGGTTTTCAGAGGAGCACTTCAGAGCTGTCTCAGGGCAGGTGGTTCCATGACAAACCAGAAACAACTGGAGTCCCCTCTTCCCCTTCTTCCCGAGCACTTAGCACTTGCCAGACTCTGTGCAGACACAGCAGTGATGAACCAGACAGTCAGAAAACTTCTTTGGGAAGAAGCACTTGTTATCTACAGCTGGTGCAGCAGGAGATGAAAGGATACAAGGGTCAGTGGGACCACTCCAGCAGCTGCTTGACACCATGTCAGCTTAGTTACAACCTGAAGAACCATCAGTACTGCTGACAGATTTGGTTAATTAGCTCTTTGTTTCACTTTGCATCCTGCTCCCCAGATTCAAGAAAATCTGAGTTTCTGCTACCACCACACAGAAATTTATAGCCACTACAATCACTGAGAAAACCTGAAAATAGTCCCCCAAGTCTCAAACCAAGAAAGTAAAGATATACACCCTCTACATGAGATACTCTTCAGCTACTGCAAATTCTGGCAGACACCACTTGGAAGGAAACAAAAGAGAAGGACTTATGATTGTTGATACTGACAGCAGTGGTGTTGAGTTCGTGCTTTTAACACAAATACTTTGCCACCATTTCCTACATCCTAGATCACCTTAAAAATGAAAAAAAAACCAAACCAACAAACCAAAACCAAACACCCCTCAAAAAATAAACCCTAGAGCCAATTACTTCATCCCAAACTCCTTGTCAATTTAAATCTTTCCATATAAGTATTAGATGTGAATGCAAGAAACTGGACCTACAGCTTCAATCCCCAATTACTGAGAGGGCCTCAGAGCAGGTGCAAGGGAGCTGAGAGCAGCCTGCAGAGCCTTTCCTTGGCCCTTTGCCTTCAGACACGGTGGGAACAGCGCCAATGTTGTGGACAGCACTGTCACCCTTCCCCTGCAAAGCCACCTTGGCACAGAGGGGTGGTGTCCAAAGACTTCTGTCACAGGAATACATCTGCTGGTATGCAGAAATGGCAAGTTTTAAAGGCTCTTTGCTTCTGCTCCAGCCTGCCTCCAGGCAGCAGAGAAACTAACATTTTAAGAAACTTAATTCTCAAAAATAAATATTTATAATGCAGCTAATCTGAAGGCTGTGCTGTTCCCAAAGAAATGCAGCAACAACTGAGAGTAATTTTAATCTTGAGTCACAAGGTTAATCATCTTTTTCTTTTAATCTGAAATAAAAACAGGGCACACAAAAAATAACTTGTGTAATTTACTGAAGGAATGCATGAAGTTCTAGAAACAAGGTACTGGAATTAAAAAAAAAAATCATCCAATCAGGCTCAAAAGAGCTAGATCACATAGACCCTCTGTACATCACAAAATCAAGATTTATTGCAAAACAAAGTCAGACAAAGAACCTTGTAAATTGTGTAAGGTGTCAGAAGCCAAAATATGATCTCTGAAATTTTGAGTTAAAAAGGGAGAGACTAGGATGACTACCTTGTATGAAATTGCCTTGAAGTCTGCTACCAAAAGCATTGCATTTTGTCTCTAGAGCAGTTCCTTCTAAATGAGTGAAAAAAATTGAGTTACTCCTGTTGGCATTATAGGAATTAGGACCAAGCCCTCATCAAAAAGGGCATGGTAAGCAACCTTACCCCATTATTCCTTTTGTTATTTCCACTGAGATAAAGGTAAGTCAGCCTACATGGGTGCAGGTGTGAGGAAAAGGTAGGCACATTGAAAAAAACATGAAAAATCATAGTGATTACACAACAGACTACTGCAAGTATGGGACTGGGGTGTGGACTTGACTTTTTAATAGATGTTCCTATCTAGAACATCTCCACTCAACCAATCTGTGTGGTTACTTATGCCCAGGACTTGTTACCCAAAAACACCCTTTATAAAGTCACTGGGACCACATGCTCAAAGGCTACTCACTACCCTTTACAGTCCAGACAATCCCATTTCTTTGGGGCTACTCCAAAAACCACAGGAAGAACTCGCAGGAGCACATGATCCAATATATTATCTACCTCACGTACAAGTGGCATTTCTTTGACACATCACCTTCTCTAACACAAAAAGCAATATAAGTCAAAAGAGAAAACTAGTGATAAAACGTTTCACCACATGAACTCCTCCTGCTACTGGCCTTCAAATCCAAAAATTAGTCATGTCACTTCAACATCAGTCAGAAGTATTCAAATACAATTGTTACATTATTTCTGAACAGAGTAGAACGAAGACGTATTGAAAAATCACAGCTCCAGTTGCCAATGATTTTCATGTTTTTAAAAAAAACCTGAAGGGAGCAACCACATAAAAGTAGCAAATATTAAACACTGACCAACAGCCATCCTCATCTTTCACTTTTGTTCTCATGGGTTTCAGGTGAAAGTACTGCAACTAAAACACTTTAGCTTGTGTTGGCCTTCTAAAGTCCAATTTCAAGACAGTACAAAACTGAATTTGACAACAGGCACCTCATTTTCAGCAAAACGCCATATTCGTGATACTGAGTTCCTAAAAGTGTAACTACTGTTGTTAGTGCCTAGATAAAAAGTAAAGGTCTAATTTATTATGAAAACATGCTTTCATTTTAAACTCCCAAGTGAGGATTCAAATAAAGATTGCAGTCTTAAAGTAATGGTTTGTATTTTCTCCAGCGAAGATTTTTTTTTTTACTCCTATGAAAATCAGTATGCATATTTTCCAAAGATGATTCACAAGAACACGCGTGGTCCCTTGAAAGGTCCTCATCAAGTTGCAATCATTCACAAAAAAAAAAAAAGTATGTATGATCACAGTCAATGACAGCAGTGATAACCTGCCATACCATACCTCCTCCTACTCTCATGGTAAAGAAATATTAAAGCCAAATTAAAATCTTAAAATAATTTTCCCACTGCTATTGATGTGTGAGACCAAAATTTTTAAAACACTCTTTCAAAACCTTTCTTTGTGCTCATGATTTTTACTACACTAAATGAAAAACTTCTCAATGACTTACACAGACATATATAAGATTACCAGTTGAATGTCAGGATTTTTTAACCTCCACGTCATTTTTTAAGCAAGAGTATAAATTATTATATGATTACATTGGAAAAAAAACCACTCTGGAATAATAACACTATTGAAGTATACTTTGTATTAACAACTAGTGCCAAGTAGTTAGAGAGAAATCTGCAATCTATGAAAGCAGCTAGAGCTGAAGTATTTTAGAAAAGCTTGCACAAAAATAAATGTTTAGGATATAATAACAGTATCACACCTTTTTGATACATCTCAGGTTGGCATGGGTTTTTAATCAGTTTAATGAATAGCCAGCAAGTGGGGAGGACTGCTCTATTTTCCCTTGACCAGTATAAGTTTTCATTCGTAAAAGTAACAAGGAACATTATCTTTGTCAGCAAAATGAGTTACCGCCTTGTTATCACAGGATGTTATCACATTGCAACAAGAGTTGGTTAAGTCTTGTTTCAGTTAAGTGTGCATTTTTTCACTAGCCAAGAACTTAAAACCTTTCAGAAGAAAACATATATAGTGTCAATATTACAGGTTAACTCACGGGAAGTATAGTAGGCTATTTTTACGCTTGCTGTTGACATTTTCTTCCATAAAAATTTATTTTTAAAAATGGTTGAACATGCACACCGGTATAGACAAAATTCTTTAAGAACCAGATCTGTCATTTGTCAACTCTATTAGTCAGCTCTGTGTCTCAAACAACACTCGTAGTGCCTTTCAGCAGTACCTCAACACTAGCCTAAGCACGGCTAATCAGAGCCAGCACATCCTAATTGTCCCTCTGCGGGAACATCCAATGCACCAAGCCAACTACCAAAGCAAAGGGACAGGGAAACAGCACGGGGCGCTTCTCCTCCCTCCGCTCCCAGACAGGGAAGTGAAGCTGCTCAAAACAGTACCAAGGCTGGCCAATTCCCACAATTCTCTATTCTTCTCAAGTTTTACCCTTCCTGCGCTTTTCCCCCGGCCGTGGTGTGGGCAGGCCGAGCTCCCCGCGGCGCAGCAGTGCCACGATGGGTTTCACTGCCCGCGTTGCGCAACCGCGCACACCAGCAACGCGGGGAAGGGCCCGTGGTCCCGCCCCGCGTTCCAGCGTGGCGGGTCCCCAACACAAGAACCGCCTCGGAGCCGGACACGAAAGGACAGCGAGGGCACAGCGCGGCGGCTGCTGCTCTGCCGCCACCACCACCCATCCCCGCGCCCCTCGCAGCGGGGCCGGGAGGCGCTGCTGGCCGGCGGCCGGGGCGCACGGCAAGGCCGCCGCGAAGAGCGCGGGGAGCCCCACGGCTCGGCCCTGCGGGGCGGCCGGGGCGGCGATCCCCGGCCCGGCCAAGCCCCTTCTCCTCCCGTCCCGCCGCCGCCGGTACCTTCCCGCCGGGCATCGCCCCCGGCGCGGCGCCGCGTCCCCGGTCACGTGGCGGGGGAGCACCGGGGGGCGGGGCCGAGGGAACCCCCGGCCCGCGCCCGCCCTTTGCAGCTTTGGCGCCGCCGGAGCCGCGGCTCCTGATTGGGCGGCGTGCGGGTGACGTAAGGCAGGGCGGGGCTCCCGGGAAGCGGGGGCGCGCCGGTTGCCCGGAGGGCGCGGGAGCTGATCCGCGCTATGGGGTCGCTCCTCGGGAGCCGGCAGGGATTTCCCGGCGGGAAACGCCGCTGCTGGCACCGCGTCCCTCCTGCCCTCCCTGCCGAGCTGTCCCGAGGCCCCAGGCGGAGCCGGGGGTGCCGCGAGCGAGGGGGCCGCCGCTAAATGGGCCGTCTGTTCTCTGCCCAGGGCAGGGGCTGAGATGGCAGCGCTGATTTTTGAGGGGATGGTGTGGAGAACGACGTCTGAGCTCTGTCCTTCTCTCAGGAGTTGTTCAACCTGCATTTCGCCTCTGCATCCTTCGTGATAGCCAAGGTCACTCATGTATCCTTCGTGATACCCAGGTTCACTCAGAAGTAAATCTCAAATGAATGTTTGACACCACAAGGAAAGAAAGCACAGGGATGGAAACACTGGCTAGATACGTAGCAAGTAATGTCTAAACACAAGGCACTTGATGAAAAATACGTTTGCTGTTATGCCATTAAAATAAGATTTTTTTAACTTCCTAAACAAAAAGCAAGCCAATAAATTTACTGACAAAAAGGGTAATGTCAGTGCCAAGATGTAGACTTGGAATTGAAGCTGCTTTGTAAAGATGTTTTCTTTTGTAAAATTATAAGTTGCAGCTAACAGAAGGAAAAAAGTCTGATCACCTTTGCAAATGTTTTTCTGATGCAAGTGGAAACAGTGGCAGAAAAGGGGCAGACAGGTTATTTCTATATTGCTTATTGTATGTTCCTGACAAGGTCACCTTGGCTGTCAGTGCAGCTGCTAAACACAGTCTTTGTAAAATAAGGTAGTTGTATCTCATAGCTTAATTAGAATTTATAAAGTACTTACATTTTGATAGAAGGTACTGCATGACTGCATTTTTATTGTTGAACCCTAATTACATATTTCCGTCTATAGTTCAGTTTGTATTTTTTCCAAAGCACCCTGTGGCAAATACCTGTCTGGTATTCCCTTTATAAAACTGCCACTAATTAAAGTGGATTTTGCAAACAGAAGAGCCAGAAATATCATCATGCAAGTCCCGTACTGCCTTTGATTTTTGTGTTCAAAACAGAATTAAAAGCACTGAGTTCTCATCCTTCCAAAAATTTGCAGTATTTCTTCTGAAATTACCAGACTGACAAATTAATTCTATTATATATCCCCAAGGTAGTTTTCTTTGAAAAAGTATGTTATTGCACTACTTAGCTAAATAATCTTATGTTAGAGCTAAACTATCTTATGTTGGAGCTAAACTATCTTGTATTAGAGCTAAACTACAGAGAAATGGATCACAGAAGTCTGGTCTCCTTTAGTGAGTGTATTTTTTTCTGTACACAAACTCCTTCCAAGGATTCCAAGGTGCTCACACCTGGGGGGAAGTTACTTCTATAGAATCCCAAGAAGGTGACCCAATCTATATATTCCTTTTATTTGTTTTAATGTTCTTCACAAACAAGTACTGAAATGACATGGAAGTAGAGGAAGCATTTGAAAAAAACCCTTATATATTAGGAACTAAAACAGAACTGCAACTTTTTTAAAAATAATGTCTCAGTTTCATTATTAGAAATAATGTGAAGAAAGAATAATAAAAGCCAAGCTTCTTGACAAGAGCTTAACTTTCATAATGCTACTACATTACTCTTCAGGTCTGTTAAACTTTTCTGTGCATTATATTTTGGAAGTAATAATTAACACAATTGGTTATTTTTTGAAGAACTGGTTTTTCAACTACATATACAAGCATATCTGTGTTTTCACAGGCTTAAATAATAGTTTGAGTCCACAATCTGATATACTGATTGACTGTATTTGCACTTGAAATCAAATCTGTTGCTGCTCAGGGAACATTAAGAAATGGTGTACTTTTTGTATTTTAGTTGCTTGAAAATTCTATGAAAACCATGAAATTTCTGTTAGCAATAAAAATTGATTTCTTTAGTGAAATCCGGAAAAAAAGGGCATTTATTTGTCGGTGGTGCTGTTGATTGCACCAATGTTCCTTAATCCGTGTGTAGAAAGAACTCTTTCAAAGAAACAAAATGTATTTTATGCAGATGATTTAAAGATAAGGAAGCTTAAATTACTGAAGTTTGGAACACTTGTTTATATTGATTGAATGTGCCCGTCCTTCGTTCTAATATGGGTTTATGGATTCATTTCCTCTTACAGAGCATTAAGTTAGAGCTTTAAAAGCTTTCCAGTGTACAAAGCCTGGTACAGACAATGTCAAATTCAAGCACAGACAAAGGCTTTTGGTTTGAGTAATTTCTTCAGGAAAGTTTTAGAAGTCACGAGTATCCCAGACACTGATCTGGGATGAAGTAGATGAGGAAAAATTCATCAAATATTTTTGACTCTGTCTTTCAGGGTCAGATAGGTTTTTATGAGTTTGTCAGGCAAGAGGTGATCCAAAGGCCTAGGCTAGATACCAGACAGATCACAGTCTAGATCCAAAATAACATTTTCTTATGCCAATTGTGTTGTAGTTTGATCATTCCAGGCTTTTTAAGGATTTTTTAGGAAACAACATGAAACACTTAAATCTTTTAAATCCTCAAACTTCAATGTCAGTTCCACTCTAAATGAAACTGTACTGTTTCACAGTACAGTGCATCACTATGCTGAAGCAAGCTGTGAACTGTGGAAGAAATGGGAAAAAAAAACCCCAAAACACACAACCTCTCAGGGGATGCCAGATTGCAGTGAATCAAAGAGTCAACTTCTAACATTCACACAAATTAAAAATTAATAGATGATCATTTAAGAATCAAAAGAAAAAAAAAAAGGGGGTTTTAAATGAATCAGCATGCCCGGGAAGCATCTCTTTAGCAGCCATTGCCCCCAGGTCATAAAGACATGAAGGGCTCCAGCCCCCTCCAGTGTCCTGGCTGCCGACTGCCAAAGCCAGCTCATCCCAGCATCCCAGCTCCAAGTGCTCCCCATGGCATCTTGCAGTGGCTGACATTTTTGCCTTCTCCTGCTATTTCTCTGTGTCAGTGCTATAAAAGGAATACGAGTGCATAACTTTCTGACAGACAGTAACATTTGGGAAACATATTTGCCTACTTTTTATGAGATGCCTCTGTAGTTTAATGAGGTAAGTGCAAATAAAATAATGCCTTCCAAGCTGAAACTGAACATCTATCATAAAAGTACTCTCTTTTGGCTCTAGCTGGTGAGAAAAAAATGCAGGCACATATTCAGAGCTGGAAAAAAGTGACATATTTTAAACTTCAATCATTAGACCAGTTTAGTCCCATGAAAGTTTTCCCTCAATTTAATTCAACAAGATTTTAAAATTACTGAGGGACCAATAACACTGCACTTTATAAATTTTAGTAACTCTGGTTGTTGAATTTCCTCTTTTAGGTCTAGTATTGATACTATTTTAGCCTCATCATGACTATGGTTTACCCTTGTGTTGAAGACTTTACAAACACTGTTCCTGAAAAATGCCTTGCCCAAGGGAGAACAGTATGCTAAAAAGTGTGTAGGGTAATACATTAGTCCTTTATTTTACTGCTTTGGCAGCTGGTCATTTTGGGTTTGGTCTCTACATGCTTTCTTTCTGCTTTTTTTCACTTTTGAAGTAGACAGGAATATGCTACTAGATGCCTTCTAGATAAAGTCTATTGCATAGCACACAGCTTTAAGGTGGGGAATAAACAAGACATGATAAATTATTAAAAGTCGAAGTTGCCATACTAAGCAGCCTTCCCTATCCAAGAAGCTCCCTCATTATTAATTTATTATTATACCTTATAACAGAGACAGAAGAATGAAACCCAAGTATTTATTGGGTAATTTATTATTTAATTTTTATATTTATATATGTGTGTTTATGTAGATATATATAATTTATTTATTATTTATTCTGGGCCATCCTGAGCCCTCATCTATTTGGATAAAGAATATGATTTGTCTTCACATTTGGTTTCTGTTTTTCAAAAAAATACCATTTGAATCTGTAGAACAGCTATCTTTTTAACTTTTTCTTGCATGTACCAGTGATACAATGGGTCCACTCTTTCAAAATAATAAATAACAGTTTTCTTCTCAGTACTAGGTATAATTAACGAACAGCACTGAAGATCTGGGAATTCCCCTGCTGATTCACTGAATTCAAATCTGGCCTTGAATTATTTCCCCTGAGCTGCAGAAAGCCATGTTTGGATCATTCTCTTAATAAAGTCTGACCTGTTGCACGTGTTCCAGCCACAGCTGTGGAAAGACTTGAGCTTTTTCGATAGTGGAAGTTAACTGTGCTCTGATCTGGCCTTTTGTCTAAATGCTCCTCTCATCCACACTCAAGCTCATGAAATGGAATCAGGTAATAATACTCATGTGCCAGTTAGAGCTCCTCCTTACTCAGCCTACAACTTATTACTCTTCCAGAAAAGAATCAATGGAACTGAATCAAGCAGCATTAAGGCTGCTTTCACTGCTCTTCCCAAAGTCCTGCATGGAGGAAAAACAGCTTGGATCCCACTCAAACACTTGTCCAAAAAAAGAACTCTAAATCACCTCAGATTGAAAAATGTAACCATAGAAGAAGTTCTAAACATATACATGTGTATGCATGGAGACAGTGGGATCATCAGGTGTAGCAGTGAAGCACGTGGCTTGAGCTTGGATTGCACCTGGGCTTGGCTACTCTGTGTGTTTGGCCTTAAGGGCCAATAGTTTATCTGAACCCCAATGCCTAAATCAAGGAAGTTCCTTAACTCAACAGCTAGCACATCAGTATAATTTCCACAGTATTCTCAAACCCCATGTTACTTGTGTCACAGCTTGCTCTGTGGTATTCCATACTCATTCACCAGTCTGTTTCCTGCTCTTTAGTATAACTTATGCTGCCTCCTTTGATGTGCTCATTAGCAGACACAGAACATGCTGAAGTAGGAGTTCAACCAATTGCATTTTTACATGTAAGAAGTCTTTGACATTCCCTGTTTAGTGGAGTGTTTATGAGGATTACCGGGTTGTTTTTTTTTGTGTGTGTGTGTGTTTCATTTGTCACCAAAATAGTTTTGAGAGAATAGGAAATAAAACTTGTATTCTCTGTCTGCTATATCTATGTATCTTCTGTGTCTATATATTTTTGACATAAACCTAGAAGGCTGCAAAGGGAAAAAATACTTTTTTTTTTGGCCTACCTTCTACCTTTCAGAAAAGTAAGCAACTTTTCTACTACTGTCCATCATACTCCTAATAGTTATTCAGACAGATTTCTGCTTTCATATTTGAGGCTTCTGAGGTCAGAGCTAAGAAGTGAAAATGATAATTCTAAAATGCTTTGGCCTGTTTTAGAAACTTACTTGCACTAAGAAACTGCAGTGAGTACAGTATAGATTGTGAATCTTTTCTTATGTACCCTTGTAAATTAATCCAATATCTTAACACAATTTAAAAACATGATAATAACAATGAAGGGGATCCCAAATCAAAATTCAGGGTATGAACACTAATTAAAATTAGAGTTGGCTCATGAAAAATACAAGCTTCAAATACTTTAGCTTTCTTAACTGGTATCAAGCTTTTAACTCAGTAACCTGAAGCTAAGTATTAAAGTTCTGGATTGTTTTCAAGAGCAGAAGTTCAGCTGCTGCTGCTGGAAGCAGAATGCAGGTATAAGCACATCTCAATTGATTAGTGTGTAATTAATAATACAGAACAAGAACCATTGCATACAGTTTGCACTTAATGACCATAACTTGTATATAATTCCTATCAAACCTGCACAGTTTGTAAAATAACACTGACTCTCACAATACATAAGATGCCTTGTGGGGTGCAAGTAATGGATTTTAATTGATTTGCTTTCTGGATAGATTCCATTTAGTCCATAAAATCTCAGACCCTGATGTGTATGATTTCAACTCTCTCTCCCAAGTAGCATACAGCGAAGGCAACAAAGGTGTCATGCCCTATGTCCTATGCTTAAATATGTTTGCAGCTGAAACATTACTCCTGATGTTTTCCTGTTTTCCAGGTTTTCATTTTATTTTGTTTTGGTGGTTTTTTTGTGGTTTTTTTTTTTTTTTTTTTTTTTTTTTTTTTTTTTTTTTGTCTTTTTTTTTTTTGTCGTCTATACCAGTGTCTCGCTTCCCTAGAAATCAGGAGGCGCAGAGTGCAATGCTGACTGATGTGGTGTGGCAGGCTCCAGTGCAGGTGCAATAAAAAGATACAAGACTCAGGTTGTTGCTGGAATGCAAATATAAACCTTAATCCTCAGTGTCACCTGTTTCTGAAACACGTTACTTAACACTGTTTGTGTAGCGTTACTTGCCATGTTTTGCATTTGTTACTCAGCATTGTTTTGTAGAGCGACTTCACCTGAGCATCTTCGCGTACGCTGTAAATACGGCATCTTCAGTAGACCCGTAGCCAGAAAAACAGCCTGGAGTTGATTCCGCGACGTCCCTCGGGACCGTGAGGTCATTACGGGCGTGTATTACACGCTGTTGGCAGGCGGGCACCGGAGCGCCCTGGAGCCGCGGGGAGCCGCCTGCTCCCACGGGAGCCGCCCGGGACCCAGCCCCGCGGGCACCCCGCTGCGGATGCCCGGAGCCAGGGGCAGGTCCAGCCCGCGGGGCGCGGCCGGGGAGCCGCCCTCCGCCCTCCGCCCGCCCCCGGCCCCGCCGCCTCCCTCGTCCGTCCTCCCATCGCTGCCATCCCTCCGTGCCTGGCTGCCGGCGCGGCGCAGGGCGGCGATGTGGCGGTGGCGGTATGTGAGCGGCCGGCAGCTGCACGGCTTCCGACACTACAAGGTAAAGGGCAGCCCGGCGGCCGGGAGGGTGGGCGGGGGACGATCCTCCCCGGGTGGCGTCTCTGGGCTCTGGATCCCAGCCCAGCCCCGCTGTGCCTGCGGCCCCGGGCGGACGGGCCATCCCATCCCATCCCTCCGCCGCCGGAGGGTCCGCAGGGCTCCACCTGTGCCCGGCTCCACCTGTGCCCGCAGGGGGATGTCCCGCACCCCCACCTGTGCCCGCCTCTGACCCATGCGTGCCCTGGGCAGGAGCTGGGTGTTCGCGGGGCGGCAGGTCTCGGTGGGGACGGAGCGAACTGGGTTTTGAGTGAGTATCAACGTCTATAAAAGCTCTGCCCGTTTCAGAGCGGCGTGGTTTTGGAGGCATCCGGTGTTTCTGTAAGAAAGTACGCTTTGATGCTGCTTGTCTGGCTGTCTGCAAAGCCTTCGGACACAGGAATGCTCCGGCATTGAGAAATAAATAAGAAAGCCAAGAGGGGGAGAAGAAAAACTTACTTTGAATAATTTGAACTAAACCTCATGTTTGCAAATAGCTGGCATGCAGAATCCCAATAAATGGGTGAATCATTAGATATTTGAATTTACCAGTATTATGTCACAGACGTAGGAGTTACAGGGGATGCAGTATGGGGGATCATCCAGGTTTGCTGCAGTTGAGGTGCAGGTGTCTGAAATGGCCCATGCCACCCTCACCCCATTCCCCATGAAAAGCAGGGAGGGCACACCTGCTTCTACCAGCACAACACCCAGCCTTTTATTTTATGTTCAGTTTCTCAAAGGAGCTGTGCTTTCCAAGATTCTTGCCTTCTTGCTCTTACCATGTGCCTTCCCAGGCTGGACTCCAACTAGGGCGTTCAGCTTTTCCTGGTTCCTATCAAGCCCTTCTCTGCCCTGGGCCAGCAGCTCTGCCTGTTCACCTCAGCAGGAATGAAGGTGGAGGAACTGTGGCTTCGAGAGCGTTCTCCAGGTTGCTTCCTAGGAACTTGTTTTGCACAGCAGCTCGTTAAAATGTACCAACCTCTTTTTGTGTCTCCAGTGTGAGTGGGATAAAACATTCTGCAAGCTGCTTCTGGCCACGGGGCGTGAGTTGCACAGGTCTGTGCTTGAACGGTGAAGCCGCAGTCTTGCCTGAGATCAGGAGGAGGAAAAATAAAAAGCTATTTTTAGCATAAACGGACGTTGTTATTTAAGTAACTTTCCTGAATTATTTGAGTTCATAGTACAAATACAGGGAACACTTGTATTAAATTCTTTCTTATCACTTGAATGAAAATAGCTTCAAACAAGTGCTGATGAGGAATAATCAAAACAACGTTCTTTTAAAAAACTGTAATCATTGTGCTATACTTATGATTTACAGGACAAATGATTACCAATAGACAGAATCACATATCAAATAATTTCATTTGAATATGTTGGTTTCTCAAGAGAATTGCAAAGGAACTATGTAGGGTAATTTTCTTAACTATAAGAATCAACCAACGCAGATACTTAAAGTTTTGTTCTCCTGTGTTCTGAAAAAAAATCCTACTAAAGTGCAGGCTTTAGAAAGATTAAATCAAATGGTTTTCTGTTATCTGAGGTGACTTGTGACTGGGATATCTTGGAAATAAATAAATCCAAATGGCACGGGTTTCACACAGAGAAGTACAGCTACCTGAGGTTGGTGCTGCTGAGCTGGTCAGGTATCTGCACCATTTTCCTGGTGCTCCAGGTTGCAGGAGGACCTGGCAGGTGATGGCATCTCTCCCTATTCCTAAATGCTGCTCACAGTGGGTTAAAGTACTCCAAACATACAAAAGGGGTGCAGCAGGGAGACACCAATCACTACCACAATCTCTTGTCCCTCACTTTCCCATAGGCAGCTTTGTTCTCACCACCTCCCAGGCCTGACACGTGCTCTTCAACCTCCTGTTGCCCTCTGGCTGCCATCTCTTCCCCTTCAGCCCAGAGCCTTACTGCACCCTGCTCCTCCGGCTTCCCAGCCCCTCAGAGGAGACTGCTGCTTCCTTTGCTGCCGACTCAACAGGTGCTAAGCTCTGATCACTGTGCCCAGCACACATGGGTTGCCTCTTCTCACAACCTCCTGGCTATTCCTGCCCTGTGTTTCCTGGTGAGCCCAGTTCCAGGGTAGTGTGGAGGGATATGTGCGTTGTGAGGAACGGTACCTGTGAAGAACCAGGTAATCTCTGAAAGGATCTCTGAGCGTACATTCACTATTGAGCTAAAACAGTGTGTTGCTTCCAGACTTGAAGCATGCATAGAAAACTTTAGATTTAGTGGCATCCGTCTCTCTGGTGTACAACACACTGCAGTGTTGTACTCACAGTAGTATTAGTGGTTTAACATACTCCATATTTTGCACAATTTATCAGCTGAGCGTAATGCAGCTTAAAAAATAATTTGTGTAATCAGCTCCTTTTGTAAAGGTAAATACGGCCTGAAAAAAAAAATGCTGTTCAATTTTCAAAATTTTCACGCAGCTGAATTCATTTCTCTGCCATGAATGCTCCAATTGTATGTCTCAGGCACTGTCTGTCTCCTGTTTGCAGTTGGAGGAGGGCCTTGGCAACAAAACCAGCACAGTTCTTTGCTAAGGGAATGGCAGACCTCTAATGAATGCAAAGACTTCAGCACCCTTTAGCATGTTAGTTCCATGTATATTAGGCTTTTGGAGCAAGTTTTCCCCAATTAGCAAGCTTTGGCTTGCATCACAGAGTGACCTCAGAGCACAAAAATGCATTCCCTTAGGATGAACCTAAACCAGACAACAAGCACACGAGTACACCCAGTACCTTCAGTCCATAGTATTATAATGGAACCAGTTTAGTGTGATACCTTCTGAAATCCTTATAGCATGGGCATTGGCTCCTCAGGTATAGCTATTTCATTTTACAAATCTATTCCCATTCATTCTGCCTGTTAATGGGGTTTTGGAGATTCAGTTTTCCTTTTGCTGCTTAAAAGCATACTGAGAACAAGTGGAGAGGTGACGATGAGACAGTTCAGACATAACCCTGAGTATTGCTGCTGTGATATTTCTGCCATCTTCTTGCCTGTGGGGCAGGTGCTGATTTCAGGAGAGTTGCGTGCTCAGGTGATTTGCTGCAACTGTATCACAGAAGATTCTTATCCTTGATTTGTGTGCCGTTCTCCAGGACATGGAGCAACACAGCCAAAAAGCTACAACCAACTGGAATTGCAGGGCTTGGGTCATGTCATTCCTACTTTTATGTTTTATCAGTGTTCTATAGTTCTAGAAGAGCACCCGTGGAATTACCTTTTTTTCCATGCTACCTTTTTTTCTGCCTGCTTGGGTTTCTGTTGGAAACAAGCTGTTCTGCAACAACCAAGTGATGAGTACAGATAAAAGCAGAATTTGGTTCTTTATTTTTATTCTTCTCACCAGAATGTAGTCATGTACGTGGTGAGATCATGTTGCTATTGCCTCTTCTCATCATTCTTAGGATTCCCCTTGCATATTTACCTTGAGTCACCTTTTTTTACAGTACCTGTGCACAGAACTTTTTCAGGCCAGAAAACTTTGATGTTTTATCCTGTTTCAAAGTAGAAGAGATCTAAGAACAAACTGTAGAGGCTTGGCTCAAACAGTAGGCCTTGGAAAAGATGGTTTAAAAATCAGATACAACATTAAAAATTAACATCTAAGGTTTCACATTTTCATCTTATTTTGTCCACACTGTTTCTATCCTCTAAGTCATTTTTTAGCAGGTAAATCTGTGTGGATAAGAGGTATGGTGAAGAGGGGAAAGTAAATGAGGTATAAGTGGTCTCATTTCAGTGAGGAGTCTGCTACTGTCCCATGTTCTCATAAGTAAAGTAGGCAGAGATAACTAAGATGAAATAATTGTAAAATCGAAACATTTTAAAGACTTTATCATATTTTTTCAAAGAGAATGCAAGCATCTTTAAAGAGAATGGAAACATTTAAAGTCTTCTGTCAAAGTAGGAGGTTCTATCAAGTGGGATTCAACCTACATAGCTGTCTCTCTGTCCCAACTCCATTGCTGTTAAATACTTTCATTAAGTAACAGAAGGGACAATATTGTAAAATTTTCACTATGCTAAAGAATTTTGAAGAATAGGTTTATGATTTAAAATATATTTGGAAAAGGTATATAATAGCCAGAAATCAATATTAAGAAATTCAGTAAGCAAGGTATAGTGCTTAGAGGAAAGAAAATCAACATTTAAAACATAAAAAAAGGACAACAGACTGCAGGAAAGATACCAGGGGATCAGACTGTCAACAGCATTGTGGCTGTTATAACAAAAATAAAAAAAATTCTTAAGATGGAAGGATCATAAATATGTCAAAGGGTTACATTTACTCCTGTAGGTGATATACTGATCAGGTATCAGCTGGAATAATGTGTTCTGCCTGCTTTCACCCACAGTTTCCAGTCCTCAGGATGACATTATGAATACCAAGAGGCTTAGAAAAGATGGACTGTGTAAAACAGTCTGAGTAAAATGGGAGTAAGAGCCTAGCAACCATTTGGTCTTCAAGAGTGCCCTTTTAAAGAAAGACAATGTGTGAGTTTTGGCTTCACAAAGAGAAATTTAAAGCATCTGCTATGTCAGTCTTGTGTTGATAAGGCCTGCTGGAACAGGTACTAAAAGGGATTGGGCAATCATTTTTATCAGTCTTAAGAAATGGCTTGATTTCTCTGAGGCAAGATCAACAATCTAGTGTTGAGTATTAATAAACAGTTGCTGACACCTTTTTAAGAACATTTTGGGTAATGTATTTTCTTTTAGTGTGCTGACATGGTTGTTTCTTGCAAGCAATGGGGTCATTAGCTCATGGAAACTTGATCTGCATCCTTAATGTATACTGAACGTGATCCTGCATTAGGTGAACGCGCTGGACTAGAGGATCTCTCGAATTACATCTCAGCCCTCATTTTGGAGGGTTAGACAAACAAGATCAGATGTATGATGATCATGTTTCAAGGTCTGACTCTTTCTCTTATACTGACTGATACCAGAAGAGCAAAGTGTGTTGAGTATAATCTAGTGAATGAGTGTCTGGAAGGTCAGGATTCACCCAGATACAAGGTTTAATTTCTGTGAAGTCTGTGCTTTTCCAAGGCTACAAATGTAACTATAGATTTAGAAAAATCATGGGTTCTGCTCACCTTAACTGAACAGTAGTTTTGCTTTCTACTCTGGTAACACAAGGAGTTTGCATGATTTTGAAAATTTAGGATAGGAGACTTTCTTTTGCATGTTTATCTGGAACTTCTTAGGAGACAGTTAATGCTCATTGTGTGTGGACAATTTTATGTTCATTGAGTACTTTCTTTACATGTTCATTATATAGTGTTTTTCCACATAGTATTTTTAGGTTTTTTCACTAATATTTAATTCCAGATATTATCTGAAAGCAGTTACCAGTTGTGTCTGCTGTAGTTAGATTTTTCAAACACTGCAGTTTAATAAAGTCCTTGAATATTTGAGGCAGTGAAAACTAACATTGTCCAGCTTCAATAAAACTGTGAGTCAACAGCCCACTGCTCTGCAAATAAAATCTTGCAGTCTTCTTCATGTTACTTCGATGGAAGACTGAGGTTGTAATTAAATGTTATTGAATAGTATGTGAAATAAACCAAATAATTTGTTACTCTTACATTATCTGTCACTACATCATGTGTCTCATGTGTCAAACAGTCATGGACCAACTGAATATGTCATCCTGAAAGACAATCTTCGTGCATGCATTACTTCTTTCTCCTCAGCCTGTTGTAACTGTAGCTGACATAATGTAGCATTTCATGAGTTTTGTAATCATTATCTTCCTTCTATATATCATAGGCTAATGAGCCCACAACTTAATGAAATCACATCACAGAGATGCTGCATTTGATACTACTCGCTGCAGGACTTTTTCCCCATGATGGGAAATTGTACATGGTTTTGAGTGCAATATGACGCCCATGAATTTACAAAGGTTCATTAGATCACTTTTGGGATAACTACACTCAATATAAAGAGTTGTATGCCTTGTTGAATCTCATAAAAGTACAAATACCAACTGCATAGTTTCATTTTATTGCTTTATCAAGAGATGTTAGCATTCTGAAATTTTTTTTTATTTTATGTGTAGAATATGCATGTATACATACATGTTTTTGTTTATTCATCTGTGTTTTAATAGAAGGCTAACTGCAAAGATGTATCTGTGATTTGAATGTGGATTGTTTGTTATAAATCTAAGGGAACCTTTATTCTAAAGGTTGTTTTATAGAGAGAGGAATCTTTTTATGGAGTATCCTGTCTCTTGTGAACCAGGATATTAGATAACACAAGGGTTCACTGTATGTGCTACAGAACCACTGTTTAGCATCTCTTATAAAAACTACAACATGCTTTTAATTTGTCTCCCCTTTTGGGCATGGAGTGGTTTCTCCACTTTGAGTTCCCCAGGTATTTAGGTACACACTCTGGCAGAGCTCCAGCTGGATGGGTGTTTGGTCTGCTGTTTTGATCTTTAAAGGGCTGCTGGCACATACACGTTGGTACATGCACAGAAATAGGTGTAGCACAAAATCCTGCTTTTGTTGTTTCCTTTTACCAAGTGAGGAAGACCAGTCTGCACAAAAAAAAAAAAAAAAGCACAGAAATCAGCTTTTTTGCTATGTTAGAGCTTCTTTGAATAGCTAGTGAAGGATCAGTTATGCAGTTCCTTGAGAGTCTGCAGGTTTTAGCAGTTTTAGCAGGATTTATATTTTTACCAATCTGGGCCAGCTTCTATCTATGTTCCTTTACAGCAGCACACATGCAGCTGTCTTCTATTAACCCTTGCTCAATATTTAATCATGTTTCTATGCTCTTTTTAATTATTTTGGCTTTGTTGTTAAGTGCTTGAATGTGTCCCACTAAACAAAGCCTTTTCCTGAAGAGAAACTAGGCTGCATCCTTAATATCACTAGTATTACTTGAAAGCTGGCTGCTGGCCCACTGGCTGTCCACCTCTCCCTGGTCTGGATAAAGCACTTGGTTTTGAGCTCCTGGACGAGCCTTTGTTGAGAAGGAGGAGAGCTGCTGAGGTCTCGTCTGATCTGAATGATCCCGTGATCCAAACCCAGGGTTCTGTGATCTTAAGGCCATGACACTGCTCTGCAAGGAAGGGGATGTGCCACTGGCAGGCATCCAGTGTCCCCAAGAATAGCCTGGCCTGACCCACAGCTCTATGTGCCCATGACCTCATGGAGATGGGTCCAAACATACTTCATTAAGGGAAAGGCTGTGGCTTGTGACTCAATGTGTGTGTCAGGATTCCTGAAAATGAGGAGGTGAGGGACAGATGTACCTTTGCAACAAAACATCCCCAGGACAGCAGTTTGTGTAATGACAACTTTCTGATGACTTAGTAATACCAGTCAGAATTTTTGAATTGCACAAACCATGACATTCTAGTATTTACTAGGAATAGTATCAGGAATAGTATCAGAAGAAAAATCTAACTATATTTCCTAGCTGTAGTGTGCACAGGCTAATGGAACTGAAGGGGGCGAAGTGAGAGGGGAGAGAGGAGCTCAGAGGCCAGCTTGGGCAGCCTCTTCCTCCACAGTGCAGTTACATCTAACCCTAGTACAGGCTTATAACGCCTGGACTTAGGTATTGGTGATCAAATAAAAAAATAAAAAAATAAAGAAAAAAAAAAAGTGTGTGTATGGGGGGGTGGGAGGAAATACAGGACACACCAAATTCTTTAAGCAGTGGGAGTTAGAAAACCCAAGCCATTATTTATGAATAATTAACTAACTGATGAAATAATGTAAAGCAATTCTATTATTAGAAATGACAGGACTGTGTTTTGGAATACATCAGCACTTAACCTGCTGAACATATTTGGCATCCACAGTTTTGTGGAGCTCTGTTGTTCATAGCATGCTTCTCTTCCTTTTGTGAAGCTTTTGTTAAAATCCAAGACTGTGTCCCGTAATAACTACAAACCTGTAAATACATATATAAAGTAGAATTAAACTCCACATGTTTAATGTATTCTAGGAATTGGAAAGATTGATGGAAAATTGTTACCAGATGTGCCAGTGTTTCAGTATTTTCTTTAATTTTTGTGTGGTTCCTGAAGTGTAAGGTATCAGAAGCCAAGTTCCTGTTGCCTAAGACGTTGCCCAAAAGGGTGATTTCCCACTGAGCTCTCTTAAATATGGACTTGTTCGTGCCCTGGATTGGGAGGGTCATTTTGCAGCTTTCTAAACTAGAAAAAAATCCTTATCTTGTGCAAAAGAAGGTCCATTGTCATGCTTCCCATCCCTTTGTCTGTCATTTACAAAACACAGGTGTTGTGAATGTAAATGACTGAATGGCACAGTACGGTGCTACCTGGGACAAGATGGTTTAAGTACAGGAAAGGAATAGTCTTCTACTACAAAGAGCAGCTGAAGTTAAAATAACTATATAATGCAGTTATGCAGCTACATTTCTTGCAGCTTGCTTTCTCTCCTGACTGAAGTGTGTGCAGACATGCTTAATATTTTTCTCTTAATCGTAGTCATTCTGAACTTTTATTCTTGTGATGCCTCCACAGTGTAAAGCTGGAGAGGGATAGGGAGTCTAATGAAGATCCAGTGTCTGCTCTCAAAAATGTTTAACTTACTCCCTGTTTGGCTTTTCTTTGTTTGTTTTCTCTAATTTCCCTCCAAGGTAATACCTAGGCTTTTGGTTTGGAAATAGTCTGTTCTGGAGGCAGTGCACATCATTTTTTTTGTTTCATCATCCTTCAGCTCTTCCAACATGGGCATTTGGGTTTTTGAACATGCACAGCAGACAGGGCTCACTTTCATGCTCAGAAAGTGCCATATTGCTGGGTTACAGTATAGTCTCCAGATTGTTGCAGATACTTTGAACTTAAACATACTGAATGCTAATGATGTGTTGAGTGTGTGGGGCCAGATGATGAGGCCCAACACCCCTCCAGCAGATGCTGTTCGCTGCTGATATGACCAGTTTGCAATAATGGGAGGTATTTCTAAGCTGTGTGGATGTGGGCCAGAAGGTACCATTTGTCTTGTATTTAGCAGAGCAGACCTTGATCACTGTGAGTACTTTTGCCCCTCGATGTTTGGCTCTGCTCTGTCACTGCAGAACAGTTGTCTTTCTTCTGTGTAGCCAAACCTTTGCTCATTTTTCTTTCTCCTGTTTTTCTGTTACTTTGCTTAATTGTTTATCCCTTTTTTACCCCCCCTCCTCCTTAATCTTGTTTCCTTTCCCCTTTCACACAGGTGACCAGCACAAACTTGATGCTGTGCTGGATCCCCTGGATGGAAATTAAGATGCAGGAACACAAAGTAGAAGCACATTTTGTGTGCTGCCCGAGTCACCATGTACGTATGTGCATGTCTGGTGTCTGTATTCTCATTTCTAGCTCTGCTAGAAGCCATTAACACTGATAGAGAAAGCAGATGGCTTTCAAGGAGATACCAGCTATTAAATAAAACCAGAAGCATTTTTAAATTTGGGAGTAAGATGAAGTCAATGCAATTTTTCCTATTCCCTCACTACTGCTGTTGCCTCTCAGCTATTACAACTTCTTTTAAAAATAATTGAGAGAAGCTTTCTGATTATTCCAAGCCATTCTTCTTTGTATAAGGACAATCAATTGCAGGGAAGTGCTTAGTACTTGTATGAGACTTGCACTTAAAAACCTCCAACAGGCTTATCCTCTCCACTGTTGTCTTTTAGTGTAAGTGCTCTGAAAATGACAGAGTTACACAACAGCAAATGGCAGTGCTTTTTTTACATCAGGTTCAATGGACTCTTGCATTCATGTTCATTGGTCATAATGTGAGCATGTTACTCAGTGCGTTGCTTTTCTGAGCAGCCATGAACATTAAACTCCTGAGGATTTCGTGGCCTTGAGGTTAGTAGCTTCTTGGGAGCAGAACAAAGCAGAGTATTAGACTCTATAGCAGACTTCATTTGTCAAGATTTATTTTTTGCCATGACTGAAAACTATTTTTTCCATGGGTGTTTCCTTTCGTCTGGCTGAAACAAATTATTGTGGAGGGAAGAGCAAATTTCCATTCTTCTGCACATCTGCTGAATGTTCCTTCCCCACCCAGAGGACCAACAGTTCAGCCACAGACATAGGAATTAACAGGATGAAGTGTGTTGTGTCTTGAAACATCTTTAGGTGACAAAAGCTGGCTCTAATTCTATTTTATTTTCCAGTAAGGTCTGTTTCGATTTTTGGTGCTTGACTTTGGAAACTGTGAGGCAAACAAAAAGCTGACTGTGTCTCTTGTTTGTGTCTGTTATGTAGAAATATGTTGGAAAGCTTACATTTTCCATTAAATAAAATACAATTAATCTCTTATATTGTCCATTAAAGAAAATACAAAAACAATATAACATCTATATAGCCTCTTATATTTTCTCTATAAGAAAACAGTTTCAAAGAAATGAGATTGATTTTCCTTTTTTTCTTCTAAGAGAAAGCAATAGTCTGAACAGAGAATATTTTGGATAGAAAGCCTTGTTTTACTGTTGTTGTTTAACTAACATTTTCTGATTTTATTCATGACTTTGGCTTGGGGGTGAGGGGAGAAAGCCAAAGTAGAAGCAAGGGTAAAACTCACTGATTTTGACCTTTGCACGTCCTTATCCAGGTATAACTGAATTCATTGAATGTGCTGGTCAGCAAATTGTCACATAGCCTTTGAACACCAGCTGGGGTAAGGAAATGGGCAGTAGCCACAGTGAAACTTTGAGCAGACTCCTGATTACCTGGAACCTTGAAAGTGCTAATGGGTACTTTGAATTTTCTTCAGTTTCAGAGCATGTCCATAGTTCTCATGTGAGTTAGAGTACTAGCTGACTGGTGTGTTGGCATAGGTATTGTATGGCTTGGTATTATTGTTAATTTTGGCATAAACGTAAGCAAATCCCACAGGTTTTGGTAATTCACATGCAAGGTGGATTATCAAAAGTTCAAACAGTTGTAATAATCAGTGTTTGAAAGATAAATACAGCATCTGGACCCGCAAATACATACAGAATCATGAAAACTTAAGTTTTACCTGCAAATTAATTTTTTTTGAGGTAATGTAATTAAAAATTCTAGTATATATTCTGGTGGAAGATCTTTTGATGACCAAATTTCATTGTGTATTAAGTAATATGGGTGGCAGCAGCAGAAAAATGACACAACAAAGTGAACACTTACAGCATTTTTAGAAAAATTTAAATCAGTGATATACACTTCATTAAACTGAAAATTTTATTCCCTTTGGAAATTTAGGCAGTCTAGTCTGCCTGGTTATTGCTAAGTGATTTTTTTGATATTTGTCAGTATGTATTTACAGTGTATAGCTGTGTTATAATAATTTTATTAGATGCCATCTGTGACTTAAACTTGAACACACAAAAATACTTTGTCCAGAAGGTAATTAAAACATATGCTTTGTATTCAGATAGAAAAGGAAATGTATGGAAGAGTTCCTAAGCATTTCATATGTAGGTACCTGAGTTTAAGACAAGTGCCTAAGCTGATTTGGTAATTAATGTCCTGGAACAGGTACTTCCAGAGTACAGTCTCCTCCAGAGAGTAGTTGGCTAAGAGAGGACAAAAAACTAACTATATATATATGGAGAGACAATTAACTGTGAGCTGAAGTTAATGTGAAAAGAGACTCTTTGTCATCAGCTCTTCTGCAAGTGAACAGCTTTGTCAAACTGAGGTCTACCACATCCCCATCTTTCTCCCATTTTCTGCACATGATGTTTGGACGGTGCTATCTATAGATATATCCCAATCTTTGTGAGTCGTGTGCATCATCCTAGCAACGTTAAGCCATATATGCACTTTCAAAGTCCAAGAATTTCTGGAATAATTACATGTACCACCACAATGATGGACATCTTCTTCCACTGCCTAACTGCCAGGATTCAAGTACATGGTTTTGCGTGGTATTATCAGTTAAGATTGTTTTTCCTCATATTATTCTTTGTTCTGCAGTCTCAAGGCAGGATAGAACTTGATGCTGTCCTCTAAGGAAAAAGAAGACAACAGCAATTCAGGGTGGCCTTGAATGTCTGAAATATTTTGTTTACAAAAGATATAGATATGCACTTACTGGAATTTATAAAACACATGTATTTACAGGTCTGTCCAATGGAGAATTTTATTGTGGTAATGAGCTGTGCTATTTTAGAGCACATTTTTATAATAACATTGCCGATATGAATTAGCATAGTGCAAATGTGACCGTGTTACTATGACAAAAGCTGTGTATCTCTGCAAGATAATATTCCACCTACAAGCACATTCCACATTCACTATCTATCCTACATGCTAGCAATGAACTGGTGCTCAGACTCTGTCTGCATTGCTGGTAGTGCAAATAAAGGTGGTAAATCCAAAATATGGTAGAAATGCAAAATCTTATAGGGTTGTAAAATTAATAAGAATTCAGAAGTAAAATGTGACTACAGAGCTGTTTGCCATTTCACAAGCCTAAACCTTTGTGTTAATACATAGAGTTGCTAACAAGGTAATTTTAAACCAGGCCAGTGCTTTGAAATTAAATAAAACCTGTACAAATCAGAATAAAATAAATTTACACCAGTCTCACTGAGTGCTCTTAGATGCTGAAGGATATGTAGTCCTAGAAAAACAACCATTGTTCAGTGCTTTGTTTAACATGCTTGCTTTTTCCTCACAGTACAGTGCTGTGGATACAAATCCTTTATCAGTGTATATTATGCAGCCCATCTGGAATAAAATTATTAAGGTAAGAATTTCTTTTATTAAAAGCATGACATGTTAATGTAAGAATTTGCTTTAAATATAGTGTATTTTCATTTAAAAATACATATATAAAGCTGAAATGAAGACATCTGATAAAAGAAAACAAATGTTGCAGGTATATAGCCATGTTTAAGGTGAATATGTTGTTTTGAGGTTTTTTTTAGAAAGAAAAGGCTTGTTTATTTTTTTCTAATTGCTGTAGAAAAGGCATCCATTTCATTTTTACATCTCTCATTATTGCATCTTTCATTAAACAGCTTTGCAGACATGGATGGTTTTACTTAGTACAGATTATTTTTGTGCAGCATATGCTGCCTAACAACAGCATGGCTTTCTCTCTGTGCTGTGCATATGATTTTATGCGAGTGCTGTCTCATTTTCTCCCAAGGGGACCTGCTTGAGGGAGCCAGGCGTTCCTCTCAGAAGCTGAAAATGAGAGTGGTTACCATGATCACCATAACAACTGGAAGATGCCATCTCTTGAATGCATTACAATCTGCAGTTAAAAAAAACCACTCAGAATAGTTATGCTGTTGTTGGCGCAAAAAAAAAAATAAATCTGTATCTCAAATAAATATGAACTTTATTGATCTTCAAGGAAGCAATGACTTCTGCATCTGCCTCATTACAGGAAGTGTTTAGATCAGAGCAGACTTGAAAACAAACCTTTGCACAAACAAAAAAGGATGTATGTGGTCAGAGTGCTGTTGATTCTGCCATTTTGGGTTCTATAATTCAGGTGTTTCTTATTCTTGATATGGCAGGAAAATCGTAGTCTCTAATTCATGACCTCAAAGTAATTTAATGAGAAGTGTTCATATGACCCAACTGAAGAATTAAAAAACAACCTGAACATGGGATGAGGAAAAAAAGCAAGTCAAAGATGTGACACTGAATTCAGTAATTCAGTTCAGAGGCTTTGTTTTTATTCCCATCATAATGTTGAGGAAAACAGTGAAGCAGAAAAGCCCCTCCAGCACTCTGTCATGGGAGATGCATAGAGGCTTTACTGTGCATGGGCCTTTTGGTTTAGGAGATGAGTGGGTATTCATCTGCTATCAGATTGAAGGGGGAGTGTTGTCAGTGCAAAACTTCCTTTGGAGATAAGTTCTTCTAATGGCTGCAGCATTTTACCAGAAGAAAAACAAGATTATTGAATGTCCCCATGTAGCTTAGAGTGATACATCCTATTAAAAATGTGAGCCCGTTAGATTTTTAAAAATCTCATGGAGTTTTAGGTGAGCATGATTTAGTTTGCTTATTGCTGGAGGAGAACCCAAACTAAAGCAAAGAACTTAAAACCTATTTCAACAATCCGAGTACAGAACCAAAGACTGAAGTGGGTGCTGTGTGCACTGTGCCCTTTGGTTTGGTTTGAATCTTGAGGATACAGGAGTGAATGTTCCACTTTACCTTCTGGTGCAAGAAGGTTACAGAATACTTCTCAGTGATGTGTGTCTCAGGATTTAAAGGGAAATTATATTGCTCTCAGCTTTTGTAGAAGTAGTCATTCTAACATTAAAAGATACTGCCATGTAGAATCAGGGTCCTGCAGAGGAGCTGGCCGTGCACAGCTGCAGAGGGAAGAGCAGTATGTAACTGAGATTGCAGTAGAGTCCATGTTGCTCCTAGAGACAAAAATGAGAACTGCAAGACCACCAAAATTATTGGCCACATTATAACTGTAAAGTATCAGTATACTTGCATTCAGTAGGAATGCAAGTTGCTATAATGGTTTTGTTCCTGAACAGTGCATTGCAATAGGGAAATCAGGATAATTTAAAAAGAATTTTTAAAGAGTGTTCATCTACTATGTTTATTCAAAATTGGGCAGTAGAAGTGTGCATCTTGATGACTAGAAGTTGCTTCACTCAGTTTAGACATCCTGGTACATCCATTTTCAGATATGAATTAATTATCTGTTATTTTCTAAACTGGTGACAATAAAAAGTCCACATGGACTATTTCTACCAGATTCTAGAGAAGAAAAAAAAAAAAAAAAAAAAAAAAAAAAGAGCAACCTTAAATTCACTGAGACAAGCAAAAAAACCCAAACCAACCCTGAGAACAATGGCTTGGGATTTGGGTCTTGCCTTTCGTATGCCTGTTGAATCCTAATGGCAACACAAGTTTCTCTGTATTTCACAACACAGAATTCATTGAAAGACCTGTTTCCTGTGTTATAAAATATTACCATTTATTTTAAAATGTACTTCCTATGTTATAAGAAATTAAGAAGAGCTTGGCATTAAAGATCTATGAATTTGTGAGCTGAAAACATATTGTCATTACCCAGCTCATTTATCTCTGGTGGGGATGCTGGACAATGATAGGAAAAGGAGGAAATCCCAGTGGAATACACAGGTGTACACCAACATCACAGAAATCAATTAAACTCCCTTCTATTGCCTTTATGAACTTTGATTTAATCACCAGAATTGGGCAAGAGTAGCATTTTAGTGGTCTCAAGTGACCTAGTGAAGTTTAAACAGAGCTTTATAGAAATTTGTACTTCACCATTCATTATCCAAATAGTTACTCTATTAAAGCATTTGCTGTTTGTATTAAGGCTTTTAGAATGAATGTCTGTAGACCCAGAGAAACAGAAATCAGTTAATATTTGGTGGAACTAAGAGTTTTTTAAAAGGTCCAAGCACACAAGGGTTTTGCCAGAGGGCAGATGTGATTCTCCCCAAGGCACCTCCAGTTGTATTAATCATGTAGCACACTGATGTATTAGACCTCTACTGTCAGTTAATTAGATAATGAAGATTGCTGCTCATCCTTCTCTAGCATACTAATAAATTCAGGCTCTATTTTTCCAAGGTGTGTAAGAAGTTAATCTTGAACATCCTGTGTTTTTCTAATTATGAAATAGGGTGATGGTAGTGTAATGCCAACTGAAAGGATAAGGGGCATTAAATATAACAAAAGGGATTTTGCAACTGGAATACTTTCCAAATACCTAGACAGATTAGGTTCGGTAAGGATCAAAAGAACATGCTTAAGGGTTTAACTGCAGGAGAGTCTATTTTCCTGAGGACAGAACTCCTGTAACTGTTTTTCATGGTGTGTCTGTTAGCCAAAGGGATTGCAACTATAACAATATCCTCTGAAGGTTTCCTTCTTAAAATACACACTGTTAGCAAGAAAGTGTGTAACTTCTTCATGTTTGCACATGGAAGCATCAATTATTTCCTGTAATAACTTTAAAATGATGTTGTGACTGTTTAGAATGACAAGCCTAATTAGAAAGCAGACGTTTGTGGTGCCCCACTTGATTTAATAGTCAACAATTCTTATGAATCATCCAGGAAAAAGCAGTCAGTTTATCCATGTATATCCATGTAAACATTTCATCCATAGCATCTTTAAACACTATTTTGATCTATGATTTAGATTAAAAGAGACAAATCTAGATTTTTTTCAGTGTCTGTGCTTCTTACTTCATAGAAGGTCATAGATACCAGATAAACCCCCAGCAGGAGATTCATCTTCTGCATCTTCAGGTGGCAAAATGGGGAGATGTGAGGCTGTCACTGCATGCTGAGCAGTGAAGGGTTCCTCCTTAGATGCTCTCCAAAAAGAAATTCAGGGGACAATTGTTGTCCCTCTTCTTAGAGGTTTAGATTTGCCCTTTTGAACACTCAGAATGATAGATATGTTACATTTCTTAAATTGTTGCTGTATGCATTCTATGGTGTATTTTAAATATCATGAGAGCTGACATACAGTGCTTCAAAATCAGTTATAAAGTATGCCAATAAGGAAAGCAAATATCAGATATGGTAGTTTTCCCAATGTTATTACAGAAAATGTCTAAGAAACATAATGGGAAAGTGTTCAGGAACCCTAATTTGATTTTTGGAAGTGCACACTTAGTCTGTACACCACCAATTTCACAATTTCTCCTGAATATTACAAATTGCTCTGTAGTTGAAGAAGATAATCTAGTCAGGATAGTTAATCAGTTGAAGCATTCAGATTTTCTAGGTAAATTTAAGTAAATGTAGTAGGAGGATAGAAAAAATTAACATGTATTCATCTGTTTGTTCAGCTAGCGAGTCCAGGGATATTAACAAAACATTTGATTTCAAAACTGTTGTTAGTATAGTTATAGAACACTATTGTAATATAATATACAATTCCTCTTAGTATCAGGAGTTACTTGACTTGATTTTCTTTATTATTTTCTGTTACTATTTTATAGTGTTGAAGTACTTTATATACATTTTCAGTCCTTAGACTCTCCAAATAATTTAATAACATGGCTCCAGTATTTTTGTTTTAAATATACTGATAATGTGTTTTGAGTGATGGTGATGTTGATACTTAGTATTTCTGCAAATATGTTCTGTCTAAAAGCTGTGTAGGCTATTTCAAAAAATATTCTAGAGAAACTGTGTTACTTGGGAAGAGTGTTTTCAAAAAGGATTCCTGTCTCTGTGTAAGGAGCACCTTAAAGCCGCAGGGCCTGAGAATGGTTACAGATTTAAGTGAAGGCAGAGAGTCCTTTTCAGCACCCTCCACAGTAAAATGAATTAATGGAGTGTTTATAATTGATGAGTAAAGAGGGAGACCCTGTCAGAAAGTTACTATCTAGAGAGTAGGGAGATGCTTGTAACAGGGATATCTTCTGAATCTAAAAGTGTAATGCACTCAGGGTCTGATTTTGTTGATGTTTTGAGTAAGAAATTATTCACATACTTTGGAAGAAAAACTTCCCTTGTTACAGTGTGGGAATACAATGCTTAAAAAACCTGCCACGTGGATGCTGAAGAACCACACTGGGGTGCTGCAGTCTTCTTTCAGTTCTGATACAGCTGACACAATAGGCTTTCCTTGGAAGCTGGGTAAAGAAGGATAATGTACAACATTTTAAAGGGAGTACAACGTTTTAAAAACGTCATTCTCACTGCAGTCACAAAAACCAGGTGAAAAGATTGCTTTTGAAAATAAATTTCAGAAATTAAAACTATTTTAATTTGAAAATAGGGATACACAATATACACAAATCTGAACATTGCTGATGTCATGTAAAGCCTTCTTTCCTGATATAAAATATTTCATTAAAATAAGATGTACATTTGAAATGCATATATTTTTCTCAATTTTTTCCCTTTCATTTTTTAACAGATAGTGCCTTTGTGGATTGCTCCCAACCTGTTAACATTCTCTGGATTTGTCATGATTTTATTTAATTATTTTCTAATATCTTTTTATGACTGGGACTACACTGCCTCAGGTAAATATATTCACACTGTAATTTTTCAGAATTACTGAACTGCTTATACTTCTGAATGCTACAGGGAGGTATCAGACACTTGAATCTTCCACTTATTCCCTTAATGAGGCTCCTGAAGGTGCAGATAGAAGAATCTACCTCACATATAGCATTATAAATGTAGATAATTTTATTGAAAAATCTTATTTAATTTTATCCCTAAAATGGATTTCAGCATATGCTGCTTGAAATCTCTGATAAGCACGTTATATTTAAAGTTTATTCCAGGGTTTAAATACACAGCCAAAATCCACCTGAATATTCTTCAATAACATGTTCATGGATTTCACATTTCCTAATATCTAAACTGATGCCTGAAGGAGTTAACTTCCCTTTCATTTCTCCACATATTCACACCCCTTATTCAAGACTGCTTCTAGACAAAAACATAGTTTCTAAATAAATATCTCTTCAAATTATGACTTTCAAAGTCCAAGTCCATGTTTGCTCCTCATTGTAGATCAAGTCAGAAGAATTTTTTTTTTACCTTATTGCTCCTGAGTGTAGGGCATGTCTGGTTTGGGCTTCTCAGACCAGCTGTTGGAGCCCACAGAAAGTAGTAATAATCTTCCAGGTGACAAATATGTAAAATATACATAGATAAAAGGCTTTGATTTTCTTTGAACTAGACAATTAAGTGAAGATAACACTTCTTTCCTGAAACAACTACATTTAGCTGTATTTTTTTTTTATGCCTGTGGTAAGCTTCAGGAGGTACCCTTTGGTGTGGTGTGTTGCACATTGATCATAGCAATTCTAGAGGCAGGGGTACTTGTTAGCAGTTTTGGTTCAAAAGTTACATTTTCAGGACCAGCTTGTTACATAGTTGTCTGACCTCGTTCTTGAACACCTGGGGCTTTATTATCTGTGCAGATGATATTTACTCAGTCCTGTAATAAAAGAACATCCAGAACAGATCTTATTAGTACGATGATGTTATCTTGACACATTCTCAGATATACATGGAACTGGAAGCCATTTGAAATGGTGATTAAGTCTGTTAGAGTTGAGACCTGTATGTGTAGTTTGCAAACTCTTCCTGAGTCCACATGAGAACAGTACCCATAATTTCTCAGCTGATGGAAAACTTTCATGCAACCTGAAGGGCCTTTGGAGTATCATATATCAATCCTATACTTAGGATCAGAAATAAAAGACTTAATTCCCTACACAGTTGGTTTTCATGGTATGGTTTGCAGATTCGCTGCTAGGAGTCAGGAATTGTCATCTTTTCTTTCAGAATGGCAAAATGAGGCACTGAGAGAGAGGTGTTCAGGGCACTGCTTTAGGTGCTGGCATCTCCTGGCATCATTCAGGCAAGGGCACACCTCTGTATGCAGGAATTCCCTCTGTTCGGTGCCAAATGGCAGAAACCTGAGAGGAGTTTGCATTTACAGTAGTTTAGTATTGATGCAGTATTGGGTGATGTTTAAGTTAAATAGAAGTCTCTTTGGAAAAAGGATCTATTTCTTTAAAAGAGCAACAATAACCTTGGATTAATGCTATCAGCAGAGCAAGAACAGAACCCTGGGCTCTGTCCAATTCAAATATCTTTTCCTTTTTCTCAAAGGAAAGAAAAAAAAAACCAACAAACCAACCAACAAAAAACCCAAACAAACAAACAAAAAGGTGCTAATATTTCTGCTAGCCTAAGGACAAAATTTCCTGTTCAGATCTGTGTGGTAACAGTGCTACACAAACCCCAGACTGGCACTGATAATCATCCTTGAAAACTTTTTTCCCCCTATATATTACATGAGCATTAACTAATTTTTCAATGGATAGTCTTCCCATGACCTCTGAATATTTTTGCCTAGTTACTATCATAGTTTTGTGCAATACTAGAGTGATTTCAGGACCAAAAAACCTCTCAACTACCTTTTGTCCTTTACGGTGTAAACACATTCAAGCCTGCTCAGTGCTCCTTTGATAGAACTCACTGATGCCTGAAGGTCAGGCTCAAATATTTCAATCTGTTTGATGCAGTGGGTTAATCAGTGGCAGCTAGTTTGTATGTATATGCATATCTTGGTGGATTTCTTTGATGTTAACCCCTGTTACACTGACTCTCTACCCCATTTTTTTCAGGTACCAGTCCTGGACTTGTTCCCACCTGGGTGTGGCTGTTCAGTGCTTTTACCACCTTTTGTGCTTATGCTTTAGGTAATGTACAGTGAAATAATTGGCATGTCTGACATTTTCATGTAATTTTATCTTCAAATTCACTAGTGATGATTCTGAGATAAAGAGGCATTGTGGATAAATTACTGATCTCTTTCCAAAACAGTTCTCTTAGATTAAAAAAAAAAAAACAAGGAAAAGAAAAGAAAAAAAACAACAACACAAACAAACAATAAAAACACCCAAAAAAAGCAAACCCCAAACAACAACACAAAAAACCCCGTTCATAAGACTTAAACCCCAAACACTGTATTAAGTAATATATTAGAGGTTCTATTGCAGTAACTCTTATCCCTCTTGAAAGTTCAAATTATTTTAGAGGAGCAATGGAAATGGTTATATAGCAGCAGTCTGGTTCCAATCCCCCTGCCATGGGCAGGGACACCTTCCACTAGATCAGGTTGGTCAGAGCCCCATCCAACCTAGCCTTAAACACTTCCAGGGATGGAATATTCCCAGCTTCTCCAGGGAACCCAATCCAGTTCCTCATCATTGTCACAGTAAAGATTTTCTTCCTAATACCTAATCTAAACCTACCTTCTTTCAGTGAACCCATTCCTCCTTGTCCTATCCCTACATACCCTTGAAAAAAGTTCCTCTCCAGCTCTCTTTTAACCCCTTTAGGTACTGGAAGGCTGCTCTAAGGTCTTCCTGGAGCTTTCTCCAGGCTGAACAACCCCAATTCTCTCATCCCTCTTCATAGAAGAGTCACTGCTGTTTGGTTTCATAAAAATCTTTGTCCCTTGATGATGACATTCTGAGAAGCTCAGACACCAGAATTAGTGGATGGTGCTTTCAAAAATTAAAAAAATAAAGGACAAAGCAGAAAAAAGGAAATTTTTAGGCATTGCAGTGCTTAAGGAGTGTGTCAGGAGAGGTGGTGATGACAGATGTGATGACAGGCCTGAGCTTCTTATAGAAATAAGTATCTTTTTTTTCCTTTCCTCTTGCTGTTTTTTTTTCCCCATAACACCTACACCTCAGTTTCATATTCCATTTTTGCTTCCTTATACTGTGCCATGAGTGTATTTTTAGGTACGTTACACCTTGCTGTGCAGTGGTGTGAAGACATAGACCTGAAATGATGCTGACCTGGGAGTGAGATCCATGTTAGTGTGGCTTTTTTGCTTTCTCTTCCAAAGCTCTCTCGTTCCAAACTAGTCTTTCCACAACATGGTGCAACAGAGTTATTTTCTGGGGGGACTTGAGGTAGTATATTTAAAGACACTGCACAGTTCTGTGCAGTCAGGGTCCAGGAAGGCTGGATATATTTAAAGAAGGAAATCTTATAGGCACAGGAGCAGGCTATCCCTAGGTGCTGAAAGTTGAGCTATGAGGGAAGAGGTCTGGCCTGGCTGAATAGGGAGCTTTTGCTGGAACTTGGGGAGAAAAAAAAGAGTTTATGACCTTGGGAAATAAGGGCAGACCAGTCAAGGGGAGTATGAGGATGTCATCAGGTCTTGTAGACAGAAAATTGGATTGGTGAAAGATCAGCTAGAAGAACTCCATGTGGTTTCCACTGTGAAAGACAATACAAAGTGTTTTTATAAATACATTAACAACAAAAAGAGGGCCAAGGAAAATCTCCATACTTTATTGGATGTGGAGGGGAATCTTGTAACCAAAGATGAGGAAAAGGCTGAGGTACTTGATGCCTTCTTTGCCTCAGTCTTCACCTGATACCCTCAAGGCAGCCGGCCTGCTGAGTTGGTGGGCAGGGACAGGGAGCAGAACAGACCCCCTGTAACCCAGGAGGGAGCAGTCATGGCCCTGCTCTGCCACTTGACACCCACAGTCTGTGGGGCCAGGTGGGATCCGCACCGGGTCCTGAGGGAGCTGTGGAAGAGCCAGGCCACGCTCCAGCATTTTTCACCAGTCCTGGTTAACCGGGGGGGACCCAGAGAACTGGAGACGGGCCAGTGTGATACCCACCTGCAAGAAGGGTTGGAAGGAGGATCTGGGGAACTACAGGCCTGTCAGCCTGACCTCAGTGTCTGGGAAGGTTATGGAACAGATCACCTTTAGTGTCATTATGCAGTACATGCAGGACAGCCAGGGGATCAGGCCTATTTAATATCTTTATCACTGATTTGGACAAGGAGATTGAGTCCACCCTCTGTGAATTTGCAGATGACAGCAAGTTGGGTGGGAGTGTTGATCTGCTGGAGGGCAGGAAGGCTCTGCAGAGGGATCTGGACAGGCTGGATCAATGGGCTGAGGCCAGTGGTGTGAGGTTCCACAAGGCCGGGTGCTGGGTCCTGCACTTTGGTCACAACAACCCCAGGCAGCACCACAGGCTGGGGGAAGAGTGACTGGAAAGTGACCCAATGGAAAAGGAGCTGGGAGTGTTGGTTGATAGCATCAGCAAGGCCTCATTTCGAATCCTGTGTTCAGTTCTGGGCCCCTCACTACAAGAAGGACATTGAGGGGCTGGAACGCATCCAGAGAAAGGCAATGAAGCTGGGGAATCTTATAAGGAGCAGCTGGGGATGTTAAGTCTGGAGAAAAGGAGGCTCAGGGATGACCTTATTGCTCTTTACAACCACCTGAAAGGAGGGTGTAGCAAGGTGGGATTCGGTCTCTTCTTCTAGGCAACATTCAACAGGACAAAAGGAAATAACCTCAAGCTTTGCCAGAGGATGTTCTTGTGTGACTTCATGAAGAAATTTTTCTCTGAAAAGGTGCTTAAGCCTTGGAATGGGCTGCCCAGGAAGGTGGTGGAAAGTGTTCAAGAAACTACTGGACATGGCACTTAGCATTATGATTTAGTTGACACAGTGGTGTTCAGTGAGAGATTGAATTCAATGATTGTGGAGGTCTTTTCCAACCTTAATGAGCCTATTCTTTGATTCTCCTTGGAGCTGTTTCTGGTAAGGCCATTGCAGTGTAGCCATAGGCTTGTGTGCCATATTTGGGATCCCCAGGCTATATACAGATGTGTTGTACATGTAGGCTGCATTGCTGTGCAGAGAGGCTGACCACTTTTGGAATCAGACCCATGCATGTAGAGTCATGTCGATTGACCTGGGGTATCCCCTTGAGCAGATATTTCCCTCTGCATTGTACATACCTTGGCATTTCTATTCCGTTGGTGAGATTGTGCCAAAATCTTTTTGTCCAGGATTTCTTCGTATTTGTACCATAAAAAGCAATGGGACAACCGAAGCTGACTACTAGTCAGATTTCTCTAGCAGTTCTCTGTACTCAGAAGCAGTGGTTTCTTTTGTGAAAACAATTTTTATGTCATTGTATGGAATTTAATGAAGTGACTGTTGACTCGTAAATTGGAATTACATATTGAAACTGTTACTGTATGGCACTCCAGAAGGCTCATGGCAAGTTCAGCTTCTGAGATTTTTAATGTAGATGGTATTTGCCAGTGAAGCCTGTAGTTCCTAACACTTGGAAGACAAGGAATATGATGCTGACAGTCAAAGCTATAATGAACTAATATATATGTAGCTTTTTATGTCTGCTGTCCAAGCCACTTTATGAAATATTTAGTCACAGATTTAATTTTGCATGGCCAAAGTTTTCCCTCTGGAAGACTGCAAATAACCATAATAACTAACTAAATATGCAACTGTAATCTTTCTCAGCTTATTTTAATGATATAGTTACTCTCTCCAAATTCCCTAACATGCTGCTCTCCATCCCCCCTGATTTTTTAAGGTGGTTTGCTATCATTTCCTTTCCATGAAATGGAGTGCTTTTTTCCTGTTACTTTGAATTCCACTCTTTAAAAGTTATATAAACTTTATGAAATTGAGTATTTATGAATCTTTATGAGACAAAATAGTAATGTAAGAATTCTAAAGCAATGGAAGTGTGGGACAGTGTATGTTAACTATTGAACACACACCATTGTTGGCATGAATTATTTCAAACTGAAACCTAAACCAGAAAATGTTTTCAGTCTTTTAAAAAGCCAGTGAAACTACATGGAAAATGTGGTTAAGGATTTCTGAAAATCCAGTTTGATGTATGTGTCATATAGTTCCTGTGTTTTTCTCCATGACCATTATAATTAGAAGTATTGTATTTTAGAACAACATTATAAGCTTCTTTTTAGAAAAAACAAAGTTCTTCCAAAATGAAAACCACTATTTCACTGTGAGATACCTATTTTAGTTTCTATATACTCGTGTGACAATCTAAAATTTATAAACAGACAAGTCTTTGAACATTCTTATTTTTAAATAGTAACACCTCTGTAACTGAATCCTGTCTGATTTGGGATGGGTGTTCTTGGAATATAAAACACAATAAACTCTTTGGGATTGCTTATATCTTTGTTTGCTGGCTAAATTTCAGAGATATTGTTTAATGAATGGAAGAATTTCTAATTTTATTGCCACACCTTTCAAGTAACCTCAAGCTTATACAGTTTTCTTTCTGCACATTTCAGTAAGATGCTGAAAATTGAATGGAAATGTTAATAGACAGAGAGTGAGTCTCTAGAAGGAGGCAAGCTATATTTGAAATCCTTTGTGAGATATTTAAGTTTTAGAGTTCTGAGAACTGTCTCAAGAGATTTGTGTTTGAGCAGATGATGTATCACAGCTGTTTAGGTATTACAATAGAGATATAGTCTAAAACTTGTACAAAGTGAAATCCCATGTTTTCCTGCTTTCAGTCCCTGAAGTATATTTACATTAAACAAAACTCATAGTACTGCCAAATAATCCAGAGAAGTAAGTAGCATATGATCTACGGCAGCTGTGGAGTCTTTGGTCTCACTCAGCTGTGTTCCTAGTCAGTTCTGGGTTATTAATGCTATCAATAGCTAATAATTGTTAGCTGTAGCACCTTCAAAGTAATATCAAAAAGAAAAGCATCTCCATTTTATTTTGAGGTTCAAGATAAAAACAAGTAATCTGTAGGGTTTGTTCTCTGTACTTTTTCCTAAGAAGTTCATCCTGCATGTTTACACTTAACTTTAAGAGGGAAATAGTTCTGTTTTTCACCTGCACGGTCTCAGAAAAGAGACTAAGGTTTGACATTACAACTAAGAAAAATTAGAGCTGCTAGACCCACCTTTCTCCTCCCTGCCTTCACCATCCCTCCCTTGTGCCATCTCCCTTGCATTTTGTACCGTTCACAGTACCAATTAAGTGACCCAGAAGACAATGTAATGTTTGCTGTCTTTCCACCCGCTTGGGCTGGCTGCAGGTTGCCCTGTTCGACAGCAGTGAACTATCAGATCAACTCAAACCATATTGTCCAACTACATGCTCAGAGGAAGGTGCAGTGCTGGATCATTTTTTAAGCACTCAAGTACTAAAAGTGATGAACACATAATGCACTGTGACTATAATGCATTCTTAGAATAATATAATCATATGTGTTGGAAAAGTCCTTTAAGGTCATCAAGTCCAACCATTAATCCAGCAATGCCAAGTCCACCACTAAAACATGTCCCCAAGTACCACATCTGCACATCTTTTAAACACCTCCAGTGATGGTGACTCCACCACTTAGCTGAGCAGCCTGTTCCAAAGCTTGACAGCCGTCTCGGTGTAGAAATTTTTCCTAATGTCCAATGTAACTAACCTCCCCTGGTGTGACTTGAGACCATTTCTTCTTGTACCTTGGAGAAGAGACTGACCCCCATCTCACTAAAACCTCCTTTCAGGTGGTTGTAGAAAGTGATAAGGTCACTCCTGAGCCTCCTTTTCTCCAGGATAAACAACCCCAGCTCTCTCAGACACTTCTCATATGACTTGTGTTCCAGACCCTTCCCCAGCTCCGTTGCCCTTCTCTGGACACACCCCAGCATCTCAACGTCCTTCTTGCAGTGAGGGGCCCAGAACTGAACACAGGATTAAAGGTGTGGCCTCACCAGTGCTGAGTACAGGGGGACAATCACTGTCCTGGTCCTACTGACCACACTATTGCTGATACAGGCCGGGATGCCGTTGGCCTTCCTGGCCACCTGCATACACTCTTGTATGAAAACTGGAAAACACTTTAAAATACATGTCAGCACAAATACAAATAAATTTTGTGAAATTTGCTTCTTGAAGCTGCCACATCACTGTTAGTCATTGAGGTATTGAGCATCAAGCAACTTAAATGCCTTTGTGAATTTACCCCACAAGAGGTCTGAAGGCTCAGAGGGTCCACAACACCAAGGGATGGGCAAGAAGCCCTATGGACACTTTTCAGCACTCGAAACTGATTGCAGGGACTGATGTAAAAATGTTTCAAGACCACTGGGGACAAGTAATTATGAGTGTCTTTCTAAAACCCACGAGGAAGGTTTAGGCATTTTGTTTCAGAACTGAGGTAAGGACAGAAAAATTCCTTGATAACCAGAGCAATTATTTTATGAGCAGTTCTAACCTGTAGGTATTGAGGGGACTGTTGTGCTTCAGTTTGCTGTCATCAGGGTAATATTCCTGAATTTTATATATGGCAGTAGTGAATTGTATGTGAAGAAAGCCACTCCTTTTGTTGTGCTCTAATTCTTTGTTTCTTTTCCTTTCTCAATCCTTCTAGACTCCATAGATGGGAAACATGCTCGAAGGACTCAGTCCAGTACTCCTCTGGGAGAATTATTTGACCATGGGCTGGATAGCTGGGCTACCTCCATTTTTGTGCTTTCTTTTTTTTCTGTCTGTTCCCGTGACAATGGGAAGACTGGAGTTTCTGTATATACAATGTATATATATTTAAGCATTGTCCTGTTTAACTTCATGTGTTCACACTGGGAGAAATATAACACAGGAGTTCTTTTTCTTCCTTGGGGATATGATATAAGCCAAGTGGTAAGTATTTATCATCCCTGTTTTGGTTTTGGTTTTTTAACTATGTAATTGTTTTCATAATATTAAAGCAATAGAAAAATAGAGTTCAGGGCAAATATATTTGGCTGAGATATTGAAATATGTGAAATTGCAAAACCCTGAAAGTAATTCAGAAATATTTTCTGCATTTGCAATAAAGGGCTGCTCTTGAGCAAATTATCAGCATCAGAGATTCATTGCTGTGCAGGAGAAAAAAGGCTTGCAGCAAGCCCAGCAGCCAGACAGTGCCCATGAGAATGTCATTTAACTACATTTGATTTGTGGTATTAACAAAAATTACTATGCTATCTGAAGCCACAAGCAATTTTCCCCTCAATACCAGGTTGTGAGGCACGATGTGAATTAGTCCAAGTAGTATCTGTTAACAGTAATTACACAGTTATACACTGCCAGACCTTCTCAATTCTACTCCATTTTACAACAAATGTGGTAATGGAAATAACATTGTACCTATGCAGAGAGCAGTAACTGTTGTCAAGTGAGTTCTACATTTGAAAAAAAAGTCAGTCATCATGGATGTCAAAAAGTTATAAACATTCAGTAACATGAGTTACTTATCAGCTCAGTCAGCACCAGCTGAGTTCCTCTCTGGTTTACAGCCCTGTATTGAGGTGGACCTCTTCAGAAAACATGCCCAGGGCACCACAGTGAATGGTGTCCTCAGTGGACAGATGAGCAGCAGTATTAATAAGCTCAATGCACTTCAAGGGCCCAGCACTGGGATTTCTGTGGGCTGGTTTATCTGTGTCTCAGATAGCCAAGGTCTTGCAGCCTGAAGAGCACAGTCAGTCTTCTGAGCTTCCTGTTGCAGGCACGAGATGAAAGGTACAGCCAAATAATTGAAAAGAGGTTTGACAAATACTCAAATATGTGTTTTAATGGAAATACAGTATTCAAATTAATGGCTGCAGATGTAGTGCTGTAAACATAATCAGAATACAGTGGTTTGAGAACAACTCAGAGATGGTGGTCCAGCTGTGGTGCATCTGTGTTGTCCCCTAGAAAATAGGTTTTGGGAGAAGAAGTTGGCTCAGGACTAAGACATTAGGCAGCCAGCTGGTCTGCAAGTTTCAGCCATGTTTGTGTAAGTCTTCTCCATGAAGTTCTTCCAGCAGGAGAGGAATAGCTCTGCTCAAGCCTATTTCACTTGTTCAGATGATCACAGTGCATGTGAATGTTTAGAAAGCTCTGCTGCATTGCTACAGCATCCAAACTGCATTAGTGGTTAAATCTGGGAATGGGTATCAACCAGCAGAGCAGTACTGTTAACTCTGTCAGTGCCTGTTAGTGGCTTGTGCCTGTGGTCCTGTTTTCTCATCTGGGAAATAGCAGTAGTAATATTGCAGTAGTAATATCTGCCTGACAGATTTGTGGCAGGGCTGAATATCAGTAAACTTTGTAAACTGCTTTGATTAACTGGCATGCAAGGTGCTAACAAGTGCTATTTCCTGCTCCCCTCTGTTGCTGAACTGCTGTCTTGCTCACTTGCTTTTTAGTACCTCCTGTGATGACTTGGTTACAGTCAAAATGATAAGCTGGTAAATGTGAGGATTTTTTGATGCTATTTAGCACAGCCATCAGCAGTGGTAGAAGACTGTACTATTGAAATCTCTGTATGTCACTTTTGCCATCTGTAAAAAAAAGTAACTGTTGTAGCTGTGATTGCCTATGAACAAAGAGAAGGCAAGATTTGTAGCTCAAGGTGGTACTTTTCCATTAATGCAAAATATATTACATGTATACCAGAAAGTATTTTTTTTTTCGGTTCTAGTGACTAGTCTAGTAAAACATCTTAATTCCCCTAAAAATTTGTTCTTGTTTTGTAAAACCCATTCAGCAAATTTATATAGTATGTGCAGTATTAAAGATAGCTCTTCATCTCCATAACTTAGAGGATACCAGGGACAATAGCAAATGGCTGATGATGAGTAAGAAAGGTAATGTTCCCCTTACTGGATTTTTCCCCCATTGCTTCTCTGCCAGGTATTCCCACAGTCACATTTAGGGGCAGAGAATGTGAAAGCACTCACTAGCTGCTTCCAGACTGATTCACAGTGTTCAGTTCAGTATTTCCTCCGTGGCATTTCTAGCTGGATTGCTGTGGGAATGTGCCTCTCTGTCCTGTCTTCAGTAATTTCACCTACAACTTGATGCTGTTGCACTGGCATGTCAGACACTCAGGTGGGCTAGTCCCCTGCTTCTGCTTTTAAACTTGTTGGTATCCAGGAACTTTGGGCTTTGCTATCACCACAGAACTCGAGGAAAACAGTAGTTACTGTCAGCATGCAAATAGAGGAGGTCTAATGACCTTAATGAGCACTTCACTGGCATGTGGCTCCCAGGACACTGCTGCCGAGTCAGCTCTGCTGTGCATAAACACAGCCTGCTCACGGGCTCTGCCTCAGCTGGGGTAGAGAAAGAGCTGCTGTTCCTCATGAAAAAATACCTTCTTATATACAGAGAAATCTGTGGGGCTCATGCACATCACGTTTTTCTGTGACTTGATGACTCATCAGAACTGGCAACCCCCCAATTATGCTAGCTGGGCTGTAATTGGCACTCCAATTAGCCTTGATTACAGCAGACAATCATTTGCAGGAAGCTGTGGTTTGTAAACTTGAAAAATGGCTGTAATGTGTCTGAGAGATGCTTGGTCAGAGGACTCTTAGGTTTGTGGATCCAGAATCAAGGTGGCAGCAAACGCAGCAGGGAAAGCTATTCCTGTCTCTCTTCCCTCCTGCACAAGGACCTATCCTGTGCTGATTCCTGAGTAGCAGAAAAAAGTGCAGGGAGAGGAGCCTCTGTACCATGGCATCTCGACAATTTTCAGGCACTTTCCAATAAGCACACCTACTGGAAACCCCAAAAGTCTGAAGAAAAGGCTAAAAAATAAAACTTTGCTATGATCTATGAGAAATTCCCATGGAGACATCTTGTTAAAATGAAGACTTTTATTTTTGTCACAAGACCAACCAAAGAAAGCTAATATCTGCAAATTAAGCTTCTTGGAAAAAAAAAAAAAAAAAAAAAAAAGAACAAAGCTTTCCCAAGAAATTAAAATTTCTGGCTTCTTGCCACATGTTAATTTTCACAGACATCATCTTGTTTTGTTTAAAAAAAAAAATCTGTTTTCTTTCTGAAGAATTTAATATTATCCTAATTAAATACTCGTCTAATCCTGCTGTTGCTTTTCATAAGCCACTGCAGTTGAGTTCATAGCTGGGGACCAAAGTACTAATTTTTCTTTAATATGATGTAATGATACCTCTGCTCCATTGGTGCTGCCTTAAGTGTAACAGGAGATATATTCTTAATTAAAACTTTAAAAGCGAAGAGAGCTGCAGTGACCCAGACAATTCCACTCTCCTTCCTCTCCCCAGCCGAGAAGGACAAGCTCAGAAGAAGCACAGGCAGCAAAATCCCAAAGGCAACATGCAGCTCTCTCTGGCCCAGCCCTTGCCCTGCAAGGAGAGGATGACCAGAAATCCCTCATATAGAGAGTTGTGCCTGAAGGGATGGGTGCTTGGACCATGAGCCCCAGGGTTTCAGACTAAGATGCTTTCCCAGCTGCTTCTGCCTGATGGCTCTGGACAGTACCATCTAGAGCCTCTGGGAGAGCCCTCTGCCTGCTTTGGAACTCTGAAAAAATGGAAGTACAGGATGCCTCTAGCAACTGAAACATTGTAGAACTTCCTTTTCTCCCTCCTTTCAGTCAAAGCTGGGGGAGGTTTCTTTCGTGGATGCCATATACCAGGTTTTCTTTTGACAAGCTTATTTACAAAACCCATGCTGAAACATGCTCCATATGACCTTTTCCAGGGATGTACTCTGGCAGCCAGTGTTTCAGGAGCTGGCAGAGAAATCCCAAACAATGCAAGTGCACATCACATCTTGAAAAAATTCTGCCTCCTCTGAGGGGCAAAAAGCCTTTTCTATTAAAAAGCAAATATGTTGTTCTTTGGTCACATTATCAGGATTCACAATTTAATTTCAGTTGAAAGGATATTCACTTTTAGAGCTTTTCTAATTTAAAGTGTCTGTGGAAAACATAGCCTTTCTTGTGAAGAAAAAATATTATTACTTAGTTCCAAAGTTGGAGCACAATGGAATTGTTGAAGTAAGAGAAGTGACAGAAGAGAGGAAGCAGTGCTGACCAGACCATGGTGTCTGCTTCAAGCTGCCTCTGGACATGGCTGGAAACTGATCTCAATATTCAGTTATCTGAGGGAAGCCCCATGGTGTATCCATGTGAAATCTGAACAGAAGAACCTGCTGTGCACAGGCTTTCTTTTCTGCAGCAGACTGCTTCATTCTTAACCACTTGCTTATGGTTCCCCAAAACCTTCCTTGATTAATTAATCTTCCACATGCCTTTAACTATTTGTCTATAATGTCTAAATGCAAAGTGATCTTTTTAGGTAAAATTTTTCAAAGATTGCAACCTTCAACTATTTATTGAAAGAAAAAAAGAGAAAAAAATAAAGTGGAAAAATTGCACATCACATTAAAGTTTACTCCTATTGAAATAGCTTGTAGGAAATCATTCTTACTCTTTTAGGCAAGTGTCACATTTATCGTCAGAAGAATGAAGTAGTCTTGTATTTTAAATGACTTTGCTTTCCAGATGCTTATTTTGAGCATTGTGTTAATGGAAAACATTTCAACACATGAGCAATTAATACTACAGCAATATGCTAGTGAAATGGAATATTACAGTAAAATTAATGTCAGGTTTTTGTGGAATCATAAAAAATTTAAAAGCATATTCACATTTTTTTAAAAGGTGACAAAATGTTTGATTTTTTTTCATCATGTAGAATATCACACAGCATACTAAATGTGCCTGTGTGTAAACCAGAAATGGTAAATCAATGGTAAGAAAAAAAATGTATTCATACACACAATCTAAAATATTGTGGTCGCAAAACTTATACCTGAAATAATGAAAAGACATGAAAGAGATGATTATTTTTAAAATATCAAGTATTTTAGAGAACAGGTAAGAGGCTAGAAGACTTTGAGGGGTTATACTGCCTTATGTTTATACAGAATTTCCCCAATGTCACGTCAACGAATTATTCTGATTTTACACAGGAACAAATGTGACTATGTTGCTGTTATTTACAAAATTGTGGCAAGAGAGGGAGCCCCTGCTCAGAATCCGGCTGCCCTGCTGTCAGATATATCAAAGAGCCTACAAATTAACACCTTGCATTTTTCTCAGCATAAGTATTCCTCATCCTCATAGAGAAGGTCTTGGAAAGCCAAAAATATTCCTGGTCAGATGCTGCTGAGAGTTGGAATCCAAGATTGTACCTATCTACCTTACCTTGCTGTAGAGTTCTCACTTGTGATTCCAGACACCCACCAAAGCTGCTCTATCACTCCTCTCTGCAACTGAACAGGAGAGAGAAAATATAATGAAAGGCTCATGAGTTGACAGGACAGGGGGAGATCACTCACAAATTACTATCGTGGGCAAAACAGACTCAGCTCAGGGATTTTAATTGAATGTCTTATGAATCAAAATCAAAGCGGAATAATGAGAAGTAAGACAAACCTTAAAAACACCTTTCCCCCACCTCTCTGTTTTTCCTGGGTTCTGCTTCCCCTCACCCACAGGCACAGGGAGAGAGGAGTCCTCCCCCTGCTCCAGAGTGGGGTGCCTCCCATGGGGGACAGTTCTCTGTGAACTTCTCCAATGTGAATCCATCCCAGGGGCTACAGCTCTTTATGAACTGCTGCACCATGGGTACCTTTCCATGGGGTGCAGTCATCCAGGCACAGCCTGCTCCAGTGTGGGTCCCCCACGGGGTCACAAGTTCTTCCAGGAGACCTGCTCCAGCATGGGCTTCTCTCTCCATGGGTCTGCAGATTCCTGCCAGGAGCCTGCTCCAGCACGGGCCTCCTGCAGGTTCACAGCTTCCTCTCAGGCACCCACCTGCTCTGGTGTGGGGTCTGGCCCCTCCTCCAGGGGCTGCAGGGGCACAGCTGCATCACCCTGGGCTGCCCCATGGGCTGTAGGGGGATCTCAGCTCTGATGCCTGGAGCACCTCCTGTCCCTCCTTCTCCACTGACCTTGTTGTGTGTAGGGCTGTTCCTCTTACACATTCTCACTCCTTTCTTCTCTGGCAGCAATTACAACTGCACAATAAGTTTTTATTTTTCCTTTTTAAGTATGTTATCCCAGAGTCACTGTCATGATTTCTGGTGGGTGGGTCCATCCTGGGGCTGGCTGGCGTTGGCTCTGCTGGACATGGGAAGAGCTTCTAGCAGCTTCTCACAGAAGCCACCCTTGTAGCCCTGCTGCTACCAAAAACTGGCCACACAAACCAAATACAGTTATTTAATTTGGACATTTCATTTTACAAAAGGCTGCAATTATTTTTACTTGCTAAAGACTACATTTATATCTGAAAAGTACTAATGCTTGTTGATGGTAGAGAGATAAGTAAAAAACTTGGCCATCTTTTCTTAAGTAGAATTATTCAGTTGTACTTAGAAACACTGGTGTTTTTTGGTGTTTTTTTTTTTCACCAGCAATGCCTTTAAAACAGTTTATATAGCTGATTAACAGACTAAAGCTTTGCTAATAATTTTGACAGTCTTCAAATTTTTGCTAGTATAGCTTAGATGAAGCTGGAAGGGTGAGCCATTTACTCATCCTTCCAGCTTTCTGAAGGAGGTCTGCTTTCTGAAGCAGGAGACTGCTTCAGTGTAGTCAAAGTGCTGAGTCCTTAAAAAACAATGTACTGAAATTTTGAAGCCAAGGAGTGGGTTTTTTTCATAGGCTACATCTGTTGAGAGGCAATCTCTATCTGGGAGTCTTGCATCACCAAATCCTGGGGCAGGGCATTCCCTGTGAGAGCCCATTGCATCCACACTCCTTTTCCAAGACATGCACTGACATCTGACAGGGATGCTCATGACTGCCCTGCCAAAAGTACTGACTATAATAATGGTTAATACCAAAGTTCCTCTTTTATCATTTGCCAAAAATGTCTGTTCAGGATTCAGCGTGTGAGGGTAAATTCAGGCTCCATCAAAGCCAGTTGGAGTTTTGCCATCAACTTTGTTGGGGTCAGGATTCCATCCGTCATGTCCTATGGGTAATATGATACAATGTCTTCAGGAAGCCAAATGTTAGCTCTGATGCAGTGGATTGCAAAACCCATTATACATGTCCTTCACTTAGCCCAAAATTTGACTCGCTCTCCTCAGTGGCCCAAGACATAATGGGCACTCACTAGTCCCTCCTCTTCCTTGCTGCAGATCCGTTGTGCTGCTTGTTCTTGCAGAGGCAATTCAAACATCCAGTTCCACAATGCAAAATCCAAGTAAAGCCTCTTAAAGAGCTACTTAATGACAGGGAAAGACTCTTTATTTCAGATACAGAGAAGTAAGTGAAACCAAATGTAGTTTTATCTATGTGTAATAGAAGTTTAAGCAACGTCAGTATTCTGCTCTTAATCTGTGATCTTAAAAAGCCTGTTAATTAACAGAGAGATTTTCAGTGTATCTTTGAGTTAAAATTTAACAGAAGACTAGAAATGTGCTTGTTGAAGTTCAAATGGAGAAAAGAGGTAACATATCAAAAATGATTATTAAAAAATCTAAATAAGAAATAGTAAAATCTGTAGCACAAGCAAAGCTGGAAACTGTCTTTCATGCCAGAATAAGAAGCTGCAAATTGAATGTTACCTTGGAATAAATAGATGAATATGCAGTTTTCTAAATGGCATTGTAATTAACACTGTCATTTTAATTTAGAGCTAGTGTAGCATGAAACACACAGCCCCTTATGGGTCCTATGGCAAAACTAAACAGCTGAGAACAAAGCAGGCTAGAGAAAGAGGAGGGCAGCAGTCCCTCTAGCTGGTGCTCCTGAGTCTTGTGTATGTGTCCTTTCACTCCTAATGACATCTACGTGATTCTTTTTGTGTCCTATTAACAATCCTGTGGTGTTGGATGTTACCTGTCAAACAAATCAAAAATCAGGGAAGACTTCATCTCCTTCCCATTCTTTTTATTTCTTCACATCCCATTGAACGTTTTTATTATTTTTTTACTATTGTTTCAGGTGAACTTAGGGTTTTTCTTGCCTCCTCTCAGTTATTCCGATATGATCCGTTCAAGGGGCAGAGCTGCAAAAATAACCACATTGTTAATTCTGAGGTCTGTATCCAAAAACAGGCATGTGCAGTGCGGAGACCTGGCATTAAAAGTGGGTTTAGGTATTTTGAAAATGTAAGTCAATAATACTTACCACTTACAAACAGATGCACACATTACCAGGGACATTGCTTGCTTACCATATTTCATACATTTTAAATAATTCTGTTGGTGACCCTGAAGGTTGTTTCACTGCTTAGAAGTAATTGTTGTGCCATGGCAGCAGAAGGTAAAGTAGGGACAGGAGGTAACTAACAGATTTTTTTTTTTTTTACTTTTGCATTTGTATTAATATGATAAGTGAAATTCTCTACCTTTAGATGTAAAGGATTGAAAATAAGTTATCCCTTTTTTCTGTAGGTGTTGATAGCAGCATATCTGCTCACTGGTACTGTTGGTGTGGAGGTCTGGCAGAAGCCAGTGCTGTTTGGGTATTATATTACAGATGTATTGGTTATCCTGCTTATAGGTAAGTGTCCAGATCTATGCAAAAGTGTACTTCTTTTTAAATATTTTGATTTTATATTTTTTATATTTCCCTCTCTTTTTTTGGTTTTACTTTTGTAAGTGTTGGCTATTCCAAAATATGTGTATAGAGATGATTAAAAGGGTTAATTCTGGAAAACTCTTAAAAAGTAGATAATGTTGCAAAATTATTTCCTCACCTAATTACTATATGCTGGACACAAATAGTATAGAAAATACTCTTTATCTGCATGTGCAGTTCAGTGCAGTGTGCTGGCTGGGCTCCCACAGGCTCAGGAACTCCTCATGTCACTCAGGTAAAATGTCACTTATATTTATGTATATTCTAAGTTTAATGTTTTGGCCTGGAGCACACTATGTTCTAAAACATTATGAACAGAGGGAATGAAGACATTATTTAAATAACCTTCGATGCACAACTCTAAATATGAATAAAAGCCAGGTGTTTTCTAAGGCCTTCTTTAGAATTCCTTTGCAAACAGAAGAGATTTATTTTTCATACATGGCAATAGCCTATTTGTTCATTAGTTGATACTGTCAGTGTAGTTTGAAATGAGCATTGAATGTTTTTTGACTGCTATATCAAGACTGAGAACAAGAGCAGTTACATTTTAGAAGTCTTAGCTGAAAATCTGTGTGTTCAAAATGGCTTTGATAGGTTGCTTGGAAGGTGAGAAATTAGCATATGCATTTTGGAGTTTTTTGTACGAGGGTACAAGTGGTGAGAAGAGGGCACCAAAATATTGTTTGACCCAAGCACTCCAGGCTTGCATCCCAAGAAACATCTTCTGCCCTTGAGCCAAATGGAGGACTTGGTTATAGGTGCATACCCCATATCCACTCAATAGGAGCCATTTGAGCATTTTGCACTGATGTGTGCTCTCACCACCCTCTCCCTGTGGCAGGGTTGTCAGCAGGTACCACCTCCTGCCCCAGCACTGTTTCCCAGAATTCCCAGGTTAGAAAGGACTGTGTTCAGGCTGTACTTTCTAATGAGCAGCGTGTGAAAGGACATGGTTTTGTGCCTTACCCGGAGTATAAAACCAACAGTGTGTGACCAAGATTATTCTTGGTCTTTTTCTAGTCAGACTTGATTTAGGCACTCTGAGGAAAAGAAAGAAATGAAGGGGCAAAAGACAGTGGTTGCCTTTTCAATAATCAGTGAATTGTTCACCTTTGACAGAGGTGTAGCTGTAGACAGAGAGTGATTTGTGCTCTTGAGGCAGCACCACAAGCCCAGGGGAGATGGATGTTGGCTCACCCAGAATGGTTTTTTTAGGGCAGCGCTAGGAGCTAGCAGGGGCCAGCCCACTGAACATGCTTGCTCTGTGCTACACACATCAGTGCTTGGCTCCTGTCACTAAGACACATGACAGCCCATTCAGGGAGTACTCTGATGCCTTCCCTTGCACTTGGGAGGCCATGGATGAAGGTTTAATTCAAACTGTTCAACACAGCAGGAAGGTTTGTGGAAGGGAAGCATTTCAGCGTTACCAGATCTGCAGGTGTGAGCATCCTTTTTCATACTGCCAGAACCAGCTGCAGGTTGGCAGACTTGGTGATGGACTATTCCATTAGCACTAGAAAGAAGTACTGCTTCTGTCTTCTGTGGTATGCTTGTATGGATGTATTTGTGAGCACAGAACAGTATTTCTTCCATCATTGTCCCAAGCAGAGTAAGCTTAAGTAGGAGCCAAGAGGTTTGTCCAAAAGCCTTGTCTCTACACACTATCCACAATGACAACTTTTGCAACTTAGTTGAAGTTCAATATGGGTTTAAAGTATGCAAAATAATAGTCTTGGTTGACTATGTATTACAGAATCATCATAGTGCTTAGTAAATCTCTTAGACGCTAAATTTAAATATAAAAAAAGTAGAATCCTTCCACTAAGGGTCATGCTGGTCCAGAAAGCACTGCCATTTCACATTTGAATCTCAGCTCAGCAGTAAGATGGTTATCATTGAGTAGCCTGTGTGCAGTGACTAGAGATATGTAAAGTTTTTAGAAGCTTGTGGTAAATTGCAGGACCCCACTGTGACTGCAGGAAAAACACCTGTCTAACCTACACCAAGGGCCAAGCAGCCAGGAAAATTCAATTATTCTCTCCCTTAGAGAGACTGCAGCAAGCGTGTCTTGCTCAGCCAGAACCATTTGTATCAGAGAGCCCACTCTGGCTTGCTCAGTTAAATGCCTTTGTGGCTAGTTAAAAACAAAGTGGGCCTCTGATGCTTTTTACAAGCTGGTTTCCCAGGATCCTGAGAGGAGCCATTAAACCGTAAATGGCTGTGCTTAACCATCTGATAGCATTTAGTAGTCACTAGTGGTCTTCTGACAACGAACCTGTAGCTGCTCCATCAGTACTTGGCATTTGTTTGGTGCTTTTACTGTCCTGTACACAACAGGAGTTCTGAGCCGTCGCTACTTCGAGAGCAGCTGGGCTTTAGCTCTACCTTCTGTGGGGGGGAAGACATCCAGATGAGATGCACAAGAGTGTTTTTCAGATGTCTTTCCTGGAGTTTTCTGGGAAAAAAAAATAACCAATGTATAACCTAAGGATGAACTCTGTGAAAGCACCTCCTCAGAGGAAGCTGTGGTATCACCAGGTAACACTCACTCATTGAAAATAATGGAACTTTTATCAGGTGCCAGAACACACAAAGATATACATAAAAGTGCAGCAATACTGGTGTTTAGATTAGATGTTTTAAGAAAGAGAGCTTTATGTATGTTCCTGGGAACTGTCTGGCACACTGTGAACACCTGTAGGAAAGCCAAGTCTTGAGCTGCTGAGCAGTGACCTCAGAGGACTACCCTGTGAAACAGAGAAACTTCAGCATAACATTTTATGGGAATTTGTCAGCTACCCAGCAAACATGATCCCATAATTTTCACTGGCAGTGAATGCAATTCCGTCCTTCAGCTCCAAAACACACACCTAGCTGGACACTGAATCAACGAGGAAGGTCCTTCTCCTGTTTCCAGAGCATGTTGACCTGGCTGCTAGGCAGAAATGCCTTTTCTCTCCCACCATGGGAGCAGACAGACCCTTTTAAAGTTATATGCCTGTGTGCTCATCTGGAACTAATTACTTCTGCACTCATCAGGGCTCCTGTGGATGACACTCCAAAAGCTCTCCTGGGATTTAACCACAATTGTCCCATAGCATTATCTGGCTAACTAGGGTCCCTTCAAAGGGCAGCACTGGGGTGAGAGCTATCATTTATTTTCACCCCTCCAGGGCATCCCAAATGCCTAACATTCCCTGTCACTGTGCTATCAGGTTGAGAGCAATATGAAATATTTACAATAAGCATTTTAAAGCAGTCAGTTCTGCACATAAATTCTAGTAGCACAAATGATGCTGTAGACTTTGTAAGAAGATTTTCACTGACAGCTAGGCATCTCTAGTTCAGGGAGCAACATTACTAATTGATGATGGTTTCTGTCTCACGTTGCTATTAAATGACCTGTAGGTGCATGCTCTGTATGAAACATTTCCCATGTTTGGGACCTTCGTACTTGCTCTCTATGAAGATTTTATAATGTCTAATAAAACTTCAGTTCAGGCTACAATCCTTTCCTCACTGGAGACATGCATCTTACTGGAAATTTCTTTTGCTATATTCTTTTGTTCAGAATTGACTGAGGGCTTGCAAGTTGTGGTGGAATGTACACAAACAAGCAGAGTTAGCATCATTCCTTATGAAGGCAACTTGGAAAAATGATGCCTGGATACAGAGTTTCCTGCTCCTTCTCAGTATTAATTGCAACCACAAGAATAGATTTTGTGGGGAAAGGATCACTTAAGCATGGAGTGGATGTGTTATACTTCATCAGTGTGTGGCACCTGGGGCAGACTTTTCTGTAATACAGACATGGATTGAGTCCACTATGTGTTGTCAACGGTGCCCAGATCTGGCTACTGAAGCCTGTGACAAAGCTCAAACAAACTTTCAAAGTGCAGGTTTGAGCATGAAATGTGAATTGAGTATTAACATCTGTCAGGGATCTGAAACTTGACCTTTGTTTTAAAGATGGGGCTAAAGCATTCAGAATTTTTTCCTATGATGTGCATGGGTTTGGGTTCTATGCTGACCTCTACAGTGTTTTCCTTGAGGGTCACTCTTCCCTGAGCTACTTAAGTATATAAAATGAGGAGTGAAAACTTAAATGAACAGATAATAGCAGCAAAGAACTAATGATGAGGCCAAGATGTAACATTTAAAACGTGCCAATTATTTGAATTCCATCATAGTGGGAAAGCACAGTTACCCCTCTAAAACAGTGCCTTGTACTTACACATCCTATGTATCAAAGGAGGACGCACAAGTCGTTGCCATGGCTGTTCATACAGCAGCCTGCCCCTTTTTCAGTGTCAGAAACTGTTTAGGAGGCCATGGTCAAATTATGAATTGTTTCTGCCCCCTATGGAATGATAAGTCATTCTGTAGTGATTTCCTATAGTTCCCATTGCAAAGTGGCTGATAGTTCTGCCCTAGTGATGACTTGCTGAATGATTAAACATTGAGTGCTATGTTTTCAAAATGTTACTGCTCCAACAGGCTTTGACCAGTCCTGTTCGAGAAGTGTGGTTAACATGAGTTGGCTTCTACGTGTCTGTCACCAACTTAACATTTATTAAGGCATTGTTGTGACAGATTGTATGAGGCTCTGTTAAAGTAAAGGGTGTGAAATACTCACCTGTCACTTGAGATATATTTTTAAGAAGCCACTGAGTTCATGTTCGGAGTAACTCATCTGAACCAGTCAGAACAATAACCCAGAAAAGCAGAGCGTTCAAGGCCGGAGGCAGAGCGGTGTCACGGGATGCTGATTACAGGTGGGAATGAGTTTGGTGGTGTTAAGATGTGAGGAGTCATTTCAGGGGCTCTGGGAGCCCCAGGAGAAGGTCAAACAAGGGAGCTGGTCTGGCAGAGCCTTCTGGAAGCCAGCCTGGGCTTTTCAAATAAAGGCACTGTTTCTCTGGTGCTCAGTTCTCGCTGTGACCAGAAACAGAACAATGTGTGAACCGAACTACATCAGAGAAGCAGCTACATCCATAAACTAATTCTTCAGTCTGCACTAAATCCCTCTGAATGCTAATTGTTATCTTACAGCTCAATTCAAGATAAATGCCATGTGCACTTCCTTAGACACTGAAAATCAGGTATAAAATCAACAAGCATGATAAACGCATCTCTTTTCACCAAGCATGATAAATGCATCCCTCTACAATCTTTATACTCACAAAATAACTTAGATGCTAAACATCTAAAACCTACATCAACTTTGTGCATGAAGACAGTGCTTATATTTACCTTATGTTCCCTTAATCCCTGTAAAATCATTTCATACTGTGGATTTTGGGTGTATTTTTCACCCTAATGTATTCAGATTTTACAGCCTCAATCACATCTGCAAATTACATATTTGTTTTCTAAGGTTTCCCCCACCCAAACCACTAAGTGGTTTTAAGTTTGCTATTTTGCATACTAATAAAATAGAATGTTTTTAGTGGACAGCTCAAAATGCAATTATGTGTTTGCACAATCAATTAGAAGAGTTGTCTGCTCAAGACATGCCAGAGAAGGTTACACTGTTCCGTAAAAAGCTTCTGTTCCAGTAACAAGTGGTTCTAAAATGTTCACCTTTTGATGAGGCTTGCTTCCAGGCATTGATCAGTGTGCTAAACATTCGGTGTGATAAGATATTTTTATGTGTTTAGCTGTTCTAAATGTGCAAGGAATTTGGAAAAAAAAAACACCACGGAAAAAGTATTTAAATATTTTCCAAGCTAATATTGAGGCTTGGATATTTTGAAATTTAACTTTTCTTGTCTGGTGGCTAAGAAAGGCAAATAATAACGTCCCATTTCTTTACAGCAAACATCGACTATGATGAATTATTAATGTAGAGGTGGAAAGGCCAAACAGTGTACTGAGGAAGGCCATGCCAAGGTGTGGGCAGCTGAAGAATGGGAGAGTGACAGTAATTAATTTGTAAGCTGAAATGCAGGAACAGCTGCCTACTGTTAGAGAGTTGGACAACTTCTGTGACATGCCCAGAAGGTCTGCACAGACCTCTTCCCTGCCTCCCAAATGGGATGAAGACTCTGGGGAGTATTTTTGGTGTTGGGAGCACAGCAGGGATGGCACTATCCTGAACAAATTCACACAATTTGCAGTGCAGTGTTCACCTAAAATTACATCCCTGTATCACACTGTCTCGTTTTTGAAGTTTTAGCTATCAGGAAAGCCATTTCTTAAAAAATAAAATTGTAGTGCTTTTCTTAGGACAGTTTAAGGATGATTCATTTGTCAGGAACTTACTAACAAAGGGGATTTACGATAGCAAAGGTGTGGAGAAGATAAACAGTGAAGGTTGTCCTTCCTTTGAAGCACTATAACTTGTTTAGTGGTTTAGGGGCCTGGGAGTTGCTTCTTTATTTAGCGGTGTTTGTGGTCTGTGAGGTTTTGTGTTTACAGACATGTGGCTACCTGCATCAAGCTGTTTGCTTTGTCTGAGCACCAGCATGGGGCTGTTGGGTACTGAAATAGCATTTTCTGGAACTGACAGTGGTGTCAGCAGTTTGTTTCTGGCCATACCCTCTCCTTCTCTACAATGACCAAGTCTGTATTTTGCAGGAATGCCTGAATTAAATCAGGTACAACAGCATCAATAACTGCAGCATGTCATGGAAACAACTTGTCTGCCCGTAGATCCTCAGTAGTCTTTAAATGTAGTTACATGACTGTTTATAACGCCCTCACGTAATTAAAATATATCACAGTCCAAATAACATGGATGGCAAGGTACCATGGTATCCACTGTGTGCTGGCTTTTAAAAATTATTATTATTCAGCTGTATTACACAACATCTTATTGGTTTGGAATTGAATTTAAAAGCACTAAGTGAAAACTAAAGTTGCCCTTAAGATTGATGGGAATTACCTTTTGATCTCTTTTATACACATGTATATATACATATATATATATGCATACATATTTATATGCATGACTGTGTGCGTATCTGTGTGCTTTTATACATACGCATATTTGGAAAACAAGATAATGCCTTCATTTCTTCACTTCTAATATGTCTTTAATCCTGAATTTCTGAATGCATTGGGATTTGTTTGTTTGCTTGTTTATGCTTATGTTGGGCATTTTTTAGTATGGACAAAATAATTCCTGGTAAAGAGCTTTAAAAACGTTTATTTTTCTGAAAAGAGAATCTACGTTGTGCAACACAGAGGACTGACGACAGGATTGTATCTAAATCCGAGGATTTGGGCTTGATACTTTCAGCCTAGTGTGACACAAGAATTCCCTGTGTATCCGTGCCACCCATCTGTGCTTTGGTATTTCTGCCTTTAATCTAGGCCTGTGTTCTTACAGTTGGGTCTTGGATTTTAAATCAGCTGAACAACAAGAAAATACTAAAGAAACTAAAACTCCTGGAAGAGCAGCATACTACTTCTAAGAACACTTGAGGAGTTCTGTTTTCCTGTATGTGTTAAAAACATCTCATGCTCTCAAATTGGATTTTAAAAACTATTTTAAAACAAAAATATGCACTTTTAGGACATTAGAAACAACAACAACAAAAAAAGCTCCATGGTCATCACTCGGGCAGTGCCTGGGTGGCTGAGCGCCAGAGAGCCAGCAGTGGGTTTGCTTTCCAGGCTGCACCTTTTGTTCCTCAGAGCAGCAGGGAATGGCAGCAATGCGGATGCAGCAGTTTAGCTCCTGGGCACAAAGGGATCCTTAATGCCAATTAAAAAGCAGACTTAATGAGTACCAAAAGCAGCCCCCAAGTCAGGCCTCTTTAGCTAAAAAAAAAAAAAAAAAAAAAAAGATGGGAAAGCAACATGTTGTAGGAAATGATGGAATTCTGAAAATCCCATAAGAAGCGGGGGAACACCCTTTGCTTTCCCTGCTGCATCCTCAGCTCTCTCGCTGTGCTAAAAGCAAAGCTGTGTGAAAATACAGGGGAGTAACTGCTGGAACTGCCCCTTTTGGAAAGTGGCTTTTTGCTAGCTGGGGGACTGTTTGTGGTCAGTGTGTTATTTCTAACTAAAATGGCACTTCATAAAAATAACAAATTGTTGGCAACCATTGCTCTTTGAATTCTATTTCTAGTTCTAGTCTCTATTTCTGTTCCTCTCGGTTACTTTTCTCCTAACAAATCAAACTTCAGGATTGCAGCAGGAAATTTAGATTTAACCTCAAGAGTCAATGTTTTGTCTCATGTCTGCTCTAATGTGATACAGATGTTGGAACTGCTGTACGTAACTCAAGATTTTATTGAACTAGCGCTCCCTGCCTAATAGAAAACATAGCTAACTGGAGTGCACATTAAACACAGATCACTCTGAAGGCACTAAGCCTTTCTGTGAGTTTTAGGAATATATTGACAAAATTCTTGGGTTGTTACTTCAATTGCACATCCTTCAGCTGCTTGATAGGGAGTTTCTGCCATGGTAAAGAAGCAGAGCTCTTAATTGTTTTAGAAAGCAAACCCAAAAAGTAAACATAAAAAAATGCAATACCTGAAATTATTTATAGGCTGGCTTTTCTTTTTTTTTCCAATTCTTTGTTTCCTTCTCTTTAGCAGATAACCAGAAAGACTGGAGAGATAGATTATCTATTGTATCCCTTTTTACTTCTCTTTTCCAATCTCAATTCCAATCTCCACTATTCTTTCATGTTTAGTTTTCCTTCTCTTGAGTTGCCACTATGGCCAGGGCATGCTAAATGCTTTGAGTATGTCCTTGATGGGGACCGAAGGGTAAACACTGACATTCCTCAAGGCACTGCTATGTCACATTAGCCCCAGTACAAAGTCATCTAAAATCACCCCTTTCCTCTTCATTTTTCCCTCCCATATTGCTAATTATGAGATTAATGTTTTCTATTTTTCTGTACATGCAGCACAGTGCTTCTTAAATGAGATGTTTTAGGTCAAAACTGAAAAGTTTCACACATTGGAGTGCTTTTCTTGCCCATAATAAAATAGGAATTATGTGTTAATTTAGTGCACCACACCCAAGTCTCATGCCCTATAATAAAAAGCTGTGCAGAAATGTGCTACCAGAGCAATCTCCAAGCATCAAATTCACCAGGAAAAAGCCCTCAATACACAGAAAGTGGGGGAAAAATACAAACCAAAGAGCTCTAGAGGGAATGACATAGATTTAAAAAGTTGTGTATATTTTCACCTAGTTAGGGCTGGCCCATACAGTGGCTTTTTTTGTTTAAATCTCAAACTTCCACTTGTTGCTGAAAGTCTTCTTTGATTCCTGGGTGGACCAGCGTATTTTGGATGTGGGTGTTACAGGGGGTACAGCTGGGTCTCCAGGCAGCTCAGGGGCTGCTGGCAGCTGTGGTGATAAGACCAGCAGCAGTGCAGGGAGACACAGCATTAGCAAAGGTGAAATCCTTGTGCTTTGTGGGTTAAAGCTGAGCTCCAGAAACATCACAGCTGTTTTACAAAAGAAGTAAAAAAAACCCCACTTGTTCAAATGATGGACATGTCATGAAAATTAATTCATTTAAGCTATTGTATTACCAAAACAGATCATTAGTAGACCCTTAATATTTTGAACTCAAAACTTATTTCCCCAGTAATGTGAACACCCCAGCTTGAAGTCTATTGTCTTTGTATATTCCAATAGGCTTTTGGTGGTAGACTTGGATTTTTCTAGATAAACAGCAGCTCATGAAAAGCAGAGTTGTCCTGGGTCCAGCAGAGAGACCTGTATGAAAAATAATTGAATCTATCTATTAGCTACGTCAGAATTTTTATAAAAAATTCTGGTCTTGTCACTCATTACACAGGAAATTCTCTATCAGCAGCTATTTATAGCAGCTAGCTTTTGGAAAAAAAGAGGACAGTTTTATTATTGCCTGAAGCCCCCCAACTCCGTTCATATCCTGTAATGAGTACTGGAATACCAAATCATTTTTAGAAAGCACACCAGGTCGGCTATGGTATGAAAAAACTCTGAGGTCATCAGTGTCGAATGACATATTAATGTTTTTCTCTTCCAGGCTTCAGTTTGTTTCTATCATTTCCACAAACACTATACAACATTTACAGGTAAGTTAATTGACATTATCACTTCCTATTTAATTCTGCATATTTAATGGTTTCCTCATTTACAAATACATGTAATTCTTGAAGTAGCCTAGCTTCTTTCATCCAGATGCTGTGCTGCTAATATAGTCAAAGGTTTTTCTGGTGAGTTTTCAGAATCTGACGGGTTTCTTTTTCATGTTTACAACTCTCTCCTTTTCCTTTCACTTGCTGTTTGCCAGGCAGTCTCACAGTGGTCCTGCACAATAAACTGATACAGGCTCTGTAGTAAAAACCCCTGCATTTTATTTGCAATCAAATGTGATACGTAACTTCTGCCTGTGCTGGGTGGAATTCTGTAGCTGACCATACAGCACTCTGTGAACTACTTAATTGTCTTCCTGGTCCTTCTGTAAAACTCTCCTCTGTACGAGGAGTACAAGTCTGTAGATAATTGCTATCAGATGCAAGCTAGGCAGGTGGCAAGCTGTGATTACATCTAAGAACTGGCTCGCTGCACCCAGGAATTTTATAGACTGTTAGTTTATACTCCAATGGCCTATTTTCATTAATGCTGCCTGCCTTCCACTAGTATTTGCTAGCTCATTTCACTCATCTGTCACTTCAGGTCTCTCAGGTTCTAAGTGTCCTGGAGGAAGGTCTGTCACTGCCTGTCTTCAGAAATTAGAGGAAACTAATACAAACATTTAAATTTTGGAGAGACTATAAGACAATGGTGCATCTCTCTTATAACAGGGCTTTTTGTGTGTCCTCAGTGTAGTTACCAAAAGCATGCACAGCCCCAGGTTTGGAGCAGGAAGTGTGGAGAGTTGGGAGATGTGGGGCAGGAAAGGCTGAGGACCTGCAGAAAGGCTGGGCTGTGGGGCAGGGGGCTGGGAACCAGACATGCAAGGAAATCTGCTTTGGGGATGACTGAGAGGAGGAGGGAAGCACCTTGTGCATGTCAGCCCCTGGCAGGAGCAGCTTTTACCCCAGTGAACACTGAGGGTTTGGTTTCCTTCCTTTCCTGTCCGGACTTTGGTTTAGTGTTTTCCTTTTCAAGTCATCACTTGACAGAGTTCCTCTCAAGCCTTCCGCTGGGTTTATCATTCCTCTGAAGAGAAGAGCACAAAAATTTTAAACTACCAGTCAGGTTTGCTCAAATGATGCACATGCAAGCTCTTTGGTGAAGGATTTGAGTTTTCCAATCATCTCCTCTCTTTCTCCATCCTGATGCCTGTTCTCAGTTGTTATTTTAGGAGTAGATTATTCCTTTTTGGCATGAGAAAGATATTTCTTGGATTTTTGTCTAGCTGTTTCTATAAATACATATGTTCAAAGATTTTCAACAGGACATTTCCCAGTACATTTTAAACACAGAAATGCTCTTCTGAACTAGCTGTATGAAGGAATGGTTTAGTGGTAGTGAATTTAAAGTTACCGTTTCCCTAGCTGACAGAAAATGCAATAATTTACTACCTTTAAAAAACAGCTTAAAATACCCAAGAAAACACAATGCATCATTAATTTTCCTGTACTCTAATTAGCCCCAAAGCCTCCCCTTTAGGCTGCAGTACCTAAATCCTAATGTATGGGATTTTCAAGCAACATCACCTCCAGACCTAAACAACAGCAATACCCGCCAGCCATGTGCTTGACTCTGCTGCTACTGAAATCATGGGCTGTGTTGACTGAATCAAGTTTATATCTCATGTTAGAAGCTTCATCCTCTAAAGCCATGCATTTTGAATTCACAGCATGTCTGCATACCTGAGAGTACTGCAGCTCACTTTGTGTGGGTTTACTGGTCCACTGCCAGACAATGGTGAACAAGTGAAGCTGATCAGGAGCTATGTGAATAAATCAGTACAATTTAAACCCAGAAATAAATGGTACTTGGGTATACTACAATTTCTTGTAAAATGTCTGGTATCTAGTACATTTGTGCTGGTTGCAAGATGAATTCTTGGGATGAGTTTGGTCTAGAGTTTGAAGTTACTGTGTAGAAATAGAATGGATAAACTTACTTTCTCTACAAAAGTATTGTATTTATTTCCAGAGCCCATCTAAAGAAAACACTGAAGAATGATTCTCTGTATGAAGGATTGCTACCTCTTGTGTCACCTCTGTTGCTGTTCGTTCTTCTTACAGTCTGGGTGGTTTTATCTCCAAGCAACATATTAGCAAAGCAACCCAGACTCTTTTTGTGGATGGTTGGGGTTGCTTTCTCAAATGTTATTGTAAGTATATTTGAGGTGGTGGTATTATTTAGAGATAGCTTTCAATTTTTCTGTGAATAAGCAGAAGGGAGCAGAAAATGCAGCTAAAATCAGGAGTGTCACACAGCTCTTCTGCCTCTGTGTTACACTCTGTCTCATAAAAACACACCACAACACCTGTCTGGACTCAGGACACTTACACTACTGAAACACCTCCTCTGCCGCAGTGTAACACTTTTATGAGGGTTCTGGTTTGTTTTCTGAGGGTTTATGAAAACCCTAGGTATGCCTTACTTCCAGAAATATAACATACTCCCCAACATACAGGCAGACCTGAGGACTTGTCAAAGTAAAAGAAAGGTCAACACTGGCACAAATTTACTAGCAAGAGAGGAAGGCTTGTAGCTTTCCCTTGCTCTTGTGTCCACTACTGTGGTGCATGCATTCCTGTATCCTGCAGTTCAGCTGATCCTTCACCATTTAGAAAAAACCTGTACCACTAACAGCATGTTTTAGGGAAAGATGTGAAGAGCTGTAGGGGCCTCATGATGGCTTCTCTGCTCACAGATTATTTTCTCCTGTACCACATCATGGTGACCAGTTTCCCCCCTTTAATTCCCAAGAGACAACATAAACTTCTGTGCAGTTCTAGCACGGGCAGCCAGACAGTGGTGCTGAGCCCTGCAGGTAACCCAGGGCTTTCTTCTCTGGGGGAAGCCAGAACAGCAGCCAAGCAGAAAGGTGTTCTTGCATTTAAGCAAAAATACCCTAGAGGATAGTGACTAGTGTCGTCTTAGGAAAATAGTCTCCAACACCATCTAAGATCTTGCTATTGAGCAATGCTACATCCAGTTTAAAAAGTGAAAGGCTAGAGGTGCCTTGCGCTATGGGACAGATCTTCAAAGATGTGATGCTTCAAAAGAGAAAGCATAGAAATCTGAATTCAGGAATGGAAAAAAAGTTATAATTGTGATGTTTGTTAGATGTATCCTATGAATGCACATTTTTAAGGGTCACAAATCAAACTGTTCCATCTTAAGGACTTAATCTCACAAAAATGAGTTGATTTTCAGATGTGTAAGTTTTATTGTCTACATTATTCATTACCTAATCTACCCCTTTTTCTTAAGAGAACAGTGGAGATTCCAAAATGAGAAATACAATTGCTTCATGCCAGTAGGGAAAATGCTTTTAGAGTTTGGCAGATGGCAGGTTCTGCACATACATCTTAACCAACCAAGAGTGATCGTGGCAGGATGCTTGCAGAAGAAAAATGGTAAGGCAAAGCAGAAGTTTCTTTACAGGCTGCAGTTTATCAGACACTGAGTGCAATATGCATTTTTCAGGCTTTGTTTTTTGGTTTTCCCAAAACATACACTGCAGTGTTGGAGGCTCATGTGAATTAAAAATGTATGCATGTTAGCTGAAAATTTTAACATTTTAAAAGCAAGCATTAAAAATGTATGGGTGTTAGTTGGAATCTGTAACATTCTAAAGTTGAAAATGAAGCCTGCATTTCCTTTCACCTCTTCTGGTCCCTTAGACATGTTTCCTGCAGCATCAGAGGAAGGCTTGTCATGGCAATACTTTTCTTCTCCATGATAGCCTGACACATTGGGTTTCCATTACTTGTTCTGCAGACCACAAACTGCAGACCATGCTTTTGTACCTGCCATTCCAGTTCCAGTATCTGGAACTTCTCATGCCTTTGAGCATGTATTCGGTCACCCAAATATATAAAAATGGTCTAAAACAAAGTGGAATCCAACCTATGGTCAGATTCAGATATGTAGCCAGAAAAATTACAGCTTATAGATTGCTTTAGCAATTTCTGAGACTCTCTGGAATGATTTCCACAGGACTCATAAAACCAGTGTTATTAAAAAAAATATCACAATCAATACTGAGAATTCAAGTGAAAATATTAACACTAGGTACAAAGGCTTACTTCTTCCACTATTCAAAGTTAATTATTTTTTCATGGTTTATTTTTGCTTTCTTCAGCTTTCATAGCACAGGCAGTAAAGCCAGTATTTCTTTCCTATGGCCAGACTCCTACTGCTGCTGTCATAAGATTTCAGGCACTGCACAGGGAATGAGTTTTTCATTCTTCTGCTGTTTTCAGGATACATAAAATCTATTTTTAACCACATTTTAACTTTGAGTGAAACTTAAATCAATAAAATATTTCAGATGTGCCTAAATTCCTTTTCTTTTTTGTAACAGGCATGGTATATATGAGACACATTTCTTAAGGAGCCTAAACCAGACAAAACACTCTAGTGTGATTAATTGCTTTTAAAATACTGAATTTCAAGTGAATCCATCTCATTATGTTTCCAGAACTAAGTAGAATTAAGCTAATTGCCTTCAGTTAAACCATGCACCATATATTCATTTTTTCTGCTATTCTGAGTTGGGATCCCTTTCTCTGGGCCCCCAGCTACATCTCCAGGGAGCCCACTGCCATGATTGAGCCAAGAAACTGGTGTTTTAGTACATAAAGGAGTTCTAGAAAAGAAAAACAGGATGCGAAAATATCATATATTGTCTTCCGTCCCTTCTATACAATGAACCAGAAGATATTTCTGTCAGGCCGTGTGATTAAAATACCAGCACACTCTCCCAGTGATTAAGTGGTGGCACATTTGATTTGGGATCACAACTCTAGGAGGCTCTGTGCAAACATAAGGTGGCAAACAAATTCCCCTTTGGTGAAGATGTGCGGTCTCCAGGAAAGGGTGTGTTTTCAATTGTAAGGATCTCCTCCAGGAGCCAGTGAGGCAGAGAGGAGTGTGCCTACAGCAGCCTTCTCACCAGAACCAAGGCCCAGTTTGAACTGCAGCCCCGTTTCCCCCTCACCCAAAGCAACCCGCCGAGAAAATGGAAGGACTTTTCCCCCAGACCCTCGGGGCTGGGCCCAGCGCTTCTCACCCGGCCCCTTCTGCTCCCACAGTGCAAGGTGATCGTCTGCCAGATGAGCAGCACCCGGCCGGAGCTGTTCCACTGCTTCCTGTTCCCGCTGGCGCTGGTGGTGTCCGCCGCCGTCTCCGGCCTGCTGGGCTGCATGGAGGAAGCGGCTCTGGGCGCCTTCACCGCGCTGCTCACGGCTGCCCATGTGCACTACGGGGTCTGCGTGGTGAGCAGGGGGCTCCCCGAACAGTTTCTGCTTGAGGCATTCTCTGGGACTCTGAACGTTTATGTTTTGGGGTGGTTTTTTTGGTTGGATTTTTTTTTTCTTTTGTATTTTTTGTTGGTTTTTTTTTTTTTGGGGGTTTTTTTGTTGGTTTTTTTGTGGTTTTTTTGTTTGTATTTTTTGTTTTGTTTTTGGTTTTGGTTTGGTTTGGTTTGGTTTTGGGTTTTTTTGTGGTTTTTTTTGTGGTTTTTTTTGTAATTTTTTTTGTTTGGTTTTTTTTGTTTTGTTTTGGTTTTTTTTGTTTTGGTTTTTTGTTTATTTGGTTTTTGTGGGTTTTTTTTTGTTTGTTTTTTTTTGTTTTGTTTTGGGGGGTTTTTTTGTTTTTTTTTTGGTTTTTTGGGGGGGGGTGGGTTTTTGTGTTTTTTTTTTTTTTTTTTTTTTTAGTCCTGTGTGTTGTTCTATTTAGTCTAAAGTTTAAAAAAAAAAGAAATCAGTTTATTGCGGGCAAGGCCTTTTTTTGCATGTGCAGCAACTTCAGTGACTTGAATTATTCCGACGTAGCCGACTGGTTTTGGCTTTAAACCCATCAGAATTAGAATATATATGGGCTGGTTTTACAGAGACCCGTGCAGCATGAATGCTTCCAGCCCTCTTTTTCAGCCTTTCTTCTTCCTAAGGTCACTTGACTGAAAAAATAGGAAGGTAAAATGCGAAGTGACATAAATAGAAATACTAAAATAAGGTCAACTTTGCTTTGAATCTGCAGGCAAAATAGCTGTCCCAATTTTTTCTTGGCCCTCTGCTTGCATCTCTCAAGCTGGTGACATGAATAGTTTTCCAGCTCATTCAATCTTACCAGCACAATTTTTGTGTCTGCTAGATCTCAGTCTTGTCACTGTCATCTGAACTACTGCTTAAATTAAGCTTTACTCTGTTCATGCCCACTTTTCTAAATCATCAAATGAACCTTTAGCAACTGTTATAATGGCTTTAGCTTTTAGATAAAATGCTTTGCATGGCAAAGGTCTCATTTCAGAGGGAGCAGATCAGCATTCTTTTATTTTAGCCACACCATTGGGATGTAAGGATTTTTCTTTGAAAGCCTTTTGGTGCCTCTTGGTGGGTGTCAGAATGGAAATACCTGGTCAAAATTCACAATTGACTGAGGGGCTCGGCTTGTGTCACCTGTGCATCCAGGCTGTAGCCATTTAGCTTCCCGTCAGTGTTCCCTTAAATTCCCAAGAGGAATTTAAGGAAAACAGCTCTTTTGTTTGAATACTTACATATCCCTGTGTACTCATGGATCCCCAAGTAGGTGAGGACTGTGGTTGAGTCCTCCCCCCTCTTACTGGGAGAGGAGAGTCAGTGAATTGTGAAGCACATACAAACCAGGTTGCTAATCTCTGTGATTTCTCTTTAGGGTAGGCAGCTGAGTGAGCACTTGAACATTTACATTTTTTCCCTGAAGAAACGCGTCCAGGAGTGAACACCTGCACTACGATCAGACTGTAACGCTTGACATGGAGATCTGCAGCTCTTCTGATGTGATAAATAGTTGGAATGAATCTGATTAAAATAACCAAAGAATAGAATAGTACAGATATCTGAACCACTGCGACAATGAGCTATGCAGCCAGATGCTTCATCTCAGAGGAAGATGCCTGTCCAGCAGAGAACTTTACCAAGTTGTTCTGCCGATATTTATTCTTTTTACCAAGCCGTGTTACTCACCTCTCTTTTGTCTTCCTTCTCCTTACCACTGTGTCCAAAGTCCTGGATAAATCCATGCTGGGTTACACAAGATCTTTGGTGTTTTACAACCAGCACTGGTGTTTGCCAGCCTAGTCACCAGTGGGACCCCAGCAATGCAAACCCTGCCTGTACGTCCTTCCCACTCAGACATCTGTGCCTGCTTCATTTGCCATATTTATTTTCTCACAACTCATTTCTTCCACACAACCTTCTGAAAGGCTTATGCACATTCAGTCTCTTCCTCACCTCATATGAATGTGTGAAGACAAGAGAATGAGCTCAGAAAGCTATGGGTAGTGTAAAGTGTTTTTGAAATGTACAGTTTTTTCCCCATTCTCAACATTAAGATGAGTCTCAGCTGACCTGTCAGAAATGCAGGCTTAATACTGCAGCAGCTGGCCCTTCTATTTATTAAGCACTTGGTTTATATTTCAGTAGCAACAAACAGTATAGCCTACAAAGGTAAACAGCTGAAAATAAATTTGGCCAGCAAACCTTCAAAGATTTGCATATTTCTCTTCAAAACTAGTTTCAGTGCAACATCATCTACCAGTGTGAAATGCTAAACAAGTCATTATTTGCCTGTGTGCTTGAAGCAAATTCTTGTGGCTTTAGAAAATGTCATAGGAAAAAGAAACAAGATTTTTTTTTTTTAAACATTACATGTTTGCATGCAGATGTAAACTGCTCCCTTCATCTATAATACACGTGGGTTTTCTGTGTGTCTTGGAGGAGGGAGTAAGAATTTGAGTTTCATCTCTTTTCATACGCTGCCCTAGCCAGAGGGCTTTTGTGGCCTTGAAGCACTAATTAGACAATCTGTCCACTTCCCCAAGGTAAGCACAAAGGGATGTGATTGACAGCCTGGCACGTTTATTAACTATTTAACCATCTCACTTGCCAGAAGCCAGGTGGAAGTGCAGTTTTTGAGCTGCTGACCTGAGTCTGAAATTCATTTTTTCAGTTCTTAGACTGTTTCTATGGGTTTATCACTAGCCTGATCATTTTTCCCCCAGTTAACATACCCTTACATCGGTAGCTCCTATTAATATTTTCAGCTGAGCACTGACAAGTTGTAGCAGCTTCAGCTGTTGCCCTACCACACCACCAGCAGGGCTGATTTCCCCAGGCAGCCCTTAGCACAGGCACCAGGGGACAAGCCTGCACATCAGCTTCCCCTCTTCACAAAGCAGAAAGATTGGAAAGTTCCTTCAGGTTTGAAAGGATCCATGTTCTGCCTACCAAACAAACACATTGAGGGGCCCACCCCATAAATGAACATCAGATAAGCCACAGTTCAAGCAGCTCCAGGTGTGAGTTAGGCAGAGGGGACAGACAGGCCATGCTGTAATGCGGAGTCAGAGGTTTTGCCAAGAGCCGGCAGGGAAGGGAGGGTGCCCTTGGGCACCACTGCGGTGCAGCTACAAGAGGCATCTCCCAGCCTTCATGCCCTTACCCTGGGTGATGCCCAGGGAGCATGGGGTCTCCACAGAGGCACTTCCTAACTGCCCCTGGAGTAAGTCTGAAGGATCTTTATTTGATGAGGTTTGCTAACAAAGGCAGTTCTGACTGTATTTGAAGGGGAGCGATGAGTTTGATGTTGCTGCACACACCCAGCAGTCTCAACATATGATGAAGTTAAATACTACATCCAATACCTGATACACTGCCACAAAAGTCTCACCTGCTCTATAAAGGCAGTTTGTATTTCACCTTTCCATCACAAGTATTGAGGAAGTTCTGGTGAGAAAATAATTAGGATACAACAAACAAAAATTACTCCAAATTGAATGTGGCTGTACTGGAGAAACTCTGTGGACAGGCTTCCTTTTTCCATCTCTCTTGCACTTATTCAGGAAACAGCTTGAAGTAAGGGTCACAGAAGCAGTGCAATTTCATGCACTGGAATGGAGTGTTTTGAAATATTCATTAAATGAAATTTAAAACTTGAACTACCACAACCTGCCTGCACTTGTACCTTTCGAAAGAGAAACTGAGCATCACTTTTAAAGGACATTAATTTCTGACCAGTTTCTTTCACCTTCTATATGAAAACATGGCAAATAATTTCCTTTTTCCTCTTTAAAGCAATTTGTCACTACAATCTGTATTAAAGCCAAGTCTAAAAAGAGATCATGTATTGCACAGTGTATATATTGAATTATTGGCCATTGTAGATGGCAACTTCAATGAGTAGGAAGAAAAATGCTTTTGTTCATAGGGCTGTACGGTCACAGATTTATTTTGCAAAGACAAGTATGTAGATGACCTGACAGTCTAACAATAATTTTTTTTGGTCACAACATTATGGCAGAAAGTTTTCAACTATCTGAACTGGAAAATACATATATATATATATATATATTTAATGTTTTAGAGCATTTGCACTAACCCAAGAACATGCCTTCCTCCTGGTCTTACGAAAAGCAACTAAACAAGAGTTGCTCTCCCAGGTTTGAACACCTGGGTTGGAAATGGGCTCCTCTGGTTCCTGCTTCATCCTTCCCTCCTCTGTCAGAGACCCAGGGATACCTGGAGCAGTAGGGTGCAGGCTGGTCACTTCAACACAGAAGAAAAGGGTCCTGACCCAAGGCTCAGAACTCCCGAGCAGCAACTACTGCAGCTACATAAGACCACAGCTGTGAGAACTACAATGAATTTCCCCTCCTCTCTCCCAACAAAACCTCATACTTTAATCTAAAATCTGGGTGGCTTTTAGGTAGTGCGTTGCAGATTCATCCCTGAATACCTGGCCACTATGAGGAAGCCCACTGGGAGCTTTGGTACCTTTCTATAGTGCTCTCTCTGCCTCCTGGCTGCTGCCAGTTCTGCTTCTGACTGATACCCAAGGGAGTCAGCACTCCAAAATCTGAAAGCATTTACCATAAAGAAAAATGTGCTGTTTACATGTACATACATACATGCATTTTCTGTTTTGATTTATAAAAGGGAATACAGTTGCTGAGCTCTTGGGGAAACAGATGCTATCCACACACACAGGGTAAGTGAACTTCTGGGTTTTTAAAGCAGCTGTCTTTTTCTTCCTGCTCCCATATGCAGCCCCTGATGAATCAAAAATATGTATTTAATCCAGAAAATTATTATTTTGGAATGTTCCGAATAGTCTCTAGAGCTAGACAGATTTTAACATATATTTTTTTATTAAATATGTAAAAAGATAAACGCAAGTCAAGTTATTCACATATTCAGACAAAAATCTACTCTATCATGCGACAGTTTGTGGATAATGTAAAATGACTGATACATCTGAATAAGACTTTTTTTTTGTATCTATTATGCCATTACTTATCTATTTATAATTAACAATACATATGTTTACATTCCTTTCAGTTTACATTTAATATATAACCAAAGCTTTATGGTGTGCTATTTAGTAAAGGTAATTACAAATGCATATTAAAACCATAACAGAAGAATGGGTTACTCACAGGGGGTGGGGGGGGGGAAGGACAACTCTTTCCCCTTTCAGAACACTGCTCTCCCCTCAGCACAGCCACATTTCTGGTGCCCCCAAAGAATTTCACTGCTCTGGCTCCCTACATCAGTCACTCCCCCCTTGATACAAGCAGTGAGAGGGCTATGGTCCTCAGATCAGAAACAGGATACAAGGAATTTTCAGGAAACGAAGTTCAGCTTTTTTTTTTTAAATTTTTTTTCATATGTGCTTCAAAAGAGAGAAAAGAAGAGAGGCACAATAGCCTGGCTATGAACTGTCTGGGGAGCTCAGCAACCCCAACCATTTGCACTTTCAGAAAAATGGTTTCCCTTGAAGTGTTCTCCATGCACCTGCTCACATATTGGCAGAAGGATGAACTCCCGTAAGCAGAGACGTGCTGATGAAATTAAGTTTATAGCCGGATCCCAAACTCCTTGCCCAATTCAGAGATCCCATAAAGGTTAAAGGATGTTCTGGAGTCTGGAAAAAAATTAGTAACTGCTCTTCAACAGTATTATGAAGAACTACTGTTTATTACAATGACAATTGTAATAAGTACATATGTTCTAATAAACACAAATACAACAAAAATGACAATTCCCCCATTTGTGGTGATTCTTGGAAATAATTGTTTTGGAAAAAACATGATTTTATAAACCAGACCTTATTTGTAACCAATTGAAACGGGAGAGGAAAGCGCTGGCCTGCAGGTTGCAGTACTTTGATTTCATCACTGGGTAGGATGTGAGGTCAATACTGGGTGCAGGGCTGGGAAAACTTCAGCCTGCAGGGTCCAGAAACTCTTCTGCTGTGCAGGGGGAGGATCAAAGAACTGGAAATACCTGTTCTGGTGCTCAACAGCATTTTATATATTGTCGGTGGTGCAACACAACAGCAGGGTTCTCACATTTAACTAAGAGCCACTTAGCTGCAGAAGATTGATTAGGAATGGAAAACTGCATGTGCATGTGTGTGTGCCTGGGGGCTGATTCATTGGAAACCTTTCCATGGAAGCATAAGCTGGGGACCTAAGAACGCTTTAGGAGCCTAAGAACACCCAAAACGATTTAGCTGTTCAATAGGCTGTGGAGTTTTTCACTGAATGCCAATTGGGATGGGACTTACACCTGGTAAATTACCTGGTAAATCAGCACAACAAACCAGAATTCAGAAAATGAAGTGAGAGACCAAGAATACCAGGCAATAAATAACCAGAGAGACTACAACGCACAGTGGTAGGAGAAGAACAAGGAATGCTTTTTATACTTCAAGATACCTCTGTTTATAAAATACCACCATTTAGAACAGGACCATGGGACCACACTGGAAGGGAACACTCCCACTGCAGACATCTCCACTGCACACATGGTTCTGCACCACACTGGCCTTGAAGGAGGAAGGTCAGCCAAGCACAGAACCAGCTCTGTGCCCTCAGTGAGACGGTCCCCTTCTGATGTGTGCCAGGACTCCTGCTCTCCATGCTTTAGAAGCACTGCTTCTCCATGCTTTAGAAGCAGCTTTAAACCTGTGAAGTGTCCACCATTCACTTACAGGAATGTTTGGGGTACGGTTTGGGGCCAGTGCTGTAGCTGCTTTCCCCCATACTTAGCACTAGTGACAAATTTTTTGTCTTCTATACTTGTATAGCTGGGGCAGTGGAAGGGGGAAGGAAGGTGGAAAGAAATGGCTGGCCTACTTTCTCCTTTTCTGAGAGGCGGGAAGCCAAGGATGATGGTGGAGACTCTGCTGCAGCTACATTTGTGTCAAGGAGATTTCTCTCCTCCTTCAGCACTGAGCTCTGCAGAGGTAGAGCTGCAGCTGGAGGCTGGAACTGGAGTCCTCAGAAAGGAAGAAAAGCTGGGAAATGTCTACTGACTAGTTAGGAAATTGGGAGGGTTTGCAAAAAGCTTAAGTGGATGTCTGTTCCTCCAGAAATCAGCCAAAAAACATACCATGCAGCTTTCTAACAAGTTTCCTAAGATAGGAGTTAAATCTCCCAGTGAAACAGATGCTCCACCTGCCATTTGTGAAGGCAGGAAAGGAATAAATGTGAGCAACACGAGTGTTTTCCTCCACAACACAACCTCATAGTTATGGCTTGAGTAGGACATCCACTGCATCCCTTTATTTCAACTGTTTGGCCAAATTGATGCCCCAAGGCAGATGTACTAGAAAACGCAAAAGCACCACAAAGTGAGAGACACAGCTAGTGGTACAGAACTCCTTGCCACACAAAATGCCAATATAAATATGTTAGAACAAGTTACAAGTGTATCATACTTAAGACAAAAAAGAAAAAAAAATAAATATATATATTTTTAAAGAGCAGAACAAATCTCAAGCAGCCAAGTGGTGACGTTGCAGTGATGTACAGTAGGTGATGTAGCCCTACAACCTCTTGGGAAGATACACTGAAAGAAGACGTCTGCAAATGCATCTTGGCAAAGTATTGGTACAGAATGCAGGGGTTGGCTGGCACTCACTATGGTACATAAATGTTAATGGCAGACTGGGAGTGAACTGATTTCAAGTTTGAGGCCGCACATGTTCCATTCTCCAGAAGAAAGTTCTCACACAAAACGAAAATTGTCAGAGATGCTGCGTGAGTCAGTACTCGTCCTGCTGCTGGGGCTGTTCATGGACTTGCTCTTCACCTTCATGCTCATCTGTGTGGCTTTCCTGTAGGGAGAAAAAGATCCCAAAACACTCTTCAGCAAAAGCATTCCTCATGTAATCTTGCCCCATGGTGCTCACTCTAGCATAAAACTTAACAATTTTCATGCAAGAAAGTACAAAACGAGCTGTTACCTGAGGAAAGCAGCATCTCATAATATTACATTAAAATGTAATTACTTCTAATTGAGGGATAGGCAGTACTGGTATTTCCCTAGAAAAAATGTTAGCTTTCAACATCACTATCTGTTATCTGTTCTGGTGAGCAAACATTTTGAATAGTTGGACAGTGATATGCCAACAGTTAGATGCTGTACCATAGCATCCTGATGTCCTCCCATTTTCAGCTTGTCCAAGGTTTTCTGAACCTGTCTGCTGTAGTTTTCACACAATCTTCTCTCAATGTTTCGATCACTAAATGGACAAGACACTTTTACTATCACCTGCTTTAAAAATTCAACACAGCCTCCTTCTTGAGGTCAAGCATATTACTTTCCCAAAATAATGCTAACTCCCACAGACTTGCAAATACATTTTCCTGGGGGAGGCTGGGGGGAAAAGCCCCATATTCACTGCACTATAGAGCTACTGTAAAAAGCACTAATTACTAAGTAATCACTTCCCATTGTTCTTATGCACAGTATTAACCTAAGCTGTCTCTCTGAATATACATTCCCACTGAAAGATGAATCCCTGACACAAGGAAAGGCTGTATCCTCACTGCATGTGACACCAGTTCTGAAGAACTTTCAAATTAGAGGCAACAGACCTAGTATCCTGAGTTGACCTCAATGTTGTTTGAGCTCAAAAAGTCTAGCTGACTTTTAGAGCATCCCTTCTGGACTGCCATTAAGCACAGCTGCATTTACAGCTTTCCTCTCAAGTGCTTTCCATCTTTCCACAGCATGGTTCACTGAAGAGCTCCTTCTCATGTATGCTCTGCCCTGCATTAGTACCGCTCTGCCGTAGGCAGCTCCAAAGGAAAACACTTTTCCAAGACACTGAGCTGCCATTCAAAATCCCCAGTGGGCTACCTCTGCAGAACTCGCCTGGCTCCCTAGCTTTTGTTAGAAGCAAGCAGCTTGAACAACAAACTTTAACAAATTGCTACTGCTATGTTTTCAAATTTGAGGCAAAAATCAAAAGAAAAGGAAGGCCATCATTTTAGTTTCCCCACAATAGTCCAGAGGAGCTTATGAAAGCAAATTCCCTTCTGGCAATAAAATATTTATCTAAAGGGCAAAAGCAGAATAAGGTTTGAAATAAAAAGAAGAATAACATTTGCTGATACAATGGAAAGAGTAATCCATTTACCACATATAGAAATAGCTCAATTTCAATTGAAAACAAGCTTTCTGTTACTCAGGTGCCATTTTCAGGTAGAAGTCACACACATCAGTCAGGGCAGCTGAAGTTAAGCACAGTTTGGCCTCTTGGGGGAAATGATGCCCTTATTACATACAGTAGGTAGATCACGTCAAAACAGCTTTGTGAGCAGTACCTAAAAACTGCAGCTCCTGTGATGGGCTGCAAGGGTGCAGGATGTGCAGAGAACAGGAGGTTCACAGGGAAGAGCTGACAGCTGGGAGAGCGTGACCCTGCCCTGCAGGGTGAGAAAACTGAAGCTGCTTCAGCTGCAGTGAGTGATGCTGCCTTAACCCCATCTGTCCTGACCCTCCTCCTGTGCTAGGTGACCCGCTCTGGAATGCACATGTTCCACAGGCCCTGTGGATGATGACTTTATGAGATGCACTATTAGAAGGCCCACCTGTGCAGACTTCATGGGTCATGCAGGTGCTTTCCTCTCATTCGTACAAAAGGAAAAGCCTCTAAGCACAGGGAGTGGAATCTACTCCTCAGCTCTGAAGAGGAGTGGTGGCTCCTATTTTGCCAGGTTTATCTTTGATGGAAACAGTGAATCTTATAATGTAACTACCTCAAAAGTTGTTATGAGACTTGGGACACGTTTTTCAGTACGTACAGCTTATATAAATACATGAAATGGGAACCATAAGAGTTCAATTACTTTGGGATTGTGGAATCTCCTTGAACAGCATCCCCTAATAAGGAAAGTAGTGAAGATCTATTTAGAGCATTTATTTCTGGCTTGAGCTACATGACCATGGTCATATGTCTCCCACGTTGAGAGATGGCCTCAAACTATTCAGGTGTGCCTGTACAATGAACAGTTAAGACTATGAAAACCTGGTGTCGGGGAGGGTGGGGGCCTTTTCCAAAAGTTGCAGCAGATATAGAACCTGCTAGAGCAGAAAGTTACCAAACCAGCTGCTTTTTGAGAAAGTGCCCTGGGAAATTGAGCAGAGCAACTGAAATACCCAACATGAGCAATTCCCCCAACTTCTACATGAACTGAACCGCAACAGCCTGTGTAGGAAAGCAAAAGCTTTCCTCCATTTCTGCTTTATGTCAAGACCTAAACAGCTCTGGGATTCATAACCCAGACACAGAGCCTCTTCTCGTCCATCACTCTGAAACTCCTCTAGTGTACTACCACATGACCAAGTGCTTTACACACCGAGAGCTGGAAAAGTAGGGGCCACATCTTTCCACCACTCAAATGTGGCCGTTTGAGCATTGTTCTCTGGCAACTTTGATGTTTTTGATGAAGAAGCAGGATTAAAAATGACCAATTCATAAATAAAAATTACAAAGGTCTACGGACTGACCAGCCAAATGTTAAATGACAGTAGAAGATACGATATCCCTCTCGCTTAAGCAGAGACACATAATGATGAGGTTTAAGCAGAATTGTAACAGGGAAAAGAAAAGGAAGGCTCTAAAGAGAAGGAACCAACTGGATTGATATTTGTGCTGCTCAAACTCACCAAAATCAAGCAAACAAAAATTCAGTCTTAAAAAATTAGTTCTTATTGAATTAAGCAAAACAGAAGCTTAGGATGTGACATAACTGAAACTACAGCATAAACTGAAATTCTGAGAAAAATAATTACCCCACTCCTCACCCCAAGACACGAATCTGATCAAAATCTCTTCAATATTCAAAATTTCTTCAATACTTCAAAATCTCTACAATAATCAAACACCTGGGGAATGATTCTTTGAGCAACTAAACTCTATACTTGCATTTTGAATCATTCTACACACAATTTACCTAACAGCCTCATGGACTGACTAGGAAAACCAAGCTGCTGTTACCAAGGGATTAACCTGCAAAATATTGTGAGATAACGAATTTGATTTGGGACAAATTCATTACAGAGAGAAAAAAAATCCCAGATCTGAAGGGCAAAACAGGGCAGTAAGAGAGTAAAGTCCAAACCCAAAAAGTGGACAGGATCTGAATCAGCTCTAAGCTACAGTCTTTGGTTTAGTGCTAATGCATTTGGGTCTTTCCTCAGCAAGTCACAGTCCATCTGTTAAGCTGAGGAGATCAAGTCTTTCACCAAAAGGAACAAAAAAATTGTGTGAGGAATGGCCTCTGTATTCCTCCCTGGAGGAGCGTGCTCCTCTGCTGCAGTGACACACCCAGTCTCCAACAGCAACCACATTTTAGATAAAAGCACAGTTGTTATATGTAGTTCACATGCAGGCATGGATGATGATTTCAGCAGAAAGGCTTGGAGGGAAGAAGCAGATAAAACACTGGCAAAGGGACTGAAGTAGAACATTCTGTAACGTGTTCTGCCAGTAAGGACGACTGCAGAAGGAAAAGCAACAAATGCATTCCTTGGTGCAGAACCACCATGCTATTTAAGCCAACAGACAGACAGATGTGGTAGGGGTATGGGGAGAAGAGAGATTCTTCTGGCTTTGCTTTATAAATAAATCACTGCTCTTGAATCCAGAAGACATTTTCTCTGACCGCTATATATATGTAACACTTTCACCCTGTTATCACATGCCTGGCAAATTTGTCTTATTGTTTATTCCTGTGAAAATAATGGTTTCCTCCTCCTTTTCGTCTCTAACACTCGCTCTGCACTGCTGAACAAATCCTCCTTCCCTTGTCACTTCTCATCTGAGTAGTGGCACCTGTTAGCTCCAAACTTGTGATTTAGCACCTGACTTTAAAACATTTAGGCCCCACATTAGCCTCTATTAGAAAAAGTATGTTGAATTAGTAGTTCCTTCAGCACTAGTTTTAATATAAAACTGAATCACCTGACTACTGCTACAACAGCTTTCTGGGAGCAGATGTAAGACAGCCTATGGTACCACAGTGCTGCCAAGGGATTAAGCTGATGTTTGTACACTCTGGAGCCAAAGCCTTCCTCCGCTGGAGACTGAAGGGTCAATTGTCAGTACAATCCATACAGGGATTTAGTTAACATGAATGGGAGTAGTTCAGCTAAATCTTCACTGAATCATTATTCCTGAATGTCTCTGAGGAATTTAACCAGCACCCTTTGCAGCTTCTTGCTTTGTTCAGTGTCTACAACTGTTAAGTCTAAGATGCAATGAGATTCTTGCTTAATCTTGCAGACAATGCACTTCTGAAAATTTGCTAATAGAGGATTATTTGGTTTGCACAAGGGAGAATTTTGCCTATAGCAACAGGATAAAAAATGCTAAAGAGCATTATCTTAGTAGATATAATTATGTATTTGTCAACCGGCACCACACATATTCCAACACTGCCACATGGGCCAGAGAAGGTTCACAGCTGTAGACAGCAAACAGCACCTCTACCAGAATTGCTCTGATTTTCAACACATTAAAGAGCATGTGTCTTCCTGCACATAGGGGGAAGACAAAAAAAAAACAAAGCCAAGGCTCAGAACCATATGAAATCAATTTAAAATTGTGACACAGACCCTCCCTTTTAGATAAAGCTCAGCAAACCCAGAATATAAACCTACACTGAGGCAGTGAAAAGCAACAAACCTCCTGAATCTTCTCCCCAGGCTAAAAAGTCTGTTGTTTGCAACTGCAAACCTCCTTTTTGGGGAGGAGTCACAGGAATCCTAGCTGCTACAGATCTGCTGGCCTAAATACAGGATATGAGCCAATACTATACCAATAAAATTTTACGCAATTAAGCTTTTTTTTGTTGAAATAAAAACCATTAAGCTTCAACTTACGTGTTCATCTGAAGCATAAAGGACTTCCATTAGCCGATTGACAAGGTCATTATTCTCTCCCCCGTGTTCTTGGCAGAGAAGTTCAATCTCCCTTAATTTGCCAAAGTAGAAATCCCTTTCCTTCTCCACGCCTTCAAGTGCAAGTTTTAATGAATGTACCTGCACACAAACCGAGACACGATGCATCAGTTTTGAGGTGCACTGCTGACAAAAGAACAGTCTAAAATTTTATATGCTAAACCATCTTAAATCCATATTCAATTACACAGCTTAAAACAAAGTCTGGTTTTCTTTCTGCAGCGCTAGATTGAACCTTACCCCACAGAGAACAGTAAATCAGGCTCCCCCACCACTCCCCCTGGATACATTCTAACCTTGATCCTTAAAGGTCAATTTTCTCAGCACTCTTTTATACTGAAGCTCAAGCAGTTCAGAGATCAGGGCTACCCAAGCCATGGTCTCCTAACAGGGCTGCCAGAAATGTCATGCAGTGGTAACTAATAAAACTTTCATCCCAGTACTTGCATTATTTTGTCTGGATCAATGTGTAGTTGTTGGGAAACCTACAATATCTCCTTGCCTAAAAATACATTGAATTAGCAGAGGAGGGAAATAGTCTAGTTAGGAAATTAAAAGGTCCTCTAGTTACCAGTATGGTGTTGCTGAGCTGGTTCTCCACCTCTCTGTTCTGCCTCCTCACTTACCACATTTTACAAACCTGTGTCTCAGCACTGTGCTGCCTTGACTGGGTGCACCATGGCCTACCTGCTCTGACTGATGTGCTGTTTCTACCAATAAATTCTCTCAAATGCCAAGTACCTTTCTCCTTGCAACCTTGTTCACAAGAGTCTTCAAGCTATGCTGTCAGCCTCAATTTCACCACTAGGACTGCTGCAAATAATTCATGGGCAATGTAGCTGTTAATGATTAGGCTTTGCATAAATCAGGACAGATGTTGCAATATATTTTTCTACATATCTATTTTAAAAAGAACAGTTTTGTGGAAGCATAACATATAAACTTCTATGTAATGGGGTATACACAATCGGGATAACATCAAAGTGGCTTGGAAATTCAGGGGTCAGCAGCGTAAAAGCCAACAGAAATAATCACAGATAAAGCTGTCTAATGTAAACACACTGACCCCAACCACATCCAATTACAGCCAAATTAGCATTCACATTTTAAAGCCTGCAATTATACAAATGGTTTTCTAAATAAAACATGCTAAATAAATTAAATCATACCAGACTACATTTCAGTGAACTGATACGATTTAACAGAAACTTCTGTGCTGCCAGTTCTACTGCAAGTTAATTTATTTCCTTCACTAGTAAAAATACCAGCAGAGTTCAAACAATGCTTTGATAGCCTACTAAATCCTTTCAGTTTGTTTTTCCATGACTGTTGAGCTAGGGATGCCTTTTTCTGACCTTTGATTGTATTCTCAAAGGCGTCAAGCAGCAGAACTGACCTGTTACCAGAGCAGGATCTCAGGGCATCTCATTTATGCACTAATTCATTTCTGACCAGCTGCCTGAGTGTGACACTCAAGTCTTCCCTCGACAGTTTGAATCCATTATGGATATAATGGCCAATAACCCTAAAATTAACTATTTTTTACAAAAGTAGGAGAAGCAAAATGAAACAAAAGTTTACAACACTCTGGTCCATACATGAACACCTCATACTTAGGATGCGCCTTCTGGAACTGCCACAGCATATTGCTTGAGAGCAATGCCTGAATCCAGCCAGAATAAGAATGTAACTGCTTCCAGATCTCTTGCTGTGTGCTTGCTAGAGCTTGGGAAAACAATGAACTTCAGCTGAAAAACTGGCAGCTAATAGCTGAGACTATCTCTCCTTCTGACCTATTTACTAGGAAGACATTCTCTTGTTTCCATTCTCTCACATTCATGCTGTTTAAAGAAACAAAATCATTAAACTATATACATATGCACGGAGTTAATTAACTACTGTATAGAGTAAACATTGTTAGAACCAAACCAGGTATGCTTTCCTTCAGTTCCAACTGCCTGTGCCATGGGAGTCCACATTTCTTCAGACATTTTGCACATCTGCATCCTACCTTTTCCTTCCACAAGCGTGTCAAAAGGCTGACATTTGAGGAACAGCTCGTGTCAATTTCCATATTCCATTTCTGGACCAAAAGCACCCCTCTGCAACCCAGTCAATGGGTGCAAAGGCAGCAATTCTTACTGACTGCTCTTTTCTCTGATGGCACTTACTGGCAGCATGGATACTCACAGGGCTGCAGATTAGACCCAACTCTAGGCAAAAAGCCACAATGATGCTGTTTTCAGAAACTATACGTATATCAGCACACAGCTAATAGTTCCTGGGACCATTCTCCAGATGTAAAAGTCCCTTCTCTGTATGCAACAGCCCCTGGTTTGTGTGGTCATCTCAGCTGCACTTGTTGGGAGAGAGTTAGTTGGCACAGACCAAAGACAACAGGGACCACTTTGTTATTTTAATGCTGTGGGTAATCAAAGTCCAGTGCAGAGAGACACTCCTTGGATTTTAACTTTGGAGTTCAATTTACTGGCACAGTTATTATTGCAAATGCTCATTAAACTACACTATGGTAAAACATAGTATACAGACATCCCCACTAATTAAACTTTTCTGCTACAAATTGCAAGGAAGTTCAGATGTTTCCATTTCCCTCAGCTGCTATCCATGAAAGGGATAAAAAACCTATTAGAGCCACACAGGACCCTGATATCCAAGATACAATTCAGCACTTCTTATTTATAACCAACACAGAAACGCAGTAACGGTGGCTGCTGCCCTCATCTCCACAACTGCTGCAGAGCAGTAAAAACCAGGCAATTTGGCTCTTGCAGCATGTTCACACTGGGGGTCAGGAAAACCTGGCTCAGAGCTGCTTGCAGCATAGCTTTTTTGGCTCGTGTAATACGGCCATGGTTTACAAGTATCCATTAGTGGGAAATGAGATACCAAGTGCTGTCAGCATTAAGAAAAAAAGCCTTCCAGACAATTCTAGCTAGATGATGTCTCTTAAAAACTAGCTATTAAAGAATCAGTTTTTCAAATCCTCAAAATTTCTTCCTCTTCTCTTTGGTGGTGAGGGAAATCATCAGTTTTCCTTCAGGGTTATTTGTATATAAAGCTTAAGGTTTTCACACATGGAACGTGCTAGGAATATGTTAGCAGTGGATGTGATAGTGACTGTCTATTTCAGTAAAGATCAAATATTTTTATGTTGCTCAGATGCCAACCAACTCCTCCTTCTGAAGCAAACACATTCTGACTTCTGAGTATAAATGTCATGGTTTAAGTTGCATTAAGCTGACGTTTGAACTCCGCTCGACATTGATTAAAAAAAAAAAAAAGGATGCCATGAAAAATATATACTTCCATTCCCTGTGCAACACTTAAAAACTTTTCTGTTACAGCAAGAATCTAGAGCCCATTTGGAAAGCTGGTGGACCCCGCTGTGCTCTGCTGCTCAGAATGATACCCTGAATCTGCAGAATGCCATGTCTGGGATGCAGCTATCCATCCACCACCTTTCAGTGCACATTTAATCAAAATCTTGCAAACAGTGCCCCAGCAAACTGAAATCTTTGCTGTTCAGGTCAATGGAAGTCTGAAACTGAAATGCCCTTAACTGTGGAAAATTATACTTGATCCAGAATAACAACTGCTTCCTGAATGCAGCTGCCAGGAACTCTAAAATATGAGTTTTTCCCTTTCCATTTTCCCTCACCAAGGACAAATACAGGGATCAGGCCTCATATACAGTAGTGGCATTTACACCATTCTGACAGCACAGTCTTAAGCCAGATGCAGGTATTTATTCTTGTCCAATGTAGACACTCTTGCAGTTCAGAAATGAGAGAATGGTGTAAAGCTCCAGAGCATAAATGAAAATGAAGCCCTCACATTCCTAACATTACAGAAATTCAGAACCTTTCAAATTGTATTGAAGATCATTATTTACAATATAACTAAGTGTTCTCAGAAAGATCACATTTTTAAATGAAAATGGTGTGTTAGCTTCTTTAACACCTTCCTTCCAAAAAACAGAGCACAATGCTCTAGTCTCACTTTAACTGCAAATCTCTTAACACCTTGGTATGACAAACAGGATTGTTTTCTCCACAGTGGCACATTAAATGATTTATTTCAAATTAGTAATACATAAGAGCAAAGACACTATTTGGATTTTTCTAATAAAATTATCATGCTTCAGCAAGACTTAACTGTTACTCCTAAGATCATAATTTAAAAAATCAGTCATCTCTGCCACCTTTTTTTTTTCTTTTTTCCCAGCTGAACTATTTCCACTTTTGTCCCTTCATAATTCTGGAGAGCATCATTCATCAGAAGACAATATTAGATTTCATGCTTGCCTGTGACAACCAATGCCCCTACTTTTGTGCTTAAAGCAAATTTACCTGTTCACTGAGCTGTATGACTTGAGTTTCCAAATCTTTATCTGACTTGGATGCTGAGCTGCTTGGTGCAGCTTTTTTTGCTGAAGATGGGCGAGAAGGTGTTGATCCTGGTTTAGAAGCTGGACTGGATTTAGCAGCACCTGAAAAACACAATAAATAAGTAATCAATAAACAAGATTGATCTCTGCAATAAATGCATTTCTATTAATCTGGTACTGAAACACAAGTATTGATTTTACAGCCATCCATCCTCTCTCTTACTTCAAGGTGACAGTAGAGGAAATTCCACTGCTGTTATGCCTTTGGAAAGGAAAAACCACATTTCCTACCAATCTGAGTTTGCTGCTGAGAGTGAGGTAACTCTAAAACCAAAATAAACAACATCAAACCAGGAATAAAAAGTTCCCTTAGATCTGAGCAGCTTTCAGCTTAAAAAAATATGCTGTAAAGAGAGCATTCCCCCAGCCCATTACCTAACATAGCTATCCTCAGTTTCCCTGGAGAAAGACAGAGCTGAAATAAATCCAACTAAACTGCCTCTGTGCTTTTTTCACTTTCAAATGTAAACCACCCCTGAGACAGGGGCATTGAAATTCAGACAGCAGAATTAATCTCATTGGTGAACTTGCCATAATAAGTTGGTCATAGTGACCAGAAGATGTGTTTTGATCTCCTTAAGTTTTCCTATTTCTTTTTAATTACTTCTGCTGCAAATCTGCCAGAATATGGAGCAACATCTTCACCAGCAAAAATGGCAAGTAAGGGTGCATACAGATACTCTCTTTCCACAATCACTTGGCACATAAATGCCCAAGCAGAGCAACAGTTGTGTGAAAAGGTTTGCAGTGCCTTCACAGGAACCTCCCAGCCAGCTCCTCACGCCTTGCTCTGCCTCTCCATCTTTCATCTCTTGCTGCTGGCTGTTTGATACAGTCACTCAGCCCATACACCAGTGCCTGGCTCACAGCTCACCCCCTGCCTCAGCTCCCACAAGCACTGCACTCTGACTCGGCCTTTTCCTTATTCCCTCCAACAAGGAATAAATTTGAGATGTGCTGGACAGACATCTGATACAGAAACTGGTTTGGTTAAGAAGACCAAACAGGAACCCAGCCTCTTTGTGGCCTATTTGATTTGATTTCTTAAGCAGGCATGTGAACCAGGGGTCCTGCTTGGCAGCACCCATGTTCATCACTGCTCCCTACAAACAGCAAATCGCAGTTGTCCAAACGTGCTGACAGGTTCCATGCCATCCTCCACCATCAAATGCTGTCAGCTCTGAAGCCTGAGGCACACAGGAGACAGCCCTAATCCAGCAGGCACCCAGCTCCCAGCTGAGCTCTGAGCTTGCTGTTCACCAGTTCCAGAGGGATTTTGCCCTGGCTTTCTCAGCAGCCACCTTCTACGCCACACCTCGCCAGCTGCTCCTCCCACAGGATTGCTTGATTTATGGCACACTACAAATTGTCCTAAGCTGTCATTTTCACAATGTACCCCCAGTGTCAGACAATGTTTAATAAAGCAATTCTTTGTAAAATCAATGTATTAAAATAAAGCCATTACTAGGAAGAAACTGCAAGGAGGCAGGGAGAGGAAGACACAGCCTGTGGGGCTGTCCATATGCCCAGACCGTGGAGCTCACAGAGTCTCACTGACCTGGAACTGTGACAGTGGTTCACTGGAGGAGCTGGAAACTGATGGCAAAGGAGAGCAGCAATGGGTTACTTAATCAAGCTTAAGCTTTCCTGATTTAGTCACAGGCTTCCCTCTGTAGCAAGCATCTCCACCCACCCCTATGGATAACTCTGTATTAACTGGGTCACCTAAAGCCAACAGAACACAAACAACTAGATAATTCAGTTAGCATGTGTAAACATTCCTGTGTAAGATAGCTATCCTCCTTTTCTATCCTCTTTAATATAAGACAGATAAGGAAAAAGAAGCATACTGATGGGGTTTTTTGGGGTTTCGTTGTGTTTTTTTTTCTTTTGTTTGGTGTTTTCTGTTTTGATTTTGTTTCTTTTAGAAACTGGTGACTCCAATAGCTTCCATGTCTATTGCATACACGAACTCCTCTCTAGCAGATTTCAGATATAGTACATAGGCTTGCTAAAGTTGGGAAAATTCAGTGTTGTGTATATGTCTGAAATGAAACTTTTTCACATCATACTTATATCAGCAAAGAATAAATCATTTGTTGAAAAACATTAAAAATGCCAAGATCTTTTGCTGCTGTTTTTCTTTATGAAATTGCCTAAAATTTGGCATGCTGCCTTCAATGCTTTCTAGGTTCAGCCCATATTTTGCCTAACTAAACATCAGCTGCTTTAGAGCAGGATTGTCAAAATATTCTCAAAGCCAGGAAAATAATTTTCATTTGGATTAGCAGATAAACACAAGTAAACTAGTGTAAAAATATGCAAAAAGAACACACGCATGAAATAAAATCACTTTGATTCTAGCATTCTAGTTGGGTCTCCAGTTATTTAATGATAAAAGAATCAACATTTACTTCTTATTGTATTACACAACTACAAGATGCAGGTTCAGGATATCAACTGAAAAGTAAATGCTTTAAAGCTAGGATAGAGAGAGCTAAGGAAAGAGCAGGTACAAACATTTGATCCCCAGGTATTCTCTCTAATTTGCAGCTGAGGTGCTCTCCCAGAGCGTGCTGAGCAAGCCTCATGGCCAGTGCCTGCAGCACTGATACGTGGCATTATATTCTGCCCTCCTTTGAAAACAACAAAGCCTTTTGAATTCTTACAGCAAAGTGCCACTAAGCTTTAAGAAGTCCAGACAAATCAAAAGAAATCAACTTTTGCTCGACTGCTCAGGATCAGCTCTTAAATGACCACGATATTCCAATTTCAGTAGCACAGATAAAAACCAGCTAACTGGTTACTAGGAGGTATCAGTGACAGCTGGGTAGAACTTAATTGCAACAGAGAATGCTTAGGGATTTCTAATTTAAAATTTCCTGGAGGAAAAAAAAAAAGCTTTAATGCACATTTATTCTAAGGCATCAGTTTTATAATCAGCTCAGAAGTAAGCTTCTATTCCATTCTAGCAGAAGCCTAATTTCATAAAATAATTAAAGGATGCTGGTCAATAGAGTAATGCAAAGTCCTTGAAACAGCCAGATATCTAAACAGAGACAAAAGGTCTTGATAGACTTAATGACTTGGTGTTGAGCAATGGTTTTGCAGTCAAATACTGTGATAATGGAATAACTCCTAATGTACTGCTCAGAGGAACTACATAACCCAAGCAGTTTAAATTTTTTCCGACATCACATCTTCCATGAAAATTATATATCACCCATTTACACATTCTGAGAAAGGTATTTTAGGTTAAAAGTATCCAAAAATCATCTCTTTTCCCTGATCAGTGAGAGAATTGCATTGTAATCAGCGACGTAACTGTTTGCCATTATTAATTCCTCTTCAAGCTTACTGCTGGTGTTCAAAAGAAATACAGGGCCCATCCCTGGAAAGGAACATCCTCATGCCCCAAAACATGCTGGCAGCCAAAAGACTGGAAAACACTGTAGCAGAAAAGGATTTGGGTGTCCTGGTGGACACTGAGTTGAGCATGAGTCACCAAAGCATCCTTCTAGCAAGGAAGGCCAGCAGCCTCCTGGGCAGCACTGGGAAGAGCATCATCAGCAGGCTGAGGGAGGTGATTCTCCCCCTCTAGTCTGCATTGGTGAGGCACATGAGGAATGCCTGCTTCAGTCCAGGGCTCCCCAGGATGGGACAGGCACGGATGAACTGGAGAGAGTCCAACAAGGAGCACACAAAGGGAATGGAGCACCTCACGTACATGCCAAGTCAGAAAGTCAGAAAGTCTGTTCAGCCTGGAGAGGAGAAGCTTCAGGGGGGTATCTTATCTACATCTCAAGAGAAGGTGCAAAGAAGGTAGGAAACAGGCTCCTTTCAGTGGTCCCCAAAGGATGGGAGGCAGTGAGCACAAAATGAAACACAGGAAATTCCATTTAAACAAAAGAAAAAACTTCATCACTCTGAGGGTTATCAAATACTGGAACAAACTGTGCAGAGAGGCTAAGGGGTTTCCAGCTTCAGAGGTACTCAAAATGTGACTGGATGTGGTCCTGGGCAACCAGCTCAAGGTGACTTTGCTTTCAGCAGAGCAGTTTGACTGGATGATCTCAGAGGTGTCTTCCCACCTCCACTGTTCTGTGAGAACTTCTGTGACAGCATGTTCTGATTTTAGGTCAATGCAGGGTTCCAATTAGAATTTCTTTGTAGACAGTACTGCAGCTGTTGCAGTTAGCACGTGGGTAACTTATTGTACCTGCCCACATAACACTAGCAGAGATGAGAAAAGTAAATTCACAATTGAAAGACAAATTATTCTCTTCTTGTACTGAATTAAGTTGAGCCAGCTTTGAAATACATTAGAGGTTTCCATCTGTGGTACTCCAGAAACAATTACTAGTCAGTCCACCATAATTAAATATATCCCACGCACTTTTAGCTTCTCTATTCTTTTTGCTAAATAGCTAAGTTCTACAAACAGAAGCAAACTTCTGCAACATAAAACAGTGGATGTTGGCACTGTGTAGATTTGGGTACAAAAAAGCTAGGCTGCAAATTCCAGTTCTCTTTGCATCACAGGCACAGTCTTGTAGACAAGAGACCTACTTAATGTTTAGAGAGAAATCTCCCTTGAAGCTATATGAGTAATTAGTATGCTGTTAAATATTTATGCAAATTTCAAGGAAACACGTGCATGAGTACAGTGTGGACGTGCATCAGGAGAGTGTGGAGAGCAATGGAAGCCCTGAGCAAGCACAAGACTTGGCTGAGCCCACACAACCACCGCTTCAGTGGAATTTAGGAATCACTCACAGTCTATTTTAGTCAAATTAAAGGATTTCATAAAAAGAATATTCCTGACTCATGCCACAGGAGAAAAACCAAACCCAACAAGAGGCCACAGTAATTTCTTCACGAGCTAAAGAAAAACTCTCCACCCACTTAAACCAAGAGAGCAAAAACAGTAGATTAATTAATATTCACACATTCTTATTATTGTAGCTACACCAGGGCGTAAGAAAACAGACAAATTAGGGACACTTAATGAAATAAGCGATGACAAATGATACTTAATGGGAATTAAATTATCTCAGACAAAATCTGACTTTCCAAATCCCAACCCACTGTGGTGCAGCTGTCCTAATTATTTTGTGGTACTACCTTCCCCTGGCTGGCAGGACCCTTCTGTCCTCTCAGCTCCCCAAACCAACCCTCACTGCTTCTGGTCCAGTACAGCCTGGTGGGCTCTGCATTCATTCTCTCTGCCAGACAGCTGGCAAAGAAAAGTGTGTATGAGTACTTGAAACTTTCAGAGTTTCAAGAGAGCTATCCGAGTAAGAAAGTCCAGTGGAGGCCACTTGTCAAATGAAAAAGTTTTACTGATGCATGACTGCCTCAGTTTGTCTTTAATACATGATTTGGTAGAAGGGAACTAACCAAAGCCTTTCCCCAATCATAAATGAAGACTTCACTCGACATTTAAAATAACCAATATTTATTTATTATTTTAAATAATTAACAACTACTATTTTTTCTCAACTGAAACCTCTATTTGCTCTAGAAACTTCTTTAAGTATGCAAACATTTATCTTCAATGGATGAAACCATTCCACAGGCTTAACAGAACACAATTTAAAATTTCAAGTACTCTTAAAAACCTGTGTTTTCTAAAATCTCACTGTCTGCTTAGCTATAAGGAGAAAGCAGTCTCAATAGGAAAATGTGAAAAAAAATCTGCAAAGAAATGCACGTTGGAAAATGAAACAATGTGCAAATATTTGTGCAACACAGATATTCACACCCATGGTATACTGAAAATTAGGACAGCTGTTTTCACCACTGCTTTTCCAAACACAATCATCTCTCTTGAAAAAAGGCCCTGGCTCCTGCACTGCAAGCACATTGCCTCCTGGTCTAAATTCTCAAGCTCAGTGGGTTTAAAAATTAAATTCTTCCCATGCTGGCAGGGGAGATGTGTCTGTATTACAGCAGAGCCACTTTACCTCCCAGGCCGGCGCTGTCACTGCACATGCTGTTCCCCTGGGTTAGTACAATTCCTTGGCCTTGTATGAACTAGGGATGAAAACACTCTCAGTTTGTCACCCTGCAGCTCTTTCCATCTCTAGCTCTGCCACGTTGTCCTGGAGCACTGCACCACTGTGAGCAGAGATTGCCATTGCCAACACCTACTGCCTGCCACTGGGGAAAAAGGTAGCAAGTCTTGGTGGAAAGCAAAAGAAAAAGCATTTGGAGTTCTCCAGTCTCCCAGGAATCCTAATTGTATCACTAGCTGCTAAAATAAAGACCGGTCTTGCTGAGTATTTTTATGCCTCAAAATTAATTTACAGCACATCTGTCACAGCAGGATATACCATTTCCCTACAGAAAATCAGTATTTCTCTTGTGCAATTGGCTTTTCGATGGCACATTATATATAATGCATTCATGCACAAACAGTTCATTCTGCCCTGGTTATTTTCCCTGTCACAGTGTGAGTATTTTTAGCCCTCATGTGATCCTACAGTATTTTCCAGCTCTGCTTTAGTCATCCTGCTCTCACTGAATATTTCAAACTAAAAAAATCCAACAGCCTTCAGATCTAAGAATCTCTCACATTTTTAGCTTACATGTAAATAATTCATTTTATTAGGCTGTCTTATACCCATGTATTTTTGACACCCCACACCCATACACTAGGGAGTGCTCCATGGAGATTTGCTCTGACATACAGGGATACTTACATAAGACACTAAGCTAAAATCCTGACAACCTGATCACTATTTTCAATTTCCATCAGATGAAGCCTTTTCTGCTATTTCCCGCAGGGAGCATTAGAACTGGCACAAACAACACTGCCCTAATATTTTAATCCTGTACCACAGTTTTGACTCTGCATCTGTAGGCTGTTTACAGTAGAGAAGAGCGGAGGCTGTAGGAGATCGAAAGTCGGCTCAGGGCTGGCAGATGGCATTAGATCTAAAAGCAGCTGTGGTGCTGCTGCCAGAGAACCCACAGCAGTGGCCTGTGCTGCTCCTTGAAGGAGGAAAAGACCCTCACTTCCCCACCTGGGAGCTGCCTTCACCTGGTGAAACCTTGCTGCTCCTGCTGTTCTAGACGCAGGCTGTGGCACGGAACCAAACCCATCCACCCACGGCACCACCGTCAGCTCGGCCACAAATCGGCTCTGTCTCTGGAGGAAGGGACAAGGCAGCGCGAGGGTGGCACAGCAGATTAGGTGTAGGGACCTATTTATGCTTCCATTTCCGAGCTGCATTATCCTTGACCTGCGCTGACTCCCCAGTAGGATCACCCTTGGAATGGGAAGGGCTATGGCTGCTGGTCTGCTCACCTATTAACATAAAACCCAGCGCATTTTCAGACTTCTTGAGTTTTGGGCTGTTCTAGAAGTGTTTAATTTTCAAATTAAATAAAGACCACACTCTGCATTTATAGAGATACAGGTTAATATCCATTTACAGGTACAAGAAGCAACTACCTGATGCCAGGCATGCCGTCAAGGTTTAGAGTCTGATTAAAATATCAAGAATAATTTTAATTCATGCCAGTACCTTTCTGGATAAGTTTTCAGAGTAGCCTCTAAGGATCTGACCACTTGTTAACAAAAGGACATATATCTTAGTCTACCTCTGAAAATACATTATTAGAACAGTGTTCTAAAGCAGTTATTAATAGTCAACAATCATCTCCTAAATCACTCAAGCCCAAAACTCTGTCAAAGGGCAGTGGGAGAGTTACTCCATGGAGCAACAGGAATCACCTGAAATGCATATGAAACTGCTAGTAGCTAAAATAAGTTATTCCTTTAGAAATACATAAATCAATTTAGAAAAGGCATATTTTAAAGCCTGCCAAACTGCCAAATATGAATGAGAACCCATATATCTGCTTGCTCCTGACACCAAACAATAGATGCGTACATTTAGGTGTGTCCTGTTTAAAACTTTTGGATTATGCTGAAAGACCTTCTGGGTTCTTCATTTTTTCTCAATAGTGCTTCCTTTTGTTTTGTTAAAGAACTGACTAGGCAGTATTAAAACTCCAAAACTTCTTTAACTTAGAGCAAATCACACAAATTAATAATGGCACCAAGCTGTGTGGTGTGGTCACATGCTGGAGGGAAGGGGTGCCACCCAGAGGGACCCTGGCTGGCCTGAGAGGTGGGTCTGTGCAAACCTCATGAAGTTCACCATGGCCATGTGCAAGGTCCTGCATCTGGGTCAGGGCAATCCCAAGCACAAATACAGGTTGAGTAGAGAACAGATTGAGAGCAGCCCTGAGAAGGACTTGGGGTGTTGGTTGATGAGAAGCTCAGCATGATCCAGCAATGTGTACTTGCAGCCCAGAAGGCCAACAATATCCTGGGTTTTATATTTTGGTTCCTGTAGCAGCTGCAATGAGTACTCCTTCACTTTGAGCTAAGTGTGGAAGACAGAAGTACACAAGCACATCTTTCATGGTAATTTCCCAGCTGCCCAGAACTTGTTCCTGCATCATCCCAATTTACTCCCAAACAGCAGGAGATGAGGCAAACACAAGTTTGCAGATGCTCCTCCCAGAGCAGCAGTAAAAGCTCCCACTCCTTGCAGTGTGCAGGTTCTGTGATGGGGTGAGGCAAGGCACAGAGACACCATACCTCAGTGCCATGACAATGTGCTCACCCAGAATTCAGGAAACCCATGGAATGAGTGACACTTGACTGAATTAGTTCTGTTCTGAAATGCAAGCAGCAAGAGAAGTTGGGACTCTCACTTCACCCAGCATCATGTAAAGTCCATACCACACCATCCTCAGCTCAGAAATTAAACTAGTGTCCTGCCTGCTATACTTCTGGACAACATTTAAGTTAATAATGAAGAAGTTTTCCATGAAAAAGCTAACTCTCACAGCAACAGGATCTTCTCAAATCACACTACCTCAGTTGTACAATCCCATACAAAGGCTGGGGAGGCACAGGACATGCTCTTCATACAACCAACAACAAAACATGACATTACTGCATTATACTCCATATCAGCTGGCTGGTTCCACTCCAGTAGCTATTCAATTTCTGTAGGATTGTCACCTCCACAGCTTTAATTTGGATGACATATTTGTGACTTTGGGAAGAATAGATCATCTGTAAGAGGAATTAACGAGCACAGTAAAGTCTGTGTTTAATAAAAGTATCTTTTCCAATTTCAGAATTGAACAGCATCTTGACATTAGCACTTGGGTTTTCTGTTTCCAAAGGGAGTGCAAGACATCACATGGGAAATTGGAGCATGCCAGACCCCGAAACTCAAAAGTTCAGGCACAAGACAGTGCAAAACAAAGATGTAAACAAGCTTTAGAAGCCCAGAGTAGCACTGGCCTGCTATTAGGAGCCCCATTTCCTGGAAGCACTAATGAGCTGAAGGCAGCTGGCCAAGTATGCCCCACTTTGACGTCAAAAGTGATCAGAGCAGAACACTGAAATCTGGGTAGGATTGCAGAACACAAGGCAGCCTGAAAGTGAGGGTGCTTCTTGCTTCACACCTGCCCCTGCTTTTGTGAACACTGGTGCATATCCAAACCCATGAGAGGACAGGTCACAGATTTAAAATCAACTAAGTATTAATCCTTATTTGAGGAATGGGTTAGCATAAACCCAAGGCAAGCCAATAAAGGAATTAGGTGTGTGTGCATGTGTATTTCCATATGCACAAACCATGCAGTAACACTTTTTTAGTGACTATTTTTTTTCTTAAATGTTAGCTGCTCTCCTGTTCACTCAATTCTCAGTTAACAATAATGGCATCTGCTTAGTGACTAGCCATACCCACATTCAGAAGGGAAAAGTGAGAAAACTCATGGGTTGAGATAAAGACAGTTTAATAGGTAAACCAGAAGCCATGCAAACAATTAATTCACCACTTCCCACGGGCAGGCAGGAATTAACCCACCTCCAGGAAAGCCAGACTCCATCACCCATACTGGTGATTTGGCAAGACAAATGCTGTAACTCTGAACATCCCTCCCTACCCTTCTTACACTCCCAGCTTTTCTGGCTAAGCATGATGCCATGTGGTACAGATTATCTGTTCAGTCTATTGGGGTCAGCTGTCCTGGCTATGTCTCCTCCAAATTTCTTGGGCATCCCCAGCCTGCTTGTTGGCAAGGCAGTGTGAGAAACTGAAAAAGCCTGGACTCTGTGTAATCACTGATTAGCAATAATAAAAAATCCATGCCTTATCAACACTGTTTTAATTTTAAATTCAAAATTTAGCACCAATCTCCTCTGAAGCATTATTTCTATCCTAGCAAAACCCAATACAAGCACAAACTAAATAATTAGAAGACTGAGGTATCTTTGTAAAAGAGCAAAAGTTACAGGAGCAAAAGTTTTCAGTTAGGAGGACTAGCATACCCAAACAGTAAGCACCTATAAAAACAAAAATAATTTAATTTTTGTTCTTCTGGTCAGCCCTTAAGATTTGGAAACATTTTACTCACCATAAAAATTAAAAAACAAATCAGCCTGTGCAAACCTTTTCCTATAAAGGTGGAGGTGTGAAAGAGGAACACACCCCATTTAACGTTCTTGAATACACTTGCACATACCACACTCAGCAACAAGATGGTTCAAAGCCTTTGTCTCCACCACCAGACATTACCAGAGTCCATGCCATTCACATGGAGGGGGTTCAGTGGAGGAGACCCTACGCTCACTAGGGCTGGGCTAGGCACACAAGGAGTTAGCCTTCTGCTGTCTCAAGATGCTAAGCCTATGATAAGGTAAAAAGAATGGCATGAGTACCCAAGGAAAGAATTTTAAACTAGCATTTAAATAGAGTGGACCACAGTTTATAATTGCCTTCAGAGACAGAAATGGAATTCTTTAAGGTGCAAAATACCTGCAGTTGGAGAGTTAGCATGGTGAGACTTTTTGGGCAGGTTAAAGATCTGTTCACCAGGATCTGGTGGAGGAAGAGCATCTTGGCCTTGTCGAGCTTCCACAGGATCATACTCCTTCCCATCATAGTTAGCATCAAAGAACTTCTTAAACCACTGAATGAAATCTAAGTTGTCTTGGAAGCGCCCTTTGACCAGTTTTTCCACAGGAATTACCTAAAACATAGACATTAACATCCAATATTATGCCACTGCCATTTTTAAATATAAAAATTACAGATACACACTGATTTGAAAAAAAATTTACTAACTGCATCAACAAATAAACCTCTGCCATTGTTTTGTTCCTAAAAGAAAGGGTCAATTTGCAAGTGATCCTAAAAGATGAAAAAACCCAATGAGACCCAGCCTTTGAAGCAGTGATATAGTAGGTGTATGTAAACCTTTACAGCTTTTGTTCCACAGAGGTACTCCCTTACATCCCATGGGTACATCCCATGATGAATGACTCTGTTCTGGGAGTAACACTATATTCAGCCAACTAGGGATTTCTGGTTTTAATGGACATGGTACAGTTTGATGTACTACAAACAAACAACTCTTCAGAAACTCCAGACAGATGTTTCTTGCTCTCTGTCCTACTGTTTGAACTACAAAACCCAGCAGCTTTTCCAAGACATGCTAGAGTTCAAACCAATCTACATTTTGGCAACACATGGTCATCATATGAACCAACCCTGAGGTTTTAACCTTGTAATTTTTTTCTGTTCCACATATAGCTATACATAGAACAGTTTGTGGACATGCAGAAGTTGACTTAAAAGCCTTATAAAGTTCTAGTAAAACAAAGAAAAGGCTATGAGGATGTCTCCATATCAATATCTTGGAAATTTTTCACAGACATAGAACATCCAAAAATTGTCTTCAGCCAATATTACAGTACTCCAGACACTGTGGAAGACAGAGACCACAACTGCAGGAGAGCTGCCCTGCTCTGCTTAATTCATGCTGCTGATTAAACAGCCAAGTTAGGTGGACCTTAATGTCTCTTGAATGTTATGAGTTTTCAGCTGGAAAAGGGTTCTCATTTCTTCTTCAGGATTAAGCCAACTGTGCAAGCATTTTACAAATCTATGACGCTTCAGCATGGACTGGCATTGCATTTTGCATATCTTTTCAGGTTCTGGCGTTTGTACCTTAACTCTACATTAAAAAGGCATGATGAATTTTCTCTCTACAGAAAAATTGACAGTGCTCACTACATTAGTCCTCCCAATGTTTCACTAGCAAATCACACTGTAAACAGAAGTATCTATAACATTACATGAAACAATAACGGTTTTCCAGGGCTTCGTAGACCTCTTAAGGGACTCTCTGTTATGACTGTTTAAATTTCAGAATAAGACAACACTGAAAGCCAGGGCAGAACCCTAAAAGGGTAAACAGGTAGTGCATCAGTATAAAACTATAAGCATGACAACATAACCTCCATTATTCATTTTTATCAACACAGTCATTTGTATTGGCGAGTCTGTCAAACTCTCGCATTCAAGCATGAACCAAACACCTTAAGGCTGAACAAGCATTTTCTCAGCACCTTCCATTCTTAACTTTAGAAGATCACACGTGCTACACAATCTACTAAACCACTGGGTAAATTGTTGCAGCTTTTGAATTATTTAAATTCCTCAAATCCTGCTCTGGACAAAAAAACATGGAATACTTATAAGAACAGCATATTTTCAATTTGTTTTGTTGGAACACGAATTGTTGGTCACGAATAATTTTACTTATCAAAAAATTAAGATTCACTGATGACAAGGAATTTCCAACACATGGTGTTGTATCAAAGGGTCTCTGATATTAAGATATAATGAGTTAGATGGCACAACTCCTCAGCAGACATGTGGACTCAATTTTCAATTTGTACCTAAATGGAGCTAAACGCCAAACTTCTTCCTTTACGTCCAAATACCCTTTTCAGATGATGAAAGGTCAAGAACATCTTCATAGACTACTTGCAACTCCAGTTCTCCAACCAAAAGTTGAAAAAGTGCGTTTTTAAGTATTTTTGAAATTTTTTTCCCCTATTTATTAATTCACACAGTTTATGTAACTTTTGAAACAGGCAGCAATCAAAATACAAACACAGAATGCCTACCTTATCCACATTCATTCTTTTAAATGATGCCTGCAGAAGTTTGAAGTTGTGAATGTACTCATGCTCCAGCTTCGCTTGAAACTTTACTTTCTTCAAGCTAATGCACCCTGGGAACAACATGTCCATGAACTGGCAGTAAGCTGCTCCTATAACAAGAGAATGCATTGACGTTAATCCAGATGCACCTAGCTAAGACCAAATGGTGTTTAATGTCATTAGCAGAAAGCATGAGCAGAAAGCAACAGTGCTGAATAAGTCCCTGCTGTAATTCAGCCTAACACTATGCACCCAAGACCTGCTTATTTAATGTACATTGAGCAGTGATATGTTCAAGAGGTTCTTTCCCACTCAATCTGCACGATGCACTGTTGTGCAGCATCTGAGGAATCATCTCAACTAATGCAAAGTGAAATGGATGTTCTTGGAGTCCCTATACACAGCAGGACTGTGCATACAAAGAGAAGATAACAGTGAAAATGAAAATCTCTTAATAAGCTTCCTCAATCCCCACAGTTCCCTGAATTCCAACAAGCCAGGATCATCTTTCTTCTGGCCCTTGTACCCAAATGCCAATCAAATCCAATGCAATAATTTAAGATTATATCAAACAATGATTAAAAAAAAAATTAATTGCAAGGCTCCAGCTTGTTAAAACACTCTAGTCAGTTCCCACCTCTCTGCAATGAACATCCTTACTGATTTTCATTTCCTGAGAAAAGCATTTAAATAAGCCGACTTTAGCATAGTCCATGCATAGCTTTCCAAGCTGGGCTAACAGCTTTAGTTCTCACTCAAAACAGTCAGGTTCCTAAGTTCAACTTTGAGAGCTCTCTGAACTTACGCAGACGGTAGGGGTGTGCATGTATAACTAATCCAGAACAAAGAAGGAAGTATATGGAAAAATTTCTAACCAACATCCTGAGGATAGCTAATAGAGACAACATCTCTTGTATGCTGGGAGCTTCCTCTTACATCATCATGCCACTGTCATTTGCAAAGCCTTTACTGTTAACATAACTCAAGTGTTTAGAAATCAAGATAAAAATGTTTGAAGAAATCAGAGGAAAAGCAATTTTCTTTCTTCTTCAGAAGATTTTTCTACAAAATACTTCATACTCGGCAAAGATTCAATGACATCCCCAGAGGACTGTAGAGGGTGCATCCCCTGTGCTTGACCATCAGGGCAGGGAAGTGATTGCCCCATTACTCCTGACAAGTTCAATTTCACTTCCACAAAAAAGACTTGTGCCTTTAGTGCACATCAGTTTTGACAAAGAAGTGTCCAGATCTCACCTAACACTTCAGCCTGCTATCAACAAAGATTTTTTATCACAAATATTTCTGAGTGTTCACAGAGAAACCAAAGTAACAAAGCAGACACCTGGCTTGCCCAGTTTTACAGAAGAGTCAACAATAACTTGAACTTAAAGTCATTTTTCTCCATGGGTATGCGCATGTTTTGACAGGACCAAGTTTATGCAGGAGATGGTTCTCATTCTCTGTATCCAGTCAGCCATCACACAAAGGGTTACCGAGATCACTTCCCAAACAGAAGAGTTTAAGAGAAGCATCCAAAAATGTTCTCTGAAATACCAACACAAATTTTGCTACAGGACTTAGCAAGATCCAGCTTTAGTGCTGAAAACCACTGCCATTTGAAAAAAGAATCTGTTCACGTTGCCTAGCTTTGTGGGGAAAATGGTTATTAAAAACCCCTCATTTTCCAAGGACACCTTGTGCTTAGCTTTGCAATGGTCTTGATAGGAATCAAAGTAAAATATTCCCTAAAGCGAAAGGCGCCTTCTGGCAAGTTACAAGCGTCAGATGACAAATTTGCATCTTCTTATAAGAAAACTTTATAAACAAAATTATTTATTCAAAACTCATCCTTAGCAAGAGAACTTGTAAATACATGGCAAAGCAAAAAATACATTACAATTAAAAGCATAGATATACAGATAATGCATAGCTTGAGTACACTTACTATTGGTCCATTTAATGCAAAAAGATTATTATGCAATCATTTAATATTATAAATTGAATTTGTTCCTAACTCTGTCCTTTCATCCTCCCCATACCCCAATTATAAGCTTTACTCTGATATCTAAGTAATTGCCTGGAGGCCCTAAAAATGCACTGCACAACCTTTCATCTAGATCCTTTCAGAAAACTAGAAGCCCAAAGTGTTCACATGAGATTTTTCTCCTTCTGCTGGTAATGCAAATTCCTTCTGCATGCCTTTAGATAGTCTCTCTCTAGTTAGGGTATTTCCTTGTGTTTTCTCTGCTGGCAGTTGTTTCTGTGCCTTTGCCAGCCAGGAGGTGGTCCTGGGTCTGCACAACACTCGAGGGCAGGAAACACTGGACTGCATCCACATGGCAGCACAGACCTGTTCTCTGACACAACACTGGAGCGGCTGCTGGGCCGTCTCCCCAGCAGGAGGATTTTATTGCACTGGCAAATACAGTTCATTAAAATCCTCCTTCCTGAAGTACAGAGGCAACCAGCAAACATGGATTGAACTAAACACTGAACTACAAAGAGAGGAAATTCCTCCCGACTCCAAAAAGCCAGAGACTTGCCTACCACACCAACAGGAGAAAGTAAAAATATCACTACAGTCACCTGGGACTACCTGATTTTGGACATTGAGGTTATGCATGTATTTAATAATACATTTAATATTATATGGGTGTTTATTTATAATTTAAAGTTTTACCCCCTAAAGCTTGTAGCTGTCAGATTACATTTAAATGGGAAACAGCAGCACAGCAGAATGGGGACACCACTGTCTACACTGCCCACGGCTGAGATTTCCTGGAGGCAGCAGAAAGGGGAGCCCTACTTAAGTGATGTGAGACTGCAATGCCTTTATCTTACAGCCACAGCATATCCATGTGGTCCTCTGCATATGGAACAGCACTTTAGGCCTATCCAATGTACTACACAACTTCATCTTCCAATGCAGGTGCATGAGAAAGGAATCTTTTTAATGGAATACAAAGCGAACAACAGTAGAGATAATGACATTAGGGCTTGTGACATACCTCTTGCATAATTTACACAAACAAAAGAATTTTTATGCTACTGAATTTTATTCAGTATTAAAAAACTTCCCTACGTTTTCTGGAAAAAAAACCAAAACCAAAACAAAACATCCCCCCACACCCCCAAAAAAACAACCAAAAAAAACCACTCAAACCTAAATCTTATCAAATGTGTATAATGAAGCTGAAAACACACTACCAGAGTAGCTCTCACAATAAATCTCCCTCTGACTGAAAAACTTTTATATGCATAAGCATGCACATACACACACACAAAAAGAAATAATTTGACATCTACTCAAAAGATGAAAAGTACAGCTGGTGGCACTGCAGAAGAGGGATCAATGTTAAAAACCTCAAATCCTTTATTAGCTAACAAGCAATTTAGAATCACTGGCTAAAAATCCTTTTGTGTTTTGATCTAGAATATTGATGCAGCCATTAGTTACAGAAGATATTCACGGGCCAGACTCCGAAAGGAGCCTGCAGACGGTGCTGAAATCACCCGCAGCAGTTGCTATTTTTAGCCCCATTAGTGAGCAGAAAGAGCCCAGCAGCATCAGGGCTTTGCAGGTGTTTCCTGGGCATCCCAGGCTCGGGGCACAGCAGGCAGCAAGTGGAGGGAGGGCACTGCATCCACCAGGCTGGGCAAGCAGCTGCCAGAGGAGGGGAAGGGATGCTGGGGCAGGATTCAGACACAAGAGAACAAACACAGGATTGAAAAGGTGGCTATTAAAAGCTATTAAAATGCAAGAATTTTGCCACATGCAGTGGTAAAGCTGAAAATTAATACCAAATTTATAAAAACTGAGTATCTTACAGCATTTTCAGTGTTGAGACAATCTTTCACTAGTCCCTTGAAGTAAGCAATGCTGAACTAAGTTTAGTTATTGTCCTGTATGTCTTCTTCCCTGCTTCTGTGTTTCTTTCACCAGACTCCCCATGCTGACCTAGCTTGCTCTGAAGCATATGCACTCTGCATCATTAGAGATTTTCAGTTTTTCTCCTCTCCTTCACCATCTGGAGGCTGATGAACCCACAAATGCAAAGAAGTATTTTCTTGATTATCAAAAACACTTCCTCTCCTGACTATTTAAATCAAAAGGAAACTAAAGGAGGTAACAATGAAGACAAGAGAATCCTGTTTGCAACCAGTTTTTACCACTCAGTGAACTTTCTGGATTTCAGATTAGAGATCTGAAACCAAGATTAGATGCTTGGTTTTCTTTAGCACTGACGTTTATATATTTATAAATTAAAAGGAAAACTTTATTTTCAAACTAACTGCTTTTAATATACTATAGTCAGAACTTATCATGCTAATAAAATATTTAGTAGAAACACTACACATATAAGCAGGTACTGCCAATTTGTGCATGCCCTACACAAATTAGGTCAATCCTTCACATCTAATGTCAAAAGACAGTCCCTCACTGCTCCTCCCTGAATCCCTGCAGTGTGTGGGAGTGAGACCCCAGAAAACCATTTAAAACCACACCAGCCACCATGGAAAACAAAGGGCCCGTGAAAAGACAGGGCCTTGCTGGGGCAGGGGTGGGACTGATTTCTTTTAATTGTGATACCCAAACCACAGCAAACAGAGCTAAGTTCTGCCCTAGAAATTTGGTATACGTGTTTAATATTAGCTTTGTTCTAAAACTGCATAGAAATCAAGTTTAAACTTTTCAACCAGGCCTCAGTTTGATGTTCATACACTCAGTTTTTGAAAAATTCCATTTGGGAAAAAGGCTGACTGTGCCTTTTTCTGTAACAAAATTAGTTTGCTTACTTTAATGAAATATTTAGATAATACAAAAACACAGATCCAGTCATGTTAGATACAAACTCCTTCAAATTATTCATTCCCTCCAAAGCTGCAGCCACCTGATCATGCATTTGGAAAATACAGGATGATTTGTGTATGAATTAGTCATCAGTAATTCAGTTCACTGTGGTTGCTTACACAGATGGAAAGCTGCACACACCCCATATTTCTGTTGCTGGGATGACAGCAACAATGCAAAAAAAGCAGTGACTTGCAAGGAGCTCGTGTGACTTAGTAGTTTTGATATGAAAGGGAGAGAAAAATCCACAAATGCCAGCAATCATTGTTTACAGTACAGCAGCACCTAGGGCTGGTCTTTTACCTTAGGCTTTCTAGAATTGCTTCCTCAGCAGTGATGTTTAGGTAAGCACACAGCAGTAGGTTTTCAATTTGGATATCAGAGTATAGCTATTTCATTCAGATTTAAAATATGGGTGGTTCTGTTATGGCATTCAAAGTTTTTTTAAAAAACTGGACAATGAAGCTGATGAAGGGGCTGGAGCATGACTCTTATGAGGAGCAGCTGTTGGAGCTGCTTGGGGTTATTTAGCCTGGAGAAAATGAGATTTGTAGGGGAACCTTCTCACTGTCTACAGCTACCTGAAAGGAGGCTGTAGCCAGGTGGGGGTCAGTCTCTTCTCCCAAGCAAAAACCAACAGACAAAAGGAAACAGCCTCAAGTTGTGCCAGGGGAGGTTTAGATTGGGTGTTAGAAAAAAATTCTTCCCAGACAGGGTTGCCAAGCATTGGAACAGGCTGCCCAGGGAAGTGGTGAACTCACCATCCCTTGAAAGTATTTAAAAGTCATGTAGATGTGGCTCTTAGTGACACAGTTTAGTGGTGGACTTGGCAGTTGGGCTCCATGATCTCTACAGTTTTTTCAACATAAATCATTCTATGATTCCATGTCTGTGAGCATAATGTTGTGTTACATACAGCCACACGTATGTAACATGTGGCTGTATGCTCAAGAAAGAGAAACACTTTATCTTGAGCGCTCCACTGGCAAGACCACAGTCTTCAAATTCCTATTTGCATTTCCAGCAGCACCTAGTATGTAGGTCAACATAATTTTATTTCTCCAGTCAACACACCCTCCCCTCCTCACCCCCACCATGATTTAAGAAGTTTCAGCCCATTTCCCATTCAGTGAAAGTTCAAGAACACATCCATCTACCACCTACTTAGTTGTAGAGAAGCAAACTTTTATAGGGCTGTGCATCAGCGAAGCCCTCTAGCCTAGCTTCTCTGTTCCCAGCAACAGTCCCGAGAGGGCTCTTAAAAAGCCCTAAAAGTGATCAGATTAGAGCAGAGCCCTGCACTCCTGCTCACAGGAGCATGAGCACAGCTGCCTCAAAGAGGGCAGGGTGAGTGCCTGCATACAGATGGGAGCTCGAAAAAGCAGTGCTGCCACTACAGGGAGCAGCCTAAAAGAACTATGTACCTCCTTCCTACCAGCCTTGCCAACAGCCTCTGAGATAATGTGCACCTAAATAACACCTTCTTCCAAATGTCCTGTTCCACACAGGCAGGGCATGCATGGGACGTAATCCAGAATATCCACTGATCATTTTAAATAATGGATATTGGAGGGAGGTTTCCTCTGTGTTAATTTGTATTCTCTTTTTCTTGAATATGTAAATCATTAAGTTGCTCATCAATTATTCACAGCAGAGTTTTAACACTTAAATTTTTGGCAATTTTTTTTTGGAATTCATTAATTTTTAAACAGGAAACAGAACAATTTCAGTAGACACAGTTCCCATTTAACTTAAAATAGCTGCGTAACTCATCATGCCTAAAAAAAGTACCACACAAAACCTAACAAGCTCTTTAAACCAGAGGGAAATCAAGCAACTCACTGCAATTGAGTGCTGTGAGTAATTAAATAATGATTTTTAAAAAGTAAAAACCTTGTTCAAGTTCTATTCCTCCTGAATTCTTAATGAATGACATTTAAAAAAATACATTATTGGCTGGGAATCTCATGATACTGCTCTGCAAGCTTCCTCAAAAAGCTTTGGAAAGGATTTAAATCCAATCATTAACATTCATTGTATCCCTCTAATCCTAAATATCATATGGAAGACATTAGAGAGTCATTGACACTGGGTGTGCTCTGTGTTGCATGACCTCAGGACAACATGCCAATTCCTTGAAACATGCCTCGGTTACGGAGTGCAAATGGGATCAAGCCATGTTTTAATCATGTTCCCAAGTTGGGCTAGAGACCCAACCCCAAGGCTGCCAACTGGGGAAAAACCAAAACCACCAACGTGGAAACACGCTTTGGCTTCTCAGGCACACTGGGCTGTAGTGGAATGCTGGCACCAAATGCTCCAACAGGGTCCTATAGTGCAGATTTTAGTAATAAGCATGTAGGCAGCTGTAGGCTAATACAGGCATTGAGCAAAATACACTTTCTGAGACATGCGAACACAAATCCTATGCAGCTAACTCCCAGGATAAACCGTGTTTGTGTCTATATTTACACAACTGACATTCAAAAAAACCAGCCCTGCTCACCATTTCTCTGTCTGGCCAATACCCTTCTTCCCCAGCCCCCTCAAGCCTCCTCTGGTGTGGTGGAGAGGAGAGGAGCACTGCTCCAGAGGCAGTGTGCTTGGCACGCCGCTCCCTGCTGCTGCCCAGGGTGCTGAGGCTGAGGGGGCTGGAGACACGATGGCTGCCCTGCCAACAGGCACTGCCCTGCCAAGGGGCTGCTGTGCAGCACTCAGTCCCTGGAAACAGAACACCATGGACACTCTCCACAAGCCAGGAACCATCCTCCTCCCTTGCACAGCACCACTCACAAGGGACAAGAGCCCACAGAGGCTGCGGTGAAGTCTTCCGTGAAGCTTTCCTCCAAATCCCGAGCCAGAGAGGTGACACAAAGTCAAACAAAGAATGACATCTGCCCTACTGCCACACTGCCTGCTCTCCTCCAACACCAGGGCAGCAGAGTGCCAACAAAATGTAAATAAATAAAGGGACTACATATTTCCACAGCAGGAACACCAACAGAGATATGGTACAGAAGTCACCACATGAGAAACTCCCTCTGGCAACACCCAGGGCATCTGTAGAGAAAGCATCACAGTCTAAAATTCGAAAATGCCAAACCACATACTTTCTTTATAATACAGCTATTTAATAAAAGCAAGGCAAAAAACAACCCTGCATTCAATCCTTGATCCTTGCATACAAATCCTCAAAGACAGAAGGTCTGTATGCAGTGGGGGCCAGCCGACTTGCAAGTTTATAATTCTACTGAGAATTTTCAAATGCACAGAGTGGGGAGAGTCTGTATCTCCTTAATCTCATAGGATCACAGAAGTATAGCTAAGTCAAAAATTATACCTTGCTCCAGGCCATATTTTCCTTTCTACCCATTCACCATTTCCTTGACATTATATAGCTTGTAGACATTGTGTTGTTTCTTTTTAATTCATATGCAAGCCTTCTATAGTCTCCTGCATGGCTCTTGTTTAGAATATGTTCTTGTGTAACACTCTAACAGTCATGAAAAGCCCTGCAACACATACACTTGGTATTCCTTAGAGATGAAAAAACAGCCTTAGTAAAGAAAATTCAGTTATAAGCTGCTTAGTCAGAATTCTTTCTAAGAAGCCACTGTGTATTCCTTTAAAAAATAGCATGACTCCTAAGAAACAACTGATGTCATACTTCATACGAAACTCCTCTTCCCCAAACCTATGGGTTTTGCACACGGGATTCTATGACATTACATCCTCTCAATTGTTCTCTATTATATTTCACTAATGTATCAAATTAAATGCTCTCTCTAAAGGGAATGCCAACCTAAAGGGAATGCATTATGCCTTCTATTAAAACCGTGGTTTATAAATTTCATGTTCAGGTAAAAAAACTTCTCAGGAAGTCAAACCCAGAGTCCAAAAACTGACAATATGACATGTGTCTAAAGCAAAAAGAATTGTATTGAGATCCTTGGAGACATCTTCCCTGTTTAGTTGTCAAAACTAAATGACCAGAGGAGCTGCAGACTGAATTAAGACTCTCCAGGGCTGCACCCATCCATAACCTGGCTTTCTTGGCACATCACTACTACAGCAGGCATTCAGAAAGCTCAGGGGACACTGCACTTTGCTTGGCCTACTTAGCAGAGACAAAAAAACACATCTAAGACTCCCAAAGAATACAAATACTTTATGACTAAGCCATGCTCTTCCTTTGCTGCTCCTCATCCTAGCAGCTCTGTTCCTCTAAGTGGAAATTGAGAAACAGGCTGGTATTGCTACAGTATGTGTATTATCAAAGCTACTTCTCCACAGCAATGAGGAAAAGGAGGTCTGATTGCTTTTTCTGTCATTGTAACTACAGTCACATTAAGCTTCAGATATGTTCTGAATAAAGCCTTTAGTAAAGGCAGAATGTCACATTACTCCTTCTTGCTTAAGCTCCAAATGTCAAAAAATATTGCTAGGTTGTCTGCAAAACGTGGGCACCCGTGAGGTCTCACAGCCAGGTGCTGAACAGAAGCATATGCCATATCTAGGTTGCTCCTACCTCCTAAAAGTGACTCCTTCAAGCTTTTAATTCAGATATAACATCCTCCCCACTTTCCCTCTCCCACTTTTTTGGCCCTGCATTTAGCTTTTTCTGCCATTTTGATTGCTCTTTACTAACAAAAATGAACAAGAACTGAATAGTCATAAAACAGCATGACTAATCTTAATGATTTTTTTCTAAAAAAGAAGAAAATGCCCATACAATTTTACAGTAGGTTATAAAAATCCAGTTACAGCAGCTCTGCAGATCCTGTTAATGCTGTGAAATGCTTCATCGCTGTAAAGAGTTTCCCACATATTCCTTCCCTTTGAAGTCCTGGAGAAATGCTCATATTTTATGGCAACGAGCATTAATCTGGCTGAAAGCTGCCAATGGTTCAAGGGATGTCAGCCAAAGAATGCCAGAATGAATGAGCTAGATTGGCCATTCTCAAACTGCAGGCCATACCATGCTTGCTTGCTGGGCTCTGCCTGCAGTTGGCTCATCATTTGTGCTATTGTTCCCTTAGTTTTTCGCTTGAAATCTACACTAGAAATAGGCTAAATAAAATAGATGTACATTAAATAAATTGCTTTGAGTTTGCACAGTAAACCATATTAAATGCAGAAAGACTCCCAAACCTGCTTGTCCATCTGTCTTCAATCCCTACACATGGATGCCTTGCACATGAGGAATGGATGTATTAAGAGTAAGATTACTGTGCTCTAGTGTCTGCAATAATCTATCACTGCTTAGATTCATCAGTTCAGAGAGTAAAGTCCTCCCCAACACAGCAAGTACTGCACTAGAATGCTTCTTTAGGTAAGGAACTACTAAAGCCCCTTCTGGATTGTAAAGTGCATGAATGTAAAAAAAGGAATGTGTAAGCATCAAGTTCGACTACCAAACCAAATGGTGAAACGCAGATTAACAGCTTTCACCCCTAAAGACAAGCATGTAGAAGCATTAGCTAACAGTAACAACCAATACAATCCAGGAAATTTTAAAGGAAGAAAAGATTTTATTTCATACAGAATGGAGTAAGAGCTGTAATGAGACGACCCTTTTTCAGTTCTCCCCTTGAGGCGTGTCCCAAAATCCTCACTGTAGTTCACAGAAAAAGTTGCATAAGAAGCTGTGTAATGAAATGGGGCAGTGGATTTGTGACAGTTCCCAGGCTTTTCCCCTCCTTGCCCCACCCAGCTGAAGTCTCTCTATCTGATCTTCTTACATAACTTTAACTCATTTTATTCTGCTTAGTCAATATTTTCTTAGACCATTTCTCCCCTATTTCCAGAAAGGGTTTGGGTGAAGTTTTTTATGTCTTAGTTGGTTTTTTTGATTGGGTGGGTTTTTTGTGTAAGCCCACACACATTTTACTTGATTGAGAACTCACTTCAAAAGCTTTCTTTCAACTATTTATGAGCATTTAAATAGCTACACAGGAACAAGTCAATAACTTGTCTACTATGCTTCCCGTTTCAAACAATAGCAAACTTTGGGTATTTTGGGATGCAAACGACCATTTTCTTCTATGTTTCTATTTCCTTCAGTGCATGCAGGCATCTATCTGTGTGTATCTATCTATAGCTACTCCCTGTGTGAATTCTGTCTTTATATATACCAAAATAAAATACTTAGGCTAACTTCCTGACATGTAAATATAACAACAGCTAGAGATAACACTTCAAGTTTAATAACAGTTAAAAAAAATATTTCCCATGGTCTATGTCTTTAGTTGTTCAGTTTATATCAGTTACTTACATTGACTTCATCCTGCACTTTTTCAGCCTCATTTTTATGGTCATTGTGCAAGGCTGCAAATATGGAACTCTACTTCTGCAGCTGAAAATAGTTTTTTTAAATTTTGAAGAATAGGCTATGAGATTATCAACCTCGAAGGATTACTTGTATCTTTCAGGGAACATCTCTGAGACAGAAAATTTATCCAGAATGGTAGGTAAAAACAAGTATTTGAATATAAGACCCCATTTATTCATTTTGTCTAGACCAAGAAATAGCTGACATCTGGTCACATGGTTCCTCTTCCATGTGCTTTGAGCACTGTTGTCATAAGATAAGATAGTATCTTCCTAAGATATTCCCAGCATGTTAGCTGTCTGCAAGTAGCAATCTAAGTTAGATCTCCTCCTCTAGAAACAAACTCCTCCTCCACCAAACATCTTCCAATTTAAAAATCACAGTCAGAAATCAGAAAGAAATCATTCCCCAGGGGCATGTATATTCACAGTGAAACATCAGCCTTTTTCTGTCATTTCTCACCACCATCTAGTTATAGACCCTAATGTTTAACACCTATCTTTTTGCAACTCTGATTAACCAAAATGTCTGAAGTATTCAAACTATTATCCTTTTTTCAGAGCTCATTGCCAAATAAACTTACAACAATAATGCAGATTTAAAGATAAACAGGCAGATTTTGACTGTTGAGTTCTAAAGCCCTCACAGCAGCTAAAGGCTCATTTCCTCAAATCCATGTTTTTTCTTCAGTCACACTTGAGCTTTTTTCCTGCAAACATCAGCAAGGATCTGAGAAACCTCACCAGGAAGGAAAAGGAGCTGGAGAACTTTGTTCATCTGGGGTGCCAGTTCTCTGTTTGTCTCTTTCTCAGCTATGTCCACTCTCCATTTGAAAAGATACCACCCCAGTGGCTTTAAAACACTGAAACTTATCACTGTATTCTTTGCTTGCTTAGCCAACTTTTTTATTACTTCTATGCATCTCCTGCAACATTTGTCCCATTCACTTCTGCCTTTGTTATGCTTTCCCAAGGTACCTTATCTTCCCATGATTAACACAAACACAAAAATGCTTCCTGTGCACATAAATCAGCCTCTTTTTTCAGAGTAACTGGTTTATGTCAAAGTTAAAAGTTATCTATTTTCAACAAATCAGCCTTTTAAAGTGGTTTTAAAATAAACTTTTGTAGAGCACACTGTGCTTTCTTACCTGAACAGAGTTGTTCAACTTTTGTGTAGTTTAAAGCTAATATATCATTAACCCATGCAATGATGTCATGTCTGCTCATAGTCTCCTGGGTTATAGAGGTAGAGTACACGTTGACCGCCATTCCCCAACTAGGAAAAAAAAAGAGAGACAAAATTTTTTTTTGACATTTTGGTAATTGTTTTCTGAATACAATGAATATACATTTCCTGTTCAAAACAGGGAAAGAAAACTCAAAACTCTCTCATATTTATTGAGAAAGGAGGCATAGTTTTTATTCTTTGATGATATGTAACCTCCTCAATGTCCTCTTGGACTCTATGAACATATTCCTCTGGCTGTCACTGTGAACTTAAAGAACATACAAACCTGTGATACTCTGCTTCATGTCAATAAGGTAGGAAAAAACCCAACCTGAATCAGACCTAAAGATACACAGACAGGATCAGAGACCCGAGATTTTGTCACATTGTGCTGCACCAATACAGTAATCTGACATCTGTCAGTTTTCTGCCACTGCACGATGATCAGGCTCCCTAAACCAACATTTAATTTTAGATAACTTCTAAATGATGAAGTAGCCGTTCTACTTACTGAAATACTGGTTTCTTACTGGGACAGAGCCCTTTTGGATCATTAATTCAGTTCCTAACAGTCACAAAGTGAATATGTTATAAGTGTGCCAATGTCTATCCTGAAAGCAACTGAGATTTGCACCCCCAACTGTCTGGTCAGAAAGCTGCCATCGAGCCCGATTCTTCTCAAACATTAGGAACATTTCCTCTCAGCTTAAACCCATTTGTTCTTCTGCCAACATTATTCTCCAGCCCTAATGGCTTTTTCTTCCCCAGAGCGATTTCCTAATGCTTTAGAGACAGCATTCAGTGTCTGTCCCAATATCCAGGTAAGTCTAGATTAAACAAATCAATGTGAGTCTCCTATATCAGGTCAGATACTCACTCACTGGTCATGCCAGCAGTCCTCCTTGAACAGACAGTTTCAAACAGTGTTCAGATAAGGTTTCACTGAGACCTTGGCAAATGGCACTCTGTGCTTGAAGTTTTTACAGCTGCATCACCTTAGGTAGATGTTCGTTCCTGGAAGCTGGCAATTCATAGTAGCTTTTATCATGTTCCCAGGTACACAGAGCAGAACCACATACTACTGAACTTTGCTCCCTGTTATCCTACCCTAGTCACATCTTTCTGCTGCAAGACATTGCAAAGAGAAAAGATGAGCACACTCAAGCTTATCTCATCAGTAGTTTCAAAGAGCAGAATCAAGTTCATGGAGAGAGTAAGTAATGTTCCCATGAGTAATGGACTTCAGAAAGTCCACTAGAGGCAATCTGAGTATGAGGTGTCTCAGAAATGACCAAAGAGTCAAAGTTGAATGATTATTCTTGGTTTGCTGGGGAGTGCACACCTTTGTCTCTAGTGGCACCCTGGAGCTAACACTTATCTGTCTAGCTTTGGTGCCAGTCCTGCCATCTCAGCTTTGGACCTCAACTTTCTCAAGTCAATGCAAAAGAGCAGGATCTCCTCTGTAGGATCTGAGGTCTGCATGAACTATTTCCATTGAGAATTTGCAGTGATGTAACCCTTTGAAGCCTGACAGACAATTCTGCAGGGAACACAAAAACTGCAGATTAACTCCACCCAAAGTTACTAACTAGGTGTGCTAACTAGGTGGGGCAACCTAGGTAAAATGTATGGGAAAAACCTACCAGCACAAAACTGAATTTGGTAACATGTAAGTGTGTAAGTACATAACACAGAGAATAAATTTAAACACAAGATTACAAAGTTTGTAATACAGGTCGCTTTCTAGGAAACAAATCTCACAAACAGAAGGTTGTTCAAGTCATTCCCATCTACTGACATTAAGATGCAAGACAAAACCCTCAAATCTGCTTTATGAGGAATTAAAGAAAAAAGAGAGAGAGAAAGAGAGATAGAAAACAGGGTCAAAAAATTCATGCTCCAATAGTCAGGGAACCACTGGCAGAACTTCATCTGGGACCAGGCTGCCTCCCTGCCCGCTCCTGTACAGGCAGCTCTGGAGCATGGAAGGAATCAGCCTGTGCTCAGCCTGCTCCGTTCTTCCCGCGGGCTCGCATGCAGCACAGCCAGCTGTGTGAACACAGCCCTGTATTCACTGCAAGAGTTAGCAAAGGTCGCTTTCTTGGCATGCACTAAGTGCTTGGATTGAATCAAGTGCTAGGAACAAAGTTTTAGAAACAGGGAGTGCCCTCTTACTCTTAAAACTACACCACAGTGTCTAACCATGAAAGCTCAGCTTCAACATCAGGATGGAAGGCACTGAGCAGGCAAACAACCCCTTTGATACCAATGGCATCTGAAGTTTGAAACACATGGGTTTTATTTTATTTTTTGTATATATTTATAATTTCTAGGTTTATTGTTGTCATTATTATTATTTAATAATAATAATTTTAGTAATTTGTTTATAATATATTTAATGGTTATACTTTATTTTTATAATTTTACTATATTATATTGATATTGTTATTTATATTATTTTTATATAGATAAAAAACTAACAAAAAGATACTACCATTGTCACTATTAAACTAACATGCTAAATATTGTATGTAAGATCAGTTGAAAAAACAGCTTAATAATTAATTTAATATTCACCTTGAATTAGGAATAGTGAGCTTAACAATAGACCAACAGTTCAATACAATTCTACAGCAACTAAAGATATTTAGATGAGAACATCTGAAACAAAGCAACTCTGATCTGTAATTGCCACTATTTCAGGAACATGTTATTTGGCCTCTGAGGCCAGGCAGTGCTCAGAAAAACCATCAGCTACCAGTAGTGAAAAGGGAAAGTTCACTTTGTTAAAAAGATCAAGAAAATACACACACACACAGAGGAAGCAGAACTTCCTTCATCACCTTTTTCCACAAAGAACTGCAGAGAGAAATACTCATCCTTCTGCAAGCCACAGGGGAGCAAACAACTTCCTCTGCTGCATTGCATGGGGTGGGGAATTCTACTGCAGGAAACTGTGAGTAAATGAATAACCTTGAGTTTTACAATGCTACCCTGAAGGATACCTGCAATACAACTTATGCTGCATCTGCAAATGAATTATTATGGTCTAAGGGTCAAACAAAAGTTCAGACTATTTATTAGAGACAAGTTCAAGCTATTAGAGACAATAGCTTCAGATTTGTACACAAGTATGCACAACGGTGTGTGAGTACAATTGTAAGCAAAGGCAAAATGAATCAGAATTTCTGTTAAAAAACTCAATAACATGCTTCTGCCATTCATTCCTAAGCGTTTTGTTGACATATATGTGAATATTGCACGGCTGCTTCTCTTGAAAGAGTTCACCCTGTCTTTGCATCTCTTGTTCCCCCCCCCCTCCTACTGGTTACATTCTAAATACACCCAGCTGGGAAAAGTTTCCTTTACAGTAAGCAAGTTCTACTTTGGTGTTTAGAGACACACATATCCTGTTTGCCACACAGAGTGACCTTAAACAAAATAAATAAGGAAAAAAAGAGAAAAAAAAGAACAAGCAGGTGTAGATAGTGCAGCTACCATGCTCAGCAACAGCCAAGAACTTCTGTGCTCAACATCTACAGCTGGGCTGCGGTTTTCTGCAGGACTGAGTTCCCAAAGTGCTGAAGTACTTTGAAAAATGTGGTCCATCTTCAAAACACATTAATAAACATGTGTAAGGTGATGCAAGAGAACAGCTGGACAGGTGGAGACACACAGGCCATACTCTGAACAGCCAAGCAGCCAACAACTTGTTTTTATGTTGTAATGCACTACTTCTTTCCAGTAACATTATTTACATTTTCAACTTGTTAGGCTTTCACTTGTTTACACTGAAGGCTCTGAATCATAAGATTGCAATGAGGCTTACACAAGCCTGAAAACCACTATCCACCTGGTATCTTCAGAATTCCATGGAGGTGCCTGGTGATTCTATAGTACCGAAAGCAGACTGAAGATAGCACATCATACCTCCCACTTAAGAGGGCACAGAGGGACATTAAAAACCTCTGGCTGTTCCAGAACCTCCTAATCAAAAAACACTCCCTTGTTTTACTTCAAGCCTGAGGAGAGTCTTCACATAGTAGTCTAGGCCATTTCAGAAAAACATTCTACACATGCACAACTACACACCACAGACATGAATTCAGAGGATTAGACAGGTGCTGAAAATCATGTACATGCTTAAGCAGTTTGCCCAATTAGATATATACTGGCTCAGCATGCCTGATGGTAAACGTTATACCCAAAAGTCTATTAATTTTTTAAGGCGTTATATGCAGCATTGAACATTGAGATACTGGGTATTTTCCACTGCTCTTGCTACAGATGACTGCAGCTGTTACAAGGTACTATCCAGCTGTTCTTAAGAACAGTTTTGCAAAAAGCACATTTACTTTATTTTTCCAGGGATAAACTAACAGTTGTTGACAGCAGAAGCTGTATCACAACAAACCAGTACTAATGACAAGACTGGAAGGATTACAGCAATGAATCTATTTGTAGTGTAAAAACCCACCACACTTGCCATCACCTCTGAACCTGCAAGGCCCTCACATTTTCACAGAACAGGCAAGGCTGGAGGGGACCACTGCAGCTCATGTAGCCCAACCTCCCTGCTCAAGCAGGGCCACCTAGGGCACATTACTCAGCATTGTGTCCAGATGGCTTTTGATTATCTCCAGAGGTACAACTTCTCTGGGGAACCTGTTCTAGTGCTCAGTCACCCTTACAGTAAAGAATTTCTTCCTTATTCTATTTCTTTCTTATTTCACCTTTCAGATGAAACCTCCTGTGTTCCAGTTTCTGCCCACTGCCTCTCGTTTAGTACAAATAGACATATTTGTATTAAACAGTAGTATTAAGAGACAAATAGGTACTACGTTTTGGAAAGTCTGTGTGACAGTACAGAGGAGCCTTCTGGAACCTGATAAGATACTGCCAATAAAACAAAAGATCTCACTAATTCTAGTAAAAAATTACTAAAGCAGGAGAAAGGCTAAGACGAAGCTGAGTGAGACTGCTGCAGCTGCTGGTGAAAAGGCTTTCTAGATTGAAGCTTTTGCAAAAACAAAGAAATCCCTGAAGGAAGAAACCTGCCAGATTCAGTGGATAAATCCCTGTACAAGGAAAACTCATCCTTTTATACCATCTCAAAATGACAACTGATTTGCAGCTGGACCTTGCCTGTTTCTTTAACACTCGCTGCACACAGCCGTGGCCACAGTCATTAGAGGCCAGTTATGCTCGAGGTTGTCTTTGCAGAAAGGAGTCCTGCGGACAGAAAATCAACACAAAAAGCTCCTGTGCAGTGCTGACAGCACTATTCTTACTCTCCCTTTTGACTTTTATGCTGTACTTCTGCAGCAAATACCGTGGCATCAGTGCTGCAACTGCAGTGATATTTGTAGCAAGCAACACAAAGGCGCTATCTAGCCAGAAACTGAATCAGAGACACGATTAATCACAATGAGGCACTGCCATGGGGGGAAAAAAAAGAATAAAAGAATTCTGTGATTATAATACTGTGAGAAATTCATGGGTTTAAATGCTGAATGTCAAATCTCTTTTGCACTGTTCCCATGTTACTAAATTGCCCTGAAATGTTAAAAAAAAAAAATTATTATCTTTACATCTCCCTCACTTCTGAATGTCATTTTACATTTACCACACGGATCTGACTTGACCTAAAATGATTTGTGAAGTACTCTATGGAGTCTAGACAAAACTGAGGCAATCCATGTACCTTTTATGGCTTGAATATTGCTGGATTATCACCGAACACAGACAACAGTGTATTGTCTGTTGTTTTCACTGCACTTCCCTGTTTAAATGCAAGTGAAATTAGAGTAATAGAGATGTACTCTGATTGGATTAGGGAATTTTTTCTTTTAAATTAGAGGCTTCCTGCCAATGCTGGGATGTTCTGACCTACATAAATGCTTATGATGGGTCTAAAGGACTGATTTAGACCAAAATCTGAGTACTTTTTATAAAGGCTTCTGGTAATTCTGGTTTGTGCTATATATGGCTTTAGAAAACTTACCACCCCCCAAAAAACTTATTATCTGAGAGGCAGAAAAATACTGATTCTTTTTCAGATATTCAGTTTCTTCAAATGTGAAAAACACAACCAGAAGTATTCCAATAATATGCACAACTTGAGCCAAATCCTCTGATATGGCCTAATAACTAGCAATGAATTACACTTTATACTGCATAGCTTTTAGGAATAGTTAGAAATTTATTCACTAACCAGTTATTAAACTGGGGTAATTCACAAAAACGAAAAGAACAGTTTCAAATTCCAGGACAATTATTTAGTGCTTTGAAGATTTCAGGGCACCTAAAGCTCCACCTGAGAAGGACAGGTCACATTCACTGACTGGCATCTGCCAGTCATATTTGCATTCACTTGACTCTGCCAATTATATTTCCATACCATAAGTAAGACTTTATTTCTCCAACTACATTCTCACTCCTGCTGCCACTGAAACTGTGGCAATGAAACAGCAATGTCATGTCTCTACAGTAACAAAATTCCTTTTTTTTTTTTTTTCAGGGTTCACCTTTGTCATCACAAGTGCAATGCAAGAGTAATACCCAACTACATAATATCTTAATTATGGCTGAAAGTATTTGCACACTCTGAAAGGTTCCTTATCAATTTCTGTGAGGAAACAAATGTTAATTTACAAAAAGCATTCTTGACAAAGAATAGAGGCTCAAGAAAGGCAGACATCAGTAGCTTACACATAATGGAAGCAATTCAGAGCCTCTGGCCACCACCATTTCCACACAGGTATATTCACTCTGGTTAGAAATGAACCACAGCAGTGCACAGCACCCTCAAACCACACCTTGGAGCAGTTGAACAAAGCAATGTTTTCTGCTGAACAGACAGGCACTAGTTAACGTGGGGTAAGGACATACAAATTTCAGCATAAAAAGAATGTTACTACAAATTAAGAAGGCATTTTATTAATGATGAACAACAGAAAAAAACCCCAAACCTTTGAAGTAGGATGAACAAGAGGAACCTAACTGTGGCAAGGCTGCAATGCTAAAAAACTTCACTGCTTTTACCCTCACCCTGCCAAGGCTTTTAACTCTAAGATCTTAAGCCTGAATTGCTGCTCTGATGCCCTGAAGGAAGACATTCAACCTGTCAAATTTTCACAATAGACGCTGGCAACAAGTCTACCTTTCACAACAGGCAAGGGGATTGTGAAGGGGGAAAAAATAGTTGATTCAAAGAAAACTAATTCTCAGACTTACACAATAAACTCAAGTCAGTTGGAAACACCTACATTTTAGAAAACTGAAGGTGTCTATGACCATTTTGTAACTAGAAAATGTCTAGAAAGCTGGTGAATAAACCAGGATTTAATGTTCCATTAAACAAAGTCTCAATTCACCCAGACACAAGCAGGAATTCTCCGTTTTTTCTTTTTTTTTTCCCATATGGATAATAACAGATTACCAAGCAAACATGCAGACATTGCTGAAGGATTTCTAAGAGATTAAAAACCTGCCACAAAGCAAGGCAGCATCAGTGCTGACCACTGAAGAAAGGATGCCTTGAGGGGCAGCCCACACAAGCAAGCCTCTGCTCCTAGCCCAGGCACTGAAAACAAGAGGGGAACCTCTAATTATTTTGCTCCCACGAGCTGATGGATGAGTAGTTTCAGAGAGGAGATTTCCAAGTTCTGCAGCAAATGCAGATTTAGGGGGAAATGAAGGCAGTAGTAGAGGAGAGCTTGTCCCCAAATCCATGAGCATGGCCCCACGTGAGTGCAGCCTGAGAACTTCCAGGCGAAACATCGCGGACACAGCCACCCACCTAGGCAGCCACCTGCGCCCGCACCCAGGGATACCTGCCCCTTAGGAAGGGCTGAGAGCAATCAGAGGGCGGATTAAGAGCAGGCAGCAGTGCCGGCAGTGGGGCTGCAGGGCACGGAGGCACTGTGTCAGGCAGAGCGCGGCAGGACAGCAGCCCCGCCGCAGCCCAGCGGCAGCGCTGCCAGCCCGGCCGCTCCCGCCTCCTGCCATTTCCGCCTTTTAAGTCCAGAAAACGCTGCGGGCAGGCGGCCTTGGAGCTTCAGCAGGGATGAGATCCAACTAGAGACAGATGAAGTCACCAAATGAATTTAGTTTTGACCTATCCGGGGTTTCGCTGCCCCCCCTCCTCCTCTCCGCCGCGTATACATTCCGAGGTGAAAGGCTAAAGTAACACGCTGATTTACTCCAAGCACAGTCTAATGGCAAATGAGACTTTGTAACACTATCCAGCCCTCCTGACGGGGGGCCTGAGCAGCCTCCAAGCGCCTCACAACCCTGCAGAGCCAGGCAAGAGAGGCAGTGACTCAGCAGGAGACAGGCACTGAACATCCACGGGTTTCAGAAGAGGACGAGTCTGGGGAGAAGGGAAAACAGGAGGATGCAACAAGGGGGAATGCAATGCCTTTCTCCTAACACATAGCTTCTGTTTGCTAACAGGAGACAGCAGTGTACTTTAAAAACTCTGGCTGTCCAAGGCAGGCGAAGCTAAGGAGCAGAGCACTCCCATGGGAAGAAACCTCTTGCACTAGCTAAGGAGGGACTGCAGTACAGCTTTCCCACTCACAAGTGATGCACTGTGATACAGAGCACAAGGACAGTCATGCATCAACTCCTTTCTCCCTACATTACAAACAAGAGTAGATACACACTGATTTATGCATTGCAACATTTATTCTAACCTTAAATATATATGTTAGAATCCCATGTGTCATCATACATTGAATATGAGAATCACACTCAGAATCGTGAGTTGGAAGGCACCCACCAAGGATCATTGAGTCCAACTCCCTGTTCTTGCAGAAAATGAGGCTCTTTTTAAGTGGCCTTCTAAGGCCACCTTCACTTTGAGAGCTCCCAGAGTAATACCAAGCAAGGGACAAGAAACAGCACAGCAACCACTCATGCAGCCATCCCAGGACCCGTGGGCAAAGGTGCCAGAGCACAGCGTGCACGACAGAGCTGCTGAGGTATCAGCCAGGCAGCCAGCTCCACTCCATCCCTGAACAAGTCATCCTGGCAGGAAGGTGACAACACTGATCAGGGGTATAAGACAACATTTATTTTAAGCCCTGAATTTGTAAACAAGCATGTGATAACAGATGAAGCAACAGGCAACCATGCTAGCTGCTTTCACTGGTGCATCAGTCTCTAAAACATGGCTGTGTATTTTTGTATTGAATATATTAAGCTTTAGTATGGCTGCCCAGGCTTCCCACTGCAATCACAGCTCTGCTGCCACTGGGGGGAAAGGAGAAGCACCATTTCTGCTGGGAATGCAGGACCAAGCTCCAGACAACACCTGTGACACCAGCTGAAAGTCCCCTGCCAGCACTGCCTCTGCAGACCACTGCACCAACACACTGCAGAGCTTTTTACTAGGCTCTGAGGCCAACTTTTCTTCCTCTTCTCCCTCAGCCACTAGTGAAAGCTAGACTAAAAATAATAATGATGATTATAATAAATCATTGGAGTTCCAATGTTGTTGATATAGGCCCAAATAAATACCCCTGTCATTGACTTATTACAAACTCCCTACAAACCACTCCTAATATTATACAGACTGCAAGTTTTAAGACTACCAGCCACAACACCTAATTTTGGTTTTGGATACCAAAGTAACTTGACCTCTTCCCTTGTTCTCATGACTTAACACTATAACAGACAAAGAAGCACTCTTAAATTATTCTGGTGCTCAACATACTACTGGTAAATGACACATCTTAAGAATTAATCCTACCAAGTACTATCTAGAACAGAGCTGAACTTCTAAGTGCAAATGCTTAACTGCTAAATTAATTTTGGAGCAACTAAAACTAGAATTCACTAATCGTTCATGAAGTGAATTGCCCTGTAGGAAGATTCTAGCTCAGCCATCTGTGATTTATGTAACATATTACTCTTGCTGTGTGCCAGTAACCACAGACTGATTTTACCATTGTTGCAGTACCAACATATTGGTGTCTACCAGCATCATGTAAAGCTTCCCCAAAACCTGGTTTTTTTCAACCATTTTGGTCTTTGAAGGTCTGTGAGACTGCCACTTTCAGACAGACTTTAACTTTTAACAATTTTCTGCCTATCTAAAGGGGGAAATTCCCAAAGCTCTGTTTTCTAAATAATGCTCTTTAAAAGGTGCTTACTGCTTTGATGTAACTGTGATTGTAGAAACTGAATTAGTTACAATACTCTTTATCTACAAGCCCCAGTAAAGCCTTGCACCTTAAGCTAAGAGAAGCATAGATGTACTGTTTACTAGGATTTGGCCTCCTTTCATGGAATATCTTGAGGTCAATTTCTAAAGTGTATTGCTTCCAGCTGGCAAACAGTGACATCACCAAGTCCAACCCTCACAATAAACAAGGACGAAAAAAGTTTATTGTTTGAATTGCCTTCAACCACATGTAAGTGCAGTTAAGAAGGTAATCTGGGTTGCAATGTGAATATTTAGTTCCTTCAACCCTCTCTCAGTGTTGCTGCAGGCCATGCAACAAGACAATTCTGCACCGCTCCCTGTAAAAACACAACTAAGCAGGCATCTGACACAGTTTAAGGACCGTGCTCATAGTTTAAACATTTTCTGCAGATTAAACTTATCAATGATGCTAATATTTTCTGCATGAAAAAAGCTACAATCCCTTAAAAGGAGAGTGAGCAATATATCAGCTGTCAACTTCAAGACACAATCTTTGGTTGCAATGTACATAATTAATTCTAGGATGCAGCAAAGCGATGCCTTTGCTCTGTTGTGTTTCTACAAACTTTTGATCATTCTTGGGTACTAAACAGCAAAAGCTGCTCCCAGTGATTTAGAGAATGCAATATGAAATTATATATGAATGAATATACTGCTGCAGCAGCAGTGTAGCTTCCACAAGAATTAAACTAGAAAATGTTTGATATTGATGAAGACATACTGAGACTGCATAGCTGTATTTTTCTTTTCCATTTGATACCTTTGATGACAAGGGTGATTTCACCTACCTGGAAATACAAAAGTTGTTTCCAGATGATATTTTTTTCATTTTTAAAGCACATGATTCTGTTATTTTGTTTTTTAAGTCACGAGCTGTTTATGTTTATTAGAGTTACAGAATGGGATCATAGGCTGACTCGGGCAGGTAGGGAACTCAAGAGAGATCTGCTCCAGCCTCCCAGTCACTGCAGAAACAGCAAGAGAAGGCTGCCAATGATCCCATTTTTCTCAGTTTCAAGTCCCTCCAAGGACAGATATTCCACAGCCCCTGTGGGTAACTTCTGGTGTTTGACTATCCTAGCTGTGTAAACATTTTTCCCAATATCCAAAGCACTTTTTACTGCTGCAGCTGCTGACAGCCATTGCCTTTCATCCATTCTCTTTCTTCAGCAAAGAACCTGGCTCCATCTTCTTTACAAACAGTCTCCTACTAGACAGATAAGACTGCAATGAGATATTCCCCTCTCCTGAGCTGGCTCCTGTCCAGACTGACCAAACACAGGTCACAAGCTCCAACCCCCTGACCATCCTGGTGTCCCTCTGCCACAGTCTCTTCAGTACTTCATTGTCTCTCTCAAAGTGGAGGGGCCAAATCCAGACATGGTATGTGAGATGTGGTCTCAGAAGCACCAGAGGGGAAGAATCACTTCCCCAGAGCTGCTGGCTACATGCCTGCCAATGCAGCCCAGCATGGGCTTGGCCTTCTTCCCTGGAAGAGCACATTGCTGACTCATATTCATCTTGTTCACCAGCACCACCAGGTCCATACATAACCCTTCAGGAACAACTGGGGGGTGTGCATAATGTGGTAGTGGAAAAAAACACCTCACCATATTAAAAATAGAGCTGCTTGAGAGACAAGGCAATTGTACAGCATCCCTGCTGCTGTGGAACTCATTTCACTCTTGGGAACCACAGATTCAAAAAGTGCACTAGAGAGCCAAACCTCTGCAGGCAGAAATATGCAGAATAATGAAAGGGTTTGGGTTGGAAGGGACCTTAAAGATCATATAGCTCCAGCCCCGCTGCCACAGGCAGCAACACCTTCTATTAGACCAGGCTGCTCAAAGCCCCATGTAACCTGGTCCTGAACATTTCCAGAAAGGGGGCATCCACAACTTCTCTGAGCAACATGTTTCAGTGTCTCATCACCCCACAGAAAAAAATTTGTTCTTAATACCTAATCTAAACATATTCTCAGTTTGAAGCAATTGCCCTTTGTCTTACGACTACACACTCTTGTAAAAAGTCCCTCTACAGCTCTCTTGCAGAGAGTACCTTTTAGGTACTGGAAGGTTTTTCTAAGGTCTCCCTCGAGCCTTCTCTTCTCCAGGCTGAGCAACCCCAGCCTGTCCTCACTGCAGATACATTAAAGGAAGTAAAAAATAAAAAGATAATTTTTTTATGCCTCCTTGAATCTGAGAACTAGCACAGTACGACTGAAAACAGTGTATTTAGACCCTGACTCAGAATCTACATCATGTATAACTTTGAAAAATTATTAAGCAGCGATATGGATCCGCAACAATTCCATTCAACAAAATATAACACCATTCTGCATAAGAAGGTTTCCAACAGAATGACTAATTACAACTGAATGCTGTCCTTTTGGGAAAATGTATCCCTTCTATCCAACCAATTACCACTGCTTCCCTGTTCTCAGCACTCCTACACACCATGGTCTTTCTGTATACACAAGCTCCCGTGGGACTTTCATATCACTGGGTTATGTGTTCCACTTCCATACAAACAATTACTCATAGATTCTATAGTTATTTTAGCAAGCTATGATTTGTGTAACACTGAATCTGTAAGTAAAACAAATGAGTATTCTACTTCAAATATTTCAGTGCTTCCTATCCATGATATTACTGGACCAGCTCCACAGAGATTAACCTTAAGAGGCGAAGCATAACAACTGTGTAAGATTTGCCTAAAATGAATTTTCATTCCCCCAAAATTGTTTAATACATACTGCCAGAAAGCCCTTCTGAGTATCAACACTGCATTCCAGAGTGACAGGAAAGAATTTGCATTCATGTGCATCTCTGAATAATTACAGCTGCTTGGGTAGGAAATCCGTATGGTACCGAGGAACCCTGCTGCAGGAGGGAAAATACACTTGAGTTGCTCCTAAAATATAAAACTGAAGTGCACAGATCTCAACTAAGGGTTCCACTGACATCTCTCTCTGGGTTCCAAATTGCCAAGAAACATAATATTGAAAATTAAGCCTCTGAAACAGTACAATGCAAGGTGGTCACACACAAGGCCAGAAGATCAACAGTACAACCTGCACAGCGTATTTCTCTCCAGGCAGAATCATCTGGCACAGTTGTAGGATTTCCTACGGAAGCTACATCCTTTAGTCTCGATTCACTGATGAATGTTTACACTTCCTGTTTGGATAGCATAGCAAAAAAACCAGATTTAACACAAAGGCACCCTTCGTTAATCATGGGGCTCTATGGGAAACAAGAAATTATTTTAGAGTGACTAAACTGAGACATTTAATGCATGTGCTTTCAGTATACAGAGCCTTCTCTACAAAATCTTGGATAACTTAGTACACCACTAAAAAACTAGACAAACTTTTGTCAAAATATCACAGGGAAGATTCTCATCCTGAATTAAATATTTCATAGCACAAAACAGTAGAATTGTGCTAAAAATAATAAAAAACCCCCACTCTTTTTAAACCCCAACAACTAAATGCGTGTTTGGTAAACTTTTACATCTGACATTCCCTTTCCCCTCCCACCTAATTGAAATGAAACAACACGAAGAAGATGCTTTATCTGTGAGTCAGGCAGCAGAGATCTGAGCGAGATCCAAGCAGCTACGCAGTGCGCAGCTAACGCCATCCCCAGCAGAAACACGGATGTTTTCCATTTACATTCCCTAGCAGTGATCCTGGAAGTGAGCGATCAGTGCTGCTAGCTGGAGGCCAGGATTCAGGGACTGAGGAGGACTCAAGCAGCCAAGCGCTGTCCCGGCCTCGCCGCTGCTGCTGCTGCTGCTGCCACAGCCCTCGTGCCATCCGACTCAGTGGCTGGTGTGATGGAGAACAGATGTGGTGAGACCACTCGTTTTCAATTATCAAACAAAGGCTGAAAGTTGCACTTCCAAAATGAAAAGCTGGCACACTACTTATCTGCTTCCTTACCAAGCCTTTGCTATAATTAGCTTTGGGCATGAGGAAGGAGAAGAGACTGTCAAATTAAACTAACCTCCCCGCTAAACTCCAAAACCTCTGAAGATATTTTTAAAGAGTCACACATTTAAATGAGAAGGCTTGAAATGTAGACCTACCACGCATTTTCTTTTCTTAGTGGCTCCCAAAACATGTTTCATATCACAAAAGGTTAGTCCAGGTATGCCCCTTGGAAGAACATTCCTGTGGTCCAGATAAGGTAACAGCATCTCCCTCAAATGAGCCAAAGAAATAGCTTTAATTAAGGTCTCTTGCTCCACAGCCCCACCTCCAAATCATCTTACTTTCACAATGCATCATATTTTTCAGTGCCTGTTTTCTAGGAAGACTAGATTGAAGACACCAGGCAGAAGCCAAAATGTCTGTTTCTGAAAGTGCCAGCATCAGGTTCAGTTCTCGCGTGTCCCAAACTTGCTCCTTTTTTCTGTTAATATGCCAAAAACACATTGCTGTTGCTATGCAGCTCAACAAGGTAGTTTTAAAAAAAACCACATCACACAACAAAAACCAGAATGCAGCCTCCCACCTACAGGATGTTTCTGAAACCCACGGAGGCTGGGTGCAAATTAGGCGTTCTCAGACCTTTATGGTGAGAGCACTTGCGTGTAAGCTGAGGAGTTCGTGCTCTCTGAAAATTACCTCTGGGTAAAACTGGGCTGTCTGTGGAGTGTTTTCTCCCCTCTCTCTCCAATCCCCAAAAAGCTACCACCATCTTAGACCCTGATTTAAACAAATACCTCCAGCCCCCAAAACACTATGAAGGCATTTCCTTCAAGGAAGAACTAAATCCAGGTCAACAGAGATAGTCCCTGCCTGCATTATTGGGATATCTCAGTTTCAAACTACTATGCAGTATTGAGCAGAGTCATCCCTCCTAACCCTCAGAGACTTTTACATGCACTCACATGTAATTCCCAGTTGTCGTCAGACAGTTTCACCCTGTACTTTTTGAGAGCTGGATCTGCCCAGCAGAAGATTCTCACCAAAACAGCTCTCTCTAAGCAGAATACTCCCTAAGCAGAAAACAAGATTAAAGAAGAACAGCAGTGGCAGAACAGCAGTGGCAGCAATAGGAAGACAGCTTTATGAAAGTGAAAGAAGAGAAAATAGAGGGTACCTAAGCTGACAGGAATCAAGGAAAGATTTCTGCCATGGTTCTTCTTTAATGCTGGCTAATAAGCTGCTGGTACTAAGTCATCAGGATAGCCTTCTCCCTAATAGCAACTATCTTGTTGCAATTCAGATGCTTGGCAGACAAGGGGGTTATCACAACTACAACTTTTAGAAAAGCACAGGCCAGATTTATGGGGTGTAGTTTATGTTAGTTTGTTGATGGGGGTTTCTTTTAACATTTGTTATTGCTTTTTTCCTGTTTTCAATGAAATCTAGGGCAAAATCCTCATAAACTGCAATAAAACTGTTATGTCAAGAGCAAATGCATCTGAAAATAAAGATACACTTATTAATATATTTAGTAGCATTTTCTTTGACTGGTGTTTACAGTTTCAGAAGTCACACCTATCTGTACTGTGAAGTGACAAGACAACTCACTGCTTTTACTGTGTATCATCTTCCCAGTTCACAGGCTTGGGCCTTTATACATTAATTTTATCAACACAAAGGGTCTTTTTTTTTTCCTCAGTGCAACTACCTGCTTACCATATTCAGTGGAACCTAATTTTAGAGCAAGAAATTCCTTCTGCACAGAGTAAGGCAAAGCCAAAGCCAAAGTCTCCCTTTGAACCCTGAGTAAAGCCAGACGTGTGGAAGGCACAGAGCCACCAGAGACAGGGGCAGCTCCTGCTGAGGGAAGGATGCTCTCTGCTGCCCAGGGCCAGCCTGCATCCGGCAATTCACTGAGAGTTTGGAAGGCAAAGACCAAAACAGCTTTTGCTGTAACGTAAATCTTGACTTTCAGCACGAAAGTTATCAGCTCATACTGCTGTAAAAGGCATCCAGATATGCTCTGTAACACCCCACAACTTACTCCAGCACTGGGTAAGGAAATCACCACTGCTGTCTAGCTTTCATTATTATGCACAGCACCATCACTTACACTGCTTACACTGGGACTTCTAGAATGAAGACAATGCTTAGGAAAAACAAATATTTAAAACAGATAACATTAGAAAGGTACACACTCATAGATAAAAACTAAAACAGAAATACTCTTTCCTTTTGGCCTAGTGATTTGAAGAAAAATAATCAGGAAGTTGGCCCCTTCCCCTCTGCTTCATGCAAGCTCTGGGTATAAAACTAAATATAGCCAGGGAATGAAGGAGCAGAAAACCATCTTTCTAGCAACATACAAAGTGGAAGTTAAGCACAGTATCCTGCAAAGGAAGGTACAACAGTTTGTCTCTTTAACACCAGGGTGGTTTAGACTAGCTATGCCATTTGAACCTAGAAGCACTCACTCTTAATACGTAAGCTTTTAAAAATATGATGAGTTGATCAACTACACAAGATACCTGGAGTCCAGCAAAAAAAGCACTGCAAACATGTCTTATTAAAAAAAAAAATTCTCCACACAGCTGTTGATTTGGTTTCTTATTGAATTTTTTCAGCCATCTTTGAACACTGCAATAAAATTATCATTAACTGTAATGTCATTCTCAGAAATTACCCAAAGGCTACCTTGGGCCAACAAAAAGACACCTCAGTACCAAATTTTAAACAGTCTCCAGATCTGAAGCACATGAAACAGCATTTCACTTGAGCAATACAGATTGATTACAGTTATTAACTCTGAAAGGTAACATCACCCTGTGACTAAATTTTATGCCAAAGTGCCTGGTTTCTATTTACCAGCTAAGTAAAGCTGGATGAGAAACTTAACACCTTGGGCCTGTATGTCCCAGTCTGCAAAATATAATACGTCCTTTGGAAGACTTGGGAAAACTATTTGTGGCTTTGCATAGAGAGCACATGGCTGGGACTTGTGGTATAGGCTCAATTCCCTGCTGCATCCTCAACTCTGGGGATAACTTACAGCAGCTCCTTCCATGTCAGCTTCCTAGTCTGTAAAACAGTGCAACCTGCAGCTGTTTTTAAATCTGCTTCAGAATTTGGATATCAAATCTTTGGTAAAAACCTGGTATTAGAAATAGCAAAGGGTTTTTTTAGGTATGAGAATGTCTAACCTGATGAACACAAATTTTCTGATCAGTAAAGACTACTTCTGTTTTAAAATATTTATGAAACAGAACATGTTGAAAGTTGTAAAATGAGAAAGCATTTCTGTTACTGCAGGAGAGAAGGATTGAAAGGCAAATACTGAACCTTTATACACATGGTAGATGCAGTTAACTTAGGAGCAAAGCTGCAGGATGCAGAAGTGTTTTAGCTTTATACAACTGCTCATCTGCTGTCAAGCTCCAGGGTGTGTTTAATGACATATTTATTCCATATTCCTAGATGGATGAAGCCAGCCCAACAATCAGAGGCATACCAACTTGATGTGTCATATAGTGAGGTCCTACAAGCTGCTCCAGAAGTCTGGAATGGCACGGACAGTCCAGTCTGGCAACAGGCACTAAAGTGATGGAATTCATCTGTACCCAGTGATCTCCTGCTGCCACTCACACTGAACAAGCTTAGCTACTAAAGGTTGTCATGGAAGTTAAAAACCATTTTTTCCAATATAAAGGAGAAGTCTCACCAGCCTTTATGTATTTTCTGTAACGTTTCCCTTCTGTTAGTCTTCATATTTACTTCCTAAAGGACTTTTGCTACAGATGGAAACAAGTATCATTCTCCCTTTCTCCCGGAGAAAGGAGGAAATCAACAGATACAGGAGCCATGACTCTGCAGAACATGGTAAGTTTCCAAAAGGAAAAAAAAAACCCAGCCTAAATAGAATTCCCCAGTGGAAATTTTTATGTATGCATTAAAGGTTTGTTTCTGAAATGTATAGAACTGGGTTATTTATTTACTGCCCGAAAATAACATGCAACATCAGTAGTTCTGCATTCCTTTACATTGCTCTAGAGAGGGATACAAGTGGATACAAATCTCTAAGAGACTAAGAAGTGCTTCCCTGGACCAAAGGCTATTCAGATGCAGAGTATCTTCACAATTTCTAGAAAACTGGGCAAGTGATACAGTTATTCCTGCCGTCACATGCTGAACACAGCAGCCTCACAAAACGTCTTTTCTAGACATAGTTCATGTCATATGACAGGCAAAAGGACAAGAAGACTGACTTGTTGATGACTGCAGAAAAACACATACAGACCTACTGAAAAAGAAGAACGGAAAACCCCACGCAACAGAGGCTTTCCAAACAACTCATCTGAAGGAAACAAGTTAGCAATTGATGGTACTTAGGACATGTCAGAATAACTAAAGGTTGATATTTCAAATCTATTTCACATTTCTGCTTGGCTGCAGCATGGAAATACAGCTTTCCCCTAAAACAGAATCTTGTACTACTCAGCTGAAATTTAGATATAGGAAGTGAGAGCTCCAGGCTTTCTGCAAGTAGAAATAGGTCCTTGCAAAAGCAATTTCGCTGCTTTGTGCTAAATGTGTGCACTGGGGCTCACTGCACAAAGTATAAGCAGTTTCAGAGAGAGAGACGCTAGATTTTGTGCAATTCAAACTAACCACACACTGGGATCTCCGACGCATTTCGGGCTCGCCCGTCAGTGTGTGATCAACAATGAGATTCACTGTTAAGGTTATTAATGGCCAAACGCCGGTAGCAGCTCCGTTATTCCTCAGCAGAAGAAAAAATACTCTGATTTGCTTCAGACAAACAAGCCAAGTCATCCACGTTTGTTGTCGTGTATTCGAGCTTACAACTCGCCACTTTAGTCAGATATTTGAGAGCAGCATCATTTCCTGCTGCTTGAAAATCAGCTTTAAGGGGCGTGTTCTCTGCAGAGGCACTGCTTGCTGTCATCCAGGCAGCATTTAAAATAACTGTATATTGACATAAGGAACCACCGGCCGTGGTTATCGCCCTTCGAGTCGGCAGCAAGGAGCACATCAAACCAGTTGCGTTCCGGGCTGCGCCGCGACCCTTATCAAACAATGCAAACAATTTTAATGAGCTTATCTGCCGGAACATATTGTCAGAGATGTTAATGCAGAAGCGCTGCCAGCAACGCATGCCAAACGATTCATCAAAAAATGCCTACAACTGCGACAAAAGACGGGTGTCCCCCCCAGATGAGAGACGATAAATAAACACAAAATGGGGCAGGCGGGGAGCGGGGGGCGGGGATGGAGCCGCCCTCCCCCGCGCAGGCACCGGGAGAACTGTCACCCCCGCCCCGAGGAGCGGGGGGCGGCTGTCACCCACCCCCACAGCGGCGTGCGGGGGGCGGGCACTGCCCGGTGCCCGGTGCCCGGTGCCCGGTGCGGTTCTCCCGGCCGGGCAGGGGCTGCCCGCGCCCCGCCATCCGCGGCCGCCGCCTCCCGCACGGCGCCGCCTCCCTCCGAGATCCGCAGCGAGGTGCTGCGGCTCTTCTCCAAGGGGAGCTGGCTGCCTGCGCGGGGGGCGTTCTCGCCTGCCTTTTTATTCCCCCCTCCTCTTTTTTTTTTTTTTTTCTCTCATCCTTTTTTTAATTGTCATTTCAAACCGCCTTTCTTCCGCCCGGGCGCGGCGAGCCCCCGCACGCATCCCGCCTATCCCCCGAGCGGAGCGCTCCGCAGCCGGACAATGCGGGGCCGGGGGGAGAGGAGGGGGCTGCAGCCCGCCCGCCCGCCCGCCCGCCTTATGCAACCGCCCCCCGCGCCGCCGCAGCCCCCCCGCAGTACCTGTAGGAGCGCTCCCCCCGCACCGTGTGCTTCCTGAAGGGGATGATGGTCCCGTTATCCTGGATGATGTCGTTGTTGTTCTCGCCATTTGGGGACAGGGCTTGGGTCGGTCCGGGCATTGGCGCTCCCGCCGCTCCGCAGAGCCCCGCGCTGCTGCCGCTGCTGCTGCTGCTGGTGTGCGGAAGGTGGCGGCAGCCGCGACTCTGCCGCCCGCCCGCCCCGCCCCGCCGCGCGTCAGCCCCGCCGCCGCCGCCGCCGCCGCCACACGTGACCGCCCCTCGCCATGGCAACCGGCCGGCGCCGCGCTGCGCCCGGCCACGGCAGCGGGCAGGCGAGGGAGGGAGGGACGGCGGGGAGAGGGGCCCGCCCCGCCCCGCGCCCCCACACAAAGGGCCGCTCGCCCCCGCAGCGCGGCGCGGCCGCCGGCCCCCGCGGCGGAGCGGCCCGAGCTGCTCGGCGGCCCCCGCTCGGCGCGGGCACAGACAAAGCGCCGGGGCGCCCCCGCACACGCCCCGGCCGCGCACGGCGGTCCCGCTGCCCCCGCGCCTGTCCCTGCGGCCGAAACGCCGCCTCTCCCGCGGGGAGCGCGCCGTGCCCCTGCCCACCGCCGCCTGTGACAGCCGCCTGTGCGCCCGGCTAGGGCGACACCAGCCGAGACCGCGACGCCCGACGCCTCATCATCACCCTCCGTGCCCCGGTACCTCAGCATCGTCCGCCTTTTCCCCACGCCAAGGAGCTATCGGGCTCAGGCTCCTTCTCTTGAAGGAGCCGCCACGCCGGGCTGCTCGGTTAGAGAGCGCCGAGCCGCAGCAGGGAACACCGCCCAGCTCTCCCCAGCATCTCCCCTCGGCGCGGGTGTGCCGGGGGCTATGGCCATGCCCGCCGCACAAAGCCCGCCCGCACCGGCTGCAGCTCGCAAGAATCGTAGCGTGGGGTTTGTGCCTCAGATGGTAAACGCTTTATTTTTAAAAAGTGCGTAAGGATAAAGTGACATGAGACTGCAAGATGTAAAAAAACATGGACTCCTAATAATAAAACAGCACACGAAGGTCTTAGTTATTATATGCTCTCTTTTTTTTTCCCTGGTTCATGTGTCTGCTACTCTGCCTGCATTTCCATCCCAAGCGCCAGGATATTCAAGTTACCAAGCTCTGTATCCCTGCTTACAACTTCACTGGAGAGCACAGTACCACACCTGTCAAGCTGCATTGCACATTTCCAGCATCCCCCTGCTCTCAGGCTTACACAGAAAAAAAACATTTGATGGCACATCCTTTAAAATCTTCCTTGGATCAGAAACAAGAAGGGAAGAGACCTGCCAAGGAAGCAGCACTGAACTTCTGTCACTGCTAGCACCACCAATCACACAACCCTCATGTCTTCCTCCCCTTTTTCTAGAAGAGTTTTTGCATCCTCCCCAGTCCATTTCCCTTTGCAAAGCTCTATGATTTCTGTATATCTCCCCTTTCCTACATAGCAATGTGCTTTGAAGTTTGACATTACCAGATCAGTGCTGGTCATCCTCAGGAGCAGACCTGAACTTGTGGTCAAAACCCACCCTAATGTCCCAATAGTGCATCAAACCCCACATTTCTACCACAGTAGAAAAATATTCTCCAGCTGTTTACTAATTGTTTTCTCTAAGCAGAAACCAACAAGGGTGGCTACAGGCACAGTCTCTAAGCAGATCTGTATGACCTCAAGGCTGTTAGACGCAAAATATTTGGGCCGATCTATTAACATCTTAAAAATACATGCCCCAAAATCCAACTCTCTTTTAAAAAGAATTTTAAGATGGTAGGTCAAACAAAAACCATGTGAGTATTTCTATTATGTTCTCAGAGACATATGCTGATATTTTAACTTAGAATTATGAGTTTTATCAGGTTTCTACCTCAGATTTTTTTTTTCTGCACAAGGAGTGAAATTTTAACTAATCTTTACCTAATCTTCCAGACTGAAATGACACTACTGAAAGCTTAGCTTACATGATTATATTCATAATATAGACCATTCACAGCTTAAAAGGTGAATAAAATCAATAACACCAACTGCACAACACTTGGACTGCTGAGAATCTCCTTGGATTTAAATCAGATGTATAGATTAACACACATTTTAGAGTAATCTCTAACAAGGCTGAATTTTGTCTGCCAATTTGCCACTGTCCTCTGCCCAGGAGATCTTACTTATATTTTCTGCCAGGTTTTCAAATATACTCAAATTTATCTTTCGGTAACCAATCTATGGACATTTGCAATTGGCACACTTCACTGAAAAATGTTTCATTCATCTGGTAATTGGAAGAAGCTACGTTCAAGCCTTTTTCAAAACAAGCAACAAAAAACATTCTGTTAAAAAGGCCAGTAAGTGTCTTAGTAACACCCAAGAACACAGAGAAGCCAGAAATGCTATGTGGTGACAGATTATAAAAATAATCTATAGCTGGTCTTTATCTGCCAGACATAACCCTACCTGCTCTGCTAGGGAGCAAGCAGTAAAACACTCTGCAGCCCTAACTTGTAAAAACATCTTTATTTCTTCACCAGTGGCAAAGAATAGAAGCTTCTTTATTGAAGTCTCTAAAGCTGTTTAAAACATGTACCAACAAAGCTGCAGAAGAGAAGTGCAGGTGAGGAGAGCATGGCAGCCTTGCTTCAGACCTCTTCTTGCCTTTGCATTAGGACTCAAGGTCTGAAGAACCCATGCTGCCTCAGCACAATACCTTACCTTTATGGAGGCCAAGCCAAGCATCAGCAAAGGTACTGGTTTTCACAAAGTGCATGTCTCACTGTGCTTCAGTCGATCTAGCACGCCCTGGGGGCTCTGGGGGCAATACTGATTGCATGGGTGCAATATGGGTGCAATATGCACAGCATTCCCTCTACCTACATCTGTTTCTGGGCACTGTGTGGCCCACAGGTACAGCTCCTGTCTGTACGTGCTGGAAGCCTCTGGCATCTTCTTCCCACTTCCATCATTCTAAGCTAAAAGGACTCCAAGAAAGAGGAAACCTGTTGCTGTTATTAGTTGACTGTACACCTCTGCTGCCTTTACAGATTTTTACATGCACTAGGCACACAAATAGGGAATTGATCTGAAGAATAGAAGGTCAGCCTTGGTGTTAATAAAAAGCTCCACCTGTGGTATGCTGAAAGTCCCAAAATCTGGTACTCACAAGTGATGGGCCAACTAAGCAAAGCAAAGAGCCAGGAAAGCAATTGATGCTGAAGGGTGGAATTACAAAACCTGATGTAATAGATCTTCAGCACTGAGACCACAGAGGCAATGGCTGAAAGGGACCTGTGGAGGTCATCAGTCCAGTCTCCCGCTTGGAGCAGAATCCTCACCAATATGAGATCAGGTGACATGATCGTAATCAATCCAAAATTGAAAATCTCCAAGGATGGAGATGTGACATGCTCTCAAGACCACCTGCTCCCATGCCATGCTAGCCACACAGCAAGTCCCAGGTGTACTGCTGATGCAAAAAGCACCACTCTATCACATCACCTACATTCCAGAACTTTGACTTCTGCTATGGTGAACAAGGTAGAGGGAATACTAGCAAGTATTGGAATAGGCCTAAATATCATTCTCCAAAATCTGGTTCCTCCTTCCTCTTCAGAGCTTTTGTTTTCAGTTCCTCTCTCTTTACTTGCTCTAAGCCTCACTTACTGCAGTAGGAAGGCCATGAGGCCTAATTTATAATGCCTGAGAGTAAAATCTCTAAAAGCCCAAAATGCAGCATTAGAAAGACCTCAGGCATACTCGAGCCAGAATTTTATATTAGGCAGCTAATGTGGAAATAAATTATAAATATTTTAATGCTGATAAGCGATCAATGTACAGCCTCTGACAGCTGAGGTGATGTCTAGGCTAACAACTTCTGCTGATATATTTGTGAGGGGATAAAAAAACCCCACACACATGGGTTTAGGGAGTATTTCATGACATAGCCAAACTATAAATACAATTAATGATTGCAGAAATTCCCCACCGCTTGGATAACTTTGGGGTGGTGGGAGGAATAGGGAGTGAAACTAAGAAAAACGTTTTTAACCCTAGAGTGGCCAGCAAGCATCCCTCATCTCTGACATCTCTGTTCATGGTCAAGCTTGTAAAGAAGTCAGTGTGATATTGCTTGCAGTCCTCTCAGAATAGAGCCCAGCTACAAACTGCAGCAAACATCATGCAAGTATAAGTATTTTGGGCCATGTACATCATTTTTCTGAGGAGTTTCATGAACATTCCCGTCACAAGTGCAATTTTTTTTTTCCACTGGGAAAAAAAAAAACCCATGAGACTAGATTTCAGAAAACAGCTGGAAGGTGGCGATAACTTTTAGAAAGCAGCAGTCCTAGGCAATGTAGTCTGCTTTTCTAATTTAACTATTCTCACAGTCTTCCTTTATCCCAACAAAGATTAATAGAATTCTGTAAAACACAGATTTACACACTGTAGATTAAAATCAGTTAATTCTAGCACTCAAGTGCATGTTTATTAGAAATCCATCCAGAATCTCTTCCTCCTGAAGTAGCTGGCCAACAGTGATTAAATTTGAAAATAAGTGAATAAAGCAAATCAAGAAGAAAGTTTGGGAAGTGCTAAAAGAAGTTAGTCTGTTAAGTCTTGGGCACACCTTGGTTGTTCAAGGGAGTCCCAATTCATTAAGGTACATTGACGTACTTTATTCCCAGCATGAGGAGGTTCAGTAAAATGGGTATAACCATGAGCATACTTAATTAGGCTGCATCAGAATCAGCCTAATTTCTAAAGTTGCATTTAGCAGATTAGGAACAGAAGATTTAGGAGATCCAGATTTGCACGTTATCTGTGAGAAGTACAAGTGAGGTATCTGCAACTGAATGTCTATTAGAGAGCACTGGCTTGTGCCAGCCTGAGCTAGAGCACAGGTCTAACCTGTGACAATGAGGTATCACACACAAACATCCAGAGAGGGGTCAGCAACAGCAGTGTTACTAACACAGCAAACACGTATCAGACATGATGAGGTGCATGGTAAGTTTCAAGCTGACCTGGGTTACCAGAACTCGTGTTTCCTATTTTGCTGACATACTGTCAAAAACACTGATAAACCCAAACGAAAACAGAGTGGCATAAAATTACTTCAGGTAAAAAAATCAAAAATGTAACTTCATAGGATTTCTTTGTTTATGCAGCACTGAATAAATTGTCCTCCCACTATCCCACCACCCATTCTATACCTTATACTTCTGGGCATTTAAACTCGCGATGACAAACAGCAAATGATAATTTTGTCAGGGCAAAGAAACACTGCATGAGTTGTATTAAAACAGCTACTTATCACTCCAGACATCCTGTAGACAAAGAATGAGCTTCCCACCCTTGGGGATTCTAGTGTTGCCACTTTAAGCAAAGTCTTGATTATTTGCCTTCCCTGGAGGGACACAGATAAAGAGGGAAAAAAAAAAAGAGAGGGCTGTCCCAATTACACAATGTGCATGGACTACATCCCTATGAGGTAATTCAAGTCTATTTTTAAATATACAGACATATTTATATTTCAGAGCGCACATTTAACATTTTTTAAAGTGTTCTGTGCCTGTGAGGAAGAATAAAATAAACCTTGGAGTCTTTGTCCGCTAAGCATACTTGAAAATTCAGTCTTATGAGCTGCAAATCCAATCTGACCTATAGTGTATTAATTGATTGTTAAAGAGGGATATCTTGTAGGGTCACAGACTGTGGGTATTTTCCTTTAGAAAGACCACACTTACCTTTTACAGTTACTGTAGAAATCAAATAGAAATCAGAGGATTAATTCAAGAACTGTCTACAAAACAAGGACATATTCACAGGAACAGGATTTCAAAGACCCTTGAATAAGATATTTTAAGACTAGCTGTATACTTTCAATATTAATTCTTAGATTAAAACTAATAAATTGGTTTAGTGGACATTTATTAAATCCAATTAGCTAAATCCAGCTGCTTTAAAGAACAAACTTGCCAAATTCCTATTTAGAAAGAAGCATTCTTCAGTATACATCAAAGGATTCCTTACTTAAAACATAAGAAGTTCACGCCAAATAGCCGGAACATTTTTATCCAGTACTTTCTACATAACAAAAAGCTCCCGTGAGAGCAGGAAATACTTCAGTGAAGAATGGTTCCAAAGAGAAGGAATTTTTACTTCCATTAACTCCAGACTAACCCAAAATTTGGAATTCTTTAGTGTCTGTTACTTTTGTTTTCAGTGATATCCACTGTAAAGGCTTGGAAATGTGAAAGACTAAGTCTAGCATTTATTTACATATTTTCAGCTGTTGAGGAGTCTTTGGCTTTCTTGGGGCTCAGGAGGGGTGTCTGGAAAAAGGTAAAAAGATGATAAAATCAAGTGGGAGTGGACAATCTCCATCTCTGATATGCCTTCTTACTGCACTACACTGAAAATGTTATCCATATACTTTGAAGGCATTTCAGTCAATTTATGTAGACCTGTCTGACCTGCCCAAGATGCTCATTACTGCTGCAGAGGAAGGGAGAAGGCTGGCACAAGAAAGTAACGATTCCAGCAGATGGTCTATTAAATTTTACTGGATCAAGAATGTTTCACCAGCTGACAAAGACTGGATCTTTACAAACTAGTATTTGAAGGGGTTACTTTGTCCCAGGAAACTCTTAATTGCCTGTCCTCCCACACCCAGCAAAAAGCCAACATAAACAGTATTACATGCTAGTGTTAAAAAAAAGCCCCACAGAGCATTCATGCCTGACCAGGATCAAAATCACACTGCCGAGTCATTCAGTAGCGTGTGAGTGTTTCTGTGATTGCAAACCCCAGCCCAAAAACCCAGTGCCTTGCTGCAAAGCACAGCTTCCTCAGGACCCTACAGTGCACTACAAATCACTCTGATTTCAGAGCCAAGGTGTCTCGTTGCCCAGGAAATTAGCAAATGCCAAGAAGTTACACAGAAGGTGGTGTGCTTTTCTGTTTGTATGCAAACTTCCCTTTTCTCCTGATAACTGCTTTTTATCTGGGACGTTCATAGCATTTTACAAAAACTGATTTCTGTCTGCTTTCCTCATTTTACAAGCACAGAAACAGGCCCTGCTGCTATGACCAGCTTCCTCACAACACTTACTGTCACAAGTCTGTGCAAGCATCATCCCCAACACCGCTATGGTGCATCTCCATCCTTCCTTCCGTAGGTGGCTTTCTAATATTTTCTGTACTTCCAGATCTGCAGCTAAACAAACCCAACCCTTCTTCTACATTGCTACAACTAAATGCGAGCCTCCTCCTTTTTATCTCAGGATTTCTTCCACACCTGAGGTTTCTGCATTGTTGTTTCTCCCATTCTTTCCAACACTTCCTTTGTCAGGCATAATCCTTTGTAGGCTTGGGCAATTTCCACTTCCTTTCCTCCACCACCTGCAGAGAACCTGGGTCAAATGGGTTTCCTTCCCTCAGACAGGTCCCCAGCATAGTTATTGTCCAGCTAACATACTGTTCATTAGCTAATTACGCCTCATTTCATCCCGGGCCGAGAGGAATGGGCTGCAGTACTGCCTGCTGAGCTGCATGCACCTTCACACGCAGCCACCCCTACAAGTGACACCTATATTTAAGGGCTGCATCACAGCCAGGATTCACACACCTCGTGTGACACATTGCTGCCATTAACACACCAAAGAGCCAAAATCCCTGAGGCAGACTCAGCGCCTCTGAAAAACTAGGTTGCCAAGGAATTGTTTGTGATCTCTAGCTCACAGAGAAATCTGGGAGTGCCTCCTCTTTGGGCTAGAGCAAATACATGTATTACACACAACATTCTAAAACAGAAGTTTGTATTCCCATAGACAAATAGACTTGCTTTCAGCTATTTCAGGCTCCTTCCCGGCCAAATGCAAGCATCCGAGGAATTCTGCTCTTTATTTTCTGAGAATTTCTTACTCACATGCTTTTTAACTTGCTGTTAAGAATTTAGACCTGTAACACACTTTTAAAGTAATAGTTTCTATTTGCAAGTACTAGATCATTTGGAAGCAAGAAAGTGTTCTTTGAGTATAATTTAATTGCTACTTAACACAATACCCTTACTAACCTGAAAGTTTTACTTTTCTCACTTATTGATGGAAAACAGACTCTTTCCCCTGGCAAGTTAATGCTCATTATCATCTTAGTGTTTATGCTAAGTCTTTATTAACAAAATAGCTTTCACATGAAGAGGAAAAATAATTCTCATAGACAGCTTTAATCATGTTACACTTACATTAGTAGTCTGAATTGAAAAAAAATTAGAATACTTGAAAACTGTGTCACAAAAATTATGTTGCTGACAGACATTCCCTAAGAGGACTTTTGGAGCTTGACCTATTAGACCAAGTTTCCATTAATACTTTGAGCACTTTATTAACCTAGTGCTGCAAGTGCTTTATTTAGACACCAGGACCCTACAGAAGGCTTGCATAGCAATTTCTGAAACCCTGGAATTTCAAGTTACCCAAAAAATGTTAAAAGTTAAAGCTATCTGGGAGAAAGCCACTCCTGGTCTGCTTTAGTGGAAGGTGCATCTGTTGAGAGGAATACTGGGGGCTTGGGTAGGAGAAATAAAGGAGCAAGAAAACTTTTAAGCAATGTACAACAGTAAGTTTTCCTCATAAAGTCTAATTAACAACTTTTTTAAAAATCACACATAGTAATTATATTAATAGTACCACAACTGCTGCCACAAATTTGCTGATCAGGTGGGATACCAGCAGAAGTAATACTGTGACTTTATTTTATTTGAATGTAGAGGGAAAATTGAAATATAATATGAAGCTCACACCCCTTCTCTGAAATAGAGGGAGGGCCATTAAAAATGTACACGTCTCCATTCTGAGCAGACAAGAGCATACAGAAAGTGCATGGTCTTACTGAAAAGATAAACAGCTGGATTTACTTGCTTCCATTAACCAATGACCCACTTGTCAAACATAAGCTGTAGATTTAAAAGAGTGATTATGTGAAGCCTCTTACATTACACAAAAACGATCCTAGCTATGAAATCAGATCAAGCCTGAAAATACTTGAGCACAGTCAATATTGCTCTTCTATACAGACACAAGACAAGAATTAGTTATTTGTTTAAAAACCTACCACATGATGTAAGGGTAGTTTCCCTGTAGTGCTTTTCAGAAGGCATTTATCCCACACATCCCGCTCAGGTCATTAGTGGTGTGCCAAATCCAGGCCTTTTGTAAGAGGATGAAGTTCTAATGGAAGCCACTGCATAAACCTGAAGATGGGGACACTGCCAGCTTCCTTCTATGAAGAATGGGTACTGGGAGACTTAAAACTGGTGCTCCCCACAGTAAATGGTACCCATGCCATATACCTGGTCTATCAGAGAGGATTTTTAACACTGGTGGTGGCTGTGCACACTTTGGTGGCAGACCTCCAGCTGAGGCTTTTAAGGCTCAAGCCAGCTGCCATTGGCTTTGCCCCCGTGCCCCTTTGCACCTCCCACCAAATGCCCGTTCCTGTGCCTGCTCCAGGCTCAGGTAGGAGCAGACATGCAAGATGCTACAGATGATTACAACATTTGGATTTGAGTGCAACAAATTACTAGGTCTCAAGACCTGAAAACCTCTAATTTTGCCACCTTGTATTGTAACACAACAGCACTGTCCACAACAGTGACCTTCTCATACTTGACCTCGTGCTAAACAAGTCTCTAAGAAGGCTGAAGAAGCCATTATTATAAGGAACAATTTTACTGTAAGAACAACTTGCACGTTGTTTCCACCTGACCTCATTAGTGTGCTGTGCATTGCCAGTGACTCCCACTTTACTCTGATTCAGTACACAGGGTGATTTTCTGCAAGCTGCAGATCATGGAGCAACTGAACTGTATAAGAATTCAAGCAGTCAGCTAATGAAAACCAAAGTTTCCAGCTCCAGTGATTACTGAGAAATATTAAAAAAAATGCTGATACTTGCAGCCTGTCCACCTCTGGATGTTACTCTGCTGCTGGAGGCCCTGAGCACCCCAGCTCAGCATCCCAATGCCTGCTGTGCAGATGCAGGTTTTAGCAGCAGCATGGGAAAAGAGGCCAGGAAAGCTCCCCAGTGCCTACCACACCACAGGACAGGGGCACATGCAAAATTATATTTATAAAATCTAGAAACTGCTTTGAAAACCTACAGTTATTTTTATAGCATCTACATGCACTATAAATACCTGATATATCTGACAAAGATTAATATTTTTCAAGGTCCTAAATTTTATGGTTTATTTTTCTGTTGGAGCAAAACTCAAATCATTACTTGAATCATCCTTTAATGAACATTCTCCAGCTTCTAAATGAAGCACCATTGATAGACAAGATGCAGAAGGCAACAAAAGATGACTAGAAACAAGGGTATCCTTTTATATATATATATAATTTTATATTATCATGGCTTCAGCAGTCCTGGCATTAAGTGACACCATTTTATAACCTCTGAACAGCCACATTGTGTATAAAGTAATAATAATAATAAAAGGCTTCCAACACTTTGAGTACAAAAGGTACTAGTGGCAAGGAAACAGTGCCTTTTCCTCATTACAGTAGAAAATGAGGTTTTTATTTAATAAAAACCCCAACCACAAGGCTATGTGTTTTTGTAACTGTAAATGTACGTCAGTGCTGTTGACAGCTTCTGTGTTGGAAAGGATCTCATTAACTCTGAACAAAACCACACGTTATCTTTTTGAAAAGCAAAGTTGCATTCCTGATGAATCATCAGCTGCTTTGCTGAGCTCCTGTGGGATAATTTTTGGTATTGGGTACTGGAAAAATAAATATCACCCCAAAGTTCAGAATATCTTCAGACAGCACCATAAAAGGCTATCCAAGCTACCCAATTCCTAAGTTAAGAAGGGAATTGGGCTGGTGAGTGGACAGCCATAAACAAACATTCCATTTGGTTAACTTTGCTCCCTCAGGTTCAGGCTTTAGGGCTCTGGTTTTCTCATGTTGGATCTATAAAGCATCTGTGTGCTGTGCAGGACTGACTCCTCAACAAATGTCCTCTGCTGCATTTGGGGGACTTTATGGTGTTTCCACAGAATGAACATGCTTTAAAAGTATCCCCCACCCCCCAGCTCAGAAGTTCACTTATTTCACATTTTTTCAGTCTTTTGACTGAAGTTGCAAGGTATCCCTTAGGAAAACCAGGTCTTCTTTGGTGGACATTGTGGAAAGCAGTTGGGGGAAAAAAAGTAGCAGGGAACTGAGGTGGAAACAAAGTGCCCTCATCTAGAAATAATGTTTATTCTGCACCAGTGCTGGTGCTGGGAGGTAAGGAGAAGCAAGTGGGAGGAAGCAATTATTTAGTCTGTCCTGTTTGGGTAAGTACATGCACCTTTATCATAAACAACCAGAGAATATCTCTGTCTGCAGGGAAGAAAAGACCTCATATAGACCTTTGTTCAGATCTCCCCTGAACACTTCATGAATTCATTTATATACATACACACACGTGTACATACACTTTTAATGTATTTTCTTTCTCTTACCCTATCTCAAAATAACTGAAATCTAACAAGTAATTCCTGAGCTTATGTTCCAGTAGAATCTAGCCTTGCCTTCTAATGTTAGGATGTACAGTAATTACTTTGGCAATAGTGCATCAATCAAGGAATTGCTACTGCCAAAAGGCCCTTTATCTGCATGTCGTGCATGAGAGCACTTAAAACAAGAACTGTAAAATTTCTTGGATATTCCAACATCCATCCCTCATGTCCATATAACTTAACTCCATGAAAAAAATACACACACTTGTCAGAATGTGACACCTGACCAGCAGGTTCCCTGAGCAAAGACTAGCATATAATAGGATATTACATGGATTTGGAATTGTAATAGCTCAGCTAATTCTGCAGCAATATAATGAATCTGTGGTATTAGAAGGCTGATAACTAGATCTTCATTTGGATATATAATAGGCCATAAGGACTAAAGGATTTGAAGAGGAAAGGCGAGACAGTGAGCAGCAATCCATTGGGAACACTCTGGAAAACTGTCTGTTGCTTCGCAGAAAGGGTTACACACTGCAGGAAATCTGCACACGCCAGATAAGTTTCTGTTAGACAGGTAGGATGTAGTCTGCTTTTATAAATGTCCACTTGGTGACTGTGCACTATCTCCATGCTCACAGTTTTCTTTAGATTTCCTGTTGTTTCCAAGTGCCTGTGACAATGCCAGTTTAACCGCAGTGACGCAGCCCGACTTTAAGGAGCAGCCTCTGCTCCATGCCAGAGCAGACAGCAACAGATGAAAGCCTCTGTGGCTCAGCACAGGGCACTGTCCCACTGCACTTCCATCTGCAACACCTTCCCAGGAAGGGTTGCATCCATGGGGGAAAGCATTACATTTTCCTAGTTCTTGCCCTGAGGTGCCTCCTGTAGTCTAGAGTTATTGTTTCATCCTTGAGGCATACGAGCCTCTTTTGACTAAATTGTAGGGTGATTGTCCTGAGAATCTCCAAGTACACTTGAGCCCTGCATGTCTGCTAATTGCTGTTGAAGTTATTCTTGCAATCTGATGAATCTGGACCGCGTGGCTCCTTGTTCAACTGTCCCTCTCCTACTCACCTATGTCTGCACTGGTGAACAATTGCTGGTGGCAATTCTTGTATTTACCATAGAACATATCCTGAATAATTTCTCACACCTATCAAGTATCTAGAGAAATCTTTCTGCAAACATATTTGAGTTTTCTCCTTCTCTCTCTCTCTTTTTTTTTTCCAGGGCATTACATAACTTAGAGCAACCCCCCCAGTTTCACAGTAAACCAAGTCTTTTCACTTTTAGCTGTGAAGCACAAAGTATCACTGCAAACTGAGCTGCCTCCTACATCCAAAATTAGCATTTATTTACACACTGTAACAGCTTTGCAAGCATTAGCAAAAACGCAGCAGTATGTTTTGAAAATGAAAGTTCTTCATTACACAGCCTGAGCATCATTTCAGCACCATGCACATGTTTATTACCAGCTATACATAAAGAAACCCCACGCTATTGCAAACCACTAATGCTGCAGCACATTCCTTCTGAGGGAAAAGGCAGGAATGGTATCCAGCAAGGTATGGTGAGCACTGCCACTGGTGAACCCGTTCAAACAAGAGGTTCAGTACCAGGTATCCTACGCTCCGTTTTGGCAACACTGACATTTTTTTGTCTAACAGCACCGATGCAGTGGAAATGGTACAAGGGCAGCAAGTGATGGCAACTGCAGGAAACACGGATCTGTTCAGGGCACAGCCCTTCTGAAGGCTTTCTAAACATTGCCACCTTGTGGGCCTCCTGCCTGATATCACTGGTCCTGGCACTTTCCCCAGGTGACTTCCTGAGCAGATTTCAGAGATGCCAAGACTGAGGCTGGATGGTTGAAGCTAAACTCCCATAGTTGGGGATTAAAAAAGGGACAGCACCTTACAAAGTCTATGTGGCATTAATTACTCACTCTGTACTTGCGCTTCATGTAATTTGCTCTTTTTCCACTTAACATTATGAAGGCAGCACTAATAAAGTGCAGAAGAGTTAACATTTAACAAAGCAAAGCAAGGAAGGATACAATTTCTCAAATCTCCCAAGCAGAAGGGAGAAGTCAGATTAATTGTCCATCTCTAGGGGTTTTTTAAAATTATTTTTAATTCCTTTCTACCACCATTTCCTTCTTACTCCAGTTAAAAAAACAACAAACAAACAAAAAACCAACAAACCCCAAAAAAACCCAAACAAACAAAAAAAACCCCACCCAACCAAATCACTTACTATATTTATTATAAATAATTTATTATAAGATGCCTGTGGCCTCTCGTTTAGCTCTCATCAGTTTTATTTCACGACTATTACATAGTCTAAGATGATGGAAAGCAGTATCACTTGTTATTGATACCAAGCTTATCTAGCTACTGCCTTACAGACATCAAACACAAGTTCTTGGGTAAAAAAAAAACAACAAATGCACAAACATACTTACTTTGAGCATCCAAACGCTTTCCCTGGTTGCCGACTTGAATTGTTCCTTGCAGCAATTTGGCACTGAAAAGAAAACATGAAACCTTTAGTTCAACTACCAAATAGGAGGGGGGGAAAAAAATAATTCACTGGATGGTCTTTGTCTGCACTGGTTAAGCAGTGATGCAATAGTTGTATGCTGAAAATTGAAATGAGTAGGAATCCTTCATTACAATGCCCTAATTCAGCTGTGCTCACAATGGCTCAGTGTCTCACACATCTGCACAACAATCAGATGCCCCCCGATATAGTAGCAGGTCTATGAGCTCCCTTATGCAGTGCTGCATTTAGAGTTTATTCATGATTTCCAGGCACACTGGTCTTTCTCCATCCAACCAGGCTTCTTCTGAGCACAGGCAATCAGTTATGACTGTTGTGTCATGCAACTGGAGCCTTGCTGCACTTGCCTGAACAGCTTTTCAGAGGGAAAAAAAAATCTGCCATTGAGAAGCACAGTAACTGTAATCCAGGAAAGCCTGTGTTTTTGCCAATACAGCACAAAAACGCTGGCAGTCCTTTGAAGTGTCTCACTTAACAATGAAATCATGGTGCTGCCCCCTTGTAGCAGCCACATTAAGGCCTATCCCCTTCTGTGTTCCTGGAGGGAATTGCCTATGAATGCTGAATTTGTCCTCACATCCATTCTCTCAAGTGGTACATTACAGGCTACAGAAACATAAGATGGAGCAACCATATATGGGTTTCAGTTTGTGCCTTGAATTACATACTATGGTTATGTGGCTAAGTTTCTTAATTTGACTCCTCAGTCAGCAGGAAATATCATTCCTAGCAGGTAAATAATGGTTCACAGTCAGACCAGGGCTCTGGTTATTGCTTGTTTTGCATTCCTAGTCAACTAGTTGAGACAGCCCAGCAGGGAGGAGCATTCCAAAGACATCTATCTCTGCAGAACAGCATGAAACCACAGCAAATAGGATCCCAGGGGTACTTGGACTGCATCAGGGACCAAGGAATGTAAGAAGCTCCCACAGGTGAATTTATATTAATCAAACCCCCTGTTTTAAGAGGAGGAAAACATTAAGCAATTCTCACTCTAATTCACTATCATCTGGAAAAGGTAAACAGCCCTTTAAAGATGGCTTGTCTAAAGGACTGGATCCCAGCTCCAGAAGCTGTGACTCATCCTGGCTGAGAACTTAGGAAGGCTGCTAGCAAACTGGAAGGCTGAAGCTACCTTAAAGCCAAACCAGAATGAGAATTAGCTATTAAACGTGTTATTGTTTCATTTCTTTGAATCTCTCCATGCCTCTTAAGCTTTGCTTTTCAATGTACTCTTTTTCCTCCAGTTGTTTAATGTGGGAAGTGATTCCAGCACAGCTGACAAACCTCAGGCATCCTATTGGCAAAAGAACAGCAAATCCATCATGGCATATTGGCTTTTGCCCAGGTAGGGCCCCTCTGAAGTTAAGCTGGGACCTGACAGCACTACTCCAACAAGAGTGTCCCATCCTTACAAGTTGAGACAATGGTTAGAAGAAAACATATCTCACCAGGAGGTGTTGACCAGAACTTCTAACAGGCAGCAGCAGTGGAGAGACATAGTGATCCTGTTAGAAATATCACACTTAATTTACTCATAGAATGTTTTCCATACTATGTTTTCTGAAGAGCATGATATTCATGGCATATTGAAGACAGAGGTGACTACTTAGTTGTCTTCAGTATGTAGACCTCGGTTTGAGTGGGATTTGAGTAACATCACCACACTGAACTTCATTCATATTGTCTCAAATAAAAAAAATCCTCACAGTACAGGTTCCTAAAACTTGGAAGCTGATTCTGCTGATGCTTGCAGAGGTCAAGCCAAAGAGGTAAATCTCAGCAACAGCTCCTGCCTTTTTGCCTGCAAACAGGTACTTACCTGAGCAGCAGGGAGCAGTGCAATCGCTGTGGCCAGATGAGATAATTGGCACTTGCTGCTGTGTGCAGCACCACTGCCAGGTCTCCACCTGCTCCATAAGCTGTGCCAACACCTCAACCCGTCCTTCTGGCTTCAGAGGCCACAGCAGCACCCAGGCAAGGGAGTGGTAGGAAACACCGGATCATTAGGGTGGAATTTGATTTAGGTGGACAAAGGAATGCAGCAGAGATCCTAGTTAGTGGGTGTGAGGAAGGTAAAGATGGAGAGCTGGAGTCTCCTTTGAAAAGGTGGAGGGATAAAGGTGTGCAATGGGGACAAGAAGTAAAGGATGACACGTCCTTTTACTTCATGGCAGGCCACACACAGCTCTCGGCTGCATCACGTCACCACTCTGCAAAAGCCAGCAAGCTCAAACCAATTCCCCAAAACTCTGCAACACACAGTGGCTGAACTGATTTTAAAGTAGGTGCCCATCTCCTAAAAAGTCACCTGGCAATACAACTAAAGAAATTCCTTCTTCCACATTGGAAAACATAGGCAAAAGGGGTAAAATATAAGAAGATGAAGATGTAGAGGATCAGGAAAATGGAAAAGACCTTAAGATACAGAAAAAATTAAGATAAATTTAAAGAGCAGTTTCAGAAAATCCTCTGTAGTAAAACAGATAAATATGATTATGGGGTTTTTTGTTGTTGTTTTTGTGGTTTTTTGTGTTTTTTTTTTTTTCAGGGCAGAAATTTATGATTTGCTCTATATTGTTGTAATGCAAATATTTGCAGCTATGTGTAAAGTTACCCATAGCTGCAAGTTCCCTATGTTAGACTATCCATTTCCCTGATGAGCAAATTGCACTGCGGGGAAACAGACCAATGTTTATCATAAAATGCTTTTGAGTTTAGCTGTTATTAAAAGAACTGAGTAGATTTTATTAGTAGCCAATGACTCTTTACATAGTGCATTCACTTCTCCCCATGCCACAAGCCCTTGTTCCACCCTGCTACAGCTACAGTCAGGAAGTGAAACCCAGGTGTGGGGTCAGACTAGTGGGCCACTGGCTCCCAGAGAGTCCCTAGGGGTCTCTTCTCTCCCTTCACCAGCTGTGTACGTGGCTCTGGAGCTTACATTTGCCACTTTTTCAGATGCTGCTGAGTTACATATCCTGATTGCACTAATGAGTGCTAGTGGAGGCCTCGAGCAGGTTTGGCAAACTTTTACTGTTCAGAGTTTATGGGATCTTGGGGTGTCCAGTGGATTCAGCAGGACTGGTGCTCTCCAGGGCTTACCTGGTCTCAAGAGGATTTCACTTGCTCCCTCCCAGCCTGTATTTTTTCTCCCTGTGCACTCTAGCTATTCCTGCACCCACAATGTTGGACCTACTGACACAAACTGATGCAGAAGGGGCTTCTATAATAATACCCCTTACAATGCTGTAAAGCATTGAATTTAATTTGAATGAGTATTGACAAAAAAACCCAAACAAATCAAGACAAAAAACCTCCCCAAACAAAACATGAATTGGGAAAGAGGGATATGAGAACACAAGTAGAAAGCAAAGCAACTAAATGGAAGAAGAATACACATCAGAGAATCTGTAGTAAACAAGGAGCAACAGCATCCAGAAGCACGTCCTACAATCGTAATATGGAAAGTAGTTCCCATAGTTATTAGTTTGAAGGACCAAGGAGGAAAAGTTAGGACAGAATGTAATTAAAGTGATTTAAATCAAATGCCTTCTAGTTCAAAACTTTGTCTCCAGAAACTGCATTTCCCCTGTGGGCACTGAGCCCTGTCTCCTGCTACTGTCTCTCTGTGTACTGGATACTTTCTTCCATACTGCACAGATCTGTTTTCTTCCCCCTGCCAAAGACTGGAAATGCGATGTTGCATGAAAACAATTTATAATATAGGCTGACAGTCACTGATTAGTGCCTCAAATATCCTCAGTAGTTACAGAAAAAAAACTTCAAAACCAACTTATTTTTAGCAACTGAAAGAATTCAAGCAACCCCATGTGGCTGCTATCCAGGCATTTACTGAGCAGAGAATAGCTTGACAAATTACAGAAATGGACAAACTCAGAGCGTAAATCAGAAAACCATGTATATCACTATTTACATATGCTTTCCTGTTGAAAAGATGAACAGAAACATTAATTTTACAGCTTCCAGTGTCAAAGGCAAGAACGACTGTTTTTATGAGCTGTGCATGAATCACCAAAACCAAAACAAAAACCCCCATCTACTTCACAGTTTGGCAGATTTCTCAACTTGCTGGTAACTAACAGCCCAGCCCTACGCTGTCTCACTGTTCCTGAGTAATTCCTCTGCCTCTGCTCAGGGCTCGGCTCTGTGGCACTGTGGGGAAGGCACAAAGGCAAAGACCCAAAGCAAAGAAGTCAAGAAACAGAGCTGAGTTTAACACTATTTCCAGCTTCAAAATGACAAGAAACCTCGTCTGACCCAGAGTCCTTCACAAGGAAGGCAGACGCAGAAGATGGGAGATGCTGATACCGAGCGCTTCCCACCTCTTTTGCTCTTCCCATTCCAAACACGGATTTGTCCCAGCAGTCCTGCTCCTCTCCAGTGCTCTGATTTCAAGTCATCTACTGGCACGAAAAAGGTCTAGAGATTTCTTTTAAGATTCTGTTCCCTCCCTCTCATTTACAAAGCAAACAAAATTTTTTAGTCATTTACATATAAAGTAAACCCAAGCATGTCCTACTTAGCAACTTTGTAGAAAAGAACATGCAATCTTTCTCAGGAAGACTTCTACCCTGTTTGGGAAGCCTTTAGATTTTTTTTCCTATAGACCAGTAAACCAATTTGTGTCATTTCTGCTGTCCTCTCCTGTCTCCCCTCAACTTCTTGTAAAGGGGAATTTCTATGATCCAAGTAATTTGCAGACACTGCTGGGTTCAGAGACCCAGCCAACTGCAGTGTGACACCTACGTTTTTGCAGCAGCCTACCTGTCCTCCTCCTATGAATAAATACCTTCACTGCCTTCCTGCTCAGAAACTCTGAGATGCAGTAATTATCTTTCTACCTGGAAAGGGTGTAACAGAGCTCAGTTTGTGTGATTTTACTTAGCCAGTGTGACAGATTTGACAAACCCTTTTTTTACATGACAAGCAATGCCAAACCAGTATATCCAGCAGTAGGTGGCAGACCTAATAGGATGACCAGATGAGACTGTTATTTATCATTCTTTGTATTTAGCAGTAGGCTGCCACATCTCACTTATCTCCAAAAAGAAGTTTCTCTTTGCTCCATTTGGAGAAAACAATCTTCCTTCAATTATTTGTGGCATCCTTTTCTTGCAAGTTTAGTTCAGAGTCATTGATGTCTGCATTTCAATTTCTATCACACAACCACAAGTCTGTCCCACTTGGCACTGTCAGTGCCTGTGTCTGTTGACTTCTATATGCAACACAGCCACCAATTTTGTGTGGTGCATGTCTGCAGTTTGCACATTGGACTGCAGTTTGCTATTGATGCACTTCTGTATACGCTCATCTATTACTTTTTTTTGTTGTTGTTGTTTTTGGGTTGTTTGGTTTTTTTAAAATTTTTTTCTGGTAGTCATTATATCATCTTACAGAAAGCACTTGGTTTAAAAATAACTAGAGTTGATCAGGTTTCTGCTTAGTTTCATGCACTAGAATAATTTAACACATTTCTTTTTAATATTTCCTTATAAACAAAGTTATGCTGTGACGATGCATGTTTTATAGTGAGGCAAGAAAAGCCAGCACTGACTAAGGTTTCCCATTAAAAAGAATTTGGCAATAATATTGACTTAAGGCATTCCAGCCCTAACTGTTTGCTCCTTATTTGTCTCTGGGCTGCCCAGCAGTTTTGCTAGAACTCTGAATCCCATCCACTCTGAAGCAGAAACTAAAAGGGATCTAACTTCAAAGACACTCCTAACTCTTTTTTTTTTTTTTTTTTCATATTTAGAAAAGTAAATCTGGGACAGTTCCTGGTTTTTGCAGTACACAGCAAGGCCCCATCAACCCTTGGGATGTCACCATTTGGAGGACAGGAGCTGTCTCACTGGCTGGTATTGCTGGCCAGAAGCAGGCATAGGGAATAACTCCAAGGAGTGGGATGGAATATCAAGCTTCAAAAGCAGACACAGACTCCTTAGATATGGTCTAAAGAGTAGGGAGATACACAGAGCTAAGGCAGAACACACATCAGCTTTCCCCTGTTCAATGAGGAGGGAGCAAGAGACACATGGAAGACAGCTAGCAGCAGCTGCTCTGGTCCAGGTCAATTCACCACCAGCCTCCAGATTTATCATTTCCTATACTCAATTTTAGGCTTCATTTTGTAGCTGGATCTTATAGACTAATCATCAACTTAGAATTAAAAAGAAGGTTCAAGGGAAAAGCACTAAAATATACACTCAAAAGAGAAAAAGGAAAAAAAAAGAAAAAGGAAAAAAAGAAGTCAGTCTTTGTATTCTGACCTGAGCCATTTTCTGAAGTTCTTTTAAAACAGCAAATCTTGAAGTTAACACGAGGAGTCCTGATGGCATAATAATATGCTGAATTACCCAAGCTGACATTCTTTGAAAACAAGCCTGCTGAACAAGCACAGTAGGAAGTGCCCAAAGATAACTTCCATAGGAGTGCTATGTGGCGTCTGGGGGACTCAAAATTGCTTCAGGAATATAAAATGTACCAGATTCAGCACCAGGAAAATATTTAGAGGAGCAAGTTGGTTTAAAAGACAGATGTTTCAAATCAAAAAGTAACTTATGCCTGAGAAAAATGCAGGTAGATCAGTTTGAGTGCCTGAGATTAAATGGGCTGAATCTCCCACTGTTGTGGGATTAGTTTTTCAGATCTCTCTTTACAGTGAGTGAAGAAAATTTAGCACATCAGAGAACATCCAGCAAAAATCCTTTAGGTGGCCAGACAGAGGGGAATAAATGCTCCTACCAACCTTCTGTTTTAACCAGTGCTTTACTATGAACAGTTTGCCTACAAATTGTCTAAACTTACCAACTGGTGGTCTCTGCTAAGTTACAGAATTCAATAACTTCCTTTAAAAAGTAAAAAAAAACGTTCTCCAAAACACTGCAAGATTCACTACCTGTGCATATATCACACCAGGAAAGAGGTGAGGAGAGCAGGTGTGGAAAGCAAGTATGCAAATTCTCGTCTCAGGGAAGGAATGACCTTGCTGGGTGCCAGCTAGCAGGAGACAAACTTCAGAGAAAAAAAAAACCCAAAAAACAAAACAAAACAAATACCTGAGGGGTCTTGGTGGACAACAAATTGGAAAATGCTCAGCAGAATGTCCTCTCAGAAAAGGAGGGCAACTCTACACTGGGCGAGGCTTGCAGATCCAGGGCAGTAATTACTGTACTCAGGGCTTGTGAAAGTGCAGTGCTTGTGTACTGGGGAGCCACAAACCAGGGACAGACACGCTGGAGCCCAGCCTGCCATACCAAGATAGTTAGGGAGATGGAGTGTACGATACAGGAGAGGCTGGGAGAGCTGGGTTTGTCCAGCCTGAACACGAGAAGGTTTAAGGTGTGCGGGGGATGCATGACTGCAGCCCTCAGCTACTTAAGGGGAGGGTGTAGGGAGGATGGAGCCAGGATCTTCTCAGAGGCACACAGACACAGCAAGAGGCAACAGGCAAGTTTTAACAGGGAAAATCCTGATTACATGTTAGGAAAAGTGTTTTCATCATGAGAGTGGTTGAACCCTTAGTCCAGTGAAGCTGGAAAATCTGAATGTTTGAGATATTCAGAACTCAACAAGTTCCTGAGCAACTTGATCTGCTCAGGAACAGGAGTGGACAAGATTATCTCCGTCAACCAGTATCATCCAGTGATTCCATGTGAAGGCATCATCACTGCAGGCTGCTTGTTGCCTGCTTGCCTTACTCAGGAAAGAGAGCCCAGGAAAGAGTGAGGGTGTGAAATGCCATCTCAGCCCTTTTAACAGTTCTGGCATCTTTGTCTGCCTTAAATTGCTGAACAGACAAAGGGGACAAACTCAAAGATGTAAAGATAGATTCCAGTATCTGTGGCAATAGTTAAAGCAGCTCAAGCCTTGTAACTTGATTTTTCAGTTCTTAGAAATTTAAATATATACTATAGAAATATATTTATGATAAATAATATCTAATACATAAATCTAAACCAGAAAGTTTTTTTTCTTTACAGCACTGGTGAAGCAGGTAAGAGTTCTTGGACTCCTGTCTTACATGAGCAGAATGGATTACTTGCAGTCAATTATGTCTGTACAAATCTATGAAGGCTTCAAGGCTATAGTTTATAGAAATGTCCTGTGAACCTCTGATTAGATAAGGTTCTCATGTGACAGCTGATGGGACACTGAAGGCTGTAGCATCACCTCATTTGTCCTGCACAGATCATCACAGGTGCTCCCATAAACCAAAAGCCAAAGAAGTCTCTCCTTTTCATCTAATCAATCCCAACCCTCCAGTTTCCCTAGGTGGAACACAAGAGTCACTTTTCCATAAATCCACAGTGTGACAGTCATCCCTGGGTTCCCATCTCTGCTGAAAGGACCATGTTAATCTTTTACACCACCTGATCAGTGGAGAAAGGTGGGCAGGGCGTCCCAGTGACATTGTCACAGCCCAGTGACCATGAGACACTGGAGGAACATGTTTTAAACCTTCTCCAACCTGCTAAGAGGCAGATCTCCTCTAGCATCTCATGTTTCGAGTCAGCCCTCAAATCTACAAGGTGGAGGAACAGCCCACCAATACTTCACACTCTTCCACACATATTTTGACTAAAAGCAGGAGGTGATTGCTGTGTTTGGCACAGGTAACAACATCTGGGGATTTGATAGGATTGGATCTCTTGGGGGAGTAGGCAGAGAAGTACAATGTGGTATTTATTCATGTTTCAAAGCAGTGAGTGCTGATTTGCTTACCTTACCCAGCTGCAGTACTGCTTATCACCAAGAGAAGAACTTCACTGACCAGCATAACAGCTGCCTATATTCTCAGTAAGGATCAGAAACCTCCACTTGCAAGAGGTCTGGCAGAAAGTGGGGTCCTCCTGCCTGCAAAATGGGAAATGTCTTTCCGTTTTACCTCAGACACTGAAGCTTGAGGACACTTGCATTGTGGTAATGACCTCACAAAAGTAATTAGAGCTAGAACTTCAAACCTGTATATTTGACAAAGAGAGCATAGAACCAGCTGAGCTTTCTTGGGATCTTGAGTATATGTAGAGCAGGAAGTTTCCACATTAAAGGAAACTAGAAAAAGCCGTGGAGGGGTTCTTCAGGGCAAGACCGTATATGAAAACTGCATAAATACCTTTTACTCCTTCAGCTACAATGGCATTTCAACCTGATCACAGCTTGTGAATTTCAAGTTGAAGGAAAAATATTCTAGTCTGTGAGATAAGAGTGACAGCTTGTTACCTTATTTAAGTGCTCTGTGATAGGACACAATAAAGCAAGTCATATGGGAGGGCATTCAAAAGATGGATTGCTAAGCCTCAACCCCTCAAGTTAATTTTGCTTTGTTCTGAAAGGACAGCCTGCATTTGAATTCTACCGTATCAGAAATTCATGGGCTGTATTATTGAGCTACAATATTTCCTCCAAGAAGCTGCAGTACAAAACTCACATGAATTATTGTTTCTTCATGTTGTTCTGCAGACAAGAGCCACAGAACACAGTGGACTAGTCCATTAACATGAACACCTGCATCACTTACTCATTAGAAAAAAAGCTAATTAGGAAGTTTTCAAATAATTTTACAGTATCAGGTTGAATTTTAACTTCCACAACATTCTGCTCTGCAAAGCTTTTTCTTCAGCACACTGTGTGTAAGCACTGATTTGGAAGAGGACTAAGCTAATTTAAATAGTATACACAATATAAGTGTAGGTACTTCTCTCACGGCCTTTCCCAGACACTTATGTTTTTTGTTTGGTGGCCAAACCAATCAAGGAAAGTCAACACTTAACTGAAGAAACAGCTACTTTGGATTGATTTGTCATTTACATGCACACTATTTCCCTTATAGATTTATACAAGAGCCAATTTTTGACATTTAGAAGACAAAGCCTTTTATCTTAGATTAGCAAAACTGGCAGTTTTGGTGTTTCGGAGGGTTTGGTTTTGTTTGTATCCCCCTTTCATAAACCTGTCAGTACAGCAGATTCTGTGCAGAATAACAAGTCTTACTGTTTCTTCTCAGGCACATGCAATCTGCCCTTGAGAACCCAGCCCCTGCTGCAGATAAGCTCTCTTCAGACTGTGGCACTTGCTGTAGCAGCAGCTTCCCAGTAGCTGTTTTTCTATGGAATGACCAGTGTGTCCTTCAGCTGAGGCTGAAAGAACAATTGGCACATCTCCTGCCTTGCATAAACTCACACTCTTTGCATCAAAGGCTCCTGAGATGGCAACTATCAGATATTTTCAGGCACGACTGCTTCAGTGAAGAGTGCTAGATATAAAATATATGTACAAAAGGTGAACATGCATTTTGGGGCTCTAAATAAAACTTGTGAAAACACAATCCTTATTTCCCAGGTATGAACTCATTTAACAAAGCCTTTCTGTTTTCATCAAGATTAGTCAGCAATTGAAAGTCCCCTTAACAAGATACTACTGAGCTGAACATGCCCAAGGTGAATCAAGGTAGTAACTTGTGGAACAAATGAACAGCTGCATAGTGTCTGCAGCTGAAGCATCCAGCATCAGCTGAAAGCAGCTCTGTCTCTCCCCCAAGCCAGTGAGCAGTTTTATGTGTGCTGGTATAAGTCCAATTTTTCTCCCTCTTTGGTAGTCAGATTGCTCATTAACTCACATAGCAGAAATCCAAGATTCAACCTACATTTTCCCATAAGACTGATTTCCCTGCAGGGCCTATCTCAGAGTCTGCTGCACTCTGCTGCAACTCTCTTACGGCCTTCCATTCCTGGTCAAAACACACCACACCTTCCACATGAGTCAGGAGCAGGGCAGCATCTGCAGCAAGCAGGGAGGGAGCTGAGAGGAGAGCCTGCCTGTGAAAACAGTCTATCCTTCAGCAGTGGGCAGGATGCTCAGAGAAATGCAGCCTTGGTCAAAAATATCACTAGGAAAATGCAACAAGCTGCACTTGATCTTGAAGTTACCGGATCAGGCAAGGTCACTTCTGGTGAAATACTCACAGGGATAAATTCCAAGTCACCCAGATAGTTAGTTAGCATATGCAAGACAGCTGGAAGTCTTTACAACACTCTCAAATGACACTGTTTGGCATCTTATCAAACTAAATGCCTTTTGCCCGTCGAGAGCACAGGCACATCATTTTACTTCAGAGTTGCTCTGTTTTCCCTCGGCGTGACGGGTTGGTTGTGAGGAACTGCTGAATCCAAGACAAGATGTCAGGGTTCAGATTTCCTGCTCCTGTTTGATGACAAATTGATGCTGAAGTTTAATTTCCAAAATATGAAAGTTAACAATATATTTTGACATACAAGACATGTAAAGAAAAATACAGCTGAACTTGTCCCAACTTTAACCAGGTGACAAGATGCTACTCCGGGAAGTTCCGTATTTTTTATCCCAGTAACAGTTCTGCTTTCCTTATTCAGTAGAGATGCTTACAACCTTTCTTGTTTGAAGTGCTGTGTTCTTTCCCCTACTACTCCATGCAGGAAAACAGGATGTTCAGGCCAATGTAACAGTTCTCTGACACTAAGAATTCAATAAGCCCAGGAAACACAAGTTACTGCTTCTTTTATAGTCTTTTTCTTTTAAACTGGAATAAGGCCACTGCTTTGCCAGTCCCCATCCCAGAGAAATGACCCGGTCTGTGCTTGATACCAATGGAAAGACATCTTGTAGCATGGCAAGAGAATCCAGCTCAAAGAGGTTTTATGTTTATACACACACAGAGAGCTATTTATTTAACTGCTGTGAGTGAGCTCCATGGGGTGGGCTGGGAGTGAAACCCCTCCGTGTTCAATGTGATGCACAAGTGCACAATGGGAGATGCCTGAGCAAAGTACTGGCCTTGTGCCAGGGACTTGAACCAAAAGGCAAACCCAACAAGAAGTGGAAATAAACTGGAGACAGCGCAAAATTTCTTCAACTTCAGAAGTCACAACGTTAGACAACGAGAAAAGCTAGGAGGGAAGGACCTCCCGCACAGGATACATAGGGCATGGAAGGTATATATTATTAAGGGGCTTTAATCTCACCTACCAGATTTCTCTCCTGTTGGTAAGTGCTTTTTCTTCTCACGCTTATTTTTATGTTCTAATAAAATCAGTTTTGTGGGCTGGAAGCCCCTAACACCTCACTTAAGCTCATATAAAAGAGTGTGGTTCCCCCACGAAGCTCAGGCCCTGCTGCAGCACCCTGCAAGCACACAGGCTGGCACCCAGCTCTCACTGGTTACTCCTGGGTGGGCTCTCCAGCACCACCCAGGACCAGCCCATATGCTTACAGCAATGAATAAAGCAAAAATGCCTTTCCATTTTACCTCAGACACAACTCTGAACAAATCTTTACTTGCAATTTCAAGTTTTAAACTGTTTCATCAAGAAAAACAAACAAACAAACAAACAAACCCCCTCACCTATAAACACCACACTGTACAGTAGGACATACACAGGAAACTCAGAGGCCCTATATCCTGTATCACCAAACTTAGTGGATTTAAGTGGGTACAGTTCGGCTACTGCAGAACAGACACATTTTATTTATGATTTATTATGTATCACTGAAACCAATAAAACCTGAAATAAGACCTTCACCATCACCAGATCAGAGGGCAGCACTTCAAATTTCTTGCAGCAGCACCCAGTGAATGCTGCAACAAAGCATCATCAATCCCTCTGTGCCACATTGTTTTGACAGAGGGAACTGTACCAGTAGCTACGCGTTCCTTTCAGGGGGGATGAGAGATATCACTGCCATCCATCAGACAAACGTTTCTTGTTGGTCTGTTCCACAGCCACAGAATAAGTTCCCTGTCATCCTACAAGCCCATCATAGGATTTCTGCATCTGGTTTTCCTACCATGATCACATGTTGCCTGTAGCCCCCACATCCCAATGGAAGATTTTTGCTACAGCAGAGACAATACATCACCCTAAAGCCATACACGGGATACTAAGCACGTCCTTTACCTGATGTGGCCTTCAGGCATTTTACAAATACACCTCAAAAACTTTGTTTTAGGCCAACTGACATCTGATTATATTTCTTTCTCAGTTTATTATTTTGATCCCAGTTACTTAAGGAGAGTTCATATTTCACACCAAATCCTTTGCAACTCCCCTTCCAACTTACAGAAGGGAATTGAATTTCAGGCTACTTCCTTGTGTTGGAAATCATTGCCTATATGCATGACTGCCAGGTGGATAAAAACTGAAAAACTGCAAATCTACAAGATGTACTGTTAAAACTCAGGCACTTGGTTTGACTGCAACTAAACTAGGGCAACAAAAGCCAGCTGTCTCTGTCCTCTGACAGCATTGCCCTGAGAAAAAATACATTATTTAAGGACATCAAATAATGTTAAAGAAACTCCAGTTATTTTAAGAACTGTAGAGCATTCTTATTTAAGGATCTCACAATCTAACTAAATGACAGTTGAACAGAGGATTCCATAAAGCAGTAAGGCATCCAGCTGAGCAGGGTCAGCTTGGGTCTTCTCAGCAGTACAGGTAAAATGGACTTTGGTTGGCCCAGGAATGTAGAGAAAAATGCATTTCTACTTTCATCCAGGAGTCAGAAAACTCCCTTTTTTGGTGGTAGTGGAACAGATGACTGTGCAAGGCCAGCAAGGTTTAAAGGCTGGGCCCAGACTTGGAAGATGCTGTTGTGAGAGAGCCTCTCCCCTTCCACTCTGCCCTCCCCATCCTCCTGGGACCCAGTGTCCTCCCTTAGGACCTTCTCAAGCCACCCACACCAGACTGTTCTCCACAACCACCCCTGAACTCATCCCAGCAGAACCTGCAAGTCACCCAAAGTCCCTCCTCTGAACACACTGGTGCTGCCATACATGAATTGAGGAGGGAGAATCCAGAGCCAGACTCAGTTTTAGCATCCACCTATACATGCTGAATTTTCTGCTTAAATCCTCTGATAGCAGAGGTTTTGAAATGTGAAGGGGCTAATGGAATATCATGTCAAGGTAATGCCACTGCCAGTGTCAGTCTTCACACACTGCCCCGAAGAAGTTACAAGAGATGGCCACTGGCCATCTGTCTCTTCATTACTCAGCTCGCCACCAAAAAGTCTTCCTACATTTAGAACATAAGCAGTTCCAAAAATCAAATCAGAAAAGGAAGATGGCAGTAGCCTGTAGTTTGGCTACTCAAAAGTAGCCTTTGTCTGCATTTATCAAACAAAATAAGTAATCAGCCACAGAACACACAGCCTCAGTGTCATTTGAGTCATTTGTGTTGAATAGCAGGTGTCAGAATTATGCTAGGTAAGTATTCCATTATTATTATTTTCCAAGTCACTTCAATCCCTTTTTGGGGGAATGACCGAATTTACAAAGATATTAAGCTATGCAATGACGTCAAAAAGTAAGCAACACTGCATTACCCACTTGAAAAAGCTTCAACTTTCTCCCTGATCCAGAAAATCTATCCAATAGTGTCCAAGAGTAAAGACACCTAAGACTCTGCCAGTACTGACCATATTTTCCTCCTCCTTCATCTCCCCAATCTATTGTACTAGTACAGCAAGAGATATCAGCAAATATATTTTTTTAACAGTTTGATCAACACAAGTTACTTAAAATAAATGCAATGCAATTAAAAATAGCTATGAACAATGTAACTGCAGCATGTCAGCCTCCCGGAAGAGTGGCAGTGGATAAAGCCAAGGGCCCGCCCTGGCTTGCAGGAGATGCTATGCTGTCAAACAAGACTCTCTCAAGACCACAATCCAGCACAACCATAATTTGCTACATATCAGTGAAAACATATGGTAGGCAGAAGTGACCACACTGCTCAAATTAAGTGTCCTACAAGTTTAACATTGACAGCAGAAGCTCCAAAGAAATGCCACAGCATTATCAAGGTGGAAAATGTGTCTATTCAAATGTAAGATGCATTCATTTGTTCATGTCTACTAATCACACAAAGTCAAAATGCTGGGACAGCCTCTCCAACTTGCATCATGACATTTTGCCCAAGAGGCCATCAGTCAGCTTTTGCCAATACATTAATTCACAGTTTTGCTTACAGCTTGAAAATGGCAACCCATCAGGAGGGCCAGTTTTGTGGAAAACATTACTTTGGTTATTTCTGTAGCCCATGGTAGTTATTCCAGAATATGCCCAGAACACTGGTAGATTAGTGACCCTCAAATATTCCCATGTTTTGGATGCAATTAGTAACAAAAAATATTAGTAACTTCTACTCCACCTATATTGAGGCTTATAAAAGAAGACTTACTACTCTTCTCTGATCTAGTTACTTACAGAGAAAGTAATTGGAGAAGAAAGTTAAGACACTTGTATCTGGTTGCATATCAAGTTTTCAAAGAAATCCATCCACATTTCCTTGCAGTTTCCCAGAAGCCTGAAAAGAGCTCTTAAATAGTATTTTTAAGGTTCATCCCCCTCTCTTCAATTCCTCACAGCTCTGCTTTACCATCACACCAGCAATTAACCCAGAGTTAGCTAAACAGTGTAATGAGAGAGGTATTTTTCACGCTGACCAGTGTTCTTACCACATCCATGCTACACACCCTGCATTGTTGTGACCACTTTTTAATACACTGCATTTGACTTCAGCAGAAGACTAGGAAAGATTTCACCCAGACATCTTGCAAACTGATACAGACCTGTCCTTACAATTACTGTACCAACAGGAACACCTGTGTTCAAGAGCAAACAAAATTTATAGCACCTGATCTCATGGAGGGACATCCCCTGTCACTCACAAGGCCTCTGCTGAATAGAGTAACTCATAAGCAATCTTGTGCATGTATATATAAGGAAACTGTGATACAGTAGAAACCAAAAATTATAGCAGGATTTTTGGGTGTATCAAAGAGTCATGACTAAGCCACAGCAATTGTGCAATAAAGCATAGCATATCTTTTATTTGTATGCTTGAGAAGTTAATATTGGTATGACTGATAAACAGCAGCACAATTACAACAGCCACATTAACCTCAGTTTTGTGGCCAGGTGGTGCAAATTAGCCCTCAAAGTCATCAGTCTTGGAAGCATAACTACCCTATGACAAAAAACAACCTCACCAGGTCTGGGGATGTTTTTTAAGGCTGCTTTTTCTCCATTTGACTTAGTGATAGAGGATTACAAAGCTAAAGAGAACAAAACTTCAATCACAAATGGCAGAGAAAACAGACCTTTGAAATGACAGTAATATTCCATTCTCTGACAGGGAAATATTAGGCATAAAAAAGGAATTAGAGTAGCAAAGCAGACTCCATGACTTACCTTACCTTGCTGTCTCAAAGGTTCATTTAGAGGAGTATCCCCAGTACGGGAACCTTTAAGAAGCTTTGACATGGTTGGATTAGTATTATTTTTTAAGATTAAAACCAGTCAAATGAAACTGCCTGTTGTCATGGACTGGTAGAAAAGAGCTTCCCTTAGATAACCTCCCTTTATAAACCTCACCATGGGTGTGGCTAAATGACTAGCTCCACCTTTCATCCTATTTAGAAACCCTACAAAAAAAAACCCAACAAAAAAACAAAACAAAACCAAAAAAACCAAACCAAACCAAACAAAAACCCCAAAAACTTCTCTGAAGCAGTATAATAATTTTATCAACTACCCATGTGCTGTTTTCAGGTTGTTTGTTTTCTTGAGTAGGTAACTAGTTGACAGTTTCACAAGCTGATGGGGGAAATGTAGACAAAATTAAATTTATCTCCCATATTTGCAGTTCCTGCAGCATGGTCTGCAAACATCTGGTGGGTGAACTTGCTCAGTTGTTTGTTTTGTACAAGCAGTGTTGTAACAACCTGAGGGAGGTCTATCAGCTTCGAGTGTTTATTGGTGTTGGAGATGCATTATATTGAAAAGCAGCATATCTATGAACTTGCAGCAATTTCCAATTGCATCACCTCAAGACAAGCCACCACCACCAGTGGAGGCTCTTGTTTTCATCACTTACAGAATGAAGATGATGCAACATCAAAGCCCTTTGCATGACTCATTAAATCACACACATGCCTTCACTATGGAGGGACCACCAATAAAAATTAGAATCTGTTCTTTTGTCCTCTGAGTACTCTGTATTTTAAAATCTCTCAACTTTCTTTCCTCTCAAGGTCTAATTCAAGAGGATGGAGTGATGGATTAGGATGTTGCCACTTAGGCAATATTGCCTGCAGAGTTTTATAGTGCTTTGGTGTGAAATACAAACACATCTGGGTGGCTGCACTCTTGTCTCTTAATTTTTTGTACTATCTCAACTGGTAGTTTTTTGTATTCAGGGGTACAAGTACAAGGAACTAGAAACATAGGGCTTAAATTTGGGGCTTATTTTTCACTGAATAGTTGAGGTTAGACTGGCACTCCTGAAGGAGACTGGGTGTGAAATAAGAGTTCTTGAGGTGTTTGGCAGAAGTTCAACTATGCTTCTATCATCTGGGTTTGCTTTCAAGGGAGCGATTAGGAAATTATATTCTTGTTAACAAGATCTGTGCAAGTAATGACTCTTATACCCAACATTTCCTGTATGAAATGAAGTGATTGCTCCATCTTGATACAAAGAGCAGAGGTATTTTCTTGAGAATTAGTGACTTGGGCCAAATCTTTAAAGAGTATTACAAGGAGGTTCATCCCTTTCCACACTACCAAGCCATTTCTGTCAAAAAATGCTAACTGGTCTTTAAAAATATATATATCCATGTGGAATTTTACTTCAATATTAGACACTCCCAGATGTCAGATGAAGGAAGAAAGTCACCTTTACTGCAACAAGAAATGTTGCATAATAAACTACAGCATTCACTTTTCACTGCTTTTGTACTTCTGCAGGTGGGATAAAACATCTTTGACTTTAAAATCCATATTTCAAGGACAAAGATACCCATGTCTCTTGCTGAGGCTGTAAGTCTGTAATCTCATGTTCTACTGTATGTGAACAAAAAAATTCTGCAGCATTCTCCAAGGCTAATAAAACAGTTTCACTTCTTAGAGAAAGTCTGATGACTCTCAGGAAAGAATAAGTTCTGAGTGAGTTCACAAATCAAACATAGCATGCAAGAGAAAAGAAAGCTTCAATTGAAATGCAGAGTTGTAAGAAATTGAGACATTTCAATGTCATTTTCCTTCCTGTCTGTGAGGTCCTCTAGCAAAGGTGCTCACTCTGGGCCAGCTTCCTCTCCTTCCACTTCAGCAATGACTGACTAAACAGTCAGTTCTGACATTCTTGGCTGAACTATCACTTGTTTTGAATTGATGTTCCTGGCCAAAATGGGGAAATCCACAGGTGTGGGTGGAAGGAGGAGGAATATCACAGGAGATGAGCAAGACCAGAAATCAGGATAGGAACACTAGCATGTTGTGTTCAGCACAGTTCACACTGTACAGCTGCATCTCCACATTGGAACCATGCTCTGTTTAGAAATACAGCACTGGGAAGATACCAGAGATGATGCTTTAATTTCCAAAGGACTTGCTGTTTCAGCTGGTAGTACCTATACCCCAGTCCTGAAACATGAAAGAGTGAAATGGAGTATAGTCTCATCTGTAGCAGCTAGCAAATAAAATCAATAGATAAAATATTCAGTGCCTGGGATTCATTCCTAATAATCACCATGCATGGGAAAAAAAAGGTCTAAAGTCTTGTTTTCTGAGTACGAGCAACAGCTCTCACAAAGACAATGGCACATCTGCACTGCCTGCCAGAACAACTTTATTACTGTCCTAATGGCAAACACAGCATTATGCAGCTGTAGGGGTAATCATACTTTTTGCCACTATAACCAGAGAAAGTTGCTAAAAGTTAGTTGACCAAATCATATTTTAGCAGCCAAAAGCAGGAGAGGTGAGTACATGCCTGCAAGCAAGGGATTGGTAGGTTGGTCTTCGCTGGAGAGGCACTTCAGCAGTACCTGTACTGATAATGTCACCTGCAGTTGCCAGCTGCTTCCAGGCATGCAGAGGCCAGCCTTGAAAACATATTTGCTTTCCTGAGCAAGAACAGTTACAAGATTTCCGTACCTAGCAAGGAAGCAATGTTTTAAGGTAGAGAATGAATCTGCCTGCTGATATTTCCTGTTCAGGGGAAAACTTACAGCAGAGTTTTAGTCCTGATTTGTTTCATAGTCCTCTCCCTCTTCATGGTCCCCCTGGATCAAAAGCTCTTGGTTTAATAAAGCAGCATGTTCAACCTCTGAACACAGAGGCTGCTTCTGACTCCTCTTGGCCAAGTACAGCAATTTCTGGCTCTGCTGCACAGCTAGGCTAAGGCTAACCTGTGGTACCCCCTTCCTGCTGAACCCAGGGCCAGGCTGGGAAACAAGAGAGAGACATCAAATAGCAACCAAGGCTCTGCTTGGTAAAAGGTGGGGTTCAGGTGCACAGCAGCCAGAGTGGGGAGTCTCTGTGGCACCATCAGTCAGTGTGTTCACTGTTGGTCCAAGGCCACCCAGGGATGGGGGTTGGAACTAGGTAACCTTTATTAGTGCTTTCCACCCCAAACCATTCTATGATCTCTTCTCTATTACTATGAAAGCTGGGGGATCCTTTCAGGCAAAGGCCAGACCAGAGGAAGTTAAAAAGCAAACTGACAGACTAGAATTACTGCCAATTTTGTGGTGAAGTCAGGACGCAGCTCAGGGGAAGAGACGCATCAGAGATAAAGAATGTGAAAAATCTCATAAGATCATCTTGTAAGATGAGAAAGAAAGGGGCACTCCACAGGAGCAGCCTGAGAGCAGCAGTGTGTGGATGCAGGGCTCTTCCCAAGCACAAACCCAACTACCCTGGAGTGGCTGGAAGCCCAGATCTTTTGTTTTCTCAACAAAGTTTTTTGTCATCATCTGGAATTATTTAATCTGCACTTCAAAGGTCTTCCAAGAGACAGCCTACCTAGAGCTGCTGTTCAAAACTTCACCAAATGCAGTATTCCTGTGACATTCCCCAGACTGGTTTCAGTTGCACCTCACAATCCCTTCTTCTACAGAAATGTATACTCCTAGAAAATTTCTGGGGCTTGCTAATGAGATGTAAAGATGTTCACAACCAATTGCCAATACCTAGTCTCTTTTACCTCTAAATTTCCTGCTTTCTTTCGATAATATTTCCAATTGTGATTGACACCAAAATTGATGAGGGAATTAAAGGGTTAATGGAGCTGAAAGGAGTAGCACTGACTATAAAAAGTTACTGCAATTAATAATGTCTGAGAACTTGAGCCGCAAGTAAAAGATGGAAAAAGCTAGCAGAACAGAACTAAATGAGCAGCTTTAAATGTTAGTCTGTTTATATTGCACGCTTTATTTGTGCCAGTGGATTTAAACACCCAATTGTCTGGCAATCGTTTAGCTCTGCTCTAGCAGACCTGCAGAGTAACCTGTTGGAGTAGAACAGAGCTGCGTGAGTGGGATATCCTACCCTGACTACTTACAACTCCAGGGAAACCCCAAAGCACACAACACTGGGGAGAACAAATGCCAAGGAAACTATTTGCTCTGCTGGTGCAGTCTGGTAGTCAGAATTTAGGCAGTGATAAGTGATAAGGCAGGAGCTCTCTGCTGCCTCTGTGATTAGCTTAATTACAAACAGAAGTCCCCTGTTCTCCCTGTGTATGGGTCTATTAATACTAACTATGTGCTCATGCCATCTGCCAAGGAGCCATTTCCAACTTTACAAAGCACGGAAGACAATACCTGCAGGTGCTTGGAAACATGTTTATTTGGCCATTAAATCCACAAGATTTAAACACTGCCAAACAATATTTGCATTTGCAGGTACTCCTGCAAGACAGTGTCTTCTGAACCAATATCAGACAGGAAGAATTCCGGACTCTGATGGAAATCGAGAGAGGTATTCATCTATTGCTTCCATTTTGCTTCTTAGTCTGTGTTTTTGTGCCTGGCTTGCAAATATTCTTGGATTCAGAACAGTAAGGGATGCCACATTCCCAGCAGAGACGAGTCATGAGATCCAAGGTTAGTTTCAAGTGCCATATTGCAAAGAAGCTTCAAGAAAGAGTGTGCCTACTTAGTGTCAATATAGCAAAGCCAAACAAAACACATTGTTTTCCTTTGATAGAATGTAACACGCTTTACTTACAGTGTCATTCAAACTCCCTGAAGAGATTGTCACTAGTATGTATTCAACCCAGGATTAACTGAGGCATAAAATGGTTACCAGACCAAAGCCTATTTTAATAAAACTCCTCCATAAGGAATAGCCTGAGAAGATATTCAGCCATTTCACGTTACATGTTGCACAAACTAACCATGCAGAGAGATGAGAGACACATTTGCCCAGTGGACTTTAATGATTCTATCAAGATTTACCAGATCAAAACAATTTAGGTGTCTGAAGCTTATAGCTGATAGATCTGTATTCTTACATCCTTCTCACCAGTCAAATTTATGCAGGATTTGTATTTTCTGACAACTTGATACAGTTATGTGGTTTGGCATTGATAATTAGACCAACCTGGAAGTTTTTCATTTATCTGTATGGTAGATTATCCAGTGTTAGGACCCTACTAATTTTATCATTTAAGGAAAAGAGTAAACTCCAGTTTACTCAATATCTGAAATTGCCCTCCTGAAGAAATGCTACTGGCTTCTTCCCAGAAAGGGGAAAAGTAACTTGGTGAGCTGTTCTCAGAAGACAATCAGAGGTTAAAGATTAAGCTCCTACTAAGAGAACCACTCCTGAACTTTAAATAGGACAAAACTGACAAATCTGGGGCTTTAAAAGGCTCAGGGGAATGAAGCTAGTTGACTGTAAAACTCTTCAGCCCAAGAGACAAGAGTTTCTGGGACTGAGGAGGCATTCAACCAAGATCATTGAGGCTCTCCCCCAAATTCTGGCATGTTTTCATCTTCTCTACTACACGTCTTCCTCCCCTTCACTACCATTGGGCATCTTTTTGGACACTGGGAAGAACTGTCCTCTGTTTAGGGCAGCAGTTGCTGATCATATTTGAGCATACTTGCACCTCCTGAAGCTGTTTTCTTGCTAGAGGGGCTCTGTTGGCAGGATTGCTTTCCTTCGGTCCTTTTAAAACACTTTTTGGTCATGGCTGTAATATAAATAGCACAGGGCAGCCCTGCTGCTGGCTGCTGACACTGGGCACTGCTCCCAGAACAGGTCTGTGCCTTAACCCTGCCTGTCCTGCAACTGCACACTGGGGCTGTGCTCTTGCTCATCAGGGACAAACACAACGTGAAATGTTCTGAGATCCAGTTAAATAATAATATGATAAATGCTTCCCCTGACAACCTTCCTAGAACATTCTTGGTTTTGGGACCTTTTCCCTGCAATTCAGGTTTTGCATTCTCCCCTCCCTCTCCTGAACCCTGCTGCCAGCACCCTTTCCTGTCATCTGACTTTTCCAAAGGCAGAAGACAAGTCACTGCTTCTTCCTTAATGTCAGTGAAGTGTCTTTTTTAACCCCTTGAAAACAACACCTTGCCTGAGACTCTTTCCCCACCTTTCCTGCAGGCAGACTAAACATCAGTTTCTCTTGCTGCCCTGAGAGCACCCATTGCTCTGCCAGAGTTCAATCTTCAGGTTCACTGCTCCTAGATACAGACGTGGTGGAGGCTGTCAGCAGGGAGGATCTGCAGGATCCGTGTGGCAAAAGCTGTACAGGGAATTGCCCACATCCCCTCACCTTTCCATCAGTGACAAATCAAACCCCACTGAAACTGCAAGGATTTCACATTAGCAGTTGTAGCTTTGCTCAGAGGAGCAGGGCCAAACCACTGACTTTTATATGCTCACATATGTACCTGTACCAAAAGAAATAATATACATAAAGGTGCTGAAAGGCTCAGGATCTCACTTAAACTTCACCCAACATCACCACGTGTGCCATCATGACAGAGTTGTTTTTTGGGCCCCCAGTGACTCAGAGCAATGCTGTCAACATGCTCCCACTGGGACTCTCTGCATCAGCTGCAGTTCACCCTCCCATGCTTCATGCCAACATCTGCCCAGCCCAGCTCGGTCTGACACAACCACTTGCAGTTTTTAACATGATATAGTATCACTCTCCAGAGCTGCCTGAGGGAAAAATGCATTCCACTCACCTAATTGCATTAGTCTAATGTTTCTCTCTCTTTTGGAATTAAGCTATTTAAAAAATAAAACTCAACTGTATTAAGGCTTCAGTGTTGCAAGGCTTAAGGAAAAAAAGGATCAGGATAAAAGCTATTCTAAGGTAAATTTGAATTGTGTGTTTCAGCCAAAGTTTTAGTAATTTTGAAAGCCCCCAAATTTGTTTTCCAATTATTAATTGTCCCTGTTTGGGTAGGAAGGAGTTATTTTTCTTCTTAGTAGCTGGTACTGTGCTCTGTATTTTGGATTTAGTATGAGAATAGTGTTGATAACCCACAGATGTGTTGGCTGTTCCTAAGTAGCGCTTGCCATAAGCCAAGGACTTCTCAGTGTCTCTTACTATGCAAGTGAGGAGCCACACAAGAATCCAGGAGGGTGCACAGCGAGGACAGCATACTTAGTACTATGTTATTATTACAATATTTTGTTCCAAACCTTAACTTGTTCTTAGCCAGTAAGGCTCACTTTTTCTTTCCAATCCACTGTGGGGGCAGGGAGCGAGCTGCTGCATGGTACTGAATTGCCCACTGGGGTTAAACCACAACAATAAATTACTGTGGTTATCCATTTGGGAGGGTGGGTGTGGTGTGGTGGAGGGGATATAATTTGTTTTTTAACTACTCCTAATGTTTCACTGGCATTTGGAAGAATGTTCAAAAATAATACAGAAAAATGCCAGATAGCCAGATGACAAATAGCTGAGAGTACTTGGACTTGTAAGAGCTGAAAGAAACCTGATTTGAGAGTTCTGTCCTCAGAGAGGGGCCTTAAATTTAGAATATCAGACTAAAACTAATAGAGACCATTACAAACAGAATCATAAGGCTGAAATAACTATCCCAGCCCAAGACTATCAGTCAGCATCATCAATGCATAAGTTATTTCCAATACATTTGAGACAGATTTTATGTCCTTCCAAGTGAGGGATGCCTGGTGCCCTTGTGGATAAGAAGCTTCTTCTGGCTGAGAAGCAATAGTGATGACACAAGAGACCCTTTTGATTCTCAGAAAAAGAAGCATGCTATAGGAGGACTTAATCTTCAAGAATCACAGAATCACAAAATTAGAGGAGGGGCAGGGCTGGAAAACGACCACAGTGGCCATCTGGTCCAACCTCCCTGCTAAAGCAGGGCCATCCTAAAACACACCATACAGGATTGTGTGCAGACAGCTCTGGAGTCAGTCTCTCAGTGAGGGAGACACCACAACCCCTCAGGGCAGTCGGTCCCAGTGCACAGTCACTGCACAGTAAAGAAGTTTTTTCTCATGTTCAGGTGGAACTTCCTGTGCATCACCTTCTGCCCATTGCCTCTTGTCCTATTGCTTGACACCACCAAGAAGAGCCTGGCCCCATCCTCTTGGCACTCTTCCATCCTATACTTATAGACATTGATGAGGTCCCCTCTCAGTCATCTCTTCTCAAGGCTGAACAGGCCCAGCTCCCTCAGCCTGACCTCATAAGAGAGATGCTCCAGCCCCTTAATCATCTTCACAGTCCTCTGCTGGACCAGCTCCAGGAGCTCCAGGTGCCCAAACAGGTATCTGGTAAGTGGCCAAATGCCGAAAGTTTTAAATAAGCAGAAGATACCACCAAATGATTAAACCTGTCCACCAGGCATTCTGACACAGCCTTACAGGACAATTGGCCAAGTTATAACATCCTCCCTCCCATGGCACACCTCACGAAGTAAGGTCATAGAAAAATACCCACTCTTTCTGTCTTTGAAATATCTCCATGGTGTGTCTCATACACATCAAGCCTGCAAGACGTTGACTGCCACACCCACTGCTGTGCCTGACCTTTCCTTTCTTAGTAAGTTGATCTTTTTTCCTTAGGAACTGAAGTAGCTCATGGATTTTGTAGGCTAAGTTTGAGGCAGACTGAAAGAAACCATATGTACCTTCAGGAAAAGTCAAATTCATCAATTGCTAATCATTTCTGAAGCCCTTGGTTGAATCTTACTGGATTTCACAGCATCTCAGTCAACTTTGCCTACTAGGGACAGCATGAAACTTCACTACTGCAGCAGTGCCATAAATCTTGGGTGTTTTTGGAGAGTTTCCTATAACTCAAACCTTCACCCACATGATAAGGCAGTAGGTGAATTAAGGGGTCATAATCCTCCTGTCCTCAGTTTTGGGGATGATTTTCACAACAAGACCATCACAAACAAGAAGCCATTCAGTCGCAGCAGTGGTTGCTGACAAACCTCGTGTGAGACAAAGACAGTTTGTGCTCTTTGTATTTTCTCACTCATTGGGTAAAAGCCCACCCTGCACATCCAGTTGTGTGAGTAAAGACATAAACAATGATTAAAGCAGGGGTCCCTGTACCTCAGAGAAAAGACAGAGTAAGTGTGTGTGCGCCAAGTATTTGGAGAGCATTCAGCTCCTGACCTGGGCATCCTGACATGACAGTGTGTACAGCTGCACATACAGCTGGTGAATAATAAATACCTCAACATGCCCTCGAGATGATACTTCTAAATACTTAGCTCTTCACTGAAACAGTCAGAAGCCTGACTAGATTCACCCCGCAATAGTGTTCCCGTAGAAGTCTTTACCTGGTTCATTTGACTTTTAAAAGAGATTGTCTTTTGAAGAGCAAGCGCAACTTACCAAAATAACCTTTGAGCTGCAAGAGGCTTTGTTTGAAATACTATTCTGCTATTCCACTTCTCAAATGTCACCTCAGTCCCAGTGTTTATCTCCTCTTAAAACACGGCAAAATTGTCACAGTATTGCTTATAAAAAGTTTTCACCTTCTTTACAGCTTTAGATTTCTTGCTACATTAAGTTATGAGCTATGAGTTATCAGCCTCAATTCATTTGCTACACAGTTTGGGGCCACAGATAAAAAGCAACTATCCCTTTGGGAATCAAGTACAAGAAGGACTGTAACTCACCACAGAAAACAGCAGAGGGTTGTTCATTTGAATTATCAGAAGAAGCTGTTTAAAATTAAAAACTGGTAGTAATTTGTGGGGAGGGTTGTTTTTGTTTTGTTTTTGGTTTTTTTTGCACAACCTCATTCACTTGTGCCACTACTGCATGAGCAGCTTGTGGCTTCAGGTAACGTTTGTATCTGCCCATAGTGCTGCATCCCTCCTCGCAGGAGCTGTCACCCTCGGTCAGTGGATGCAGCATGCTGAATCATCAGGCTTTTAAGCGCTTTCCCTGGAATGGGATTTATTTATCACAAAGCTTTCTTACCATGCAGCACACTGAAGGAAGGCTCCGCTACCAGAAGCTGTTTTGGATGCTTGCAGCTCAGCAGGGACATGCAAACTGGTTATATAGCGAAGGATTTTAAATTCATGAACACAGCGCACCACAGAGCCAGCCAACAACTCTTCTGCTTCCCAACTATTCACAGCAACAAAACAAACACACAAACACGCTTCTCGGTCCTTCAGCCCGCTAAATACTAATTACTTTCTAAGTGATGCAACTCAGCATAATGCTCCTGGGATTTTTCCGGCTTCACTGCCGCAGGATAGCGGACTCCGTTCGAGTCAGGAGATTGTTTTAGCACTGTCACAACCCTGATTCCACTTCCTTATTTTATTATTTTTTTTTAAGAGCGGGGAGCAGCAAGCTCTTCTCTCCTTTCCCAAAGTACTTTCGGCCCCACAGGCAGTGGATGAACCAGACGGCCGGCCACCACCGCCCCGCGCTGCCCACGGGTGAAGGGATCGCGCCCGTCCCGTCCCGTCCCGTCCCCCGCCCGGGGCGCTCGGAGCCGCCCCCGCCCCGCCACAGCGCCCCGGGCCCGGGGCCCCTCCCGCCCACCCGCCCGGCCGCTCCCGGTGCCAGCGTGGCACAGCCCCGGCTCTCGCCTCACCTGCTCCGCTCCCCACCGGCGGCAGCCGCCTCTTTTCCTTTCTCCCGCCCGCCCCGCTGACAGCCCGGCTTTGTCCGCCCGCCCCTTGCGCCCCGCCCCGCGGGAGGTGCCACGGGAACCGCTCCGGGCACGGCACCGCAGCCCCGCCACAGTGCCTGCCCTGCCCTGCCGGCAGCATCCAGCCCCGGCGGCTTCCACGCACTGGGGACCGACTGCACCAACCCGCGCCTGCATCCAGTCACTACTGCTATTATCATTATTATTATTATTATTGTTGTTGTTGCTGTTACTTCGTTGTTGGTTTTATTTACTTATTATTTCTCTTTTCTTTTCTTTTCTTTTCTTTTCTTTTCTTTTCTTTTCTTTTCTTTTCTTTTCTTTTCTTTTCTTTTCTTTTCTTTTCTTTTCTTTTCTTTTCTTTTCTTTTCTTTTCTTTTCTTTTCTTTTCTTTTCTTTTTCTCTCCCTTCGGTGCAGGGTTAAGCTGCGGCTCCCGGCGGTTCCCAGGGGAGCGCAGCCCAGCACCGTGCAGCCCCCGCGGCTTCCTCCCAGCCGCCGGTCCTGGAGCGCCCGTCGGACGGCGCTGGGGCTGGGAAGCATCTCCAGCATCGCCGCTCTTGGCCGGCTGAATCCCCAGGGCTCGGCTCTGGGGCCGGTCGGACGCACCGGAGGGGCAGAGCGCCAAGAGCCGGCTCTGCAGAAAGAGATGCTGATTTCCACAGGCTCCCCAAAATCACTCCCTGCGGCAAAAGCGTTGCACCTGCTCTCGAAAACTGAGCTAGCCAGGGAAGCTGTCAGGCCTATCTTTAGTTCTTTGCTCCACAGATGGACTGTTAGTCATGTCCTGCCCACATGGAGTCTAGTGGTTTGTGCTGTTAAACTCTGTGTCATGTAGCCATGAATGCTGAGGGGAGGTGATCTCTGTGTAGGAGGTTTTTTCCTATTTTTGTAAGGGTAGCTATCAATTAAGGCTTGGAGAAAAAGAGAAATAGTGCAGAGCCTTCCTGCCCTTGTAATGACACCTGGTATTTCCCCCAGGAGTTACGTTAGGACACATCATTTACATGAAGACAAAATTTAAAATGGGGGGGAAGTCCCTCCCAACCCAAGCTGTTCTGTGATTATGCATGTCAGAGGAAACTGTGCCATTCCCCTCTGAACAGCGCTGTGTGAAGGAGCAGGGCTGAGATTCAGCTTCTTCTCCAGTGTTTATGGGACCTCTCCTGCTACATAGTTTAAGGGACCCCATGTCCTTAGGGGTGCATAGACCCCATGCAGAACTGGTACAGCAGCTCTGCTGTCCCAATTAACTGACAGAAAGGGCAGCCTGGAAATGCCATGAGGGATACCCATGGAGTCTCCAACCCTTCCCACTGCTGGAAAAAGAGACCACCCCTTCTTTAGGAGCAGTTTAGAGCTGAAGCTGAGGTGCAGAGGCATTCACCACCACTGAGTGGGCTTAGACCCTCTGCTCTGAAGGGTGCAGAGTAGGGCTCATGGCACTAAATCTTTCATGGCAGAAGAGCAGTGACAGTGCCATGCTCCTGATGACAGCTATGAAGCTAGGCCTGGAGGCCAAGTACACTCATGAGGTCATAGATGTCCCTTGGGGAGCAGAGGGGAATCCCAAATACAAGTGTTCTTGGGTAATGCAGAGTGGTTAGCCCCTTAAAAGCCTACCACTCAAAATCAAAGGAATTTTCTGGCTTTTTTTTTTTTTTTGTTCAATCTAAAAACACTTGAATTTTGTTCTAATCCTGTTGCTTTGTGACAAAAACCCTATTTCTGTGCCCGCAGAACAATTAGAGGATTTTAGTGCATCTGCAGACTGCATTTAACTAAGTTTGAAGATCAAAAAGATATGCTATTTTTGTATGGTCTTCTCTGGGGCTCCTCACAGCAGTGTTGAGGCCCTGGTGGAAGATTTTGCTATCAGCACATGCCTAAGTATTTCAGGAGTTGTAATCTTCACTGTGCAGAAGGGAGGCTGCAGAGCCGAGAGACAGAGCCAAACTAAAAACCACCTTACCTATGGGCACATCCAGTGTAAATGCCCACGAGGAGATCTGTTGGCTCAGGGGACCTGTGGTCTGGAGATTTAGCTGCAGGTCAGTGTTGACTGGTCCCTCTCTCCTGCTTGAGGCTCCCAGCATCAGAGGTGAGATGACATATTTGGTCTCAGCAATGGCCAGGTGCTTCCACGTCCATCATCACCAGACTGTATGGGCAGCGTGGCTCACCTTGAACCCTGCACACCTGTGATTTCCTAAGCCAAAACAGCCTGCTCTGATGGATATCATCTCTCACAGTCTTCAGGTATTGAATGCCCAGAAACAAGAACTTTTAAAAACAGAGAGGCTCATTATGAGGTCCATGTAATGTCTGGGGATTTATCAGTCCCAGAACATAGAGCTGTTGTCTGTGTAGTCATCCTGGCATGTGTTTCCTTCCCTCAGACTCTTCCCATGTTTCTATTTTATACCAACACTAGCATGAGCACAAGAACCACTGCTGCAAAAACAGTCACTTGCTGCTGTAGTCCCTCTGCAGTCAGTGTTGTTTCCCTTGGCAGAGAGGTGTTAGGATCATGCACATTCCCTAGCAACACAGACATCCTGGATGAGGCTAACAATGCGTTTGTGGCCAGTTTGGTTTTGTGCCATGTTCCACCAAGGGGCTGGAAGTAACAGCTGGCGCTGGGGTGCGCTGACAAACTGTCTTTACCTATACCAAAACAGTGTGCAAATGAACATTTGTCTTCTCTCTAAAACTGGATGTTTGCTGGCTATCTCTTAACAAAAGCTGCTTTGCAGCAAGCGAAAAAACAGAAGGTGATTCCAAGTTGACAAAGGAAAGGTCAAAGCAACACACTTGGGTCCTAGCCTTTCCTTCAAATACAGCAGGAGAAGCACCTACAGATAGAACTGTGACCTGGTCAGAGCCTCAGGGAAGTGCAGCCATCTTCAACTGCACTCTGCTTCTAGGAAGAAATTATAACTTTCAGTTTTTTAGAGCTCTTTACACATGATCTCTAATTGCTGATTGAAGAGATGAAGTTAGGTTAAAGGACATAATCTCAGTAGAATTTATTACTGAAGGCTTTTTCCTGAATTCCTTTGACCCTGCAACCTCCTTGATGTCAGCCTGGTACACGGTCATGGTTGAGGAGGGAATTTGGCTCTTTCACTTTCATTCTTCATAGCTGTAATTAATTCTCTGCATCATCATCATCGGTGAGTGCAGCTAAAGGAGGAATAAAAGGGGCATCAGCCTCTCTAATGCAGAACTGTTTTAGATGGTCTTCTGCCAGCATTTGGATCAGACCCATTACACAAACCCACAGTACAAGCCAAGAGTGTGGTTGAGTCTTCTAGCAAGGACATACACTAAAACATCCATGTAAATACATCTATCTGAATATAAAACTTAGCACTCTCACTTGCAGCAGCTTCTCTGTTGCTTCATTTACTATTTCATTATTCCTGGAGGGTGACTTCTTTTTTATTTACAGTATCCTAAAGTATGTCAGATATTTCCCATTAAAAGAAATGGATAGAGTTGAAATTAACATATCCTATACATAGCAGCAGCCTTTGTTTAGAGGATATACAGAAAAAAAAATTGTCTCAGGATATGTAATAGCACTACCTGAAAGTCAAAATTAGTTTTGTAGAACCTGTTGAAGAAAGTGGATTTTTTTCCCTCATGCAAAATTTCCACTCTACCTGAATAAAACCTTTTCTGACTTTTTTTTTCCCTCCCTCTTCTCCCCTGAGCAACTGTCCTCCCAAACCACATTGCCCACAAAATGTTGCATTTGGCCCAACTTTACTGTTTGGTATCCAGAAACATCTGAGGAAACCCTCAGGAAACCATCATCCCTTACTATTGCTCATTTCATTACTTGTTTCCTTGGGATGTATATTTACTTTTGGCCTTCTAACCCAAGTGCCCCCAGTGTGGCAGGAAGCACTAAGCAGCCCACAGGTGGTGACTCTGCCCAGCACCCATGCAGGTTAATCTGAAACCAAAGAATGAGGTAAATTGCCCATTTCACCTGGAGTGCCCCATCATGCTGCAGGTGTGCAGCCCTGCACACACACCTGTGTGTCCCACAGGGCATGGCACATTGAAGGCCATGGGGTCTCAGTTGTACACAGTGCCTCTGCTACCTTTGTTCCAGTAGCCACTGTGAGCAGAGCAGAGCACAGGGAGGGAAGGGGAAGGAATGAGACTTGTGTTGTGTTGACAAGGTAATCTGATAGATACATTTCATGGTACTTCTGCAGAAGGTCGTTTCTCTGCCAAAGCCTTTAAAAACAACAAAAAACCAAATGCATTAGTGGGCTATTAAATAGTTTGGTTGGATACACACAGCCTATTTTACATGGTATGTGTGGAATAGGAGCAATACATCAGCTGTCACTCTTAATATTTTATAGAAATTGTTGGGGGTTAAGTCTGAAAAGTCTCACCCAAGGTTGTCATGTTCTGTGTTCTGTTCTCAAAGGCAGGCTCAAACAGGGCAATTCCCAGCTCATACAGGGTATGATCATTTGCTTCTATTGCCATCCAAATCCATTATTTCCAGTAGGGCCAAAGCAAGACTTTCTGGCACGGTCCTGTCCTCACTCATCTTGCTTGCGTCAGGGAAGGGCAGCATTAAGTGGCAATTGTTTCAACCCAGTTCCAGAATTAAAAATTAGGTTCTTAGCTGTATCTACATATTTGCCCACTCTACCAGCATCCCTGGAGAGCAATCCCTCTTCTCTAACCTCTCTATGGCCCTGATATCCCCTCTCACTAGAATGAATGAATGAATTTTTAGAGTGCGTTTAATTTAAGGGGTTAGGACCCCTTTATGAGGTCAGACCCAAGTACAGCCTTTTAAAATGGTTTTCTCCAGGGAGGTAGTTTTTCAAACTCTGAAATAGTCAGATAGTGGTGATAAATGTATTAATTTAAAGGAAATTTGCAACATTTGAAAAAACACAAGATGCTACACTTAAGTTCTTTACAAGCACTTATGCAGTGATATCTATTAAGGTGCTTTTCAGGGAAGCCCCTAAGTATGCATCACATATCAAGCTGTTTTTCTGACTAGGATGCTTTCTTGAATATATGCCAAACCCCCAGCTTCCAAAAGAGTGCACAAATCCTTCTTAACTAGTCTCTTCTGATTCACCTTCAATCTTAAAGTTCCAGGATCTGAGATTGTCTTTCATTAGATGGAAGAAGTTTTTTATCAGTGAGAGCCTGGCTAATCAAATTGCTGAAATCAGGATGTTAAATCTCTCCGGGTCTGTGAAGTGTGAAAGATTTTTGGAAGGCTAGGGACTGCTTTCCTGATGACAGGAGGATTTCTGGATTCAATTGTCATTACATAAGTTGGGAAAGGAGCAAGCCCCTCAAGATTAATCTAATACTTGTCATCAACAGCAGAGAAAACTTAGCCAGCAGTTGTAGTGGACTGACAGGAGGTTGTTGTTCAGAAGGTGGTTATAGTGTAAATAGGAGCCCCACTGTGCATGAGGACAGTCCCCAGCTGCTGGGACCTACCAGATGATAATCAGGGTGAAATATGCTGAGAATGTGAAAAGCAGTGAGGCTGAAGATCTTCTTTCCTTGGAAACTTCACCTACCCAGAGATGGGATCATTGTGGTGTCTGTGGGACGGAAGCAGATGGATGAGCAGACACTGACTGTGGCACTCAGCAGAGGAGACAGATAGTACCTAACCGAGTGTGAAGCTGGTCCCTGTACCCCTACAGCACCGTGGGAAGTTCTGTTCCTGAATAGCCTCAGGGAAAGCAGCAAAAGTCTGGCAAATCCTTCTATGACTCTATGATTCTGTGGAAACGGTTGCTAATGGCAATGTGCCATTATACAAGGTCTCCTCATCCTCTACAGGTGGCTCCAAACTGTGTAGAATTCAGGAAATCTGTTTTGAGGGGCCAGAATTACCGTGATTACAACTGGAAGAAATTCTGCTCCCTGAGGGAATAATTAGGCAGCTGAGTTGAAACTCAAGTGTTGAACCACACTTTCCCTTTACAGTGGTTTTCTTTTGGAACTTGGAAGATAATTCCTCTTTGAAAACATTGTGCACCTCACTGTAACAGATGCTGGAGGGAGCCATGTTGTTCTTTCCATGACTGTCAGGAGAGGAAGCAGTGAAAGGAGGGGTAAAGTGAGAAACCATCTCATCTGAAAAAAAACACTTTTTATTTTTTTTCTTCCTGTAAACCTGAGGTCACTTTGGGCAATCACAGCAGGAAGATGCATTGCCATAACCAGGTAAAAAGATATGCATTTCCTTAGTGGCATGGGTGAAAATGATCTAGTTTATGGCATCTGACACTGGGTTTTTTTCCTAAATAAGGAAGCATGAGTAATCAGAAATCTCCTGTTTTAGTATTACCATAGAAACAAGCCATGCAAGAAGTAAATGAACTGTGTCTACAGAGCTGGATCAGGTCTTATTGAATCTGTAGGGATAAAACTAACGATGGTGGAAGAGTTCAGGGGACTGAATATCCCAGTCAGCAGAGCATTGAAAGCCCCTAACATTGTTCACGCTGCCACCATGTGTTTCTTTGTTCTGGATGAAATTAATTCTGTGCACTCTCCGTGTGTGCACATTTGGCTGTCTCATAGTAGTGACTAACAGTAAGAGAACAAAAACGAACACATGCTCTCCCTGTCAGGCTGCAGATTTTCTGTGAGTGGTCCACAAATTATTTTGCTGTATGAAATAGGGGATTTTGTTAAATGTTACTTTTGAAAAGGCATATCCAAAGTAGTAACTGTTAATGTACTACAGTGGCTAATAGGGAAACTAATGATGAGTGACTAAACATTCTCCCACGGGGCTGAACAATTTGCATAAGCAATGTCTACCTCCACAAGCCACTTTCTCTCCCACAAAGACAGTAACACTTAAAGTTAAATGTCATATGAGAGAAACACTCCTAAAAGGAAATAAGGGAGAATTAATAGACTCGTGAGCAAATACCATCATTGCTGAGCTTGAAAAGCTCCCTGGTTGTCACTTACATAAATATATAAATATATATATATATGTGCCATGCTAATAGCACAAGAAAGAAGTGAACTAGGTCTGTATCATGACTGCTGATCGGAGTTTCACCGAAAATCCAGGCATGCCATTTCTATAAAATGGAAACTTGGGTATAGCTACTGACAGCACATATATCAGTGTAGCTAAAGTGACTTTGGTGATGTCAGTGACCATACTTACACAAGTAATAGAGATCTGAGGAAAGATGGATTAGCACGAGATGGTGAAAGCAGCTCCGTTTCTGAAGGATTTAATGGAGTTCTTTTGAAATGCTGTCATAAATGCAGAAAAGCACAAGTTACAAAGAGAGTTACAAAGGGCAGACTCCTGCAGTTCTGGCCTTGCGGTGCCCTGCTGATGCTAAAAGAGCAGCTTCCCCTCTCAGTCATGATAAGAAAATACATCCTGTATCCTTGCCCTACACCATTGCCTCCCTTCTCTCCTGCAGCACAAGCCTGTTGCTGTCAGTAAGTGCTGTGGGTAGCACAGCACTTCAGTGACTCCAGCAACAACATATTTAAATTGTCAGGGACTGTATTTTGCAATGAGCTGAATGTTTTGGCAGCTGTTTAGCAAAGGGTGTTATCCTTGGCATCACTTTTGCTCTGCTTACAGGAGCAGGCAGTGGCTTTGCAGAGGGAAGTGCTGGTGAACCTGAGGGACACACATGTACTAGGGAAGGGATATCCTGGAGAAGATCTGGGCTGGTGCTGTGGATTGAAGGCTTTAGCACCTGAAATTTGTTAAATGCATTTTTATTTGTAAATGTATGAGATCATCTGGTTTACTTTTTTTTACAAAATTAATCCATTTTGTGGCTTCTGTACCTGCTGCACAGTGGGGAAAACAGCCTTGTGAGGAAGGCCAGGTGAGTCCTTTTAAAAAACACTCTGGATGTGAAGGAAAATCTTCAGGTCAACACATCTTTTACTGATTGGGCTTGGAGTTTCCAGTTTCTATTGACAGTAAAAGGTGAGCAGAGGTTTTCAAGTGTGCCAAGGAGTTCACCATGCTCCACATCTGCAGAGTTTCAACAAGATGTCAGCTCCCAGAACTTAATTACCAAAGTCTTGTTTAAGCTTACTTCAAAATCAATTAGTTGTCCAAAGTCCTAGACTCAAAAGAGACACCTCTATAGCTCCAGTTAGTATTTGGCATGAATAATATGTTGGCCTTTATTCTCAAACAGCCTCCAAGTTTTCATGATGATGATGATGATGATGATAAAAGTCAGATCAGTTTTGTCACTTTAAACCATCATTCTGGTTTTAATGATTTATTTGAAGACAAAGAAATATAACCCTTCATGGCATTATTTGTTAAGCTTGAAATTTGAAAGCAGGCATCACTGTAATAGACACAGAATATACATTGTAGACTCAAACAAGGTGGGAATAAATAATAAAAAAGACCATAGCAAACATTTTAAAATTATTGGGATGGGTTGATTTTGATTTGTAATAAAGGACATTTTCTGTATTGAAGAGGATAGTTGCCTGGGAGCAAAGCCAGGAGTAGCAGTGGTGGGAGGAAGAGAGAACTACACAGATATTTTTGTTACAAATTGTCCAAAAAGTGGCTGCTTGTAATGGTTAAGTAAACAAATAGTACTCATAATTCATTTCACTACAGATGCCCTGATACTAATGAGAATCCATGGAAAGATACACAACAACAACAGTTATTGCTTCTTACTACTCCACGTGCTTTGGGGGAAGTAAATATAGAAAAGAGTTGCAACTAAAACCCTCTCAGGTACTCTTCCCTATCCAACATCACTATGTTTTAGAAACCAGCTGTGCACAAAAGCAAGCTTGTCTCAGCTTTGTGGGTCACAGAGGAGCGTTTGAAAGGAGATAAGCTTTGCCAGGGCCCGAGCTGGTGCATTTGGGCCGGAGCAGGCTCTCTGGCCTTTGCACACACACAGTCGTGCTCCCTCTGCCCTGCAGCGCTCTCGGGGCTTCTGAGAGACAACAGCCCGAGGGAGAAGTGTGGCTCAGGTACCTGCACAGCAGCAAGGCCCTGAAAACAAAAGTGAGCTGGGCTGGTCTCCCATTGTGGGGCGGGGTCCCAGCTCAGATGGCCCCGTGTCCCAAGGACTGTCACTTGTCACAGGCCCTGCCAGCGCCCTGGCTCGCTGCCTCTGTGATCCGACAGGGATGAAGGGGAGCTGGCTGAGCTTGCATCACATCACACTCTGCAGTGCCGAGCTCTGGGTCTCCCTCTTCTCCACCCACCCCACAAAAAATCCAGGAGAACTGAAAACCAGGAAAGGTGGCACCAGAGCCAGCCTGAGGTGATGAGGAACAAGAAGAAACTGTGCGATTTCAGGGCTTTGCAGCTTGCTCTTCATGGGGAGCGGCTCTGGCACAGCGACCTGAGGACTGATTGCTGCTCCCAGATACATGAAACAGAACTCAGGGAGTGTCTGTCCTCAGCCATGAGTTACAGAGAAGCTCTGGGTAACATTTGGAGGCATTTCACCTATGGACACCCAATCCAGTATTTCTGCATGGCTTTCCTCGGTGTAGCCTCAATGCACTCCTCTCGCTGGTGCCTGACTTTGCTGCTCCCTGTACAGAACAAACATTTCTGGGCAGTAGTGGGTCTCTAGGCTGACTTAAATCAGTCACACAATCAGTTCTACCAAAACACTCTAAAGTCCTTTTCAGTAACTGGAGCTATTACATGGTATATTTCAGTTTTTGGCAGGGAAGCACCTCAGCTGTACAGGTATGCTGAGAAGTTATTCAAAACAAACAAACGAACCAAACCAACCAAACCAAACCAACATGTATTTTTCCTAGTTCTTATATTTGAAGTGAAATAATCTACACCCAGGTAGAACCAGAAACAATTCAAGTAGAAGCTTGAAAATTTTACCAATGTTTGAGGATTTGAAGGCAAAAATTGAGCCTGAAATCCTAGCTGGGCCACATCATGGCCTACACTGACATGTCAGACTGAAATGTATAATGTTTCCATCATTTCCATAGGATTTGAATTTTCTGAAACAGGTGTAATGCCTAGTTTAGGGAAAGTGTCCCTGCCTATGGCAGAGGTGGTTGGAACTAGATGGCCTTTAAGGTCCCTGCCAGCCCAAAGCATTCTTTGATTTTATTGTGCATAGTGTTCTTATGCTACTTATCATTATGCCATAACATATATGTATATATTCATAGTGCCTCTGGATCTAGTTTCTCTCTCCCACTCTCTGTTAAAAATATGTAATGACAGAAGAAAAGCCACACAAAGAAGAAACCAGCCAGACCAAAAATGTGGCACCACTTCTGCCCAAGGAGTGACAAACAGACTCTCTATAGCCAGGAGAAAGGGCAAGTGAAGGGAATATAATAAAGACTTCCATTAAGTCCCAAGCAGACCTGACAAAAATAATTTGGGAGTAATTATTTGCTCTTTCCCAGAATAAAGGAATTTGGGGTAAAACACACAGATTTAGGTGGCAGACTGGGAAGAGATGTAAAACAAATATGTTCTTTGCACAACAGGTATCTAGGCTGCAGATCTCAACGCCACAGGATGTTATGGATCTAAAAGGCCTAAAAGGGTTAAAAGTGATTGAATACATTAATGAAAGAAAAAATCCACAGGGGCAATGGAATACCAAGATGCCATTTCTGCATCTGCAGTCAAAAAAGGCTGGTAACTATATTAAGAGGCTGTTTCTATATTACTGCCTATTTTTATGTTCCACCCAAAGTAGGTAATATGTTGCTGCCAGAGACAGGATCCTGAACTAGCTGGACCTTGAATCTGATCCAGTGTATCTGTTCTTGTGATCTTACATTAATTTTCAGCAAGAGAAAAAAGGTGGGGTGTTTTAGTACTCAGGACTTACAAACTTTGAATCCTCTATGTTCAGTTCCCAGATCTGAGTAAAAAGAACTTACATCTTATGGATATCAAATCAATACAAAGACTTTTCAGAGACTTGGGATTCATGAGTAACAGGGCTATAATGCTTAGTAAATCAGAACTTCTGTATGCCAAAGGAGACTAAAATAGAGCATTGACAGTAAACATATTCACAGCTGTTTTCTCATAATTTTGAAGTGCACAATGGTTTGCATTATTGTTTTGATGCAATTTCTGATTTTCAGATAAGTCTCTGGTAACACTACAAAAGAGAAGTTCTTTCTCCACACATATTTTCCTTCAAAAATAACAAGAATCAACTGAAGATTCTTGGCAGTGTGTTACAAATTGTTCAGGACTTACCTCTGATAAGTGTCACATTTCTGGCTTTATATTATCAAGTTAACTTCAAACTATTTTGATTAAAAAATTCTAATGAAAAGATTAGGAATGTCGTTTGTTCTATTGCCATTTTGAATCCAAGAGGGGGTTACTTGGAACCACAATGTTAACTTGAGCCACAATATGGTAGTGTATATAGTTTTATTTCCCCCCTCCTCTTTCATTTGAAGTTCTGATTAGTAAGCCATATTCATAGGGATCAGAAAAGGGAGAGACATAAAACAAACAAACAAACAAGATTATCTCTTAATATTATCACACTGTACAGGATCCAGACTTAACCATCTCTTTGATTATCTCCCCTGGACAGGATGAGATATGGTCTGTAGTTCATGGCTCGTTCCTCATAACCACTGAGGCAGAAGTGCAATGTAATGAAAATTGATCTGCAGAACATACTCAATAAGTGAAATATGAGCAAAGAAATTACTTCTGAAGAAAGTGGAAATAAAGAGCATATACCAGACCCCACAAACAGACAGAGAAGTGGACAGACACACAGACTGACATAAATTTTTGCTCCAGAAAATCAGGTGGGGTAAGCACTGGACCCATTCCACAAGTGAAGAGTTCATTGTTTCATCTACCTCAAAGTCTTTTTACAGGGATTTGAGTACAGAAACAGAAAAATAAAAATTCCTGTTTTGTGATTTGTTCTTCCACTAATTATGAGAAGATGACATTTTGGAAAAATGAAGAGTAATGTCACTGCTGAAGAAGACCTCATGGCAAGATGTGTCTTCAGTTCTTTCTTCCATGTTTTGTACTTGTAACATATGGCTAGTAGAACACTAGAATTCTGTGAGAATTAATTTAATACAGGGAATGCTGTGGTTTTCTTGGGTCTGTAAAGCATAAAAATGTGTTGGGGAAATAAATGCATTCCTTCTTATCTGAAATGTGGATCTCTTACGTGGTCACTTGTATGCTCTCAGCAAAGTAATAACAAATGATTTCCCCATCTGTGCAGGCTCACTGGTCTAGTATGGAAGAAAAATAACTTCTGTTGTTTAGATGAGCAGTGAGAGAACACAGATCAAATCAGGGTAAGCAAACATGCTAGAATAAAGCCATACAGCATTCAAGAGCATGCCTAGGCTGAAATGTGTTAATATAAAACATTTATGGACTACTTAAAAAAGAGAAATCATAAAGAATTGAGCCTAGTTGTTGAGAAATCATGGAGAGAAAAGAGGTCAAATGTTTACCATAAATTTTTCATACAAATAGCACAGGGCATTCCTATTCAATATTTTATAAGAAAAATATTTGTTCCCTTTGGGACTGCTAAGCCATCTCCAGGGATTTTCATTTTCCATGCCACACCCTATTTCAGCACCTACATATGCTTGCAGTTTTTTTGCTGTGATTTGATATCTCTGACTATTTCCCTGACAGATTTCTCACTGAAAGCAGCGTGACAAACCGTAGGAAGCTGTGCCCCCACAGCCCCACTCCTGCTGCTGCTGCAGAGAGCCAGCTTTGCCTGCACAGCCTATTTCTGTGCTGTCCCTGAGCCACGCCCTGCCCTGGCAGAAGTCATAAGTCAGAAGCAGCCAGCAGTGTCCCTGCCACACTCCTGCACTGCTGTGCCCGTGGCTGCCTCTCCATGGCACTGCCTGTGCCCTTGGCACTGCCTGTGCCCGTGCCTCCACCAGCCTTGGCACTGCAGCGGCTGAGCCCAAGTGGCACCGCCCAGAGGGCACACGGCAACGGGAAGAGCAAAGCAATTCCACCTCCACCCCTTCCTGTGACTCGCAGGAATACATTTTGTCATTTTGCCTTTTTTTTTTTTTGTACCAAAAATCAGAAGATTTCTTCCTTTCCTGATCCCAAAACTTGTAGTAATGTACCCTCCACTCCCGAGCGGGTAGTTCTATGTAAGGAAAGGGTTTCACTTTCCCTTTGGACATTTTAGGAAGTTTAGCCAGAAAGTTCTGTGTTTTTCCTCTGAGTAATTGGCTCAGTGCCAGGAGAGGAGCACCTGTTGCCCTTGTCACTGTTTGTCAAAAGCTGTACCCCTTCCTATTGACAAACTGCCCATAGATCCATCCTCGACCATTGGGTACAAAAGGTGACAGGACAAAGGGTCTCATGGCATTTTTGGGGTGTTGTAGCAGGTGTGGGATCTGTCCTTACACCGTGCTCGGCTTAGATCTTTGTTTGTGTTTTTGTATTATTTTGTATTATTTTGTTAAACCTTTTTGATTTATCAAGACACACCTGATCATGCTGTCTCACTAATTATTATTAAGCCAGGACTCTGAAGAGGGCTGGACCCTCGGAGAATATGTGGGGCAATCCCACAAAAAGTGATGCCGAAAGAGCAGAAAAGCAGGGCACTGCAAAACCTGTGAACAGATACTGCAAGATGGGAAGCCTCCAGACAATGAGTAGGTGGGTACAGCTCCTGAAGGAAGCTGCTCCCTCTTTGTGTCAGGGTGAATTTGGTCAGAAGATCTCACCCTTGGGCTGATCCTTCCCTTTGTTTTCATGTTCCTGTACAACAAAAATCATCTAGAAACCAAAGGGCTAAAAGGTAGCCTTATTCTCTTAATTTCTGAGTTGTGTTTTTCCCCCTCCCTCCAAGGAACGGGAGAGCCTGTCCAGACACAGCACGCCGGCTTGTCTGTAGCTGTGCCTACAGCTCTGGGATGGTCCCTTGTGTTACCTTGCAGCCACGCAGCAGCTACAAGACCAGGCACCTCATGATTTGTGTTTTTGGGCAGAGAGATGTCAGTTCCTCTTGATACACAATTCGGTGGGAGAGAGTAAATAGCTAAAAATACTGCAGTGGAAGAAATCCACTGGAAACCAGGCATAAAATAGTAGACATTTTAAGTCCCAGGATGCTGCAGGAGCACCCAAAAGCATGTTTTTTAAACCAAATCGTTTTAAACCACAGCAATTTGTGCTAATGCGACACCTGGCTGTACACAGCTAATGCAGTCTGTTTGACACTTCTGCCAGCTCCCTGCCTTTGAGGTGACAGATGCTTGCTGTTTTCTTCTCCACATGCCCATAGGTCTTGAGCTAACGTTTCTGGAAGCCAGTGGCAGATTCTCCTCTGCCTTCAGTCAACCAGATCCAGGGAGACCCTGGGGCTGATGTCACCTCATGGCACTTGGCCTTTGCAAACACGTGGATATCTGTCAGGATGTAACTGCTTTTTGCTGAGATAGTAATGGCTGAAAGAATGCCAGTGTACTAATACACTGTATTATTTACAGACTTGCATGCTGGGCCAAGGTAAATGCTCAGCAACGGAGTCACCTCGGTCTGAACTTTCCTCTGCTGCTTCGAAATTCCACTTTGTGCTCTCACGGTATCTACCACTACTGCTCTGTTTATTCAGTTTGCTGTGTGCTTCAGATTAACCTACAGCTCTGAGTTTTCACAGTCAACACAGCCTCACTGATGAATGGGAGATCCCATGCCCAGCATTACTCATTCTCAGAAGAATGACTAGAGGAGCTCTCCAAGGCCAAAGGAAGGGATGCCAGGCCTATTTCTCATTTGCTTTTATTCTGAGCACTTCCACTGACTCCCTTACATTTGCAGAACTATTGTTGTCTGGGAATTTTGCATGAACTATAAATAAAAGCAGCAGAACCATCCCTAGTTTCTGAAGGAAAGATGCTCTGGGTTATATCTTAGCATGTGACTGTATCTAGAGTACTGTGAACTTCTCTCCTTTGCTGCCAATGGGATATGGAGGGCAGCTGGACACAGTCTGGCCTTCTCATCAAAATCTCCCAAACTGACATTTCAATTGTGAATTAAAAATTGTGACTCAACCCCAAATTTCATTCAGGCTTAGTTCAACCTGTGTACCTTTCATGCATGCATGTGGGGATCTTCTATATTACCCACCTTTTTTGATCTGAGAATCTTCTTTAAATATCCCTGCTAGACATGTATAGCTGTATTTTTGTTGCAGAATGCAGAATCACTTCTAAAAGTGTGCAAACAGAGGTCACAGTAATGACGTGCAAAAACCACGTAGGCTTTGAGTTTGTTTTTAAAACCTAATTTAAGCACTATGGCATAAAGTTGTCAAAAGGACAAGGAACAAGATTAAAAGAAGGAAGGAGGAAAAGAAAGATATCAGAGGCCTTTTAGATACTACATTGCCTTAATTCTGCTTGAATTAGGTTGTAAAAAGAGAAAATGAAGCAAAATGCCAAGGGCAGTTGATGCACATGGAGGAGATTTGGTGCCATAAGGAGATTTGGTGACATACCTGGAGCCAGCCAGGAGCAAACAGGAATAACCCTTGCCTGCCCAAATCAAGCAAAGTTTTAACTTTTGCTTGATACATCCTTTCCGTTCTCTGGGAATATGTCTGTGGATCAGTATTGCCAGGGTTGTAGAGTCCGTTAATATGGCTGAGATTCTGAAAACTATTGAAAAATTAAGTTATCTTAGAGGATCTTAGGTAAATCAGTAGTGGAAGGGAGAGTAATCAAAGACGAGCTATGCCAGTATTTATGATAACTGTTTGAGCCTTGATGTGCTTGCAGATATTTGACAAGGCAGAGGTAAATACCTATGCATTCCCTGTGTCCTGGGCCATCCCTCCTGACCAGTTAGGTCCCTGGGTGCCCAGTGACAAGCAGCAGAACCAGAAATGCATCATGGGGCAAGCTGGAAAAACCTCATCTTATGCAACTCACTAGTAAAACTCATTCAGCAGTGCTAAGATTTCCCCCACGATGTTTTCTCTGGTGGGTTTTTTTTTGTTTTTTTTTTTTTTTTTTTTTTTTTTTTTTGGATGCTTTTCTTTCTCAGGTACACCTTTCTTCTGCCTTTCTTTTGGTACATGATTGGGGTGGAAAAGTAAAGTCTTGCCTTCAAAGACTTTCCTCTCCTTGCTTTTTTCCATCCCCTGTGTCTCTCTGTCAACAAGGAGCTCTCCTTTGTACCATGTGACCCAGACAGATTTTTCCTTACTGTTCATGTTCTGATGTAGCCCTTGGAAAAAAAAAAAAAAAAGCATTCCAAAACCAGCAGCTTTTTTTGTGTTGATTTGAAAATACAGAAAAAGAAAATTAAATTAACAAGATGTTTCAGAAAAAAGATACACATTTGTCTGACAGCTTCATGTACCAAAAATTCCATCCTTTTAAAGAAAAACTTTACACCTCCTACGAGCTCAGAATATTACCAAACCTAGACTTAGAGTGAAGCCATCCTCCTCTCACATCCCTGTCCCCAGACAACTTTGTGCTGATTATTACATGTACCTGTGTAGAGCACACCATGCAACAAGTACCAAGGATTAGCTCAGATGCAGCAAAATTCCTGAAGATTAATCTATACCTGATTATATCTATAGTAGATACCTATATATCTATTCATTTAAAGACATTTTAGTCTCCCCAGAGAAGTGCTTTTAGTAGGTAACTAAACTTGTAGTGATAACAATAAGAAGAACAAAAAACACCCAGGAAAGGGAACTCCTTTCTTAGTTTATGAATTATTAGTGTTTCTTGCATCATTTGAGTGTAAAGTTGTCAGCACTCAGGGAACATGCTGTCAAAAATTAGAGGAAGAAGAAACTTCTCACTCTTGCCAAACCCACTTCTCACAAAAGGCAGACTAGGGAAGTCAGAAGGAGCTCCCTTAAAACAATCCCATTATTCCTGGATTTTATTCTCCCAGATCTGCTTATTTTTTCATCAGGAGTAGATGCAGAGAGTTATTGCCTGCCCAGCAATAAGGAAAAGGTCTGCTTTGTTTCCCCCTCCTCCTTGTTGGGAGCCCCATTTACACGCAGTTCAGACTAATGTTGGGGGTTTTCTTTGCTAATTTTCCTCCCTAGGGTGGGTAACGATTTCTCAGAGCTAATACATCCTGACAGATGCAGTCATACCAGTGCTTGCACTCTGCATCTTTGTTGGCCATTGGGGCATGGCTTGGAAAGCTGATCTCTTAATCATTTTATCTGATGGATGTTGCCTGCTATAAATTGACAGTTGTTTGAGGTACTGATATCGACCTCTTCTGTTCCCTCTGATGCAGGAGACAGACTTTGTGTGGGGCTCAGTCAGCCAGAGACCAGGCTGTTTGTGTCAGAGGAGCTGCATGACAGTTTTCTTATAGATGTAAAAGTGAATTTGAATTTGGGTGGTGTGTTGGGAATTGGTGCACACCAATGCTCTGCGGTATTATCGCATGTCCCACCTGCGGTAGGATTTTGAACTTGATGAACCACAGGGTAGAAGTAAGTGTTTACCATTTAATATGCTCACTAGATATGGTGCTGTGATAGATCAGAACAGCTACCAGACAGCTAAAATGCAAACATTTTCCCAGAATCCAAGTGTTCTCTTTAGGTGAAATTATTCATTATAGTCAAAAATGATGTTAGTCTTTACACTTATTTATGTGCTAATGTTTTGAAAAACAAGTGCAAGTCATCAGCTAAAAAAAGTATCTGTGGGCTCCTGCCCTATTTCATACAATGTTTAGTTTGCAAATTGACTGCTCAAAGACAAGTACATTTACTAAGCAAAAGACAGAAAGCAGAAGAGAGAGAATGGCCAGAATGTAAAGGCACAATCAGAAAGCAGTAGATACATAAACTCTGGCAGTATTCTACAGGAACTATACCTTGCTGCTTTCTCGACCCCACTGCTTCTACTTAAAAAAGACCCACTGAGAAGGAGGATCTATAAAGGCCTTTGGATATGGCAGTAGTTTTATGATGTATTAGCTTGAATGGCTCCATGATGTGGAATTTTACCTGGCATTGATGGACTTTCACACAAGAATTAGAGCATTATTTAGAGTAGATAGGAAAGGCTGAGAGCTTAGATCTCATTCCCAGGTTAAGGATGTAGCAGGAGCTCACAGCCTAACCTGGACTGTTTGCAGCGCTGTACATTCCCTTTTTAGAGGTGTGAAAAGAGAAGAAAAAGCATCTGAGAAGAGGAGCCAGAAATACATCATTTATATTACTGAAGCAGATTAGCACTAGGAGGTATTTTTCCCTTCCAAACAGGCCTCAAGAGACTGATCTAATTAATTACTTTTGGTTGTACAAAACTGACCTTTCTGCTTCCAAGTCACCCCAGCAGAGAGACAACTGAGTGCAAAGGGTGAAATAAATAGAGCTGCATCAAGAGAACAAAGCTGGAGAATACAGAGCAAGAGATTTGGGTTGAGGGCATCTCCTAGGACTTGTAATCATGGGGTGCAGGTGGTAACCAGGCTCCCTCATGAGACCTCAGGGGAATGAAGCCTTAAAATAGTTTTAACAGCAGCTGATGCAGCAGCAACATGGACTATGGTGCTCTCGCACGATAAAAATCACTGCTCAAAGTATACAAGTGGCTAAACCATTCCTGCTGTAATTCTACAAGAAATACAGAAATTGCTGCTTTGAGTAGCTGAAATTGTAGGCTGGCTGAGAAAATAACTAACCCTTAAAATAGTCAAAATCAAATGGCTGCCTTTTGCTTCAAAAACCTCACCTGTTGCTCCTTATTTTGGGGAAACAGGATCTGAGATGGCAACAAATGATTAGTAGGCACAGTGCAACCACACCACTCAAGCTAAAAATACACTGGGAACCTGTCTCAAAAGGCCATGGAGAGGACAGAGACGCCAGGGTTTGGGGCTGTTTGGCTAAATTCAGTTGATGAGGGGCCAGAAGGACTTTTTGGTTGCCTTATTCACTGAGCTCTCCAGGTCTGTGGGGGCAAAGAGAGAGATCTCACAATAGGTTTGGTGCATGCGTGGTATAGGTACCCTAAGGCAGAGGCATTGGACTTCATGGATGAATGAAGAATCTCATAATCTGTGTGATAAAGTGTAAAGATGGACTTAATTTAACCTTGTATTATGAAAGACTGGTGAATGACCACACCAGGGAAGGACCACACAAAGTGAGACACGATTCTGGTTTCGTGGTATGGTGATAACACTTACTAATTTTGGTGTCCCTGAATACCCCATGCATTTGGATCTATTACTAGAAAGTTTTAATCCTTTCTACAGCTGATCCAAAGTATGATCAGTACTACTACTGAAATCAAGTTTTTCTGGTAGAGATGTCACCATCTTTGTCTCATTCTTTGGCTAAGCCTCAGTGAGCACAGTATGATCTGTGGTTCCTAGAACTCTTAATCAACTGATCAACAAGAAATTTCCTTAACACTGCTGTCCTATCCCATCAATCAAGTTTGTTATTAATAAGCCTTTTTATTGCCTTCTGGGGGTATGGGGGTCACAGTCCTTAATTCACCAATGTGTTTTACAGCCATTTCTTCTAACAAGCATCATGCAAAGGCATTGCACGGGGCAAAGATGAGGAGTGTCTGTGATAAAGTGAAAAGTGCAATGGGATTATTCTGGTGAGGGTTTAGCTTTTGGGGTCATTCTGGCTTCTGAGTGTACAGGCAGAGCCAGGAGGCAAGTGGATAATTCAGGTATGTTTCCAGCAGAGAAGAGCACAGATATTGCTGACTGAACCAGTTTCTAGAACCTGTGAATTTGGATTCAAGGGAGATTTATTTGGGTTTCTTTATGAGCTAAGCAAGGAGAAATGTGACCAGGGCAGACATATAAAAGCAATTTTGCTGAGTAAGTAAGTGGATGGCATAGCTGGCCAGGGAGCTGATCTCTGTGATCTTTGGCTGAGCTTTGCAGAGCGTGACAGCAGCACATTACCTCCTCTGCAGAGGAGCTGTGGCGGAGGTGAAACCCTTCACTTATGCACAACTTACAGTTCCAGTCGCTTACTCACCAGCTGGTATGTTATTCCAGAACAGTGGATAAAGTAACTCTGAAAGTCTTGGTGGATGCACAAACAAAATAAGCAGGTTTAGCAAGTGTCCTGCAACAGCTTCACCAGGGCTAGTACAGCTATTAACAAATGGGAATAATGCTGTCAGCGTGTTACCTCACGCCTGTCAACAGCCCCCAGCACTGCCCAGACCCCCAAAATCCCCCTCTCCAGCAGCAATGTATCCACAGAACAACACTGACCAGTCAGGCATTTGCTTGACCTGGACAGTCCCACAGGAACTGGAAAACCTTTCCAACAACATTGCTCTGGGTCGTGGTGCACAGCACATGCACAGCTGCCACACCCTGCCCTCCAAGCAATTGAAAGCCAGAGGAGGGATGGATGGAAGTGCAGAGAGAGGAGACTTTGGGCTGAGGATAAATATCTACCTCTACCTGCTCTGCCTTCTCACAGGAGCTCCTCAGGGGAGCAGGCAGAGCTGGTAGAATTAATGTATTTTGTATTTTGCAATTTGTGTTTCGGCTTAATTTCCATCCCGTGGGAATTATAAATAGAAACCAACAGAAAAGAACATATATTTCAGCAACTCAATTTTGTTAATTAGAGTTTTCTCTTTAAAGCTGAAATAAATCTGAAATGCAGAAGGCACAGGAGCGTTCTCCTGTCATCTCCCCAGCCATGTGTGCATATGCACAGTGCCCGAGTCTGACATCTGTGAAATTTTGGACTGATTGCATGCATTCAAATGCAGTTTATTAAAATATTTACTATTTAAATATTAATATTTAGTATATTAATAGATACTAAAATATTTAGTGTATAAAGTAACTGTAACTGTAAAGCTCTCACTTTGGAATGAGTAAATGCTACCTCCTTCAGTGCGTGTGCATGTGTGTGTGTGTGTTGCTATTAACCCTCTAAAAAAGGAATTTTCTCTTACAACTGGTTTTCATCAGAACAAATTTCAAATCCATAAAACAAAATATAATAGCAATTATTTTTAATAAAAAATAGTAATAACAACAACAGCAGCAGCAATAATAGTAATAACAACAATAGCAATAACAATAACCACCCTCTATTATTTTTTCATGCTAAACATGAAACATTTGTGTGTGCAAAATTGAACAGAGTTAGTACCTGTGTCATTCAAACAGATGTTGATGGTGAACATTGATAGCAAAGGTTTTAAAGAGGTGCTGTGGATCTTTGTAACCATTCTTTCTTGCGCATTTTAAAAGCTCAAATTACTTGAAAAAGTAAAAACTCTCTCCCATTTTTTTCTGCTGTGACCTCAGAACAGTGGTGAGGCAGGCCAGATCTGTCCTCCTCTGCTTTTGCAGGTGCTGATTATCTGGGAACCTTATTATCACACAGGTGACAGTAAGAGCTGTGGGCTACAAACATACACAATGTCACCATAAAATGTTAATTTACCACTGCATTAAAGCAGGTATTTGAGAAAACAAACAAATGAACAGAACTTGGACAAGTTTACAGTCTCTGCCCCAGGAATTTACAGGCTGCCTGGAAGCTCCTCTCCTACTTAATTATTGAGTCTTGAGGCTTCTCCAAAGCTGTAATTTCTCCAAATTTCCAGACACCTGAATTTTTGAGGTCAGACAAGAGGTAAATGTCTCATGCAGAAAACAAAGACACTCTTGAGGAAGAAAATACTCAAAGCCATGGGAGTAAAGGCCTTTGCTGAACCATAGTAAGAGCAAAAGGAAACTGGGAAAAGCGATTCTTTTTCTCTCTTTTGGAGGTCACAGTCCATAACTTGTCAGTCTCACTGAACTTCAGCCTTAAGGTAAACTGTGTGTTGGAGAAGGCAATAGACTCTGCCTCAATGGGGAGGAAAGTTGTGACTCAGGACTAGGTTTCCTAGAGCCAAGGTAGAGAACATCCTCTTGGAGAGTTCATGGCGGTGCTCTCCAGGTAGGTATTTATCCTCAGTCCAAAGGCAGCACATGGAGACCAGCATATCAGACCTCCTGGCTGCTGGAAGGACCAGGGTTACTGTCCCTGGGGCATGGGAGGTAGCTCTGACCTAACTGTGTCCCACCAGTGAGACCAGCCAGGACAAAATTCCTGTCATGTGGATTGACCAGGGCCTGGAGGAGGATGCCATGGAGCAAGGACAGGCCTTGGAAAAGAAAAAAAAACAACTTTTCAGGTGAAGAGGATGAAGGAGAAGAGGAAATGCAGCAATGGCAGCAAAAATTATGCTTTTTGGTAATAAATTGAAAATATAAGCCAACAGTGGGGTTTTAGGTTCAGGACATTTCTGTCCTTTATGTTTAAGGACAAGGTGTTAAATATTCTCGATGTCCCTGATGTCCTATTTGCCCATAAAAAACTCAGGGAAGAGTTTAGAATAATTGCAAAGTGATTTTATTCTTTCCTGGCCCCATTCAATACTGCCTATTAAGTTCTCCTGTTTCTACTGAAGACCTGGAGGGCCACAAAACAAATGATGGGACCAAGATTCCACACCAAGCTGTACAGTAGCTGGAGCAGCAGTGTGGAAGGAAAGGCTGGCTGAAAATGGTGCTGCATGCCAGTGGCTTGGCTCACATTGCACCAGGATTATTGTCTCTACACGCAGTGAAAAGGGCTGTTGAAAATTTGAAGCATGGTGTCATGCCAAAAATCTTTGTTTTATTTTTTGTTTGTCATAAAAAATGTGGCACAACTCTTTCATTCCTACTTGGGAAAGACCTTATCTGCAATAAATTAACCCCAGGCTTTTGATTTTACTTCACTACTCTTTTTTTTTTTTTTTTTTTTTTTTTTTAATTCTTCTAGTTTTACAACTTTGCACTTAATTTCCGTTTTTCTGCAAGAAAAAGCCAAGATACAGCTGAGATGGAGCAGGCATTTTTAAGACAGATGTGCTGATAATTACTGTAAAAGAAGACATACACATTCCTGTCTCTCTGCATTTTCTATAATTATTTGAATGAGTTTTGCATTTACTCTCTCTGATTTTCTTGTCTACAGGTTCGCAGTTTGTAAAAATCAGCTACTTTTTTTCCTGTTTCATGTCTGTTGGATGTTACTTCCTAGATTCTTAAGAAATGTAAGGAAAAGACAAAAATTTCTCCATATTCTGGAACCCAACAAACCATCATGTTGTCCTTGATTCCATGCTTCCAAAAATAAGATCTTTGTGTTTTACATGACTGGGTAATATTCTATAGGCCAATATTCTTCTATGAGGACTGGGCTAGTATTAATTTATTTTTCCAAGCCTTGCTGTGCCACATGTAAACAAGTATAAATAATGTCAGTAGAGCGGAAAGAGTGTTACTTGCAACCAAGATAGAAACCTTAACCCCTACTGATAGATAAAACATGTAAAGAAGACTTCATCTTCCTACAGGTATTTGCTCTGGTTTCCAAGACTCTCATCTTCCTGTAGCTGAAGTGTATATTGGTTCTTGTAACCATGAAAGACACATACAAATAAAGCCTCAACTATGCAGAAACTATTTCCTCCAGGGTTATGTTGTACTACCCTTGTGTAGCAGCAGATCTTCAGGGATTGTAGGTTTATGTCAGGCAGAAAATACAGGAGGAAAGGCACTGGATGGAGCAAAGTATGGACTGGGATCAGCCTGGGTGGGTACCTTTAATTTTCAGTGTGAGTTAATTTATGAACACTTCTAACTTTCTGCTGAACACAAGTGCTTCCTGAACAATAATTTTGTAGCTTTACAAAAAAAAAGAAATCACACTTAGCAAAGAGGCTGGATTTTTAAGAATATTTAAGACTGCTTTTAGGACTGCAATATGTGAGTGAGACTTCAGCTTCAAAAGCCCATCTACCATACAAAAAATACTTCATATTCCTGCAATTTATTTATGCTAATGTATCCAGAAACTGAATGTGGTTATAATAAGGTGAAACCCCTTTAAAAAATAAAAGGATTCTGTTCTACCACATCACTCTTGCTAATGATTTCCAAATTAAATTTGCATAACAATCTTTCTTTTCAGACTGCTGGTCCAACAAATCACGCTGTGGCGCTTCTGGTTAAGCTTTGTTCTGCAAGTATTCTGTAACAGTAATTTAGTTGTCAGTTTTGGGGCTGGGGGAGCATAATTAGGTTTAGGCAGCTAAAGACACGTCCACATGTCTCTGTGGGAAATTAGATGAGGGGAACTGCTGAGTTGGGCTGAACATGGCAGAAGTCAGACCAGAAATTCTGGAGCAAGCTTGAAAAGCTCCACAGAGATACAGGACATTGAAAATGGGTTTCCCTGGAGTTACATCTGTGGTATCGCTAAATGTTGATGAAATGCATTCATGGGCCATGAAGAATAAACATTTTCATTACTACTGTGCCCTTTGAGAAAAGTTCTGTCTCGATCAGGGGAGCTGCATTAGTGCTGCTTCAATCAAATGAGGCTTGGTGGGGGCAAGGACACCCTGTCAACACTCCAAAGAGCCACTGTCTACTGGCATCTTAGAGGTAAACTGGCCTGAGGCCAACCAGCAATGTCTGCTGATAACTTCATGTTAGCAGGTGAACATCTCCATCACTTCAACTTTTTACACTTCTTGAATGCGTTTTTCCTGGAGCATCTCATCCCTGGAGGAGGAGAGACACCTGTCTGTGTTTGGCGTGGTGGGACTCTGACTTGCACTGCACACATGGCAAGCTCTGTTAGGCACAAAACCAAGGCCAAAGGCTTTGTGGTCACTGTGCAGAAAAATCAGAACCCTCACACCACAGAGGATCTCACAAAAGCAAAAGTGGTGCATGATTTCTGAGGCAAGGGAAGGCAGCTCTTGGGATACCATGGGTACCATGTCTGGCAGGGAAAGGCCTGAGGACACAGGCAGTGCAGCTCTCACCTTTAGCTGGTGTGGGCTGTTCTCCTCTTGCACAGTGAAAATGAGAGCAGCCCGATCCACGCAAACTGCACAACCTCGTACAACATCTGAGCCACCCTGAGCAATCTGGGATGTCGCTCCCCTCTGCACACAACAAGAGCAATCTCCTTGGGCTGTGTGTGCATGTGTGTGTCCGTGCCAGGGGCTGCACAGGGCTGGGCACACAGAGAGGCCTGCGGGGAGCAAGGCAAACACTTCCGCAGGGCATCTCTGTTTCTGGGTCACCATCAGACCATGAATGTCTAAATGAGCACAACAAAGCAAATACAGCAAAGCAAATTCGAGTCCTCTTCTCTTCTGGATCCTTAAAAGAGCTTGTTTATCTCTCTAGCTCATAATTCCTAGAAACAAGTCCCTGAATGTTAGATGTAGCTACCTAGGCAACAGGGCATGACGCAGATACTCCACACAACTCAAGCCTTGCCTTTCCCATCTTTTTTTTTTTTTAATGTGTTTGCCAAGTTCTATATTCAGAGGTGAGATGATAAATATTATAGATATTTGTATAGACAGCCTACAGCAAAGGAAAGGGGAAGGATCTGACACAAGGGTTCTTGCTTTCTGAATTAGCACACAACTTGGTGGGAAACCTCACACCAGAATTAAGCTGGCTTACCCTTTCTGGACAAGGCCACCAGTTTTTTCTGTCTCGTCTGCTAGTTGGCTAAAGACATGCATGTTATTTCCATCTTGGAAAAGGTTTCAGCTGCCAGGGAAAACACTACACAGTTATTCATCACATTTTAGTAAAGAGCTGGCCAGATGCAGTCCTGCCATCAGCTCGAGAGAGCAATTAGGGCAAATTTCTGCCTGCTGTACCTCAGCTGTACCTAATGGCCCAGCCATGGCAGGGCTGAGCCTGCTGTGTCCTTGTGGCAAGAAAACCACCTGCCACTCGGCAGTGTTGGCTGAGCAGATGAGATGTTTCACTCCCAGCAGTGCAAAATGTAAGGGGAGTAATGAATTGCTTCCCAAGGAAAGCAATAGCTGGCCACTGAACAGCTACTCAACCAGTGATCTGGTTTTCATTTGGTTTTAGTCCTCCGGGTTTGCTCCTGTTGGGTTAAGTGAGGCATCCCCAGCTAAACATAAAACAGTTTAATTTTTCTGCTTCCGGGCACCATCAGCCTCAGCAAATCCAACTTGCAGTCAAACCCAGTTAATTCTTCTGTTGATTATCACTTTGCCAGACAAACAATCAATACTAGAGCTGTGCAGACTTTGTATAACCTCTATAAACCCAGTTTTTAATTGGTGAACAGGTGTCTGCATAGATTTCTCATGAGTGCGACCTTACAAAAGCATTCTGCATTCCTCTTCTTGCATTTATACATGAACTCAGTTAATTAATTTGTGGGAGCTTAGATCCAAAAGTAGCAGAAAACGTGTTTTCTGGTGAAGTGTTCTCCACTAAGTGTGTGACTCAGAGCGAGTGATGAGAGGATTCCCTGGAAACAGCACTCCCTGAAGTACTAATTACCATCTGCACTAAGTTCAGTATCAGCCTTTCAGCTGAAACAAACAGTATTTGAGCCCCCCCATCTGCTGGGGGGCTGGGGGCTGTGAGGGTCTCCGGGCAAATGAGCTGAGAGCCAGGGTGCAGTTATTATAGGTAGCAAATGGAAAACACTCCAGAGAGCACGCAGTGCCAGGTGAAAGGACTGAAATACAACTTTTCTACTTTGTGGGGAGGACAATAAGCTCATTTGTCAGAGCTGAGGTCTCTTGGGGAGGGGATTTCTAAGTTTAATTGCACCTACATGATGAATATGATGATGGAAGTGCTTCTTACAGAGCACATAATCTCTTGCTTTTTCACATGAAGGCAGACATTAAAGAAGTGCAGAGACCTGTTAAGCACCTGATTCCTACTCGTAGCAGCAGTGTAGGTGCAAAACAGGGGATTTAAGGCTACTGCCAAAAGCCTGAAAAAACAATAAAGACAACAACAAAAAAAAGGAGTGTAATTGGACTAGGCACCACTGAGGGGTGCAGGAGTGGAGGTAACTCTCTGATCACAAAGTACAAACACATTTGGTTGTTTGGTGAAACCAGGAAAGAATTTTGGATTGCCAAAATGAACTTTTTGCCCTGAACAAGGGATCCCATCCAGGAAAAAACTTAGTCTGGGCCCCATAGCAGCTCCCATGGGAAGTGAGACAGGAAGGCAGAAGTGAGAAACTTCCTTCCCAGATGAGCAGCAGCCCCTGCTCCATGAGGAGGTGCTGAACAGCCCCACCAAAACCACAAGGAGAAGTGTTGGTGCAGGCGAGGAGCAGCCTGTCCCGAAATCACACCGAGGTGCATGTGGTGGAGAGAGGAGGAGCAGGGATGGATGCTCTGAACCCCTGCCTGGGGTTAGGGGAGGCTTGCGAGGGATCTGGGCGCTGCAAAGACCAAAGGGTGAGAAATGCAGGTGTGCACAGACACATCCCCATACTGTAAACCAGTTTGGCCCCTTTGTTTTTGACAGGAATGTATCAAGAGGGACCAAAATTGAACTGAGCAGTAACAAGCAAATCAGTCAAAACACGAGCTTGGAGGGTGCCTCTTCTCTCTGAATGAGCTTGCTGGCTGCAGGCTATGCTGGGCTCGAGCAGCAATGCTGGGCTGCAGCACAGGGCAGAAGTGTTAACTGGGCAGCCTTCATGGCTGACAATTACCATAACAAGCAGCAGGCCTGACACATCTGCCACCTGGCCATGCTGAGTGTTATGTAAAAAACACAAGCCACGAGGAAATTAATTTGCTAGTAGTAAATTATCTTACATTAAATAGCAAACTACATTCTGCAGCATCACATGCCAATGACAAAATGCACCATGGCCCCCTTCACTGCCTACCAAGACACCCAAAAACAACTACTCTTTCACATCACCTATCTCTTCAGTCTTTATCATCTCCAAGCTGCATTAAACATTTTATCTTATGCATTAACCATCTTTGTATGACGTGGTTGCACAATTCCCCTCTTCCCCTGCACACATCCCTCAGCCACAAGGCTGTCCTTGTGTCCTAGGAGTTTGCTAGTCCAAAGCAGTCTTCTTAGAAAGCTCCAGAGTTCTGGGCCGTCAGAAAAACTTATTCCTGTTTGGGACCTGTTTCCTGGAGAATGGGAAGGTTGGGAGAAGTGTAGCCTAATTCTGCTGCTCTGCCTTTTGCAGCCAAAGGCTTGGTGGTGCAGTGCTGGCAGCTGGGGATAGCTGTCCTTATCCACAGGCAACTCAACTGGTGGCAGTAATTCAGGAGAAAGCAAACGGGAATCCTTAATCTGTGGATTATCTGGGGTATTAGACAAGATGATCCTGAGGCATACAAAATTCTTCAATACATTTTTTTCTTTGTGGAACAACAGAGATTGCTCTTCCTACCCAATGTATTATATTTCTCTGATAAACTCAGCTGCATATTCCTACAATAGTCTCTTAGAAGTTTCACCCAGACCTAAGGGCTGTTTGCAAGGGAATATACAACTGCTGAGCAACAGGCCTAAGCAAATTTTGGAAGAGCAGCTACAGAATTGTGTGCTGCTGAAGGAAACTCTCAGGTGCTTTCAGAAAATTTCAGATGCTTTTAGTCCCCTAGTTCAGTGCTGAGGCAGCCAATGAGCCAAATACCCAGATCTAAAGACCACACTTAATTTATTTTAAATTATTTTTAGGTTTTATTTTATTTTTTATTTACTATTTTATTTCCTTTTGCAAATGAAACTAATTTATTTTACTCCTGTTTGAGTCTACTTTCCTTGCAAAAAGCAGTTAGAGTAACCAAGAGGCAAAGAGAAAAACAGCCCTTGCCTATAAATTAGTTTTCACTGCCTTCTTTGCTCCCCAGGGCCATGGACTTGATTGTGGGTTAGGAAGCAACACAGCAATTTGGGATTATGCATGGATAAAACAGAGTTATCCTCATGAGCTGATGATATGTCATCATACATTACAATCTTGTGGATATGAGTTTGGACTGGGATTGTGGAGGCAGAGCTCAGCAGATCTGGCAAACGATTTACAGTGTAAAACGATCATCTTTATTGAGGAATGGCAACATGTAGACAGGGGAATTAGGGCAAATAAACCCTGGTGATTTATAGGTTACCACAGCAGTCAGTGCTGAAGGAGGCAGCAGACTGGGCTTTATCTGCTTCCCAATACACTGGGGTATCTGCTCAGTAGATAGAGTATTTTTGGTGTGCTGCTACTGCTTTCCATCCAACAGACCCCGCCCTGGTGTAACTCATTGGCCAGCTAACAATGCTGTGTGCACAGCTGGGGATATTTTGGATGTCAGGGACACACTCTGGGACAGCAGCTGGACTGCATCTGCTGGGAAGGGCTGCCACCACACCCAGCTGCACGACTGGGCACTCCAGATGTTGCCACGTCCTGATGAAGTAGCCCCAAGCACTGCATCAGAACACAAACTTCCTGCTTTAAGTGCGAGCTCTTGCTTTGCAGCTCCATGCTCTTTTAGGTTAGCAACCAGCTGCAACTACCAACAACTACAAGGAGAGATGGCTTAAAAGTGTAATTTGAAAAACAGACTTTGTGTTCATCTGCAACAGAAGAACATGTGACTGTGTATGGTAAAGCCATTCAAACGCACCCGTTCCAACGTTTTGATCCTTCTGAGGCCAGAGAAACACAGTGGTTAAGAAAAAAATACACTGCTGCAGTGTAATAAGCCTATATTACAGTTACAAAAATTAACACTATTGCAGTGTAATAAACCTACAAACCTAACTACACTAGTTTAGGTTCCTGAGAACCACGTACCACCTTCTGAGTTTGTACCAGGCACCTTGTCAGGCCCTGGTGTCTTATGGTTACTTTCATTGCTGTTAAGTGGATACAGGGGCAGGTGTTTTACAGATGGGGAACTTCATTTTTAGGTTGTGAAATTGCTAAAGACATGGAGAATTAAGAAAGGAAGAGAGAAGAAACTGCTTGGGCCACTAAAAGCAGGTGCTGCTCGGTACCAAGTTCAAAGCACTGTGGAGGGTGGTGGAAGGAGTTCTCTCATGAAGTGGTGGAGGAGACAAAGACTACTTGCTGCACCACAGGGACACAGTTTCCTTCCCTACTGATAAAAACTGCTGTTTGGGCTCCGTGGAACAGGATATCCAAAACCAAAATAAGCCACAAACATGATGCTCCATAATTTCCTTTTAAAAATCTTTTTAATGAAGAAATAATTCCATTCCAAAATATAGACACACAATTAAATAGTTTAATCACTTCAAAATATAACATGTCCCCAGTAGGTTCCAACACACACACACAAAACAATACTTAACAGCAATACAAAAACCCCATACAATAGCAGTTCTGTTACAATACCAATGAATATCGTGACATCTTTAGTGTCTCTGTATCTGTCTCAAGTGGTGTCAAGTACAGTAGTTTTAAAAATGCGTTGCAGTTAGTAGCCTCAAGATGTAACTCTTAGTCTTTTTTTTTATTTTTTTTTTTAATTTTTTTTTGGTTCAAAGGTAAAAATGCCCTTTATTCTTCAGGACACTGTGGAGTGCTTGTTGTTCACAGCTCCGCCTGCTGAATTGAACCAATGTGATTACAGCAACCCGAGGTTGCAATATTTACAAGGTCTATCTACAGTAATTGCCAAGAACCAATAAGGATGGGAGAAGATGACGACTGAAAGTAAAGGCGGACACACGTATGATAAATTATGATGCAACGATTTGGCTCATGCATATAAGAAAATACATATTATATCACAACAAAGGCCACACACCTTTTTATGCAGTTTAGTTAACATTACTACTTACAGACAACCCATTCTCCACCTTCGCTTTGGACATTCAAGGACCCTATACATCTTCACATCCCTGTCTCCTGATTCCAAACCACTGGTTTTCCTCCAGTGACAGTAAAACCACCCGGAGTTTTGACGGCTGTGGAGGGCCATTGGTAGTTAAGAGAAGGGCCATACCAGGGACCTCCTCTGCAACTGTGTTTGTTTTAATGACCGCAAACCACAACCAAAATAATATTCAACAAACAGACAAAGACCAGCTGGGTGAAAATGCAGCCAGCTTAACAGTTGGAAAAAATGCTTAAAGTAGACATTGGCAGAGCTAAGTAAGAGGTGCTTCATCTCAGAGCTCCAGGGCATAAGGGACCCAGAACTCCAACCCTAAGGGATCATCTTGTTGACACCAGCCTGAAAGAAAGGGGCTTGATCAGTCAACTTCAGTTCTTGCTCCTAGTTCGGAAGCTCGTGCAATGGATTTAGTCTAGTGCAGCTATTTTAAGCACGGTGATAATGAGCACAAAGACATTAAGGTGATGAGAGGGATCTATTACTTTGGGAACAGTTAAACATGACATGGGTTGAATTAATCAGCCATTGCACGTAGCTGTGTTCTAGCCTGTTTTCTCCCTGTTCAGGAAATGCTTGCCTGGAATCCTGAGCTGACAGCAATGTCTACAGGTTCACTGGAGTAGCTTAAAACATGGAGTGCTAGGCACTAGTGGAGGCTAACTCATTCCTGAGAGGAGGTTGGAGGAGGGGACAGTGGAGGATATGGTGCCTGCCCTGCCAGGACGGCACATACCCCAGGAGCAAAGACCAGTGATTGCAAAAACAAAAAGCTTACATGAAGATATCTGGATCCCATAGTATGCATTTGGATGTCTGAGAGCAAGCCCAGATACGCAAGGATATACAGACAAGAGATCTGCATACACAATAAAACGATATGAAAGTGAAAAATGGCAGCAGCTCTTTCATACAGATACTCATTCCCTAACACATAGTGCCCAGGGAAACAGCCACGAGCCTGGAGAATGCATGCAAACAAGTGGACTTACTGGGTCGAGCTACATAGCAATCTCACGTAAATACGGCAGCACACATCCACGTCACCATGAAAGCAAGGACAGACAAGCCACGCTAACCTGCTTTAGATGGGTATCTCATCACTTGCTGTAGGCAAACGGTGCTGGTGTGAAATATCTGTATGAAACACCACTGTTTGCAGGGCTGTTAGACAGTGTCACTTCAGGTCAGCCAGGTGCTGGAAGCCCAATATTGTATTAGGGCAGTGAAGTTACCTTGGCCCAGAGGCAGCGCTGAGCTAACACTGCACAGCTCAGGAGGGCCGGGCGGCCAGCAAGGAACACCTCCTGGTGTCCCTGCCCGGCTGCTGCTCCAGCTGTCCCTGGCCTGGCTCTGGTGCCTCTGCACGGCAGTGCCATGTGCCACAGAGGTGTCACCTCTGTTAGGAGCAGGGTGCTCTGGGGAGCACGTTGATAGCAGCTTGTGTCAATGCCTGCTCGGGAGTATCTGTAGGTTTGTAGTCACAGCAGAGCAAACGCTTTTTAGCCAGCAGCCTCACTGCCTAACCCTGCCTAATGGCCAGGTCAGTCCCCTTTCTCCTGAAATGCCTTGATACTGGAAAAATACTAAACCGGACGAAACTCCAATTCTGTAACTGTATGCCTGTCCTTTCAAAAAAATCCACTGCTCTCCTTGTGCTTTTCACTGACCGCTATTTCTCCATCCAGCTCTGAAAGAGTCTCACCACACATTTCCAAGAGGGCATGCAGAACATCTGGTGGCTGGCTAAGGCAGTACACATTCGGAAATCAAAAGAAAACAGTTGCAAGCGCACTTTAAGCCTGTACATTTAAAGCTGAAGGCCTCGAAAATAACATAATGGAAGGGGGTGAGGAGGAAGAGGAGGGGCAGAGAGATGGAAAGAGCTGGTTTGTTGAACACATGCTTACTAAAGCTAAAACATCAATGAAACAATACCATGGAGGATTATACGTAACATCAGTCAGTTCAGGGATCTTATGGCACCTGTGGTTTATAAACAGCTTTAGCAACGAGTATTTCAAAACATAGTTCACAGTTTTAAGAAGATCTGTGCTGATTTAAAAACTAGATTCTATATCATTTGAATGTCACCTTTTGTATATGATATCTATTTGGAAAAAAAATATTTACACTAACTTCTATGGCTGATTTGTTAGATTATTTTGAAAGAAACATTCCTAAGTTACACATTAGCCCTAACTTAGAGAAGTTTATTATTATTATTAATTATATTACTATTATTTTAGTACATTTTGTATAAGCCTTAATTTAAAGACTTGCAAACAAATTGCAAATATAATCTGGTACTTTGTTTTTTGGGCTACTAGATATATACACTCAGGAGTATAATCATTCAGTGTTAAATGCATAATTGTCGCTTTTTTATTTCTCCCGTGGAAGAAAAAAAAATGTACAGTGTATAGTAAACCGATCTACTAAAATCTCAAAGTATTCAGAAATCAAATTTCTAACTATAAACAGTATTGTCATTGTAAACTGAACAGGTTCAATATCATGTGCAAAGGGTTTAGGTGAGTTGTTAGCAGCGCCGCCGTGTGTGCCAGCAGCACGCGCGTCAGTCTGTTTGCTTCGCCAGTAATGAGCCATGTTACAGAAGATGTAGCTAATGTAAGTTAGCTTTGAACAAAAGTCTTGTTGTCAAAAAACACACATCTACAAACTACAACTCTTAGAACAAAAGTACTGTGCTACAGTCCTCAGAACTTAGTTATGTGATTTTTTTGTCAAGAGACGCTGCACCTCTTGGTTCCACTCTTCCGTGAAGTTGGCAGCTGAGTTTTCTTCATCGTCTGTCCGAAAGCAGCTCTCCTCATCATCAGTTCTTACGTAGCTCTCATTGTCTGTCTGACTGCAGCTTCCCTGTTGAGAAACGTTTATGGAAGGTTTTTAAAGAGTGCTGGTTTAACATGCTGCACCCACGCAGGCAGGGCAAGTAAAGCCTCTGACTGCTGTTTTACTGAGAGAAAAAGGGAGCTGGCCAGTTCCTGTGGTTATCCCTCAAGGAGTTAAAAAAGGAAAAAAGCTCCTCTACCTAGGTGAGCCATAGGTATTTGAGCTGTAAATAGAAACTTACAGGGCATGTGGGAAGTTGGAAACTTTCCTTGCCATGGGCAAGAAGACTGTTGGCTGCTCTGCTTTGGGACCTTGGGGTAACTCAGTCTGCATTGACAGAGATTCGCAGTGTTCCCATTTTCCCTTCCACTTTCCCCTTCCAGGTTGCTCTATAAATAGACTATTGAAAGTGAAACCATGGTTTATCCGCCTTGTGCAGTGTTCAGTCACTTGATTTACAGTCATTCACCATCATAAGCCTCCCCTCACACGTAAATGTCTTGTATGTTTTACTGTATCGAAGAAAACCTGCAGTTACTTGAAAGGATGATTCTGGGTGCTACAGCTCATGAACAGCCTGGTCCACCAGTTTCTGCTGGTGCTTCTCTGTACCCTGAAGCATCAGTGAGTATGCTAAATTCCTACAGAAGTGGCATCAAAGTTTTAGCTGGTAATGGAAAATGCTTGATAGGTTACTGCCGCTCCTTCTCACAACTGTGTCAGGATCTACAGTCAGGTAATACTGCAAACTTCTGCTTTTGGCACATTTACTGTAAAGGCACTGTTTACACATTTGACCCTTCCTAAGTTAAGGAACTTATCCCTTTTTCTTTTGAACTACCTCAAGAGAGAAAACCAATCTGCATTGCATGAGATATGATAATCACAGCATAATATACCACTCCCCACACATGAATTCTTTTCTACTCATCTCAGGCACAAAGCTGGTCTAAGAGACGGGAAATGAAATGCAAATTACTCTGGCAAAAATAGTTAAATCTGATGAATGAAGAAAGGTCAGGTAGTTTACTTTGCTGCTTCTCCTTCCTGAGACCATTTGATTGTATTAATTATTCAAGCACAAACACTTCCACCCCACTCCTTAACATCTAAGCATGCCAAATGGTATGATGATCTTAATTTAGTGTCTCCTTGTGTCAGATGGTTACAAAAGACAAGCATTAACGTTTGGTTGATAAACACAAAGGAAACCTGCACTGCAACTCTAGTGAGAGCTTCATAAAAATTTCCAAGGTACATCTTAAATGCTATCTTTTAAAAATCAGACATGCACCTGCACCTCTTAAGTCTGCAAACTAATTTGGTAATCTTAGCAAAGGAATGTTTTGCTCTTCAGAATTCAGACAAGAAAATGCAAACCAAAGGCATGGAAGAGGTCAGTTCTCAGCTGCCTGAGACTTTTACTGAGTCAGCTTCCAGGTTATGTAAATCATAGAATCATTTAAGATGGAAAAGATCATTCAGTCCAGCCCTTAACCCAGCACTGCCAAGTCTCACACTAAACCATGCCCCCAAGTGCCACATCCACACGCCTTTCAAACATCTCCAGGGATGGTGACTCAACCACTTCCTTTGGTGGCCTCTTCCAATGCTTGGCAACCCTTTTGGTGACAAAACTTTTCCTAATATACAAAAATATAGGAACATCTCCTATTTTGTGATGGTACCATTATAAACCACAAGAGTAAAATAAGAGTGGCTTGTGAGACATGGGATGCGTTAAGACACATTGACAGTAATGTTAAGTATTTGGGTTTGCTTCATATTTTCTGGATAAATTACTTCTCTTTGGTGGACTGTGGGAAGGGTTATTCTAAATTCTCTCCAGGTTTCTCTCTGTTCCACAGCCAGCACTGGGATAGAGATGGCTTCCTACAAGAAATATACTAATGAACCTCAGAGCTTTAAATTCACTGCAACATTTTGGAAGTGCCAAAATTAATTCCGAGTTAAGACTTGTATGATTTGTCATGACATAAAACTGTTTCTAGACCTCTTCTGTTACTTAATCCACAGGCTCTTTTCTGTTACTTGTCATTCAGTGATTTTTCAAAAAACATCCCTACCACTTATGTAATTTTAGAATTGAATTCACAAATTTAAGCTCCTTCCTCCCTGTTAACTTGGTCACAGTTTTTTTACAGTGTTTTTTACGCCTACATGCTAAGAAGAGGAGGACTTAGGGAGAAAAATAAACCAAAAAGAAAAGAAAACAAAAACATGGCTGAGTGAATGTAGCAGACATTTTTAAAAATTACTGTGCTGTTATCCTCCTGTTATTTTCAAATGGAATGGTTCAGATAACACTGAATAATAATAATAATAATAATAATAATAATAATAATAATAATATTTTTATGTATTTATTACAGAAAAAAAAAAGACTGGACTAGACTGAGCACACCATCTCCCTTGGCCCATGGGTTTTATCACCTGACATCTGATGATATTCCTAATTTCTGCTGATAAACATGAAAACAGAGGTTCCAAAAAAACAGCAAGAGATGAAAAAAATATGGAAGTGTTACTCAACACAAATTCTGTCCTGGAAAAACAGGAGTTGAATACACTGTATTTTTAAAGGATATATTCATACACAAAATTTGAGAGGACTTGGGTTTTTTGTGTTTTAAAACAATTCTACCTGTTTCAATGCAAACCATTCAGTCTCTTTTGCAATGGAAAATGCCACCCACAGACAGCCAAAGCCTCAGACCTCACAACTGTTCATGTTATAAGGTTGTGAGAGGGTTTGGAGTGGGAATGGAACTAAATCTTTAACTGAAATTATTATTTTTTTTGTCAAGATAGGGAAAATCACAGTTAAAATGAGAATAAAACCTACAATAAAGCCTCCTGTCTGTACTCCCTCTCAGTGGATGCCTTAGGTCTGACTTCTATTAGCCTTTCACACCTTCTCTCCTGTTATAATAATGCATATAAATGAATCAGGCAGGACCAATTCAAATGTGTGCCAGCACGAAGAAAGCATAGCTTTAGAAACTCCAGGAAGCTGCGGGTCTCGTGAGGACACGTCCACTGCACGAGCCAACAGCAGCTAATTGAAAATGACAGCTTCTCAACCGGCTTCTGAAATGCAGCCTTTCTGCTCCCACTGGCCACCCCTGGCAAAAAACCAAATGCTGTCAAGGGGATAAAGGTAAAACAACATCAAAGTTGCAGTTTCACCTAATGTCAAGCTCTGCCTAGTACCTGCTGAAGATGAGCTCAAATTCACTCTGTTTCTTTACTGAAAATAAAACAAGTATATTGAGCATAGAAAGTAAATTGAAAATACAATTAATTTATGTTTTATGTATTACTGGAATCACTTGCTCTCTTGGGGATTTGTTATACTAGATTCTACTTAAAATCAATTCTGGAAAACCGTACATAGCACTTTTAAAGATGCAAATGCAAAGAGATTGCAAAAATCATCAATCAAATAACATCAACTTCAGATGAATGAGGAAATGAACAAAACTGTGGCTGGCCATCAGCAGCAACATCACTCATAAAGGAGCTACAATAAACTGATCTAATTTCCCCCATCTTTGGTTTGCTTGTTGTTTTTTTTTTTATTTTAATAAACACAAATGTAATACTGGTGTCAGATAAGAAAGTTTGTTGGCTTTCTACTTGCTATGGCTATCTAGGGCCATATTGCAAATATTTATATCATCATTGACTGAATAAGTGCTTAGAAATAAACTTTTCATGCAGTTTCTAAGCTTCAAGCAAGAACCCAATGAAAACTGCAAAAGCACTTTACATACCATGACTGGTATAAACTATTTTGAAGTAATTTTTCCAGTGCTGTGAAATGTAAGTACCAAATAAAATGCACAAGATATGACAGACTTCCATATTCACAATGGAGTGAATCTTGAGAAGATTCACTTACCATGTGAAGATGTATTTACCATAATGTACCAGAATACATTATGTTCTTGTGGATATAGCTGAAGTGCCAAGTCCACCAGTTGTGGATGCCAGTTTCTGTAGGGCTGGGCTTTTATAGCTCCTGGGAATGTTACAGTCTTTGGTACTGGCCAAAGGGCTCCCCTGGGAGCTGAAAAGAATTCCACTATAAAAATCTTTCTTTTGACAAGTTTTCAAAAATCATCCAGGAGATGAGACAGTATCTCAGTCTCAGATATCTGCTAATTTGAGACAGGATAAGTATTTTCAAGAAAGCCATGCTTTTAGGGCAGTGTGTTTCACAATATCACTATTTTAACACTGCTTCGCAACAAAAAAGGAAACCTTAAATAGAATTGCCTGAGTTTTGTAATTCTAATTAGAGAGGGGGGTTTTGAGTTACTATTGCAAATTGTAATTATATTTATTTACATATTAAATTTCTACTATTCACATAGTTATACACACATGTTGTTGTTGAAAGATCTACTTTCCTTTTCATGATCATGACCTCGTCTAAAACTGACAACTGCACCAAAACAGAGTAAGAAAACTTATTTTCCTGGCTGTCAATGTTTAGGAAAATGTACATGGCTCATGCTTTTAACAAGACTACTGAGAAAATTAATGTAACCTTAGGAGAATTTTTATGAGCAGTTATTTGGTATTTATAGTACTCTGGGTATTGCAGTTTACTTGCTTTTCACATCCATTATTCTGCTTCAGCTGCAAGAGACACTGAGGCAGATGCTTTGGAAATACCCACTAGCAGCTGCTTTCATAAGGTACACATTTTAACAGTCAAATTTTACTACCATCAGAAGATGCAAACCCCTTGATTCAGGGTCAGCTTTTACCATCAAAACTGCCATATAAATAAGGAGGTCTAGCATAAAACATGACACACAAAACCTAACATTATGAGCTCCTGTAAGAGTTGGCACAGGCTAGTTCACTGGTTTTGCTCATCTGAACATGACCCTGCTCCCAAGCTCCAGTGTCCAGTTGATATTTGACCTCTGCTTGCTTTTAGTTCTGGCTTTGAGGAAGAGGCTCAGTCTGCAGACCAGAATCAGATCCTTATTCTGATTTCTCCTCCCTTTCTGTTAGCCCATGGCTCAGTGTCTCAGCAGGATGGACAGCACTGTCTCACTGCCATCTTCACAGCAGGGCACTGCACTGCTAGAAAACCAGAAATGCCAAGTCCAGGCTTCAGAAGAGGCAAGAAGAAATGTGTGGCCCCCCATTTCTTGGGCAAATGCTCAAAGAAACAGGCTACTTCATAAAAATAGATGTCTGTCTTCCTGAGGAGAAACACAATTGCTGAACTTGGCAATAATCTCAGTGCTGCAACTGTGAGGCTGGCATATGTAAGGAACATGACCTGAATATGGGACAGCAGGGAATTTATAGATCTTGCCATATTTCTGAACTGCCAGCTTCTATCCAGTAGCTGAGCACCTTCCACTTTGATTGGGGCATTTTAAACTTCCACAACACACCTGAGGACACCTCTGTGGTTAAGCAGCTGGTGGATTGTTTTCTTTAATGTTTGCATAAGTCTTGTTTCACCCACTAGAGTAGACATTCTGACCTCATCAGAAATGATTTATTTCAGTTATCCTAGGAAGACTAAAGCATTGAAGGGAATTAAACTCAAGTCTCCTGAAATGTAATCTGATTCCTTATGTTCTGGACAAGCTTTCTCTGTACTAGCTAATATATTTGTCCTCATTTCCAGGGATGAAAAGCCCCCATTCTCACTCTGATGGTCAACAAAGGAAAAATATAAAAAGGGTGATGGCTCAACAGGAATCCTTGGGACTAGGGCTACAGATCCATAAATTAGAACTAATCAGAGAAATTCAAAGGCATCCCAACGCAGGTTAAAAGGAGAAAGAAACAGCATTGTCACATACATTCAGGTGCTACAAGATGCACTGTAACTGAAATGTACATTATGAGGATTAATTCCAAACTTTCTTCTAAATGATAGTAATACTTACTTGAGAGGAGAGAGAAGAATATTGCACTCAACTTTGCAAACTGACCTGTAGATAACAAAGGACAGAAAACAGGAAGATGACAAATTAAGCCCGTGAGCAGCCAGGTAGTGTATTACTCAGAAAAAAAGCCATGCACAAGCCTAGTAATAAAGGGAGCAATTAGGGACTCAGAAAATTAACCCAGTGAAAACTGTCTTACACAACATTATCAGCAAAAGACTGTACCAAGAACAAAAGTGGAAACAGATGTGGGAGGATACACACTGTTAGAATTACGCTTGTGCTTTAAATGTGTTTGGGTTTTTTTTCTGATACAGATCCTTGTTATTTACAACATGCTTCAAAAAAAAATAAATAGAAAGAAGCCTCTTCTAAGGTTCCATGTCCCTGATTTCCCTATGTATCTTGGTTTTTTTAATACTAATTTAGAGTTTAGCACAAAAATCTTTCTTGGACACAAGGTGACACAAAATAGCAAGAGTGGGTTTGGGCCATCCATCTTTCATGCTACACTACATCTACATGTTTTTCTAAATGTGCTGATTTTACACGAAGTGAGACATTTAATAACATAAAAATGGTTACCAGATTGTTACTGAGGTGACCATTCTGCAACCTTAGTAGGAGTTCCTCCGTGCAGATTTTTTCAGCTGACAATTGCATTACGATAGCTACAGCTTCTGGCTTTTTTTGGCAATCCAGATGAATGCAGTGCATATGTGAGTACAAACAGTAAAATAGCTTGTAATAAATTACAATGGTTTGATGCAAATGAGAATAGTTGACCTGGCCTCTGTTCAAACAGGATACCCTAAACAGAAATTTTCCAATTTTCCTTTGTTTTTCCAAGTAGAAAGCTGTGGTTTTTTTAGAATACTCAGTGATATTAGTAGAAAAAGGGATAGAAGAGCAAAATACCACAAATAAACAGCAAATTGCAGAGAGCAACCAATGCCAAAGCACATGTCTCGGGATTAACATATGAGACTCTCCAACGAGCTCCTAATCATCTTAGAAGTCCCTATTAACTTAATACCTTTTCTTGCTTCCTTTAAATCCATCCCTAATTTAAATGGCATCGCCCATACCGGGAAGGACATCTCATGCATTGCCATTACATGCTTTGGGGCTGTGGTATCGACTAAAAATAGTTTCTACTTACAGGTCACTACTGTCAAATCACTGCTGATAGAAGCTGACAATCTCACAGACAATAAAGTACATCATGAAACTTCTCTTGAAAAAACACTGTAAAGCAGAACTTGTCTAGAACGAGGACTTTCTGTTCCCCCTGTGAATGTATTTTTGACAAAAAATAGCTTTTCTTTCTTTTTGGCCAGGGGAGGGGGTGTGTGTGTTGGGTTTGTCTGTCTTTGCTGCCCTGGTAGAAACAAATAATGTAAAACAATGGGGAATAACCTTCACTCGCATTTAGTCTTGGCTCACCTAAATTCAGGAGTTTTATTCTGATGATAATAGGGAGAAGATTTCCTCCCCTTCTCCTGGGAATGTTGGTGGAAAACAGCAGAAAAACTGTTTTGACTGAAGCAAGAATAACACCCAGTGCCATGAAGTGATATGCATAACTTCTCCTGCCCATATTTGCAGTGCACATACATACTGAATTGTATGCACAATGTACAAAATTCCATTGTAACTTGTGAAACTCAAGTAACACTGTTGCCATATATTGCACTTCCATACTGTAATCAAAATACAGTCAAACTGGTCTGTTGTTCTTTCTGAAGAAAATGGAATTTTTACCAGCAAGAATAACATTTATTATGTGATGCCTGACAGCTGTGACTATTTAGGCACTTCTCTAAACTGACAACTGCTTTTCATTACATCAGCAGTAGCTGTTCATTCTGTTCAGAAGTTTAAAGGCTGTGATTTTTGACATTTCCTTTCTGACAATTCCCCCTATGTCACGTGCTGTTGCCTCGGTAAATGCTCTAAAACATTAGATCCTGCTCCTGTCCTTAAAGACCTCTGCAATTAAATGACTTTTTGGCAAGCTACCATGGGCATGCAGCAGGTCTATATCAACACGATGCAGCAGGTCTACATCATCAACAAAAAGATGTCCACACCAAAGTTACCTCAAATTTTGATTTAATGAACTTCTACAAGACTAACATATCCTAGTAGCTTTACAGGAAAGAAGACCAAAAGAGCAGCCAATATTCACTATAACACAAGCCTGTCAGACAGAGATTGTCTACAAAGTGACCAGTACTGAACACTAGAGGAAAACTACCAGAAAAAAAGGCTAGATTTTATTAACTCCTAGAAATCAGCAGTATAAAGAATTCCTGCCCATAAAGTGATTTTGAACCTCATCTGCAGACATTTCATCTCTCAGAAACACGTCTAATTTGGGTTTTTTAGCCCATTAATATGTTCTTTAGGATCAGCTCCAAATCTGAGCTGATCATCATGTCGGAATAAATTTATTTTTGCTTGCTTTAGCTCTGCTCCCAAATAACTGAACTAGGTTTTCCCTCCTATTGACACTACTTCCAACTTTACAAGAAGTAAAGTATTTTAAATTCAGATATTCCAAGTCAGAATAACTGAAAACATGGCAATAATCTGCAACACCAGGTAGAACTGGAGACCATGATGCAGATACAGGCATCTGCAGAATTCCAGGTTCCCCTGGCATATTTGCTTTACTCAGACTCCTAAACAAATGCCCTTTGACAGCTGCCTTAGGGAGGTGTTTAATAACAAATCCCCAGACTTCTCTGCACCAGATGCTTTTTGAATACTCGGTTCTCTGGGATACAATTTGTTTTAGACCCTTTTCTGTACCTTCAGATTCTGACAATGACAGTAACACACAGACTGCACTTGGGCTGCAGTTCACACTGGAGAAACCCTTATGAATGTTTTTTGATACTGGAGCCAAAAAAAAAAAAAAATAGAAAATAGCAGGACATCTTGACATGATCAACCAGCACCTGCGGTAGTGGGGAATGAGATGTGACTTGGAAGGCATGGGCAGAGAACAAGCTCAGAGGCAGTTCTGTCCCACCTGGTTCCCTGGTACCCTTATGGACTACTGCTGCATGCCTCAGGCATGTGGTCTTCTTGGATACGCACACAGACTGGATGCATGTGTGTCTGTGGAAGGGTGGCAGCAGTTTCTGGAACGTGGCTGCTCTGGTAACTAAGAAGAGGTCACACCCCAGAGCTGGTTAGACGGCACTGGGCATCTGAGGGCCATCATCCTTTCTCACTTATGGAGAAACATGGGCAGCAGGGTGATCTCCCACCTGGTACGCCTCATCCTGCAGCTTCTGCTTCAGGTACTCCTCCATTTTCAGTTCATTCTCCAGCTGGCGGACAGAGTCGTTCTCGTAATTTTCATCATCTGCTCTGACATAAGGGTCTCCATCTTCTGTAACCCTAAAGACAATTATTAATAAATAGCCTCCTGAGATGAATGACATTCAGAGTCAATAAAACTTCTCTTTATTGTAATCTGTGAGGACTGTGGGTTAGTTTAACCACATGCTCAACTGGTTAGTATTTTCCTGGCAGTGAGGAACACTTCTGTTATTTCCCTCACTCATGAAGTACACCAAAGGGCATATTCTGCTGAAGGCACTCCCCTAAGGAAATGAGTAACAAAAGTTCTCAATAACTTAATACAAAGAGGATGAACTAAAAATAACTAGAAAGATGCCTATTGTCTCTGAAAGGAAGGATCAGGTTGTAAAAATCAATCTGTTTGTTCATCAATTGAGTAAGTCAATGAAAAACATTGTCTTTTCTCTTTTCCATTTACACATTTCTCCTTTTCCAGTGAGCTCCAACAGGTCCCTTAATCTGAACACACGGGAATAGGACTGCAGGGCATGTTTGGGAAAACAGCTGTCTCACAGCCTCCATGCTGCCTGAGCGTTCCAGGCATGGATGTGAGACAGCTCACTCCTGAGGGAGTCCCAAGTTCCAGGCTTTATTGTTTACAGAGCCCACTACTATGTTAACATGAAGCAGTCCTCACATAGATTTATGCCTTTTTTTTTTTTTTTCCCCAAATAAATGAGAGGGAGAGGAAATACTGCGTGCTGCACACTGTTTTCAGAGGAAGAGGAATGAGGTCAGGAAGGGGCGTCAGGCAGGTACCCACATGTCACTGCGGATGGAGCCGGTGGCAGCGGCGCTGTGGATGTATCCCGGCTTCCGGGCATGGATCTGCGCCAGGAAAGCCTTCTCAGACGTCGGGGATGGAACCAGGTCATCGAAATGAGTCCGTCCAAACTCAGAATCCACATTGCTCTCTGTCTCACTGCCCACTTCTGTGAAGCGAAAACGCCCATTTGACTTCCACAAAAGTGCATTTCTCTATTTCTTCAAGCATTTCTTTGCTTTTCCAACCAATAATACCACCTCCTCACAGTAAGAAATCGTATTATTCCACTTATATTGGCAAAGCTTAAAGTTTTTGTCTTGTGGTGGCATCAAACACTGAAGCTTTTGCTTATCTCAGTTATTAGGTAGGATATTTTAATGGTAATACTACAGACTACCTTTTACAACAAGTCCTGTATGATCTATGCTAAATCTAATTTCTACAGAATGAAATCCCACTCCATGTGGAATCACAGACAAACTTAAAGTATCCAGCTGCAAATCTACATCCATGGCTTTGGGAACTGCTGAGTTCCAGAAACTGTTATTTAGGGATTTTTTCAATAAAAGCATAAAAAGCTTTGAAGATATGTTATCTTCCTACCTTTCACTTTTTCATATAAATGTGAAATGTCACTGTGGTGACTAGTCCCCCTCATTAGCCTCACTCACCAGAATTTAGTTCTTTTACCAAAGAAGACATGGTGTTGGTGATTGAATCTGCTGCCACCAGCAAATCATTTCTTAAGTTTCGTCTTGCACCTGAAGCAAGAGATGGACAAAGCACAGTGTTACTATTATTCACAGGACATATGTTTTACTGTTGAAAGCAGCGTTGACCCTGCTGAAAGCTGTCATTGTGATAATTCAGGGTATCAAAGTCCTTACGCGGGGCACGTGCAGAAGAGCTCTCTGCAGAATGGCCTCATTTACTTATGCTGTATGCAAAAGCAGAAGCCTACCCTCACGCTTCATTTAATCACAATGCCAGATATGTGGAGATTATTCATTGCCATCAAGCTTGCATTTGTGTGGTGACACCAGCAGACCAGGCCTGGAAGATTAAATCCAGCGTGAACTCATTTACAGTGCCTGTGGGGGAGGAGGGAAGAAATGAAGTGTTTTCTCAAAGTTCCCACAGCTCAGTTTAATGACACCATTATTGCCAGGTATTTGCCAGATAATTATGGCAAATGTTGAAGAAACACACTTGACCTCATTCCTCATCAAGACTATATGGATTTCTCTTCTCTGCTCCCTCTCAGCCTCTCCTGTAGCTCAAGGACTTTCTCGTACATTCTATAATTTACTGGCTCTCTCTCTCTCCCCCCAACCCCCCTTATTTTTTTTAATAAAGGAAGAACTACTGCCTCTCTAAACGGCCCCAGGCTGCTTTTAAACTCTTTCTAATAACGCATCTAGAAGTGTTTCCCTGCTGAACCTGGCAATAGTCCCTTAACCATCAATCATGAGAGATTCTTGTGAGCTGCATGGAATACTCCTTCTTTAGGAGTCTTTAGGTCTGTGGGTAACGTGTGCTTAACTCCCTCAAATCCTGAACACAGACACTATTGCTGAATAGCTGAATAATCAGTGCACTCCACAGAAACCCTAGGCTTCCAAATGGAATTATTTACAGGAATTGGCTACTGTACATTTTTTAAAACTCACTGAATGCAAACCAATAAATTTTAAAAAGTTTCTCAAATTCTAAAGAGGTTTTTTTTAATGTATCCATTAGCAAGTAGTTACTGGAATGTAAATTATAGTAGTTAAACTCTTACACACACACACACAGACAACCACTCCCTCTCTAAAGTCTTCCCAAATTTCTTCCTCTGAACTGTTGCAAATGCCGTGAAAGAGAAACAGAAACAATGAAGACAAAATATCCTTTGACCATGGCTTGTCTGCATTAAGTATATATAGGCAGATCTCTCTTGGTGCAGCAGAGAATGGAGCCATAAAATCCCAGCCCAACCCCCTCACAAAATCATATGTCAAGATGTGACAGAATTCTGGCTTCAAGTTCTTTGGGTTTGACCTTTCTATATAGAGCTTACAGTAAATAATGACAAAAACCTAGGTATTTATCAAATGCAGCAGTTTTAAAATGTGATCACCTAACTTCTTGTACTGCTTTTGATCTTCAACAGAACACATTTTTACACTTAAAGTGCATTTGCCCACAGCAGACATAGCATTGTTTATGGATATTTTATTGTGGCCACTACATTATTTATCTTACTCTTTAACTCTACAGAAGCTGTCCCATAACAGCATAGGAGCTAGGGCTCCATATTTTTGCCTGTCTTGATTTTTCTCATAGCATAAAAAAAGGAAAACATATTGCCTGTTTTCCTTTTGCCACAGAAAATGAGATAAGCAGCAACCCATTATGTTGGGACCAGGAATTATGCCTGTGTTCAATACTTGAACTGACCAGCACTTTAGGAGCAAGTTCTTGATTGCATTACAGATTCAACCTTGTCCAAAAATACACACAAAGACACAATTCACTGGAAAATCAAGGGGAAGGGTGTATGAGAGGGCTGAACTGGGTTCCTGGGAAGAAGCACGCCTCCACTTCAGCAGAGGAACTTCTGAGCTTACATTTCAACTTATGTTTAATTTGTGCTGGGCAAAGAGGGAAAAAAACTTACTCAGATCACAGAATTGCAATTATGCAAATATTTTAGAGAAAGCAGATTAAAAAAATTAGGAATATTTCTTCATTTAGATAACACAGACTACTCACTTTCTGTGTTATTCAATATAATTTTATTTGTGGCCTTAGAAACTCAAAACAATTTAAAATTTATTCCTACTTGAAAAACAAGTGGGAAGGTGATGACAGTTTTCTAGAAATGCAAAGAAAGGGTTCACCCAGACTTTCAGACTTGATTCCTGCCTAGCCTAACTGGACCCTGCTCAGGCCCAAAGCAAAAAGGACCAGGGATGACAATCACAAGTTGCATCAAGGGATGTTCCAATCAGACAGAAGGACAAGTAATTTACACAGTAAGGATGGAGAAACACCACAACAGAGAAAATGAGTGACAGGAGCCATCCAGAACTCAGCTGGTAAAGGTCCTGAATGGTCTGATCTCACTTTGAAGTCCTCTTTCTTGGGGCAGAATGACACAGTGACTTACAAAAGCCCTCTCCACCTGAACTAATTCTATGATTGTATCATTTATTTCTAGCAAAATCTTTATTTAAAACCAAACACACTGGCAATGCCTGCTGAGGTCAATAGCAAGTTTTCTGGTTAACAGAGCACTGATAACTGTTCTCACCCTCTTGCATCAAAAATTCCTTCTTACTCCAAACTCCATTAATTGGCATCATTGTCCAGTTTCTGCTTACCTGCTTGCTTTGACAGCTTGCCTTGAAGGCTGACAAAGTTGATTTCCAATGGCAAAATGCAGTTGTCACAGATAAGTTTTGTTTTGTTTCATTGCATGCAACTCAGAAACCCAAGTACTCTTAGTCAGTAACCACAAGAAATAATGATTCTGCAGTCTCCAGGTGCCTCAGACAAGCTATTAATGAGACTTACTTTGTGCAAAGGCTTCCTGCACATCTCCTCCCACCCCGGTCAGAGAGTCCTGAGGTGCGTGGGTCGGGGTGGAGCAGGCAGAGGCAGACCTGATGGGCATGGGAATAGGCCGGCTGATGGTGTGGCTGGGTGAGGAGCGTGGGGAGCCTGCCCCCTGCGTCTGCAAAACAATCAAGGGGTTAAACAGGGGCTTTGCAAGAGCCTGCCTGCTGTCCTGGTCACCCATCCCTCAGCTTAAAGGCATCGTGCTGTTTGCAGACCAGTTGGGTAATGTTAATTTTGCTAGAAGAAATAAACCAAAGTCAGTTGTTAGTTGACAGCAAGGCTTCTGCATAGAGAAACAGTAAGGAGGAAAATATGAGTCAAGATCTGATTTCCTTTAAGCATGGGAAAATGTCAGGCAGCTAAATTAAAAAAAAATATCCAAGTTAATAAAGAGCACACTACAGACCTCTCTGCCCTCTCCCCTCTCACTCCCCCAGTTCACATGCATGTCTGCTAGACTGTAACCCATTCTGGATGTGAGAAGGGGAAAGCTGCTGGCACCAGCGTGGCTTTCAGCCTGGCCAAGGGACTGGAGCAGCCCCTTGCAGCAGAGCCCTGCCACGAGAGCTGATCACAGCCCTGCCCTCCGCCTCCCAGCAGGACAAGTTCATGGTACTGCAACCTCTCACTCACATAAAGTCTGACACTTGCAATAAATAATACAAATTTCTGCTTTTATTTGGAGCCAGAGAACTGTTTAAGCCACTATTAAATTATCTATTCCACAGGACATACTCAGGCACTCCCAAAACACTGTGGAGATAGGGCAATATAAATTCCTGCTATGGGTTCAGCTGTTGGAAGTGCAAATGTTTTAACACCAGTCATATAAATGTCATGCTGTTAGCACCTCACAGTTAGGATCACTTAGCTGAAATTCAAGCAGACTTTACAAAATTGCAATTTTTACTAATGCAGCTAGGTGAGTGATATCAAGAGACACAGCGCTCTTCTCATCCACTGTTTCAAAGTCCTGGGAATGTGTATCCATTGTAAGAAAAAACTAATGCTGGAGCCCACACTGAACTGCAGTAAGGATGGAGAATGGATGGCTTTTGAAACCCAGTATTTAGCAGATGCCAAGGATGGAGGCAGCTTGAGTGCTTTTAAAGGGGAACTGCAACACAAGCTTCTGGTTGCTTTCAGTCAAAAGTGACTAGAGGGGTGGTGCTTCCCTCATCTTGGCTTTATTTTAAAAATGCAGGAGGATTTCTTAACTCTTCCCCTGGCATTTATTTTGACTCAGGTATTGGTTGCCACTGCAGCTCTGATTATGTTTGGCAAATGTGTTCTAAAAAAGACAAGAGCAGGCCATTGCAGGATGAGTGCAGCACTGCCCTTGAGATTTTTATAAATTCCTGGCCTGGACCATAAATAATATATCAGAATACTAAGCTTTTTGTTCTTTCATCCTATCACCCCTTTCTAAGGGACATTAGGACCCACAAGCCATCAAGGGCAAATTAGGTTTATGAGAAATAAGCACATTACTGATGGAAGAATGGAGGATTTAATACTTTTAATTTCTTCAATGATTGGTTTTAGAACATTTAAATGATGGATGAAAGGCAAATCAAATACATAAAGGCCAGATGCTCTCCTGTTTCTTAGAATCATCTATACCAGCTCCAGCAGAAATGAAAATACTTAGTCCTTCAGAGAAAGGGCTCAGAACAACTTGGAGATGCTCCAAGGTCCATGTTAGTCCTAACTCCTGGACATCAGGCAGGGCATCCAGGATCTACTGCTTTCTTCTTTCATGCCCTGATGGAGCAAATTTCAGCCTCACTGAAACACATTTCTGAAAGAATTTTTGATTCTCAGCTCTCTGAAACACAAGTGCCCTCTTTCACTTGCCTTTCTCTTTAGCTCCCCTTTGCCTTTGATCTCTGCTCTGGCAACACCAACAGTGGGAACTTTCAGAGAAAGATGGGAAAAAAATGGACAAGATTTGCTTCCTGTCATCAAGTCATATTAAGGAATGAATTTCAGAACAGGCATTTTATTTACTAAAAATAACAGATGCCCGCCAGTACTTCTAGGCTGGAATTTTCCCTTAGGAGATGTGAAAGCTGCTGCACACCCAGTGCTTACCCTCTATCTGCTCTGCAGCTATGACTGAGATCTTGTGTTTATGATAAACAAACATGAAATGTTTGGGAAGCACAGGAAGATGAAGCATTTGGAGTTCCTTGTCCAGGAAAAAAACTCCTCACTTTTTATACTATTTGGGCAGTATCAGACAGAACTGATGAACAGCAAGTTGAAATAGGAGGATATTAAGGAATGCCTGATTTCAGAGAGGTGAAAACTTAATATATTTTACTCATCTAGATCCACCTCAGCCCAGTTTTGTGGGAATGAAGTGGTATTAGGATTGGATTCCTGCTTAGTGGTTATCAGGAGAATTGTGGTTTCTAAAGACTAGACCCAATGGTCTGAAATCTGCAATGACAGCCAGTCATAACTTCTTGGTAAGGTCAGCAGAGAAGACAAGCACTGAATTGCTCCCAAACCTTGACAGCTCTACCAGCTAAGGACTAAAGCATGCTGAACAGGGAGCTACCACAGCCACTGAGGATATTTGGAAGGCTTCAGCTTTTGTGTTGTACTTGGTTGCAGCTATCAGCATTCTCATGCCTTCCAGGAAAATTTCCAGGTATTTTATTTAATTCACCATCCCTAGTCTAACTGCTACAGCTCTAGACAGGAAAATTTTCCCATTATCAACTGTCATGCATGCCTAACATAAAATGCTTCAAATAAGAACTGGCTTTTCAGGAGTTTTAGCCCATTGCTCCCTCTGCTGGGACTGAACTGCGATGACATATGGGAAAATCGCACAGCCTCATCAAACGCCAGGGATGTGAAGAACTCATTATCCTTTCTCAACGAAGGGCAATGGAGAAATAGATAATTCATAAGCATTAGATGAATTGCCAGGCTTCTCATTCCAATTGAATTCCTCCAGAAATTAATTTAATCCCGTTTCTCTCAACAGATCATGAAATGGCACAGCATAATGGGGATCATTAAATGGAAATGGTGAGAGTAATTCTTTAGCATCATCACCTGGTATTCAGTAAGGCTATTACTCTTGGAAAAAAAAAAACCTCATAAAAATACCTCATAGCAGCCTGAAAATGTGCTTTCACTTACACTGTCCAGTGAACATTTTATATGATAAGGTCACACTGGAAGCTACTCTTTTGTGAACAGATCTTCAGAATCAAAAAAGACAGCCCTTGTATTTGATCAGATTTATTTTTTTGTGTGCAACAAACTGATGCTCTACAAAAATTAGCCAAATGTTGGTTTTATGAAGGTGAGCATTACCCACAAATTCTTCATGCTGTATCACTATGTGATAGTCTCTTTGTGATTAGGGAAAAGACACAACACATACTGCACTTCTGCTGCTGAAAGCAGGAGGAAGTACGTTTTGTTAAAATGAAACACTTTTATTGAACTCATAAATCAGACTGCTATCTGAAAAGGGTCTTTTTTTTTAAGCCAAATATATTTCCAAGATCCATTACAATACTGAAAAGCTCTGAAACAATTAAATCTTCTACAAATTCACTATTATTAATGTAAATGCTTTTTGATCTAGATTGCAGAAAACATTTATTTCCCTGAAGACTCATGAGACTGTTAGCATCAGTGCTGACTTTTAAAGATGTGCACACTATGCCTTGACTTTTTCTGGATAAAATGGGCTTTCAAACTCATTGCCTTTGTCTAATTTAAGCTCAGTTATGTTTTTCTTGAAAGTACAGAATTTCTCATTATGTTTTCAAAATGTTATCTATTTAATTCATATTCTAGGTTGGTTTCACTACATTTGAGGGGTGGTTTGTATACATTACACATTTTAATTTAGAGTGGTAAGAAAAAGAGTCCTTGTAGCCAGGACTCACTTACTAGTGCTTTTTGAGTGCTAAGATGTTTCATTGTGAAAATTGCTTCGAGACACTAATGTGGGAAAGAACTGCAAAATATTAATTTTGGTCAAAAGAACACACATCAAAAGAACACACACACACACTTCTCAAGCAAAGGAAGTAACACAAATCATAGGAACACAATCACATTTAGGAGTTAGTAAGGCCTCCAAAGAGAAGCTAACTTGCTACCTGTTTCAATTCTTCTTCCTAAAGAAAAAGAGGATCAGCACATGAGATGAGCCAGGATGTAAGTGAAGAACAAAAAACAAAGCCAAATTTGGAGCACAGGGTTAAAGGTACCATCAAGATAGCTGAAGATATGAGACCATGTTAAGGCCCCATCTCTGCACACTTTGAAGCACCAGAACAGTGCAAAGTGTGCAGAAGGCTGCTGTGTTCTCCTACCCCAAATTTTCTCTGTCCAGGCAGTGACTAACTGCAGGCAGCCTTCACTGCTAGTTATGGCACCGAAGCATTTAATGGGTAGAATGAAAAGTACCCTGCCTACCTCCAGCTCCCAGAATTAGTGGGCTATTAGTGGGTTCTGCTGCTGAGGTGCCACCAATTCAGGCACTGTGGCTGCAGAAACCTGTGTCTGAGGAGGGGTAAGTGACACATGGCGTCAAAGTCATCCTTTGATGCAAACAGATCCAAATGGATGATTGTTGCATCTCAATGGAGGCATGTTGCTAAATGGATTTCAGTGAATTTCCTTTTGCTCTTATCTGAGCCTTATTTGACCCAAGTTGCACTGAATTTCCATGAACTCATTTGATCTGTCATAGACAACAACAAAACAGACACTTTGCTGCTCAGGGCACTTTCTTCCAATGTGATTTTCTGGCATCATCTGTCCTGAAGCACATCAGGTAAAATAGGGCTGCAAATAAAACCACACCTTCCATCTTACCCTAGTCTGTCTTTAAAAATGCACATGCTTTCTGATATCTTTGTTCTTAACTGAGATCCCTTGCTGAGCCATGTTTCATCTGTTTAACAAGGGCATGCTCCTGTACCCGTGAAAACAAAACAAGGGTTGTAGGGAAAGCATCTCTGAGGTGAGAGACGTATATGTGGTTGTCAATGACTCCTCTGACAGAACCAACAACTGAATAAGTTAAACTTTAACTTAAGGGCAAAGTTAAAGGAACTAGCCTTTCTTACAGCTAATAGTCAACTTGTTTTACATGTTGGTTTTTCTTTTTCTTACTCCTCTTACCAGTAGGTGACAATAATGATGCAGTGCTGCTACAGGAACAACAGCATTGGGGCATCATCTGAAACCCCTGAATTAAAAGACCAAGGCAAAAAATAAAAAGGGAGGGAAACACAGCCAAATTTGGTAGAAGCAGTCAGGTTCTGCAGAATTCTGTGGCTACGTATCTTCCCTCTCACTTCACTTTGTGTTTTCTTTGGTAGTACCAGTTGGAGCTCCTTACCTTCAGCAGTTTCATGAGGCCTTCTAACTGAACCATAAGCTCCCTTCGGCTTTCCTGGAGAGCAGACATCCTCTGTTCCAGCTCATCCTTCCGCTGTCTGAGAAACAAGCAGATCTGATCAGAGCTTACCCCTCACAGCAGCTACAGCTTTTGACTGCATCATTTCCCCAGCCCTGCTATGGGATACATGCCTACAGACCACAGGAAAGCAAACACACTGTATGAATTCAGCACAGGGCTTAGAAATGTGACTGTGTGATGGCTAGGGAGCTCCCTCTTACTGGGAATCCTTGTGGGACTGAACAGTGATTAGGGAAAAGACAGACACTGACACAGACCCTCCTTCAAAGAACAAATGGGTTCAAACAAGTTTGTGTTATATTCCCTTGTGGAAATGCCTGGCAATTTTAGCTTCAGAACTCTCTAGTCAATAACCTCAGTAGCTGTCAGGAGAAATTAAAGCCATGCCCTGAGGGACAGGAAATTGCAGCAGGGGCACTGAACACAGTGAGATATGAGAGAAGCTAAGAGAGTTCAGAAATTCAGACAAGAATCCATAATGATCTGCTTTTGTTTCTATTTTTTTTTTTTGGAAGCAAGAGAAAGACTATCACATAGTAGAGATATAACTGCTTGAAATTAGCTCTGTGCACTCAGAGTCCAGCTCTGGTTGCATGAGTGTGAATACTGAGCCACTCCAAGTGTGACAGTCTCTCTGTGCTTCCATAAATCTGAACAGCTTTAACTCTGCACAGCTCCACTGCACAGGATGGGGGAACAGCACCTGCACATGCTAAATCACTAAATTGTGGGAGGTTCCCACCTAGAAACAAAACAGAATTGTTGCCTCCTGGAAGTTGTGATTTAATTAACATTACTATTGAAACATATACATATTAGGTATATTTTATACTCTACTGCATTGCAAATAACATAGAAACAGTATGTTGTTAGCCTTTTACTACCTACAAAATATGACAATTTAATCCTAAATGGAAAAGCACTGGAACCAACAAGACTTAAGTACATTTCCTGTATTTAGGGCAATATGAAATCCTGATTTTGAGCCTTCACTGTAAGTGAGCAACTACAGATATAGTCAAAATTGATTTCTACAGGACTGCTCACATGTGCTATCTCTCACCTATATAATAGGATCATATAGTAACACTGCCAGGTTGCATTTACTCTCCTGAAGGATTGATCTATTTCCTGCTACAAAATGCCTGTGTTGGCTTTTCTTTTCCAGACAGGTAATGGTTGGAAATGCTATGAACTGTACAAAGGCAGCAGAGTTTAACAAACTGCTAACAAAAATAAAGTCCATGTAATTCAAAGTGGCAGGTCATAGTACAGAACTCTGCTGGGTTTTAGATTCATTCCACAGGGAGAGGGGATCTAAGCAGTGTGCACTGTACAGACTACTCCTCTGAGGTTTTTCTCCCACTGTACTCCAGAGAAAACTCTTGGAAGTAAGGGGTTTTTCAACCTGTCTCCAAGACAGTACTGGCAATATGAAGGAACACTGTGTTCAGGACCTCATTTCAGTGAGTGCTTGTGAAAGATGCTGGGACATCTACCCACAACATGAATTACAGGTTCCAGCATTTCTTAATACAATGTTAACTAAATTGCTCTACAGCCCTAAGTGCTTCAAGGCTGAAAAATCAGCAAGGTAACAGACATAAATTGAGGCTGCTACCCCCAGTCCTGCTGTTTTACACACAAGAACAGCCTTGTGCCATCTTAAGTGTCTAGGAATTTGAGGTGGTGTCAAAATTCCCCAGTAAATCCAAAGTCTGACTTTTGCCTTTCAAATGGTGAACCCTTCAGCAGGAATGCAAAGCAGTTCAGACCCACAGAAGTTATTTTCTGATTCTCACTCTACATATTAAATCAGGGAAGGTATAGTTGAGGAATGCCCTAAGGACATCACATATCAAGAAATTAAAGTAAGGGTATTATGGTTCAATATGCGTGTCAAAATTGAAAAGAAGGAAAAGTTAAGCAGCCAGCCTGCTACCACTGCACAATTATTCCTTTTTTTTAAAAAAATATAATGAATTTCATTAGTCAACTACATAAAAAACTGATATCCTAAACCTGCTGAAAATAGACTTTCAGTTTGATGGACAAGAGCTACATTATTGGTATATTTTACAGTGTACATGTTTTCATGGGAAGTCAGTGTTACATGCTTCACACAATGTCACTTGCCTATAGATCTCTAGAAGTAATTACACATTAAAACCACTCAGAGAAATGAAAAAGCTAATTTGTATTTAGATTTAAAAGCCAAAGTAATGATTTGTGAACCAGAAAAAATGTTTTTGTGTGGAAAATTCCGTAATAAAACCATCAAGTATTTGTAAAGAAAAATATTTAGCACAATTTCATACAGTAACTTCCTTTGGATATGCATCAGACCACTAAAATATTACTTGTGTGAGGAGCAGCTAAGTGGCAAAAAATGTTCTTTAGTCAGGGGGCAGAGCAATCTAGTATTGTTTTACTGGAAAGAAAGTGCTTACACTCTCTTCTCCATATAGAGCATTTTGAATAGTTCTTATTGGATTCTCTGTCTGGCTCTCACAGCGTGAGCTTCAAGACTTTCAGGGAGCCTATGGATCTGGGCCAATGACAATTGTACTTCTTCAATGTGATGTACATGGAAATTAGTAAATCCACGTAGAGTATTGTAACTAACATGCAGTCACATCCATATTCATGTTTTTAACTTGGTGGGGTAACTGGAGGAAGGATGCTCTACATCTTCATCAGCTGCAGACGACATTTCACCCACCTTTATGACAAGGAGCATCATTTTGCAGCCTAGTTTTCCACCATTAGGAGACCTGACCTCTCCTAAGAGTTCAACACATGGGGGAAATTTCCAAGGATTAACATCCAGTTCTGGCTGTATTTTCACGTAGTTCTGTATTTTCTTTAGCATAAGCTAGAAATCTTTCTAAAGGCATTTGTTCTGAACATTTTCCCCCATATAATTAATGGTATTTGGACCAGGATGTGGGGACCTGTTCCAAATGACTTAAGGGCCTAACTCTGCAAATACTGATGAACATGCTTAATTTAATGTAGAGGAGTAATATGTGAGATTTCTCATGTCCATAGTTTAAAGCAGAAGTTTAACTACTTCTAGGTCAACAACAGGCTCCACCAAAAATGGATAAAGAATACACAGTGGCTGACTTACTTTAAAAAGCCTTCAAAACCACAGTTCAGGCTTATCTTTTATTTCTTCTCTTACTGAGAATGACTGGTTGGCCCCTGTCAAGCCCAGAGGTTTTACTGCCATGGACCTACCTGAGAAGCCGGAGCTCTGCAAGGAGAGTGGGATTTTGTTGGGCCTTCTCTGGTGTGGGCTGAGATGCTTGCTCATGTTCAAGCCGCAGCCTCTGGATCTCCTGTAGGATTTCTCTTGGGGAGGAGAATAAGCAGAAGACCATAAGTCAGTAATTTTCCATAAAACCAGCTCCCTGGACATTGCAAGAGATGAAAAGGTATGACTGTATTTAGCTTTTAATCAACGAAGATGTACGGAAAATGACTTGTTTTCAGCCAACCAAAGAACCCTCAGCAACAGGAGAGGGCTTTGGATATTTTCTAAATAAACTCTTAGGATTTTGCCATAAAGGGAGATCATTCAACCCCCCCCTCAAAAACTGAGGTAAACATACAATAGCTCTATGCTTGACTGAACTGCTCCTGTTTAATTCTTCACCATGAACATTTCCAGCACCTCCTGAACTTTCAAAAAAATTGAAGTAACCTTTCTGAACATTGTGGAGTATCAGAGAAAATATTTAGCCCTTAAAAATACTTTTAATGGAAGCAGAGATGTGAGAGCAGTTGACAATTCACGGGAAAGTACTTTAACAAGACTTGTTACGACTGGCTTGTGAGCCCTGGAGTGCTGTCAAAAGGCTAATACAAAGCTTCACAGCAGAAGGTTGAAACCTTTGTGAATTTTGTCTCTTCTTCACAATGTGCTGGAAGCAGACGGTCAGGAGGCAGCCTCGAACTATGAAAGGCAAATCGAGACTGGAGCTGGTGGTGCTCATTACACGGTGACAGAAGGCAGTGCAGAGCTTGGAATAGGAAACCATCTGGTCTGGGCTAGCCTCTGTTTTATGGTCCAGCACTGAAAGCAGAGCTCTGCTGCCATACATTTCATGGCATCAGGCAGTCTGGCACCCAGGGCCAGGTTCTCTGCTGTTAACAAACAAGCATCACTCCTTTTTGGGGCCGGCTGGCCTATTTCTCCTGGACACTCTCTTTCAGTCTCGGTCAGATCTGTATCTTCTGTCCCATTTGATCAGCAGCCTAACTTGCTGCTAATCTTCCTGCAAACCTTTCCCAGGCAGATTGTGCTCTGAAGAGCTTTAATCATCTTTTTCCCCAATAAAAGCAGGAGAGCATGACATTACAAGCGTGACTTATCCTTTTATCATTTCATGTTACAGTGCTACTGAGAATCCAACTGAAAGTTAATCCAGTTTTGAAACAGGACAGGGTTTTTTTTTTAAAACTCTTAACAAACAGCAGCTGCAAACAGTAAAGTATCCATGATTATATCATATCATTGCACAGTACACTTATGAAAACATGGGATGGCTATGGATTTCAGAGCCTTTATCCTATTGTATGGACCTTATAGTGCTGTTTTTTTGTAGGGGGAGATGAATGTGCCTGTATAAGCACATTGTACATGTACAGGTGATAAAAAATGTTAAGAAACAAACATATATGTAATATATGGGACTGAACAAAACCAGGTGCTTAGTGGATCCTTACCGGTTTTTATTTTCAAGCTCTGCAATCAGCTGCCTTTGCTGCTTGTTTGCATCAATGGTGAAGGAGATATCTGATGCCCCTCTCTGCTGACTTGGCTGCTGTTGTAAAACAGAGAAGGCTGCATTAAAAGAGTAATAGCCAGCATGTATGACTTCAACACAGATCTGTTCAGTGAAATCTGTTTACAGAAAGTGCAGTACCAAGCTTGCCTACACTAAAAAAAGAGCATTCATGTTGTGCTCATACCAGTACAGAACCATTGCTAGTAAAAGCAGAGTAAGTGCTAGAGTAAATAAGCCTCAGTGTTTACCATCCTGTCATTCATTGCTTTTTCACGCAGCTTCCTCTGAACCCATCATAAAAGGCAATGACACTGCTGCAGGCAGTTGCTGTAATGTGGCTCTTGATATTGATGCTACAGACAAGAGGAGTACACTGAAGCAAAAACCAGTGTCTGTCTCCAGAAAGAATGGGATGTGTTTCCAGTGCAGTGATGCTTCTCTCTCTCTTCAAAGTACAGTTTTACTTTCAGTTTGAAAGCAGTACTCAGTTTTCAGCCTGGCTGTGTAGCCCATTTGGCCAAGTTTTCCTATATGCTCTCATGATACTTCAGGAAACCTCTTTCCCCAGTCCTTCAGGTACAGCAAAATCGTTTTTGCCACCAATAAAATGAGATGAGAATTTGTCTCTCACCAAACTGGGCAGTGCTCACTACAGCTTCATTGGACAATGCTCTTTTTGCACACCCATTGGCAGTATGCCATTATTGTTTTCCTTGTTCACACTCCTGTGTTTCAGTATTGTAACAACAGCAACAAAGTGAAACATTTAGAGTTTCACAGCTATGAAAGATACCCATTTAGTTCTAACTCCAACCTAACAGATATTTAAGAATACTCTGCTGAGTGACTGCTGTGATATGAGGATTCCTCACCACAAAAAGCCCTGTGAAGTGCAATTCTAGAACGCTGTTTTATTTGATGGCAGGCATCTCCTCCGCCAGGAGGTGCACCCTCCAAAAGGATGAAGATACATCTCAATAGCCTAACAAAGGTTAGGGCTGCCTGTGGCAAAAGGACAGTATGTTTCCCCTGTAATCACATACCATTTTTTCTACTATGGATACATTTTCCCATTAACACATCAACCACAGGGAAGCAGAACAGTGCATAAAAAACTGATACATGCTGGTGGATGTCATCGCTCACACAGGAGGAATCAGGATCTTTACCCTGAATGCCCACTGTTATTAATATATTTAGTTCCTTAAAATCCAGAATGACCATCAGCAAAACTTTAAAAATTTCCACTCCCCCTACTGGATACCATTCTTTTGCTTGGAAAGATTTCTCTCTACAGATACCTTCTCTTTCCCCTCTGTCTCTTCTGTTCAAAGAGCACAGATGGATGGCAATGAGAAGTCCACTATTTTCCTTCAAGTCAGCTCTGTTTATACTGTTTTCCCCCCACATCAAGGAACATGGCGTTGATGGAACTGATGTTGACCAATTTTTAACCAGAGACATAATTAATGGGAAATCATGTTCCCATAAAGAATTACTGTCTTTCAGAAATAAGACCATCATCTACAGGTTGCCTTAAATTTGAAACACCGTGACACATGTCTGGAAAGGATTGATTTGGGCTGGACTGGCAGAACAGGAGCGTCCCTCTCTTCCCAGGCAGCTGCAGGTAGTGTGAAATCTCCGTGACAGAATGCGCACGGGGCAGCAGATTCATCTTCACCTGGTGCCAATGTGACTCAGTGTCTTTACACAACGTGTGGTGCCCAATTTCACCCTTTCAATTGACCCCACAGTGTAAATCTCAGTGTGAGAATGTTTCTGGGCACTCCAGACAAGCTGCTTTTCACTTAACCATCATTCATGGTCCCTTGTTCTATCAAATGGCCTGAGATTGAAAAAAAGTAGCTAGGCTGACCTTTTATGTACCATTTAAGATTTTATATACTTTGATTAGGTTCCTGCTTCATTCTCTCTTGTTTCTGAATGCAGTTAGTGAGGTTTTAGCCTGTCATCACCTGCTATCTTTGGATACAGAGAGCAGCATAATCATTGCTCTGAAATGAAAATGGGAGCCAGGGCTAATGCAGGGGGTCATTACAGTCATCCTGCTGAAGAACATTCTTTAATAGCCTTAGTACTTAGGGCCCTAGTGGCTGTGATATTTGAGCTGGAGAGTAAAATGGATTCACCACCCCATTTTTCCAATGCAGTAAATCATTAACCTTTAACCAAAGCTAGTCCAGACAATATTTTATAGTCTTTCCTGAGTTCAAGATGTCAGACTCCCTTTGATGCAATTATTTAAATACCACTGCATTAGTATATAGATTATATGCATTAGCATGTGGCTTCTTTGGATTAAATGGACTGCATAAAAGTGTTATTATTAAAGCATAACAGCCTCTGATGAAAAGAATAGGGAAAAATAATCCATTAATCATTAGACTGTCAGATGTAATTTCCCTGATCTTGCCAAGCCCCTGAAACACGACAGAAGGAAAGCACCTTCCTTTAATTAAAACACTTACTGATGAAGAAGTTTCTGCTGCCAGCCTTGCTGCATACCTGGCGATCAGCTTGTGCTCTTCATCCAGGCGGCTTGCACTGTCAAGGACGCTGCTCGGGGGAGGGGGAGATGGAAAGACAGGTTTATACACGGCAAAAACGCCCACTGCCTCAGCCAGCCACCACCTCACACCCCCACATGTCAGAACAAAGGAGCAAACCATCACCAAGTGAGGAACAGCTGATCTTAACTGAGCAAAGGGGAGAAGGGGGAGGGCAATCTCCCCAGAAAGTTTAGCTCTAAGGGCCCGGGCAGCACCTTCCCTTAGGGGAAAAACAGCAGCAAGTCTGCAATTCCCGGTAAAGGTTGTACAGGATGCAACTTGCAGACTACCATGCCCAAAAAGGGTCATCAGGTGGTTAGGACCATCAATCAGCATTTGTTTTGCAACTCAGTTTTGTCATTTCACCTAGAAGACTGATTACTTTTTGGACAGTGGATTAGCAGGAGCCTTGGTGTTTGTCAAGAAAAACTTTAGAAGCTTTGTCATAATTGCACCAGAAAACAGTGTTTAGGACAGTTTTACAGGGTACTTACCACCAAGGTCTCATGGACCACTTTGGAACCACTGATCTAGGAATTTATAATCAGGCTGTCTCTTTTATTCTTGGTTTCTTGCTATTTGGGAGCAAGACTTCACTTGCCATGTGACTGTGATCGACAAGTGTAAAAACTAAACAGCAAATACGCTGAATTTCTTTAAAGTATTGCACCTTATTATTTTTTCTCTCCCAAGAATATAAAATGCAAATATTTCTCTCAGATTAGTGCTTTTCCAGCTGTTCCTATTTTTAAATGGAAGCTATTATTTAGTCAGATGAGCAGGAAAAAGGTAATACAGTGAGAACCTTCACTATTTCTTAACACTTGGAAATTTGCAGACAACCATCAACACTAATAAACTAACAAAACCAGAAATCTGAAGAAGACTTAGTTCACCCTGAATATCCTGGGCTTTAGAATCCTATACTGCATTACTTTTAATTATAAATGAGAGAAAAAAATGAAGTCCTTAAGAAGAAGTGGGAGGAATACAAGGCCGCCTGCGGATTATCCCAGACAGAGGCCTCTTTTCTTATCCTTTGGCAACTCTAAAATGGTTTTTGGCTGAAGGGAAACAGGAACAAATCTCCCTGCCCACGGGCTCTTCTGGGCATGCAACTGTTTTCTGGCAAATGAGCTTCAAAAGAGTCTGGGCATGGGATTTTATTCTGGTTTTTTTCCCCTGAAATTGTACCTTGAGCTCGAAAAGCCTTCCATAGAAAAATGGCACTTGTGCCAGAAGTTCTGCTTTTGAAGAACTGATATATTTAAAAGGAGTATTTCTCTAAAACTTCTCAGTGAGTTCATATCCCCATGTCCCTCAGGAACTACAGTACATGTGTTGTTTGGCCTGATTAAATCCACTGGGATTTAAAAGTTATGTTGGAAGGATGAGCAGTGGTTGATATTCACTGATCATGAAACTAAAGCCGGGTGTCATGTGGATTTGCTACAGCTTACTGATGCAGAAGAGAAGAGACAAACATCATCTTTTTCTCATTCTGATAATAACCTGTGAGACCACAAACATTAAGTTTAGAAAAACAGTAAAGCTCTGAAAAGTGAGGCACTGTGTAAATCAAACTTGTGCTGCAGACTGCACGGAAGACTTCTGGTGGTAGATGAACACTGACTTTCTGGTTTTGGTTATGTTTATTTTGTTACATATACAGCTTAATTTTATGCTTACTGAGATTCTGGTGGGATAACTGGTATACCTTTGGGAAAGAACAAAGCTAAAGGCATTTTTCTAAATTTCTACAGTTCTGCTTCTTACATACTCATGCTTATTGCACTAATATGTCATCCAGAGAAAGGAGTAAACAATTCTTGCAGACACATAAAATTATGTAAACTGGATAATAAGGGTTACTTTTATGACAGTTTAATTAATTTTTAATTTTACCATAATGACTAAAACATTGCATCCTAACAGATGGTTGTGAAAACAGCAAGCATTCAGGATCAATTCTCCTTTTTATGGCAATGTGCAACCATATCCATCTTGGAAAAATGGACTATGGTTCCACTTGTTGGCATAATGCAATCTGCACTGGAGTTCTGAGATGTGAGCTAACATCTAAACCAACTGCTTTACCGAATGGCCAAGCCACTGCAGCTTTTTGAGTCTTACTTGTATTTAATATCTTTGATATATATTTATGTGTGGGTAGGTGTCATAAAATAGATGTAGCAATGCATCAGATTTGGTCTATGAATGCTGCAAATCACTAACCCCAAAGCTTTGAAAATTAAATTCCAATGTCTGAGATAGATTTACTTCTGGACTATACCTATTCTATGTGACCATTAAGCACAGAAGTTTGCACAGCAGCATTAGCCTCTACTGCCAAGATTTTTATGTCTCAGAGTTCTCAGATTTACCATAATTCACTTCTGTTTTACTTCACCGACTGCACAGAAAACCATACAAAGATACAGTAAGACAATCGTACACAAAAGGTTTAAAGTATTATGAATGTATATGCAGAATTTGGGACCCCTGGGGAATGATTCAGGCATCCTTGAGAGAAACTGGACATTTTACATACAAATATCCTACTGTTGTTCCTTTTTTTCTAAAAAACACTGCTTCTCCATTAGTGACCATTTCTTTAAAGACCTTATAATTATTAGCAATAATTGGTCTGGCACCTATCACCATTCAGATGTAGAGTGAATATCTAATATTAGCACCTGTACAATAGGACTTCTGTGGTCTAAGGTAGCTCCATTAAAAAAAGGATCTCAAAACTGCATGCAAAGGATGAAAAACATGATAACCTATGAGCAAAGGTTATCATATTTTCATGATACTGGAGGATCTTTGCCATTTCTCAGGCTTCACATGTGTCAGACCAGCCTGTTCTGCAGCAGACACGCAGCAATAGCTGATGTGGATGTTCCCTGCTGGTTTTCCAACTATGTCACCACTGGTTAGAAAAGTCTCTTGTGAAATTTTTGCAAGAGAGTTGTCAGTACAGTCTTCAAGACATGCTCTTATACTACAAACCCTTGCTTAATAAAGAATTTGCTACAGAAAATACAGACAAATTAAAGGGCTGGTTTCTAAGCCTTTAGGGCTGTAAAAAAAAGCAACACCAAATGTATTCTGAGGACTGCTGAACTGCCACACTTTCAAAATTGGCTTGGTTTTAAGACACTTTAAACCAAGACAAACCATCTGAGTCCTCTGCCTCTGTTAATTTGCCACTCACTTTAGAATCACCAAGATTTTACTACCAAAATGTTGTAACAGTCAGCTATGTGGAAATAATCACAAAAACTAACTCGGTTCAAGGGAGCTAAATATCTACACATTTCCTCTCTGGCAATTGGTCTCTGAATGTTTTTCCTCTTTCAAAGGAAGATTAAACCAGCCTTCCCACCTGGAGTTGTGCACACCCCCTTAATAAACATTTTTAAAAATGCCCTAGAATAGCACTTTTATACAGAAATAGGATTCACATAGTACTATGCAGTAGAACACAAAACCTGCAGAAAAGAGCTCTCTGTGGAACCAAAGTAGCCTCTTACTTTTAATTTATTTTTTTTTCTGTACCTGAAAAGACTGAAATATATGGAATTAATATTCAAAGCTAGGTAAAGTCTCTAACTTACAAAATGGAAACTATTTGCAGTTAAAACTTCTTTTAAAGAATCAGACACTAAAGACAAACTAAAGTAAATATCAAATATTGGTTTTAAATACTAAAAATGACTTTGTAATTAAACTATTCAAAATACCTGGCTAAGGGCTATTTTTTCTACCCATACAGTTACTATAAATAATGAATTAATTATTCCTCTTGTTTATTAATTTGCTCTGGAGTACTGGCTTCTAAAAAACCCTCAAGTAGCTTATTAGCCTGTGGTAGAAGGAAAGGAGAACTTTTACTTGCAGTATCAAATAACTGCAGATGAAAAATGAAGATAAGCAGTGAAAATTAACTAAATTAATTAAAAATATCCCACAAAGCCCAAAGTATAAATACTAGTTGCACTTAAAACAGAAGCAGAGGTATACTGAGTTATATTAGACTGATGATTAGCTATAAATTAATATCCAAATACCTAAAAAAACCCAAATCTTGTTTTGTTTTGAAATGTTACTATACAGCTCTTCAGATAATTTATGTATTATGCTCATGAAGTATCCCTGCGGATTCTTCTTGTGGATAAAGGTCAAGCTACAATTATTCCTCTTTTCACCTTTGGCTGCCAGAAGCACTTGAATTATCTGATGTCTAGGAGGGTACAGGTAGTATTTTGCAGGCAGATTCAGCAGCAGAACTGGCCAGCTGCAGCCTCCCCTAAATCAGAAGAAACCTCATTTTGGTTAACTGCATGCTTTACTCAGATTACCAAATCTCCTTAAGATGCAGGATGAAATAACTTGAACTCAGCACCATCCTGACACAAAAGTGTGTGGGTTTTGAGCAAACTTCATCCAGCCACTTTGGGGCATGGGCAGGAGAAAATCTTTTCCTGAAAACGCCACCCCAGACTTTGAGATGCAGCAGCTGAGCTTCCTGCAGAGGTCTCACATACTCCTCTGGAAACTGGCTTCACACAGGAGCTTTAGGATGGCAAGACATTACTCTTGTTTTTACCCAAATGTAACCATTCTATTTCTCTGCAAGCAGTCTCAGTCCAACAAAGCAGAAAATATGCAATGCAGTATGGTCTGATGCTTGACTAAGACTGTTGCCCCTCTAGGTTATATTTCTGTCAAAATTAAATTATACAAATAAGTGAGATTGTTTCTCATTCAGGATGCTGTGACAGCAGCGATTTAGTGTCACTAATCAGATGTTATATACTATGCTTTGTATCAGTTGTTTAAACAATTAAGGTTGTTATCAGTCACTTCCCCATTCATTTCTCAAAACCAAATAAATGTTGGCTATCATGGTATATGATTTGTACATGCATATTTGGAAATGAAGGTGCTATGACTTGATGAGGTTGGCTCAAAGCCTTGAGGGAACAGGTTGGAATACAAAGAATAAAATTTGGAGGATGAAAACAGTACAGATAAGGCAAGGCACCCACAAACAGGTCTTGGGAGGAACTGGTAGCCTTCACTGAAGCTAAATGAATCCTAGATACGGCATCCAAAATGCCTGGCAAACCAGCCTAGCACCAAGAATTACCCTAAACCATGTCCATTCTTCACTCCCCTACTGAACAACTGTATTAAGTAAGTCACTCATGGCAGGCAGGGCCACATTTCCTTCTCCCTGTCACAGCAGACCGAGTGGCAGCATATTCCTACCCCTGGTCATGGGTGGACAATGACTGGTCACAGACAGGCCCCCAAGAGCCTGCTTTCACAGCCAGTTGTGTCAATATTCCTCTATAAGCCTGATTTCTGGAGGTACTTCTTCAGGAATGAAACTCCCCTTGAAAATGTTTTTGTTTTGGATAAATGGCTTTCATTTTCCTCACTAAAACCTAGTTTGCCTTTTCAACCCCCCACCACTGGCACATTCCAGTGGGCTACAGAGTAGAGAAGCAGACCCAGGACAATGGAAGCAGACTTTTTTATCCACCTGACATGACAAATTACTCCCATTTTCAACAGGAGCTACATGGAGCAGTGAATTTTTTAAGAATGCAGAGAACCACTTCATTCACTGTCCTAAATGAAGCTGCTTGTTGCCTCCTACATACTGGAGTAAATGGAGACTTTCTTCTAACACAGGAAATATTCTGCAGTGGCAGCACAGGAAAGGGTTTGCTGTGAGCAAAATAAACCTCCTAAGCATAGTTTTAGTAGAAAAACTATGCTCAGTACCACATTTTCTAGGGCCATGTACTGCTCACCACTTGGCTGGTACAGGGCTGTAAAGTCTATGGAATTCTGTTGCACTTGGAGAGGTGAGGCAGTGTTGCCCTTCACTGGCGTGGCAGGCTGCAATGCCAGCATCTCAAGTGGCAGGACAGCTGAGGGGTTTGGGACACAAAGCTCTATAATCACTCCAGCAAAAACAATGAATTATGTTCAAGACACCCATTTAAAACTCTTGAGTCTAAATGAGAGAAGGGAAAATTTGTAAACCAAATTCAAACAATATAGCAATCAGTCAGATTTAAAAGCAATGCCTGACATGTAAAAATCAAAATGAATTTCTCTCACTGGGTTAGTTAGTAAGAAAATTATTATCATGATTTAATTATTTATGTACTATTACAGTTTCTAACTTTCAAGGAAGGTGAAGCTACAAATTATATATGACCTCAAAAATTAATACCTTGAAAACATAGGCTTGTTTAATCATTGTTGTGTGAAGATTTCTGTACCAAGTCCTGCTAAGAGCTCAGTATCCCAAGTAATTTGCCTAGACGTTCTGAACTAAGCAATTATTTGCAATACTTGGCAATACCTTGCAAGCCTCAGTAGAGAGAATAGCAGCCAGTGGCACAATCCACCAACTTTGGGAGGACATACCCCATATTCACAGACATTCCCTTCAGGTTAGTGCTCATGAAGAGCTGCTCCAGCTCATGGCCAGGAGGGAACAATGAGAGCATCTGGCGGAGCAAGGTCCCTTTGCTGGGTCCCCCAAAGGTGCCAAACCTGCACTAACCGTGCGGGGTTGCTCTGCAGCATGCTGACATACAGCCCGATGAGCACATGTTCATCAGCCAGCCTGTCTGCAACATCCAGGCTGTACTGTAACCTGAAAGTACAGGGGGACAGGGTGTGATCCAGACAGACACAGAGATAAACAGAGAGAGCAGGAGCAGGTGAGATTGTGAAATGGAAATCTAGGAATGAATACTTCAGCGCTCTTAGGAAAAAAAAAATCAGAACAAAGCAACACACCAAGTGCAGAAATTATTTTGTTATCATTGTAATTTACATGTTTAGTATTTAGTGATTTAGTTTGGTAGCTTCCACTTGGTGACAGAGCCAGTCTCAGAAACCAGTGAGATGCCAGATCAGGCCAGGGACTGAAGCTCTGGAGCTCTACAGCAGCATTTATTACAAAATACAGCAAATTGTGAGGTCAGCATTATTTTTTTTATTATACTATATAATGCACACAAACATTAACGTAGATATGTAACAAATATGACTGACACACTGAATTCACAAGCAGGATTCACTTGGAAGTGTCTGATCAAGACCTTATGCATCCAGGTGTACATAAATATATTTAAACATGCCTTACTTAGCTCACTGGGTTAATTGCTTATGACAATCTTCTCAGGAAAGATATATACATATATAAAATACATTAAAAATAGGAGGACTAGAGGAAAAGGTTTTGGTTTAGTTGTGTTAGTGCAAGTTAAAAACATACTCTCTCTTTAACTTACCCTTTGCCTTTCAAGAAAGCTGGAGCAGCCCTAGCCAGCAGTTTGCTCTGCTCTACTTCAGTATTCTTGGAAGGAGAGCTAGTTAATAAGACAGGAAAACTAAGAAGAGCGTAAACAGTGATGTCTGAAATTCATTATAGAACAGAGTTTGGGGAAGCTCATTCCAGTGCCCTGGACTGAGTAAAAATAATAGGAGCTTTAAAGGAATTCTAGAAAACTTCAGGAAATGCAAGATCAGGAATTATGAGTTCTCCCTCCTGTTCTCCAAAAGCAAACTATTAAAGCCTCCACCACAGAAATGACAAACAAAATGTGCTTCTCTCACAAATGGAGAGATGAAGGGTTGTGTATTTCCAGATGGAGTCCGAGATAAACACAGTCTCAAATGCTGCTTTCAAACTGGGAAAGCTTTACCATAAGAGCTCAATTGCTTTTCTCCACATTAACTGTAAGTTGGTTTCAACAATCTATGGAAAGGCATTTATTTGGATGCAGTGATGGGATGCAGCAGTTTAATTTTCAGAAGTACCGTTCTTCTGTTGATTTAAAATAATACATAGTTCACCAAACATATTTTTTCCTAATTACAGTATTTAATGGATCGCAGTAACTGCATCTTTCCCAACACTTAAATATCCATGTTAACAAGCTACCACTGGCTAAATATGGGAAACATTGAAAATGTTCTCTTTTTTTTTCTCATGCTGCAGCGTTTTTTTGGTTTAAAATACAAAAAAGCAAAACAAAATTATATTTTGCTTTCTTCTTTATAGAAATTATTCACCTTTTTTTTTGGTTTGGCACCTCATGGGTATGTGAGCATGGATGCACCTGTGCACCCATGCATCTCACCCGTGTATGGGTCTGTGTGTGTGTAGGTAGATGATGTTGCACAATGTTACACAAACGTGGTGCATGGTAAATCTTAAAAACTTTCAAATTGGGACAAAGAAAGAATTCAGTGAGGTGAGACGTGTAATTCCCCTCCTTTCGGGAGGCTAAGATTGGCAGTGGGGTTCTGAAAAGGATGGGACCAAAGGTTGTCCTAAGAACTAAAGCTTATTGATTTATAATAAATTTGTAAGATAGCTGAATGAAATGCTTTACTGCACAGAAAGAAAAAAAATCCTTGTTTCACATTTCTCCGCCCATCAGCATGCTACTTATATGTACTGCACTTCCACTGGGGCAATATCCATGCAGATAAACATGCTCCATGCCATCTGGAAAAGGATGTGTTTTCCACACGTTTTCTTCCCAGTTACAGAAGGAAAATGCATTCAAGGGGTAGAGGGTGTGCCATTTCAGCCAAAAACGCACCCTTCAGTTCCAAAATTACAGATAAATACGTTGCGACAGTGGGAGATGGAAGGCCCCAGGGCAGATTGTGTGCCTTGCTTTCTAGGAGTGTGCCCTCCACCAACCACAAGTTCTCCTCTCCTAGACTCCAGAGGCCACACAGTTAGTGTGGAGAGACAGGCAAGCAAGGATTACTCACTGAGCAACTAATACCATGTTTATCCATGTCCCTTTCCTTTTTAGCTGATCAAGCAAACTTCAGTCTTCCAACCTTTTCTCATGAGTTATATTTTCTGTTTTTCTCTGTTTTTCTGGGTGTCTCTTCTGGACTCCAGATATGCTGGTCAGCATATCCACCCCCGTGCTGCTGCCCTAAACTGCATGCAAACCTCTAGCCAGACATCTCCTCCTCTGGGGAATGTTTTAATGGCTTTCCAGATGATGTTCCAGGGTCAAATGCAATCTAACAATTGCATTGCTGACTTCAATTAGTTTGTGGTTCACTGCAACTGTTAGGTTCTCTGTTAAAATATTCCTATCCATCCAATTATGCTCCCATCTTTTATTTGACTATTTGCTTCCTTGCTACAGCACTTTTCACTTATAATTACTGAATTTCCTGTAATTGACTTCAGATCATTTGGACATCAATTACTACCATTGCTACTGAGCTACTGTTTTTTTTTTATTTAGAAACTGCTCTCCAAGCACTCCTTTCCATAACTATTTCAACCTTTGTACCACCTATAAATTGGATATATTCACTCTATTGCTTCCATTAAGTCACTGTGAGAAATAGTGCCTAGTGTCTGATTTAGGACAGCTTTCAAGAGTCCCAGCAGATGTTCTTCTCCTAAAGCAATAGCAAACTTCTGAAAATGTCATTATTCATTTTCAATGTTGCTCTTTTACTAATTTCCCTATGTCTGTATTTCCTTTGGGTACTTCTGTGTCATCTGGGACTATGTTTAAAGTCCTTTTAAGGTCAACTTGTATTCTATCTGCTGCTTCTTTTTTTACCCAGTGGATCAGTCACCCTGTCAATGAAATAAATTAGTTTGGTTGATATAATTTGTTCTTGACAAATTGTGGTTATTTCTTGTTTATTATCCTCTAGATGCTTACTAAGTCTTTTGTAATTTCAGTATCTTTGGATACCAAGGTTAGGCTGCCTCCTTTATAATCCCTATCACCTTTGTCCCTGATTCCACCTTCAACCCTCCCTCATTTGGAAGAGCTGACATTTGTCCTTCTCATTCTTCCATATCTGCCTACATCCTCCACATATTCCACCAAATATAACTAATACTTCAGAGATAATTCTGGCCACAGTGATTTTCCAACTGGAACAGATACTTTAAAGATATATTCCTGCTAAAATGGAACATCTTGTAAGATGCCAAGTAATGCTTCTCCACCCAAATTTAGAGACAAACTTTCCAGCTATGAGCAGATGTCTATAAAGATAGACACCAAACAATATTATGCCTCATTATTGTCTACTGGGCTACTAAACAATCAAACATATAAACATTTCCTTTAGCCAGGTAGAATATTGCTGATGAAATAAGGCTTCTCATCTTGTTCTGAAAGCAACATGCACAGACAACATGCAGTTGAAGTCTACCACGCTCCTTGGAGACAGGAACATGGAGAACAGCAGCAACCAGTATGTTTTGCTCCTAATTAGCTGTTGACTAGAAATCTGGCCTAATATCTTGTTATGCCCAGGTAGAATATCCAATTCCTTTAACTTTTATGTGAAGTTCAAAAAAGGCACCAGCCATTCTGACTCAGCAACAAATAAGACTCAATTTCTCCTTGGCTATGGGTATCTGATATCATAGTGCATTCTTTCTATCACACAAATGCCAAGTCATTTCAAGTTCACCAGAATGTGTTGCATCACACCATTTATTCCAGTTCATTACTCCTTTAGAAGAACTAAATGCATTAGCTGTGAAGGAGGGGCTGAGAAAAATACAAGAAAAAACATTCTGTTTCATCTTATCCTACCTAAGCTCAATAATTCAATAGCTTAAAGAAAACATTTATAAAGAAAGAGCAGGAGATTGTACCCATTACTATGGCAGCTATATACTTTAAGTCAGCATGACAGACTGCGGCTGGGGAATAAAATTATTCAAATAAGGAAAAAAACAACATTAATTCAGTGTATAGAGTTATTTCTCTTGGCTGGACAAAAGTTTCTATATTGCTAAGTTTGCTTGTTTTGATGTACCATATCCAAATCACTGGATTTGCAAGGGCATTACCTACTCCGCAGTAACATTCCCTTGTTCTGCTACCCTCTAGGCCACCAGAAATTGCAAAAACAAATGAGAGAAAACCCCTGAATATTAGCTACAGCAAAAAAATTACAGGCCTTGTGGTTTTAATCATGTTAGCTGTCAACACAGCAAATGACCATGATTTGGTATTTGGGAGAAGATCACAGACTTTTTTGTTTCTTCTTTTCTAGCACAAGTGCTTTAAAGCTGTACAGAACATATTGTTGATACCAATTTCCACACTGTATATACATTTAGAAAAAAGGTGCTTCTAATTGCTAAGCCAACCTCCTCATTAAAGCTCTCCTATGGACTTGCTGGCTCAAAACAAGAAAACAAGCACAGGAATTTTAAGTGGACTTTAATTTTAAAGCAGTTTGAAGAAATTAAAAAGCATCTCTGGGAAAAGCCTGAACCCAACTTCCTTTGAGCTTTGGAGTAATTGTGTACCCACCCAAAATCTGTGCTTTAGATGCAATTAAAGTGTAAATTGTATATAATGTTCCATCTCCTTTCAGCTGTTCTCACAATGTGTCACTGCATTTACTAATTATCAAGGATCTTTCCTCCAACAAGATTCTCCATCTTCCCAGTCAATTTCCAGTTTTCACCCAATGTATCCAGAAATAAAGATGGTAGTGTGCTGAACTTAGGAGATGCTATCCATATCCAGCAGCAGAATGAGCTGGTGTGCTGAATTTAGCATCTGTTGCTATAGGGAGAAACTGGTTACAATGGCTATGTTCTTATGTGAACATAAGTAGCTGAAATAAATACCATGGGAATGCTATGAATGACATTCTTTGCCAATTCTCCTTTGAATAAACATTCAAATTACATAAAAACTTCACTTAAAGCTATCTGAAACCTCTGGACTAGACTGCAACACAAATTAAAGTAACTGTAAGTTATCTGCAGTGAGAACACAGCCAGCAGGGCTTTTAGTGTTGATTACAACCAGCTAGAAATTTTACCCTGAGTTTGTACTCTTCTTATTATAATATGAATCATGGATTATTTAATATAAAATCAGCACAATTGCAAACAGAGCCATCAAAGTCTGCAGCTCTGATGTTCAAGACGGTGAGCTTCCACTAATGAGGCCTGATTTTCCCAGGGCAGTAGTAACAGTAAAATTTAAAAGAATGATTGAAGATAGTTATTAGTCTAACCCAGATTGAAAAGCTTGGCATTTAGCAGAAAAGTACCTTTGTATTGATAATTCTTACTGAACTATACTTAATGCTCATGGATTAATAAGAAAAAAAAAATAAAGGATATTACACTCCATGTAAAAACAGATGGGGAAACTGTTCTTATACAACTATGTATTTCTTTTATGCAGAATGAAATATGATCTTCCTTTAGGTCACTGAGACGTAAGGGAATGCTGGGAAAAGGGTGCAGCAACAAGAGGCATGGGTCCAAATCCAGTGCTCACTATGTAAATGGGAAGTTTTCATTAGATTCAGCAGGACTTAAATCTGCCTTTCCTGTGGTCATTTTGAAAAGCAAAGCTGAGGGGTCTGGGGAGGGTTATTGGCAAGCAGCACTCAGGGCAGAACAGCAGCCACCCACAGTGAGAGCTGAGGCAGAGGAGGCTGGCTGTGAGACCTGGAGTCACTTCCAGGCTTTTGTGCAAGCCTCTTTCATTCCTTGGTTAAGAACACAACAGGCAAGTCATACACTGATGATGGAACCATAGAGGTGTAGTTTTCTCAGTTTTCAAAAGCAATGTTTCCAACTTCCACTGGACACATTAATATCAATCCTACGTGAAAGGGTAAAATGAAAGACTTGTGCTGCGCAGAAGCAAGAGAAGTTGGCAAAGCCCACAGCCAGCAGGAAGTCTATTCAAAAGACTAATTAGAGCCACAGAAACCCTCTAGCCCATCAGAGCTTTCCTTAAAGAATATTTGGAGTAGTTTAGCAGAATTGCTAATGATTTAGTGCATGAGCTACAGAACTACTGCGATTAGTAGGTTAGTGCTCTCATACTGACCGTGAATTGTTGTGAAGCTGATTTACATACTGCTTTATAAGAGAATGCTCATCAGCCACAGGACTGGCTGCATTTATACCCCCAAGTAACCTGAATGATTCAAACAATGAAACCTTGTTAATACCTCAAAAAGAATACACAGAGAGCAGAGTGTTCTGAGAGGGTTCGTAACAATAAATCCAATTTATTTAGAAAGAATACTGACTTGGCTGTTTGTAGGGTGCTTTTTCTTTGCAGTAAAAAGATGCAAATTAAATTTGTAAAAGGTGAAAGTAAAAACACTGAGAATAAGCTGTCAAACTCCTAAAATCCTGCTACATCAATGAAACAAAAGTTACAAAACTTCTAATATACAATCAATGTCATAACCTTACGTATCAGGGTACAGTTAACTCTAAAAGAGTTAATGTCAATGACTGCTGCATCATGGAAACTTTTAACTGTACAGGGATGTCACCCTGTCCACTTATAAGGAAGTCTGGGGTGGTACAAGTCTATGCTTGAGGGGGGTGGTACTATCACCCACCTTCAGGGCATTCTTATCAAGGAGTGCTTCCTAGGGAAAAAAACCCCTGGAATTCTAATAGCTCAGGAAGCATGTAAGTTTAAACCTGATAGTTAAAGACAGTCAGTTACTAAAGAAGATGAAAGTAAAATAATTGGATATGTTTTACAGGCAAAGAAAGACAAGCAGCACAGTAGACAGTGCTGTGAGTGTTACTGCAGGTCCCTGGCCTAGGGAGAAAGTGTACTTTAGTTGATGGAGCACAGGGAATACACAGAAGCATCAGCAACACTCCTAAAGAGCGCTGCTTGTAGTCACCTCTCCTGGAGAGGCTACAAATACATTACAAATACATTACTACAAATACATAAACCCCCATATATTCCAACAACAGAAATGAATCTGCATTTGCAGTCTCTCTGTACAGGCAGCAGATTTGGCCTTGGAGGCTGCTTTGGGACTGGCTTTCAAAAAGTATCTCAGTCACACCCACTTGCACTAACACTGAGAATATAGTTTACAGCTCGTGGTAACAAAATTCATAAATCAAAGATGTAGTAAACCATCTTTTCTCTGACTTTGCAGTGTACACTGCAGGTTTGGTTTCAGTTTTGGTGTTAAAATATGTAGCTGTGCATACCCAGAGAATGTGTTTAGTCACTTGGGAATGCTGAAGCACTGACACACACAGCAGGAGTCAAGCAATAAAATGCACCCAAGGAAGACACATAGCTCATCTTCCCTCAGATAGCAGGAAGTTATTTTTCTGCCACCGTCTTCTGTACATTTGTAGGCTTACATAGACGGGGTCAGACAGCTAGCAAATGCTACACACATATTTTGGCTGGATGAGCCAAAATATTGAGTCAAAATGTACACAGTCAGCTGCAAGCACCTCCTCTTTGGGATTTATGTTTCTGACAAGTCTTCCCTGGCTTGTTTACTGAAGGGTCAGTCACCATATTCCAAGACTACTACTCCTCCCTTGTTTATTTTAATGAAAATTAGAAAGGTTTAACAGGAGAAAGGATGTCTTGCTATATCTTGGCAGTATGAAGACATCTTGTCTTTGTTAGTCCATATCTTGCAGGCATTCCCAGTAGGCAAAGGCACGTCCCAGTTCCTATTCCCACAGTGCTGTAACAAAATGGTTTTCACCAATAGCCCACTTTGGGTGCCTAAGGGAGGGTGCCTGGGGCTGCATGTGAGCACATTTTAGTGGGTCAGAATGCTTCAAATGAGAGCTGAAATTCAGTGCTCTGCTGTGGGGAGCTTGGGGTGCCTTAACTGCAGCTCTCCGTTCAGATGTCTGGGTATCAGTCCAAATGGACCAAGGCATTTCCCTGCTCATGTCTCTTGCTTTTACTGTGTGAGAGGATTTGGGGTTTTTTTACCCCTGTGAGGAAAGTGAAAATTGAAACTTCTACCACTGCCATATAATGGTTTGATATAAACAAGGATAAGAACTCACCTTCTGTTTGCAAAGGGACTTCCTGAGGGAACAGAATGGGAGAAGAGTGTGTCGTTCATGCTGGTTACAGGTCGGGGGGGCCTGAAAGGCAAAATATCCAGCTGCATTCATTTTGCACCAAAACCCCCTCCATCAGCAACACTATTTATGTAGAACAGAAAGAGCTTGTTTGAAGTAACATTGCAACTGGCATCTTCTGCTTTACATAGTAGTACTTTCAAATTATAGATACTGTGGTTTTAAGAAGTTGATACAAATACATTGGTACATAGGCCTGGAGGGAAATAATGCCTTTTGTGTTTTTTGAGGTAAGTTTTGAGCAACCTGCTTGACTTTTTCCCCCCCTGCTTTTGTAGAATACCCATGATGCCATTGTTCCTTTCCAGAGGCAACAGCCCAGGGTGCAGCCCCTGCTTTCAGCAAGCCAGGATGAGAACTGGCACCCAGTTTTCTGAGTCTGCAGGAACTGGAGACTCAGAAATTAATTAACTCAGATTAATTTCTGAGTCTGGAGGTCTGCAGCATGGAACTGCCAATAAATGATGCACCTTTTCATGATGTTACTCCTGGTGCTAAGCTCCATGCTATCACATCCACATAGTGACCACAGTGTGCCCAAGCCCTCAGCATCCCATAAAATACAGGCAGAATTTTAAACTGGTTTGACGGCAAAGGTTTTTAACTGGTGTATTAAACTCCCAAGTCAAAATTTAGAGTAACTATTTCGTTCAGGAGGACCCACTAGTAATGATGATTTCATTATTACATTCTTCATTTCCTGCTTTTACAAGAAATGAAACAAGAAGGATTTTTCCTCCACTTTCTTTTACTGTCTAGTCTTAAAAATAATCTGTGTATAATTTTTTCCTTTTGTATTCATTAAGGAGAAATTTCCCCTTCGTACCAGACTTCTTATGTAACACTGGGAAAAAAGATCTATCTGCTCAGGAACAATTAAAAGGTATGTTATTCAAATCACAGACTGTTCAATCAAATATGACCAGAATCTGAAGCCAGATGTAATTCAGACCTCAATTTGGTTAATACCCCCCTTTAGGCTCTGTGGAAGACCTATCCTGATTTTGAATTCTGTAGATGTGCAAATCAAAATATGGTAGCCATCTGCAAAATAGTCACTGGGCTCCAACTGTGCAAGACAACTGGTCAAGCAAAGCATTTCCAAGAAATCATTTCCACAAAAACATTTCCAAGAAAGCCAGTTCTGCATAGGAGTGAACTATTACTATATATTTTGTCCTGTAACTTGTTATAAAACAGACAAAAAATATGGCATTGGAAAAATTCAAATTAACTTCTCAGCATGATAATGCCACGCTGATTTTAAGAAGTTTAGAACTGTGGAAAGAAAGAGGTAGGATGTGGAGTGCTATTTATTTATATCAAAATACAGTTCTAACCTAACCCTGCATCTGCAGAACCAAATGAAAGCTTCCAGTTCTGATCAGTCATGAATTTGAGAAGCAGTCCTTTGTCTTCCATGTATTTATAGGGAAGTGTTCAACGTTATTTTTTTTTGTAACACCGAGATTATCACAATTTTTCCAAGCTTTTCCTCCAACAAGTGTACTAAAGAAGAAAAATACTCACCAAGTATCTCTTTTGCAAGCAGAATAAAATGGAAAAGAGATAATTAATTAAATTGTCAGTTTAACATGTGTAATTAATGGTAATACATTGGACATACTCCATTCTTATGATCCTGATTCTGCAAAAAGCGTGAGAGACTCTATGCATAAAAGGTCATTAATCTGTTTACAAAAGCAAAGTTACTCTTGTGTACAAAATGTCTTTAAACTCCAAGACTTTGCTAAGGTTTCCCGATTAGCATTAATTTGTCAATTATTATAATGAAAAAATGATATTAAACTAATCCAGAGCTTTTCCCAAGACAAGTTTCTTAAAGGCTTAAAGGCTGCCCGCTGTCACAGTCCTCAGGTTCCACTTGAATATCAAATGGATGTTCAAACACACAGAGTTGTGTGATGTGGTAAGACAAGAACAACAGACTTCATTTTAAAGCAAAGGAAAACTCTGTTATTGACTATAAATTATGTTTTTCTGAGGTTATTTTTAAACTCCTGAAAGTGAGTGATTAAGCTTTATGATAAAAGTGAGCTATTGATACTGGATTAACTGTCCTCAAGGAGACAGAAAACACTTAATGCTATTGAAGTGTGCTATGTAATAAAAGCATACTATGGCACAACATCTATCCTCAGTAATAAACCAAATTAAATAGGAGGAATTTTCCAAAGTACTCCAGGCTGCTCTAACCTGTTTACACTGATGTCAAAAATAATGCTTCCACAGGCTTAAGATGAAAATGAAGTCAGGTCAGTGCAGAATGGATTTGAAAAATACCTCCATGATGCACTGGGCATGCCATTTGTTCTCTCTGCAGTCTGGACTTTCTTTTAGTTTGCTTATCCTATGTACAGAGAGGAAAAATGACCCTTCCATCAGTGGGAGGAGTTCTACCATGAGGTTTATGGCACCTTAATAACTACTTCTCTAGATGAAGCCTCTTACGTATTTCTTGCTCAATTCCAGATTTTGTGTGGCACCAGTAAAACAAAAAAAAACTATGCAGTCTTTCTGTCTGGTTTCAGTCAAAGGTGGAAAAACAATCAAAAGGAAAGTTTCTGTAGTAATGCAGGGTGCACTTGTCCCCGTTTAAGCCAGAAGCTAAGAAAAGGATACTGTTTTGTTGCCAAAATTCTTCCATCTAACGCAAATATAAACCCTTTTTTTTTGCCTGGATTCCTGCCCAGAGCTGTTTCTCTCAACTTCCATTATGTTTAAAAATAAAAATCGCATCAGTGAGAAGATATTCTCGACAAGGTTCTGTAGCATAGCTCTCCCCTCAGTTCATTTGTGTCAATTATGCTGCAGATCATGATACCTCCACAACTTACAGATTTCTCACTCATGCATCGTTATAGCCAATATATATTGCCAAGTTATATTATCATCAATCTATGAATAAAGAGAAACTGTCATCAAACAGAATAGATGGTGGTTTGTTCTCACATTCCATCACTATAAATTGTCTGTATACTCAGGAATAAGAGAAGGTGTTAATTTCACAGCAAAAATTTGGATCAGTTCCTATTTAATTATGGTACCCTCCCTCCCCTTGCCTTGCCTAAATGCATTTAATCCATTCACAGTAGCCCAGTTTTCACTACCTTTTATAATCTGACATATCCCCAGGCCTTAAAGATCCCTCAGCCAACAGGGAACAGAGGCTTCTCTTTTGGTTTCAAGCTCTCTGTCTCTCTCCATTTCCCTTAAGGATGGCCAAATTCTGCCTTTGAAATTATCACTGACTTGCCAGCAGGGCCAGCTACAGCAGTGAGGGAGCTCAGCAGATGCAACTCTGGATCATTTCTGCCAAAGAACAACATCCTCCCAGTATTCTTCCTTCCATAAAGAAGTGCAGGGATTTTAACTGACAATTAAGTGTGACAGGGATTTGGCACTATGTATCTGTCAGAGACACCTCGTCTCTGAAGACAAGAGCACTCTCCTCATACACCTTGAAGAAGTTCTGCTATAACCATGTAAGGAAGACCATCAGCACAATTCATCCTTAAAATGTCAGGCAGGTGGGTGAACTTTCCAGGTGTTGCACAGCCCACAGAGGCTGGTGCACACCTGCCCTTAACAACGCTACACACAAATATTCGGGATGGACAAAGGTAAATATGTATAATAATAACAGACTAGAGCAGTTCCAGCAGCCAGTAATATAGATATGCAGCATGCAAATACAATTCCAATAGTTGCAGCCTAAAATGCTTCAGTCAGGAGCCCTGGGAACATGGTTAAGAAAGATATTTTCTTAAGAAATATACCAGAATAAGAGAAATACTTTAAAGACAGTATTTTTGGAATATTTTTTCCCACCTAATTTCTTTGTATCTTTCTTCCAACCAATGTCTTAATTTTTCCTTAATTTTATGATAAATCTATTGGGTTTTCCCCTTTTTTTTAAGGACCCAGTAAACAAAGGTAAGCCAAGTTGATAAATGAGAAAATCTGAGTGTCTGCCACTATGGGTAGTGGACATGCTTAAGAAAAAAACCCATCCAAAGTGGTACTTTCCCCACCCTGCACAAATACATTTTCTTTCTGCTTTGGGTTTCTTGAATCCTGCGGAAAAAAAACAAACCAGTGACATGCTACTATACCAAAAAATAATCTTGCTTTCTCAACATATCAAAACATAAGGATAATAGACTCGTTTCAAGTGACTTGGCAGTTAAGGCACACTTTTTATGCAGACTAACACAATTCTTCAAGGCTGGATGAAGCCACAGCTCCACTAAAGTCAGTGAGAACTCCTTTTTTTACAAAATTGGTCTGATTTCACGTTTGTCTCGTGTCTTGTGTCAAGACATACCTGTGATACACTGAAGTTAAGAGTCTCTAGATGACAAAACTGACGTTCTCAGCATCAATACATCCCAAAGTGCTGAAACTCCATGAAATTGCATGGACATCTCTTGAGGAGAATGGGGACATTCCAATGTTGTGTCCCAGTATTTGATTGTACATATATATTCCATTGATTTTTCAAGTGAAGTCACACCAGAAGAACAGATTTACACTAAATATCCCTACCAGCAAATTTGCACTTGTGATGCATTGAGCTGGACAAGCCACATCTGCCTACTGCTTTATTCAGAGCTGTAGTATCTACACCTGGTGCAAGCAACTCCTAACAACAAAGCTTACTTTGTCTACAGCACACAGATACTTACACAATATGAGCCAGGTTTAGAGGTTTTTCAGGCTGGTCAGGGAACATTGGGTGCAAAGGTTCACGGCTGGAAGCACAGCTTAAAGACTTGCTAAGTGCATTAGTTAGCTTCTTAGCAGGTGATTTCTGGGAGGAACAAGGAAGGTAGAGGTAATCTGGACAAGTAAGGTGCATACTGTTTCTGCTATAGGAAGCACAAAACAACAGGAAGCTCTAACAGCTGACATACCTATGGACAGCCATCCCCTTTGCCCCCCTCCCACGCTGAGAGTCTGGTAAGGCAGAGTGCTCTCTTTGGGGAAGGATCACTGTTACCTTCAGCAGCCTCTAGAGCAGGATGGGGGTGTATCTATAGGGACAGTTGCCATGGCTTTTTTGCAATGCTGCACTCAAGCAGTGTTAAAGGATGGACAGCACAGTTTGTGTCGCCTAGACTGGTGCTGGCTTGCAGCTCACCAGCTTGGGAGTGCAAGGAGAACGGATCTGAGTACCCTTGTCCCCACAGATACACTGTATGGGATACCATTTCCCTCCCTGGCATGTGGGCCAGGCACTAGGCTGCTTTGTTCTTCCCCCTCACTAGTACTTCCCTCCTCACCCCCAGTACCTTGTACTGTTTAGCTGCTATTACAAAGCTCCTCTTCCACCTCCTGTGGCCACTGACCACTGGAGAATGGAAATCTGAGACAGGAGCTTGCCAGGAATTGCCCCGCTGTGGCAACAGCACTTCAAAAGAGACTGATGTACTGTCACTCTCCCCAAAAGATGGGGAGGGTCTGTGCAAGAAGCATAATTTTCATCAGTGTGTAAAGAAAAAATTAAAATCAGTATTTTCTGCTTTCTGTTTTGTTCGGAGACTATGCAGTTGAGGAGTAAACTCAACCTCCCTTCTAAAGGATCTCTGAGATCTCGTGTGTCTTTTAGGCTGTGTGAGGGGTTCTCAGGGAATTCAATTCAGCTCTCTATGATTCAGTTCTCTGCCAGTAAAAGAGATCCCTACACTCGTTTCCTCTCCCCAAAACACATCTCTGCAGGTTGAAATTGAAAAAATCTTTCTGGAATTTGACAGAAAGAGTTTTGTATTTGTGCATACACATCCTTCATTGATTTATGACTTTCACCAAGTCCAAAATGAAATATTTCTATTGGAGAAATCCAACCTAAATATGTAAAGTTCAACCTCTTTCTCTTTCATTATAAATGCAATTTCACTCTGAATTGAGAACAGTTGATTTCCACTGCATCCATGAACACTTCCAATCTGCACGTGGAGCCCAATACTGATACATTATGGAGCATGCTAACCTGGTTTGAACAAATGCTAAAGAATGCTACAGAAAGGCAACTTCAAACTCGAAGCAAAACATTTGTTTCTGGCAAGGAAACATTTGAAAGCACTAGGCATGTGGTCACATTTTTGTCTTCCACTGAGCAGAAATCTTAAGTTTTCCAATTACTTCTTACCTATAATTACAGCTCCCTAGCTACAGCAAAAAATGGATTTTATAGCACAAATTACTGTTAGGAATGGAGTCTGAGCTACATAGTGGGCACTTTTCCTATTTAGATACTAAACTCTGGCCATTTGTGTCTATGCAACAAGCAGCAATTAGGACCCACAGAAACAATTACAGACCCAGGTCTGCTGGGGTACAGCGCAGGGCTGTATGCCTGGCATACAGAGCAAACCACGTCAAATTTAACCCTTTCCTGTTCCATCAACAGAAGATCAAACATTTTAAAAGTATTAGCTTCAGAAGTTTGTTAAAAAATAAACACAAAGAACTGTACAAATGGGAGCTTTTGCTGTATGCACAACTTTCCTTTTTTTTAACAATATACTTTTGAAATGTTTGAGATTAATTAGGTATTTTTTGCTGATCTCTGGACTTGAACCCTGAAGGGTCTTGATGCTCTATAAGCAAGGGGTTCTACTGGGGCTTTGCTCCAGCCCATGGAAAGCTGAGTCCCCAGGTCTCACGCCCTTCAGGGAAGGTTAAGGTTCCGGCAGCTGTTGATACTTCTCTTTCAGTTTAGAAAAAACACTGCATTATTTTGATTAACAACAGAAAGACTGAAGTGAGCTTTTCTCTATAGTAAACACTACCGTGGATCTAAGCCTGTGACCACACTCAAATCTACAGTGCCAGGATCATCCCAAATGCTACGCATATGCTGCAGCCACTCAACTGAAAATATTGATGAATGAGCACTAAGTATTCATCATTTCATTTACACGTAGCCAAAGAGAGCAAGCCAATGAGGATTTTACCGTGAGTCCTGTGGGAACGGGAGAAGCTGCCATGAGCCTGGTGCCCTGCTGCCAGCCCCTCCTGCGCTGCCCTCACCGCGGCACACACCGTCACAGGCGCCCCAGATCCTCACCCAGAAAAGATCATTCCCACCTCCACACTCTCCCGACGGCTCCCAAGGCCGGAGCCTCCCAGACAGGGTCACTAATCCAAAGTGCCAGCCCGGCTCCCAGCCCGCCCGAGCCAGACAGCTGCCCAGAGCTGTGGCTGGGGACTTCTCTGATGGCTGGAGGGCAAAGCAGTCTGCAGCGAGGCAGGAGCCTTCCCTTACCCATGACGTGTACTCTTTCATTTGGTGCTGGTTGCTGTGGGAACCGCTGGCATGGCCCCTCCAGAAGCAGTCCTGACAGAGCTGGTAATTGTGACACTGCTGGCAGCGGTAGCGAAACCCCATCATGCTCTCGCTGTGGCAGTAGGAACACTCGACGGGGTGGAAGACTGCGGGAGAAAGAAATGGTGAGCCAAAAACCAAAACAAAGAAGCACCCAGAAAACGTTTATGGACAAACCCCAAACTGAAGGGTGTTCCCTTCTTTGTTTAAAGCAATCTGCAGTGTGGGATGCTGCTGCCAGCTCTGACCTGTGAAAATACAGCAACCTGTGCTAAGCCATGGGCAACACTTCCTACACTGGATACCAAACCCTTCCTCATTTCTGAGCTGGCATCTGTACCTCCTGCTCACAGCAGAAAAAAATGTGTGTGTTCAGTGTACAGTGTCTAATAGAATATATAACAGAGTTCAGAGGGCTATGAAGATGAGGGCTTTCCTATGAAGACAAGCTGAAAGAATTGTTCAGCCTGGAGAAGACAAAGCTCCAGGGGAGACCTTAGAGCAGCCTTCCAGTACAAGAGAGCTGGAGAGGGCATGTAGGGATAGGACAAAGGGGAATGGGTTCACTGAAAGAAGGTAGGTTTAGATTAGGTATTAGGAAGAAAATTTTTACTGTGAGGATGGTGAGGCACTGGATTGCATTGCCTGAAGAAGTTGTTGATGGCCTCATCCCTGGAAGTGTTCAAGGCCAGGCTGGACAGGGATTTGAGCAACCTGGTCTAGTGGAAGGTGTTGCTGCTGGGGAGTTGGAATTGTATGAACTTTAAGGTCCCTTCCAACCCAAACTATTCCGTGGTAGAGGAAATTTGTATGTGGGAAAATCCACTGCAGCTGCACCACTGGGAGAAGCTAAATGTTTTGTTGTGCTTTAAGCAGCTGAAGTGAGGCACCTTGGAGGAAATGTCAAACTCAGCTGTATGACTACTGAAAGGATGAAAATGTACTTAGACATGTTATTGTCTCTTAATTACTGCTGTCTCATCTGTACAAGTGGTGTCATTTAGGTACCTATATATGGAGTTGAACACTTAGCTTTGGATGCTCAGATTTGGAAAGCTGGCCTTTGGAGAAACCTGTTCTCTGTTCAGAAGCAGATAGTGACAAGGAGGCAAGTCACTGAGGATGCTAAAGCACCAACTGAGATATTTTGAAGCACTTTCTGGGCAGTAGTGCTATTTCTGTTCCTCCTTCCTTGCTACAGCACGTACCCAATTTACCACAGGGTACTGAACATCCCCTTGTTTCCAGGCACCCTCTGCCTTTCTGTCATAAGGTTCAGTCTGGGAAAATTTGGATCAGTATTGAATGTCTCAGGGGTTTAATTCCTTGCCAGAATTTTGCAGCAGGAAGGGTTTCTGCTCTAGGCTAGGAAACACTGTGAAGATGGTGAGGGACAGGGATGGATGACAAGAGCTTGAGGAGGGTGTGATAGATAGGTTGCTCTGTAGCCAAAAAGGACTTGGGACATCACCTTACCCACCCTGGTGCCTTTCAGTGAAAGAGGGATTTCTTTGGCACAGGAACAATACAACTTTTCCTCCTTTTCTTTTTATCACCAAAAATGGATGCACTCCATCCACAGGGAACTTCCTTCTCAGAGGATATGGTCTGCAAGTGTAGACTTAGGAGTAAATCCTTCCTAAGGACCTTTTGGCTGGTGTTTTGCACTGCACTGGACATCTCCTGCCAGGAATACTGCATGAACGGAAACTGCCAAGCTGTTTCCTCTCTGCTGCCATATGTCATAGCTAACAAAAGTTGTGGTCTTGATAGTTTACCAAATATAAGTGTGTGAATGGATGAAGTCCTATTGCTCTTTGCTTATCCAGAGCACAGGAGGAGACATGATCAGGCTAACTTCCTGAGCACAGCAAAATTTAAGCCATGTTCCTGGCTGAATGACCAACAGATTTCTTCAAATATCTTACCAGTCACTAAAAATAGCACATGGAGTCAATGAATCCAGTACAGTAGCTTTTACAAAATCATCTACAGAGTGTGAAAATCATCACACCAAAGTTTATTCTTGTAACTGTGTTTTGGCAGCATTGCTTTACTTACCGTTTTCAACATTTGCCAGTCGATGCAGGAGTGGTAACCACACTAGACACTGTGGCGGGGGATCAGACATGAGAGTATCCAAGAAAGTGTTTAATGTGACTTTTTTCTGCTCAAACAAGCAAACAAACATGCACAAAAAATCAGTAATTAGACATCTCAAAATTATTTTATCTTGTCTCTACAGAAACACTTGGGAATAAGTTTCAAACACTGTTTGCCTGTAGCCCTGATTTACTAAAAAGAACAAGTGATACTAGGAAAGTTTTACCAGGCTATTTTTAGTCGGTACAATGATACAACTGATGACTAGAAGTCATTCTCATAAGGGTAGGTTGGAGACACTTAGCTCCACTCACTTCCAGACTCTCTTCTAGAGTCACTGCCTGAAGATGCTTTGTGGTTAAAGGTGGTATTCAACTCTGCATGTTCTCATCTGTTCTGAGTATCGTGTGACCAGTACAAGTGCACATAGGGTATCACTGTGTATGACCAGTTTTCAAATGAAGAATCACTGCTGACAGTACTCCAAAAAAGAAAATGAGAGAAAATACTGCCAAGAGAGTACAAATTCAAAAGAAATATAGGGTAAGGATAGACCAGCACAGGGAATTTGTTACTGTAATTTAAGAAACTTTGTTTGTCTGAAGAGCAATGGCAATTAGTTATGGGTGATTATGGGATGTCAAGATTGCATATGCTCAGATAACTGTTCCTAAAGTCTTCATGCCTTTAAGCGCTCAGAGATCTATGCCCCTTTAAATTTCAAAGTGATTTAAACTCTAAGGTATCCCTGTTGATTTTAAAAATGCAATCCAGGTCCTTAAATTTCTTAGGTGTCTGGAAAAAGTAATCACAAATCTTAGTTCATTTGTTTTTTCAATCAGCAACTGAGCCTTCCTTAAATAAAATTTAAGATGCAAAAATATTGAGCCCTGCTGAGAATATATGCAGATATGTTTTATAGACATACATATTTAAGTAGTATCCCCATATCCAAAGGGATAGCTAAATTTTCATATCTGATTGCATAAGCTGCTGCTTTAACTTGCTAAAGAACTGTGGTTACCCCACGAGGAAGCTAAGCAGCAGTTATGCAGTGACATGTATCATCTCTGTGTGTTGTGGAATTCTTTTAAGAGCTGAGATTTCCAGATTGAGTATCTGTGCTCCATTTATACACAATTACCACCAGATGTAAATAACAACATTATTTCTCTTATACACTGAGTGATCAATGGAAAACATCTCACACTGCAACAGTCTCAGGGATGAAATACTGCAAGATATTTGGAAAGATATAAGGATGTTTGTCCCTAGGAGAAAATACCTCAGGCTACTGTGAAAATCGGCTTGATACTTTAATGAACAGAAATAGCCAGAATATGAGCTCTAAATCTCACTGGAATACTAGCTTTCCTCACAACAACTGCAGTGTGAAAGTCCAGTCAAACACTACCACCTGCTTGTTGTATGAATTATCTCCCCAGCCACGGGGAATCGATAACCACTTCCAAAGAGGCATCCTATGCTATAAGCATCAGCTCAGAGAAAAGGAGTGGAGATGTGGATTTCTTTTCTGCTGTGGATGCTTGGCATGGCTTAGCTGACCAATGCTGCCAGCAAATGTCTGTGTTGTCTGCAGCAGAACTTGAGAGCACAAGGGAAAAAAAAAGGTGGAAGAAAGCCCAGGAAAAGAAGGGACCTCCAGTGCCCCATACTGCAGAGCTGAGTAGCCTTAGATCTTCCCTCTGCTCTTGAAGGGATATTCACCACCAGTCTAACAAGCAAACAGGTGAGGAGACAAGAACAGCTCTTCCACAATGCAGTGGGCTTTTCAAAGCAGCTATAACTTTAAAATCTGATTGGCATCAAATAAGGCAGCTTAGCTTCAATGACAGCTTTATGGCCAAACTGCTCTGGTGATCACTGATTTTATGGATTAGAGAAAAAAGCAGTGTCCCTTAAAAGGACACTGTCAGAGCAATTTCCATACATTTTCCTCCTGCAATTTTCTTTCAGCTGCTGGGAAAGTTTAAACCAAAAGTTGTTTTCTAAATATACACTACACACAGATGGAGTCTAGGTTTGTGGAATAACACTTAGACAAGTGTTAAGAAAATGAAGTTAGCATTTATCTTTTTAGTTTGGGATAATTTTTTTTAAATTGTTTTTTACAATGATAACAATACTGTTTAATACAAATACAGTATAATATCACATCAATCCTATCTATGGAGGAAAGTGATGATGATAAAACTCCTTTTTGAGCCACAGATTTGTATTCTGAAACATTAAGTCACTTGCTCCAGCATTTCTGTCCCACAAATTTGCTGATGAGGAAACACTGTTGTTTCTACTTTGAATAGCCATTCAGTCTAGCAGTAGTTCACAGGCAGAGGAAAATACATAGTTGGATCAAGTAAACCAGTAGAACCGGGAATAATTAAGCATTTCTGCAAAAGGAAAAATCCTTTCAGATGTAAACTGAATTGATTTGACACCCTAACCAGATAATTCCCAGAATTTTTTCTTTCCCTGAAATTAAAGAATCTCTCTATATGAGGGGGTTAAAAGGGTTCTGGTAAGCAAAAGTGACCCACTGTGAGAACAAGTGAGAGTGTGAAACTTATTCCAAAGTATCAACTTCCGATACTGCTACATGCAATGTAAGAGAGAGAAAGAATGACTCGTGTGTGACTAAGACTGTAAATACCATTTATCATGGTGTCATAAAGACCTGAATTTCATTTCAAAACTCGGGTTCATCCCTAGGGAGGATGCAATGAGAACTACATAAAGTCAATTTAAGTGAAATATCAGACTAGATTTACAAGAGTACTTGGCCCCCTCCAGATGCAAAACAGCAGCTTTTTAAACCTGCTGTGTACCTACATCAGTCAGAGACTTAACTCTTGTTAGCTCTAAGTGGAGCTTGTAAACAAAACCATCTAATGCCTGCTGGAAGATGTTGTTTCTAAAGGTACCTTAATGCATCTGGTCCACTCAGCTGGGTGCAATCTAAAAGCAAGTGCCATTTCTGATGGCTACTGAGATAAAAAACGAGGCCTGAATTACATTTTTTCAGGAAAAGAAATTCCTTTTTTCATCTATAATAACAGCATGTCCAACATGCAAGCTTGAATGCCCTGTTGCCATGTAAGAGCACTCTTTCATTACTTTAACACAAAACTATGTTAAAAATGTCACTTCACCACGTAAATTCTTCAACACAAGATGAAGTGCTTTTTTAAGGCTCCCTCTGTGAAACAAGACTAGTTTCACATATGCAAACATTACCATTTAAAATGAATTGGGAGATGACTCAATAAATGAATTTCAACATCTCCTTTCGGTTGACTGGAGTGCCTATTGATTAGTGACGAAACTGAGAGAATACAAAAAATGAGACTCTATTTTGCATGAAAATGACACTATTCCTGCTCCATTGAATTTACTTGTTCAACAATATTCAGTTAGCAAATGAAAGGATAAAGAGAAGGAAAATACAACTTTATTTCTAACATTGTCCCAGTTTCAGCATATTCCCTTACTACATATTTATGGAATTACACAGTGTGATGTGTGGAAAGAGCCAGGGGAATTCTCTCTTTTGCCACTGGAGAAGTGGACAACCAGCCACAATTATGGAATCCTGTGAAGTGCTGTGTATTAGCTAAAGCCAATGTACTGTACTCAGTGTACCTATGGAGTCTGTTGTGTACAGAGTGTACCCATGGAGTTGCCGAAAAAATCTTGCATTTTCTTCAAGATAAATTCATTATTTTCCAGACCCTATCTCACTTGGGATTTTCTAGTACCTACTGATTCCCATTTACAAAAAAAAAAAAAAAGTTCTAAGGTGATTTTCTTCTCACTCCTAAACTTGTGTGTCTAACACTGGGAAAACGAAGTTTGATTATTTTGGTGGGACTTGAGCTTCGTATGGAGAAGTTAGTCTTGTGAATGCTTATACCAACACCAGCTAAATGGAGTAGAGGACAGCACTCCTTGGGGTATAAATATATGTAACACCTAAAGGTATATATGTAACAGGTGCTTAAATTAGGAAGTTCCCTAATTTAGGAACGTGTAAGTCAACATCCTGCTCTGAGTCCCTTTTTGACTAAACCTCTCTCTTTGTGGTTGTATGAGGAGCCTGTAGTGACCAGCTTCCTGTTGAAGGCACCAAATCTACACACCAGAAATCAGCGGAGTGCACCTTCCCCTCCTCCAGCCCTGTGCTTCCTGGGCAAATATGTACATATGTGTAGAACAGGAAGAGTCTTGGCCTGCTCAGAGGGGTGATTGAGATGCTGAATCTGTTCATTTACCTGTTGTGAGAAACAGGATTTTGCCGACTGTTCGGTGTAACCAAATGAAGGCCCCTCGAAGACGGCGGTGGGCAGCTTGAGAACCTCGCGCAGAAACATGTCATACCTGCCATAAACCATCACCCCGCTGGAGTCAGAAATCATGGAGAAAATATCTGAGGGGGGGAAAGACAAGGAAAGAAGAGCAGCCTCATTATGAGCTACAGATGCTCTGAGTTCAGTATCATCTGATTTAAAAGAGAAGTACTAAATGTGTTTGGCTTATGGAAACCTCCATTAGTACCGCATCTGTAATTCTGACTTCTTTCAATAAAAACCAAGAAAAATTGTTTGCATATTAAGGAATAGCTGATTTTAATGCTAAAATATTCCTGATTTGTTTTTCTTTGTGTGTGGTCATTTTTAAGCAAAGTCTGATGCATGGCATGAGGCAGTAATTTAATCAGATAGGAAGGCTCTGATTTGACAAGATACGCTACATCAGCTTTTTGCCTAATGCCAGCTTACCATGTCAAATCTAAATCTTGACAACGGGTTCATTAAGTCAGTTATTATTGTCTTGGACACACAAAACAATGAAGGTCTTGCCAATATATTACTTCTCACTCTTCTCCCTTTTTTATGTATAAAAATATCACACTTCTATTATTGCAGTGATGTCAGTTTGTCAGCCCTTACTTCTCTGCTTGTTTAAAATTATCCTCTGCTTAGCAGGAGATCTCTGACTACGGAACAGTTATTGTTTTTCAGGCTGTCATGTCAGCTGCTTAATTTCCAGGAACCTGGAAAGGAAATTCTGGCAACAGGACTCTGGGATTGCTGACCCAAAAAATCATTATTGTACTTCAGACTTCCACTGGATGGACCCAGTTCCTATTCTTAAAGCAGCTTAAGGAACAAATGGTGCTCAATTTATAATTTATGACTTTAGTTCAGTCTGTATCTGAGTTTCTACACAGAAATAATATATTAAAAAATTGCATCAAATCTGGAAGACTAAATCAGCACCTGGGATTTCTACTTGTCTGCTCTAAGCAACCGTAATTTGTAAATTCAGTTTTCTTGGGCTGAGGGAGAAGGCTCAGTGGAAACTAAACTTTTTTTGGTCAAAAAGTGTGGAAAATGGTGTTCTGGACCTGAGCTACAGACATTGTATCACTGAACAGAAAGTCTTCCACTGCAGCTACAAGTAAACAACGTCTTTGCTATTGGGGATCTGGGAATAAATCCTATGAAATGAGGATATGTTCACCAAAATATATGGCATAAGAATGTCATATGGAAGAAAATATAAATAGCACATATTGTTCTTCTATGTGTGAAAAGACATAGACATTATTAAAAAATAATCAGAAGAAATTGTTAAATTATGCTTCATAATGTTGAGACACTTATTTGTATTCCGAATTCAATAACCCCAATAGAAAAAAAACCCTAAAATCCACCAATAAGAACCTCAATGTATGTAATTTGTCACTGAAATCCTCAGTGTGAAGTTAACCAAACATTTAGTGGGATTTACTTGGAGATAAACATAGGGCAACTGCCAAACCCAGCCAAGAAGCTGTAACTTACACTAATTCCCTCTTTTCTACCTGTACAGTTATTTCTCCAACAATAACAATTTTTAACAGGTAAAAAACATCACTTACATCTTAATTTGTCCATGATTTTTCCTCCACAAAGAGTTGCCAAGGCCATTTTTACAGCAAAAACAGAAATCTTTCCATGTCCTTCCCTGTTTAAAAGTGGAAAGTAGACATATTTTATATGTCCATTTTATGAGAATCTGTTCAATTAAAATGCATATTTCTGACATCACTTACTGAAATGCACAAAATATATGACTGACATACAGAGAAATAAGACCTTTAAAAAGAAAAATTGTTTTGTGGGAACATACATCAGTACACTGTTCTGTAAAGATCTCAGAGCAGATTTATTATGTATATGAAGCTCAGTATTAAACATTTTAATTCATTATACTGTAGAGTGATAATTATTACTACTGTTTATGGTACAGTAGCACTGTACCATAGGGAGACACCTATCACACTCATGTTTTCCCTATCCTAAGTGGTTTGGGATTTTTTTTGGACCTAGAAGATTGCAAGTAACTGAAAAAATCAGCACTGGAAACAAAAGTGAAAAAGCACACAGGGATCCCATCATTGCACAAACTTCATCTGTACCTGTCAGTAGGTCCTGACAATTGCATTTAAACAATACACCTGACTGCCAGGAACCTCAGAGAAAGATTTTGCTGAAAAAAGCATCCAGAATGAGCAAAGGACATATGCTGTTATACTGAGAAGAGTTTTGTCCCTGGTTTGTTCAAGATGAGGCTGTACCTGGCTCTCTACTTTCAATTTACAATAAATGCTAATAAACCCCAAATTCACCCAGGAGTTTGCCTTGGGGCAAAAAGGCACATTGCCAACTCTTCCCCCAACTGTCTTGAAGCATGCAATGGCTTAACTTTATTGTTCCTCTCGCTAACCTTATTCTCCTTTTACAGGCATTATGGTCCCCAATGACCACCTGCCATCACAGAAACCCTGGTTTATTTGAGCTGCATGAGAAAAACATGACTTCACACACTGCATGGCACACTTAGCCCCTAAAACACCTATCAGCCCCAGTTTAGTGTTCAGCCCCTTTCCAAAGATGAGAATGAACATGCTATCCTAAGTTCATCTACTTCTTCATGTTAATTTTCTTGACATCCAAATGATGAAATATGTTTTTTCTTGGAATTCTCTGAATCTTACTGTAAGGCAGTAGGAGTCCAGAGTTGCACTGGGCCAACTTCTGTCCGTCACAAAAACTCCTTGGCATTATTTCACAGCTTCCCACATGAATTAATGATATTAATTGATGACATCAGTGAGGACATGCCATCATGCTTTAGAAAAGAGAAAACCAGTATTTGTGAGATTTGCAAAATGGCAGTGTTTCCTTCTAAACTTCAACAGGATTAATGACGAGGCTGGATAATGAAGTTTTGTGTAAGTTTTTGGGTATGGAGTCTCTGTGATCTTCAGTCTACTCTACCAGGGAACACAATATCTACAAGAGATTTCCTGTTTAATGTACACAACCATGTCCTACGTAAGATGGCCTGACTGCACTGGCAATTGCAGTATATAGAAATTTAGCTCTTCATCAATATTTCTAAAATTACTCTGTTCATTGTCACTCGTAATCAGAACTAAAGATGAAATGGTTCTGGAATGACACAGAGCCTGTGACTGTGCCTCTTTCTCTGCTAATCCCAAACCAGACTAATGCAGTAACATACACATGTAAGACAGACATGAATAGTATACTCACATCTGTACATTGATGCATGCTACATGCTTCACTGCTACATTCATTAGGTCACTCAGACTTCAGAAAATGAGTCAGTTCCCTAAGCCTGACTAGCTAATAATCTTTAAAGTTCATTGAATTAGATTTAGTTCTACATCAGCGTAACCCATAATTCTAAATATCAGTTCTAATTATCCTTGCCACTCATTTAAAATTCTGCTTTTTGACAGAAAATCAACTATAAATACAGACAAAAAGTAATAAATTCACTATTTCAGTATTTAGGAAAGAAATATTTACTGTGCTCTTTAATGCTGACTTTTGGGCATGCTTTTTCATATTACATGAGTTCCCTTTGACTGGCTTCATAAGATTAAAATCACAGCATAGGAATTTCCAGACTTCTGTATTTCCATCCTTTGTTGATTGGATTCTGATTTGTGTAAACCAGACTTAGCACTGTTATGGCTGAGAATGTGGTCCTTTTGTATTCTTTTTGTGCATGCTGCCCTTTAGACCCTTGGGAATTTTTCTGCACTGTTTCATCACAAGGTTTCCATCTGCCTTTAAAAGAGCTGTTATATATATATATATATATATATATATATATACATACATAAAAGCTAAATAGAAGCAATGGCATTATTAAGAAGCAATGGAAGATTTAGAGGATAAAAAAAAAAAAAGGCCATGTGAAAGTGCTTCAGATTTAGATTATTTTTCCCAGGAGGTTTAGTTACTAATAGGATTATATTTTTGCATGGCAGACACATATCAACTTGGCTTCAGCTTTCCACCCTAGAGCCATTGGCTTTTCCCATAGTCAAACGGTTATGGAAGAGAGGAACAGAAAAAGAAAAGATATCATTTATCTCTTCAGTCTCTCCGTTTGAGTTGATCCGTTTTGACACTGTATTTTGTATCGGTCATTTGTGTTCCTAAAAGCATCACAAGAGCCAGTAGAAACCAAATCTGCCTTCCAAATATGTCAATATATCAGTGTGTTTGTGTGTGTGTGCGTGTATTTAAATACACATACATATTTAAATACTGATGCACAGACAGGGTAATGGGGCCTAAGACTCGCCAGTATCATTTGGATCCAGAAGTGCTCTAAGCTATGTCTAAGCACTACAGATGCCCTTGACTGGCAGCACTGGGGCCTCACAGTGTTTGCTGTGCAAAAGCAAATGCTGAAGCAGTGGCTCACAGCAGGAGGAAGATCTCAGTAGAAGTCGGTGCTCCCTGAAAGCAGCTTTGGGCTGGCTAATGCAACGAGAAATAAATTTTACTAGTGGAAATAAGAGAGGACAGCAAATGTTTTGATTTTATATTGCACCTCTCTTACTGAGGTTACTCTTCAGCAAGAAGCATAAATGATGTCAAAAGCAAACCTTGAAGCTGATGTGCACTTAGCAACAATACAGGATAGAGTACTTGGGAAAGGGAATGATGGCCAGGGTTGAAGGTTATCTCCCGCTGCTCGGGGAAAAAAGGGCAAAAAATTATACATGCTTTTAGACACTAGAGCAGAGCAGAAGGTTTCCTCTTTCACTGCATAGCTGCAGAGAGAGACAGCCCATCCCCAGAGCAAGGAAACCCCACAAACTGCCTGATAAAATCCACAGACCACCAAGGCTGAGTCCAGCTCCAGGGCCCGATTTTGCCTATTGGGTCACCAAAGAGAGTGGCACCAAATACATGACACTGTCATTTGTCAGCATCTCTAGCAACACCCATACTGAGACAGCCATATGGTTGGGAAAGCTGTCAAGAAATAGCATCACATCTTTGAAACAGCAAATGTGTCCCATGAAAAGGACATTGAGAAAATACAATTCTTCTCACTAATGAAGCTAAAGTGGTGCTCCCCCAATGCATTAATGTATCTTTTGCAAAAGTAACAAAAGTTCTTCAGTTATTGGTTACTACCCACTGTAATCAAGGCAGTCAATTCTGAAATGTCAGAGGCTGTAATTACAAACTCCCATTTTCACAATGAGGTTCTGGAGATGAAATTTTATTGATATTTAGCAAGATTCTTTCATGTAGTGGAGCAAAATGCATAATGTCCAAATCTCTGAAATGCATTTTTTTTTGCTGGATTTCCTTTGTAAATGCCTTGTGGCCTTCAGTGAGTAGCAAAGGTGGAGAAGAGAGGGAATTAAACACTTTGCTGCTCAGAATAGATGAATGAGCAAGAAGTTGTATTTCCAAAATAGATATTGATCATCTTTATGTACTGAAATCAGTATAATTCAAATGGTCATTTGATCAAACAAGGGCATGAACATTTCCTCTTTTCTCTGTAGAAGTCAAACCCGCCCCAGCCAGGCAGGGTCTCTTACATAGCCCAGGGCCCACAACTCCACTCATAGGACAGTGTATGTCAAGGGACAGAGAAAATTCAGCTATTTTCTTATCAGTTATACTTTGCAGCAGGAATAGCTGGAGATGATCTCATGGAATACTTCACACTCCATTTAAAAGGAGTGTTTTGGAGAGCAACTCGACTGAATGAGGCTGACATTCCACCTGGCTGCCTAGGCTTTGACACCAGCCTCAGAGGAATTTTTCAGAGAGGTTTGTACTTTTCAACTTTTTATGTAGTGCTTGGTGTGCCAGTGAAGGAAGTGTGCTATTATTTCATAAAGCCAGTTAGGCCTTGAAGCAAAAGCTATTGCCCAATTTCAACGTGGTTAAAAATGTAGATCAGGCATGTTTCTGTCTAGATTTTTTTAAAGTCTGACCACCTCATTCTGCTCACTGGTTTTGGTATGTCAGGGTCATCTACCACATGATGCTGACTTCCACATACTAATGATAAATTAATTGGAGAAATATTTCTGTTTGTGAATTTTGAACTTGTTGGCTTGCAGTTTTATAAGGTTGTACTTTAGTTTACTTTTAGCAGCATGAAGGAACATCACATTCAGTCTCACGTGAAATTCTATACACTATAATTTTTCCCCACTTTTTCTCCTTTCAGGGTTGAGCAGCAGAGAAACATAATTATCTGTGAGGCTAATGAATCCCCAAGGCCATAAAAAACCCATTAAAAATGGGATGTAAGCTCAGCACTGGCAGTGGCCAAGTTGGCCCACATACCATGGCAGTACACTGTGGTTCCTTTTGTGTTTTGCTAGCCAAGTTTCAGCTCCTGAGAAGACATCTGTATTGCAGGCCTAAGGAAACACTCACTGCCAGAGGGCAGAGAAGCCTGCCAGGTTTTCAGCAGGCTATAAAAGAAGGAAGAGGCTCTGTTTAAAGTTTCGAGGATCTTCAGCCAGTACAGTACACAAAGAGCAACATGTATATTAACTAGCACTAAATAAATGAGGCAGTGGCAGGCTTATTAGATCTTTAAACATGAAATAACTTGTCTCTTGTGGTCTTCTATTTATGTTAGGTCACAGACTCCATTTCTCCACTTTCTCTGGATTCCAAATAGGACATGAAAAACTGCACCACCTTCTCTGGACCTGCAGCACCTCTCACTTGGCCTTGCTGAACCTCATGAGGAGATTCCCATGGGCCCACTTCTATGGCCTGCATGGATGGCATCCAAAGCATTGCTTCTCTGAACATGAGACCACAGGAAAAGACCTTGCTCCTCCTCCCACCAACTTCTAACCTTCAGCAGAGAATGTCCTTTCTGCTCCACTGGAGGGGAGAGAAAGGAGCAACATGGGAAGCAGAGACAGCAGCTCTGGTTAGACCCCAGCAGCTCTCATGCTCTCCCTGCAGCACGTAGAGCAACCTCCCTCCCTCTGTTTCCCAGAAACCAGGAAACCTGAACCACCAGTGGTTGTTAAACCAACATCCAACAAAAAACTTCAATGCTATGAGCCATACTGAAGTGTAGGGGATATTTTGGGAATCAGATGCTTACCTGGTATGTCTGTATATTTGTGACAGGTTTCCAAACTTCCATCACAGTATAGAGAGACCTAGCTGACACATATCTCCACAAAACCTGAACTTAGGTATCTCAGACTGCACCTGAACCTCATCTCACATGTTTGGTGTATTTAACATAGAGTGATAGGCAGCTAGTCCCTACCTCTGATCTCAGAACTAGGAGCCTCTTCCTAGGGTTTCCTTGGGTGTCTCTGCCCTTCTGGGAAGTGCATCCCATGCACTATACTCAGAGGCAACACAACAGAGTGAGCTGCTGCCTGACAAATGGAATGAGGGTCACAGCTTCCCTCCCCAGCGGGGGGCTGATGGGAGCCCAGAAACAGATCATGAACCACAGCACACGGTATGTTTTCAGGGAAAGTAAAACCTTATCCTCGTAAAAAAATTCTCTGATTCCCTCCAGGGGACTAAATTCCTCTACTCCATTTTGCTGCAAGTAGCTGTGTTGTGTAGCTGAGATTCTTACCCCTTTACAGTGAGCTACAAAATAAGCATATTATCACAGGTCTTGCTTTCACAGTCCAGGGTCTTTCCCTGTGTTTACCAGCCAGGAAGCAGTTTACCTGTAAACTGCTTCCTGCAGTTTAATAAATGCATCTGGTTGTTTCTAGGATCCTTTAGTGTGCTTGTCACAGCCACAATGGTATGAATTAAAATGCCCATTCCTCCTTTTATTGCCCTTGAGGGGAGGAAAATATTCCTGAAGGCTATGATTTCACAATGGATTGGCTTTTCTTCCTCTCAGAGGGGCAGGAGGAGAGGTTGAGTGCAGCCTTCTCATGTGGAACATCTACTTTTTCTCCCCGTTGCCATGGTGACTGAACCACCGGCTGGTCTGGCACCGAGAGGTGCTCAGTGACACCCACTACCAGGGCAGCAAGAGAGAGAACTGGGAAGAGAGAGGGGAAGCATCCTTATTTTAATGTTTAATGGTCAGTGTTTTCTACTTGTGAATTTTCAAAAAATAAGCCATAAAGTGACAACATCTGCATCTGTCAGACTTAACCACTGTTCTCCAATAACTCAGTTTTGAGGACTGCAAATATTGCAGTACAAGTTGCCAACTACGTATTCGGAAACTGTAATAGGTATACACAGAATACTCGTTAATGTAAGTGGTTTGCTCTATCTCAAACTTGTTCTTTTTGTAATACGAGTCCCATGCAGTAATAAACAACATGAATTTCATCACCTCCAGGTCTTTAATCCTATTTCTGTCATGGTCTCAAAATCATACTGCACTGGCATGAGCCAGAAAAAAAAATTGCTTACAGCTGCAAGAACTTGCAGGGAAATGAGCTCTTTCAGAATAATGAGCTATTAACCCATGGCACTGCTGCAGAGGCATTGCAGTGGTGTCAGCCACTGGTGTGTCAATAAACAACAAGACAAATTAGAAGCACATGTGAATTTGTTTCTGTAGATAATTCTTCTTTGATATAAACTGGAACAAGTCTGAGTAGCTGGATGAAAACACAGTTGTGCTGAATTTGGCTCGGAAGAAAGGAAAGCAGAGGCCTTTAATTTAGGTTATCTCCCTAGTTAGCACCATGCACATGCTCGTTATTTGGGACAGAATTGAGCCTGTTCAACTGTTTCCCAGAGATATTTCTGGAGGAAGTAAAATCCTTCCAGCCACTGGGAGAGGAGGGAAGAGAGGCAGACTTACGGATCGAAGGCCGCCAGCAGGAAGTTGAGCAGCAAGCTGATGGACTGCTCCACGTTGATCTGATGGGTGGTGGGCATCCGTTTGTTGAGCTGGTAGAAGATGGTTGAAATCACAGCTTCCAGGCGAGCCACGTTCAGTTCGATGCTGGGGTCCAGGTTGTTCAGCGCGTTCTCCCGCAAGGCTTCGATCACATTCCAGATGTCCACCAGGTGCACTAGGGGACAGGACAGAAAGACTCAGCTGAGGAAACGTGCTCCTGAAAGCAACTGAGGAAAAGAGTCACCTCCTCCCACAGGGTGGGGAATAACACAGCAATGTACAACATGCTTCATGAATAATTACACGAATTAATGAGTCTTCCATCACCGAATACCGAATCTGGTGGAGGATTGAGCAAATAAAATTCAAATAGTTAATAACCAAACGATGTATTGGATATATTGGATATATTGGATATATTGGATATATTGATATTAGTAGTTGTAATGACTACAACCTCAGCTTTGGAAATCATTCCTCATTGTATAAAGTATTCAAATAAAAGTCTGTATTTTACAGAAATCACTGAAAGGTAAACATATGCTAATTGTTTTTCTGAACCATGCCTTTATGAATCCCCATTCAGAAATTACTCTTAGATATTAATTTGCATAGCAGATGGGCTTTTCAGAAGATCCTACGAATACTAAGTGCTTATCACATACTGATATTTTGAAAATTCTTTTCAGCAATTTGTACGGAAAACAAAATATTTTACAGAAACAGAATTGTAATTGAGTCAGGGTATGTTTAAACAAGTAACACATAATGAAGTGATCCGAAAGTCGTATTTTATGTCTTCTAAATATATTTGCCAAATGACTTGTTAAATCTCTCTCTTTGACGACATCACGGTCTGAAGGACTGAATTTGATGGGGCCTGTTTTTACCTACAAGGACAGCTTAAAGGACAATCTCTGCTCACCCTTCATATTGTACCCAAACACAAATCTTGTTTGCAGAGCACTGTTATTGTGGCAGTATGATTGGCTTGCGGTGGATTGCCATTTCCAGAAGAGGTGCACTGTGCCAAAAATAAACTCTTACAGTAATTTAAAAACTGGATTTAGTTCAAACCTGAACTGAAATGTTCATCCCTTTATTTTAAGTATTACCTACTGTCCTACTAAAGTGTCAAAAAAAAAAAAAAATCAGGAGGCTCAGGGTGTAAATTGTCTTTTTTTTCACCAGAGAAGCTATGGCAAAACTCCCATTACACAGGCTGGTGATATGTCTTATGATGTATCAAAAGCCACCTGTATGTGGAAGGAGATCCTTGTTTTTGTAGATAAACTGAATTATAATCCTCCTCATCATATATTTACTTGATTGGTTTGCAGGTGCTGTCTCAGACTGCAATGTGACATGATGGTCTGATGGCAGACCAAATGTAAGCTGATACTAGATGGATGATGAAACCAGATATAGTCATTTTACTTACCCTAGAATTTTACCCTATGATTGGGTTTCCCTTCTTTTGCCTCAAGAATAAATAGCCTCCAACACCATGCTAGTGCATATGTAAGCCCAAAAAGGAAGATACACCATACAGATGAGTGGTAACATCAGCAGCAACTACTTTAGGGACTTTTCCACTTCTTGCTGTTGCCTAGCAAGTAACTGTGAAAACCTCCAAGTCACAGTTCCATTGTGACACTGAAGTATTTATTTTATCTTTGTATTAAAAGGAAAACTCTATAGGCAAACTTGTATGCTGGCAGGTTGCCTTCAAAATGTTATCCTGAATTAAGCTGATGTTTGCACGGCCAGGTTTTAGTAGCTGGGGGCTACAGGGGCTGTGAGAAGCTGCTGTGAGAAGCTGCCAGAAGTTTCCCCATGTTTGGCAGAACCAGTGTCAGCCAGCTCCAGGATGGACCCACCGCTGAAAAGTCTGCACATCCAGAAATGGTGGCAATGCCTCTGGGATAACATATTTAGGAAGAATTAAAAAAAGGCTTTTGCACAGTTGTAATTACTGCCAAAGAATAGCAGAGAATATGTGAGAGGAACAGCCCTGTACACACCAAGGTCAGTGGAGAAGAGGGGAGCAGGTGCTCCAGGCACCAGAGCTGAGCCCACCATGCAGAACACGGTGATGCAGCTGTGCCCCTGCAGCCCATGGATGTCCAGGGGGATGCAGAGATCTGCCTGCAGCCCCTGGAGGAGCCCACACCAGAGTAGGTGGGTGCTTGAGAGGAAGCTGTGAATGTGTGGGAGGCCCATGCTGGAGCAGGCTCCTGGCAGGGACCTGCAAACCTATGGAGAGAGGAACCCATGATGGAGCAGTGTCCTCACAGGACTCATGATGTGGGGACCCACGTGGAGCAGCCTGTCTTTGAAGGACTGCATCACATGCAAGAGTGACCCATGCCACAGCAGTTTGTGGAGAAATGTTGTCCACAGGATGGAGAAGTTCATGGAGAACTGTCTCCTGTGGGAGGAATCCCAGGCTGGAGCAGGGGAAGGACTCCTGGAGCAGCAGCAGAAACAACCTCTAGTGAACTGGTTATAATCCCCCTTTTCTGTCTCCCTGTGCCACTGAGGTGGAGGAGGTAGAGCTTGTGAAGGAGGGAGAGTGGGGGAAAGGTGTTTTTAAGGTCTTATTTTACTTCTCATTACCCTGCTCTGATTTTGTTAGTAATAAATTCAATTCATATCTCTAATTAGAATCTGCTTTGCCTGCGATGTTACTTGGTGGGTAATTTCTCTCTGTCCTTATCTCAACCTTTTGTTATATTTTCTCCCCCTTGACCAGCTGCAGAGGGGAGTGATAGAGACACTTTGGTGGGTGTCTGGCATCCAACCAGAGTCAACCCACTACAGCTGGGTGGGTGGAGTACACAACCTCTGAACTCTTCTGTTTATTTTCTGGCTGGTGTAAGAGCAACTTCCCGATAAAAAATCTGGCATGGGTCTCAGATCCTTTTAATGCAGTCATTCCCATTCCCACTCAATCACTTTTCACTGTCACAGAGGTAATCTGGATAAATGGAATATGAACTATCTCCAGGAAGACAGCTGGCATGTAATAACTGACCCTTTCTGGGCAGCTTCTCCACATGGCTCAGAGGCCAGAGAAAGGAGGAAATCACCAGAAAGCAAGCCATTGTCTGGTCCAGGAGAGAAGGGTTAATGAGCATCCCACCACAGAAGGCAGCCAAGGAAAGTACCAGAAATACAGAGCAACAAGCCAGAAGATGCAGGAACAGGCTGGACCATGTGCACACATTTTGTGACGTTATTAAGGTATTTTGTGGCCAGGCAGAAAGCAAAAGGTGAAGTGGGATGTTTCCCTCAAGGTCTATGGCCATGCAGGCTGCCACTGGCCATGGGGGCTGTCTCTGGTCATTCAGACCAAGCAGATGAAGCACGTGCTTCCACCAGCAGTTTCACCAAGTTGGCTTCTGGTTATGTGTGCAAACCAAACATGAATTACAGAAAGATAACAACATGAGAAATTACCAGGCATAAGAAATTGCAAAAGACTAATGCCATATGCAAGGCTCACCTTGACTTAAGGCTACACTAACAAGAGAACAATCCAAGAAACAGGACAAACAGGGGTACCAGCACTACACACCAAAGCAGAAATTACTAGGACAACCTTATTATAAATACTGAATAAGGATGCAAAATCAGCAACATTAGAGCTGGTGGGAAAAGAAACAGGGACAGGCTGTTTATCTGGAAGTGCATGAGTGTGGTAGCAGAAAAAAGCATGACAGTGGAAAAGGGCAGTTTGAAGGGTAACAAATCATGTCATCAGAACTGCTGGGGTACCTTTTAAGCAGCCTGTGCAGGAATTGCTTTGACCATACATGTTCACTTCTGAAATCATCGGAAACTGTGATGGTTTCCCTAACCTCAATAAAAGGTTACCCAGGGAGGAAGAACCAGACATCCAGACTCCCTAACAGTGAGAATTTCAGGCTGTAATTAAACTTTAATTGCTGTAGGCTAGTAGTGGAAAATTCTTGAATATGGAGGAAAAGAGCTGGCACTATGAATAAGGCTGAAATGGGGGTTGGTGTCTTCATTCTTCGCATGATTTAGTACTGATACTGTGAGGCTGTCAGATTTTAATGTGGGATTTTTTGCTGTTTCGTTTTCCTACTGATACTATATTTCTCATAACACAGTCATATCCAGAGTTAGTTTTGATGATGGTCTTGGGAAGGAAAATGTCCAGGGGCTAGCAGACGTGGGACTAATAACATCAGTATACTAAACACATCTGAGAGGAAATTACTGGTTTTATTGTTAACTCTAACTTGAAAACCTCATAAGCTCTCCTGACGTTCATTGGTATGCCAGAAAGGTAGGGCACAAGACTAAGAAAATGACTTATAGAGGATTACACAGCTGTAAGAGTTCCCTACGCACCATGAAATATTAGTCTCAAGAAACTGCTGTGTATTTGTGCTATAAATAATTTTACTTGGGCATTTTTTTTTTCTCCAGAAACACTTTGGTTCCACTTGAAGCTGAATAAACAACAATCCTACTGCACTATTTTATTTTGCATTTTATTCATTAATTTTACATATATCTAAGAGGCTGGAAAGTAATACTTCCTGGAGGAGGAGATGGAGGATAGACATGAGCCAGACATTTAACTGATTTTGAAAATACCTGCTCAAATGTCTAGGTCTAAGTCACAAGGGCATTTTGTTAGGGTGCTGCACAGATGACAGAAGTCTCTGACCTTTAGTCAAGTCAGTTGCTACGGCCAAGAATCATGCAGCTAAATTAAATGTAAAAAACTGTCTACTGTTGACCAGTGACCAAGGCTCCCCCTCATGTCAGTGAAAGAAAAAAGCACCTTAAAGCATCTGTTGGGAGAGAAGTGGGATGAGCAGTGCTTTGAATCTGCCCATATTTATTCACTGACTACAGACAAAGCCAAAAGCAACATATTTACACAAGACTTCTAACCTCAGAGCTGGTAAAGTTAACTGAGTTGAATCCCACACCTTCCTCCTTAAACATTAAGAAAAGATGTCTTTCTAGTCTAACTACTACATGACCTAGAATAATTCAGGTTTTATATAAAATATGAATAATAAATACTTCAATCTGTATGAACAGCTACCATATCCTGTCATAGTCACTACCTTTTACATTGCATCACTTGACCTTGTACAGATTAAATTCAGGTGTAGTGCCCTACTGATCACCTCAAATTCTATTATTTTTTAAGGTTACTCATACAGTAAGCCAACTTTTATGTATTGTATCATGCTGCCAAGTCAAACTATCAGTATTTGCAAAAGGGAAGTAAAACACAGGACTCTGCAAGCTCCACTCATTTGCACTGATAGAAACTGATGCCTATAGCTAATGTGGTATCTGTACTCTGCTCAAGGTAATAACAGAACATCAGCCTTGCAAACTTTGCATAAACTTACACTCCTCACCTTCTCTTCTACCCATTTTCCATAATATCTGGTATGCTCATTTATTTATTTATCCATCCCTGAGACTGTTTTAATCTCACTAAAGAAGGCTTATCTCCTTAGTTTGTTTGCACAACATGTAGGGCAATAAACACCAAATATGATTTCTACATGCTACATGATGCTAACAAGAAGAGTTTGCAGAGTAATAAAGCAGCATATAAATGCAGGAGAGCTTTCTCTCTCCTAAAATCTACCTTGAATTCCCTCAAGAGACTGAAACTCCAAAAGTTTGTTTCTAACTTCTAATTGCTGTTGCTGCTTTTTGTTACCTTGCCCATGCTTCCCACTGAAAAGTGAATTATGCCTCAGCATGTGAAAGATGCCCCTTTGGAAACAGATTTGGAAAATGAGAGAAATCTGTCAGTTGTTCCTTCAGTGCCAGCAGATGATCACTACGCAGTAGGAGTAAAAGCTGCTTGCATCTAGCGCCTGTGTGATATAAGGCTATCAAAAATCATGAAGCCCAGCCAACATTCATGGACCCTTCAGAAAGGCCTCACACTCTGTAAACAAACAGCACAGCTACCCAGGTGTAGATCTCACTCATCTGCCTGATGTCTGAAAAAAATGTAGACAATCTCCATAAGCAATTGCTAAACTATGTTTCCCTTTAGATTTTCTGTTAAGTGATCTCTGAAGTCACAGCTAAGCTGCATTTTCACATCTTCTATGGTGAACACTGCTAATTTAACTTCTATGGCATTATGTAATATTTAAACAGCATCATAGAAAGTTTCATATTTGAGCATGCTCAGTAACAGAGTGGTTAGTGAGTGTAAATAAAGTGCAGTGTCCAGACAGAAGTGGGATGATGCAGATGAGGAGCATTACAGATGGCTGCCATTCACTCCACAGCAATCATTACCAAAAAAATGCACTCTTTTGAGGAGACCCGGACTGAACTGCAGAGAATTAAGATTAATGCATGAAAATACACTCCAAATAGCAAATGCTATTTCCTTCAGTGGACTCCTTCAACTGTTAAAGCAACATTTGGAGAGTGCCTGTTGCCAGTGCACTGAGACAAAACTGATCAGTCTCTCCCTGCAGGATGCAAGGGGGATGAAGATGGCTGGCTCAGTTTGAAAGGAGTTTTGTATTTTCCTCAAATGAAAAAGTTTTCAAGTTTTACATCCCACTCTTCTGCCTTTACCTGTGTTCAGAATACCTTTTCTGTTTACTTTTTAATACTTTTATAGTGGAAGTGAGCAATTAGTAGTTACAGTGCAGAATTCCATCACCTACAACTCTCAGTTGGTGGAAGAAATGTACTCTGGATACATTTAGAGAAAACACAATTTAGCAATCTTACATTGCTTATTATACATACATATGGCAGTTTTACTGGTCTTGATCCTCCCTCTTTTCTTCAGACATTTTCTAGGCTCTTCATTCTTCATCTTCAAAACCCCAATGTATTTCTAATTTATTGTAACTAGTTGCTTTAATTTATTTGCAATAAGTAATTTTCTGTTTGGTAGATAGAGTATCTTAATAGGCAAAATGAGAGAGATGGACTACATTCCTTTTTTCCAACTCAAAGCAAAGAAATTAATATTTACTTATGCAGTGAAAAATGAATTTTTCTATCCATCATGCAATTTATAATTATGGAAAGGCTCTGAGATATAGATAATCTTGGATATATCACTAATCTCAAAGGAGGCAGATTACTTCAAACATAAGCTGTCAAGAAATGATGTTGCCCTAAGCAAACATAAAAAAAGAAAAAATGTAGCAAAGTTTATCTTCTAAGCAGTAAAAAAAATTAAAAATTTAAAACAGTCTGTGTGCTTAAGATTTGTGCTGAAGCTTTCTTACCATTAAATGGATCTACTTATACAAAAATCCTCATCTGCCCTATTTCATTTTTTTGTATTACACCTTAACCATGAACTTTACAAAGTTATCTCTCCATTTATTACTAAATGAACATGGAAGAGGAGATTACATTTAATCAAATACAGGAAGTGAGTAAATCAGAGATTTAACAATCAATTCAAACTGCTTTAACATAGAGTAGGTCTAAGTAAATATAAGTTAAACATATCCAAGCAATAGTTACGACCAAAATTCTCCTTGATATATTTTTCTTTGTTGGTGAATACAAGAGGAAACTTCTAAAGAAAAATTAGTTTAAATTACTTCCAAAATTTTACTATACATTTCATGAAGATTTTAGTCCAGCAAAGCTCTTACACACATGCCTGAGTTTAAGCATATTTGTACTGTCATTTGAAATCAATAGCACTTGACTGTATGTCAGGTATTTGAGGTGGATTTCATTAAAAAGAAAAATTTATGCTTCCTTATCTAACAATCCTAAAAATATTATAAAGTATGTTAGACGATTCTTCTTTTTTCATTAGAATCTATGAACCCATCACAAATTAGGGTATTGGAGCCATTTGTCATGGTCATTGCTAAGAAGCCCTGGGAAGTTATTCACATTTTCTGTTTGGATCCCTCTCTCCTGCTGCCAAGCAGGTAACAGAGGACTGGCTGAGGCATGTTTTTCCTCTAAACTACAACTGCTGGTGGCCAAGCTGCCCAGCAAATCAGTCAGCTGCAGTGTGACCTGTACGTCCCACTACTACGCAGATCAAAGCGCCAGTGACGAAGGCCTGCAGGTTTTTACACTCTCTGGATACCAAATTACATGAAAAAGAAAATGTACCAGGGTGTTACTTCTGCTCAGGGCTAAAATGAGGTACTCTTTGGCAGGGCACATCTGGTGACAGCTGTCACTCTACACAGTCTGGCACACCCAGACTACTCAAATATCTGATATTAAGAAGAAACTTCTCTCTGTGAGGGTGGTGAAGCACTGGAACAGGTTGCCCAGAGAAGTTGTGGATGACCCATCCCTGGCAAAGTTCAAAGCCAGGATGGGGATGGGTCATCCTAATGGAAGGAGATCTGAGCAACTTGGTCTAAAGGAAGGCACCTCTGCCCATGGAAGGGGGTTAGAACTAAATGATCTTTAAGGTCCATTTCAACCCAAGACATTTTATAATTCTATGATCCAATGCAAGGGACTAGAGAACATGGAGCCACACTCTTCTTAGGGATAGGACAGTGAAAGGACTGAAGGAAACAGGCACAAATTAAAATACAGGAAAGCATTTAAATGTAAGAAAAAGATTTTCCCTGTGAGGATTTTCAAACAGTGTGCTATTGCCCACAAAGGCTGTGGAGTCTCCATCCTTGAAAATAATCAAACCTGAACAGGACAGAACCCTCAGCAATCTGTTGTAGCTGACCCTGTTCTCTCCAGAAGTCCCTGCCAACTTCATTGATTCTGTGATGCCCCTGTTTGCACATGAACCTATACTACAAAAACACAGCAACTCTTACTGGAAAGGAGTCTGCTGCCTCACTGACTTTTCTCTAAAATCATTACTCAAGTAAGCTGTGCTCCAAGGCCCTTCTCTAACACATGTAATAAATAAAAAACCACAGAACCTACCCTGAGGCCTCTTGAATGTTTGAGAAAGAGTCCTCCACATCCTCAAGAGGTTTTGTGTGAGGTGTACTGCGGGCCTTCACAGCACTGTGCGTGCTCAGGTATTCCCTTCAGCTTTCCCTGGCTGAGGGATTTCAGAGAGAGCTGCATGCACTCCTCCTCCACCTCCTCACCTTTCTGCCTGTGAGACTGCACAGGTGTGTGGTATGCACTGGCTCAGCAGGAAGCTGGAATAAGGCTATCCACTTCCACCTGCCCATCCCAGTGGTGAAGAGGAGTGCCCGGGTTAGGAACTAAACGTTTAGATCAGCCAACAGAAACAGCTTTTTCCTGAACCAGTGTGCATACAGAGTAAGTCAGCTAGCTGCATTTGGATTCACTGGATTCACACAGATCCCCAGTCCCAGTGATGCCACATGGGACAAGCAATGTCCCAGCCATCAGGAGCTGGGCTGTCTGTGCATATGCCAACCAGCTGCACACTGCATGCACAGAAGACATTCCTGAGTGGGTGCCAAACCTGGCTGCTGGTTGTTTGGAAATCTGCAGGACACAGTGTGTACAACTGAGGAACTGAAAATTTAGGGGAAGTTTTAAAGGTTCCCCGGTCTGCATACTTGGGCTTGCATCCTATTATATTCGACTTATGTTGTGCCCAGAAGGTAAAACGAGTTATTCTAAAACCTCCTGGGATCTCAATCACTAATGAACTTTGGTCAAGTGTTACTAATGAGGAATAATCATTAGGCTAACAATACAGTGAAATATGATCTTTTCACCTTTAACATTGTACCTGACAAATTCACCAAGGTGTCTGAGTGTGTAAAGATCTCCAGGAAAATTTTTCTTTTATACACTAATTTAACTTGCAATGGAAGTTCCTTCTTCCCCTGCTGTCAAATCCTGACCATCTTGTCTTACCTATATTTAACCTAAGACTGAAGGGCTCTCTGTGGGTGGCAGAAGCCATCAGTCTCTCCAAGGAGCAGCACTAATGACAATCAATTCTGCAAAAGGGAACAGTGGGTGATCCACCCTGAGCGCTGGGCTGGGAAACTGTTGTCATCTACTTGTCACCCAGATGCTGGCAAAGGGAAACGTGCTTTGAAATAATTTATTTGAAATTATGAATGAAGTATGACATATATAAAACAAAATAATAAAAAATCTAACTCTAAGCTTCTTAGTATTTTGATGACAACTAGGAAAGAATTAAAACTCTGCTATGCTGCTAAGAAGTCAACAACAATGCCTTAAACCCATTGATTACACATAGTTTTCTTATTTTAAGTGTTAAATGTACCTATGAATTAAAAACCAGGGTGCAAATAGCAGACCTATTGCTACATGCATTCCACAGTCAGAAATTTTCTAACCACCCCAAGACAAGGTTTTTTACTAGACTCTATGTCTCTATTATCCTTGGGATCCCACTACAGAACTATTTTAATGAGAAAGGCTTTGTTTGAGGCACTGTGTGATCAGGTCTCAGTCTTATTAGTTATTTTAATAAGTTATGACTTACTAGTTCCTGCAAAAGGGTTTTGCAAGTGTCAGCTTTCAAACAGCCAAAGAACTCACAAGGTAACAAGACTTGCTCCACAGATATGTACGATACACAGCAGCTTTCTCGTTTCTCTTAAAAAAGGCCAGTTTGCTTTACATTTGTGCTCTCGGGTCAGTTTTGTAAAATATGGATATGGTGAACCTGAGAGTGAAGACAGCAACTGAACCACAGAGACTTTAAAAAAAATGCTTCTAGAGGAGAACCAGAAGCCACGTGTGAGCTTCGGGGATTCAAGTGGAAGTGGAGAAACGCCTGAAGGTAGGCGGAGGAAGCCGCAGTGTGCGAGGCTGGCACAGCTCAGATGGTGTGTACGAAGGCAAGGCACGGCAGCTGAGATCCCCGCCAGCCGCCGGGACACGCTGCACACGCTGCTCCCGCTGGGTCCTCGCCACAGGATGGCACTCCTGGGTGTGTTTTCAACGCAGCCACACTCCTCCAGCATTTTAACTCTCTCCTGGCACGGTGTCAAGCGAGAGAGCGCGAATGGCAGGCGGTGCATCCCCAGCGCTGCCTCCCGCACACGGCCCTGTCTCCGTGTCCCGCCGAGGCAAGGCCGTGTGCGGGGCGATCCGGCTGTCCGGGTGTCCTGCACAGGCAAACAACCACAAACCCGTGCGGTGGGAAAGGCAGCATGTCCTCGTCTTGGATGCCCTTATTACAGCGATAACATCTTCTCCAGCAGTATGCTTCTTCAAATGCCAAGTCTGACTTACACCACATCTTTCTTTCATCAATAATTTCCTTTCTCCCTCTGATACAGCCGCTGCCAGCTCCATCCACCCCCCCCCAAAACACTCCCCCATGCCACAGGAGGACTACAGCTTGCTTGGCACTGTTACCAGCCAAAAGCAACCACAGAGCGAATGCAAATGTTAACAAATTGGGTTATTTACGTTTTTCATTAATTTTGAAGCAGTGCACGTTACCAGCTTAAGGATACAGGGTATTATCCCCAATCTCTTATTAACTGCTCTTTCCTTAAAAAAATAGCTTGTGATAAGGGAAAAGGCGATTTAACAGTTCTTTACAACATTTTTTTACCTAATAGCTATAGAAAACAAGTTGAGATTACATTATCAACCTTTAAGGTTCAGTCATATCACAAAGGTCAATGAAAAAGAATGAGCACCTATTATACATTTAGAACTGCTTGAAAACAAAAGCCCTCTTTGGCACATATCCTGGTTTTCAGAGTGTGATCCATGGTTACTTTGTTTTCTGTAGTATTATTTTTTTAAATCATTTAGGGTTGGCCAGACTGTAAACAGCAACACAAGGTACAGAATACTAATGAAAGATAATTCCTGCACTTTCTTGAATATAAAAGATGTGATATTTTACATATATGCAAATTCTTAACCTGATCCTTATTCTATTAATTCAAATATTTTCTTATGTAATGTGGACTGAATTTGACCCATAACATTTTCATCTATTAAAAATAATTAGAGAAATTCTTAAGCAGAACTTAATGCTTGGGTAAACAGTCTGATACCACAATTGCATTTTCATCCCCAGAGCCGAAGAGACATACTAAAGACTATTAACACACTCTTCTCTCTTCTGAAGGGTTTGGTTCAGCCCAGAGGGTTCCTGGGACAAAATCCCAGTACCAACTTCAGCTGTTGAGAGCGAGAGCACTGCTATGAAGCAGGACACTCATGTGACACACAGGAATTTGGTGAATAAGCATCTTATGCCTGAAGTCGTAAGGACAGTTCAGACTGATCTTACTTAACCTTTTGCTGAGATCGGTAATCAAGTTGCTAATTACTGTCATAGGTTCCAGCTTTCATAGGTATTGAATTATGTATTACACTTGAAAAGGATGCAATCGATTTGCCCCAAAATCTCCTGGAATATGAGTTATAATCAGCATGGAAAGAGGAAAAGATGGATCCTGGTACCTGGAATATCCATTTCTGGGGTATCAATTTCATTTGAATAGGCAGCCTCTTTCTTGAAGAAACTACCCAGAATATTTGACTAAACTGACAAATTTGTCTTTGTCTTCACACAATCTTTCCAGAATTTCTCTCCTGACATTACTCACATTCAAAGCAACGACTTCTGCCAGAGTGGGTCGGTGCTCCACTTCCCCAGCTGATTCCCTCAGTAACCAGGATTCCCAAACCAGAAGGCAACTGCAGTACCTCCCCTTAAAATATCGTGCTCTAAAACTTCACATCTCTTGAGGAAATAAGGACTAGGCCAAGGAGAAAAGCTCCAGCTGATACAAACATAGCTCAACTATCAGCAACACTGAGAAAGGCAACAAGACTGCAGAACGTGAAATGGCAGATAAATGAGATTTAGGTGAAGTTTCACACATCTATCCTTCCCCCTGTGTGTGACAGAAGCTCTTTAATGATGTTGTCAGGGCCCCTAGATGGAGTAAGAGTCTTGATGTACATGGCCACTTATCTGTCATCCTTTAATTTACACACGCAGTCCTTAAAGATATCCTGCAAATCCAAGACAAAATAAGGAGTTTCAAGGCAAAATACAGATGAATGAACTGTGGAAAATTAAACTTGGGGAAGATCAGGACCTTTACAAGAGATGCAGTATGATACTAGTGTCAACTTCATTTATCAGAAATTGAGTTCAACCTCCTCAAACAATACACACTGAGAGACTGATTCATTCTTTCCTTTGTGCCATAGTGATGTCAGTGAGTTCAAAAGAGTTACTTTCAATTTACTCCCTGTCAGGAAAGGAGACATCCATCTATCCATCCACATGGGCCAAAGAAAAGGCTGAGCAGACAGAGAACTTCTATGGAATTACCCCACACTGTTCTCGGTTAAAGGGCCAAACACCCTGCTAGAAAACCTCCACAGCCAAAAATAATATCACAGATACAAACCCAGTCTGAATTCAGCCTAGGAATGCCTCGATTCAGCATGAGGAAAATGGCCTCTGTAAAGCCATTGTATATCACAAACATTAATACCAGGAAGCTGAATGTTCATTGTATGGAGACCCAGAACTGTGTTAATAACAATACCCACTGAGGACATTATATTGTGCAGTCTCTTCACATTTATAAAAGCAGGAAATTATTTTTATAGCCAGCATCTTCTGTTCTCACAATTTGTCCTAGCATACCAGATACTGGCTGTATGAAATCTTCCATTAAGACTTAATGAAAATAAAACTAGACACAGTAAAATATGATATAATGGCTAAGTTAAAGCTTGTCTCTGAATATTCTGAGTGTTATGAAGTTGAACTATATTACTGGAGTTACACAAACATTTAATGTAACTGAAAACAAATGAGCGTGCAAAAAAACCACTCTTTGGAAATTAGAGGAGGAGAGAATTATAATAAAAATGACATCAGGTCCCACATTCTGACTTCCCTTCTTGGGACTGTTTGCTGTTTTCACCCTGAAGAATCCCAGAATTGCTGAGAACTTTCACCACTGGCTGTGTCTGGCTCCACAGAGAGCTTATTTGTAAAAGTAACTGGAGACAGGAATAGGAACGGCTGGAGACAGATCAGACTTTCTGTGCCAGGTTGTGATGAAGACCACTGTTTAGGCAGGAAGATGGTGCAGACTGTGTGGTTAAAGTGGAGGAAAGCTGTGTAGTGCCTACTTGTCCTCCTGAGCTGACTGATGGCTTAAAAACCAGGACAGAGTAAAAAAAGATCAGCAAAATTCCCATCTTGGCAGATGCAATGGAGAAGGAGTTCAAAGCATGAGGAGGAGTTTATTTACTGGAAGGGTTGTTAAGCATTGAAACAGGGAGTTAGTTGGTGGAGTCACCACCCCTGGGAGTGTTCAAGAAATGCCTGGACGTGGTACTAAGTGCTTTGGTCTAGCTGACAAGATGGTGATGGGTCCAAAGTTGGACTTGATGATCTTGGAGGTCTTTTCCAACTTAAATAATTCTATGATTCTGTGAATGCAATACTACAACACACATACTGGGCAAAATAGTACAGCTTATGCTATCAGGAATCTGCAAGTACATAAAAACTGTCCCTTAGTCTCTACAGAAAACATGTATGTATGGACTGAGCTCATGTATGACTCCTCAAGAATAATTGCTTTGAGTCCAGAATGGAGATAATAGGGCTTCAAGACGAAGGTCCTTAAGAACAAAAGACCATGATCACCAAACTCACTGATAACTGTTCCAAAGATAACTTGTTATTTCTTTTCCCCCTTGCCACATAAACAGGATGTCACACAGAAAAAACCCGGAGAGAATGACCCATATGTGACAGGCATTAAGTCACACTGCTTAATGCACTCTGACACATTATGGAGGTGCTCATGTGACATCAGGGCAGACCCAGCAAAAGACCCAAACAGGACAGATCATAACAGCCCAAGGAAAGGGAACAAAGGCTCGAGTATAAGAGAGAATTTGCCTGAAAAAGGGTTCTTGGAAGCAAGAGAATAACAAAAAGAGAAAAGAGAGAGGAGACAAGGGAATGAGGGTTGCAGAGAAATTAGAAATAAAGCAAATGCCACAGATAATGACATGAAGCTGAAGAAGGGAGAGGGAAATTATGAAGGAGACTTAAAAACACAGCTGTAGGTTGAGGGGAAAAACATGAGGGTGAAAGAAGAAAAAGCTCTCATGGAAAGAATCAGAAGATACAGTGATTCTGTGATCACCAAGGTATTGGTTTGTTTCCAATAAACAGTATGTCTACATACATTTTGCAATTTTTAGATGAGATTGCCAAAATAATGATAATGATAATATGATAATGATAATGATGATGATGATAATACTACTACTTTTTTTTTCTTTTGTTTAAAGTATTTATTGGGAGGACCAATGTGAAATAGGATACAAAAACTTTCTGGCTTGGGGAAACTAAGCCAAAGGCTGCCAGACAAAGGTGAATGATGCCTATTACCAGCAGCAGATGTTCAGAGACATGAGTGGGGAACAGAACAGACTGTCCAACCTTACATGTTCATCAGGAAAGCCATCAGAAATAGCACAGTGAATGGCAGTCTTCACAGAGTTCAGGAAGTCAGTAAGAAGAGATTTTCAGCTATGATCCAATTACAAAAGCTGTCTGCATTCAGGCAGAGCTGTGCCACCTGTGTAGCAGAGGGCAGCACGTAGGTATACTTGTGATGTGACCTAGGCCACGTGTCTGTCAACTTCTGACTTAAAGGAAGCCAAATCAGTCATTTTCCTCTTTAAAGGACAAAATAATATTAGCTGACAATCTTCTGCAACTCCCGTTTTCAATAGGAGCCACTCGGGATCATGGGTATGTTTGAAAAATCAATCTCTAAGTAACTGAAAATGTAAGAGTTTTAAGGTAGATATCCTTGTTTCACTCCTTTTGACATTTAATTTAATTCCAAATATCCACTAATAGCTATTGTCTCAGTCTTGGATGAGACAGACTTGCAGTGGCAGCCATTAAAAGCAAATATTCATGGACATCTGAGATAACACAACTCTCTTATATAACAAGAGTACACTTCATGCTAACACTGAAGAAAAGGCTGAACAGCAGTCCCTCAATGAACATGCCAAATATACAGGTTATATGCCAGCTCTCTAACAGCTATTATGATTGTCAAGCATATTAATAAACTTTTACAGTTGAAAGGAAAAGAAAATCTGAACCTATTTTCAGGATATTGTGCTCTGAGTGAACACTTACAGACTAAGGATTTGTCTGTGGGGAATATGCTAAATCAAGCCCTTTTGAACTTTTGATTAAATAATTGATGCATAATGCAGAACGTATAATATATGCATCCTTTTTCCATAGTTGCCTGGAAACCCATATGGAACAGTACTAGCAATTCCAGAAGCATTTAGTCTCTTAAGTCGTTGGTGAAGACAAAGGAACAAGAAAGTTTTTAAAATCATTAACTCATCTCTCTTTCCATTCTTCAAATATTGCAGGATACCAGAATTAGTAACTTACACAATGGTATCATGACTCTTGTAATGTAGAGTGTTTTTTTTTTTTTTAAGCTGTATCTCTCGGTGCCATGTGAATAATGTCTCTCACTGTAAGGGAACTTGCAAGACTCCAGTTTCATTAAAATAGAGAACAAAGAACACAACTAATACATCCAGCCTCTACTTTTATGTAATAGTAATAAGCAGATCATAGAATATCCAAGGTGAACAACAGTGAAGAACAAAAATAAGAATGCAAAATGGTGATCTTTCCAAATGATAGGATTTTAAGCAAATCTCGTAAGAGACTGATCACTCAGGGTTTAGAAGAATATGAGAATCCCATGATCACAAATTCAAGAGGCAGATTGCTTCAAATTGCAGCCAAGCAGACCTTTTGCACTTCTCAAGTAGGCAACACTGCTTGTCATTCAGTCTGATTGCTCTGTGACCCAGCCTGAAACTATCTTGTGCTTTATAGCTTCCAAGATGAAATGAAAAACAGCATAAAACCAAACAATGAGAACAGAATACTAAGCATGGAAACTACAGTGATGAAGGATTACATTATTGAATCTAAACAGTTCTGTAATAATCATAATTTGGTGGCTCTGTTTCTGATGGTAAGTTTCCTGAGTAAAAGAAAAAGAAGGGCAAGTACAAAATTGCATGGGCTGTACAGCTCTGGGCAGGATAGTGACAGTGAATACCTCCTGCCATGGCAGGGATCTTCATGGGATTCTTGCACCTTTGCAGTTTTGTTGTGCCCTCTATTTCACATTTGAGAAAATCAATATTCACTGATTTAAAGGATGAATGTCTTTATACTATGTCGGCAAGAGGTCTCGTTTGAGTTAAGAAGCAGTTACATGGTCCTAAATCAATCAGCATGGAAAGATGAAAGATCTGGTGGTTAAACATCAACAGGACAGACTGGAACACACATGAATATCCTCCAGCATTGTGTTTAGGGAACTCTTTTGGATCTCAGCACAGGTTTTCTCATGCAGAAAGAGAAAGTTTAACCTGGATGTCCTGTTAACTTCCTCAGCCACTGGGTAACACAAAGGTCACAGCACTATTTCCAGTGTGGAATCAAGACTTGCTTATCCTTTCCTTTTACTACAAGTACCAGATATGTGACTTTTCATTTTGTGCCGAACAGTATGCTGAATGGATGGGATAAAATTATATTTTAAGTGTCAGCCCAGCATAGAAGTCAACCCCCAAACCCTAGCTATTTTATTTAGGTTAAATCAAACAATTTTTTTTAAATTGCTTGCCATGATGATGGGGGCCAGTAGCTCATACAGGTTGATCTCATCATTTCATACTCAGACTGTCAGTTTGTAGGACAAGCCCATTTTCAGCAGCTTGCTGTAGCATTACAGGAGGTCTAAGACTACAGACTGAAAAGAGCTTCAAGAAAAGCACCTCAGAATAATGTATTGACAATAACTGTCATTCATTTTCACTAGGAAATTATTACATTTCAGGAGGGGAGAAATTATCCTAACTTAAAACAAATGTAAAAAGGCAGATCAGATCAGGGAAGCACCCAAAAGCATGTATGGAGATTAAGCTGACATGCCTACATGCCTCAGCTGTGACTACACAAGCCCAGAGGAAGCAAAACAAAGAGCAGGTGGAGGACACTGCCTTGGACATACATAAGGTTTCCATGACAGTCATATCAGCTCTGCTCCCTGTGTAGAAACTGCTGTACTACAGCCTGGATAGGCCAAAAGAATAAAGCAAACAAAAAAAAAAAAAAGTCACTCACACTGAACAATATTAAAGGGAGAAACAAACACACCAACATCCTAAGGTGTTGAGATTAAACTGCCAGCAAAACAAGCTCCCTTTTTGTCTGCATTAATCAAGCCACATGTTACCATCACCAGCACAGCTTTTGATTCACACTTCCAACTGTCAATGATTTATTCTGATCTAGGGAAATCAGTGAAGTCTGCTTTTGCAGCCACAGTCACAGAACGATCTCACAACACATTTAGGATAGTTCATCAAGGACAGCAGCAGTTTTCCAGCCATACAGTTCGGTATTAATGAGTGATATTTAATGGTATAATGGCTTTGATTATGATATGTTGTTCTCCTGGCTGTCACTATACCCCAGAGGCAATTTGCATGTGAACATGGTATTTCATCTCAGCATGTTAATAAATTCACCGAGAAAGAAGTCTTAAAATAAATCAAGTGCACAATGATCATTGGGGATAATTATAAATTGTGTGGTTTGGTGGTTCTGGATACGGGTGAACATCGAGAGAGAGGTCTAACTGCTGTCACTGGTTTTTCATCCTTGTTTTAGGAAAGCCTAAGATGCTTCTGCGCCTGGATGCCATGGATAAACAGCAGCAAATTAACCTTGCCAGGATGGCATTTTCCTGGCAATAAAGGGGCACTGGGCAGGAGTTATGTTTGCTGAGAATGTACTCAGATGCTCCAAAACCAGCTCCAAAACACTGGCAGGAAAGTAAAGGACAATACTTTCCTGTCTCATTCTGACTAGGTGAAAGCAACATTGGTTCATAGGGTTTTCAAGTTCTGTGACTGTTTCAGACCTCATGGTGCTCACCTGTAGTTTTTCCATCTCCCTCCTTGATCCTTGCAGTGTGTACTATCTAGGACCACCTTTAAAGTACATTTAGAAAATCTCTATGATAAAGACAGCTGTTCTCACCTGGTATATTTTGTACAGTACAGACTGGAATGAACACGTAGCATGTTTGACCAGGTTCCTGTACCTGCTTCCTAGTTGCTTTTATTACCCCAAATAATGAAATTTAACTTCAAATTATTAGGATGCTGCTATTTCCAAGACTATATCTAACATCGTCCACCAGTAAAGTGGCCACAGTCACCTCACACACTCCTGGCCTTACATTCTGAGATTTCAAGATGACATAATCACCAGCAGTATGTTCTCCAAGGTCCATCTGTCCACAACTCTTTGCATTCATTTGGAATGAATGCCCAAATCTCAGTATCTTCTCAAGACTTTAGTATTTATTTGATTTCTTTTCTTTTTTTTTTTTTTTCCAGAAAAGGCATCTATGTCTTGTGCTGGTATTTACAACTAAGGGAAGACTACTGCTATTGCAACAGGTCTATTGCTACAGAATTCTGCAAAGCAATCAGCAAGTAGTCTGCAATTATCTTTTTCTATACTCACCACATCCTCAAAAGTACAGACATTACCAACAGAATTTCTCTTTTCATTATTTCCAATTTTAGAAATTGTCAGCAGATATAAGAAGCATAAAATTAGTTTATATTCATGGTGAATTAACAAGGTTTCCCAGCTTTTAGAATTTCTGCATTCAGAATTTCGCATGTCTCATTTGGGATGTTTGTCACATATTGCACACCACATTTGGGCACTTACCAGATTCAGAGTTGTGGCAACAATAATTTGCAAATGTTATTATTTATTTGCAGTGTTAAGTTAGGTAAAGAGGAGTGCTTAAATTTGCAGAAATTTTTCTTTGAAAGATAACATCAGAGATTTTTCAAATTTATCTACGTTTTTATGCATTCTTAAGAAGAATTTCTTGCTTTTCTGAAGAACAAGGTGGGACTGGATTAAATTTCATCCTGTTTGACAAGTAATTGCAATTACTAGTAATGATTTTTTACACTCTGATGATTGTATTTAAACTGTCACTTCAAAATGCTCAGAGACATTTTTATAATAGAATCTTTTTCTTTTATATATATAATCTTTTACATATATAAAAGAGTATTTTACATATATACAGAGTATTTTCCCGAAGTTTTATAGAATTATCAGAAAGACATATATTTGCAGTTTTGAAGACTGTTGGCTAAATATCTGCAAAGAAATCTTCTTATGAAAATGAAACAATTTCACACAGCAAATTATTTGATCAACAGTGGTAGTATTCAAGGTGCAACATATGTAGTGATATTCTGGTAAAAGGTGGTAAACTGGTGGTCATGCTCTCTGTAATTTTGCCCAGATATTTTAACTAGTTTCAGGAAAAACTCTGCAAGAGAGAATGGCTCTCAGAATATGATTTTTGCCCATGGCACACTGCCTACTTTGCCAGGAAAACCCAGCCTGCTGCTGAAGGTTTCAGCAAAAAATCTGCTTTTGTACTGAGAGAAGAATTCGCAAAGGGAGGCCAGGAGATGAACCTGTGTGTGTGTCTGCATTAAAGGCAGCAGAAACAAACAGTGCACTGTGTGTGATAAGTGTAGCTGCCTGTTAAATGATATCCCATGACTGCCTATGCTAATGGGCACCTCCGGGTAAAAAAGATGGTGCTAATAAAGCCTCTGCTCTGCTTTCCTTGCAACAAACACTTCTGGCACTCAAAGCAGCTCTCTGCTTCCATCCTCATACACCTTCAGCCTCTAGCCAGAAGCAGCTCTCTGCAATTTATTAAATTAGCTCTTTAAAAGAACCCCTCAAATACAGTCTTTCCAAGCCAATTTTCCCCTACTAAGTCTGGGCGAGTGTGCCAGGGCAGGGCAGGAGAGCACAGCTGAAAGAAGACAAGGATGACTTGAGTGACAGGAGGTGCTATGCACTGGGAGTGGAGCAGAACTGTCTTTGAGCTTTTTCTTGTTATTTTCTACCCTAAATGAAGCAGTTCAGATGCAGCAGAAAGGTTTTTTTTTTTTTTTTCCCTATGACCCCTTTTTCTTTTTTGTCTCATTACTGTTGGGTGGTGCATAATGACAATTTCTGTAGGGGGAAAAAAAAACCCACCCAAACCCAAAACAGTAGCTGACATGAACCAGAGGTCTGATATTAACCATTTCAAGGGCAGTGCTCAGTTTAGTGGCTCTGTGTTTAGCAGCTCTTTCTTGAACAGCCATTGCTTGAATACCTGTCAGGTGAATGAATGACTTTTTTTTCCCATTGATAAGAGAAACCCATCTGGGAGAGCAGCAGTCTACTCGAAACAATGAGAAGGAAACTGTACTTGCTGGTGAAGACACACACAATCCAGCCTGTTCCAGAGCAGCAGGCATTATTCCCTAAATTGCACAGAACCTAATACTTAGGATGACATTTTTAGTTTCTCCTTTTATTTTCTTTTTCCTTAACAGAGATTGATACAGTATAAATCTTTAAACCAGATCAGCAAATTACTCCTCCTAGGTTATCAATGGAGACCAGAAACTAAGCCCTGTTCATGAGTGATTTGGCACAAGCTGGCAAATTGCAGGGCATCTGCACTAATTCTCTATGAAGAGAACCAACAGTTCCACAAAAGCAGATCGCAGTTGATAGATAAGAGGCACAAAATTAAAATTAACAACCACTATATTTTCAGCCAGCCAGACACTTCCAGCAATGAGGCTATTGTTAGCCCTTAGGTTTTTTTTTTTATTTCTTTGGATGCAGTTGCATACATACTTTGCTATCACCATCCATTTAATTGGATACTTTTGTCACCTCAGACTACTGTATTCTGTTCCTGTGAAAATGAAGTGAAAATGCCATCCTCCTAAACATAAGATTTTAAAAAATAAACAACTGAATAGAACATAATAGCATCTTTTGACACATTTGCTCCTGAATGAGGGAAGCCAGCTGCTGGGCAGGTACTGAACCCCCCCGGGGTTTTGTGTCTGGCAGACTGCTTATAATGCGATACCAAACCTTCAATTCATACTTCAGCTAAGGACATAATAAAAATACGAGAAGTGTGCTACAAAAGTGATTTTACTATCAGCTCTGTGGCTACTAACACAGTAAATACTCTCCAAAATATCTTCCATCAAAAATTGGCCTCTCCAGTATGTTTGGACAGCATAAGCTAAACATTTCTGTAACAAAGACAGATGTAACCCCAAAACTAGGAACTTAACAAGGCGGTAAATTTCCATCTACAGTAAGCACTTTTTAACATACTTACCACTGTGTGTAGCACAAGCATAGCCAGGTTGTCATTCTAGTCTATCTCTGAGGACTAAAACCCACTTGTTTTCTCTGTGTTGGTCCTCTCCCTACTGCTACTGCTGACAAGAGTGCCCTTGGTTAGGGTATTTTTTTAAGTTGTTGTGGAAAGGTCTAGTAAAGCACATATACCCAAACCTGCCTGTCTAATTATCTGCATACTCTTTTGGATGGAGAAGAAAGGATACACTCCATTACAGATTTTATATGTATTTCCCCTTTAGAGCTCACAGCATATGACTGTGCTAATGGAAAATGCAGCTGTAAAGGGAAAAAGACTGAATCTCTGAAGAGAAGTTAAAAAAAGTCACTAATCAAGTGGGAAATTCCCCAGTATAAACCTAGAGGGAGTAAGACAGATACGCAGAGATTACGAGCAGGTTGGCTCTCTCACAAGAGCTGCGTCTGGCTGGTTGCCTGGAAATAGAAGGGTCTGACCAACATTGCACCTACTTTGCTGCACCCCAAATAGAAGAGGATGCAAGCAGCGTCTTTTCTCACAGAGCTACTATAAAAGCATTTAATTTGCAGGGCCCTGCTGAAACTCACAAATGCAATTTCACAGGAACATTGGAGAATGCAGTTAACATACTTATTAATTAAAGCTGTGGCCTGTATCCTGACCCACCCTTCTATTACCGAACCACTGGCATATTTGAGGCAAGTTCCTTATATAAACATGTGAATATCTGAAGTCTGCCCAGGCACTCTGATTAGTGTCCTTTGCAATGTCAGATCACACAGTTCGGTGTGAAGGACAGACCGGGGAGTGCAGTGGAAAGCTTGTAACAATGGTAGGGGAAAGAATTGCTGGCATACTTACAGTTGCATTTCTTCTGAACGAATCTAAGCTTGCACGCTGTTCGGTAGGTGGACAAACGGATGCGATCCAGATCCTGAGCCCCTAGTGGAAGAGAGTAACAGTGACATTTGGATGCAATATGACCTGCGTGTATCTTTGCAAGCAGGGAAGCCAGAGAACAAAGAGGACACACGAGCTGCCTCCGTGTAACAATTTTCAAGGCTCTCTCCTTTGCAGAGAGAGTAGAGAGGAGTGAGGAGTAGTAACAAGGGGAATGTCAGGAGCTACAGTGTTAAAAGAATTTTATAAAGGAAGGCACGGAATAGTCAGCCCACTGTGTCTGTCACTTTGAAGAACAATCTGGTCAAGCTGCAGGCTAAAAGACACACTGGCCAGGCTCCAGCAGCAGGGAAAACCTCAGTCGAATTTTAATATTTAGCAAAAAAAGCTCGTAACAAACATTTTTAGCTGACATGCCACACCAGAGCAAGGTATTACCAGCAAACCAAATCAGTAAACATGCTGTGCTGTAACATAAAGACTTAGGCAATCTGCAGAAGGGGGCAATGACAAGGGGTGTGAGGCCTTTCTCCATTTTGTGGATGTATATTCTCTGTAATGGAGACCTCTGAGGGTTAGCTCTACGCTCCACACCAAGCTTGGCCCTGGCTGCTGCAACGTAAAGATCCTGTAACATTTCCAAAGCAGCTGTCCAAGAGATGGAAACAAACTCAGTGGCAGCTACCTCTCAAACAAGGACAGTACACAGGGGCCAGTGTGGGGGCACCACCTGGCACAGTGTCCAACAAGCTCATCCAAACAAGGTACAGTCAGGATGTAGGAGGAGTGGCACACAGACCTGCTTTTGCACAATCTTCCTAAATGCTTTAAGATTTCTCAGCTGAACTGCTGAACATGTGGCCACGCTGGCATCTGTAGTAGGGTACTCTGTCTAAGTGGGGGTAAAACAGCTCAATTTTTCTCCCATTTGCATAAGTTATCAGTGGTGGATGGAGAAGGTGGATCATGCTGCTTTAAGTGTTCAGGAATGCTGAGACCAGCCTGACTCCACAATCCCAAAGCTAAACCTTCTGAGGACATGAAAAACATGTCTTGCCTGACAGAAATCAGCACTGATGAGGATGTGGCACACAAAGTTCCTGACAAAGGAAGCAACAAGTTGATAGCACTGATAACTTATCTAAAGCTGCTGAGCTGGCACGGGTAGCCCAGAAACACTTGACTGACAGTCAATCACTTTAAACTATAAAAGCTCAATTCTGTTTTTTAATGGCAGGAACTTCTAACATGCTCCTTCTAGATAGGCATGTGGCAATTCCTCCCTTGGGTGGGGACACCTCTCAAGGTTATTCCTTGAGGCCAAGTGGAAGAGTTTTGCCCACAGTCTTGATATGGGTGAGTAACACCAATCCCTACCTAATAATTGTTAAGCTGCTTTTGAAACAATTAATTTAATAAATAGTGCCCAATATAATAAGTTATAAATACCTATACTATCTGGTAAATAATTTTGATAGAAATATTTTCTAAATATTTATTTTATTCCTATAGATATATTGGTTCTCTGTCCTTTATCCTGCATAATGAAGTCATATAAAGTATCAACTACATCTATATAATCCTTTAGAAATAAACTCTTGACCAAGTTGGGACTAGGATTGGATTGAGCTCTACTCAGACAGTACTCTCTGAGAAGGAGTTTCCAGAGTGAGGGTGGTCATTTCTGCACCTTGTAACTCATTTGCAGGGCTTCCTTCCCTGATAAGTCTTGCCTGAAGCTTCCATTCTGCCTGCAGCAGCATCGTTCACCCACACTTTCTTAAACAATGTCCTTTAAACAGTGGAGCCAATTTTTTCAAATGTGTTCTGCCCTGTGAGATGAAAATGAGAATGATACTCTCTATTCTTCCCAGATTCTGTTCTTTTCCTGACCAAATTCTCCCACGCTGTCTTCCCAGAGCTCTCAGCTACTCCCTTTTTCCAGTTACACCATCTGCTCCTAGGAGAAATTACCTTTGACTACTTAACATTAGGTATGGGAAGTATTTTTGTGAGTTTTTTTCCATCATATCCTCTATTGTTAAAATTATACAGGTTTTTCTTTCCTTCTCCATTTGTATCTCACTGACAGCTTTTGGAATATTTCTTTACAGGTGAAAGAGAGGCTAAAGCTTGCAACACTAGCTTTTCCTTTTTAACAGGAAAATAAGTAAAATGACTGTAACTTTCCCCCTCTTAACTTTAGTGAAAGTTATCAATAAGCTTCCAGTGCTCCTTTATAAACAAAATTTAAAGAGTGAAAGCAAAGTGAGACTCTGGCTCATTGAGCTTCTGAGGTTGCAGTAATAATCTCAAATAAAACAAATATGTAGCCAATGTTGCTCTTTTTTTTTTTTTTTATTTGCACACATGGATGGTATTATTTTGATATCATTTGGGGGGTAGGTGTTGCTGGTAAGACACTGCAACAGACAATTTAATTTTGTCATGATTCACATTTTGCCACAGTCAGAGATCTATTTGTCAAATAACTTCTGTAGAGAAGTGCCATCACTTACATGATGGAGATTTCCTGAAAAACAAGTGGAAAGATGTGCAGGACTGAGCACGGCAAATGAGACAGCGAATTTGTAATTACCTACAGGATTGCCAGTGGCCTCTCCTTCCCTCTGCCTGCTGCCAGTGCCTCACTCTGCTACCTTTGAATATGCTGTGTCATGTAACACTGTTTGCAGTTTGCAAAAATAACAAAGGGACACACTGCAACTTTGGCTGCTGTTTCCTTACTGGATAGAATGTGCCAACAATGATGTACATTTTGAACTCTTCTTCAGTGCAGATATACATGGGCATGTCAGGTTATGATATTAATTCACAAAAAGTTTGTAATCTGGAACTAGAAGGATGCCTCCTCTGAAGGAAAGGAAGCAAAAAAGATCGAACTGGACTTCTCAAAATATAGGGATAATCACAGTGGTCCAAATTTAAAGTCAGAATCAAATCCTTCTATCCCTTGTTCAGGACAAACATTCTACTTTAAAAGGCTTGAAAAGTTGGATTTATGTTTGTTTTTGTTTTTTGTTTTTTGTTTTGTTTTGTTTTCCCTCTTTTCTATCTTGTGCAGTCTGGAACATGACCCACTTTGTAAAACTATTGTGGGGTTTTAATCACAGACTTGCAGATGCAGGTCCCAAGAACAGAAACCATTGGCAAAAGCCTTTATATTATAAATTTTCTTCCTCTGATATTGGCAGGTTGTGGAGTTTACCTTTTACCAGAGGCTTATGCCTATCAGAATGTTAAGCAGCTTCACATGGTCCACAATTTGTAGGGCATCAGGAGCACATGGTTTTTGCTGAACATGTTAAAACATGTGGGCTTGCACACAGCCTGGGGGGGGGTGGGCAGCTCAATGCAATGCGAGGATGAACTTCAGTTTCACTGAAGCACACCCTCCACACACAGAGGTATCCGAGGGGCTCTCAGAATGCAAAGTTCAGTGTTACATGAATATGGCTAAAATACATTTAGTTTTTCCACAAGGACTTAATATTTTCCCCTCCTTTTACCTAGTTGAATGTCCAGTTCTCTGTGTACGTATGTAGTGGGTGGAGGAACAGAGGTAGGCAAACAGAAGAGGGAAGCACACATGAGATAAACCAGACTGAAGTAAATATGCCAAAATACTAACATGTGAAAGAAGAAAACAGCAGACTATAACTACTGGGGTACAATACAAGAAAACAGTCCGTCCTCTGCCTCCAACTGCTGATTTTCCCAACACCTCCTTAACTCCTCCAAAGCAATCCAACATCAAAACAGCCTTCAAAACTGTGGAAACAAACCATAAATCCTCACAGCAAAGTCCTAAATATTTTAGGAGTATTTCAAACAAATTGAAATTAATCGTACCTGTGCCACTGACTTTATCTGATAAAAAATCAAGGCCCCTCTATAATTCTAATTAGAACTACAGTATGTTCTTATAATGGACAAACACATTTTTTGATTCTGGCCAAAGTACATCACCTCCCTCCAAGGGTCCAAGATGCTGTACACAAGAGATAACTGGATCACAGAATATCCTGAGTTGGAAGGGACCCACAAGAATCACTGAGTCCAGCTCTTGGCTCTGCACAGGATACTCCCAGAAATCACACCATGTGCCCAACAGTATTGTCCAAATGCTTTTTGAACTCTGTCAGGCTTGGTCTTGTGACCACTTCCCTGGGGAGCCTATTCCAGTGCCCTCTGAGTGAAGAACCTTTTTCTAATATCCAACCTAGCCCTCCTGTGAGACAGCTTCATTCCATTTCCTCAGGTCCTGTCACTGAGCACCAGAGAAAAGATCAGTGAGAAATACCCATGAGTTACAACAGCAAGCACCATGTGATACTGAAACAATTACAGGGCACAACAGAGCTAGTGGACACTGTGGAATGGGCCAAAACAGCTCTTGGTAAGTCATCTGAGTGGGAAGTCTTTAATTTGGAGAGCCCAGATGTAGGGCTCACTCCTGGGGAACAGTCCTGAGCACACTGAACTCACAAGCACACACCTGGCCTTTCATCAAGCACGATAACTCCAGTCCCAGTAACGCCCATCTTAGTCTCCCACCAAAGATCAGGGAGATCCTCTGTCATTGTTTACTATATGGCAGGGGAAAAACAGCAGGAAGCTTAGTAATGACACACAAAACTCAGGTAAATCTAGTAACAGGGTGACAGTCTCAAACTTGACATGTAACAGAATGTCCTGGAGAAACAGTGGATTGGTTGTAAGAGAAATTAGAGATGACTGTCAGAAGTGCAGAACATTGTTGGTATGGTACACCCCCGACACACTGTGGTGCAGGGAACACAGAACTTCATTAGGAACTATAAAAAATTACACTGAAGCAGGGTATGAAGTACATGAGTCCCTGTACTGTGTCTGGCTGAAATGCAGTTAACTTTCTTTATAGCAGTCTGCATGGTGCTGTGTTTTACATCTGTGGCTAAAAAACTGTTGATAATACAGCGCTGTTCCAGCTCTTGCTGAAGAGTGCTTGTACAGCACCCAGGCTTTTTTGTTTCCTACTCTGTTCCCTCCCAGGGTTGTCTGGGGATGGGCAAGAGGCTGGGAGGAGACACAGCAAGGACAGATGGCCCCACCTGGCCAAAAGGTCAGTCCACATCTCATACAATGTCATGCTAAGCAATAAAATTGGGCTAGGGAAAGAAGGGGGTGGGGAGTTTTGTCTTCCAAGGCAGACACTGTTCTACAACGGGCTGGGCATCAGTCTGCTTTTGGGAAGTGGGAAATAGCCACCTTTGCATCACTCGTTCTTGGTTTCTGTTGTAAATTTTCCCTCTCTTTCTGTCACCTAATCAAGTCTTTAACTCAAGTAACAAATTTTCTTGCTTCTGTTCTCCCTATATTCTCTCCCATCCCTCTGGGGGCTGGTTAGGAATTAAGCAAGTGTGTGGGAGTTTGGCAGCTGGCTGGGGTCAACCCACTACAGATACCTCCAAAAAAAAAAGATGTAGCTTTTGGTGACCTTTATCCCTCTTCATTGCAACCCGTGTAGTCCATCATCCTTGTCTTAAGAAACTACTGATTAAAATAATCCAATCAAAAAATCTGATGTAGAAAACCCTTCTTTCCTGCTTTGGTCAAATCAGCCCATTTTCCTGCAGCTTTGGTCTCATGATATTCACTTGTGCCAGGGAGATTTGAGGTGGAAAGCTTGCATAAATTTCACTGACATTGCATAGCAACTGCCTTGGTCTATCACAGCAAAACATTTCCAGGAAGTACTTACGCATTTCTGCAAACAGCTGCCTTCTTTCTGCCATGGTATTTCCTCTTTTCCCACAATCTTCAATCATTCTGGAAGACAAAATCACGTGAAAACGTTAAGCATTATTCCCAGACTGAACATACGTACGTAAGCATCCAAAACTGAGCCCGAAGAACCTTTGAGGTTGACTGGTGCTCCACGTGTACCCGATGCCTTTTGCCAGCCTCTCTGTGGCGTGGTTTGTGGAGAACCTGGTCCCCAAACTGTCCTCCATTCTCTGGACTCTGCTTTCAAGCATTTGTTCCCCCCCCCCGCCCCTCTCTCCCAAAGGCAGTGTTCAGTTTTTCTGCTTGATGTAACTAACTGGCTTACATAACACAAGCTCTGAAATTCATTTTAGGTTTTCTTAAATAAGGAATCCTCAGTTTAAATTATGTAAGAGAGAAAACATCATAAAGGATTTGGATATTATTTTATAGCCTCGAAAACTAGGTTCTAGCCAATTCTATGTGGAGGAGACAAAAAAAATAACGAACAACGGCAAATAAATCTCTACTCCATAACATAATACATGTTATTTACCCAAGCAAACACTCTCCCAATGTTCATTCAAATTCAGGACAGTATATCTCTGATTAAATGATTTTCACAAAAAGGCTCAGAAGTAAGAATATATTTCCCTTTTCTTTTCAGATGAAAAAAATCTTTCGACTATTTTGAAGAGCACTACTGCTGGATAGAGCAGAGAGAAAAGTGACAGCTTCTCTCACAGCCAGCATTCAAACCATAAAAGACTAAAGCTTTCAGAGTGAAGATAAACATTTTTAGCATCAAAAAATTAAAACTAGTGTCAGCATCACCACTTCCTATGGGTAATTATCCTGTCGAACCAATATCCTTTCCTGCCTGCCAAGTCTGGTTAGAACTTCTGACCTGCACTTTAATCTACATCCAATTTACACAACTGTGTAAAATAACATCACACTACCTAGGTTATAAAGGAGATGTTCTGTAGAAACCTGCAATCAGAAATATTATACTGTATCCCATAGCAAACCTCTGTATGTATACAACGAGTAGGATAAAAGTACTGGATGCTGAAGTCTACCATCACCACAGAACTCAAGACAGAAAATCAGTTTCCTTTTATTTCCCAAAGACAGAAAGGCAATCACATAAGTGGTGTTTTGTTGTGTGGGGTTTTTTTTTCCCTTTCAAAATGCATTGTTCAAATGAAGTGGTGGTACATTATAACTGCCTTTTCCAAACAGCCTATTCAATTCTCAGAATACTGATAAAGACTCTGCTAAAGTGCTATCTGTGGTGGACATTTTGTGATGTGAGCAGCAGTCCCACTAGGAAGTGGACAAAGGGTATGAATGCAGCCTCTTTGCAGGGATATTCAAGTTCACCTCATATTCAAGTATGCTCTCATTTGTCTGGGCGTGATAGGGATGTGCTTAGCATGGCATTAAGTCTGAGCTAAAACATCCTCCCTTTCTGCAGAGATAACAGCTCTCAGGATAGTGTTTTACAGGAGTGGTCACTCAGCCTCTGATCTGAGGTTTCTTGCTAGCTTGGAGGCATCAGGGCAGACTCAAACCTCTCTGCAAAATGAGAAACCTCAAGATATGCCAGGCCCAACCACCATCTTAATTAGACAGCAAGAAATAATATCTTTTTTACAGGAATCAGCCTTAAATCTCTGCCCATATAAGAGTAAAAGCAATACATTTCCACTAACCATGGCTTGAGCTCCCCACTCTTTTCTGAGGAGACAAATTTGCCATGGCAAATGACCAGATCTCATAGGACATGTGGGTTAATAAAGATAACATCTTTTTGTAAAAGATAGTATCTTTTACTAGGCAGGGCAGTTGAGTGAATACTTCAGACACAATTTTGATTAATATTTATTGCTTGTAGAGTTGCTTATCGGCCATCATAGTTTTCTCTGACTTCTCCTATATTCAGCATTATTTGACAAACAATGTGCAACTTGTTTTCAGACCACATACTACTTGTATTATTTGACTGAGACTGGGTTAATTTGATTTTGGCACAAGGATGACATCACCTTCCACTTCTTGACACAACTGACACTTCAATCTTACAGATCTTTCTCCAGTTAATAATTTGCTGTTTTCATTCCACCAATGTTCCCTAACATTTGTGAAGTAATTACTGGTTTCAGAGTGATTGCTACAAATTTTATTGAAAATATAAGGGGTACAACTTTATTCTCACTTGCCTCACATTGCCACCTGAAGAAAAATATTCCTTAGCTATTGTTTTTAAATATCTTGCAGAGCACGGAAGATGCTCTGTGGAAGTGGCTCACCTGTGACCTTATTCACCATGCAAAAGAATTTTGCCAGTCAAAATTAAGCAGCAAAAAGTATTTTATCAAATTATGCAAATTGTACAGTATATTTTCCACTGCCTTCAGAAAGCCTGCTCTAAAAGTGTCCCTTTAGTGGGGGGAAAAATAATAATTCTTTAACTGGTTTTTGGTTTTCTGCAATTCATCCTCCCCTTACTTTTACTGTTTATATCTCCTCATATAAAAACATTCCCTGGACCTGATCATCATTTTTCAGAGTGTCCCATTATCTTCTGAAATTGAATCACCCTTTTCACTGCTAGGGCTTATGGGGATTACCAGGCCTGACAAATAACTTGATATTTATAAACACACAACTCATGCTTCCTCAGAGAACGGAGGAATTTCATATTTCTGTTTTTAAGACTCATCTTGCACTAGGTATTTTGCAGATTTTAAAACATCCTTCACCCCAAATAACAATCCTAAAATTCTCTTTAACAGGTATATGCAATTAAGCTAATGAGAACATTAGTGGTGGCAGTATTTTCAGACAGATACATTCTATCCCTCTTTCCTATCTTTTCCTGATAGAAGAAAAGCCTAGATGATGCTCATCTACCAGGGTATTGGTACTTCAGTCTCTCCACTGACAGGAATTCACTCAGCTGCGTCTTCTAAGCTTTCCACATGCATTTTTAACTCCAGAATGTGCTACAGCCCAGGCTCAACTCATGCCATTGTCAAGGTGCTGGGCATCTCCCTTTTCAGCCTTGTACCCTGTGACCCAGCTCTCAGGTACACAGCTCTACTCTTCAACTCAGATTACAGACTCCTGCTTGGAGCCCATGATGTGTTCACCTCAGTCCCTGGGGCTGGCCCTGCACTAATTAACTACAGTTGTGTTCCAGTATTTCTCTGTTTGCTCACAGCACGTCACATCACAGAAAAAAAAAAAGTACAGTTTGTTCTACATGGGAGAAAAGCAAATCTTGAAGCAAACTTTATTGTGCTTTACAAAAAAGAATATATTTCCAGAGACATAATTTTGAAAAGTATTAATTAATGTATACATTTCTCATAGTAGGGATTAAATTATATTTGTCTTCTATGGATTCCTTTCACTATCTTTTTCCCTTCAATTTTCTTCCCAGGAAATAGCTCCTCCACTGCAGGTAAGGAGAACACCTATTGTGCATCTAATTAAAATTCTAGTCACAAGCTAATTAGTAAGGTACCAATTAGAATGGTATTAAGGCTTCAATATATTACAGACATTCCAAAGCAGAAATCATTCCAAGCGTGAGGTTTCCAGCCTCTGAAAAAGATACTGTGAATATTTCATCTTTACCCATGTTTCAAGCTGAAAACTGCTATGACATTAGTAATGCTAGAAAGAAAATAATAAATAAACAAAGAATAGTCTGATTGGAACTATTTTGACTATAATTTCATCTTCATGCTTATCATGTATCAGAAGCATAATTGGTCTGGTTTTCAATATACTTTTCTGGTTTATAAAATGTGGGTGGGACTATCATATAATATGCATAAGGTGAGAACTAAATGCCTCATTTATCTTTCCTTTGCTCTTGTGCTGCTTGGATTATGAGCACTGCGATAATTTCATAAATAAGTGTTTTTCTTGTTTCAGTATTTATATGGTAAATAATATACTATATGTCATTCTTTTCATAAATAGTATATTTCCATTACATTTCCATTTCTTGATCTATGTCTGTGCATGACAAAAGGAATGCATGCTAGATTTACATCATTAGCTCCAAAAAACCAATCTGTCCTGGTTTAGGCTAGAACAGAGTTAATTTTATTGCTAGTAGCTAGTACAGTGCTGTGTTTTGGATTCAGTCTGAGAATATGCTGATAACACACTGATGTTTTAGCTGTTGCTAAGTAGTGCTTACCCTAAGTCAAGGACTTTTCAGTTTCCCAGGCTCTGCCAGTGAGCAGGTGCACAAATGACTGGAAGGGAGCATGGCCAGGACAGCTGACCCAAACTGGCCAAAGAGATATTCCATACCACAGAGCATCTTGCCCACTAAATAAACTGGAGACATTTGGCTGGGAGGTGCCAATTGCTGCTCGGAGATGGGCTGGGCTTTGGTCAGTGGGTGGTGATCCATTGTATTGGGTATCATTTACTTGTCTTGGGTTTTACTCCTCTGTCTCATTATTATTACCACTCTCTCTATCTCAATATTATTATTATTATTATTATATTTTGCATTGTTTCAATTACTGTTTGTATCCCAATCCAAGAGTTTCACTTTTTCCCTGACTCTACCTACCGGTGGGGGTGGGAATGGAATAAGCAAGCAGTTGCATGTGACTTAGTTTACAGCTGCAGTAAAACCACCACACCACCAAAAGAAGCAGTTGCCTATATGCCTGGAGAAGGCACTCCCCTCTGGAAAGCCCCACACACGTCCCAGGAGACCCAAAAATTCCTGACTTGACACGTCCACACACAGTTTGATGGGTCTGAGAAGAGCCACCCCACTAGCACTTCCACAAATCCCCATCCCATTTGTCTATGACAAGTGAAGTGCCCCATGGAGGCAGGATACATGCCAGTGAGGAACACTGCTCACTCAAATTGGTTAATTTTGGCATGAAAAAGTTATCAAGTCCCATGTGATGGTTGTAATGCAGCCGGGTGTCTGAAAAAAGAGGCTCCGAATCCTGGCCAGTGACACTTCTGACAGTCTTTCAGGCTGCATAAAAGTTGCTTTTCTGTTCAAGCAGGCATGTAGGAAACAGAGAAACACCTATCTCTGCCCCAGTCTTGTCCAGCTGAGCGTGCTGGGGCTCTGAAACTCTTTGGAGCACTTTGGGACTCAACTAGCTGGGAGTTTTGAGCCACACGACGGGTAAACCCAACAGTGAGTATCTTGAAATCACTTTTGGAAAGAGTACCCCCATCTGGTAGAAAATACCAAGTAGGATCAAGCATCCTTTATCAGTCTGTACTTCCCTAGTGAGGAAATCTCACACTCCTGATATAAAAGCTATTTTTTCTTCCATGAAATAATGGAAGCTTCGGTATGTCTGGGAATTAGGAGCATTAGCATGCAGAGAAATGTTCTGGTTTCTTAGTGGCTATTTTTTATGCTGTTGACAAATCTAATGCTATTTTCTATGCAGCTGGTCAATATTTAAACCTAGCACTGAGCAGACAGCAGTACCATTTTTCAGCAGCACAGGCTTCTTGTCTGCCATTGCTCGGGTCAGTTTTATCAAAAGACCTTCCATGCATAACTGCTGCTTCTTTTCAGGCTTTACCAGCATCAGAAATGTAGATGTATGAAAATGAAAGAGCCTGCTAGGGTCTATCTAACAGTGACTTTATGAGAAACTTAAAAGCTGTAGTCAACATCTAGGATTCTGTTCATGCAGGATTTGTGGCAATGTGAGAGACGAGATTTTCCACCGATCTTTTATTTTCTCCTATTTTCTCCAAATTCAGCCATGTTAGGCAGATTCTGCTCTGCTAACTAGAACAGTTAGGGCTGCTTATTTCACAGTCAACTTGCACTGGAGAACAGTGAGTTAAAAAGGACAGTGAGTGCTGGCTAAAAACATATTTCTGACATCACTAACCTCAGCAATCCTTGTAGTTAATAATAATAAAAGTGCTGAAGGGCCATTTCAGAACCCTCTTCCCCTTAATGGATTTATTGGTGCCTTATGAATGTCTTGTTCCACATGTTCTAATGAAGCAAGTCCCTAATAGGCCTCTCTCAGCTTTACATTCCAGGACTAATCTTTGGCACTGTAATAAAATTGGTCAATGCTCTTTCCTGAGGCTAGCTATAATTGCATTGCAATTGCACAAAGTGTGCTTGTATTTTATCTAGATGAGATTTTTACAGTGAAGAAAGAAAACAAAAGCTGCTGCTAAATTCATCTCCAACACAAGTCTCAGCAAGTTTGACTCTTCTCACTTTTGTCATATTTTTCAATTTTGACACACAACAAAAAATTGAAATTCTGTCGTGATTTATTCCTGTAGCAAAATGTTTTTGTTTTTAAGAAAGAATTTTCCAACATACTTTTCATCCACTCCCCTTTTGGGAGTTTTGTATCCTTAGTGGGAAACTGTCAAAAATGCTTAGTAAGGCACCCACTGCAACTCATTCCCATAATGCATAGTCTTCAAGGAAGTTTCAATGCTATGCAAATCTTACCTCTCAGGTCTAAAAAACAAGCATGAAGGGATTAATAATAATAATAATAATAAAAAGCCCCCACTAATATAATTTTGAGATAGAAAATGTGAGAGTCAAAATAGACTAATTTCATACAGTATTTAATACTGTATGGAATCAGCACTTTACAAGGGGATGCCATGACAAAGGAAACATCAGTTGTTTTCCACGTGCACTAGGCATTTTCAAGTTCAGGAATTCAAAATCTTCCGTAACAAGGCCTAAACATATACCCAAATCCTTATGTTTGTTCTTTTCATGGGCACTTGTACAGTATAATTTCCAGCTTTTCTCTGCCACGTGAAGAACTTCTCTTAAAGAATCTTAATACTGCTGACATGAAAGACATTTAAGAAAACGGCTACTTAACACTTAAAATATACATGTGAAACTTTAAGATGTTGTCTTACAGGCATTGCTTAGATAAATTTTTCTAGCCATGCTCTTTTTGAGTCAGCCTTCCCGATACTACAAGAAACTACTCCATTGGATGAAATATGGAAAGAAAACTAATTCTCAGTGCTTTGCTTCAAATATGTTTTCATCTTTTAAGAGCATAAGCTTAGCCGATAAAATAATTTTGGTCACCTCCAAAAATCTTTTCTCCAGGGCTTCACTGCCATCACTTCTGATAAAAATTTGGGATTGATTCCAGCTAACTTCTACAGATTTAAATGCATAATTTCAAAGTTCTATTCAAGTGCAATTAGAAAGCTGTATTTCATCTAAATTTTATCACATATTTTAAAACAATAAAGAAGATGCCTGTTTCCTTTATACATGACCTTTCAGAGCCTTAGCTCAACTAAGGGGTAGTTAGAAATAACCTTCACTAACAATAGTTTGTTTTTTGTTACACTCAAAACACATTCCAGGAAGAGAAGAAGCCCCTAGAACTCAGACACAAAAACTGATGACATAGAATACCAAATCTGATTTGCCTAATGTGTGAGTGTTTTTATGGACTTTTCCCATGAACTCATTTTGGAGCTGTATTTCATTGGCAATGTAGCTTTTCCTTCAAAATATGGGTTTTTTTAAAAACTGTTTTACTAAAAGCCAAGATCAATAAAGAACTGATGACCTTTGAATGCTCAAATACGAAGTTCTTCCTCTTTCAGTTGGTTAGAGAAGGCATAATTCATAGAGAAAACTGTAATGAAACCCAAGGGATAAAAAAATTATACAGACTTTATCACAGGAAGCATTTCATTGATAATCTGATACTTTGGTAGTCTGGTCCTCTTTCTTTTTTATTTGCCATTGCAGAGGCAAAAAGGAGGTTGCAGGATTTCAAATATAATTAAACCCCTACTTAGTCAAAGGGATCTTTCAGTTCTTCTTGTGCTGCCATAATTAAACCCAAATTCATTTGAGAGTAAGCTGTCAGTGATACAATTGTGTTAGAAAGCATTTCTTGGCTTCTGCCAATTTTAATAATACAAGTTGTCAGTTTTTGTAAATACAGATTTGATGATCATTTGCTGTAGGACAGCAGGTACTTTCACGTCCTCAGAATCACAAAACCAACTAAATAAACCAAATGGTAGCTGCAGGAGAAAATGCATTCCTAGGCACTTGAAATTATTGAGATCCTTCAATCTCAATAATTGTACAGGGAAAATCTCACTAAAATTAAGTGCTGTGACTAGTCAAACAAATTAGTTAATAAAACGGCTTTTGTAAATTTACCTGATCAAAAGTTGTGGCACCCAAACAATTAATGCAATAGACACTGATCCAGAGAAGTTGAAAAAAATTTATTAGCTAGGAAGTTTTCCATTACACAACCAAGAAGTATTTAAGCTTTTTTATCTCTATGCCTGAAATGGATGCCTTTGGTTTTTTTTTTTTACTTTTCAATTTTCTGAAATGTTACAACAAATAGATTTATAGAAAAGAAAGTCTGAACTGTATCTAAACAACATAGCTAAAAAAATCTTTAAAAACAATCCCATGGAATTTCAAATCTCTCCAGACCTATTTGCCAGAAAAGTAGAAAATAAATTACAAATGAAAGAATGATGAGGCATTTATGAAATTTTTCACATAAACTCTTTCATAGTAGCTTTCATTGGAGCTCAGTGAGAGCAGCCACTAGGACAGAAGAATGGTACTAGGATGGGAATTAAGGCATTTAGGAGCATATTTGGGTTAAGTATATACCTTCTGAGACAAAAAACTTTGATTACTGAGTCTGTATGAATCTCACACAGACAGAAATCACATCCTTAATGCAAGTAGCAGCAGCCTCCAGGCTGATCTAATTAATATCTGAAGAAGGCATTTTTAGCAATTAGCTGCTTTAAGGGCATAAGGAAATGTAAGATTTTATCTTTTTTACCTGGTCATATCCCTTCTGCGAGTGGCCCTTAGGTAAGAGGGATACAACTTGATAATTTTGGTGGCTGCATTCAAATGATGATGCTTTGAAAGCAGATGTCAATTTGTTAACTTTAATCCTGTTTTCAAGCAGCAGATCTCATTGAAGGTCACAACTCTATGTCTCTAATTTTGTGGTGGAACAAGAAATTTCACACACATTTTTTAAATGATTTCACTAGGCAGCCTTAGTTATAATAAAGTTCAATCCTCAAGATACTCGGTTAAGATAGTAACTCTCCTGAAGTAATAATGAAATCAGGGTCTGTACATTCTTGTCCCATAACTGCCTGCCTGCATACCCATGAATAACCACAGAAGCAACACAGTTATTATACAGAGCAGAAACAGAACAGGTAGGCTGGCAGCACCATGTGATAACAGAATAATCAGCAGAAAAAAACAGTAATGAGATGTCTAAATAACACTTGACTGACAAGAAATTACAGGTCAATACCAGAATTTTTGAGTCTTCTAATGGTGAATACATAGAAAAGCCAAGATGAGCTCTAGTTCCAACAAAAGCTTTCTTTAACCTGTCCTTATCCTGCAAAACCTTTACATACACACTGAACACAAAGCATATGCTTGAATTCCATTGTGATTACCACACTTAGCTGAAGAGGAATGGGCTGCTGAACTGGGATCAAAGGTTTTGTATTTAGTTCTTAATGAATGTCTAACAAAATAAGGGCAGCCTAAAACCAGTAGGTTACATAAAAGGGAATGTACTTGGAAATGGCACTTCAAGGAGGAGTCAGTATCTCCCAATAAAGATAAGCTTTAGTCACGTAACAGAGAACACAGCTCCTCTGCATGTGATGTGGAAGTTTACAGAGTACTGAGGTCACTTTGAAAGCAAAAGGAATTAAAGAATTAAAGAGAAGGGCGTTAGGAAAGAGAAGACTCTCTCACCCCTTCATCCTTATCTTTGTTATTTGGATGTATGTTGAGATGCTATTCATGACACTCTTATAAAAGTAAATTACAAAGAGAACTACACTTTACGCCAGTTCCTATATCACTGGTTATTCCTAAAGTATCCCACAACAAAAGTTAGCACAAGCTTTTCTTTTCTAAAACTGACTTTGATGCAAATGTATTCTGTCTTTGCCTCCCAGCAAATTCAGGCCTCCCTTTGCTGGAGTACTCTCATACAGTATTACCACACCCTTTTACATTAGTCTAGGTAATTTATTTCAGTGATTAAAAAGCTATTATCTAAGCTATTATCTAAGAGCAGAAACTTTTGCAAAACTCTCCTTTTAATAAATAGAAAGTTAGACATCTCATGTACTCACTAGAACATCAATATGTTCGACTTAAGGCTGTGGAGGACTGTAATTTAAAACAATTGAGTAAAAACCCCTACCCTTATTTCAACCGGTAAAGGATGACAGGAAATGAAAGTAAATACAAACAAACAAACAAACAAACAAACAAATGGACAGCTTGATATGCACTATCAGCTAGTTTATTTTCTCAAATACAAAACCTAATATAACAAATTACTTTTAACCTAATTAAAATCTGACATTATTTTATTAGGCAATATCATTATTACAATAGCATACAGAAGAAAATGAAATACAATATAATTATGTAGCAAATAGTCTCATATATTAAAGCCAGAACAGAAAGCTAATGCTTGAAATATTGAATTCAAAGATAACAGCTGGTGAGGCTTGTAAATGGACACAACAGAAACAGGCTGCTATGTGTGATTCACTCTACTGTGTCTCTCCTCTCAGATAATGCACATTACTTCTAACACTGGTTGGACCCTGCTAAATTCGAATTAGTGTTGTACATGCTTGAGGAAGAACACTTTTAATAAAACAGTATTAATTATATTGCAAAAGAACATTTAGATTATAAAAATCCCTGCAACACCACATAAACATTTCAGCTACCAGAAACGGGCTTGTAAGCAGACTCTCGTGTGGAGAAATTTCAGTGCCCTGAATTTACCTCTCCCATGGCAAGAAGGGAATGTGAAGAAAGCCAAGGGAAGCACATGAAAGCCCAGAAGAAGCACGTCTAAGTAGGCTGGCACTTATGGCTGCAAAGAATCCTGATGTGCTTTGAATTCCCCAAACGGTTGTTTAAAGATTTTTTCTTCATGTAAAATGAAGCAGATCACTTCTTAGAAACACTCATCTAAGGGTAGCCAAGACAGAAGACACAATCCTATACAAGCATTGCTCTACGATGCACACAATGCATCAACTTCTGTGGAAAGATGACATTTGTATCATTAACAACAGGAAACAAGAGGTCCCAAAACAGGCAAGACATTGTCACACAGCACTTTATGACTGTATGTCACAGTCCCCCAAAGATTAAACGTCCTCAAACAAATTGTTCAACACCTCCATCCTTTGAAAAGATCTCATTTTCCTTCTAGCACAACACAGCAGTTCTAGGAGAACATCCCAAAAAACACTCCAGGAGAAACAGCCACTGAACTACCAGCTGTAAAGGTGCCATTCCCAAGATCCACCACACTTAAAGAATTATTTCACAAAGACCAGTCACCAAAACTCAACAGCCATCATCTATGAGAAGGCATCTTAGCTAGCAGAAGAGGAAGGGGTGGTCAATGGTGAAGGCACAGAGACACCCTACAGAAAAGCATGGGGCACTAAGGCCTCCAGAAGCTTGCAAGACACAATATAACCCTGGACAGAGAATAGCAACAGAGAATACTGTTAAAAGCAAATTTTTATGTGAAATGTGTTGCTTCTGAGCAGATAAAACACTTTACAGATGCTTTCAGTATGAAGCACTGACCACACACAGCCATTTACCACAGCAGCCCAGTGGCCAGGTACTTGTGGCTGCTGCAGGGGCACTCCAATTAGGCCATGAAAGCGAGAGCTACATGAATCCTTGCAGAGCAGTAACATCTACAGGCCTGGATTTTGACAAGAAAAACGAACTTGAGTTCACTGCCACAGTGACAATTTGCCTGGGCAATTACAGCCCACTCCACTCCCAGAGGTCTTGTCTACAACCACCCATTCCCTGAGCCAGCAGCCAGCTCTCCCAAGTGATGCTCCAGCCACACACCGAACCCCTGCTGTAAGAACAGCCACCAGCTGCTCCAGAAAGCAACAGAAACTGGCTCTAAGGAGAAATCTGTGTGAGTTACAAGTGCCACACCACTGCCGGGACAAAACCATGCCCAATTTGACCCTGTTGGTAAGTGGAGACAATCCTTAAATTGGTCCAGAGGCATCTAAATTGAAGGTGTTTGAGTTGGTAATAAGCAGATTTGAGCTAAGCTGGTTAATGATATTTGCAAACAAGAGAAAGTACATTAACACCTCAGGTGTCATTTGCTTAATTCTGAGACCATGTCTAATATTCTTCTGGGTATTCTGGCAAGAAAGCAGCAGTGTATTTTTGGTCTGCCTTATCAAATGCATCACATCAGAATAGGAAGCAAGAGACCTCCTCCTTCTGTTTGGATCTGGTTCAACTACACTCAACTATTACATTCTGGTTTAGGCACCAAGCTGTCTGGAAGCCATTGACAGAGTGCAAAGAGAGAGGCAGAGAGATGGGAAAACACTCAGAGGACTGAGACCTGAGAGTCTGATTTCTGGGAAGAGAGTAACATCAAATCTATACAGTTTTGTTAAATGCTGATGAGCTGGGAATAAAACAGCTATCTGCTGTTCATGTTGGGGAGAGAATTATAAGGTGTGATATACAGGGTTTAATTAGGAATAACAGGAATAATATTTAAACACAGAAAACACGTCTGATCTCAACAGGGGAAGTCTGAAGTAAAAGATGTATGAGGCTGTAGGCAGTCTCTCAAGAGATATGGTGAATACCCTACAGTCTGTGGCTTTTAAAACTATCCCAATAAATCTTTTGAAGCATATATTGCAGGCCCAATGTTATTTTCAATGAGGTGAAATGGAGACTCCAGACGTATTTCTGGATGAGAATTTCAGTGGTAGGAAATAACATGTAGTAAAGTTTTATCAGTAGAGGCTCATCTTGCATTCCTCACTTGTGGATATGTTTTTTTTCCTCCTACATATTTCATAATTTAGTTTCTTAAACATAGAATGTTCAAAATAGACTATTTCAGCAGCCACATCCCACTCCTCCACTGCTCTTTCTGCCTTCACTCTTACCTTTGGTTTGTCCTTTCTCTCCCAAACCATACATCTGCCTCTACTGACTTGTGATTTCTCAGAGTTTCCCTGTGTTAGATCATGGGGTTGTGATGTCCAACAGCAGAGTGCTCAGTGACAGCTTGCTCACTTTGCTTCTTGTCTTGTTGAACAGAGAGCAGAGGAAAGAAGCAAACCATGCAGCTGGATTTTGGGCACTGGGCTCAGATCTCCATTGTGTTAAAGAGATGCCAAAGGCTGACACATGAAAAATACAGAAAAACTAGCAAACTCCTCTACCACCTGTGACTGAGATGACAATAATACCCTATACAACAGTGAAATGCATTGAAGACACAAGATGACTGTGAGCAGTTTTAAGAGTTGTTTGGAAGCTGCCCTCCCTTAGAAAAGGGGGCTGGCAAAGCTTTTTGGCACAAGTGCCTCCTCAGGTGTTCTTTACCTGCTACTCCAATATTTTTTGACTAAATTAGCTGGTACTTAACTGATGCACCAAGGCTGACAACAGGCCCGGAAAATACTTTTCAAGCATTATCCCAAAAAACACTTTTCAGCTCAAAAATTTCCATTTCCAAACCCTAGAGAGACAAAAGATCATTCTGTCTTGTCAATCCATTGCTTATTGACTCAGGTTATCAGTTATCTCAACTGATTTCAGCTCTTCTAATACCTGCATTTCACTACAGATGCCCAGAGGCAAAGGGTATTTAGGAATTAGAGGTGTGAATTCATTTCCAGAGGCAATGAAACAGATTTAACAAAATCCATTGGGTAAATATTTAGCTGCAGGCTTGGTTTTAAGCAATCCTGTGAAATTGTGTTTTACAACACAAATAAATGGAAAAGGGGACTCAAAAGATTCAGAGAGGCAGATTTTTTTCCCCGTTGCTTACAATTATTTTTTTTTACTACAGTTTTGCCACTCAATCCTACTTTCAGAGCAGCTAGAGAGCACAAACACCTTTGCTGCAGAGTGTTGAAATATTTGGCAAAGGGTTTTTGGTAGATTCTCTTGCATACACGTCTTCATTCTGCAGTTGAGGAGAAGCACTGAGAGGATTTGGCAATCTCCAGCACCGAGAGGTTTGTTTATATCAAGTGCCAGTCATCCCTCACTACGACCATCACTATTCAAGGCTGTACCCACTAATTCACAGCATCACAGAGGTTTGGGAGAGACAGAAAAGCATTACAGGGTAACATTTCTGTAGGTAGTGTTTGTAGTCAGCCCTATGAGCTGGCTACACCAGCAGGGCATCCCAGAGCAGAAGCCCCAGAGTCCATGAGAAGCCAGGATGCTGATCCTACTCTACACAGCAGAAACCCTGGAATTCTTTCAAAAATGCAGTTTCTGATAGAGTCAGTCAGCGTGCAAAGGTTTCAGCATAGCAGTCATGTCGCTATAAATAACTTGGCAGCATTAATAAGGTCAAAATAATGAGGGTGAAAAGAAACAGTAACAGGATCCCATCACACTTTAGCTTCACCTAAGATCCTGCTTTTTTGATAATCATGTTAGGTATGTAAGAAACATACTCAAGGTTGAGACAGAAATAACTAAAATTCATCAGATCATTTCAGAGTGTTCTGCTGAAATTGTTCTGACTGAAATAGTGTAGCTCTCTTGAGGGGGACATTAGAAAACATCAAAAAGCTTGCAAGTTTTTAAGATTATATATTTATAAAACTGTAAAAATACATACACATAACAAATTATAAACAAATGTACTTAAAAAAGAGAAGAGTTGGAGAATCAACAATTTTAAGGGCCTGGAAGTTGCCAAATCTGTCAGCAACAGTTTGTGACATCAGCTGAATTCTTGAACACTGCCAAAAACTCAAGATACTGGAACAGTTTTAGGTGAGCTACTCTGAAGAGGAAAAATATTGAGCACCAAATCCAATGCTTCACATCTGAATGCTTTCTGTTCACCTCTGAAATCTCAACAGAAAAGCCAGGCACAAACATTTTTTAAAAAATCAGCACTGTATCCAATTTGAATATTTTATTTGCTAGGATCAAAATGACACATCAAGTAATCTTACTCCTGACTGCTCAGTCCTTGACATGGCAAAGGATCAGAAAAACAATGAATACAGTACTCTCTCAAATGTCTGTGGGAAAGATGTTCCCATTCTCCTCATGCACACTGAACAAACAGTGGTCACATCTGCACACATTTTGTTACATCAGGATAAAGTGTTCGTTTTATATTTGTTTCTCTAGTGTTACAAACACTGACTGCAAAACAGGTTAACACCTGAATGTTTATGGGATAGAAAACCTTTTAAAATTAAACTTTTTAAGCTTCCCACAGGCAACACCTACTCAGAATAATCTTTTCTTCTCTCCTATGCATGGAAAATATTTCTATACACATTTTTGGTCCTTCCAGGCAAAATACAGCATCTGGACCATTTCTGACCTTGTACAAAGGTATTTTACTTGTTCCTGAAGTCCTGAAGCATCAAACACAAACTCCAGTATATGCAATCAATTTATGCTGATATTTATGGGGGGAAGTATAGATTTGGAAAGAAAGGGACCTTAAGGTATATTTTTCAGCCTTTTTACAGGGTGACTTTCAAAAAGAAAACTGTCTTTTTTTCCATGTTGTTTTGTTTGTTTGATTTCTCCGTAAACAATCCTCTTATATTCCAGGCAGGTAATTATATGGGAAAGTAAATGTTAGTTCTTTAAAAGAAACGGTTTAGGTTTCTTCAGAAGCTGAGACAAAGCTGCCTGAATGATGGAAGAGCAGGCACTTAGATTTGCATTTGATGGTTCCTAGCTAGAGTTACCATGAGTCCAGGAGCAAAATACTGTGGTGAATTTCTCTTGTCTGGAACAAACACTGTGAATTTTATTTTGAAAACATGGCATCCTGGCACAACCCCTGCTTCTCCCTTGAAGATGTCCACTGTAAAATGCAATAGTACTTGCTCTAATCCTTGCAGGCCCCCAGGTAATCTCCCTCAGCATCAACACCTGGGACAAGGCAGACATAACACTGCTCCTCTCATTTCTGCCACAGAGACAAAGGGCAAAATTAACATCTCTCCATGGAAACAAACACTTCTAAAAGTCAGAAGCCATCTTCTCTGAGTATTGCTATCACTTAGCTTGCTGTAGACTTACTCCCTTGAGCTGATATCCAACACAAGCTGCTACAAAAATATCCTTTCACAAATGCAGCCTGCACAATGTCTTACAGAAAATGTCTTGTGCAGAGCTCAAAACCCTAGTAAACATGTCTAAAATCTCTCCCTGTAACAGTGGGCACTGAAGCCTGTTGAAATCTAACTGGAGTTTTTTGCTGCAGCCCTGTCAAGGGAAATATCCTCTTGTTTGTGGACAAAAGGCACTGGCTGAAGTCTGCAGCCATGTCAGCCTGCACTGACTGATGCTTCTCCACTGCTGGCATGCCAACTTTCCTACAGGTCGTGAACTTAAGAGTGGCTCTTCTCCAGCACAGTACATTCAGAGGAAAAAAAGGGAATAGAAAGAATGCGTATGTCTGTGAGAGAAAAAAAATTCTTCTCTTGAAATAGAGGTTAATCTCAGTTCCACTTAATGAAAAGGCCTGCAATTACTTCAAAGACAATGAAGTCAATTTTGCCAGGATTTTACCTGTTTAACTTTAGCCATAACATCTTGTGTTTTCAAAAGTAACCTATGATTTAGGATACCTCTATTTCTGGGTATATTGTAAGATGTCTATTAGATGTCCACTTTGACAGAAGAAGAGTTCTCATTCTGTCCCAAAAGATCATGCTGGGCAATGAAAATAAATATCATCCCTTGAAAACAGGTCTCGTCTGTATGTTTGTTTATTTTGTAGTGTTGCAGTGTTAAAATTAGAATGCTGCAAGGTTAAATTATAATGTGATCAGATTCAAAATCAAGGGAGAGCCAAGACAAAAGAACAGCAACATCAGAAATAACAACTGATAAGAGATGAATGACAGCAATGTGGGGATCAACAATCACTTCTACTCTTTAGTCACTGAGGTTCTCAATGAAAAAAAAGTGGCATTTATCACAAACTACAGGATCTGGTTCATCCTGGAGTGGCAGATGTGAAACAGTCACTAATGGAGACTGTATAGATCATTTAATCAGCTCATTTTTTTCCCCACAACTTTATCCACTTTAATAACTTTGTATTTAAAATAATATGCTGTTTTTATAAAGATAGGGAAGTAACCTAATGACCTTGAGGTAATAATCTCAGTCACAGATTCCAATGAAAGTAATCTATCCCTTAGCTGTCCAGAATTTTAACAAGAGAAGTGAAACCAGCAAACAATGAATACAGAAAAAAAGAGGAGGAAAAGACAGAGTTTGCATGGGACACTCTCAGAAGAGAAAGGTTTAAAATATTCTCTATTATCCCTATGCAATAAATCAAAGAAGGGAGGGGGAAGTTATTTTAAAATGTGGGCATAACAACTAAAACTCTTCTTCTTGGCCTTTAAGTGTTTTCAGGGACCAGTCATGGTCTGTTCTGCCTCCAGCACATCATTGGGACCTTTCTGTTTGCATCTGACCAGGCAGAGTGGAAGGAAGATGGATTAGCATTTTCCCACGCAGAATGTACTTAAAGCCCTGGCATTACTTCCCTAAAAGATCAGTTTCAGAAATCAGAACGAGGCTTGAGATTTTTTACTATCCCCTTCCAAGAGATACAATTGTGCAATATAAATGCCCTGGCTTAACAGTTAATTCAAGATCAGAAACATCACTATGAAGACATATTCTCCCACATGGCAGCACTCAATTTAAAATACATCATGTAGAGTATTTTTTTCTGTTAGAAATTATAATGTATACTTTAGGTTTATGGACAAGGGGAGGGCATTTCAGCTAAATAGAAAATGTAATAATCTTTTTTTTACAAACTGGTGAGATCATTGCAATGGTGTTCAAATGCTATTTACAACTTTTTATCATCCTGGGTTTTGTCAGAATTCAAAATATAGTTATCTGAATTTAGTAAAAGGGAGCAAAAGCACTTTCTGCTCCTTGTCTCACTATTTTCAGATCTGTAGCTGTTCTTTACATTGCCAAGTCAAACTCCAAACCAAAGAAAATTTTCTGAACTAATTGCACTGGTGGACTGCTGAAAAAACTTTTTATTTCCTAGGCTTTAGAAAGACAAATGGGAACAGAATGACCTGGCTACATTCTGAATTCTCTTTCTGGAAGGATTTCTTTGAACTTCACCCAAAACTTAAGGGCCTGGGATGTTCTGCAATTCAAAATGTATTTCTGAACTGCAAGAGCTATTTCTGCACCTACCTGATACATTCTCTGCCTTATAAAAGGACTCCTACAATTTCAGTAGTGTAAAATCACATCTCTCTCTCCATGCAGCTCAGTTAAATGTGCTGAGATGAGTCCCTTGTTTAACTGAGAGAAAGCAGAGAGTAGGCTGGAAAAAAAAGCCCTGCAAAGAAAATGCTTCACTGCTAGCCATACACAGTCCACATGTGTGGAGTTGCAATCTCTCCCACAAGGAAGATCCCCCCAGGTCTGAAACCTCCCAGAACCACTGCAAGCCTAAGCTGGTGGTACTGCAGCTCACAGGAATCTGCCTCACTGCTTCTACCAGCTGGGTGTGCTTGATGGTTTGATGGCACAAGGTTTCCTGTTGCAGCCAGCTTTTTGTTTTAAAACCATTAGAAGGTCCCTTGTGCCAGAATAATTACACTTACGCTCTTAAAAACCAAAACCTGACCCGAAATGAATAATTATTTAATTTTGCTTTTAGTCTCTTACGTTATTTATGTGATTTACAGACTTTTACATTATCAACTTGGAGGAAAAAAAAACCCAACTAATGGCTAGCCTAAAACATACTCCTTCTTTAGATTCTAGTCATGGTTCAGGATTACTCCATTTTCCTGCATTTAATACATCACTGTAATAAATTCACTCTGTAAAGGAGACTCAGCACTGAGGTGCAGCAACGACGTGAAAAAGAAGGCATGGCAGGAGCTGGTTTCATAACCTTACACATGGTCCAGCTGTAAGACGAGGTTTCCTCTCTCCCAAGCAGGCAGTGCCCTGTCTCTGTGCCCACAATCCCCCATCATCCCCCCCCCACCCTCTGTCATGCACCCACAGATTCTCCTTTCCAAAGATCATTGTAAAGTGTTCAAGGTGCAGACACCACCACTGCTCTCCTGTAACACATTATCTTGGCAGTTAGGAACGCCAAGTCTCCAGTACAACAGCACTTCAGGGTAATTCAGAAGCAAGAGGGGAGAGAAGGGAGTGACAATGCAGACAAGGGAAGGCAGTGGGGATACCAGAGGAGAAGGGAAATAGAGGGAACGTGCAGCCTGGAAGCTAAGTTCCTATCAGTGCCCATCACATTAAGATATTTCAAGTATTTTCAAAGTCCATGGAAGACAGTGAATTATACCTTTGCACACAGTTTTCAGAGGTCAACAGTTACATTTCTAACAGGGAACAAACACAGGGGGTTATGGAATAAAACAAGAACAACAGGCATTTTTGGTGAGCCTGCCGATGAACAGCACATCAGTTTGAAGCAGTGCACCAGAGAAGCATTTGTGTACCTGCTGGATGGCTGCTGGAGTGGGAGCTGCGTGTGCACTGCTCAGGAAACAACAACTGGCTGGCAGGAAATGATCATAATCAAACAGTAACTCTTTTGCTTAGAGGCCAAAGGACTAGGCTTTGTTTCTCAAGCCACAGGAAGCAGCACATTTAAGATGCTCAGGACTGATGCAGTTAGTTACAGGGCAGGATAATATTCTTTGAAGCTTGCTACGCCCACATTTGCCATGAAACAGGCGGCATATCCTCACCTCTGTGTCCACATCATTGCCCACGACTACAATCTCCCACCCTGCAGTGCTGATAAGAAGCATAAACTCACAAAATCCTGTATTGAGATGAAAGCCCCTTTCCCACATGTCACAAATTGGTGGTTTTGGTATAATACTGTCCCAGTACATCCACCTGTATAACTGGGACAACTGCTGTAAGGAGAAAATTACCTACTAAGACATGAAGAGAAGTTTGAATGCCATAAAGCCAATGAGGTCTAACTGGATACTTGCTCAAGATTAAAAATTACCACAGTTTCAAGACCTCAGTGCTTAAGTGTTGTCCCTAAAGCTTGATGATGCAAATCCTCTCAGGAAACTAATACAGGGGATGAGGTAGAATTTAAAATAGTCTGTCTATTAGATAGATACTGGGGGGGGAGGGGGAACTCCATTTGTGTTGCTATTTAGGGCCATAACGTTTCTTTGACTAGGGAATCCCACAATACCATTTCTATTAAGCTTAGATGTTTTCAAACCTAAACTTCTTTGAAATACTCCAATTAAAACACTTTTTCATGTTTAAACATACTCCAAATAACGTGTTACTCCTTTTTTTGGAAATTATTGCAGCACTTGTTCTGTCCAAAAAAACCACATTTGTATTTGTGCAGATGAAGTCTGACCAGTTAAATTTTGGTGTTACTATTGCTGTAGAATTTGCCCCCTAGATTAGGAACACAGTTGGACCGTGCTATTAAATTAGGCACCCTTGGAAAACCAAATAACTGAAATATGGTTTCTTCCAGGAAATCTGGAAAGGATCACATTTCCCCTCTCTGGCAATTCCTGATCCCTCTCCAATTAGAGAAAAGAAAAAGCAGATAGATTTCTCTAACAACTCTTCCTCATGAGGATCTTGATGATCATTCTCAAGTGGTCCACAAGGAAGACAAGAGAATGACATGGTTATCTCCTGTCAGGCAGAAGATCTTACCAGTGCTTGCTGCCTCAAAGCATTTGTACAATGTAAGCTCTTTTTCTTGACACCTTTAAGGACTTCATTGTGCTCATAAATCCTGAAGAACTGTAAAAGAAAGTGGTGGCCGATAGGAAATCATAAAATAATTGGTGTTTAGCTACAGAAAAACATTCCTTATTTTAGAAACACACTTGTACAGACTACTGTTTTTAAGGGTTATTAGTGGGTATTTACCTTTTGAATACAAGTACATTTACTTTTGTGTCTATGGAAATAGATACACAACTTTTTTTTTGTCTTGGTTCTGTAAATATTCAATTAAGCTAATAAGCATTTAAACTGAAACAAATTAACTGTGCCAGTGCAATACTTCCGTTTCAATTAACCTTTTAATTTAAATGTTCATCTGCCTACTTTCAATATAATTTAAGGCTGGTAAAAATCCAAGAAATCTTCAATATAAGTGAAAGATAGCCTGACTAGAATGATAATAAATCCTTAGGTGAGATGTCAGCAATGATTTTCCAAGCAAATTGACAATAAAGAAGGGTGATGCATTTATGAAGCCCGAGGGTTACGAAAATAAAAAAAAAATAATCAACCCTTTTTTTTGTTTTGCTCTGCTAACTTCAGCAGAATTAACAGTCAAGATGTTCCTAGTTTTCCAGTATTAGCATTCCTCAGTGCACCCTCAGCTTCAGTGCTGTTGTCAAGGGGTGCTTGAAAGTCTAATCTGCCTCCTTCCATTCTAAGAAGCACTCCACGCAAAAATACCCCTAACTAGAGACAGCTAACAGGCTTTTAGTCCTCACCTTGTGACATAAATGTTTGAGAAGGAACATTCCTAATTACAGTTAGTAGGTGGGTGGGTGGCACAGTGCCTCTCAGCCCTGCAAATCCGGCTGCTTGCAGTCCAGTGCTCAGCTGCAGCTCTCAGTGAGGCTGGGGTGGTTGGCCTCAGAAACAACTGCTTCAGCACCTCATAAAAACTGCACACAGTTTGATACCATTCCCTGCCCAGTGAAAGGAAGAGGAGACTTACAGTTAGCACTTGTTTTACTCTCCTTCACCCACTCTGACAGCACTTCTTGGGTCACTTATCTTTAATAAAAGAGCTCATGACATTTCATCTTTTCATCTGTCATTTTTCTTTCTGGAAATCATGAAGAACAAAATAATTCAACCCAATAATTTGTGTTTAACAACAGACATGAATTAGTTTAGGTGTGTCTGTGTGTGCATTTGTGCATATTCATACACACAAAAGCAAGTATATGATGCTCGGGCTATATGGCAGAGGCAGGCAGGGAGGGAAGTGCCTTGTCATAGGCTGATTAATTGGTATAGCCTGAAGTTGATGGGAGAGGTGGCAGAATCACAGAGAAGAGCTTTTTCTTAGCTCAGCACCTGGATAGGAGCTTTAGTCTTCGATGCTCAGAGCTACAGACTATCCCAGCACAGGTTTATTGGGTGACAAATCTGTTGGAAGAAGCTGTGCTCCCTTTCAGCTCAAAGACCTAACATCTCTAAGAATCACCAGAGGCTCTGAGCTTCTGGCCAAAGGAGCTGATTTTCTTCTTTCATGGGAAGTTAATTCGCTACTGAAAATAATCATTTGCGCATATTCCCAAATGCATCTCTAAGTTTTAGGGTCTCTGCACCACATGCCCACCTTAAAAAGCTTTTCTTTTGGCTGTACCTCTACTACTCCAGCAGGATAAGAGAATTTTCTTCTCAGGGTGTCAGAGCATTTGGCATTTTTTCCTTAGGAGACACTACTACTGGAAACAGAAGACTGAACAGACTCTTTTGCTCTGCAAAAGAACAAAGAAGTTCTCCATGGTTCACAGCTGCAGAAAACAACATGCAGCAAGCCTAAAAGCAGGGGAGCTCTAGCCATCTCATGACTATTCTGTAGCATAGACTCGTGATCTGTGAGCACTTGGGACTTGGCAATATTGAAAGCAAGCTCCTCAGAGGAAAAATTACAGGAAGTCTGACCACAGACAAACGTGGCCAAATGGCAGCTTTACATCTGTCCTTGAGGCATTCATACACATGCCTCCTTTCCTTGCTCAGCAGCTATAGCAGTCCTGGATAATTGTCCACAAGTTGCTGAATGTGTTTGGCCTGTTTCAGCACACACTAAAAGCTGAAACAGGTGTTGACGCCAGCCCTATAAACACCTGAGATGAACGTCTTGGTGCCACAAGATCTTGTGTTCTATGAAGAACTGAATCAAGTTCTCCCAGGATGACTGCATAGCAAGCTTTCTTCCAAAAAGAACAGTTTTCTTTCATTTTCCATGTTGAATACTTTAAGTGGCTGGACCTTTTGGAAATAACTGTTCCTGAGAGCACAGTTCCTTCATGTGAAGAAGACACTCTGGACTGCTGCCAATACCCACTGAGCCCTGGAGATGTTAGCTCTCCCTCTGGAAAGGCTTTTGTTCATTTTGATTGAGCCAGATGAACATTTGGATATGGAGCCCAAGCTCCTAGAGTTAGCATCTGCTACTGTAATCATCCATGTACATATTTATCCCTAGAAAAATATCTCAGCCATCTGATGGCTGAGTGAGGGACTGGCCTGCTCCTACTGGTGCACATACTCCTGTATCAATTAGTCGCTGCAAGTTGTTCCATATTGGAATTTTGCCTACGTTACTATTTGCACACACGGCATATACACATCATATCACGTAGCCTTACGATTTTGTGCCTGTTTTGATTCCTACTAATCAAAAGTCGAGATTTATTTCTTCTCAGAGGCTGACACACAGCCATGTCTGTTCAATGGATTGGTTTTTTTTTTTTATAGTCAAGTCAGTTAGGTATTTCTGCTGTTTTCCACAAATCCAAATCTAGTAAAAAGATTATCACATCAATAAATTGTGTGATTTAATCTGTAGGAGTAGGCAGATGAGATCTCCCTTGCAAATCTGTTGACATTATTAATGAGTTACAGTTTTAATGCTGAATAAAATCTGAATTGCAAAACTGTGCAGTAATTTATTCTCATGGCACAGTAGTGCATTTTAGCAGTCTTCCATGACTTTCTCAGCTGGTTCGTGTACAAGAGGCACCCATAAACTAAAGAATTATTGTTTGTTTTACTACACCTTTCAGAGGTTTCAGCTACCAGTGAGTATTTGTTTTGGAAATTTTAGAAATGATTCAGTGGGGTTAATGAGACAGTAGAAAGTAAGAGGAACAAAAGTCCAAGGGGGAAGGTTCGTATGTACTCACAGACCAGTGGCAATGAGCCCTTGGAACACGGGACCACCAGGGGTATACATGTGTGTGGAGAAACAGAAAGGTTGCTTGAAATCTTTTACTCAGGGCAGTGGAGAAAGACTGCACATTTCAACACCCTTGATATGTTGCCCGATGTTAAAGCAGTGGTAAGTTCTAAGAAAGAAGTATGGTCTAAGTTGTAGATAATAGAAAGCATTCAAAATGCTGGAAACTCTTCATGGGAAGCAGGAAAAGTACTAAACCATCTAACTTAAATTTCAGGAAGGCTCTCCATCTTCTCCACTACCATTTTGGTCCCTCAGTTTTTCCCCTTCTGAAGTTCTGTTGTCTTCCTCCACCTAATGGATGCCACTTGAAAGCCTGTCACATTTAACCTAGTGATGGGTAAAAGCAGAAAAAAAAGGTGCATAAGGAACATGGAGGAGTAAATAGTTTTTTTACTTTGGCATGGGTCTGAACAAACATTTAAGTTCAAGACTGACATTATTTATTTCTCTTTACCTCTCTGGATGAATGGTTAACAGGGTAAGAACCACAATAACCTGTGGCACTGTTTCCACTTTCATGTCTTTACAGGTGCACTGGAGTTTGTTTAACTGCATTAACAACACTGCTAGACTTAAGGAGGCAGAATAAAACCTGAAGGAATAAATGACATGAAAATTCATTCCCAAGAAGACTCCGGCAACCTGATGAAGCAGATAGGGAGGGTGAGAGGAAGTAATGTTAATAAATGCTAAAGAGAGCAGATCATTAAAAAGTACTGACAATAAAAATCACTAAGTAGATAATGGCCTGAATTCTGACTGACAACAGAGATGTTCTGAACCACTCTGCAGATAGTAACAAAACCAAAACTTGTTCAACATCTTCAAGTGAAGCTGAAGCAACAAAATCCCCTACATATATTTTTTGCATGTTTTGAGGACAATCGCCTCCTAATCTGTAAGACTGGTCTCTCTGCAGTAGAAGAGTCTCTCTAACAGTTCCAACTGTTGTCAATGTTTTCACATTGTCACATTAGCAAAGCAACTTAAAAAAAAAAAGAAAAAAAAAAAAAGAAAAGCTTTCCCACTTGGAAAAGCTAAGAGAAGACTCTGGGAAGTTAAGCAGCCACACGGAGGAGGGTTAGGATGTCAGGTTAATCGATACAGCTGTACCTTACCTGGGTCTTCAGTTTAACACCTCCACACGCCTCTACCTTCCTCTGTGCACAACAAGTACTGGGATCTGGAGCATTTGACCTTCCCCAGCTCTCCAGCAGAAACTCCAGTGCAACCTTTACCTTCAGCAAGGAGCTGTGTTCCTTTTTCCCCCTCGTGTTCTGCGCAGAGCAATCTAATACACCTCATCATGTGGTGTGTTGCTATAGCAGCAATGAATCCAGCTGCTGCAACACAAAAGACTGACAAAAAGTTGGGTTTTTTTCCTGTCCACCCACCCGGTAAAAGTCAGGGTTGTTTTCTTGTGCAGCAAATCTAACCCAGATAGGCTCATGTCACCTGTGAGAGGTAACTAATGGCAAAGTCTAAAAAGAGAGACACGATTAAACTATAGGTTTTGCTTTGGGGGACAACTTGGGGTTTATTTTCAAGAAAACAAATTATTCAGTAGCATGAAATCAACACCCCTTAAGCAGATAATAATTATTTTTCTGCTCCTGTCATTCACTGGTTTCAAAATCTAGGTCCTTATCTCCACAGGAATTGCAATCACAAAATCATGCTCAGCAATCAGAAATTCACTGGTAATACAGGTACAGATAGAGAGTCTTACAGGTGAGGTAAACCAGACTTACACCTTCAAAAACAAAACAACCATGCACTTTCACCATTGTGGTCTGGAAAAATCTTTAACAAAAAATTTTGCTTGGGAAACAGAAATTAATTTATCTGGAAAGTGCTAAATAATCATTATTAATACTACCTTACTAGAATAACCATGAATACTAATCATAGCAGAGACTTTTGAGTTAAACATTGATGCTTTACAGCTTCAAATGTATTCTTGCACTACTGAGACATGTTAGTAATATGATTCACAGTTTGCCTTAGGAAGTGTACTAGAATACACGAATTACAACACTAAGGTCCCAGTCTAGTAACTGAGCCTTGGAGAACAAATTCTTCCTGCAAAGCAGGGCCATATTCTTCCTCCAGCAGTTTCAGCAGAGAAAGGGATGGAACATGTAATGTAGCCAAGCCTTTCACCTGCAGAAAGCTTCTGCAAGAGCAGGGACTGAAGTGGCAGCAATTTGATACCTGCCGTATGAACTGGGTCTTGTTTTTCTGAAGTGGTCCTAATGAAGGTTTCCCAGGAACTTGCCTTCTCCAGAACATGTTAGGCATTTTGACTGGGAAAAACTGCTTCACATTTTCAGGATTAAAAGCCTGTTCAAGGTGTGAAAGATACTACTGCTCTAGAATGTAGTCCAGCAACTACATCATCAAAAAGTTAACTTTTCTATTTAGTTCTCCATTTGTCTAAATGTAATGGAAAATGTAGAAAAAACAGCTACTGCTATCACGGACCTCAACTCACTCTGTTAGAGAGTCCAAAATAAAAATAAAATCCTAATTACTAATTCATTCTCTTTTACTGCTTTATAAGTAGAGTTAAACTCCATCCAAGTTAATTCATAATATTTTTACCCTGTTTTCATACAAGACTTGCCAAAGCTGTTTGTGGAATCTGCATCTTGCTGTATCTGTCAGCAAAAGCTGGTTTTGGAGTTCACAGATCTCCAGTTTTGAAGATGCTCAAAGCAGCAGCTGTTCTAAGAGACCTCTGAAGACAGAAAACACCAATGCAGGCTCCTGGTAGAGTCACCTTACTTTGCCTTGAAATAGTTATTTACCTATTGATTCACATTTAAAATTCTGTCTGGCACTCTAGATACAGGGTCAGAACACATGGTGCAAGAGGATTCTCCTCACAGTAATTTCTACAGTTACTCAATGCCATCCTCTTTTTAATACATAGTGAATTTTCTTCCCCTGATGCTGACAGAACAGATAGGCCACATAACACATCCTGAAGTTGTATAATGTGTTTGAGTTTCAATTGCTACGCAGCTGTTTGCATCTGTGTTAAGTACTTTACCCACAAACAATTGCAAAAAAAGTCCCAAAAGCTGAAAGGCAAGGAAACCTTCCATGCACATCTGCTAATATTACAATCTGACTTGAGTACTTCTAGGGGCTTCACTCAGATTCCGTATACAGTAAAAAAAATAAAAAAGAAAACCTACGGAGGGAGTCTAATGGACTATTTAATTGCTGTTAGAAAAGCAATGAACATAGGCTTTTGAAGAGCAATATCCCTCACTTTGAATCAACAAATGATCCAGGTCAGGCAGCTGAAGCTGCAGGCTGGAGCCCCAGCAGAAGTCTCCCCCACTCCATGACCAGAGGGCTTTCCCACTCAACAGGACTTGCAGTTGCACAGCACCTGTTCACTGTTTATAGAAGGGCTGACAACACACAGATTAACAGAGCCGTAATTTCAATAATTCATGTCTGCTCTGATGTCCCAAGGCCAAAAGCTGCTTCCCATTTCACTCACACTTTCACAGTCTTTATCTTTCCTGCTGTGTTCCTCCAAACCCCGTTCTCCTTCATCCCATGGATTCGTAATAACCTTCAGGGGACCTGCAGGAAATTCCAGACAGTTCTAGAAATTGTGCCTGTCAGTACGGGAAGACAGCCCTAAACTCTTCAGGTGTTGGTTTTTGTTTGTTTTTGGGTTTGTTTGTTTGTTTTTACACAGGTAGGCACCTGGAATGTGCTAAGAAAGGTGGAAACCAGCTTCCAGACGCCAGTTACTTTTGTGCGGAAAGGGCTGGGCACCGCTTGAAGCATCATCGCGTGCTTACTGTTCTGGAACAGAGTCAGTTAATAACTACCTGGGAAATGCAACAGGAGAAGGAGCCAATGTCAAATGCACTCAGAGGAAGGTTACTCTGCCTTTCTTTAAACACCTGTTGGCCAGGGGCTGCCTGACACAGATGGCATCAAACCCATGTGTGCTTCTGAGATGAATGGCTATTTTCCCATCAAAATATTCTCTCATAAGAAATGCTACCGAACCTTCTAGAGGGCTCTGTTCCTACTGCCTTAGGATAACTGATCCTTTCCCACAATACCCAAAGCATACAAAATAAAGGTAAAGCCTGGCTCCTGTGAGTGCTGACTCCCTCTGGATAAACTCAGCCTGCAGCAGGTGCCAAGACTTGACCTTCCCTTTAAAAGGCAGTGTGAGCACCAGGGATGGAGTAACGGCACTGCTCCAGCACTTCCAAAGCCAAGCAGGAAATGGCAGGGGCAGGGAATCACATCTTGCTGCCCCACTTGCCTGACAGACAGCATAACTTCCTTCACAGCACCCCTGTCCAGGCACCAGGCAGCTTCTTGGGTCAATAGGCAGAAAAGACCTCCCTAGCACTGTCCAAAGGGCTGAAGGTTGGGCTGCAAAGCCAGGAGATGGCGAGATACTAAAAGCAAACAACTTGTGGTTGGGTCTGTTTCCTGCCAGATTTCCGAGCCAGAGATGATCAGAGTTTCAGGCTTACTTTATACAGAGACCAGTGCCCACTCTTCTTTCCTCATTTAATTGCTTTCACAAGGAGCCAGGACCATTAAGTCCCATCGATCCAAGATGCATCCTGGCTGAGCCAGCCTCTGTGTCTCAGCTGAGCTGCTGAGCACAGCGCAAGGGCACCCAGCTGGCTCCTGAGGGGCTTAACAAGATGCTGTGCCAGCTCTGACTCACAGCCTGCCATGCTGGACCCAGGCAAATCCTGCAGTCACTTGAACATCACCACCAGGTGCTCCTCAGGGATCTGGGTTCTGCAAGCCACAACACATGGATCCAGCATGGCTCTGCAAAGCCTCCAAGCCCCATGCAAGCCACTGCACAGGAGGGCAGGGCCAGCCAGAGGGCATGGCTGTGGCTGCACCAGTGCTAGCAAGCCCATCTGGGCTCAAGCTGACCTGGATGCCCTCCTCAAATTAAAATGCCTCAGGCCACAGCAGTGGAAATACAACGCAGGATCCACTCTGTGGCTGAGCCACTTCTCAACACTGCAACTATTTTGTTCCAGTTCCAGCACTGCTGGAAGGTGGAGAGAAGAGACAGCAGCCCTGGCTTGGCATGGGAGAGGCCTTGCACTGAAGGCAGGCAGAGTTTGTGTTACGAAACTGCGCCCTTATCTCGTAATAGCTGAAAAGAGGTTGTGACAACTAAACAACTAAAGTCTTTACAGCTCCTCCTTCCCCCTCCCTATTCCCTCCTCCCTGAGGACCCAACTATCTGGTAACTGGCAGTGCATGCCACTGGCAGCCAAACAAACACTCAAGCCCTATGGTGCAAGAACCCACAGTGTCCCAAAAAATTATTTCGATTATTTGATGAGTGGGATTTCTCACAGTGTGTGCCTCTAGTTGAGATTAAACTGTGAATGCAAAATAAAGCACTTTAAGCAAAATAGGTCAGAATGAACAAAAGCCCTTTGAAGCCTGGGCTCAGCCTCTCTTTTTGCCTACCTGCGATGGACTTCTGGGGTGGCTGGGAAGACAGGTGTGCCACCCAGGTACGCTGCCACACCAAGCCAAATGAGGAACTCTACCTTGGCAGAGAGCAAGTGCAGCTTCCCTGCCTGCACACACCTCCATGGATGCCTGCAAGAAGCCTGCCAGCTTCTCAGCTGGCTCTTACAGGACTGCTGAACAACTGAGAAAATCCAGATACATGGGCAAGGGAAGAGAAAAAGAGAGGAAGAAAGTAAGCAAGCAAGCAAGCAAGGAGGATATATATAATTTCCAGCCCATTTTTCAACATTCCTCTTCCCCAAGAGTGCCTGTGAACAGCCTAGGAACTGGAGGGTTTAACCTACGTTCCCCATACTGCTAACAAACAGCACATTCTTTCCAACACTCGACTGGTCTGTGCAATCCCCTTGTTAACTACTGGTGGGCCACTTGGAATTTTTGCTATTTTGAATTGTTTCTGTATCTCTCCTTCCTGGGGAGAACTCACTGGCCACCACAAAACATTGTCAAATATTTGCCTTCCACGTCAAGACTTTGTCAAGTCAGGCTTTGCATTTTTTTCTCTCTCTTTCAGGTGCTTGACATTCAAGGTTCCTTGTCTTGTCCTGCTGCCATGCCAGAGAATGGTTACTATGGCACTGAATGCAAGGCCAGGGATGAAGGAGCACTGTAACACTGGGGGGAACAAATGTTTGAAGACTGGACTACAACTCTACAGCAGAGTGACAGCTTGAGCACTTCCAAAGTAACAGCAAACATGCAAACACAAGGGGCCAGGGAGCAGTTTGATAAAACAGCCTATTTCTAATGGTTCTCAAAAGGATACATTTAAAAAAACAACCACAAATAAACTGGCAATTAGGTTTCCTACCACCATGGTTGCTTCTACACTCCTGCAGAGATGGTTTTATATGAAACACATTTCTTCATTTATATTTTAACATATTTCTGCAAAGGCAATAGCTCAGACTGCCTCAAAAGCCATCGAGGCTTAATCAGCCCAGCCGCTGGCCAACGGGGCTGCTGCCGGTCCTGCCCAGACCTCCTGCTCTCCTGTCCCTCACCACTGCCCACCCATCAGCACCCCAGGCCCACCCCCAAGCAGCTCAGGTGTGAGGCGTGTGCTGGGGGCACACAGGCTGTAACTGGCACGCAGACATAGCCCAACAGAGACGCCCTTTTTTTCACAATGGGCAGACAATTTTAAAAGGGTGCAAGGTCTCTCTCAGCACTTCCATGATAAATCACCTTTAAGACATAAACAGACATAAGCAATGGATGAGGTGAAGGCAGCAGACAGTCTGAATTTGCATGTATTCTATTTTAAGCATCTAACATGAATGGCCTGAATTGCCCATGTAGAGACACCTGCCTCTCTACGATGAAGTTACTGGGAATTGCTGCTCCTAATACTCTCATCTGAAATGCATCCAAGTTGGATGCTTAAAGCAGATGGTATCAGTACATCTCCTAAGGTTCTGCTCTAAGTAGACAAACCCTAACCTCTTTTAAAATGAACAAAATAAATGGCAGGAGTGCAAGCTAAAATCCAGGTCATCCAGGGGCTGTAGGGACCTTTTGCAGAATCCCCTTATGCCAGAGTGGTTACAGCTGCTGAGAGAATAGCACTGAGAGCTTCTGCCTGAAGCTCTAGGTCACTTCATCCATATATCTGCCCTTACCTCACCTGGCCATCACAAACTGAAGAAGGTCAACCCAGAACAGAAAAACAAACCTTGTGGGCAAAATGGAGGCCAGCCAAGGAGGTGGGTGGAAGTCAGGAAGTGCCACCCTTCCCTCTGAATCAGTGCTTGTGCCAGGGGTGGATGGTGGGTGACAGTGGATGTTCTCAGAACAGGGGCTTTTAGGCAAGGAGCTGAGCAATATTTCTGATCATCTATCATTATGAGTCATGCAGTTCTTCTGCATAACATCCTGCCCTGCAGGGCTGCCCAGATTATGTTATCAGTAGATAATTTTGATTGCTGAAGTTTCCTTAGCAGTTTCAGTCAGACACAGCAGTCTCCCTTGCTTTATGATCCTAGATCCAGGTTCCTCTGATAGGAAGGGGTGTTAAGATTCCTGCAAATACAAAGCTTTATACAGTCTCCCAGAATGTTTAATCCCTATGATTATTAGGGATAAGTTTACCTACTGTGATTATCAAATTTCGTGTGGTTTTGTTAAGTTTGAGGTTTTTGTTTTTTGGGGTTTTTTTGCCTACATCTGTCACAAAATATAAAAATTCTGCCTTGTAAGAGATCTAAGGATTTCCTTTCTCCAACCTAGCATGAACTATATATGGTGATGTTTGCCTCTGTAGATATGTGGTAGGAATCCTGTTAGCATTTACATATGCCTCCCTAGATACTTATTCCATGCTTTAATTAACCCTAGGATTTGAGTCTTTCATGAGAAAAATTATCAAGTAGGGCCACTGTAGTGTGATTTAATCACTCAGCCAGAGGGAGACAAGGATATTTTATTTTCAAAATTACAAAGGATATGCCAGCAACCTTTTAAGTACAGTAGTTCACTGGCAGTTATAGCACCATGATAAAACCAAAGTCACTGAAGATAGCACCATGACATTAGTAGCTGAAAAGCTAAAATGGATGTGCATGTCTGGCCTGGTTTTGTTTTACCTAGTTTAAGGGTATCAAGGGAAGGGAAGGGAAGAGAAGGGAAGGGAATATCTGACAGACTGCTTTTATAACTACAACCTGGCATTTTATTTACAGCTTGGCACATACTATGAGGGAAACTGATGTGCAGCGCTCATCCGGTTCCTCATCTGTGATAAATATTAAGCTGCCACAAATTTCAGAACAGCTAAGGATCTCTATTTGAGAGCAATCCTGCAGTCTGGCAGGTGGAGTGGGACTGGAGAAGAGAGGCCACCAGCTAAATGAGACCTCAGGACCACCCCTCCTGATCTTGCCCACCAGTCCCAGGCCCTGGGGACAGAAGCAACAGCACCCATCTCTGTGGGCCTCCTGCTGCTAACCCAGGGCCAGTTGACTGTGTTCTTTAGGAGGGGTTTACCTGAAACACCACTGAACAGAAAATGCACACTTTACCATCTGGAGCTTTCCTCCTCAGCCACAAATGCCAGAAACCTTATTTCAAAAAAAAGAAAAAAAAATCCATACATTCCGTGTCCATATACTACTGGGAGCTGACTGCCTCTCTAAAGCTGAACCTGGCTGCAGGTCAGGTCTGCAGGTTTCCAGACGACAGGGGAAGAACCAGACCCAGCTGATAGGTGAAGTACACAGTGTCCAACACCATGGCAACAAGAACAAATTCCTATCTATCTGCTTTCATACATGTCTTCTCAAGCTTGCTGCTGTGTTCCTGTGCTGCCAGGCAGCACGAGCATTCTTGCTGTGGAGCTGCAACAGCATGCCTCCCTCAGTGCTATGAAAGTTATTTTGCCCTCAAGCACCAGAAACCCGAACACAATTTTGTTTGACAAGGCTTCTCACTAAAAAAAGAACCATAGTATTTAACATGAACAGTCCTTAAAAGATACAATCAACTTCATTTTTTAAAAAATAATCACATCTTCAACTTTCAAATATGCTATTATTACACAGTCTGTAAAATGACTTCAAATAAAAAAATTCTATAAATAAGTATATATTTATTTCCTTTTGTTTACTTAATAGCTTGAACAGCATTTTTTACTTCTATTTGTGCAGCTTTTTAATATAAAAGCAGAGGAAAGTAGTAAGAGTATAAAAGTAACATGGACAAGAGATTAAGGGAAATGCATTAAGCCAAAAGTATTTTTAACTCTTACTTTAATATTTGATTACACTTCATGGCACTCATCTACATTTTTGAAGGAAGGCAAAAAGTAGGATTTAGCTGCAATTTTACATATTGCTTTGTTATCTTACCCCCAATGTTTTACTTATGGTGCTTTGCCAATAACTATCTTTTGTCCTTTTTAGCAACTTGCCTAAATAATTCTGGGAGATCAGCAGGAAGCAGCAACATGCCTGAGATACTTCCACCTCCTCACTGCTCTTAACTGAGCAAATCTGTCCCTGTAAGCAAGAAGAGCCCCAGAATTCTGGAGAGGACCCAAAACCACATTCATGCATGGAATTCAGAGAAACACAGATTGAGCGTTGCCTTACCTGGCCCACCAGCTTGCTGTCTGTGCTGGCCCAAGGCGGTCTCCACCCACATCATGGACAATCCAAGCACAAGGTAAGGCTCTGTGTACAAGCCTAAATCCTCTGCCATTTTATCCATCACATTTTGCAGAACACATCTGCATCACCTGATTGACTTCAAGCAGGCAAATCAGATGTATACTGGCACTTTGAAGGCCCTGTGTCACACCTAACAGAGCCAGTATTTCTGAACAGACTCACTGCTGGAGGTCACCATGCTCCCATGCAGCCAAAGCACAAGTGAGGCTCACAGATCTGCTGAAACTTAGCTGGCTCCTCCACCCCATATCTGCTGTGTGGAAGAAACTCTGGATTTGAATTTAATGAGACCAACTAAGCACGTTCCTAAGCCTTGGGAGGACTGGAAACCAATAAATCTTGCATTGAAAGAGATGCAACTGTTTGAAAGAAAAACAACTCCTGATTTTCATTTATGGGCCTATTAGCATTTTTTTTTAATTCATGCACTGGGAGTAGTGGTTTCCCTCTCCCTAAATCTCTTTGAAAGCATGTTAATGTGTCTTCTTTTTAATTTAGCAAAAGCAAAAATGGGCAGATTCGGGAAATCATTTATTACACAGAAAGAAATGGCGTGAACTAAATAGGACACCATCAACAATTACAATAATATGTAGGTATAATTGTGTCTGTCTGCTATTAGCACAGAAGGTAAGTACAAGGAACACAACCATGATGAATGTAAAAGCCTTCCTAGAGGAATCTTTGAGGAAAATGTGATTATAAACAGTAGGTAAACCACAGTGCAGGTTTTTACATGACTTTCACCAAGGCAAGCCTGACTTTCCTGCTGGGAGTATGCTGAAGTACAGTCATATGGGGACAAAAGAAAAGATGCAAGAATACGGAACGACATAAACTTGACCATCACATTTCAGTGAATTCTGTCATTGTGCAGTACATGAAACACTCTCCAGTGTCCAGCTGAGGGCACTGCAATTGGACATCTCGCTGCTTTCATCTGGCCATACAATACACATGCCTGTGTCCAAAGAGCTCTAAGTGCAAGTTGGGACCTCAATCGTAATACCCACACCTACTTTCACTTTGACTCATTTAAGTGTGAAATGTGCAGGAAACCGAAGAGCATCCTGGCTAAAATTAGTCAGGTTGGATGCCTGCCATCAACTCAGGTGGCTGAAAAGGGTTCCGGCTTCAGCTGCAACCAGTTTGTTGCAATCTTCAGCCATGGAGCCTGAAACAAACTTCACATTTACTGTAACAACCCTATTCCCAAATCTCAACCAGGCAAGTGGTTTCTACCCGTAACTGGAGGGCTCACCTGGAAGACCCTTTCCTGCATCCACCCTCTTTTTCACTGTGCATGGCTCTGCAAGGGATTGTCTGCTCCTACCAGATCCCAAGAGCTCCTGCTAGCAGCAGGAACAGCACGGCGAGCGTGGGAATGGCCAGAACACAGACAGTGCCTGATGCTGAACCTCTGGGGTGTGCAACCCCAAGCTGTGCAAAGGAGGCAACAACAAGGACCCAGACAAAGGAGTGCGAGGCAGGCACTCTCTGGGAGCTTCCAACAGCTCTACTGTTGAAGGGAGATCAGGGAGAGAAGAGCAGCAGACACTCCTGTGTAGCAGCTTTTAAAACAAGGGGTGGTACAATGGGTGGAACACAATAACAATCAATGGGATTCCTTGTGGGTGGGGACACAGGGGGTGGTACAGAAAATCACAACCAGTGGATTACACAAAGGGGAGGATACAAAGTCAAGGTACCAATCAGGCATCAAGGAACAGAGAACATTCTAGACAAAGGGGTATATTCAAACTGTGATGGATAGGTGAGGGGTTGGCATATCTGGGAATTGACAGGAAAGGGTCTGGGGCAAAGGGTTGGGTTAGTTTGATGGACAGAAAGGAAGGTGGGAACATTGAGGGCTGAACCAACTGTGAGAAAAATGGAAGGAAATTAGGAACATACCACAACAGGGGATGAGGTCCCCAGAAAGGCTGGGAGAAGCCGTGGGCAGCTGCCTCCCTAACAGTGTGTGGAAAAACTCAACCACAGCCAAGAGCAGCTTGAAAATAGAGAGATAAGATGGTGAGAGAGAGTAGGAACTAAAGTAGCCAGGAGAGGTATCACCCTTGAGCTGGGTTGCTGGGGAATCCATCTGGGATTGTTGGACAGAGTCAAGGCTGTGGGTAGCACAAGTACTGCTGAAGCCAGCTGTACTTCTCCTGACATTTATCCAACTCATTTCTCTTGAAAACATTCCATATAGAGTTTTGGCATAAAGCATTCTGGCAGAAAAGTCTGTAAAGAGTTAATACGTTTGGTTTGCAGCTCTGGCAGGCTGGATTCATTTCCTACTTACATTCAAATGAAAACCTTCTCCCTGTGCTTTTCCAAAAGAAGAGAAGTTCCCATTCCATTTGAGTAGATAAGCAGCCTTTTGCTCTAGAGAGACCAATGTGGGAAAGTGAAGGAATGATGCTGATTGAAAGAGAGGCAAAACAGTCTCTGCCTTCCTGAGGAGACCCTACACAATTCTTAAAACACCGCACTAGAACAGCCTGGAGGTTCATATTGGAAAAGTGACTTTCAGGATTGGGTTCCTGATCATTTAAAAACAGAGCACCAACCCAAACTGCATTCATATTAAGTAAAACAGTAGTTTTAACTAATTTTCACTTAACAAGGAAATTTCTTAATTTTATTTTGAAGAATGTGGTCAAATATATTTTAACAATTTCACTGTTGTTAATTTAAGCACTAGTTTTAGTATCTGCTGAAAAGTGAAGTATTCTCAGTTTATCATCTTTGTTTTGGAAACATTTTATTTCCTTCATTTTTACCTAAATTTAACTACAGCTGTTTTTCTTTCAATAGCAACACTTGGTATTTGTATCAGAGACAATCACCATAGCAGGAAAGTATCTGTAAATGTGAACCCAACAGAACTGAGTGTTATCAGAACAGTTTTAGAAACTATGTTTGGCAATTTATAAAATGCCACATATTACAGCAATACTCAGACCCATACTTTTCCCCCAAACCAAAAAAAAAAAAAAAAAAAAAAAAAAAAGGATGAAGTACAAAAGATAAATAACCAATCCCAATCCCCCTTGCCTTTTCATCTGGTCCCCTGACCACACTAAACCTCTGCATTGAAATAGAAGCATGATCCCTAAGTCTTCAAATTTTTCTCTAAGAAGAATATATATAGGACTGCCATCCATAGCACAAAAGATGAAAGAGGACAAAAATTATAAAATAGGGAGGGTTTTGATTTGATTGCATACGAAAGATCAGCAGAGACATTTGGGAAACCAGATCTCCCAGTGCCATGTCATGTTTCACCTACAGCTGTCCTAAAACTTAGCTCGCTGTGCTACTTCTTCCACTGAGTGTCAGTTGCCTCATCAATGAGCTCTATCTAATCATGTCTCACTTCGCCTGCAGCCTCACATTTCCCACTCGGGTTCTACTAAAAAGATGCTTGCCAGTGTGAATGCACCACCAAACTTGATTAAACTTCTCCCCTTCTGCCTCTGCTCTGTGAAATCATCTTTTATTCCATGTATACATGGCAGGTAGGAAGAGGGGCCAGGACTTCAGCACTCACTTCCTCACACCTGAGAGACACTGGAAATCCCCAGCTGTGTATGGGAGCTGGAGAACACACAGACCTATTCCTTTCCAGATCCAGCCCTTTCTGAAGGCAGAAGTTTCTAGTCTTCGGGCTAGTGCCATGCTTGCAATTTTACCCTTGTTTTCCTGGTACATGGATGTACAAGTTATAGTGGCATTTCTTCCCAGGCTCGTGCAAGAACCCCTGATCTTGCCTTTACTTGAGACGTAAATCAACAAAACACATTTATATAACAGGAAGGATTTCTCTCAGCTACTATTCATCTGCGATGGAAGCTGTAAAGTACTCCTAAAAGACCCTCTAAATCCTGTACTTATCCTGAGTTCCTCCTTAGCCAGCTTTGAACATATTACACATTAAAACCAATGTCTGTTTGCATCCCAATGCAATTGGTCCTTCTTTCTAAAGCACCTTTTCGGCAATTTTGGACAAAAGGAGACCTGAGTTGCTGGATGTTTGTATAAGGGGGAGAGGATGTTCATGATACACGAGAATCCAGTTATATTTTCAAGCAGAAAGAGCAGAGCCTGTCAGATGACTAACAGGTGTCCATTCTCAGGGATGATTCTCCACATGAAGCACTGCAGGAGAAAACTCTCTATGACCTGAAGAGTTAAAACCCTTTATGACCCGAAGAGTTAAGTGTGGAGGTGACTGCCCTCTGGGAATTCAAGCACTTGGGAATGACTGGTGCATTACACTGTGGACCTCCAAATTAAGTATTTGTGTAAATATTGATAATTTTGACATTATCCTTATCTATCTTTGCAGATGTTATTAAAATATCTACAGATAAATGCTGCAGGAAGATAGCTAGGGATTTGTATATAAAGAAGTCAAGTTGAATACAGCTGCAGATGATTAAACCAGTTTTAATTAACTAGTACCCAGCCAGTCAGTACTTGAGAGCAAGAATGCAAATAAAGTGTTTGCGTGTCCTGGGCATCTGGCCTAGGCAGCCAGGGCAGCAGCCACTACAGAAACTGCTGAAATGTCTGCAGATCATAGAGCAACCACAGCCAACATGAGCATGACAGGTCACTCAACTGTGGTAAAAAAATGCATAATGAAATGGATATGGACTCCTGCACTGGAAAATAAAAGCCTTCTGAGGTGGGGGAAGCAAGGCCCAAAATGCAAACCACACAGTGCAATATTTTTATCTCTTTATACTGTAGGAGAAGGGACAAATATACCCCAAAGCTTAAACAATGTGACTCTACATCCATCCTGACTGTCCTCTGGCAGTGTTAGTCCATCAGACCTGTTTGCTTTGCCTTCAATGGGGTCTTATTATGACTAACTATGACAAATTTTTCAGAGAAACTGTAAGTAAAAATTTTTTTTAAAGGACTTGTCTACATTTACGTTGAAAATACCATACTCATCTAAAAATCAAAGCTCCTTATGTTCAGGGAAAATTGTGGATTTCTGTTTTTACTTTTTCCTTTGAAATTCTGCTTCCAAACTTGCCTCACCTGACACCAAAGCTTTTGTTTCTCTCCAGTTCAGTTGTTTCTCTCCAGCTCAGTAGCAACAAGGTTGCTCTCCATATGGAAAATATTTTAATAGTAAAGCATACTTTGCAAAAATACTTCAAAATGAAATGCAGCTTTGAAATTATAGCAAATTATAATTTATATTTTGGTATCACTGAGAACATTGTATTTTAAGAATTGTTCCAGCAAGGGACGCGAGGCAAGTTGTAAAGTGTTAAGGAATACAGTAAAAGCAACATAATTCATAACTGGGTGTATTATTTTTGGTTTACAACAGGAAATTTGTTTTAGAGAAAAAAAATTACAAAAGGACACTCATGTTAGAAATCAATTGTAGTCAAGTATTTGCAATAAATACTTAAAACTAGTAGCTGAGTGTGGAGGGAACTTTCCAGTTCTGCTGCCATTCTTTATTTGAGCTGGCCTAACAGGGGATCCTGGGCTCAGATTCTCTTGAGCCTGGAGGAATGAGTGGGGAGGTGTACCTAGGACTTGTTTTCAGCACCCTGATCCTCACCACACAGATGCAAAGGACCAGTTTTTGAGAATATGCCAGGCACCTGGGTACCTCACCTTGCCTGCAGAGAGCAAATGGCTCACAGACAGTGCATGAGAAAGCCCTGATTTTCCAGAACGTAGCTCTGATTTTCCAAATGGGAAGCTTGCCTAGGAGTTCTGTTTGGTCCATTTTTCTTGCTTAGTACAGTTGGCAAGAAGGAGATTGAACCAACTGAGAGAAGGGCAATCAGGACTCTCTCCTTTGTGTAGTCAGCCCACACCTGGCACTATTTGCAGCCCAGTACTGCAACCTCTGTTTCCCTTGAGGGCACCTCAAAACCTTTGTTCAGTTCCTGATTTATTCTCCTGTGAGGTCAGTTTAAACCTCCATTCTCCCCAGCAGTGATTAACTTCACTTAACTTTTGCTACAGCTAAATCCAGTACTGGTACCTTTAAATAAATGTTGGGGGTTTTTTCTTTTTTTTTCCTAATGACAGTGCTGAAAACAAATAAAAAGCAATCCAATGAAAGATAATTGAAATCAGCTTATCTGCTCAGACACTGCAGCAAGCATTGCTCAGAGAGTTTAAAACTTGCACCTGAAATATGAGATCATTTCTTACAATGTACTGTGAAAAGCCAAGCTGGCTGGGACTTTTCACAATACAGATTGATGGGCTGGAAGGGACTTTAAAGATCATGTAGTTCCAACCCCTGCCATGGGAGACACCTTTTACTAGACCAGGATGTTCAGAACCTCATTCAACCTGGCATTGAACACTTCCAAGGATGCAGCACCACATCTCTGTGCAACCTGTTCCAATGTCTCAACACCCTTATAATAAAAAACCCTCTTCCTTACATCCAACCTAATGTCATTTTAAAGTCATCACCCCTTGTCCTTTCACTATCAGCCCTTCTAAGAAGTCTCTCTGCAGCTTCCTTGGAGACTGCCTTCAGGTATGGACAGGCCACAATAAGGACTTCCTGGAGCCTTCTTTTCTCAAAGCTCAATAGTCTCAACTCTCTTGGCTTGTGTTCACTGGAGAGGTGCTTCAGCTTTCTAATCACCTTCATGGCCTCCTCTGAACTCGCTCCAGCAGGTCCATGTTGCTCCTGTGTTGGGAACCCCTGAGCTGGACACAGGGGCAGAATCCCCTCTCTCACCCAGCTGGTCAAGCAGCTTTGGATGCTGTGCAGGACACAACTGGCTCTCTGGGCTGCAAGAGCACAGTGTTGGGTCATGTCCAGCCTCCCACCAGTACCCCCAGGTCCTTCCCCTCTGGGCTGCTCTCAATCCATTCTCCACCCAGCCCGCATTTGTACTTGGGATTGCCCTGACCCTGGTGTAGGACTTCAACAAGACCAACAACTTGGTCTTGTTGAGCTTCATAAAGTTTGCACAGGCCCAACCCTCAAGCCTGTCCATGTCCCTCCAGCGTACTGACTGTACCACACAAGTCTGTCATCTGCAGACTTGGTGAGGGTGCACTCAATCCCACTCTCCACATTGCCAACAAAGACGTTCAGCAGTGCCAGTCCCACTACCAACCCCTGAGTGCCACAAGTCACTGCTCTCCACTTGGACATCGAGCCACTCACCGCAACTCTTTGAGTGTGACCATCCAGCCAATTCCTTATCCACTGAATGGCCCATCCATAAAATCCATTCTGTTTTCCCTTTTTAAAAGTGGGGGTTATGTTCCCCCTTTTCAGTGGGAACTTCATCAGACTGTCCCAACCTGTCAAGTATGATGGGTAGTGGCTTAGCCACGTCATTTGCCAGTCCCCTCAGGGCTCATGGATGCACCTCATCAAGTCACATGGACTTCTGCAGCTTCAAGTTTTTCTGATGGTCTAAAACCTGGATTTTCTCCTACAGTGGGTGTTTCTTCATTCTCCCAGTCCCTGCCTTTACCTTTTGTGACTTGGCTGGTGTGGTGGGAGCATTTGCTGGTAAAATTTGAACCAAAAAATGCAGCTGAGTACTACAGCTTTCTCCATGTCCCACATAACCACATTCTTTTGCGATCATACTTAAAAAACTATCCAGGCAAATTGAAACAAAGAGCATATTCATAAAGATTGCATTATGCTCCTAATTTGTCATTCAGGAGGATTCTGGCTTAATTCCCTGTTTGTTCTGATTCCAGTCCCCTGTCTATAAAACAGGATTAATAGCACATCTTACCTCATAGCATTTTTCTGGAGACACAGACACTTATGAGCCTTGTGTGATAATAAGATCACATAGACAAGAAGCTTAGACCATTCCTGCTAGCACTGTCTGGACAATAACCCAACAGGCTCAGCACCAGCCAGATATGAATACAAGGACTACCTTGTTCATTTGAGCCCTGGGTCAGTGTTTGTTACAGCAGAGGGGAGTGCAAGCAAGCCAGACCAGAGACAGTCAGGAGAAAGGGGAGTTCCTGAGCAGGAGAGTGGCCTGGGACACCAGAAGACATTGGGAAGAAGGAAATAAGTGGGCTGAGTAACAGGTAAAGACATGATGAAAGATGGGATCAGATCAGGGGAGAAGGGACACAGCAGAGGCAAATGATGGTGAAAATAGAGAGGGGAAGATGTAAGAAGCTTCGAAAGGAAACTTTCTTGCAAGGCACATATTCTTCGCCTATGAATCATAACTATTATTAATGATCATTAATTCATGTTTATATGAACCTATCAGTAGTTTCTGGAGCTGTTCAGTAAACCAAGTCTGGAGTCAGTTCAGGTCTTAATGGAGATTTTCTCAGATTTTCAGTTCCTGTGTTCCTTGTGTGCTGTAACAGCACTGGCAGTGTCACCTCCAAGCAGCCTGAGTACTTCACATTTCTCACTCCATGCAAACACACAGAAGCACAGTTAAATTACCTCACATAACTAACACACAGACACACACACACACACACACACACACACACACACAGTCTCTTTGCAGTGTAGCTGCACAGAGTAAAATACCATTCCTTCTTAACCAAAGACATCACTCCCTCCACCAGGATCAACATAAAGATTAGCTGTGAAGAGCATGAGGAAAACTGATTGATCGGTTGATTTTCCCTCTTCACCCACGTGAGAACACTCAGCCCTTAACAGTTCATCAGCTGCATACCTGTTAGCCTCTCTCTAAACTGTTGCGTAAATAAGGAGATAAGAAAATAGCAACAAGCATTACAACAAGCCTTGGATTTCACTGCTCTTTGTGAAAAAATAAATGGACTGTATATAAAGGTTGAGCTGGAGATGAGGGCTCCTTCTTTTCTCTCCCTAACTCAGACCGTATAAAAGCTTTCAGACATTTCTTCCCTCAACATGAAAAGGATAAAACAGCTGTTAACACAGGCTGTTATTCAGGAGGCTGTTAACAGAAATCAGGCAGAAATGTATAGCTCTCCCTGTCTCTCACACATCAGTGTCAGGGCACAGTCTAATAATTGAGCAAGAAATCAAGTGAGCCATAAGTCTAAACATCCCATTGTCTCACTAAAGCAACTGCACCAGTTTTCATCCTTCTGCCTAATAGTGCTTAATCCTCACCAGAGTGACATCAAAGGCACCATCTTCTGAGGAGGGAAAGGATTCCCCAAGGAATTCACCCAGGTATGCGCTAAGACCAAATACAATGCATGTGTCTGTGAGGAATCTCTTTCTTCTTTATTTTGACATCTTGACAAATTTATTTGCTAAAACAATAAATACAGCTCTGGCATTGCTGTATAGCTCTTCTAAACAGTACAGGCTTTTGTAAACCTCTTGTTGTAGAGGACCTCTAAATGGTACAGGATTCTGTAGTAATTTCCAGTATCTTACCACAATTTCTGATCCAATCAGCTCAAAAACAAAATGGTAAGACACAAATCGAAAGCCCATTTCACCGAGCAGAGACCTTCAGATTAAATTTCTAAACTCAGTAGCTGCAAATGCCCTTGGGGAAATATTTGTTTACTCCCAATAGTTTTGTTTGTGAATGCTCTATGTTTCACTAACTAATGAACACATCAGTACTTCAAATGTAGGGCAAAACAGTACTTGCCAATGTTTTTACAGACCATGTTTCCCCTTGCCCCAACCCCCAGAGCTTCAAATACTGTTCAGACACATACTATTATGTTCTTGCTATTTCCACTATGGCCTTAAAATTACACTGAACCCTGGCCACAGAGTGAAAGCAAAACTACGATTCTTCTCCAAATCTCAAAGGGCATTTGGGTGCAGGACCTACTGTGCCAATGCACACCCAAAGGCAAGTGGACCTGGCTCCTTATTCACAGCAGTATAAACAGGGTGATGGTACTGATTTTGCTGTGGATGTTTCTGGTCCTGCACAACTAAGCCAAATGGCTGCTAACTTCCAGAGTGTTTTCTAAAGGTGAAGTAAGAGTAAAAATGTCTATGCTTGTTAGACTGGGAAATCAACATTTAGGGGGAGCCCGTTATAATGTGGGATGGTGAGTGAGAAATAAACTATTGATACACTGCAAAATTGCATAGCATCAGGGTGACACTGAGACACACTGAACTAGGTGCAATACTGAAGAGTAGGATTCTTACATCTGAGAAAAAAAAAAAAAAAGTTTAAATGAAGTTCACACATTCCTGTGCTGGTGATAAGACCCAGGACAAAATGAAGGGAAAGCCTTTCATTTTGTGTGGGTTTTTTTTTTTTTTTCCCCCACAAAGCCCACTTGATCCTGCTGCTGTGTGTACACAAAGTGTTCGCTCTACACTCAAGCTGATGCTGGGATGCCATGGCCACTGAAGCAGCCTGTGACTGACAGGTCACTTCAGCAGCATAAACCTGATCTGCATCCCAGACTGTCACACAAGCACACTGGTGTCAAACCTGCCTCAGCATACAAGGCACAGCTTATGTTGGCTTGACACTGCAGAGAGGAGATCACCCTGCTTTCTAAATGACTCTGAGCTGCAAACAAGGGATCAGTGTTTTGCCACCTCCTCTCCCAGTGCTAGGTGTTAGATACCCTGAAGCTGTTTCTAAGAGCAAAAAGCCTGTGTGCTGTACTGTCAAACAGTCAAGGATAAGCTGGCCAACACCTGCACAAGGATGCCATCAATGCTGCTTGCCTTCTTTGATACACTACGGCTTTTTGGTTTTTACTCTTGATCCAGTACATGCTCCTGGGTGACAGAAACTGTTTGAGGCTTTTCTTCTAATTGTTTCTTGATCCCCTAAAATGGCAGAGGACAACTCTCCATGATGCTGTGCATTGTGTTTGCGTGGACAGGTTTTGGTAGAAGGTAGGCTACAGGGCTGGCTTCTGGGAGAAACTGCTAGGAACTTTCCCTCCATATCCAGTGGATGTCATCTGCAAACAGAGTCTATGCTATCCACCTCCAAGATGCTGGCCAAGTCTGAGCCCACCAGCAACGGTGGTAGCACAAAAAATGATTGCAGATGGGAAAAGGAATGAGAATATGTGAGAAAAACAGCTCTGCAGACTCCCAGGTCAGTGAAGAAGGAGCAGGAGGTGCTCCAGTGTGAGAGGAGACTCCCCTGAGGCTCATTGAGGTCCACGATGGAGCAGATACCCACCTACAGCCTGTGGAGGACCCCACACCAGAGGCAGGGGGATGCTCAAAGGAGGATGTGACACTATGGGAAGCACATGCTGAAGCAGGACTTGTGGCCCCATGGAAAAAGGAGCCCACACAGGAGCCAGATTGCTGGCAGGACTTGTGAACCCATTGGGAGATGTCTGCTGAAGCAGTTAATGAAGAACTGCAGCTAGTGGGAAGGACAAATGCTGGAGAAGTTTGTGGAGAACTGTCTCCCATGGGAGGGACTCTACACTGGAGCAGAGGAAGAGTATGAAAAGTCCTCCCCTGAGAAGGAAGAATCAGCAGAGACAATGTGTGATGAACTGACTGCAGCTGCCATTCCCTGCACCTCCCCCCCCCCCCACCCCACCCCACCCTTGTGCTACTGGGGGGGAGAAAATACAGAAAAATTGGAAATTAAGTTAAGCCTGGGAAAAAGGGAAGGGGAAGGGGAAAGTGTTTTTAAATTTGGGTTTATTTCTCATTATCCTCCTTTGATTTGGCTAGATAATGAATGTAACTAACTTCCCCAAGTGTTCTGTGACAATAACTGTTGAGCCATATCTCTCTGTCCTCATCTTAACCCACAAGCCTTTCACAGTGCTTTCTTTTCCCTGCCCAGCTGAGGAGGAAAGTGACAGAGAAGCTTTGGTGGGCACCTGGAGTCAATCCAGGGTCAATGCACCACGTGGAAGTGCTCCCTCCTCTATCAATGTTTGCATGGTTTGCTCTGCTGCCATCTGGCTATAGCCTGGGACACTTTAGGGATACAGATACATCCACAGTGAAATGGAAGGTCCAGCTTTGCTTGGTCAGGCCTAGGCAGTCCTGGGTGCAGCATGACTACATGGTACATATCAAACTCCACCAGTTTCTTTGTATTTTGTTATGGAGGAAAAAATGGAGAGGAAAAGCAACACTTAGAGCACAGACAGTCAAGCCCAACCCAGAGAATGAAAGCTGGGGACACCCACACCACTATGTCATCATATTCTAATGGTGTTAAATGTGGAGACCTCACCTCTGGCTCACGGAGTCACCAAGACACAGTCATCTCTGTGCTGGGAAAGTATTTTGAATGACCATCAGCATATTTTCCCTACCTCTGACACCCTGATGAATACATGTATGACACCTCAGGGCTGCCTGCAAGCTCTTACATCCACAATATGCACAGCTGTACATTACTGCTGCTCCAGCAGCAGATTTGGCATAGCAGCTCCCCGGGAGCCAAATGCATAAAGGAGCTGACACAGCGGTGAGGATGGTGGCACGAAGAGGGCTGAGCAGTGTGGGAGAAGGGGTCTGCCACTGACAGTGCAGCACACAGACCCAGAGCCCAGGAAAGCTGTGCTGCCAAGTGCAGGGCAGCTCTTCTCCCTGCTTATCAAACGGAGAGTGGGACACTTGTCTTGGGACACTCCCTCGACTGTTAGTGACTGTCACACACCCCGGGCAGACCTTTCAGGCTGTGCTGCCTGACAAATCTCCCCATGGATAGGGAAACAAATCCTTTCTTTGCCCCCCTGCCAAGTAACTTTGTTTGTTTTAAAGAAAAAAAGGAATTCTTGTTCTTCTGCTGAATAAGATACCTTGGTGTTCAGCAGTACTTGTTTGTTCCAAGGAAGCAGAAAGGGCTTGGCCTTACCATGTTTTAGTACAAAATACAAAGGATACCTCTTCAAAAGCTCTGTAAAACCTCCCTCAAAGAGTGGATCCAATGCTTTTACATATTACTGAGTGTTTTCCAGGGAGGCTGCATCTATTGTGGCTGCTAGAAGGTCCATCAGCTAAGGTATGAAATCAGGATTATTTTTAGAAAAATACAGGCTGGTGGAGAAGGCAGCATGCGACTGGAGATGCAAAAGCCTTTCTTGGCAATGCATCTCGACTCCACAGGGCTTAAAGGATATGGCTGTAATAAGACCTTTTTATGCACAAAACCAGGAAAAAATCTGGCTCAGCCTAAGGGTCTGTTTTCCATGGTGTTTTCCTCTTCTCCTTCTACGGTCCAGTTTGATAGTCTGCTCATTGAGCAGCTAATGCACGGCTCCCTTGGTTTCAGAAGTAAACATTCAAGAAATACTCATTTTTTTAAAGTAATTTACATTTTTAGGCACTCTTTGGCAGAAATCCTAGCAGGTCTGCCTCAGATAGTCTCAAATTAGCTTTTTCACAAGGAGCAATTTCTCATTTGTCCTTTGATAGAAAAATCTTCCTTACCTATTATTAAGGGCTGCATCCTGGGAGGGTCTCTGCTGTGTAATCCTACTCACATAGGAAGGAAAAAGTAGCATAAGCTAATAAATCCATTAGCTAAAATCATGCACTGCCAGTAAGAGTGTACAGTTCCCTAGAAAGTCATTCTGAAAGTCCTTCTTGCCATCCATCCTGAAGAAGCTAAACCTGTAAGAAGCAGGCTTTTGCTGTACAGGGGAGTGACATTTGGCTGGAAAATAGTGCATTAAAACCTAGTGTCTGCTTTTAATATAAAGCTGAATGAATTATAACCCATGTATCTTGTGAGCTGATTTCAGGCATTAAATGACTGAATTTTCTCACTATCAGAAAAAATTCATGTTTCCATTGCAAAGACAACTGAGCTTTCAGGAATATCTCAGGAGGCTAATTTGCACCAAATTTCTGTTGTAAGCTTGTTCTGGCAAACATTTTAGACATAGCCCACCCAACAAGCTCCTAAGCCTTCCCAAATCTGAATGTGTATGGGTGGCCATGTTTAAAAAGATTTAGTCACTGCCTGTCCACCACAGCTTGGAGACCATTCAGATTTCCATTCCTAGTTATGCCTTTGGTTAAGGCAACAAAACCTCTTTTTTTTTTTAAGGCACAAATGCTCCTTTCAAAGCTAAACTTGCACATCCCATTTAGACAACATAAAACAGGCCCAGCAACTCACAGCAGTCGCTCTTTGCAATTTCAGATGATGTATCATTCCAGTGCTCTATCATTCCAATGTCCAAGAGTAACAGACTAGCCCACTGCCTTGAAAAGGGCCGATAGGTATGAAAAAACCTCCCATGCCAAGTTATTTCCACATCACTGAAAATCTGTTTTCAGTCTTTTCCTGAAAAGATTTTTCCTGATTGTTAGTTTGTTTCTTTGGCCAACTGATTCAAATGCTACACAGGAAGAAATGTGGGAAAAAAAAAAAAAAAAAAAAAAAAAAAAAAGCTGGAAAACAATGCGAAGTCAAATATAATTTGCTTGCTGTTTCTCTCAAATACAATTTTCTGCAGTTTCGCTGACCATATATATAAAAAATACATATATATATATACATACATAAAGACAGAGCAATACAGTGACGCATGTGAGCAAAATCCCACAAATCTCAAAGCTCTTCTAAGTATTAGAAGAAGCTGAATTCAGAGTGCTTTACATTGGAGGTTTTTCAAGTAAATAAGTCAGAAAGTGGACAAACAATACAATTTTCATCTTCTGTTATGCAAAATCAAGAGTAACTGCTACATGCAGAAGTGAAACTTCAGCTATATAAAATATTCACCTGACTTGAACAAATCCAAGGGATTGCACTTTCAGAAGGTTCCAGGGGAAACATGCTGGTATAAATTATAGTGTTCTCCTTTCCAGCAACACCCAAAAATACACCTCTGAAGGGGAGTGAAAACTGGGGTGCCTCATGAAGATGTTGCCCCCAAACTTTGGTTAGCTACAGCTTTCATTCTGGTCTTAACCTACAGAGTACTAGGTTTAATCTAACTGCATTTTCCAATCCCACATCTAAAATTAAAACTGCTGTTACCTAACCATATGTATGGGTTTTGTGTGTTGTATGGCAGTTTTTAAGGAAAGCCTGTCATGCATCCACTACTCGGTCTCTGATACCACAAAATCTTTCCATGAAATGTCATTTAGGACATCGGTGAGTGCTGTATTAATTTAGTTTAGTAAAGACAGCAAGAAGAAAAGAAATCAGCATTTCACTACCACTGGCCCCCACAATCAAAGCCATAGCAAGTGTGGGATGAGTCGTGTGTCTGGCTTGTTCTGCTTCCTTTGCCGCTGTGCCCTGGCAAACACACTGGACACACAGAGAGCACGTGAAGTTTGGTACCTGTACACAAACAGTGGGAATACAAAGTGTTCAGACAGACCCCCACAGCTGGGGAATGCCTGGACTTGTCAGCTTATCTGGTACTGAGTAGTGTAAATCTAGAGCCAAGATTGATATTTTCAGGTACGGACAATGCTTTTACTCTACTTGCTAAGCCTTTCTCATGTCTCCACATCAAACGTCTGGATGCAAAGTATCCATCAGTATTTTGGATGGCAATTTTTTCCTGTGTGAAGAAAGACAGTATAAGTATGCATTAAATCAAGAGCTTTCCTTGCTTTTGGCCCTTGTCTTCCTGTTGTCTGTAGAGCTCTGCTTACTTGTCCTTGCTTTGAGAAACCAAAGTTTACAATGGAACAGCACAAGGAGTCATAAGCTGCCCCTTTACCATTAACTTCTGATTTTCTGACGGTTAATTTTGATTCCCATCATTCCTGCATATGGAAAGCCCCTAACTTTTTATGTGGAGTTGCGTCCTCCCTGTCTGTTCCTTTACTTTGCCCTTTGGCAGGCCAGACACCCTAAAATAATCTGACGGACAGCAACACAATTGCTTTTACAAGCACAACACTTGATTATATATTTGTTTTGAAAACAGTTTCCAGAGCCTAGAGTATGTCAGCAAAAGCCAAAGAAAGAGTGTTGATGTTGTTACAAGGTCAGCTCTTCAGAGACAGTAGGCAGCAGTGTTGGCACTCTGACAAGTTATCACCATGGCAAAGATGGCAGCTCTCAGGCAGTGATTCAGCTGCTTTGACAATACCAAGGCTCCAGCTAAATGTGAAGATAAGTTACTCATACTCCCTCGCACACACACACTCACATGCACTCTACCTTGGGAGTTTCTTAATGTCTTTTTTTTTTCCCTTTCCTTTTTTTTTTAATGAAGTTGCAGAGTTTAAGGAAAAATAGAAGCCATGTGCTTAAGGCTGACAGACCACAGTGAAAGTTCTTTCTCCTCATGCACATATATTCTGTGCATATACACACCCACCTACACAGACACCTCCTATTGACAGGATACTATTATAAACAAACTTTTCCTTAAGCAGTTGAAACAGTGAAATGTGATTCTCAGAAGACTTCCTTCCTCTGCAGATAATTTCCATCTTCCGCTCTCATTAATGTAAAGGCTTTTGCACCTCTGTTTGTGGGGGGGGCAGGCTGCAACAGCCTTCCCAGGCAAGAGACAGCATGCACAGGGGCTACACACGTGGGGATGGTTCAGTTCCCAGAGCCAACATCTAACTGCTCAGTCTGCTCCTCTTTTGCTCTCTGGGGAACATATTTTGGCTTTTCCCCTGTGCTCCGTTGCCAGATTTTTATGACAGTAATAGCTGCTGCATAATTCTGTAAGTATTTTATACAAATCTTGCCCTCTTGCTTGTACACAATGAATACTTATGTCTCTAGTGTGAGCAGTGCCATCCTTCTGTACTCCACATGGCACCAGAAAACTTACTGATGGAAGGAGATGTTTAGAGGCTATGCATAAATTGCAAGTCCTCTTAAGGCTACAATTATGGGCAGGCTTCAGGAAGCTGCTCTGTAAAAATGTACAAATTTCACTTGGGCTTTTTATTGGGCTATTTTGTTTTAAAGTCACTGCTTTTGTTTAATTTTGTGGGTCTAGGAGGACAATTTAAAATTTGCAGGAATGAAAAAGCAGCTTGAGATAAACTACCTTGAGTAAAGCCTGCAGACTTGTTAGGAGACATTGCCAGCACTATCTGCTCTGAAAAGCCTTTTTCCAGGCTGGAAAAAGCTATAAAGTTCACTTTGCTATACAAGGTGCTTTGTTCTTAGTCTTGATATTAAAAAAAAAGCTTTTGTATCTACGTGTGCCCTGCAGCCTTGTCCTCGCTCCATGTTAGGGCAAGAATGGGGTGTGCATCAGCTGCCTCTGCCTCTGCCTTGGCCTGCACCCAGCAGCTTGTAGCTGTTCCAGAGGAAAGGAAACCCAGCACAGGGAGATCCCACGCACCCTCACCAAGCCCCAGCTGGGACCATGTAAATCAAGCCTTGATTGACCATCCAGGATGTGCTCCAACAGGGAAAATATTTCAGCGTTTCTGTGTGAGCAAGTTTTCCCCAGGAAAGGTACAGGGACGGCTGCTGAAGTGCATGGGAGCACATGTCCACTGCAAGGGCCAGGACCAGGACAGCGCTGCAACTACTGGGGTGATGGGCAACTCCAGACCTCCCAAGCACACATGGCACAGTGGGGGCTCTGCTACTTGCTTGCTCAGAGGAGCTTACCCAAGGAAGAATTCTATCTTTGAGGTATGACATGACCCTCCAGGACAATGTGGATCCCCACTGCTCTCTCCCCACTGGTAGTCCTTGGGCTGCAGTGGGTACACAGTGTGAAGTAGGAGAATGCAGACATATGTCTGCTTACAAAACAGCAGCATTAATAGAGTTTTCCTAGCAGTTTCTAATTCCAGGAAGTCTCCTCATTTTCCTACGAAGAGCCATTATGAGGAGAACATTAAAAAAATACTCAGAAGTGTTTAGAAACATAAGGATCTCTTTCTAGCGGTACTGGGGTCTTGGAACGGTTCAGAACTCTCAGGAACAAATCCCTGTCTGATAATGACAAGCATCTCCATAATCTTATGCATCTGACACTGAAAGCTGGAATTCTGCACATAGCGTTCCTGCACCAACAGCTTTAGTATGCCCATGTCTGCATCCTTCATAATCAGAGGTCATACAGCCATGCACTCACTGCCCTACTGCCTCTCTATCCTTTGGTGGTTTTGGTGCTTGTGAAGAGAACAGGCTGTAGACAACACAGCTGAATGCTGTGCCAGTCTGCCTACCTTCTCCCCTTCCTCCTCAGGACGCCTTTCCAGCAAGACCTGGACTTCTCTGGATCAGCCCGTGTGGGTTGCGGGAAGGCCTCAGTTTGCTCAGGCTGAAGCAGCACGGGAAGACAGGCAGAAAGCCAAGTCCGCTGCAAAACTTGGCTGTTTTTCCAAAGGAGAGATTAGCACTTTTTTTTCCCTTTCAAGAAGCTACTTGTCAAGGGAGTATTAGTGGAAAATGGAAAGACAGAGCTGTGTTCCTATGCCTGTGATCAGGTATGATTACAGACAGAAAAGATAAATGTACTTTCAGTGAGTGCAAGGGCCACTGTCAAAGCCACAGGAAAGGTGGAAGCATTCTCCCATTAGGGGAATACATAAAAGGCAGGAGAGAAAAGTAAGCCAGGCAGTGTTTTCAAAATGAGAACGTACATATGGATGCAGGAGTCTAATTTTAATCACCCACGTATGAAATGTTTGGCGCAGCTCCCAATCTTTTCTGAGCAGGAGCAGTTGTGTAGGATTCCCTTTCCTGGCAGGTGTGCAGGTTGTTCCCTCTCCTCTGCAGCGGGGTGCAAATGAACACTCTTGACTCTTTCTAAGGGGAAAAGAGATGCAATAAGGAGAAGCCGCCCGTGCAGCAGAGCATTGGCTCCTCTCCGGCAGTGAGAACAGACATCAGTCAAGACTCACAGCCTGCTGGCAGGTGGATTCCCCTCCCACCCCCATCACTGCTCTGCAAGCAGGTGGCCAGGTCTGGAGGAAGCCTCATTTCCCGTCACCCACACGCACACCAATGCCAGTAATACTCCTTTATCAGGGTGGGAAGCAATCACTAACTCTTTGAGCTGGGGGAGAGTCTCTGAAAGGAGGGACTTCTTCCTTGCTAGGGGTGCCATATGCTGCCTTTTACTTCAGAAAACTGTAAATGCACAAAAAAAAGGACTCTCCTTTTTTTTTTTTTTAACCTGATACCTATTTATCCCAGACATGCTGTTCAACACACACTGTTTACAAGCAACAACATTAGGCCCTTCTTACAGGTCTTGGGCCTTAAAATAAAAACCATCCATGGCCTAATGAGGGGAAAAGATATTACAAATAACTACAAATTACATTCCCCAGATGCAGAGCTTCTCCTTTTGTTACCGTTAGGCATCAGTCTGAAGATCAGCAGAAACGTGTTTGCTAAAAATTGATAATCACTGACTTCCTGTTTTATTTTTAATACATGCCTTGCAGATTGTCTTACCCATTCGAGGAAATGATAGCTCTCATTTCATTGCTGCTGACACTGTTCTGCTGCCTCACAGGAAAGAAAAACAAGGAAAATAAGAGCAATCTCACAAGGAGGTTAAAATGCACGTTTGTTGACTCAGGAGTACTGGACAAGAGGGGCAAGTATTGAACAGCAACACCTTGCAAGCCCATTCATTGCCTAGCTGCTGGAAAACCAAGTATCATAAATATTTCATTGATTTTCAGGAACCTAAAGCATGAGCCATGGTACTGACGTTCAGAGACCTGGGAGGAGGGGAGAAGGAAATGCAAGAGATATTTTTTTTCAGCGCTAGCAGTGAGTAGCTCATCCCATCTCTGTTTAGAGATTTAAGGCCCAGTCACAGCAATACTATTAAAATCTCAGATAAAAATATTCCTTTAGAAAAAATGGAACTCCCATAATCTAATGGGAGCCAAAATCAAAGCATATGGCAGCAAAAGCAACTCCACAATAAAAATCTGAAAATGCTTATAGATTCTGAAAGCAAAACACACCCAACTATATACTGTGAATCACAAATCACTGCCAGCAGCAGGAAGTATTTCACCACTCTACTGGTTTTGGAGTTTGGACTCAGCTCTACTTAAAATTTTATAGGGGAAAAACAATTTCAGTAATTCCCCTTTGTAAAAATAAATTTCCACAGGCAGGCAAGTCTTGGGTTAACCAGCTCCAGGACTTCAGATCCTGCCTCAATGAGAACATTTTCAGAGATGAGATATAAAAGAACATTAAATAACTCTTCCCTTGCAAGCTAAAAATAAAACACGTGAATTCCTGCTTCCTTTCAAGATGCTAAAACAAGCCTTCAAACAGTTACTTGAAACAGTGTTTCACCAGTTTGCGCTGCAACTCATCCTTCCCTTCAATTTATTTTCTGTCAGTCCTTGGCAATTTGTACAGAAAGTTCAAAAATGACTGGTGTGGGTATTGGCCACCTATGGAAAACACTGCCCCCCTCAACTCAACAGATAACTCTTGCAAGTGCTTGTTATATTAGTGGATGCAGAAAGTACATCCAGTTCCCCATCACAGGCACACACTTTGCCAGTGCCCCAGCACCTAACACAGGCAAGGCTCCCCTCCCTCCACACCATGCCCACCCTGCTCTCCACACACACCCGGCATGGGAGTTGGTAGGTGGTCTGACACATCCCTCATCCAAAAAGGCAGGATGCATTTTAGTGTCCAGAGCTGGGCACTGCCCTGTGCACCAGTCCCTTAGCATACACCACGCATGTCTCTCCCCACCAGTAAAATCTTATTTGGATGCAAGATGGTGGTATGAAGCCTTTTCCAGCATGCCAGTGCAGCTGAGTGTGGATTATTTGTGCTGAAATACTGCAGGGGAGTCTCCTGATTGCCTGCATCGATTCGAGGAGCATCTGCCTGCCTGCCTGCAGAGCCTGGGGCGGTGAGGAGAGCTGGAGCCAGCTGTGGGTCTGCTCTGGCTGACTGCTGCCAAGCGAGCAGGCTCCGGCCAGGACCAAAGCGCTCTGACATCCCAGCAAGATCTCCTCTGTGCACAGCGGGAGGGAGGAGGGGGTCAGGGCAAGGTAAGAGCCTGGCACAGGAACCCCAGAGCACAAGAGAGGAACAGCCAGGTCACCACGCAGCCCTGCCAGTCCCACAGCCCCACAAGGACAGACCCAGCTCCCAGGGAGCCGACCTACCGTGCAGCAGATTTATGAGGAGGCGGAGGTCCACGTGTGTGCTCCAAGCAGATAAACCCTGGGAGCCTCCTGATTCATAGGCAGGGTAGTAAGAAGCTTTCCAAGGCTGAACACCGGTCAGAAACTATTTTCCTTAATCGCCTATTTATTTTGTCCTTTAAAAATATGCTGTCAAGAGACAAGGCTGAATTACAAAAACACCTTATCTGTGTTTTTCAAAGAGATGTCATATTACTTAAGGGACTGGTAAATTTAGCTTTGCACACTGAATATTCAACTGACCTGGTCCATTTAATCTGTAAGACCATTCAAGCATATACAAGGCTGTGCTAGAGTCCCAAATCCTAGGCTATGAAAAAACCTTAAAGTTGATGTCAAAAATGAGAAAAAATAATTTATTTTCATTTCCAACTGGTTAGTGAATGCGGGCACTAAATAAATATCTTCTAACTCAAGGAAACTGAGGACAAAACATAACATTTAGGAAGGGCATTTGAGCACTTCTTTACTAGCAGAGTTAATTACCTGAACAGAGTAAAGCACATACCTGTGTGTTTAGAAGATCATTTGGTGAGAACAGAAGAATACCTACAACACCATGGGTTCCCTTAGTGCTACAGAAGAATTCAATAATAGTTGGATAAAATCAAAAACTACTTTGCCATTTTTAAGGACTACACATTTTAATTCTTTTTTTAATACTTTTTTTTTAATACTTTTTTTTCTGCTAGTTTTCAGGAGTGTCTCACAGTCTTCACAGTAAAACAGGTCTCTCTCCAAAGTATTTATCTGCTAGCAATGTTGCATGTTCAGTGGTGTCGTATGGGGCTAGAGGTACACCAGGAAAGAATGAAATGATGGGAGAAACAGTCTGAGATTTAATCAGATCTATCTAAGATCCATCAAGTTTAAAAAAAACCTGAAAACCAAATGCAGTACCAAATAATTTAGTGTTCAAGAGTTGATTAACTCTTTTCTAAAGAAGATGGGAGTTTCATACAACACCGCCTCCCCCCCCCCCACCTTACATTACCCATCTTCTAAACAGTAACTTGGATAAATACGATGGGGATATTTGCAGAAACAACACAATTTCCATCTAAATCGTAACAATATACATAGATTTTTTTCAGTTAGAACTCTCCCACTCTGAGTAGTGGTGATGGTGGTTGGGGGTATTCCCTCCTTGCATTTGGCCTTAATAGCAATTAACTGGATTGGGTAATGACTCCAAAGCCATTACAAATGAAATGCTCAGGACACCAACATGGCTTGGTGGTCACTAATTCACTACAATACTTAAAAGCACATGATTAATGTGGTCAGAGACCAGCCACATGAAATTATGGAAGAGTTTCTTACTATTTGGGAAGGTCCAGCAATTCCCTGAAGGTAATTCAGACCTCCAAAAAAAAAAAGGAGCTTGTGTACTTCTTTGATGACTCTCACGTTCAATACACTGGAGCACAAGCAGGGAGACCTGGTGAACTGATTACCAGCTGTAGTTGGCAGAGACAAAACTTAGCAAGAGAATCCCTCCCATTCAAGGGCATTGGGTAAAATGGAGAAACAAGTCTCTTCCCTCTAGACCTTCCACTTAACACAAACAAACAAGGGCCAGAAATAACATTCCAGATGGAATGCTTTTTTCTTCATTTTGGACTATATTTTTATAGAAGTTGGAACACACTGGTTTACATCCTAAGACCCCACAGGACTTCTCCTACAGATATCATTACTTTTTAAAACCACTGAGGTGGGCTGTTGTGCAATGTCCACATCCCCCACTACCAGCTGACCCACATGGCCACACACCATGGCCAGAGAATGCAGATCCAAGGTTTCCTATGGAGACAATGCCGCCAGAGAGAGATTTTGAGTTTTAATGTTCTTTCTGACCACTATAAACAATGCAAAAATTAAGTAGGTGGTTAATATCCATGTTCAGGTGGCTGCTCTCACAGGAAAAGGAGTTATCTTGTGGAGGCAGCAACTGAACTGTGTCACAGACCTGCAGAGTGGCTGTGGTTGGGAGGGACCCCTGGAGGTCACCTGCTCCCAACCCCCTGCTTGAACAGGGCCACTCAGAGCTGCTCGCCCAGGACTACTGATGTCCTAGCCAGGAAACCCTCAGTTCTTTCTAGCATGATAGTATCACATTTACAGCATCATTCTTAGGTTAAATTTTAAAAGCAGGGCATATGTAAATGATGGTACAATAGCAACATTAAAGAAGAACTAAAATGCTCTTCAAAGTTTAGTTTTTAAGCAAAACAGATGCTTCGTAGTGTCACAGTTCAGCTATATGTCCCTGCACAGATGCAACAAAAAGCTGAAATGCTAATTTTCTGATTTAAGAAAAATCTTGTTGTTGAAGTTAAATAACAGCTGAACCACAGAGAACCCAGGAAACAGGGCAGTCTATTTAGAGCATTAACGACATTTTGTTTACTGCTTAGGATGAATTCATCATGCAAACAGTCCAAAGTGAGATCCTGGCAGGCTCTGAACGTGCTCAGAGAGGCTGAGGCCAGAGACATTCTACATCCATATTAGGCTGTGGATCAAGTCCTGAGCTGGATACGACAGTTCTACTCTGCCTGAGACTTTAAAAGCCCAATGATGGCAAATTGCATGCAGAATCACCATTATCGAAAAACTTATCTGATCACACTATGGGCGTGTTAACTATAGAAACATGAAACTATGAACACTGAAGTGGAAACCAAAGCTCCCACATCACCAGACTGAAGAAGGACGAGCAGAAGGATTCTTGTGCCCAAGGAAAATGAAAATATTTGCAAATTAAACTAGAAACTTTACCCCAAAGCATGAATCTCATATATATGTCAAATTAAATTTTTGATTTATGCCAAGGAAACTACACAAGTAGCCTGCTTACTCAGCACAGAATTTATTTCTAAGAAAGGAAATAAATCTACCTCCCTAAAAATGTCACTGTGTTTATTGTTATGATTAAACTGCAGAGTGCTCAGCAGTTTTAGCTGGCCTATGCAGCAGAGAATTTTTCTTTCCTTAAGTCTTTGGATATTGTGAATAACATGGAACTATAGAATGGCTTGTGTTGGAAAGGGCCTTAAAGATCATGTAGCTCAAACCTCCCAGGCCATGGGCAGGGACACCTTGCACTAGACCAGGTTGCTCACAGCCCCTTTCAACCTGGACATGAACACTGCCAGAGATGGGTCATCCACAGCTTCTCTGGGTAACCTGTTCCAGTGCCTCACCACCTTTACAGTAAAGAATTTCTTCTTAATATCTCATCTAAACCTTTACTCTTTCAATTTAAAGCCATTCCCCCTTGTCCTATGCCTACAGGCCCTTGTAAAAAGTCTCACTCTCTCCAGCTCCCTTGCAGGTCCCCTTTGGGTACCAGAAGACTGCTCCAAGGTCTCCCTGGAGCCTTCTCCGGGCTGAACAACACCAGCTCTCTCAGCCTGGCTTCATGTGAGAGGTGCTCCGTCCCTGTGATCATCAGTGAAACATCCTGCAAACAGGACGGGCAGTTCCACTACATTTAAGCTTTCCCACAATGCCCATTATTATGGTATTTGAAAACAACAAATTGGGCAACCAGAAAACAGAGCTTCACATTACAGTTAGAAATGGATACAAACTTCGGGCACTTAATTTTAAAAGTCTTTGTGGAATGAATTGTCTGCTTAGTATCATGCATAAGGACAAATGTTTCCTTCACAGCCATGACTCAGGAAAACTCCTCTGAAAAGGAATGAAAGCTGTGCAGTGCTGCTCCTTCAGTTCACCTCCTGGCTGTGATTTCTCTCACATCCACAAGCAAGCACATCTTGACGCAATTTGGATCTACTGGAACTGATGCTGACAAGCCCTGGAAGCTCAGCCTCCTTCCAAAACCAAATTTTTCCCATTTGGATTGTTTAGCCATTTGCACACATGCATCAATAATATCTGGCAATTCTGGGACAACAGAGCTGCATGTTGTTACCCAATCCACAGTAATAGCACCATGTTATTGCACCATTGTTACATTGAGGTACCAATAAAAGCTACCAATAAAAATACTTCTTTGTAAACAGAGAAAACAGAATGCCAGATATAGAGGAATTTGGAAAAAAAAAAATTAATGCCAGAAATTAGGGCTTCAGTGATTTATTGCAGCACACTGAGTACAGTGCTGAGCCCAGGAGACAAACTTTTTTGTATCCAATGTCAAGATTTCGCCACAAATATTTTCATGGCCTTTGAAAGCAAATGTATAATGTGACTTGAAAAACCCTGCTGAAAGCAAGATCCTGCCCAGCAGAATAAAAGCAGTGAAGCTGGGCTCTGGCTTTTCCCAGGGCGGGTTTATTCCAACTTAACTCCGGAGCTGTTAGGGGGGCAGGGTGCCCAGAGTTACTCAATAACCTATTACAGTGTTCAGCAGGGTTCATCACCACGTCTTGCAACACGATGGAGAGTTACAGCAACCAAACCATGGCTTCTTCTTTATTTGGTGTCATCCCCCTGATAAGATTATGTCTATATTAGTAAGTGACACTGGGCAAGGATGTGCTCCTGAGAGCTGGAGCTGTTCCCTGCACTGCTACAACACCACAGCATCCCTGGCACAATTTTGGGCCAAAACAGCTCTCCTTCCTCCAGAGGGCTCCTGGGCAGAGTTTGCTCCTTTGCAGAGTACTGAGACATTTCCAGCAGGCTGTTTGCTTGTGGCCACCCAGTCTAGAGACTGAGTTCAGCAGTATGAACACGTGCTGTGCCATCCCAGGTTGTCCCAGTGCCAGAGGCAAACCTCTGGTGTGTTTACTAGAATAGAGTGTCATTCAGTGAGTTAGTATGTTGAGGTCTGCACTTCTTCAGCTAGATATATGAACCTGGATGCCAGAGCTCTTTCCAAAACGATATAAAAATGACATGTTGCTTCAAAATGCTCGTTTCCAAATCAGCTTTTCCTCTCTAAAGTATTAACAGTAATGGTAATCAGACCAGCTGATTTATCTGAAAGAATTGCAGCTTTCCTTGCAGTCTTTAATACATGTCCTCCATAGCCATAAGTGAGAATCCTGACAGGTTGCTCAGACCTAAAGCTACTTTTACAGAGATTATACCCTTTATACTCACTGTTTCTGTGCCCTTTTTTTTTTTTTTTTTTTTTTTTTTTTTTTTTTTTTTTAATGAGCTGAACACTAAGGTGCTCTCAGAAGGCAGAATCTGACCCAATTAGGGAAAATTCTGGTCTTCTTCCCTAGCACTGACCATGTGTTTGGAGCAAGAAAAGAAGACAGAAATCACCCCTGCCCAAGAAATTGCCATGCTCTGGGATATATACAAACAAAACTGTTTGGCAAGCCAAAGCAATGCATAAACAGAACTCATGTAGGCTGCTTTGCCTCATAAAGGTAAACTTCAGTTTTAATAGCTTCTCTAAGAATCAGTATTTTGCAGTAAAGTATCCTTAATTTCAAACAGAGGTTATCAAATGAAAAGAGATGGTAGTAAGGTAGGACACATCCTAGGAGAGTATGAAAACAAAGATGCTCTAAAAATACTAGCTTCTGCTCCTGAGTGCAGAAGCACTGAAAGTATCTTTTAGCTAGAAAGAAAAACCTCAAACAATGCAGTATTTTTCAAAGTAGTTTTGGTATATGCTGTGCTACCTATTAACTGATGACATATGCCATGGCACTTCTTATGAATGAGCTGTATCTCATTTCTTCATGCAGTGCCTATACTGTTTTTTCTTTTTTGCTGTGTAAGGTGCGAATTCCTGGGATGAGGAGCACATCTCATGGTATCACATATCCTGAGAACCATATACATTATCAGAGAGTGGGAGTTTTAATTCCTTTATCATGCAGCCAGAGGCAAAGTTTCATCTGCAAAGTTGTTTACTGTCAGTAGAGTGAGTCTACTTGAGCTGACATCCCAACTCCACTTCCCAGCTGATAATCTGAATGGTTTTGTTGTTTAAAGGCCACTTGATTAATATGATTGGAGAGTAAATGTCACAGAGTTTTACTTGTAGTTGCACTGCCAAGATTTTAAATCTTTTTGGACCTAAGGCTTTTTTTTTTTTTCCTTTCTTCTAATCCTTTTTCCCTGAATCCATGTGTAGACCGAAACCTGTTTGCTAACAAAATCACAGAATCATAGAATGGTTTGAGTTGGAAGGGACATTAAAGACCACCTATCCCAACTGCCCCAGGCAGGGACACCTTCTGCTACACCAGGTTGCTCAGAGCCCCATCCAACCCAGCCTTGAACACTTCCAGGGATGGGATTCACAGTCCCTCTGGACAATTTGTTCCAGTTCTTCACCTTCCATATATTTCTTCCATATATCTAACCTAAATTTCCCCTCTTTCAATTTGTACCTATTAGTCCTTGTCCTGTCACTACAGTTCCTGATGAAGAGTCTCTCTCCAGCTCCCCTGTAGGCCCCCTTCAGGTACTGGAAGGTTGCTGTGAGGTCTCCATGCAACCTTCTCTTCCCTGGGCTGAACAGTTCCAAATTTGTCAGCCTGTCTTCACATGGGAGGTGCTGCAGTCCCCTCACCAACTTTGTGGCCCTCCTCTGGACTCACCCCAACAAAATGCTGTGGTGAGGCTCTGGTCAGAGCACCTGGGAAGCGGCAGGACACCATCTGAAAAATCCTGCTTGTGCTCTGCTCTCACACTCCCCTCTCTGGCCTCCAGCAAACACCCAGCTGCTGCTTCTCGTCACAGACACGAAGATTTGTATCTCTGCTGCTCCCTTTGTGAAGGAGTTGCCTATACACTGCATTGTATTGCAGACATCAAAGCGAACATTCCGGGTCTCCGTTATGCCAACAGCTACGTCACTTTTAGGGTACGTGCTGGCAACCTCAGCACCATACAAGCAGAGATGACGACTCTGGCACCCAGCCTGGCCTGCACAGAAGTTATTTCTGTACACATGAAACCACTTGCAACAGCAATATAAACTCACAGTTGCTTGTATCTGCACATCAGCTCATGCTGTTCAGCACCCTTCCTTTTTGTAACATGAAATTAACAATTTTTCTGCATTATTAGTGGGAAATATGTTTATCCATGGAATTCACCAGTTACTCTCCTGTCTTAATTGAAATATTTTTGTCTAAGCAGCTGGTAATCCATTTATTCAGGTAGGATTTAAATTGAAATAATGACTGAGTTCAGCACAGCTTTCTGAAACCCTTAATACACCGCTATACCAAGGCCTGTGGGTCACGACACAAATTAAGAGTATGTAAAACTGACAGGTTCCCTGAAGACGTCAGGAAGGCAACCTTTGTCTGGAATAAATTGCTGGAATGTAGGATGTCTTCTTTTCACACTTGTTTCCAAACATGTATTCCTCTGTAGTGGGAAAATCTGCCTCGCATTAATAAAAGGCTCTTTAATGAACCACTCAACTATGGTATTTTTAGTTGTCCAGTTGATGAATTATTTTATAACTTTGGAAACAGTTTGTAGAGTGAAGTCACTGAGATATACTCATACCCTCTCCATGTTCTTTATGCCTTGGCCAGGACATTTCTCATTGAGCAGTTAAAAAACATGGGGTCCAGTCAAGTGAAATGCATGACAAGCAAACACAGAAAATCTTAGGAAGGAGATCAGAAAAGAATCCCAAAGCCTTGTTATTACAAGATACAGGTAACTGGGGGCAGGACCTGTTGATTTATGCATCTCTTTAAGATGCTACCACTCCCACTTACCAGAATTTTGTTTGTGTTTTCATCATTTGAATTTGTAAAAAACATGATTTCCTGCAAACTTTGCCTATTATTTATCCTTAAACCATTACTACTGGAGAGGAAACTGGAGCAGGAGCAGTGAGTCTGAAAGCAAGAAGGACTATATAAAGATGATCTTTTGAGGGGAAAGTGATCTCACGGCTTTATAAATTGCAAAGTTATTTTCTATCATAAAGAACTTATTTAGGCAGACCTAAGAGGATTGGGGGATCAATAGAGAAATGTATCCAGAAGTATTATGCAGCTTGGTAAAAAAATATTAACTCTTTGCTAACCCCATCATGCAACATTCACATTGATCTCAAGCAAATCTACTCATGTGAATAAAATACAGTAAGCATGGGGCATTTACTAAGTAGGAAATAACATTCATCTGACCACACTGAACAAAACAGACATTGAATCAAAAGGCTCTTTCTGAAGAAAAGGGAAATCACTAAAAGAGAACAGCAGCAACAAAAAACACAGCTGAACAGAGGTGTAACCCTAACATCAAACACACTAATGACAGCAGAATTATTTTCTACTTGGTACTGCCAATGTGCCATAACAAAAGTTTTGAAATGTTCACATATTTATCTTCCTTCTGTTTGTCTTTTTCTGACAGCTGTTCAGCTAAGGGCTGGAAGTATGGTAAAACCCAGGAGTTTTGAAAAGCAGTGCTTCATAAACTAAAATGGAAATGAACTTAGAATGTAAGCCACTTTCCCCTGAGACAGTGCTGTCCAAGAACAAGCAGAGTTCCTTTCCTGCCCCCAACCTGTCCTACCAGAATGCTGCCAGAAGCATAGATGTCATGTACACTTCATGTGAGAAAGATGGGAAAGCCCAGTGTGCTCTGGGATCCTTGGTCAAGGTTGTTTTGAATGCTAATCAATGTAATTACTACAAAATATCTGGAGATTCTGTCACCTTTACTCCCCAAAACAAGGACAATACCACACTATATGTGGAATTATTCCTGAGGAATTCAGGAACAAGAATGCTACGTGTTTGTTTGCTTTAGCAGCCTCAGTGCTTAAGAGGAGATGTCAAAGTTCAGGCTGTAAAGCTGCAGTTTTGCCTTCAGTGTGTGCAAGACATATGGGTACAGCATTTGATTTCTCAGTACACACCTGTGCACCCAAATCCACGTGAAGACAAATACAGCAGAAACCTTGACAACTGCTCAAGGACCAAGGAACAACTTGGGTGCCATGAGCACACTTGGAGACTCCCCAGGACCTGTAGAGAGACTTGTTCCATCAAGGATCTTCATCTGCAGCTGGTTCTTAACATGGATAAGCTGCTCTGGATTTATTTTCCCTTGAGGGCTACTGTACAGGCCAAACAGGCAGATTTCCACAGGGACAAATAAGAGAAGTACTACTCATGCAAAGGTCATGTGTTCTACTGAAGTTTACATCCTTGTTCCAGTGTAAAAGAATAGTAAAATACACCAAAGAAAATAACCCAACGTTTTCTTTAAATGTGAAGAAAGCAAGCTTATTTTTATGCCAATCTTGTTCTCAGTCTTACTGAATCACTTTTGCTGAAATATTCAAAAAATATTCAGGCTGAGGAAAACAGCTAGAAAACGGCTAGAAAAATTTCAGTTCAGACATTAGAAGTTTTACAAATACTCTGAAAACCTGTAAGGTACAATAATGGGAACTGCTGGGCAACTTTACTAATTGCTGGTGCTACCGATCTATTACATAGTCAGGAATTTACATATTTTATTTATCATGGACTACACTATCAACTACTCTCCCCTGAGCTGAAAACAGGCAGTAAAACAAAACCAGCAGGGAAGCAGAGAGCAGGCAGAGCTGCCAGCTGAACTTGGACAAGCCCAGTAAAACTGTTTTGTGGCCAGTCTGAGTCTCCAGCAAGAGACACCGAAGGGCAGTGTCTTGTGTCTGCCATGGCACTACAAAGCTATAGCAGACACATGCACACGCACATCGCCCCCATAAAGAAGGCTTTCACAACATGAATAGTCTGCACTTCTCCCAAGGTCATGTGCCTGAAACCCACAGCCAGTCAGACTGACGCTTGAGTACGAGTGGAGCCGTACAGGCTGTCAAGATAAAATTATCACAGTCCTATAGCAGCAGATTGAAAAGAAACCTGAGATGCATGTTCAGATCAGCTGCAAGAAACAGGATCCCTGGACAAGCAACAGGCAATCCTATCAGCATGCTGTAAGGAAAACTTGAGGAGGTTTCACACAAACCAACCTCTGGAGAAAAGAGGAACAAAACGGTTCCTTCTTGTGAGGCAGTAAAAGAGTGTTTCCAGAGCCATGTGATGACAGTGTGGTCAGCACCGTACCTCAAATCTACTCGTGTGATTACAAAGAGCACTTGGCATTGAAGTCTCCTTTCCTAATTCACTGGACAAACCTAAAATGTTTCTGCAGTGACACACGTAGGACACAAAAGATCCCATCTAGGAACTAATTTCTGAATGTACTGGTTACAGTTCTCAGAAATTTGAGTATCTTCAGGCTGGGAAAGACTAGATTTAGGATTGCGATAACCTACTTAATTTCCTGAGGTCATAAAGTTAAGCTGTAAAGTTCTTGCATCAGGTCAAGAGAACTCCTGACACACCAGAAACTCTACTTCATGATGAATTACAGTCAGATAAAGCTGTCATTTGAGAGATAATAACACCAATGTTCTACTCAATAACCATACTTGTACAGGATGTTGCTGTAACGTCTTTAAGTGGGTTTTTGCACATCTTACCATCAGTAATGTGTGATCCTATCTTTGGAGTGCCTGTTACACTAATATGAAGTGACACTTTCTTACCAAGGGTTCAAATTTTTGTTGACCTTCCATTCTGCCCTGGACAGGTGAATGAATCGGACTGTCAATTTTGTAATAACTAGTTGAATTTTACCTTTAATAAGATTTCCAGTGCAGATTATTTTTTGAGCTATTCTACCCATCAATTTTTTATAGGGTCAAAAGAACTGTTGTTCTGGATCGTGCATATGACAGCATAAAACAAGGATAAATTGCAAGTACAAGATTTGATATATAGGAGACAGAAGATACAGAATTCACCTTCAATAAACAGTTGAATTGTGAGTACTAAGGTCTGGCATTGAAAATAAAACACGAGATACCTGGTAAAGAGAGTAATGTGTGACTGCCATGTAGACTTTCCATGTGTAATGGTTTAACCCAAGACACCATGGACTTCAGAGTTAAGAGAGGCTCAACATCTCTGAAAAAATACACAAATTATAATATTGCATTTAAAGCCATGGAAAGTTTATGTATGTAATGCACTGTCTCCTACCACCAATACTTCCAGAGCATAAACAGGGTTATTTGCGAGTGAAAAAGGAATGCATTTATGAATGAATGAATGTGCTTTCTAAAAAGCCATTAGGGCAGAGGGCTGTAGCAGTCAGAAGAAGTGGGGGTTCCTCTCCTAACACTCAGACAGTCTGATCTCTTTTGGGATTTGATCCCATGAGGAAAGCTAAACCACAAAGCCATCTTGAAATACCTTCATTTTGGTCTTTGCCGCAGACCATCTCCCCTCCCTCCCCACAACCACACCATCCAGTTTATCCAATAATGCAGCTGGCCAGGTGGGAATGCCTTTCTCTTATCACTCCTCAAGCAGAGGGTCTGTGAAGTGCACATATCTACAGCACTTTGGCCTACAGAGGGGTCATGAAAATGGGAGAAACGGAAGAATCACTACAGAATGATCTGAAAGCACAGAGCATGAGCCACGGGCGGTGTTCACCACAATGGGGCTGAGGATGGCATCACAGCCAAGAGAAAATGGGTTTAAATTGTAAAGCTCTCACGGGATCATCCCACTGATGTGATAGTTTTAGCCAAGTTTCACTAGACAAACTCATTTAAATAAGCTTGTCATTTTAAGTACTGCTACAGGAATCAAAACTGCTGCATTTTCCAGCATGACAAACAGAACGGATTTAGGTTGGAACCAACTTACTTGTTGCATAGAGTTTTCTTCCTAGAAAAATGGCAGTTTCTTTTGCCCAAACTTTTGCACTTTAAAAAGAAGACAATTTAGAAGTGTTTTTTATCTGTTCTCTCCTGTTGCTTTTGCCACTTCCTGCAATGTTTGAAAAGTCCTGCTCTTTATTTAAAAGCTGAGTTATCAGATGTGATGAATAATTCCCCAACACATCTATCTGATTTGTTGCCTACATCAATATGGGAAATTAAATGACCCAGACTGTACCTTCATTCTACTAATGGAGTGGAAAGCTGCTTCAAAACAATTATAGTCTGCAGCTGGTCCTTTCCTTTGCTCTGTCTCCCCTCCAAAGCAGGGGAGCAGAGGCAGAGATGCCCAGGGAAGAGTGCTCTGCATCTCTGCCCAATGGTGACAGAATTCTTAATGATAATATTTCTGCTCCAAAAGCAGGAGTCAGAGCAGATCCTATGCTGGCAAGGTCTCCCACTCTCAAGGTTTCACCACAAATGTGCACCATCCCAGGAATGTCTCCACGGGCCATGACTGGCAAACCCCAAATTTTCTGCTTCCTCTCTGAGCTCTGCAGGTACAAGGCAGCTCTGAGTTGGTTTCAGCTTCAGCAGTTGCTAAAATGCTGTGCATCATCACTGGGCATGGTGTGGTGCTAAGTGAGCTCTGCAGCTCCTGACTGGCATTGGAGCACATCCCACCAGCCTGGGGAAGGGACAGAGGGGAGCTCATGTTGCTGTCTGCTGACATGTGTCCTATGTCTGAATGGGGAGTGGGGAAAGTACACCTTCACACAGACAATTCAAAACAAGATTTCTTGAGGCTTTCTCCTTTCCCTTTCCCCTTCCTTTCCCTTTTCCTTTTCCTTTCCCTTTCTCTTTCCCTTTCCCTTCTTTTCCTTTCCTTTCCCTCTCCTCTCCTCTCCTCTCCTCTCCTCTCCTCTCCTCTCCTCTCCTCTCCTCTCCTCTCCTCTCCTCTCCTCTCCTCTCCTCTCCTCTCCTCTCCTCTCCTCTCCTCTCCTCTCCTCTCCTTCTCCCCTTTCCTTTCCCCTGCCCTGTATGTCTAAAGCCAACCCCAGGATAAAGCCTTGTGAAGAAATGACAGCTCAGCTAGATTTATCAGACTTCCATTCAAGAGATCTGCTTACAGTGACCACAGATCCTGACTGTGAAAGCATTTCAGCAGACAAAGTCTTTGGTTATGAGCAGTTCTGTAGAAATAAAGAAGCACCAAGCACACTGTGGACTTCTCTTAAAGACAAAAGTTGGTTCAATTTATCTGTACATATATATACATATGTGTATATACAAATGCATACATATATACTCATAGTCTAAAGCTACCTTAATCTTGAGTCACCCAAACTACTATATTAGAGCTTTTTTGTTTTTCAAATCTGTGACAAGAATGTGAGGATGGAAACTTAAGAAAGTTTCGAAAGTCCACAAACATCCTCAGTGAACAGGCTTTTCACTTCCTCACATCCAGAGTATTAAAAAGAAATTATTTTAATAACTGACTCCTAATAAATTATTAATGTATTGTATTGCATGTAAGTGCTCTCCTGTTTCTAGGAATATCTTGTTGGGTAATATTCACATTTGTGATTCATTGCATGTTCTTTTATAATTGCAGTGAAACAATGGTTTCTGGGTACGTGGCTTTAAAAAGTTTGTTGGGTGCTACAGGAGATCAAAGTATAATAAAACTTACATGGAAGCAAAAGTCGTGCATGAATAACAGCAGCAGCTTTAACAAAGGACTGAATAAACACATGTAATTCTAAACAGGATGGACTGAATTTTTCATCCTGTCAATTCACCGTGGAAGGCTCCATTCAGATGAAAAGGCTGAGCAGATAAGCCTGCACGTATCACCACAACCATTTGCTTCAAAAACATACACACACAAGCCTGGGTTCCCATGGGCAGGGAAACTCTCACTGCAAGATGCCAACACAGACCTTTACATGCAGAGTTTGGGATCCTCTAAACAGAGTAAATGCTCTTGTAAGCAGCCTCAGCAAATAGTAATGACTACATCAGCCAGTCTTTATTTCATTGAGCAGAGAGGTGGCCAGAGCAGCTGGGATGGCCTCAAGTTCATATATCAGCATTATCAAGAAGCAGAAAACAACTGCCAAATGTGTCAGATATGACACTTCAAGATCTAGTCACCTGTTGTTTTGTTTTAGTAAGGGAAAAAATTGAGGCAGTGGCTGGGAATGAAATTTTTCTTTGCTGTCAGAAATAAAAGGAAGTATTTTCTGTAAGCATGGAGTAAGTAGAACATTGAACAACTCTTAACAGCAGATCACTCCAAATTTCAACCAAAATTCCTCACAGCTTCTCCAGAACTTCTACTACTTCCAATACAACCCTGGTGGGGACTCCTGAATCTCACTTATCAGTCCCAAAAACTAGGATAAAAAAAAGGGTTTCAGCTTAGCCATCTGCATTTGGAACCAAAATGCTCAGCTGCAGGGCTTCGGCATTTTTCACAGTAAAAGTAAATTGCAAGTACAGTGATCAGCCAGTGAGCAACAGTCTTTGTGGAATTAGTCCCTCATCCAGACTGAACACAGAACACATAGGTTAGCTTACTGCTTCCCAAATATCAAATAAAAATAAAACACGCAGAGGACAGCCTAATTCTGACTTAAACAGTGGAGAAAAAGAGCACAGAACAAAGTGTGTCAAAAGTAAGGGGCCTTTTTTCCAGAAAATGATACAGTTAGATGTTATAAATTTGCTTAGAATAAAAGGAATGCAGAAAATAATATATTTTACCTATATAATGTTTGGTTTTGAGCAATTGTACTGAAATGCAGTGTTTTGAATGCAATATCCAAGTATCACAATAATCCATTAATACAGAGCCATCTGGCTATTATTTTGTCAAAATAAACTACAGAATGGAGAAATCTTAGAGGCTTAAATTGCTCTGGGATTTCTGGATCGCCTCTTTGCAGAAATACTAACCTAAAAAGTAATGTGAAAAAAGCAGCAACTAAGGACATTCAGACTGAGTGTCTTTCTTCATTCCCAGGTGAACAGAAAGCTCCATGACTTGTGTCCAAATATTTTGAAAGCATCAGTACAAAGGAGTGACAGGTATTAAAGACATCACCTACCTTCCACGATTACATGAACTGTATCAGATTGAAGAAATAAAACTTTTTTTCCCCCTTGCTATGGTAGTTATTTTCATTCCCCTCAACAGCAATATAGTCTTCTATGGAATGCAGTGGCATTTTAAAACCTGAAGTGTGAAGGTCATGAACTGAATTAACACAAAGGGTAAAAAATAATGCAAAAAATGTAGTGCCAATATTTATACAGCAGTTTAACAGGCCATAATCATGATGAAGTCTGTGAAATTGTTTGTGTATATGAAGGGATTCAGGGGGATGAAAACTGTAGTAAAATTTGATGTGCCTTGTAATCCCTGGATGAACTGCAAGGCCCTGCCGGCAGAACAGCTCCTGCACTAGAAAGAGCTGTTCTGTCACTGGGAGAGACATGCAGGTGAGACTGCCCAGCCTTGTCTGGGCTATGGATGCCAGGAGCTCTGCCAGGCCTGTGTGTGTGCCAAGCTGCCCCCCACAGCCTGGGACCAAACCAGGTAGGACCACCCCTACAGCCTGCCCTTGCATTGCACTGAGGGAAATCCAGGAATACCAACAAAACCAGAAAAGTGGTGCATTCAACAGGCTCCTTGATGTGCAAAATGTGCCTGCTGTGCTGCTGGCACCAGGTGGGGACATGTGAGGCTGGTTCTCAGCATGCTGTGGGATCCCAGGTGAAGGCTGGCATGTTGCTGTGTTTCTGCCTGCCCTCTCATGTGTCAGCTCCACCCAGCCCAGCTGCAGCCAGCAGCATCACTCTCTCCCCGTGCCTGCATGCTCTGTCAGTCAGTGTTGCCTGCACTTTCATGCTCTTATACAGTACAACAGGGAAGTTTGCTGCTGCGGCAACAGTCGGTACAAAGCTACCAGAAAGACTCCAAGCAAAAGCCACCCAGAAGAACAGAAGAGAACTCAGGGTGCACAAAATAAGCCTACACTGTTAACAGTGTTGTGTGAATAACACAGCAGCCTTTTTCTAGCTCTGCCCTTTTGTGCTTTAGTACCAAAAGGTATTAGGAAGCATTCAAAACACCTCAGCTTGACTCTAAGAGGCTAAAAATCTTAACAGAAATTGCATATGGAATTCCTTTTCTTTTGTAAGCTTCAGAAACACATGCTTTGAAATCCCCAGTGCTCTTCCATCAATGTGGAGTTGACTAAATGTTGCAAAGAGCAAAGGTATCACAGGGCAGATTTTTTCTCTGCTTTTTGTTACATTGTACAGCTGCTCACATCTGCACCATGAATTCAAAGCTTGAACGCAAACTGACAAAAACTCTGCACCGTGTACCAGAGAGCACCCAGCCACATTTTCAAAAGCATTTTTTTAATCTCCAAGAAGTATGTTTTCAGACATAAATCGCATTTCTCCAAGCCACTGCCAGTACCCGAGCACTCCCCACAAAGACAGATAACACCACACCCTACCCGTAGAAATGATGCTCCTCCGATCGCTTGCTCTGTTCCCTGCTTCGTCTGCCTCAGAGTGCCCAGATCAGATCCTGCCCCGGAGAAAAAGCAGAGTCAAAAGCTTGTGATACTCAGAGCTGAGTCCTGGAGCCAGGCTGCAGGAGGATCAAGGAGTACTGGGCTGAAACAGCATGGATGGGAGATGTATCAAAGTATACTCTTGCTCAATCATCACCCATAGGTAACTGAGAGCATCTCCGTTTGAAACTGCTGGTCACCATCTGGTGATAAAATATGGAGATACCAAGTGAGTTAAAGCAAGCTTGTGCATACCAGCATATTTTAGTTACACTACATAATGAAACCCATCATCACCTTCATTCATACTGTGGTGTCTGTCCCAGAGTTGCAGTTTCATACAATTTGTGTTAACTTTTTCTCTCCTTAGCTTCAATTACAAGCCAATTTCATCTTTCCATCACATACACATAAACATAACCTGCCAATTCAAGACACTTCTAATATGAAAGGAAGTTAAGTGAAAAAGTGAGCAGCTGAGACCTACAAAGTCATGCCACTCCTAAAAACAGGCACAGAAGTCAGGCATTGGCATGAATTTGCTAAATGATGCAGAATTAAAGTGTTAAAGACAGGAGTCTGGCCCTTCCCCTTCTTTACAACTCTTCAACGTGGATTACGGAATCCTGGGACAACAGCAAGATGAGGCCTAGCTGACCTTTAAGACAATGAATAATTTCCTAACTTGGCAAGATGTTTTAAATATACATAACAGCTTTAAACACCCGAAGCATTCTCCTTTTAATTATTTTTGCTATATCTGAAATATTTGAGGAAAATGTAGATGATATCTCTAATTTGTTAATTACCAGCTGGCTCCTACCGTGCATTATTAAGCTACTATGGCAGTGACTAATGCCTCTGACAATACTAAATTACCAACAACACCTTGTGGAGGAATGTGACCTGAGCAGCCTAGAAAGGACTACCTGCAGGTGTTTGTTTTCAGATGAAGATGGTTTATTAACTCAGGCATACGACAGCAAACATTAAGTACCACAATCATGCCCAAGTCTAGAGGAGGAGGGCTGCACCCCAAATCCCCCATGCTGCCTACCCCATGAGCACTGCCATGCCCCATGGCCAGAGTAACCCAGACACCTGCATCTCGTTCCCTGCTCATGGCACAGATGTGGAGGAGGAAGAGCACACAAGATTTTTTTCTGGAAGTGCTTTAGTTGCAGCTGTAGCTCCTTGCTCAGTGGCTTGGGCAGGGGTGCTGGATGTGCAGAAATGTACCCTGCACCCATGTTCAGGACTCCTGCACTTTCAGCCCAGAGTCCCAAAGGCTTTGAAACAGGGAAGACGAAGACAAAGGAAATGTCATTGCCCACAGAAGGTCCCTCTGCACAGCTGCAGCCCAAGCACTGCCCTTTTCCTCTCACCTTTGAATACAGGCACTTTTTTCCTCCCCTCCCTTATTTTTTTTCTTTTTAATTCTAAGTACTTTCTGCCAAATTGATTAAACTAATAACATTATAGCTTGGACAGGAACTTACACATCTTAGCCATAAGTGTGTGAAATAACATTACTCTCCTTTCCAAATCCTCTTGGAGTGGTTAGGAAATCCAGTCTTCTCTTGTGCGTTTGCATTATAAAATTGCTGAACAAACCTATTCTGCTGTAACGGGAAGGGACACATTTTCTTCCCTAGTCTAAGTAGGTCAAGGAAAACATGATGTTGTGAGGATGAAACTGTTTTCCTCCGTCTTCTTTCTCCTAATGGCAGTTTCAAATCATTCCAATTTAATTATGTTTCTAGTGTTAGCATAATAACACTGTAAGGTTATTAACAACTGATGTATTGGTGGTCCTAAAGTCTGAGGTTTGTACTTTCTTGTGGGCTTATTTTAGCCCTAGGTATACACATGCAATTCCTACATATGGCACATCGTGGCACAGTTAAGAAAAACCTGCAAAGAAATCTGGATGTGAAATGCAATGCATTATGAAGCATAAAAATTTAACTCTCAGCTCTGACACTGACACTGAGCTTCTACATAAATGTGATCTCCTTTTTAGGATGACATTCTGACTATCACCTCCTCTAAATCTGTGACCAGTGAATTTGCTCTGAATTAGCACTGATGTAAACAAAGCCAGAGTATTTCCAATGAAATTACTCCAATTCATAGTACCTGGAGACTTCCCTGTGTGCATTTTATCAGGAGGGATTATGCAGTAGCTGGAAAAACATTCAACTTGCAGTTATAGTTGTCTGAATGCTAAATGCAAACTGAAAACCACTGGCAATAAAAATACATTTCAGGGGAGAACACCCCACTCCTCAATGAGAAAAAGGGAAGAAATTACATTACACTAAAGAGAATACAGAGACTACCTAAAATACTATCAAAAGAAATGTTAAACAAATTGAAGGTTGCTTTTCTACTGTCTGTTTCAGAACAGATGGTGTAAATTAGTTTTGTTCACATTATCTGAAAAAAAGAAAAATTAATTCACCTCATGTAATGTTTGTTGCAAGCTCTCACTCACCCACTCAAGAACTCCAAAGGCCCCCTCCTGCAGCCAAATGTTTGTCATAGCAAAGGTTACATGCTCTTACAACCCACTCCTTGTATCCTTGTCCTGAAAACAACAGGCCTGCCTAGGACAGTAAAGCTAAGCACATACAAGTGGACATCACTCTGTCCTCAGTGTGAAATTTTTACCCTGTGAAACACCATGACTTCAAAGGAAACTCGGATTTCATCCGAAGAATCCAATTACATATTTCAGATTTAGGATGGACTGTCAAGTGCCAGCTGACAAAGTAGTGTCCCCAAGTATTTCAGGACAATGATATTTGAGATGAAATGCAAAGCCAGCTGTTTATGCCTTATCTAAGGAACATTTCAAAATGAGGAAATTACATGATGATTAAGTGCCTCCTCCACCTCACCTCAGCAAAACACATTCCACTCTGCAGAGATCTTTGAAACCAGAATTTAGCAAGAATGTCTGTCATTAAAATAATTCCATGAGCAGTATTATCACCAGTATTGTCAAATCATAGGGATGGTAGGAAAGATATGTAATCCACCTCCCACCGTGAGATAGAGTCAGATACATTTTGTTCATGTTTATTAAAGTCATTCCTAACACTTCCAGTGATGGAGACTTCAAAAGATCCACTTGCAGGCTATTTTGTGGAAAAAACTTTCATAGGGTTTACCTCCCATTCCTTATTTCATTTTAGATCATTTCTCTCTGTCCATGGCACAGAAAAGAGATTACTGGCCCAGTCTTTGCAACAGCCTGTACTGTGCTGTCTGTGCTTGAAAACCTGCCTTTCTCCTACTCACTCCTCAGCAGGCTGCTCTTCTTTAGGCACAGAATATGTAACCCTTTCAGGGTTTCCTCCTGAACTATGTCCTATGGATCTCTGATCAGTTTACTGCCCTCTTCTCCACATCCAAAGTAGTCAGCATTTTCTTCAAGAGCAGTGCTCCAAACTGAACACCAGCTGAACTCCAGCTGAGCACTCACTGATGTGGGGATTGCTCCCTGCAGGCTGTGGTCCCAAATGTAGCACATTATCATGCTTTCCTTTTTCCCCCTTCTATTGTGCAACAGCTCAACACTGCCAATTCATGTTCAACCAGAGAGCCACAGTAACCTCTATCCTTTCCTGAAGAGCTGCTGTCCCACTGGCTGTTCCTCAGGCAGTATTGGTGTCAAAAGTTACAAGCTTAAAATACAAGCAAAAATACAGCTCAGTGAACCTTCTGGAACTACATACCACCACTGTAGCCTCTGTGCACTCAAGAAGACGGAAGTGCCCTTGCAATGCTGCTTCACAAAAGGCACCAAGTTGAGTGTAGTTTTTCATCAGCACATAGTGCAAAACACTGGAAATCCATCAAGGACTGGGCCAGTATTTGCATAAATTTCTCCACCTTTTATTTGCTCTATCCACCAGGAGCAGAGTAGAAAAACAGGTAGGACCATTTCTTCCAAAGCTGAAATACCCAATTTTATGTCCTTGCTCTGTATAGAGCCTGTACATACAGGCAGTCAAGCCCAGTACAAGCCCAAGCACTCACCTACAGTGGAGCACAACAGAACAAGGATAGGACCAATGGCCTGTGAAATAGCTATGGACAGACCTGGCTAGGCTGGGCTTGCTTCCTGGCAAAGCTTGGTTTCTGCTGGACATAACACAATGGATGACTTATTTAGTACTTTACATGCACAGTTACAAAGCTCAGGCTTTGTGCACAAGGAATTTATTTCTGCTTCCTGAAAATGAGAGTGGCCTGAAAAACTGTCAATCTCTCTTCTTAGTTGATGCCTTTTTCTCAGAGAATACAGTGTTCCAATGAAAGTGGATATTAAAAAGTGTAAGAGCAAAAATTAGGCCCATTCAGCCCAAGTTACCAAGTTGTGAGTAACTGCACGTGACACTCAGCCACCACCTCATCCCCCTGCCACGAAAATGTACTGTCCTGCAAAGAGTTCACATGAGCCTGGAACTACTATTTTTCCAAAAGTCTTTAGTCTCTAAGACTTATTAAATTATATTTAGGAATGCATTACCAGATTTAATGTAGATGAAGAACTTAAATTTGTTTGTATTCTCTTCACCATCTACTACTTCCTTTATTTACTTAACTGTATGATTTCTGAAATCGTATTTACTATCACCTAGGGTCACATAATTGCTTTTTGCCATTATCATTTTGGCAAGTTTCCTCTGTTTACCCCCACTTGCTACTATAAAACATTTTTTTCAGTTGCTCTGCTAAATTTTATGGCTGACCTACTACTTAATATATCGAAATATCAGCGTGAGGCTGAACTTATTGTTTCCACATTTTCAGCAAGTGTCAAGGCTAAAGTTACAGAAAAGAAACAGTTTCACCTGTGCTAAAAGAAATCTTTAACTATTCTTTTGCTTTTACCAAACAGAAGTCACACTTCATCCCCAAGGATGGCTCACAGGGAGCTTTAGAGCTTGCAAGTGCAACTGATTGCTCTGGCAGCTGGAGGTCTGCACCTTTGCTGATGACTTGTTTTGAACCGACGCGGGTCTATGGGAGATACACCCAGGGAGCTCCTTGCAAGCCACACACAACCTCTTCTTTTTGAAAATGTGTCTCCACCAGAAATTTCCTCCCTGAGACTCTCTAGGAAAGCAGAGGAGATGGAGCAAGGACTGCTGCTGAATTACCACTTCTGAATGTGCTGCCAGCCTGCCCCACTTGCTCCAACTGAGTTTGATGGGCCATCCAACTCTATGGCTGGAATCACGGGGAAGACAACTCAGAGCTTAGGATGAAGAGGCCTGAAGGTGGCAGAGAAAGATGGAAAGCCAGGATGCAGAATAAGTTGTAGGGGAAGTAACATGATAGATGGCATTATCAGAAATGAAGCTTTTAAGGAAAAAAACATGGCTTGTTTTTTTCAAGAACATAGCTTGACTCTCAGCTTTGTTAGGTTCTCCCTGCATTCCTGTATCAACCAGCGTAATACAATTTATAGCTGCATTAAGCTGATGTGATTTGTTTTTCCCTAATGAGACGTGGAAACTGATCGAAATTTTAAGAACGGAAATAAAACACTTTGGATTTTGTTAGATCTGTTTGGAAATTTGTTCGATCTGTTTGGAAACAAGATTGTTGGTGTGTATTTGAAGAGAAGTCAAGTACTTGCTATGCTAAGAGCAATTAAAAATATACATCAAATACCAAGATAAAGGACTGGCCAGCTCTCCTTGACTAACTTTTCAAGTAGGTGAAAAAGCTTTCAGTCATACAAGATAGTTAGGATTCCATGTTAAAAAAGTGACAAGATTTCAGAATTATCAACTCAGAAATTAAAAAATTATTAAATCAATGTGTTGCCTTTGTAATTTAATGTATTTTTTTAGATGTAAAGGTAGTAATTCTCAGGTCAATTTATAGGAAAAAAAAAATTATCTAAATGCAGGGAATGGATTGTATTTCCATATCACACAAATGATACAGTAGGTCACTTAATCCAACATAAATGAGTTTTTAATTAGAAAGCAACAGGGGGACAGAAACTTGTGATAGCCAAATAATCATTGCTTTATAAATCTGGAAAGAATCAAAGTGTTCCCTGGTCTTCTTCCAAGGACAATGTTGCATTAAGAATGAACATGCACTGAAAAGGTAGCAATTACTAGAAAGCACATACTTCCGTTACAAGAGGTATTTTTAAAATGTAGCAGGAAAGCCCAAGATTACTAATTCTATCTGCAGCTGTTAGTTGGTAAAGAGTACTCAAGGACAACTTCACTCCAAGCATGTTCCTCTGTGCTTTGCCTTTGCTTACTTTCATAGTGTTTAAAAAAATTAGTTGTCATCAAATTGCTTTGAAAGTCTACTTGCTGACAGACTTTTCTGTCTCTGCTTCATTTTTTTGGGTTCCACTTAGTGCAAATTTTCTTACAAACTTACAAAAAGGTATTTCTTTTTGTAAGGTACCAGACTAGTCTTATCCTTACCGCAGGCATAAAAGAAAATAAGAATGCAGCATGTAGGTGGCTACTTTTCATCCCTTGATACTGCAGCACTTCACAGAACCAGGCAAGTATCACCATCATTGTTCTCAGAATGGGATACACCAAACCCTCTTCCTCCATGGCTTGACAAAGATCACAGGCACAGAAGCTGACTTGTTCCCTCCACTGCCCCAGGGAAGGTTATGTTCAGCAAACAGCTACCACCATGCCAGCAAATGAATTAAAAAAGATTCATGATTTCCACTGCTTTCCTATCTCTTTATTACTCAGAGTATAATCCCCAAATCAACTTTTACAGCAAGAGGCTACGTAATTGGTTCAGACACAGGAAAGAGACAGTAAAACTCAGTTTCCTGTAACATCCCCTGCCAGGAAGGATGGTTTTTCAAGACTGTTAGGTGTTAGGCATTCTCTCAATGACCACAGCTGCAATTAGATGCATTTTTAAGCATCCTATTAGTGGGAAGTATTGCTGTGTTTCCAGGTAAAGTCACTGCATACCATAATAATTAGCCAGGAAGTTCTTTATTCCCTGATAGACCAGGAGCTGGAATGAACAGTAAGTGCAGGAGAACTGACATCACTCGGACAGGCAATTTCCTTGGGTTTCCACTCGTGGGCTCAGAGGTGATAATATGGCTGCACAGAACATAATAATTGCATTCACTTGGGGGCTGGGTGGGTTTGTATTTTTTTACAGAATTAAAAAAATTACAGAACTGAGGCTTTCTACAGTGTGATGCACCATACAGACTGTCATACTCTGCCAAAACAAATCACTGGGAGAAGAATCAGGAAAGGAAAATAAAAGAAATTGTATCACTATAAGCTGCTTCTTTGGAGCTCAGAAAAATACCAGCACGCTGTCAGGGTACCTTGGGGGAACAGTCCTGAAACTCCTTACCAACCAGTTCCTGATGACACTTCCATTTTCTTACTTATGGCAAAATGACCACTGCAAAAAGCTTGAAGACGAGGCTAGAAGGATGTTTTACAAAGACAAAAAAGATCATGACAGAAAGAAAATGGAAACTACGTACAATAACTGTAAAGTGTATCAGGGAGGGATTTTGAATACCCATAAGCATATCCTTGCCACTGGTTTTAGCATGGTTTGCAAAGAAAAAAGTGTAGGATCTGTTAAAGGGGAAAAATGCTGCAAACTCATTTTCACCTGAGAAAGAAGGATGTTTCTGAACTCTCATCACAAAGTCACTTACAGCTTAATGGTACAAAAAGGGAGGGACATGACCAGCCTCTTTGAGAAGCAGACATGCTACCACCATGCCAAAGCAGTGCTTCTCCCTAGGAGACACCAGTCAGCTCCTCAGAGCAGGAAAGCATGCATATGCTAGTGATGCTACTGTACCAGCATCAGAGTAGCACCTCAACCACTCACATAGTACCTAAAACCAGCAGGCACCAGCTTCATCAATGTTCTGCCCCTTGGTGGATCCCCCTGAAGATCTGCACCTTCATGATCTCTCCTCTGTCTGCAGCAGCAAGAGGCAAGGACAGGGGACAGGCTCCCTCTCACCATCCCATCCACTGTCCCAGCAGCACTTCTACATTTTCCCCTGTGTGGGATTATTGGGGATCCTGGGAAATACGAGTAAGGGAAGGGAAAGCTGCAGCGAGGAAAGAAGCCCGGAAGATCAAGAAGAGGGTGTCACTATCCTTAGCAACACCTTGTTACAAAAGCCTTTAAGAAAGGGATGTCTGCTTCTCTCTCCTTCTTCCCTCCCCACTTCCCAACAAATCCTAGTCACCTGAGGAGCACAAGTCTAGTGAGGGAGAATGGGGCAGGGAGAGGAAGGCAAGGAGAGGAAAGAGGTTCCAGTCCCTGTGTTGTGTCCTGATAAAGCTACCACAGCTTACCCAAAAGCCTCAGTATCATGCTGATGTGCACTACCATTATCACCGGGCACATGCAGTACCACACTCATCCTAAGCAAGAAAAATTCACCCTAACAGCTGGCCAAGGATTTTCCACTTCAGTAAATATGCTGACATTATAATAATTTAGAATTTGTATCAAATACACTTACATTTTCTATGGGAAAATATCAGCTTATTGAACATTGTCCATTTATTACTAGGACAACTGGAAAATATTTCAGGTGGATTAGGTAGACCAAAACGCTTTTTAAAGTCAATCTAATACCACAATGTAGTTCTTTATCCTGGGAACATCCTGTTCCGAGGTCAGATGCTCATTCCCTTCCAGGAGCGAGGGTTTTTCACGCAGTTTCACTTCCCAGAATTCAAAGCATGTTTCTTTGTGACAAAGCTCTCCAGTGCCTCTTGGACATTTAATTATGGGAGAAGGGTCTCGGATAATAAAATGGGAACATCATGCTCCTGAACTATAACTTCTGAAAAGCAATACACTGTGGTAGGGAAATGCAATTAAATTTTGAACTGACTCAGGAATTTCCCATGGAACATTAATTCTATTTTCTGCTCACCTCTGAATGTCAGTCTATTTTTCTCTTTCAGTTTAGGAAGCTTATAAAAGGTGCAGTGAACCCCTACTTCTAAATCTGTGGATTCTCCCCTATATGGGGAGGCCATAGCCACAGGAAGAGTGCATCTGCAAACAGAAGCCTATTGTGTTAAATCTTATCAGAGGCAATGCCTAGCCTGAGGAACTGCTACCTAGATACCCAACAAAGGGAAATAATAAAGGTATTTCCCCCTCCTTCCAACTCCTTCTGGTCTGCAGGGCCCTTGAGAGCCTGAAGCTTGCACAGGACCCTGTGCAAGAGCCAGAAACTAACCACAACTTCACCAAGACTCACTGCAAGTTTTACTCATCTTGACATTTTTTGTCTCAAAGGCCTTCCACTTCAATACCAAAACAAATACTACAGTAATTCCTTAATGTAATGTAAAAAAATTCCTTCATGTAAGCAACTGCTGGCCTGGAAATTTAGCACAGGACCGAAGCGCTGATCTCGTCTGAGCTACTTAAAAGAAGGCCCAGCTATTACAAACTGTAAAAGAACTGGCTTGAATTTCATTTCTCATCCCTGCATCTGTTTTGTATTCCAGATTTACCTTAAAGGTTATTTATCTCTTTCTTCTCCATCCCCTACACTTAATCACACAGAAGACACTCCACAGCAGATTCGCTCACCCAAACACACCCAAATGTTCTGCAAAATTCAGACAAGCTGACCAACAGGGATGAACTCAATCAAATGCCAGGAAGATACCAAAACATACCAGACACATCATCTTTCTTTCCTTGAAACAGAGGAACTGTTTCTATTTTAGTTCACCCACTTTCACATATTTTGCACGACACAGACTGTAATTATATGCATCTCTTCAGCACTGATATCTATAACCAAAAATGTCAGGCGTTTCAGTTATCCGCAGACAGCACCTATTTCCTATGGTTATTATGGGCAGTACTAACACGCCAGGAATTCTGAGTATGTTTGAGTGAACTGACACCAGGTCCAAAGTTAGGAGCTCTCCTACTATGAGTGTAAAACACACATGACCAGAAAAAATGGTAAAAACAATGCTGCCATTTAGAATGACACACACTCAAGCCCGGAATCAGATGAAACTCTCAGACTACAAGTTCTTGCTATATAACAAATATTACATCTAACTTCCAAATTGAGTTGCTGCATTTTAAAATCCTTTTGGGTATAGGAACACCACAACTTCACCAGAAATGTTTCAGAAACTGCCTGAAAAAGACATTGATCAATGAGGCAATGTATCTGCCAGATACAGAAATTCTGAAAAATTGTAGAAAGAACATGATAGCCTGAATTTCCTTTTTTTGGTCACAAATTCACTATCTAAGTGAGGACTACCAGGGAGGGGAATGCATAGATTTTTAAATTACTACCAGAAGGACTTTGATCAAAGAAAATTAGCCAAAATGTCTGTTGTTTTTTCATTTTGTTGGGGGGTTTTTGTTTGTTTGTTTTTGGAGGGTTTTTTTATTTTCTTTTTTGTTTTTTTTCAAAAAACCTAACCAAACCAAAAAATCGAACTCTCAGTAAAAGCATTATTTGGGAACAAACAAACAAGGTTAAATTTAATTAACCCTGTGCTGTGATCAAATTCACCCATGAGGAAATAGTTTGTAAGTGAAACCATGGCCAAACAAGCAAGCAAACATTGATTTCATCCCCTCTAACACAGAAAACAACTCGCTTTTCAACTTTGTAATAAGAAGCAGCATTTCAAACAGCATGTCCCGCTAATGAAGAGCAGAGGTATATAACAAAAATCATCTGTTAGGAAAACAGCACTCCAAACGACAATGACAAAATAAAGCCAAAGACTCCATAGGTGTGCCAAGAAAAGTAACCTTGTGAGCTAACACTTCACTGAGGAATAAAGTTCAAACGCTCCATATGAGGAAAACAGGAGACTTAAATCGCCCGGGGTAAGCATTATTTAAGTATCCTCCGCGTCCTAGAAGAACTGCCAGAGTGCTCCGAAGGCAGCAGGAAAGCCCAGAGGTTTTGCCAGGTTTGCTAGAACCACCCTAGCAAATGCATGCAGAGGCAAGCTTCCTACTTACCCTACTGTATGCACCATGATCTCTTTTGCCACCTTAGTAATTCCCAAGTATCCAGAACGATGTTATTTTTTTTAGGGAATATTACAGCTGCTAGAGGAGACAGAGGCAAGCTGACAAGCAGAGCTTTGCGAGAAGCCAGGCAGAGAGGGATGAATTTAAACCTTGGCTCAAAATGCTGTGTATTCTGCGTCTATCTTTAACTTCTAAATGATTTGGTTTCACATTCCTCTGAAGTCCTGCTGGCAGATGCCTCCGTGGAGCTTTACCAATGGCAGGCACCCGGCCCCCTCTCCTCCTCCAGCCTTCCACCTCCCTCCCTCTCTCCCATCCTCCCAAGCTGCCACTCCACCCCCATCTGCCCCATCCCCACCTCTCCTCACTCACACATATACACACACACAGAGGGGCTCGGCTGGCAGGATTTCACGGGCTTCCAGCCTCGGCTGCCCGCCCACGGCTGAGGGAGCCGCCCGCCCGCCGCGCTGCCGGGCACCGGGGCCAGCGGCCGGGCGGGCAGCGCCACACGGAGCCTTCGGAAATGGGGGCGGGCACCTGAAATCACAGCTTGTGCCCACTCAGGCAGAGCCCTCAGCCCCGGCGCCACACGGAGCCTTCGGAAATGGGGGCGGGCACCTGAAATCACAGCTTGTGCCCACGCAGGCAGTGTCCCTGTGTCCCAGCGCCACCGACCCAGCCGCCGTCCACAGCGGGACCCCTGGGGCGCATCTCCCGCAGGGAATCCCGGGCACAGCGAGCTGGATCTAGGCCTGGGGCAAGGCAGCAGTTCCCCGCTGCTGGACGAAAACTCGTATCTGGAAGCTTACAGCTCCCTGCACAGGGAGCTTTACGGAGGAAGGGCATTTTAGTAAGAAAAACAAAAAAACCCACAAAACACAACCAAACAAACACAAATCAACCCAAACAGAAAATACAACCAAACAAACCAAACCAAGAAAAACAAAAACAAAACAAAAACCCCAAAATAAAATATATAATTTAAAGATGTTTGTACCAGATATTGACTAGAAAGCTTCTAAACTTTCACTCTTAGTCCATGGCTCCTTACAGTAACAATGCATTGCAGTGTAGTTTAGACTCTGAAGTAACTAGACCGCAGATTAATGATAGCATTCTAAGTGACTGAAGTCAGGAAAAATCTCCTTCCATGTAACTCAGAAAGTCAGTATCCCTACCAGAGGTTGCTAGGTGGACATAAGCCCTTGACTCTGAAGATCAGCCCTTTTCTGAAGTATTACATTTGAGTATTAAAATCTGAAGCAGCAGATTTTAATACTCAAATGCATATTCAGTTGACTAGTGCTTGCCATCAAGTCTGCCTTATCTCAGACATGGGCAGGAGCAGAACAAGCCACAAGACTTTGTGTAAAATATATGAATTATTGAACACTTTCAGTTGCAACAGGAAAATACCAATTGCCAGTCACACCAATTCAGACAGAATAACCTGGTACATGTCTCGGGTTTCTGAGAGTCTTCAGCCTTTGTCTGAGCTGCTGCCAAGAGGGGATTGTAGGGATGCAGCCAAGCAAGCAGCAAGCACAGGTTGGGGCAGATAGGGCAAGGCCAAGCTGTGCCCAGAATCCCTTGGCTGAAAATATGGTTTGAAAAAGCCTTGTTAATGCCTGATTTCATGGGGCATTACATTTTTCAGAACGCTGGTGTTGAGAGGTTGGGCTGATACAGTAGTAAAAGTGATCAAGCAGGCTAATGAAGGAAACTGGTCAAACTTGGAAAGGCCTCAGGGGGTAAAAAATCAGCCAAAGGGCTGTATCGTTGTGCATGTTAAGAAAGTCTCCACATCTCCTGCCTACTTGATAACACGCGTAAGTGTGTTTGAGAATGCATCTAGCATATATGAGAACATACTGTGAACATATATAGCATGTATAGTCTGATGAAAAACAGTAACTCCACAGTAGTTTTTGTGGTCAGTCTGCACACACTGAAAGGCAAGAGCTCTTCTTAACTTGGACTGAGCTCAGGTTTGTGAGCCTGGAAGTGTTGACAGCAACACAGAAACATTAAATAACAGATCAGCTGATGACTCCTGAAAAGCTGTAAGATTTATTTTGAATCACTAACATTTGTTACTGTTAGCAAAGCCAGACCCCAGTATGTCCAATACCTGCCTTCCAGAGCGCGTTAAAAACTCCAGCTCAACGTGCCATGGACCAGACGAGGAAGAAGTCACTTCACTGCTTTTTCTCAGGATTCCTGATACAACAGTTCTGGGCATGTGTCGATTATTCAGGCTGAAGAGCTGCAGCGAACTGCAGGAAAGCTGCCTTGTCTGGCACTGCTTTCTGACAGAGCCACCTCTAACACTGCTGGCTTATAAATCTCTCAGAGCACAGAAAATCAGAGCCAGAGAGCTCCCGTTCAAATGGTGCAACTTCATGTAATGCAATACTACATCAAGTAATTCTTTTTCCCAATTGTTTGTAAAGGTGTCAGCCTTGAAGGGCAGATAATCACTAGAAGCACAGACCAACTGTTAACATTAGGTTATAAGAAACACAGTGCTTAAGATGCTCAGAGAGACAAAAGAACAAAGAAAAGTCTTTGTGCCTTTGTGGCTGAGGACTCCTTTCTAATTAGGGCAACAAGGAAGGAAGAAAGAAGCACCCCGTGGAAGAAGGTGCGATGGACAAATGTGATGATTCAGAAATGAAGTCATGAACAGGAAGGATTAGGACTGAGCTGTTTATAGGACCTCAAACTACCTCTAGAGAGTGCTTAAGTGTTAGGGAAAACAATGGCAGGGAAATCCACGGAAGCACATCCACGCTTTTATCTAAGCTTGTGTGTTTCCTTTAGTAGATACAGAGGGAAAAGAGATTTGGCTTTGAATCTTCTCAGAGGCCACTGTTTGCTTCCCATGCCTCCTAAGAGGGTATTTAAAAATCTAAGAGGATGGGGAGGGGAAGAGCTTTGGAAAATGATGCTGGAAGTTACTCGGAAACCTTGGATGTCAACATGGACAGCATGATCTCAATCCCATGAATGAGAGTCCGAGGTCATGTGTCCAAAAACTCTATCACATAAGCCAAAGGAGAAGACAGGTGTCCAGTTTCCTCAGATGAAGAGCTGTGCAGTAATACCAGGGTCTAATGCACAACACAAAGTGTACAGCTGCGAGATTTACCACTGCTGTGACAGGGAGTACTACTCTCTCAGCAGGGTCTATTGCTTATAACCATCATCAAGGGTAACAGATCAGGGACTTCTGTGGCATTAGATTTGAGATATGTGAAAGCATATTAATAGTAAGTTCTTGTGGAGGAGTGGGAGCTCGAGTTGGAGCTGACATGGGAGCAGAAAAGGGAGTGGCAGAGAGGGAACAGTAATTTGGTACCAGTGACAAGTGTAAAGAGGTAACATGTTTGGAGCCATGTGACTTCCTACCCATTCCCAATTTAGCCAAGTGCCTAAGAGGCATGATCTGTCCCTTCATGTTTAGCTATTTATAATGTGCACAGGATTTGCTCTTTGTCTCCCCTTGTCTGTCAGTGCCTTCAATTCATTAGTCTTGGCAGTCTTAAGATTTGGGCTTACTGCGACAAGCAACATCTTCTACCCTACAGGCTCAATCCTTCTAGGTCTTACTCAAGAGTATTTCTTCCTCTTTGGAATGATCTTGTTAACCTCTGCAGAAATTTCGGCACAGGTTGGTTCAAGAGTAAGAGCTCTGGAGTAGGGACTGTAATTGCACTGACAGGCACACAGTTCCTGCCCGTCACAATGGATTCAGCACCGTTTATTCAGTATTTCTCCACCTGCACATCCCTCACTGCCCCAGCCAACCTCCAAAATGGTCCAGCAGCTGGGGTTTGGCCAAGTGTTGATCCATGTGCTGCTTCTCTCCTGTCTACCACTTGTTTTTTCCCTTGAAGAGGTGGGGGACAGCTATTGCAGCAGCTGGGGACAGGGGGCTCTTGGTGGCATTCCCCCCCCATCCCCACTCCCTTGCTGCCCCTCCCACCATGCAGCCTCCAACACAGGAGGTTACATCTGCCCTGGAAGGAAACCCAGGGGATGGACATGGGCTCACCCAAGGCAAAACACTGCCCTGGTCTCCCAGTGTGGAGTCTGACTGCTCTGGGCACAACACTCCTACCATTTCCATGAGGCTCACTGGGTAATGGCAGGAGGCTCAGTCACTAAAAAGGTTCAGATGGGTTAGCTCTGCTATTTGCAAAACATGCAAATTGTTCGAACTCTTGATAAGCATTAATAAAGTACATGGGGAATGCACTTAGTACATACTCTGCAACCAGTTTTGCAGCAACAGAAGATTTTCTGTGCTGGCTTTTTTTTTCTTGATTTCTATGTTTCTGTGATTCAAGCCATAAAGAAAGAAGGGAGACCATACACGGTCACAAATTGAAGCTTCAGGAATGAGATCATCCATGATCACAAACTGAAGCTTCAGGAACAAATCAAAATTTCAGTCATTCCATTTTACTGAACAAAGGAAAAATCTATTATTTACTTTTGAACATGTCTTTTCTTTTGCTATTTCTTGTATTTATACTTTTGGTAAGAGTATTTGGTACAAACTCATGGCTTAAACCAGTATTTATCATCATATATAAGCATGTCACATGTATAGGAGCCAGGATGTAAAGACTTTGGCTTTATTTTTGTACACAAGAACAAAGTTTTAACATTAATTATGAAGAGTTAAGCAACTTTTGAAAAACTCTGTGCCTTTGCCTGTACCAGATGCATTTTCAAACTCTCTTGAAAAATACCTAAGGGGAGAACTAGAACAATTCTGGTTCCATTTACCTTTACACTAAATACAGGAAAAACTCTTTTTGTTAGGTGCCCAAATTGATAACGAAGTTAGGATTTGAGATATAATAAAATGAAGAGCAACTTTTAAAAAATGAAGTTTTGTAGGTAAATGGATAATTTTACCAGACTGAAAAATATTTTTCTAAAAAGGGAAAAAACCCCAAAACAAGTAAACACAAGCCCACAAAGTGCTGAGGCCTGGAAGTCTTTCTGGAACTGGTAGTGCTCCTGGATAAATAAAAGGGCTGCTTTCAGACTTTCTGATATCATCTATTATTTGTGCTTTACCTGAAAATGCTGAACTTTCAAGGTTTGAAGTGACAGCTATAGTTCATTGAAGTCGCTTGGTGAGCAGTGCACCTAATGAAGATTGTCTTCCTCAGGATTTATGATCCTCTGCTATTTATTGCTTCCAACAACACTAATCCCTGTTTCCTCTAAACCCTCATGACCACTCCTGCCCCTCAGGACAGGAGAGCTGCCCACCTCCATTTCCAGCTTCGTGCAGCCAACCTGCACTGCCACCTTCACAATTACCCTTTTCATTTCCTGTCCTAGGGTGACTTTATGATGCTTGTATCCGCGATAGTCTGTTCTGGTTGTGCTGTATATTAAGTTCTGTACCTTTAAAATGGTTCTGGGAGCGAAGAGGGAGAAAGAAGCAGCAGTTTGTGCAGTTTGTTTTGAGAAAACTGCCTGACTCCCACACGGCCTGGCTCCGGCGTTCGTCTGAGGCACGGACAGCGGTGGGACAGAGATCTCCTGTGCTTTAGTTAGTTTTAGCTGGCTGAGGCAGAGAGGTTCCCTGGACTGTTTTTCCCCTTTTTCTTGGGCCTGTTTAAATCTGCTCTGGACTTAAAAACCCAGAGGAGCAGCGAGGGCTGGCACCTGCGGCTGCCAGGCCTGGAGCTGCGGAGGGAGTGGGGCTGGTGAGAGACTGAGGGAGCTGAGCTGCACCCACGGCAGGGACTGTCTCTGTTTGCCAGCTCTCTGCAGAGCGGCCAGAGGTTTTATTGTTGCATATTATTCATTCTTTCTGCTTGTGGGCATCTTGTTTGTTAAATAAATAGTTTTTTCCACTTTTCTCCGAAGAGGTTCTTTCTCCAGACTGGCTGGGGAGAGGAGCAGTTTAGGTTTGCTTCCTAGAGGAACCCCCTTTAGAGGTTTCCTCCCAAATTTACACTAAACCAGGACATTTCCCCATGCCTCCATGATTATTCTTCTTCTAGATACTGCCCTCAGCTATCAATATTCCCAACTTCCCCTTATGTATTTTCTCCCTACCTGTGGAAAAAGTAGCAAGCAGGTTGAGCAGCTTGATTCAGAGCTGTGTGTGCTCAGACTGAGCAGCCAGCACACATGGGAGCTGCTTTAGGAGGGGAATGTTGCATGTCCAGCTCTTTTTTGAATTGATATCTTGGATTCCACATTCAGGAGAGTCAAGGAGAATCAGTACAGCTGAGATTTCTTCCTAGGTGTTTAATTGCAGAAGATGTCAGTTCAAAACTACTGGCTACGGCCGGGAGTGTGAGACAAACAAACATAGCTAGATTGTATTCCCTTAAAAAGCCAAACTCTGAAAATAAAATAAACAAACAGCCCACATGCCAGCTATAAAGACTCTTTGCTCCAGCAGGAGATGCTCTTTGTCTTCTCAATGATAAGAACCCTCTGCTGCTTTTAAAGGCTTTATGTCTGGTCTAACCAAGTATACAAAAGGTAGCAACAGTGCTAATTAAGAGAGCTCATTGCAGCCTGTTCTTGAAGAGGAAAAGTGAAATGTTTATGAAAGAAAAGATCACAACACCAAAACTTGTCTTGTCACAACATCCACTTGAACACAAAGTCCTAATTCCTGCAATTATTATATATTGACATTTTTGCTATGGAAATGGCTCTGTTATCCTGTCTCACTCCAGCACCTTGGTTTCATTGCAGTGCTAAAGTCTGCACTGAAAATGGTTTACAGTAAATTATTTTTACAAAAATGCCACAAACGTTCTCTCATTTTATTTGCCTGGAGAGACAACCCCAAGTTTTTTGTGGAAGTTCAGCCACTGTGTGAATTGTGCATGCAGGCAGACATGACTGTGGCTGGAGTGACACATGAACTTTTTTCAGAACTGGAAGAGGATAATCTGTGAAAGAGATTCTCTGTTCAGTTGAGCTAAAGGTAGGAACAATCCCCTTTCATTCATCCCACATCCCACCAAAAAATCCTCCTGCTCTAAAATAAAACTCATTTTATTTCACCCTCCAGACAAAAAACTTGGAAAAGAAAGAATTTTTTTTTTTTTCCCTCCATAAAGAAAAAAATACACAGCAAGAACACAGAAGGAGGCCTGGAAGTCTCAGAAACTGCTAATGAGAGCTGGAGCATTAATATATAGGCCAACACCATGAATCCCATCAGATCAGTTATGTAAAAGCCAGTAGCGCCTGAGTTGCTCTCTGAAATGCATCAGTGCCCTGCAGGGCTGGGGGAGGTGTCCCTGCCGCAGAGCCCTCTCCTTCCCTCTGTGCCCTGGCCCCAAGGCAGCAGGGATCCCTGGGGCTCGGGGTCCCGCTGCTGCTGGGGGTACAGGGCCCGGAGAGGAGGGCTGATCGGCCCGAGGGTCTGCGCTGGGGCGGGAGCACGCAGGGTGAGACAGCCCGGGAGAAGCTTGTCCTACTGCTCCCTCTGCTGTACCCATCCTGTGGAGAAATCCCAAATGTCAGCGCGGAAAGCTGGGGTAAGGCATGGCAGCTTTGAGCGCGGTCTGCAGGTAGCACGGAGCTGAAGTGGCTGGTGATGAGACAGAATGCACCGCCACACTCAGGGGACGGCAGGGCACGGAGCTCTGTGTGTCCAACCTGGCAGATCTCTTTGGCTCTGTACCTGCCAGGGTTTCACTTGCGCTTCCAGAAAGGTGCAGGAGAATAAAGCCTCTCCGTGGCACAATCACCTCGCTTTGGGACATCTATTTAGATCATGGTCTCATCTTAGGATTCGGATGGGTGTCCGGATCAGCCCCAGAGAAAGGCCCAGGAAGCTCCCTTGGCAGGGCAGCAGCCAAGTCCCACATTAGGGAATGCTGGCAGCAACATCCCCCCAGCAAAGGGGGAAAACAGCCCACCCCGAGTCACATCAGTGCCATGCCACATAGGAACAGGGAGCACAGGGAGAAAACAAAAACAAAACAAAACAGAAAGGAAAGAGGAAAAGTGGCTTATGGTAATGAAGTCAATTAATCATGTGGTAATTAACAATCTGATTGTTCTAGAGAATGTTTTTTTTTCTAACCAAAACCCACCTGAATACAACTGCAGTCAATAATCCCACCCTGTACCCTTATTTCTGAGGGCTGAGAATTTGGCAGAACTGGATGCCACCTATGGAAGACTTTAGCAGCTGCCATGAAAGCATTTATTTGAACACAAGGAAAACCTGAACCCCAAGGAAAATACATATTTTCAGACAATCAAACATTACAATGTGCTTTCTGCAATCTTCAAAACAATATTTCAGTTACTCCATACTTTCCTCTTAGCACTAATTTATGGAAATCCAAGCTAGAGAAGAAACCATTTCAAAGGAAGATATGTCTCTCCAGCACTTTTTCTCTGAGAAGTTGCACACTCATCAGAATAGGGAAGAATGATGAGAAGAATCAGCACCTTCAGGAAAAGTGGACACTTTCCATAATAAAAGAGGGGATGAAAGGCTGGAGTGCAAGGTTAGGGCTTTGAAAATTCAGCCATACACTCATTTTAAACCTTCCGGAGAATCTCAGGATTTACACAACTTTTACCAGAAACAAAACAACCCTTCCTAATAGCAATATGAGACTAAAAAAAATAATCAGTGAGTTCCAGAAAGGCAATGTTAACAGAGAGACTGCATTCAACTTCTTTTCTCCATGCCTCAAGTATTATTTCTTCCTATATTACAGAACATCTACCAGCTAATGAAAATATGGGAAACCAGACTTTATGATATAGCACGGTGATAAAATGAATTATATTTAAATGTCAATGGAACCTATGAAATAGAGCAAATTTGGAAGAAATCCATTCAGTAATTTTAAAGTTGTGAATAATTAGCATGGCATTTTCAAATGCACTTGGTCAAATTCATGACCTAATTCTGCTCTAAATTCTTTAATTTTAGTTTTTGCAAAGCTGTATGAGCCATGCAGTATTAAAGTGGTATTAGAATGCTGCAGCAGTAGTGAGTCCTGCTGAAAAATTCCACCCTTAAATGAATGACTCCAGCAAAAGATTAGGACATGGCAATTTGGGGCAGAATGAAGCCCATTATTTCCAAAGGCAGCACTCCAGATTTTCCTAAATGCAAACAAATACAGTTTGACCACAGGACTGACACAATGTACCTAATTCCAACTTGCCTAAGTTATATGGCAAGAAGATGGGCTGGAGCTGAAAATATAAACTAAACAACTTCCAAGGGAAAACTGAGATATTGAAAAATGTTTTATCTGAAGTAAGCCAGTAATAGTTGCAGATTATTTTGACATTGCCCTGTTAAGTTTCACGATGAACAGCCACAAATATACCAAGTGTCAGGCATAAAGGCCAAACACAGGTCTGGTCATAACCCACTCACTGTCTGGTGCCACAGTGAGTGCTCCTTTTTATAGCACCTCCTTCCATCTCACTGAATTCATCATATTTATCCCCAAATAAAAGAAATTACCGAGGCTTTTTTGCTTTGTTCAGAGAAGCACATGCTTTATCCAAGAGCCTCAGACACTCCAGTGTAAATTATTTGTACTTCTTGATACAAAAAGTCTTGCTCCAGGACTTTGTGACAACACTGACTACCTGAGGGAAATCAAATTAACAGCAGCTGAGACAGAACTATTAAAGGCATGTTCTCCCCTATGTACAGTAGTCTGCTAACGTATCCACAGGCACCGAGAGAGTGAGGATAAAGCAAGGACATTTCTCTGAACCATCACTATCTTTCACATTACTGTTCTATTCTTGTGAGGGAGCTGTGGATGCAGTGATATTGATAGGCTCTGGGGTTCTTTCAGCCTCAACTCAAGCATGCAGATTTTACAGACATGCACACCATGAAGGCAGTCACTTCCAAAATAAATCAAGCAAGCTTTTTGGTTAAGACTACAGAGGTAACTGGAAGGTTGTTGCTTGTTCCAAGTGTAATGATGTAAGGAAGGGGTGCACCTAAAGCCTCTCCCCAGCTCCCATGCCCTCAGGAGGCACCGTCCAGCCTCCTGGGTTTGGGATGGCACCCAGCCTCCTCCTGCACAACCTGCCAGGGCAAGATGCTCTCAAAGGAGCTGCATAAATGCCCCTGTATTAGCACCTCCTGCTCAATGAGGGAGATGACATCTCTGCAGCTTTCAGGCAAGGGCAAAGACACATACACTAGCAAAATGCTCAGACTGGCAGGGTCCACATTTGTAACTGGGAATACCATCCTGAAATGCAGGCAGGAGATCACCACGCCGTGCCCATGCTGCTCAGGCATTACCCCAGAGGTCAGTGTGGCAGGGCTTGTTAAACACCACGTTAACAGTGCAAGAGACCTGACCAGGTCTCAGCTATGCCACAGGTTTGTTTGGTCAGTTTAGGAATTCACATGTTTACTTCCTCCCTCCCACTTCTCATCTGCTTTGTCTGCATAGCCTTCAGTGGTTTTAAGGTGGGTGTCATGTTTCTAGGTGCTCAGAGCAACTAAAACTTTGAGTACCTTTGACCTCCTAGCACTACTGGGGCTAAATATTGAAAACTGCTCAAGTAATATTTTTATTCCATTCAATGAATGGAAAAAATAACTGAGTTGAAAGAAAAATGCACCTTGCTTCAAAAGCCTCTTTAATCAGCCCCAGAATCTGAACCAATGCTGAGCATAAAGATTTAAATTTGGCTTAATGAAAACGGAATAAACCAAAAAAACAACAAAAGAAGTCTCTTTACAAAAGGTATGGATTCGACCCAGCCAATAAATAATTAAAGCTCCTCTCTGTTCCCTTCCACTTTCTATTTTAAGGCTTTTCATTATATGGGATCAAAGTCAGCTCGAGTTGGAGAGAGTTAGACAAATCCATCACGGAGACAGAATGAATGTATGATCTCATCCCCTGTGACAGCAGCCCGACGGTACCACCTGTTTGAACTCGGCTCATACCACTTCTGATGACACTGGCAATGTCAAGCAAATCACTTGAAATTCAAGGGAGGGGGGGGGGGGTGGAGGAGCACTCTTCACCTAAGCAAACTTAAAAAAAAAAAAAAAAAGAAAAAAAAATGAGCTGTAAATCTGGCATGAGGAATGCTTACAGGCAGCCAGCACTGCAAAAAGAGCAGTCACAGAAAGGGTTCAGACCCCATGAACATAAATCACTCTGGACTTCAGAAAATCAGCTGTATGAAGACTGATTTCTGTTTGGAAAAGAGTCAGTCAAATGAGAGAGCAATGCAAGATAGCTGTATAAAAAAATTAAAATATTAAAAGGGAAATTAAATGCCCTTATTTATTTTCTCAAAATGAAAGAAAAAGAATACATTGAAGCCAGAAGAAATAATTAGCAGATATGAAAAGCAAGTTAAACAGGGAGTTTAAAACTGACAGGCAAATTTAAAAGAGATTAAGGAAAATTCTGTTCTACCTCATGAAACGTAAAATGTAAGTTTACCCTGTGGAGCTATATGCAGCATAATATAACTGGGACCAGAAAGGACTATTAAAAAAATATTCATTAGATTGTTAATAAATACCTGCGTGTTCCCATTAGAAACTCAACTGTTTTCGAAAGAAAGAATACAATCCTTAATGAACCTTGCTTTTTTTAAGCAGTAGAAGAAAAAACATTTCAACTTCCTGACACAAACAATGATTAAGTGTCAGGGATTAGGACATCACCCTTAAGGGGAATCCCCAAGGATTAAGAAAATCCCTCTCTTGTCACAATATTCCGGAACTGTCAGCTGGCCAGTTCCTGAGCACTGTCAGGAACAATGTACTGGACCAGATCCAACACACCAATGTTTGGTTAACACTAAAGTTTAGTCAAGAGATTTCTGTCTAAAACACTTGATTAAGGAAAAAGATGACAGTATTGTGAGAGTACCATAAAGCTTTGTGTTCTAAGCCATTTTCTGCTCTAACTGCCAGTAGCTAGAGGCACTTGAAGATGAAGGCAGCAAGCATACACCAGCTCTTCTTGGTTTGGTGTATAAAACCACTTTGGTCTAGATCTGGGTCAAGATACACTATTTCACTTCTTTGAGCTGCTTGATGTGTTCAACACAAACATGACTTTGGGTCTGCCACTGCACAAGGCACATTTGCAGTTCTAGGAGTTGTAGGGTATTCTGGCTGATTAAGCTTGCAACTACGCAGATATAAGAGTCAAACTGCAAAATTATTTCAGATAAAAAAAAAATCTCACTGCTGTGAAATTTATGCCATTTTTTCTCAGTCTACTAAGATGAAAACAAGCAGTTTAGCACTTCACTAGCTGAAAGAGCTATTTCAAACATGCTCTAGATTACGACTACATGGCAGGACCTTTTCTCAGTGAAAAAAGGCACTCTGGGGATGAGTAGAGGCCTCCAACAATGTTCTCTTCGGTGACCTCATTAGCATCTGATGTGTAGGAACATCTCCTTCAACTGTGTGATTTTCCTGTCTACCTTGAAATGGCCCTTTATCATATTCATAAAATTACTTTCATTTGGTACCAAACAGATAAACAAACCAATGTTATTCAGGCCCAGCAGCTCTTCAAATGAAGGGGAAAAAAAAAAAAGAAAAAAAAGAAAAAAAAGCCTGTAATAAAAAAAAATTAGATTGGAAATGTTTTGATGCTTTATGTGGGAGTTAGCTGTATGCAGAATTGAACTGTATTTTCTTGGTTTAGCTGAACTAAGCTGTACTGACAAGAGCATGCTGAATTAGATCCGGTTGTAACCCGAGGTGAACCTGCAGGGTAAACCTTACGTCACTGCATTGCTGCAGTTCTTTCTTTTTTCCACGAGCAAATGTGGCTCACTTCCCTCAGTCTCTGAAATGCCTATCGTGTGTGCTGGCCATGGGGTAGGAGTCCAAATAGAGCATGGATTAGAGTTTGGATTTATTCACTTCAGGCCTCTGGGAATGGAACTGAGCTACTGGGAGAGACTGAAATAAGACTACAAAGGCATGGAGGAGGCAAATGTGAATGTAACGGGGTATTAGAATGCACACTGTATTTAAAGACATTTACCCACAATTCCGATTTGTACTTTTTGGCTTTTGCCTACCCAAGGCAAAACCAACACCGTGTTTCTCTCTCAAAGCCATGTAGGGACAACTTGCCTTGCATTCTGGGATAATTGACCCTAACAGGTGACAATGCCAAGCCCTTCCTGGCTACAGTAACAAATATTTAATTTATACAGCACCATCCACACAACTTTGCAGGGTAGAATATAATTTTCTTGCAAGAGCCTGGTAACTCCTCAGCATGAAGGACAATGAGGACACACGTTATATGGCATGACAATCCCCGCAGCCAAATTTCCATGACCACATTACTCCTTCAGAGACGTAACTGAGCATATAAAGCTGTTTAAGTTCTACCTTACAGCCTACAAAACGTGTTCTGTGTTCCACCTTCAGGCATGTTGCTAAGCACAAAACTGCTTTCTCTTTGCCAGAGCCAGCTGGAAGCCACGGTGGCACAAGGTAGGTGGGCACATAACCCTCTGTTATCTCAGTGCCTGATGGCTCCTTTCTTTGCTAGCTTTGTCCCTGACTTTCTGTGGCATGGCAGACCACACAGACTCCCTGAATTAATCCATGTACTTGGAGAAAAAGCAACTCTATTTGCAGTTGCACTAGATAGGTAATAGACCACTGTCCACAACACAGGCTCTTTACCTGCAGCCCCTGGACGGAGTCCTCTGCCTGCTCAGCTGGAATGGTAGGACACTGTAAAAGGTTTTTCCTTCCTTAAATGCTATGGTGCTGAATGTTATCTTTCAACTGTGTATAATCATTTTTTAAAAGAAATTCAGGTACGTGACCTTGATAATGATTTTTCTTCAGCTCGTATGCAATGGAGATGTTCTGGAGACACCATGATTTAGCTTAATAAAAATATAAATCTCCATATCATTTCATCACTTCAGGTCTTAAATAACTGGAAATCCTCCTCCTACAGAATTTGTCATGATTTTCTCTCTTTGAGTTCAATGCAAGAAGTGCACAGCTAAATTATGCAGGACTATAAACTTACATAACTGTTTGTATGATAGAAGAACATAAAAAACAAAGGAGCTTTAATAGTTCAGAATATAGAGAAGTCCAACACAGAACAGAGGAAAAAATGATTTAGCATTTGTTCTTCAGACAGACAGGTTTACTAGTTTAATTAGTATAAAGAGAAGTAAATCTGAGAATATACTGTCATTTCCTTAGACATATGGAAACCAATAGCTGGCAGAACTAATCATGAAGCAGCTACCCGAATAAACATCAATGTAATATGTAGAAAGGTGTATTTACATAAAGAAATCACCTATCTCTGTTCTTAAGTGTACTTACATTAAGAGATCACCCATCTCTTGCCTTAGTTTCCCCCCTTGAACAGCAGTGGTGTGAAGAAGGAAGCACCAAAGGGGATGCACCCATATGGCTCACTGATAACACTTGCACACAATCTTGAGTATCAGGCATCCACAGCAGGCATATGTAATTCCTTTCACTGCCTACCTACCAGGAGGTTCATCAACAGTCTACCCTTTATGCCTTTTGGTAGTTTGCATTCTCCTTTTCTTGGAGCAGAGTCCCACATTACCCAGGCAGCCTTCTACTCTCAATGCAAGAATCTGGAGGGAATTAAAATCCATCAGTCCTCTGCCTGGTTTAGTAAATCTCTCTCATACTGTTCATCATTCCCTGTGGCCCTGCAACTCGAGCTCTTTGGCCCTCTGCTTGTGGGGCTCTTTAATCCTTTAGCTTTCTATCTGGATGGCTGTGAGCACAATTTGCCCAACCCCTGGTCTCTTTTTCTAGTCTCTGATAAGAATCTTTGCTCCCACTTGTGGTCTCTGCTGCCTCTGCTGAAACAGCAAAGAGCCTTTTACAAGGTCATGTATATACACACCTTACAGTCAGGTGTTCTTTGGCTTACAATGAAAGCCACAGGACAGCACAAATGAACCTGAAAGGGTTCAGGATGCAAGGTACTGTTGTAAAAATTATACTTGGATACAGCCAGAAACAGGGATGGAAAGTGGATTCCTTAGCGTATGACAGCTTTCCAGTGTACTCCAAGCATGTGCATTTGGAAATTCTTGCTGCTGTTCCTCATGCAGATTACAGTTTGCAGCTCCCTTGCACTGTTCTCCCATTAGGTGTGTGAATGAAGCATAGATACAATTTGTTTTATCGCCTCCACTCTCACAAAAGAATGAAATTAAAAATAGCAGTATAGCATCAGTTTTAACAGGGCAGTAAAAGAGAACTATAATGGCTGCAGGCTTGCTCTTTCCCTCCTATAACAAACCATATAATGGGAGGGAGATTGCAAGCTCTGCTTGGGATCCTTCTGCTAGATTTTGCCCTGAGAAAAGGTTTGTTGAGGGGGGGTGTCACTGTGGGGTAAGTGCCAAAACCCATGCCTGTACTCTTTGTCCTCAGGCCATTTGGTTGGAGGAGCTGATGATGTGTTTTGCTGTTCCATCTTGCTGGCAGCCCATTTCCATGATGATGCTGTAGAGAGACCTGCCAGCCAAGCAGCATGGGAGTCCATTTTGTTGAGAAAGCTTCTCAATTTATAGGAGCTTTACTGCAAACCTAATACAGGTTGCTACTTTTTAATTTTTACTTTCTCAGGGACAGACAGTGGTACCAATATCCAGTTTGCCCATTCCTTTCCTATCCTACAAGACGTAGCACATCTGCACCTCAGGACTCTGAGGGGCTAACAAAACAGCAGGTCATGGCTTCTACTGCTGACATCCATTGATACAACTACCTTTTTTCAAAACCATTGGGCATGAATCAGGTCCATGGAAAACTGCAAACAATCATCTGAGCCTTTAAAACCCAAGAGACTAAAGATGTCTGCGTTATGCAAGTAATACTCAGCTAACACAGCTCTTCAGTTGCTCCCTGAGATACACGACACTCTGCTTACTGTTGGATTTCCAAAATGCACAAAAACACTTACCTACATACCTTAAACTGCTGTCAGATCTAAGATGAAGGTTACCAGGGCTAAAATATGGGACAGAAATAGCCTGTAGAGGAATTTGATGTTTTGGCTTAGTTAAATTTAACACTTAATATTTAAGAAACTATTTGGCCCCTGGTACTTAAGGATTTTCTCCACAGAACACTCATTAAGTCCTACAAGGAATGTATGTGTGCCATTTCCATCAGTACTACTGGATTTACAGGTGAATTCAGATTCCCCCTTGGGTTCACAGTTCCAGCACTAAAGCCCCTGGCTTCACAGAAGACAACAAACGAGTGAAGGAGTGTCAAGGACAGAGGAGTTACCCAGAGATACTTCTCTGCAGCCTTTCAAACAGCACTTGGAGGAGGTGTTTGCCATCTGCAAAGAGACTGTCATAGAGGAAGATTAGGGAGCAGGCCAGGGGCTGGATCACAGGACCCAGCAGTCCTGAGCACAGCATTCCCAGCAGTGTCTGACTCCAACCATGAAAACAGAGGTGGAAGAGCCAACCCAAAGTGTTACATCTCTTCTAGCCCTGGGTCAGTGATCTGCTCATGTACTACTCTGCAGACATTTTGTCACGCAGGAGTGGTGACCCCCTCTAAAAATTTCATGCCATGGATAGGAAAACCATTCAACGTGCTTCCTGTAGTTTTATGCACAAATGCCTTGAGCTTTTCCATCTAATACATACATAAATTAAATTTCTGTAACTATGAGTTTTTTGTACAAGAACAAAACCCTATGAAACAATCAAGTTTTCCTAATGCTTCTGCCACACGCAGAGTAAGCATTATTGTGAAAGCTGTGTGCTCAGATGTGTTAATTGCCAGGTCCCAGGAGTATTCCCTTTAACCCACTCCACATCTTCTTATATAACAGCCTTTACCATACTGTGATGAGTGTCACGGACCCATGTTTTGAAAGTCCGTTATTGCTGTTTATAGTTTATAACAATCATTAAATATAAAGTTATTTCTTAATAAAATTCTGCTGCAGCTTACTACAACTCTGCATCAGCAGTATTTACTTATCCTTAAATTATTCTCAAAATACTTTTCATATGATTAAAAAAATGTCCTTTTCACTAGAACACAAGTATTTTTCACTTAAAAGATAATGAAGATGGCAATTAGAGATTTATTTGTATCCAATATTCTAAAACTGTCTAGCTGCCGTTTATTAAAAAAGTATTATGAAGCAGCCAAAGAACACTATGCATTCAACCCTTTAGTGCTCTGTTTTACATCTCTGTTGGACAAACAGCATTAGGACACGAAAACCATTAACCTCTTTTGTTGAGGGTCATTGCATTTAGCACATGACAGACGTACCAGCATACACTTAACTGTAAAGGCTGTTTGCACATAACGTAATCAAATGGTCAAACTAAAATAGCTTCCCAAACTCTGCGTCTGTAGTCTATATATTGCCACACAACTCTCAAGAACTTGCATGTCTACTTCCTAGTAAGAGTTCACAACAGTTTTCAAATTCACAGAAGTTTAGAGAAAGGAAGTAAGTAGGTAAAGAAATTGGTTTTTTCTATCCAAATATATGACATTTTATTAGTATGTGACAGAATTAATTTCTTCCTTTGTAAAGGAAGTTTGGTTTTCTCTATATACCTACGTTGGCAATTGCTTTTATTGTTCCACTGAGCGGTTCTACAATAGCTTAAGAAATTTTCTGAGGGCAAACTAAGAAATTACTTCAAAAGCAATCTTTTCCTGAACCATTTTGTATTTCAGATTGTAGATAAACATGTTTTCACAACTGCTCTTCTCAGTTTGACTCTTTCTCTCATACCTCCAATGATGTCATTGTCCTGTATCTTAATTTCTTACTGCTCTGAGGTCACAAATTTTTATTACCCGACTTCACCATGGGATCTATTTGAGGATCAAGACATGACATCAGAACATGACAGCTATGTCTCCTGGTTAGAAATCTCAGCTCTCTACATTCTTGCAGACATTTCTGCTGCTTTTGTTGACTTTTTACTGTTTTCTCAGAACTACTGAATTATTCATCTGTCAACATAAATTCATGTTCATCATATAAATATGCAAAGTCACCATTTTAGAGCAGACATCCAAAGATAAATTCATGTAAAGGCTTTTTATAGATCATTAAACCTGCATAGCAAAAGACACAATATACCACAAATGTAGTAGTATATAGCAGGACTGAAGCTGAATGTAAACTCTAAGTAGAGCAGCATTCCAGCCTACTCTCTGCTATGCTACTTTTTACAGCAAGGCTTTCATTCTGATTTGCAAAGCCAGTTCCTGCTTCTTGCCTCAGCTGATACAATCCCAAAAGTGACGTTCATCTCAACAAACCTACCTATTAGACTGCGTCAGAAATCTTCCTTTCTCTGTACTAATATTTGCTTTTCATGCAGAGCAGCTACTTCCTGCCAGGTATTTTCAACCTGGACCTATCTCCTGGCAAGAGATACATCTGAGTAAGACAGTAGTAAGGTAGAACTAAATACTCCCAAAACACCCAGTCAGTACTTTTTATCATTACAGCATGGATCCTATTAAGACTACTAAATATAGAGAAATTCCATATGTTCTGCTCACCTGGACTTCAGTGAGAATAAAGGGGACAAAAGACTTATTTGTCAGTGCTTAACTTACAACACGAATTTTATGCATGGTCAGTTATACTACATAAAATAATCCTAAAGCTGGTTCATGCATTTTGCAGTCAGCTTTATCAGATAAAGTCTGAAGATTCAATTATAGTTTAAAAAGAACAATTAGCTTTTAAATAACAGCTTGAGTTAACAAAAGGAACAGATTCATCACTCAGTGGCAATAAGATCATATTGTAGGTAAAGACAGCCTGAGCAACTAAGCTATGGAAAAACCTGTTCAAACACTCAACATTTGATTGCAGTTCTCATAATATATTCGCAGTAACCTTAGCAATGCCAATTTCAGCAAATATTGGGGCAAACCCCAAAAGACTGATTTGGTTTTGATTTTTATTTTACTCCATTCTACAGAATAAAATGGCAAACTAGCTCTTGAAAAGGAGCTAAGAAAGCACACTAGGATTTGCTGTCTCAGAATGCAGTGTCTCCCTTCCATTACCCACAAGTAACCTGGCAAAGACAGAAGTTAGGCTGGCCAGTTTATATTAAATGTATGATCCGTATGATCAGCTTTTGTCTTGTTGCCCTCATGTCTTCCCTGGATATTTAGACAGGAACACTGAATACACCAATACAACAGGAGAAGTCATTTGAAGTCTTCTCATGGGCTTCAAAAGCCTGATAGGCTGGCCATTTGAGATGCAAATATTTCAAGTGAGACTTACTGTTGAGCAAAGAGCAGAGCTGTGTTTGCCATCCTACTCTCTGCACTGTATGTATTTATTTCATTCTCCATAGTCACGACTACAGAACGTGTTCTGTAAAATCAAGCTCTATTTATGCTCTTGCCCTCATTTTGTCTCAGAAAACATTTCCTTTCCAAAAACCTTGAGTTCTACTGTAAGCATTTCCTAGGGAAATACTATCATATAAAACATTGACACTTCCTGGAAAAGAATGACAGATCTTTAAAAAAACTGACAAACTAAAAATCTTAGAACAAGCTCCCTAACCTGCTACACCAGCTGACATCCAGGGTAAGTTATCACAGCTGAAACTTTGTCCCAAGCAGAAGATGGGAGTTTTGTGAACTGGAATTAATGTAAGAAACTCAGCAGAAAGAGAGTTGGCAGTTAGGACAAGGTCAGTACAACACAGTCCAAGTCCAAGAGAGAGTGAGTGAAAAGAGACGGATGCTGGAAGCATGCACGCTATCTGAAAGCTGTTCATGTGATCTGAAGTTTGCAAGGAAATTATTGATGGCAAATTCCACAGCAGAAGTGCAGATACAAAACTTGCTCAACTTTCTGTTGAGTAGAGCCACTTAAGTATGTGAACTTAGAGCAAGGTACTGTAAAGCTGCACTTTTAAGCCAGATTTTATTCTGGAGTGCAGAATCCAGCAACACAAACTTCTTGTGAGTTATTTCCACTTAAGAATTATGTTTTTCATTAAACTGATACCCAGTGAAAATAGGTTTAAAGTGTAGTCAGGTGAATGAGTGTCTGATGAGTTCTGATACAACTAGAGTTAAGCTATTGTCTCTTATCTGAGGTAAGAATGATCATGTGAATGCAAAGTAGAAAAGCACACTTTAAACCATCTTGTACCACACACTTGTGATGAGTAACAAGTGCTCTTCATCCATTTCAGGGCAGAACTGCAAGGCAGCACAAGCCAACACTGTTTTTGGTTTAAAGTTTGTGCTGAAACAGCTTGGGGAAGCTCACATGGGACTCTAAGTTCCATTGAGAAACTGAAAATTCTTCAGCTTTCTGAAGTATCCTACCAATCCTCTAGATAAAGTAGAAAACTCAAATTAAAATCAATATCTACACGAGGTTTTACTTTAACTCTGTCTACTTAATTCAGGTAAGTGCAACCATTATTTTTACAAAGTGACCTAGGAAATCAACTTTCAGCTCACATTAAGCTTTTAGCTGTTGTTTGTAATTACTTCTGGAGCTCTTGGAAAGACGTGTTGTTCTAAAATGAACCAATTTTAGCAGTTTTATTGCCTTGCTCCTACCAAACACAGGCCTGTATAGGTTAAGTTTTACCTGCTCATATATGTGTATAGTAGCTGAAAATAAACAAGACACGTTTGCAGGGTGACAGGCTTAAGCTTCAATGTGAGAACATGGGAAAATGCAGAGAAGACAGTAATTAGAGCAATGAAATTAAGTTAATAAAAGAAAAAATAATATCAGGAAATTAGTATTTTTCTTAACAGCAGATCTGTTAATGCTCTGGAACATTTTCCTAAGGGAAGCAGTGGGAGCTCCATTACTTCGATAATTTAAAATTAGACTGACAAAAAAGTAGCAAATGTACAGCACAATAAAGAATAATTCCATACAGGAAGGGGAATGAAGTAGGTGACTAATAAGTCTTTCTCTCTAACAGCTATGAATCATACAAGTGCAGTGGTGGCTTGTATAGAAACTGGAGTTTCTATACACAGATGGAAATGCAAACTGGTAGCTCTCACACAGCACTTGTTGGTAATGGTTGGAGGATCCAATTCCTCATATACCATAAACCACAAATAGGGATTATTAGACTATCCGCCTAAATTCAACAGAGACTTCATACAGCACGTTTTACTCACCACCTCCTGTCCCCCAAACAACAAAAGCAATGCCAGTTTCATTATTGCATGCACACTTATTTTGCTGGGACAGAACTTCCTTAGCTAAAAGCTGCTGGAGCTACTCCATGAACAAGTGTTTTACATGTAACCAGAGGTAAGAATTTTTTGACTCAGTTCACATCATCTTTTACTTGAGTTCAATTAATTCTCTATTTGAAGGCATATTAAGGACAAACATTTGATCTGTTGAGTACAAGTTCAATATTTCCTTATCAAAGTTGAGAGAAAGAATGAAACACAGGCTTTTTATTTGATTCTTCTGTTTTCCAATATTTTCTCAAGTAGTGTAGACAGACAAATGTTATTTGAACTAATCTTTCCACGCCAAGCTGTTTGACCCACATGCTTTGTTGCCACTATGTGACATTGAGCCCTTACAAGAGTTGTGCCATGACAGGTGACATGCTGCACAGAGCACAGACTGGGGATTAAACATTCACCACTGCAGCAGTAGTCTGCAAATTAAAAGAGGGGAAAAGTAACAGTTTAAACTATATATAGGATGGCGTCTTGAATAAATCTGAACATGATCTGCCTTAATTTTTATAAAAAGCAAGACTATCCATAAAAAAGGGTATTGTAAAGCACTTTTGTCAAGCATCACAGGAAGTGAAACTTACTTTGATGCCTATTCTGCTTTTTAAATCATTATTTCCAACTACAAAATTGAAAACAACATATCAGAGAACAAAGGCAGTAATTTTCCACAAACTGTTTAGGAATTAGGAAGAGTAGGAGAACATGGTGAACATGGTCAAATATTATTAAATCTTGTATTTCACCATTTTTGGAAGTAAAAAAGCTCATTAAAAAAAAAAAAAACACAAACAAAAAAACCAAACCAAACAACCTCCACATTTCTTTAAAGATCCCGTCACTAGCTGAAGATGGTCTATCCCACATGTTGTCTGGATGGAAAGTAGCTGTCTTGGGTTGTGGAGCCAGGGGTGTGTATTCTATTTCATCTGTTAAAAGCAGTTGGGGAGATGTTTTTCTTTCTCTCGTAACTCTGGGAGAAGGGAGGGCAGGTGCCTTCTGATAATGGGCCAACTGTTAAAACCAGGTGGGGCAGTGTTTCTTATCTCTTTCACCACCTGTCCTCCCTCCAGGGGGTATTTTTTCTGCTAATGGGCCATTAACACCTCCTCAGACTAACACACGACACATTCCATCATCCTATTGTAAGATGCTCCACCCAGTGGGGGAGCCAACCATTCCTACCTGGATAAAACTGAGCCACAGGAACGCGAAGGCATCCAGCTTCACCCAGTTCCTGGAGGAAGACTGGACCCCTTCTCACCTTCACTGGACCTTGGTTCTACAGGATCATCTCTACTTCACCAGAACCACATCTGCCACTCCAGGAGGACTCACTTTTGGACAGCTTCCAACACCCTGACCAACAGGGTGTCAGGTTGTTTCTCTGACTCTGTCAGGGTTCTCCAAAATTGTGGTTGGTTTGTTTGGTTGGGTGATTTTGTTTTCTACTACATTTGCATTGTTAGTATTCCTAGTAAAGAACTGTTATTCCTATTCCCAAATCTTTGCCTGAAATCCCTTAATTGCAAAATTATAATTTGGTAGGGAGTGAGTGGGTTACATTCCCCATTCCGAGGGAAACTCCAGCTTTCCCTGGCAGATACCTGTCTTTCCAAACCAAGACAGTAGCTTAACAATTAGGAGAAGAGGTGCAACAAGTGCTACTTACTGCACTTTGGAAATGATCTGTTTCCTTTGCTGGCAGGTTACTTTACCTTTGCACCTGCTTCCCAAAGAGTCTGGAGTTTCTGAAGTATTATTTTCCGATCACCATGAGTGGCTATGCCTGTGTGTCACTGTGCAAACAACTTAATGATCAGAAAATGATACGTTCAGTTTTGGTATTGGAATCAGCTTAGCTGATACAGTAGTGGATGCAATATAGCATAAAGGACAAAATTCTGGTTTTCTTTATCACAGGAAAATATATAACAAGCATATAGTAACTAAATAATAGTCTTTTCCTTCTTGCATTCTTACAGTAACCCAGGAAAACTGAAATAACACAAAAATCAGTAGTACACCAAAGATATTTACCCACATAAGACTGCGGTGGAAATCCACTGCAACGCAAACAGCAATCTAGATTTATAAAGCAAACACTTCCTGTCCCAGAAGACAATCACTTCTCACTTAGGGCACTGGCCAGAGTCAGTTCGGTTCCTTTATCTCATTAGAACAGAAAGTCATGGACTAGAGAATTGAGGTTTGATACAACTACATGTCAAGGAGACAGTAAGTAGAAGGACCATTTCTGACGTGCATAGCAGAGTCAATGAAACTATAAACATTATTGTCTGATAATACTTCTATTTTCAGTGAAAGCTGTATGAATTGTTCCAATTTTTTCTTACTTTTCAAGATATTTGCCTTCAAAACATACTTTGTGTTTCTTCTCTTTTTAACTACTATGACTGAAGAAGGGGTAAAGCTAACAGGCAAAACAAAATGGAAAAATCTGGAAAGGCACAAAAAACCAGAACACATTTCTTGATGTCCTATGATCCCAAGTGCTGCTAAACTCTCAGAGTAACTTTTGTCTCAGAAGGAAAGTTATGGCTGACTGGCACAAACTGTTGAAGAGAGAGCTTTGTTGTCTTCCTACAGCACAGGGAACCAGGACCTTGGGATGCTGGGCTGGTGACCAAATCCATAGGGCAGTCCTGAAGGGTAAATGAGAGGAAAAGCAGGGTGGGAATAGGATGGGTGAAAAGGAGGGTGAGCATGAGGAAGTGGGATCATCAGAGCTCTCACACCAGCTGCTGCAGTCCTTAAAGGCCCCCCTTTGGGTGAACTGTGGACTGCTGCCGTACACACAAGCACACCAGAACAACTTCACATGAGCAAGATGCACTGTACCTGTCACAAATGAGTGGTTTAGGGTCACTTTAAAAAGGGAAGGGAGGGGATCTATGACCACAATATCCCTATGAGATCTAAACACTCCTTTAATTCCTTTGCCATAGCAAGACCTGAAGATGTCTCAGCATTTCCTAGTACTGTCTGCTGTCATTTCCATGCTAAAGAAGATAAGGAAATGTCACATGTATCAACAACGTTTCTTTAAAAGAAGTCAGGCCTGCACAAAGTGAAGAAGAACAAAGTGAAGCACAGAATGGGCGAAAACAAGCGCAGTCTCAGTCTGACTTCAGTGGCATAACCCACTGACCTCAGCCAGCCTTCAGACACGAGCTGTCACAAAAGTGACAAAGCAAGTTCTAGTGATTAACACTGCAAAGTGTATTACTTCTACATTATTAACCTTGCATATTTTGCTACTGTGAGCTGGAAAGCACAGGGAAACTCTTAAGTGTCAGAAGCACTGATACCCTTCTTATACTTACATTTCTGACTTTGATTATCTGATGATAGCTTTTTCTTACATGAACAGCTTCCAAGGTACTGATTCCAGGATCACTCAAACTCACGTTGTTTTATCGATGTGAGTAATCCCAGATGTTCAGCGCAGTTGCTTACATTAATAGACACACAACTCTCAAGTGGTTGTAGGATCAGAGCCTTTGGGTTGTGAATGGAATTGGCTTTCCTGCCATTAACAGGCCATTGATGAACTGCAGCTTCCTTCACATCTGACAGAGGGATATTAAGGTACACATCTATCACTGTCATCTTTCTCTTGCAACTTTTTAAAATGCAGAATCACATTCAAAAAGCAATCAATAGCAATCCAGTTGCAAGCACCTCTAATGAAGCACAGCAGAAACAATTTAGTATTAGATTTTCATCTGAAAGGTCTCAGAAAACATTTCTCAGCTACACTTTATCTGCCCAAAAAGATCAAGGTGTTTATTCCAAGATTTGAGCCAGTGAGGACAGACACATGCACTAAACGGCCTACAGTGAGAAACTCCACTGTGTAGGATAGCACAGCTCTTTGCATAAGTTATTGCTGCCACAGACTGCTTGTCCTACTCACATCTGTTCTTGAATATCTATGTCCACAGCTCTAATTATTATAAGTAATTATAGCTGAAAGGACAATGATAACTATCAATTCTTAAAAGTATTTCCAAAAGGAATTTAAAAAAAACTTTTTTGAAAATTGAAAGCCTCTGCTAGGATACCTGTCAATGTATCTGTTACATTTTTAATTCATGTTTGTGAATATTGATAGATTGGTAATGATATGGGTCAAGTTTGCACTAAACTTTTCCACACTACTCCCAACATGCATGGCAGCTCTTCTTATTCCTTGACTCCTAGTCCATCCTCAGCAAAGTCTGGCAGTCACAGCAGATTTGTATTTTGTCAAATACTGAAGAATATGATTAATTAGAAATACTTCCTTCTGCTGTGGAAGCAAAAGATAAAGGCAGAATGAAACTCAACACATCAGCTGACTGAACCTGTTTTCAGCTTTTCTTTCTTGAATAAAAATTTCAAACACACATCATAACTCTCTGCAATGCAAACCATCCCATTCACAATGTAACTCACAAGGAGGCGCTAGCAGTGATTTTTCATTTATTTTCTAAAATACGATTATTACTTTTTGATTTTGGATGCTCAGTGAACAACCAACGCTTCTTGAAAAACAATATGATTCCCATTTTCAGATATATAAGCTAGAAAAGAAAGGAATAAAATCACACAATAATTTTCAACAAAAGCATGAAAAACACTAATAAGTATACACTGATATAAATTGGCCTGAATCTCCAGCACCCCAACTGAAAATTCATTATCCTTGCTCATAAAAAAGATTTGTGCACTTGACCTGCATTTTTTACAATCAATTAATTCAGACTTAGGGATACTACTGCATAGGCAACTCTAATCCAAACTCTTAATTGGTAAAAATTACTTTATTAAGCCCTAGACATCAAACAGGTCTAATGTACAGCACTACTGAAATGTTTCAGGTGAGCTTGTTTGGTGCCTGATCTAATTCCAAATTAAAAAAATAAATAAACGTTTAATACTAACTTTGTTTTCAAAAAAAATGGAGAATATCAACACAAATCACCCTGAAATCATAGTACTGGCTCAAAAAACACCAACATTCTCAGGGTTGGTAGTGTTGAAACAGGGCTTCACAACTCCATCTTGCTTGTGGAGAAGCCAGCAAGAGCCTGAAGCCCGAAGTTTCTGAGTTCATACTTCCAATTCACCACTAAAACTCTCCCAGAAACCATTTATTTACATGGTAGCAAGGCAACAAAGCACCATTTTATCCAAATAATCGTGTTTTGTAAAAAAAAACCCTCACTTTTCCAAGTATGCAGCAGCAGTTTGAGCAGCTTTAAGCACCTGTCAGGTCAAGCATCTAAAGAATCACTGAGAAGCAACTCTCCAAAAGCTTCAGGTACCTCCCATCCAGAGAGATGAGAAGCTTCTAGCAGTGGGAGAGTGGGAGCAATCCCACAGCAAGCTCTTCTCCTGGCACCACTGTGAGACAGCACAGGGCTTAAAAAGGCAGCAGCTCTCATGCACAGGTTTCCAAACTGGGAAGCAGCCAGATCCTTATTAAAATGGCTTGTTTTTAATAAAAGGGCTTGCAGTGGCCCAAAAGAAGACACAACACTAGCCAGCCAGAAAAGCAAAACAGAAAGGAGAAAAAAGAATGACAGATCTCATTTTAAAAAAGAAAAATCTATTAAATCTAGATTTAATGAGAACAGAGAGAAATCACATTCAGGTGGCAAATCTTTCAAATTTATTTTGCCAGTCACATTCAGGGGCAGAAGAAATACCATTACCCAAAATGTTCTTTAAAATGAACCCAAAACCTTCAGTTGCAGTACACTGGCAGTTAAAACAAAAGCTGAAATTAAACGAGCTGCCCTTTTACCTACTTTGCAGCCATCAAAAGCTTTCCATATATTTATCGGTCTTTTCTTCTTCAGCTGAAATTTTGCTTTTCAGTTTTCTTTAATCCTAGCTTTATACACACCCCTTCTTGGATCTTAATTGCTCTCATCCTACTTTCAACTCACATTTTATGTTGCCCTGGGAGAAAAATTGCTTGTTTAACGAGAAGAGCCACAAAAGGATTTTAGCCTATTCTAAAACAACATTGAACTATTCCTACCTTACTTTCATGAAATGCCTTTACAGAGGTCATTTAAAAAAGTATGTCAAAGGAAAGCCAGTCCATCAAAGAAAATGCTAATAAACATATAGGCAGAACATTAAGATTGCAGGAATTACCACATTCTCTCCTGTTTACGTGTATTTGCATGCATTCACTCACTCATTCAGCGATTCTCTGCTGCAGCTTCATGACTTAAAAGCAAATTCAGAGCTACAAGGATTACTGGAGGGTTGGGAGATTTCATCCCAGGAGGTGAGGCCAAGGGAAGGATGTGGGTGGGTCACATCATCCATGGGGCAGGGAACAGATTTTTTTTCTGGGATTCTACACAGTCTGTTCAGCTAGAAGGTGGGGGCCAGCTTTGAAAGCCTGTCAGAGACCATCAGACCCAGAGAGTACTGATGAGGTGTTCCTGGCATCTGGGGGAGGTCTGCAGCTCATCCTGCCTTGCAGAAAGGTTCAGCAGCTGTGGTGTGGGTAGGGTCATTAGTAATGCTGCATTCATGACTCATCTGTGGCTTATTCCTTAAATACACACACAGGCAGGAATTTTTGTTTCACTGGGCTTCAAGTTGGTCAGGACCTTCAACATAAATCTGTGTATTAGTCTGCAAGGAAATTTATCTTCTGCCCTTGACATGTTTCTTCCACTTTGAGAAAGAATACTGGTTCCCTGTTTGTAAGAACAGGGAATGCATCAGAAAAACAGAAGCCTTTACAACAAGGGTTATTCCCAGTTATAACCCATGGAAACAAAGACTAAGAGAGTCTTGGAAGAGACTTGGCCAGGAGAACAAAACCAAACAGCAGAAATTTTAGCACGGAAGTGCTTTAACATGAGCTGAAAACTGCAATCTTCCATCAGCAAAATCAAATGAAGTACTTCATTAAAAGCCAAGTTTAATTCATGCAGAGAAAATGCATCACTTTCAAAACAGACTGAGTATTTTTGTTTGGGATAAGCTGTGTCTCTTTGGGCTGCTGGAGGATCTCAGCGGATTTCTAATTTTGGTCTCTTATAGACTGGACTATGGAGCTGCTTTTGGACAGCAAAATACAACCTCCCCACTGGGCACAGAAGCTGCATAGTGATGACATGCCAAGGAAAAAAGTATCTTCAGGCTGGGAAACCTGACACAGTCAGAGACAGAAAGGATGAAGTGCTGCAGTGACTCAGGAAGGAAAAAAAATAAGTTCAGACTGAGGTAAAGAAAACAATGAATTTGGCAACATTAAAATCTTTTGATTATGAATTTTTAAATGGAACATTTTTAAATATCTGAACAGAGAGTTTTGGGTTTGGCTACAGTTTTTTGTAGATCAATTTACGCAGAAAGCAAAAGCTTTTAGCAAAACATTCCCTAGTACTGAAGATTAACGTTTTCTTTCTTTTTTTCAGTCATGTCAATTTTCTGCTTTTTAAATCAAATTCTATATAAGCTGTGCTAGAATAAAGAGAGGCACAATGAAGTTGCTCTTTGTATTCAGTGACAGAATAGAAGAGAAGTAGGACTGGTCTGCTCTGATGCTTCTTAGACCACTTACAAAGTAGTGCTTATTTCAGTATCACACGTCTAAAATTCACTAGTACTGAATATTAAATCACATCTTTTTACAAGAGGGAAAAACTTCCTGGTTTATTCTCTGTGAAAACCCACAAAAGTAAGAAATGTAAGTTAGAACTGATTTTAAATCTGTATGTTATTAGACTCGCTGGTATAGCTGTTCATTGTCTAAAATAGGAATAGTACCTCAAAAATCTATTTCTGATCTTTTTCTAAGCTAAGACATTGCCAATTTGGGGGCTTTTCCCCTCCCCCTAACAATGTGGGTTTGGTTCTTTAAAGCTCTGTGTTTTGTATGTGTGAGGTTTTTCTTCCTCTCTTTTCATAACAGCTGCTTTTTTCTTCGCCTTCCTTTTGAGAACAGGCTATGCAATTTTTAGAAAATACGCTCTGCAAATGAATCACCAAATGATAGTAGTTAAGCTCCAGCCCTTGTGGATGCTCCTAGTGAGGGGGAGCACAAGGGTTTGCTCAGGAGCACGCAGAGTGTGGGGTGGGTGACCTTTGGTGTGGGCTGCCCAGGCTCGGGAGGTGCCTCTCCTACAGTCCCTGCACATGGAGAGCATGGCGCAGAGAAGCACAAAGCGGAGGAGAGCATCGCTCACTGACCTGTCCACAAACTTCTGGCCAACACAAGCTTCAGCAACACCAAAATACCCGCAGGGAAAGAACTCTGCCATCTGGAAGAAGCCCAGTGAAGTTACCCCCTGGCTCCTCAGAAGCCTTGCAGGGGTGTGAAAAGCAAGGTCACAATTAATTCAGCCGGGATTGCATGGAAGCACTGTGCAATGGATTCCTTTCAACACGCTAATATCCACTCATGGAAAGGGGATTGTAGGGACTTTTTGCAGACACAAACCTCTCCTTGTATATTTTACAACCAAATCCCATATCTGGATTTAGCTCAGCATAAGCTAGCATAATCTTAAAGTCTTGGTGTATGCAGCAAAGCAAAGCAAAGCAAAAAAGAAAAAAAATCTTATTATGGCAGTAAAATCATGGCCGAGGTAAATATATTCTGCATCTCTACTTTCAGACATTTGCAACCTTCTCAAAAATACTGTCCTTTGGTCTAAGGAATTCTTGTCTTGTCAGTTCAAGACCACTTAAAAAACGAACAAGAAAAAATGTCTGCCAGTTATTTTTGATCATCTGAAGTGCTCAGATAGGAAAAATAGAGGAAATAAGTGTACAAAACATGGAAGGACATAAGTGCTTATCATTCGGCCTTGAAGCCTTCCCTCTGCACCCAGGAGCTAACTTGGCATCTTAGTCATGCTAAACCACCTGGGATTGCACACACAAATTCCCACAGAAAGTCAGCTCTAATATCAGCTCCCAAAGTTTTCATAATACCATTTTTCCTACTTGTGCAGCAAGAGTTAAAAAGGAGGTATATGGACAGAAATAGAAACATTTGTTATTTGACAATGTTATTAAATACACTTACATCTGACAAAACCAAATCATTACTTTTAGCAGTGACCAGTGTTATCTGGGAATGCAATACTTAAGTACTAAAGAAGACATTTATATGGCTGGTAAATAAAAGAATGGATGAACTCCCACCTCTTTGGAACTTTAATGCCCCACAGTGAGACACTGGCTGACTTATGAGCTGACTTAATATACTCCAGTTACAAATGGGAAATATGTTCAGCCTCAGTCAGGTCACTGAGAAGAAGAGAAAATTTACTGGATTTCAAAATATTCCCCCTCTACTGCAACAAGTCTTTCTGGGATTAAGGCAGGCATGGGCTCCACACAATTTGAAAGCGACTCAGATCATTGCAATCCATGTTCTTAGGACATTGACTTGCTCTTTGCAGTTGTTTTTGTGATACACTGTTCAAGTAATTCAAAAATCCTGTTGTTCATTCCTTACGTTTTTGGGGTTTTTTTGTGTGTGCCTTTTTTTTTTTTTTTTTTTTTTTTTTTTTTTTTGCATTACCACTGGCTCCTCCCTCACCAACTCTCCCCAGATGCTAAGAAATCCTGTCACCTCACCTTTGCAGACATGCATGTTCATATTCAGGCACCTATTTCCCTTCTTTCCCTTCTCTGGTGCAGCTGTAGTTTGATCCTGCCCCAGTGTATGCACTGGGTGCTTCACAGGAAACACACAGGGAACAGTCACAGCAGATTCCCTCAACAGTGACTTTACTGGAGCTGTATGAATTTCTGGAGCTAAGGATCTATTGCCTAGATTGTGTGTTACACTCTCCTTTTGTATGAGAAGGCACAGATTAGCTGTACTGCTTTGTATTCTGCTTAAAAGGCTTAGGAGCTAGGGTAGTTTTTTTTCTACAATTCCTGATAACTGTTCCATGTATTTTGTTTTTAAAAGGGAGATTTAAAAACAGAATATTAAAAACCCCAGTGGTAACAGTACAGTTACAAATACTGAAGTTTTAGAAGGAACTGTTGTGGGAGTTGCTGCTAGGAATAGTTGCCAAGTAGAAAAACACAGCAGTTAAGAAAACATTTAATACAGATGCACAGACAACACAGAGCAGAACCTTGTATTTCAAAATCCAGCTAAACACCTTAATATCAAATGACATTGACAATTCACGAATAGTATGCAAGTCGGTGTTACCACTTTCCAAAACAAAGTCACATCAAACATTCAGCTCTTGCAAGGTAGAAGAGGATCATCTTCTTTAAAAAAAAAAAAAAAAAAAAGGAAACAAAAGGAATAAACTCTGAAAAATAAGCTGTGAAAAAAAAAGTAAGGGCCTTTTCAAGGTCTGAGCTTCCAGTCACACTGTTCACACAACAAACACTAACAAATGTTTTGATAATTCAAGGACTGTGTACGAGTGTATGCTGGAGCTTCAATTTAAACACTCTAACACCATTCAAAAACTTTTCCTAAATTATGTTCCAATGGCTGATTGTGTTCTTTCCAAACACAAGTATAATACAATTTGAGGTAAAGCATAATGAGCAAATATATTCTTAATGAATTTTTAACCCCATGTTAACAAGGGATTCTTTGGACTTAGCCAAGCAGACAGCAAGAGGTCCAGGAAGTTCCACTGCTGTGAGGCTGTCAGAGACAAGGAAGTGATAACCTTTCGGTTTGGGGTTTTGCAAACAAAGCAACACATTGTTCTTGATTACTGTGCTTGAAGACCACTAGAAAAATGTAGATTGGCCCAGTATCTTGCACTCCTTAAATGGAAATAGATGGGTGAAGAGCTAACTACAACAACATGCAAGCTTTGCTGTCGTTTTTAGCAGAAAGAAGTTAAAACAAAGAAAAGCAAGGAAAGGAAGAATACCACCATGAAAAACCAAACACCCTTTCCTCCCCTCCCAAGCCCCCTTGAGAGCCATCCAGCTAGATGCTGAAAATATTGGGTAACTGGATCTGATGAAACAAGTTTCTTCGTAGCTTGCCATGTTGTTTTCAACAAATTGGGATATAAATCATAATACCAATGGGACAACATCACTTTTTCTCAGTTAAGCAGAGGCCATAAAGAATCCCCTGGGAAAAACTGCAGTTAATTCAAGTGCCCTGGCTGGTTTCCGAGCAGCCAACTCAGGAGTGCTAAGGTCAGGTCCTATATCCCCACTCTCCTCTGCATTCTGAGTGAGGAGGCAGCCACAGGACCCACTGCACCAGTCAATACCGTCCCCTCTCAAGCATCCCTGTGTGAGAAAATGTGCAGCACCTCAGGCAAAAATAAAAGGGAGGTGAGCGACAGCCCAGCTGCTGATGTCAGAGGAAGGACAACATCTGCATCCTGCCTTCAGTGGGACTGCTGCACTTCCCCACCTGGCCAAAGGGGCAGCCACCCCAGCGGTGCTGCCTGCCTGCCTGCAGCCCCAGCTTCCCATCTGCAGCACCAGAGTCGTGGAATTAAAGGTTCATGGGGGAACCGTGACCATTTGTAGCTCTGGCAGCAGCTTTCAGCTCTCCTTCCGTTGTGTAATTTCAAGGTATTGCAAAACACATGTCAGTGTATGTAAGGGAAATCTGGGTTTCAAGGACAAACCTCGACACCTGAGTAGTAAGATGACATTGACTCATAGGCATAAGGTCTGCTTTGAAAGACAACTTGGTTTTTAAATTTTTTCCTTGGTTTTGAGAAGCAAATGGCATAAACATATGGGACTACTAAGGTTTCTGCTAGTATTACTTTTTTTCTTCCAAACTCCCCTATTTTTTTCAGCCATGTCCTTAATTGGATGTTCAGATTAAGGTGAGAGATGTATTAAAAATACATAAACAGTAGGATCACCAAACACAGTATGTGTAAAATGCCAAGTTTTAGAAATATTCACTGCTAAAATTTCAACTGTTAAATGTGGTTTGGTAGGCAAAGAAGACTGCAGCTTTTTTAAACATGAGGAAATCCAAAGGATTACATCAAACCATGTTACAGACACTGACAGATACAGGCTTTCAAGCAAAACAGCTGTCATTAAAGCTACTGTGACTGCTTAGAATACACTGCTGCAGTCTCCTAAAAAAACCCCTAAATATCCATGGGGAAAAAAAAGAATACCTTTAGCTTATACTTCAGCTTCAGAACAGAGATGCAGCTCCATCTGTCTTCCTCTTCTTATGAATAAACAAAAGCAATATGAACCATTTCTATTCCCATGGTCACCAGCAAGGGCCAGAAAGCCACAATATGGCCTGTAAAAAGCATGCTTTTTACATGGGACTACAACTTCACACCTACTTTCCTAGAACTGCACTTAGCATGAAGTGTGTCCATTTCATTTTATTTAACATTAAGGTCTTCCAGATACAACATCACTTCCTACCTTCCAAAGGCTCTCACTAGTTGAAACAAGACTGTTAACACTGGGTAAAAAGTCTGAAACCTGGTACCAGCACAGCTGCTTAAACGCTGTTGTGTCATTCCTTTCCTTGGACACTCATCCAAGCTGTCCCTGCACGTCTACAGTGACAGCAACTTGCCAAAGCCACCAGGGTTCGTGTTGCTCTGTGTGACAACCAGTGCAATTAATTACTGAGATGATTTGCATGCTCATAGGTCATCCACAGTCAATGTGCAGCAGTGGTTAAAACAGAGCAGCTTACATCCAGGTGCCACTGGCAGGACAGGAAAGGACCCTTGGGCTTGTAGAGGACAAGAGCACACAAGAGCAGCTGCAGGGGGAAGGAGGAAGGCCAGCGTGAGGCATGACTGTACTATGGGATGTACTATGGGACTGTACTACGTGTGGAGCTGGCAAGACAGGAAAACAGCTGGGTCCAGGACATGTACAGAGGCCACTGAAGGTCAAAGGGAAGTATCTAGAAGTAGTGTGACCTCTAAACCAGTCTTGTTACTGTATCTTTGATTGCCCTCATGGCCTAAATGTGATCAGGTTTGATCAAATGTTCATGTCATTATATGGCAGCCAAAGGAGGGTAGAGCAAATGATTTTTTTTAACTCAGCACTCAAAACCATTGTTTAGGCCCGGTGTGACCTTTCCCTATCTTATTCTTACAGGATGCCCACTTTTTATGGTTCCCAGTTTTATTTGTGGCATAACACTTGCACAGAGATAGAGACAAACACATATTAATGCTTTTAGAAGTAATTCTCACAGGAAATGCAACACAAATCTAGCTGTGCATGTCTTAAACCTTCCCGTTCACATTCTGCCCAGAGAATAAGAGTCATTTACTGGGAAGCACATGTCTTTTATTTCTGCCCCTCTCCCCAGGTCAGATCTCAAAGCCTTTCTTCTAGTCCTTCCATTTGGCTACTTGGTGAACTCCAGAAGCATTTGCATTGACGGCGCAGGACTTAGCACTAGATCTGTCATATATGGTTAAGCTGCTGCTGGGCTAAGCTCCCTTTTTTATCCTGAGTGGTATTTTCTCTTTGAACTTTAGGAATTTATACAGTGTTTTATCCTTTCAAGTATCTCTACAAATTCTTCACAGGATCTACAGCACAGGCAGGGCCTTTTTATGACAGAAAGACACAGTAGGTTTTCATGCTTTGCAGCCACTGTAATATAACCCACTGCTTCACTAAGCCCACTAACATTACATTCATTATTTGGAGCAGAGCTTATGGTAAAGAAGTCATTTGTTCTAATAGTCAAGTGCACCATCAAAAGTCTGATTGCCTACAACAAATCAAGAGAGTTTTATAAGCCCTACTATGTGCTTTCATATGTTGAAAAAAAAATCCATAAATTGTGCAGGAACAATTATCTTTCTGCCAGCTTGTTTTTAAAATTAAGATAGGTAACACTTATATGTAAATGCAAATAACAGGGATAATATGGGGCTCCCAGGGCATCAGAAAGGTAGCATTCCCTGTGGAAATACAGAAGAGCACCACAATGGGGCAAATGAAACATACCTTTCACCAAAACATAAAGGTATTCTACCTATTCTTCTACTTAAGGATGACTGGCTAATGCTTAGTGAAGAGAAATGTACTAAGTAACTGCATTTTAAGTTACTACCTTGTACAATAGCTATTGTGCACCTTTTTCTCGCAAAAAAAAAGTTTCATGTAGTTGGCCATAATAATTTCAGTCTTGATATGACTAAATAAACAGGGGTCATGGAGGAAAAATTAGCCAAGTGCCTTCTAATAAATATAGTGTTCACAAACACTGACTGCTTTAAAATCTTCTGTATTTGTCTAGAGAAGGGGGGACTACTTTTGGAGTCACTCTAATATTGCAGTATTTACAGTATGTATCACCTTTCTCTGCAGAAGGTTATACAGAGCACGGTGTGATGCACTTCAGCTTCCAATGTCCTGTCTGTGGGCTTGAAACACCCAGCAAACTGACCCTGCTACTGCTAACATTGGTCTTCTCCAGAGAATTCCTCCTGCAAGTAGTCCTGTATGGTCAAATGAGACTCTTTGCCAAACAAGCCTTTGCAAAATCAGTCGTGCTCTGTGATGTTAAGAGAAAAGGAACCTAGCTGGAGCATGTACTAATTTTAATTAACACAGTACATTCTTCTAATCAGATGATCTGGTTGGGGTTTTTTCTCCTTTCCTCTCCTTCCAACTTTTCTTTTTGCTGTTTTCAGGCTTTTTTTTTTTTTCCCCCCTACCCTTCCATTTTGCATTTTCTTTTCTCCTTTCACACACTATTTTTCTCCATCCCACTTTCCCCATTTAACAGCCCACGTCCTCCTCCTCCTGCATCCTGTTTTTCTATCCTTTGTCCTCTCCCAGTCCTTTGAAGGAATACACCTGTGTTTTTCTAACAGTCCCACCAGAAGCAACTGAATGCAAGTGATAAGAAAACTGATAAAAACCCCTTGGGACTTAAAGGCTGTATTCCTACTAGTCTGCACAAAGGGAAATGGTAGATATGGGCTAAGGAGAGAGGGATTAAATGAGTCAAAACTTGCAGAATTCCAACACAAGGGATTTAAATTTCTGTAGTTCCCATTAACTAGTGCACACCACCATTAAACTGCTTGTTATGATTAATATTTAAGAAGGGAAAAAATGAGCAGAATCACATGGCAAATATGTCTGGAAGCCTAAAAAAAAAAAAAGTAAGAAGTTAATAAAAGTGTTCATACACATCAGACATCATACTCAGACCAGGAATGGTGTTATCATTTCCATTACAGGAGCAAATACCTGCCTCTGAAACCTGCAGGAGATTTAATCACTTTTTTTAAATCCATACCCTAAGAAATTACCTCATTATTTCCCCTTTCAGAATAGTGCTTTCCTCGCACTCATTTTGGACACCTCGCCAGGTAGGTCAGTCCCGAACAGAAGCCTGGCCTCACTCTTTAAACCAAAATACACTCCCCAGATCTGCCCCAGTGCATTTAATGTACTGGCTTGCAAAATTTCTCTGTGGACTGTGTGCACTCAGAAATCAGCAATACCTGGTTTGGGAGTCACACAGGCAGCTGCCATTTCTTCAGGTTAAGCGTAAAGAGATTACATTAGATCTGGCAAATGTCACTTATTTCCAGGATTTGAGAAAAGATTTTTCTTATCCCAGTAATTCCAGCTAATCTAACTTAAGGATCCTAGAAAGATAAAGCTGAATCTCTACTTTTATACTGAGAGTTTCCAGAGCTCATTACAGATTTTGCCAAAAATCACAGATCCTTGGTTTGCCTTCCCAGCTCAAAAAAACTGTACCCACAGACCTTCCAGAATTTTAAGAGAAGCCCATGGCAATTTCCAGCTGGGTATTCATCCTGCAATCCACAACTACTCTCTCCTAGTGAGAGCTAGACCTTCGAGCAAGAAACCTGTGTGCCCTGAGACAGCAAAGCCAGGTGACTCTCCAGCATCACATCTATAAAATTAGGGAAATGGGCTCAAGGGAAATGGGCTTCTGCAACCAAATCCATGTGCAGACAAGTTCAAGTTACCTAGCTTTCCTATGTCCTTTCTGTAGAGATGCAACTAATGTTAACATCTTTAAAAGAATTATATATATTTAACTATCAAAAAATAAACGGCCTGCATGCATGTGTTAGCTGACTGCTATCCATGGAAGGGGCTTAGCTAGGAAATCTAGCTAACTACACAAAGGCTTTGGAAGCCATGACCTACAAAGAAAGTTTGGGACATTTTGTACTGACAACTGATTTCCACACAACTCTTGTTCACTACGGGATTTCACACTTTAAAATGCAATTCCAAACAAAAGTATGGCGTGCACAAATTCCCACTGATCTCAAGCTGTACTAGTAACTGTGTTGGTAGAATCTGAGCTGGTAGCAAGCTCCAAGTGGTTTGTAAGGAAGTTCACTGCAGTCAAGTGTCACTTTCCACATTCCCCCTTGTAGTTACAAGAGTGCCTAGATTCAAAAGACTAAATAGCCTCCTTTGTTTATTACATAATCTGCAAAACTGCAAGCAGAGAGCAACAAGGAAAGCACAGATCCTTTCCCTGAGCAGTCTAACACACCCCCTTGTCCAAAAGAAGTCTCTCTTTAGGCTTGTTGCTTTAGTACTCAGCCTTTCGCTTCAGCACCTTTTTTCAAACTGCAAAGATCCCTATTTATTATGCCCATACATACAATTATCTCCATCTACACACATGTATGTGCTCTGCTGGCTGCCCACACTCAGGCCCATCTGCCAGGCTGGCACTCTGCCCACCGAGCCGTTGGTCGGCCCATTTCACTCCAGCGGAACTGTCAAGCAGTGACGGACCTTGGTGGGCAGCCAAGAGCCCTCCTTTCTCCAGGGACCAAAGCCTCCCAGCGCCACTCAAGTTTGTGTGGCACGCCACGGGAGCACGACCACTGGCACGCACACCAAAGCAAAGAAGAAAGAATAGAGGAGAGCTGACTGGTACTTCAGACTGTGATCCAGCCCTACTTTGTGGAGGTGATTACATTGGACAATGCTGCTGTGGCCCAGCACAGGCCAGCCATCATTTAACTTCGACTTTGGCACCGGTCAAGTACAACAGGGCAATTGTGAGATGACTCAATAGATGTAAATGCCCTGCATAGTGGCTAATTCGGTGAGGCATAAGGGCACAGACAAATGGCCTACAAAAGGCAGCTCTTTCCACACGCATGCAGACTTGGTGAGTAACTCCAGCTGCCTGGGAACCAGGAGTCAGGACCAGAACTACATGCATCAGATCCTCAATTCAGCCCAAATCTTTCCAGAAGGATCATCTTGTGCATGCTGCTCCCTCTCACATTTCTGTTTAAAGCTGACCTTTACTTTTACACTTGCACTGCCTGCAGACAGAGGTGGGTCACTGTTTGCAATGGGATTTTAATCTCTCAACGACAATAATAACATGCCCGGAAATGTTGCTTTATCTTCTACTTTTCCTCCAGGTGGACTTGGCCACTAGGAGCTTGCTTTAGCACCTCTCGATGTGGCTATTCCTCACGGATGGAATCAGCTCACCCACCCTCACTGGTGTCAAGCGGGATGCAAACACAGCTCTGCCTCCCTGCACGAGCCAGGATGAACAGTTCAACGTGGTCTCACTGTTCAATGGGTCTATTCACCCGTAAGTATGACAAGCAAATTCTGGCATGAAACCAGCAGCTCCTCTGCTCCCTAGGAAGGCCCAAGGGCAAAATTATATCATGCTTTTATTTAAACCAACATGGCCAAGCTTCATTATGGAGGAGTTTTACCAGTTAAATGAACCTCCACTCACACCCGCTGTGTGAGGACTCAGTGGTTAGGAAGAAGTCCCAGCTGAACTTTTGAAAAGCTGGAGATAAATGCCTAAAGATTCTTTCCCCTGTTGATTTTAATCAGGTCGGAAAAATCTTACATTATGATACTTACACTGCAAAACAGTTTATAGACATTGCTGTCACATGGCATTTTAATTGCTGCTACCTCTTTAGACAACTAAGCCAAGGCAGAGCTCGTCAGCACCAAGAGAAAAGAGAATCAAGTGTGCTTCTGAAGTATGAATTTCTTCTTAAGCAAAATAAGCAGACATCCAGACCACTACATGAGGAAATTCCACATGTATCTTCTACTTCAATTTTGAATGGCTCTTCTGACATCTCTTCCAGCTAAGAAGATTAAAAAAGACCAAATCACTTGAGATACTGCATTGCTTCTTGACATCAGTCTGGTGAAAGATTTAACTGAAAAGAGCCTTTATTTTTGTACTTTGTACGTTATAGGATGGAATCTGTTAAGTTGTAATCTCTTTTGAACAATTATCGAAATCGCTGTATTTTCCTTTACAGGCTGTTCTGCCTATACAGAGAGCATCCCTATAAAAATGCAGCCTCTGTACAATATGTATGTATGGCTCAGGAGTCCCCTCTGGGTCTTTGTGGCATATGCACAGGCATGTGAACTGTCAGTGATACCTCTCACATAATCAGTACTAATACAGTGCTTCCAAGAGGAGATGACGTCACACGCTTTGTAGTAAAGGCACTGCGTGAAACAATTACAGTCCCTAGCAGCAGTTGTGGACATGCCATAGGTAAGTCGAACAGTTGTGATCTCCTTCTCTCTTCAGTGGGATGGAGAAAATACACAAAGACTGGATTTATGACATCGTAACTGAGGGGACCATTCTGCCCCATACATTTCAGACCTGTCTGTCCCAAGCAGCAGGCCAGAAACTTGGCTCTACTGAATGGAACAGCATCAGGGCAATTAGTCTCAGATTTGGGCATCTCCACATCAGCACACAAAGACCACTGAAATTTCAAGGTTCTTACAAGTGGCTTGGCATTTTACCTCAGTTGCTGAGACTGCCAAACCATCCCTGCACTGATTTCTCCACAAATGACACTAAATATCTGTACATCTAAAGAATACAATTGATGCGTCTAACTTGAAAACAGATGAAGCATTTACGCTTTAATTGGAATTTGTACTATTTAGACCTAAATTCACACACCTTTCCTGCATGATTTTCCATATGTCTTCATTGTAACAGTTTCCCAATTTAAGGCAATGTGAGAAGATAGAAGCCTTTTTTTGCAAGACCACGAACACACACACCCCCTTACCCCAAAACCAGTGCTAACATCTGCGGCGATCACAATATGGTAACTGGCTACATCGTGGAGATTAAAAATATACAGATCAATAATGTTCTGCTACGATTTTCAAACAGAGACCTCATGTAATCTTTGCCAAACACAGTCCCTCTAGTAGCTTTTGTAATGACATTGGAGAGGGAGACATTGCATTACACTCTTCTAGCCGTTCTGATAGCCACACACTTAATTTCCCCCCAGCCTCCCCCCGATTTTCGGCAAAAATATCATTCTTGTGCTGTTTGTGTAAGTGGACAGAATTTCAAGCATCTGCTCCCAAATGATTATAAATCAAGGAACCTTCATGCTCCATTAGCTTGAGAAGATAGCGTTATTAATGGTTGCTATTCAAGGAAGTTCACAGTAAGTGTCTAAGTGAAGACACCTCTGATGTAAGGCTTTGTTTTGTTTCTGAAAACAGCTGCGTGGGCAAATCTTCACTCTTGCTGTTTAACATATTTCTGAGGCTACCACTTCTAAGAAATTTCAATTATTTTCGTTAGCTTAGCAGTTACATCAGTTTCCTCTGGAAAAAGAAACAATACTGACATTCAACAGCAATGCTCATGAAAAGTCATTTAGCTTAACAAATACTGGGGTCTATGAAGATGTAACACTGCTCTTACTCTGCTATTCTTTATCCAGTTCCAGATGTCTGAAAAAGCTGATTCAACTCTAAAACACAAAAACTGAAAATTTAAGTATTAGGTCATATTACATGGACTTGAAACAATGTAAGAAATGACTGGGTATAGCCTGGCAGAGCTGATTTGCTCCACAGGTTAATAAACCATGATTGCCTACATGATCCTAACCAGCAGCCTTTCATTTCCACAGAAGTAGGACCAACTCTGCAAAGAAAAGGCGAGTCAGAGGTCTGATTAAGTGAGTTTTCTGCCTGTTAGTTACTTGCCTAGGTGCACAATGAATGTGATGCACCCCATGCATGAATACCACATAATACCGAATTTAAAGATAAGAGATCTGACTCATCACTCCACTGCACCAGTTTTATGCCTACGGGGCTCCATGTTCTTCCATGGTGACTCAGACCCAAGACTCCCCTCTCTCCAGGAAAAACATGACAAGTCATGCAGTACATGTCAGACTTACCCATCAACCATAACCCCCATTTGCACTGCAAAACTAATTGGAATGTAACATTCCATACCACCTACATTTTGCTGTTAAGCCTAGAGATAGGAATATATATAATTAATGTAAAGAGCAGAAGTTTAAAATACAGTCATTGGAATTAACCCAATTACACCTGGCAACACATTCAAGGAACCCTGTTTGAGAAAGCAGTCCTTTCCAAATGTTAGTAGTGTTGATACAGGCATGCTAAGATTAACAACGTGAAATTAAGGAGGAGATTAGTCGCTGGAACAAAAAGTTTCTCTGAAACAGTTCTCATTGCAAGACAGCTGCCTTCACTTTTCTAACCCAAGGCTGCTGAAACAGAAGAAACTTTGAACAACTCTAAGGTAGGCATTGACTGTTTCTTCCAAAAGGACACACTGTGTTTACGACAGCTATTTTTGGCTTTCAGCTATACAAATATAAAACACCATGAGGCCCATTTTCTTCTCACAGCTTCATGTCTGTATATATTCATTGATTTCAATGCAATTATATCTGATTATTTGCCTGGAATGAAAGTTAGATCAGTGCTGACCCTTATAGGCAATTCTGAATGGATTTATACTGGGCACAATGTGTGAGAGGAAACAATCTACTCTAGAGTCTTACAGTATACCACTGTAGAAATCAAGGAAATAATTAATAAAACAATAAACCTTCAAAAGCCAAACAAAACAATTCATCCTTTACCTTGCTCTAAACCTTAAGGGATTGGCATCCAGCAGTTTATCATAATGTACCCTATGGGTTTTTTTCTGTTTTTTAGTCACAGAATCAGTGGGTTACTCTAGAACGCAGAGATTGGTGCCACAGGTTTGTTTTCAGGATTGGGTCCTGAGCTACTTTTGCAGAGAGTTGAGTCTGTGATGGTTGATCCTGCACAGTTCAGGCATGCACTCTGAAAACTGCTTGTGGAAATGATTACACACCACTGGGGAGCCACACGTACTGAGCATCACATGCATGAACTACCCACTTGCTTGTGATCACAGAGGGCACATGTATGTAATTTTATATTTACTACCACACTGCAGGACGATACCATATCATTCTGACTACACTTACATCCCACTGAGAGGTCAAGCCAGGAGATGGTACTATATGTGTGCTTTTCTATAGGAAAGCAAGATTTATTCTGAAGCACTCAGTTCTTTGAGTTTTACCGCTGGCTTACGAGAAAGAAAAAACAAAATTCACAAAAAACCCACAAAATGAATTCCCTGCAATGAATACAGACTTTGAATAAATACAGGACCTTGACTGCAACAGTAAGGTGAAACCCAAAAATGTGTCAGTAGGATCATTCTCTTTTGAGGAGAAATATAAAGACATGAACTTAAAATAGACATGGCATTGGCTCTTTTCTCATGCTCACTTACCCTTTTGACAATCAGAAACCAGGGTGACTTAAAAACCTAGCACTCACTACTGTTCAGTTGCCAGAATTTTATTAATCTGGTCATGTGGCAGTCACAGGTGTGAGACATTACCTGCTATCCAGATAAAAGTTATGAAAACGGCTCCATAGCTAGTGACACTGTTAAACCACAGAATCCTCGCCTTTACCTCCATTATTAGAATACTTCTACATCCAAAAAAACAAGGGAAGAAGCAGAGGTACAGCGTTCAGAACTGAACAGCAAGTTACAAAACTTCAAACACAACATAATATATTGAAAGCCTACCAGCACCAAATTTGTGATGCTGCTTATTACTTGCTGAACCTCTCCTCTTAACATCTGGGTCACCAGTAACCATCAAGGATTACCAGACAACACTGCTTCCCACCCACGTTTAAAGTACTACTAAAGTACTACCTAAAACATCACCCCATGCAGGGAAGTGGATCCGGTGATTAAGTACCCGATTCCGCGGTCGCCGGCAGTATTTCACTTTGGGTGGTAGCTGGTCTCTAGTATGGGAATGTAGAACAAGCCAGTTTGGCTGCAACGACCGAGATTTTCACCGCCCAACACCAAAGTTTGCCAACGAGCCGGTGAACGCACAGGTAAAGGCAGTCGCTGCTGCGTTGCGGGGCGCCGTCCTTTCGTCACTTTTACCTCAGCCGGCTGCAAGAGGCGACAGCAGGCGAGCAGGGACAGCCCACCGGGTCCCCAGGGGGTCTCCAGGGCCCCCGGGACCTGCTGCACGGAGCGGCTGGGTGGGCGAGCGGGAGCGAGTGCCGTGCCGCATGCCTGTGCACACTCGCACGCCGGGAGCACCTCAGCGGCGCCTGGGGACGGGCGGGAGCGCCCTGCGACCCCACCGGGGGCGGCCTCGGGAGGGTGGGGGACAAGGGGGGCTGTCCCTCCGCCTCGCCCACCCTCCCGAGGCCGCCCCCCACCCCCGGAGCACGCTGCCGATGGGGAGCCCCCGGCGCCCCCCGCCCCGCACAGGCACACGGCAACAGGCGGCTGCGCCCCCCGGCCGGCACCTGGCACCCGCTGCCCCGGTCGGGATCGCTACCTCGGGAAGGCTCCGTGCGCTCCCGCCGCCGCCTGCTCCCGCCGCCGCCGGGGCGGATCAGCTGATATTTACCTGTGAGGTAATGCACGCTCCGTAAGGTCACCGTGCACCCGCCGCCGGCACACGGTGCCAGGCAGGAGGAGGGACGCGCCGGGAGGAGCGGGAGTTGCTCCTGCTCCGCCGCCGCCGCGCACGGCGCCGGAGCGGGGCGGCCGCGCCGCGCAGAGGCAGAGGCGGCCGCTGCCGCTGCAGCTCCTGGCACATGCTGCAGGTGTCAGCGCAGGAGCTGCCCCGCCGCCCGCCCGCCGCGCCCGCCCCGCCGCGATGCGCAGCCGCGCCCGCCGCACCGCGCCGGCGCCGCGATGGTGCGCCGGCGCCCTTCGCCAGCTGAAGCCGCCGCGAAGCCGCTGCCCGGCCCCCGCGCTCCCTTCGGGAGACGCTCCCCCGCCAGCACCGGCGGAGAGGGGGCGGTGGGAGGGATGACGTAGTGGGGCGTGGGGCAGGGGCGAGGCCGGGCGGCGGGGCCGGGAGCCCCCTCCGGGCCCCCCGAGGGCGCGGCTCCGCCAAGGGGGTGCGGGCGGGACCCCCCCAGCCCTGCCGGAGTGGCGGGCGGGCCGGGGGAGCGGCGGGGCGAGCGGGGGGAGAGGGATGATGTCATCCCCTTTTCCAGGGGAGGGCGGGGCCTGGCGGCGGGAGGAGGTGGGCGCGACGCCGCGGCTCCCCCGGGAGCGGGTGAGGAGGGGGGGTGCGCAGGGCGCCAGCCGCTGACGGGGCCGAGCCCGCGCGTCTGAACCAGCGCTGCCCCGGGCCCGGCAGGGCGGGGGGCGATCGCTCCGTGCCGCAGCGGCGGGTCGGAGGGCAGGTACCCGGGGAAGGCACCCGGCCCCGGGCGGGATTTCCCGGCGTGGGTCCCAACCCCGGCGGGGCTCCCCTGTAGCCCCCGCCCCGGCCGGCCGGCGCTCCCGCCGCAGGGCGCAGAGCGGAGCGCAGCTTTGGCAGCGGTACAGGTGGCGCAGAGCCCTCAGGCCAGCCGCGGCTGCAGCCCTGCCCCGGGAGCCGCGTCCCGCAGGTGCAGGTGGCGGGGCACATGCTCGGCTCCAGCGCGGCTCGCTGCTGAGAGCAGAGCTTGGCCTGTGGGTGGGTGTGCGGGAGTCTTCCGAGCACATCGGGTAGCCCGGCTGTGGGGAGTGACGAGCAACAAAAGCTTCTGATCATCCTGCGGTTCTCAAAAAGTGCGCATTTAGGTTTGCTGGAGGAATCGAATGGTCTCCAGCACTCGGTTTCTGTGACCCACTTATTTTTCCGTAACTGGTCAGATAAGCCAATAGGGATTAACCATGTAGGCTTAACACACAGGTACATGAGAAGAAAATTTAGCACCTTTCAGAGTAGCAGCCTCAGGTTTCCATTCATCTTCAACCATCATGTATTACCTTTAAATAAGACACAGCTATCTGCATTAGAAATGCAATGCATCGTTTTTAAAACAACAACATTTGGAAGTTGGGTGGGGTTTTTCATCTCGGTTTTCACAGATTTTCCCATCCACTTAACAAAAACAGCAATATGTATAACTACTTACTTAAAGTATGTATAGCTACATACTTAAAAACTTGAGCTTGCATAACTCTTAAGGTCTAAATGCTCCTAAATACATGGTGCCAGGAAGGCTGAAGGCTTTTGGGATTCTTCTGCATCAGTCCTGTATCGGGACTGATGCTTTGTCCAATCTGAAAGCAACATGAAGAAACTGCATTTCTGACTGAAAAAAACCAAAACAAAACCACAAACAAACAAACAAAAAATCCGCAAAAAAACCAAACAAGAAAATAAAAAGGGGAAGTTTGATCATACTGGAGGCTCAGGCATGCCTGGTGAGATAGTTAGGGCATTACACTGCCTTATCTTCATGCAAACATTAGGCATAGTAATCCCCATCTTAAAAGTCTTAAGAGAAAGGCACAGGCAATGCTGGATTCTCACTCTGATACCATTTTCTAGTTACTGGCCTCCTCACACTGCTGGAGCAGTGGGAAGGAGAGGCAAGAAAAGGATGAAAATGTGATTCAGGCGTAGTTGATAGCACAGAGTGGCCTGCTGATACCTTCTGGCTTGGTGAGACGCACTGGGAACGTGGGAGGGATGGAGTGCATAAGAGGTGACACAACAGGTGAAGTAAGGTATGAGGTCATGGAGGACACAGGGGTTGAAATGAGAGCTTGAAATGAAATGTGGTGGGTGATAGAAAGCCAGCAGGGAAGTTTTGTGTCTGCAGATTGTATCAGTTATGGAAGCTGATTATTATTATCACAATGTAACAGAAAAATGCAGGGAAAAGGCAGCACCACGGAGGATGAAATGAATGAGCCTGCAACCAGGGATTTTGTCCCTGTAATGATGAGGTAAGGGAAGACTTGTGTTTCAGCAGGGACATTTAAGTGTCAGTAATGTTACTGAAATGGAAGAGTGACACGTAAAACTGACCAGACCACGGGAGAACCCGTCCTTAAAATCTCTGTTTACAGCTCACAGGAAAATATACCAGGAGACCTTGATGCTCAGCAGGGAATCCAGTGAAGATATAAGCAGGTCTGAGGTTAGCTCTTGAGGCTGCTGCCTGGGAGGGCTGTTATAAATTATATCTGCTGAGGCTTTGTCAGGGAGTGTTGCTTCATTTCTTGAAATTATGGGCTAAATTAATCACTGTTTTAACATAGCGCTAAATTATTTGCACTTATAGGCAGGTTCACCACAATAAATCTTCATCTTTCATTCTCTAGAACACGCCCTTCCAAGGCTGAGTGAGCAATGGGCTCTCCACTCCACGGGTCACAGACCTGACTGGGATGGACTGTGCATGGCAGGAGAACAAATGTTTTCAAGGGGGATTGAGACTACAGTTAGCAAGCTGCTTTTCAACAAACTGCTGTCACGTAGAAGGCAGAATTCCCATAGAAAAATGCTTTTCATGCTTCATGTCAAAGCACCGCAGGAACAAGACTTAAGGAGCTGATGTTGCTCTAAGTGTGGATACCAGTCTTGAGACAGACAAGTGTACCTGCCTGACAGAGCTGCTACCACGTCAGGAAGGTTCTTTTGTTTAGGGTACATGGGAAATTAGCTTTTTCTAAGTGAGGCTTTCCTTGAATGTCCAGTTTTCAGGAGAAAAAAATGTTTCTGGGTTTGCTTGAAATTGATGAAAATGAAATGAAAACCAAACCAAAAGGGTTTCACTCTGCAAAGCGAAAATCCTGCATTTTGGACACTCTTACGGACATGCTGATGGTACAAATTCAAATGCAGTGTTGTTAAGGAGCAGTCTGAGTGCTTCCTGTAACTGTGGGATGTATTTCAGCCCTCTGTCCTCTGCAAAGAGCCACTGGCCTGTGTCTACCAGAGCAGGTTGCTTTCTGCAATCAAACACCTGAAAACTCTGGTCCCCACCCTACATCCCCCTACCCCCCAATAATTTTTGTACCTACAAAGCAGCACACACCATGCACTGAGCCTTTATAAATACCTTGGGGAGCCATTTCTCCAGAAAATCATTCTTTATGTCCCTTTATATAGATACATTTGGATTATCTCACAAACCACTCTCGTATTTATTAGCTTCACCTGGGCTTGTCATCAACACTAGTCAAGTACAAACATTAATCAAATTAGAGGTTCAATCCAGCCAGGCATAAGGTCAAGCTTCTAATTACAAGGTTGGAAAATGGGAATGACTGGGAGTAATTTAAACCTAAAATGTAATTCTAGGGCAAATTTAACAACAGGTTCTTTTCTAGTTGCCTTATTATCATTCACTGTGAGTTTTTAAGATGTCTCATCCATAAAAAAACAGGAGTCTAATTTGCACCTCTGCTGTGTGGTTTCTCTTACTCCCTTCCAGCACAGGGCAAGTGTCTCAGGTATGGCTAGCTGTTCTGTTTGAAGTTCAAAATAGTTCCTGCATTCCTGAACCCTTTTTCTCCCACAACTTCTAAAGAAGCTGTCCTATCATGCATTGACCAGCTCTTCTTTCCAGTCACCAATTCATGAAGGAGTTTCCAAAGCTTTTACTGTCTTTCCTACAATTTGCATTTAGTAACATTAAAAACTATGAGATCTGTAACCATCCTCTCAGGTTTTCCATGCTCAGCTGATTTCCTCTTGGATAACATAAATGGCTTTCTAACAACAAAGATGACAGACATGATAATGACATATTTTGACCAAGCAGCACTCCCACCATTCAGTGTCTGCTTCTGGGGTTCCTAATTTCGCATCCCCCCACTGCTGAAGAATGAGAGATCACACCTCCTACATCCAAGAGTGTGAGGAGAGCAGGAATCACACTAGACAGTGCTGATCTTAATGTCAGCATTAACAAATCTAATCTGTCCTCAGTTCATCTATCACTGTGCCAACTAGGCATCATTTTGTATGATTAAGTACCTGTGAAATCAAATAGTAAACTGAATTTGTTCCATTGGCTACATTATCTGAACTGGACCTTTGGATACATCATCATTAGTATGATCTTTGACTTGTCGGAAATGCCAGAATACAGATAATAACGGTAAAAATACTGACACTGTACATTAGTGATTTCCTTGACTCATTACAGCCAGAGAATAAAGTCCATATTTCACTCTGGAAAAATGCAGTGCTTAACACTGAGATGTCACAAGGAAGAAATAGGATTTCTGCTACATAGAAATTAAACATTTTAGCAGGCAGAGAACTACAAAACACTTTATGCACTCACTGTAATTTTTTTATTAATTTTATTTATATGCTCAGGAAGGAAACTGTGTTGACTGTTTAGCAGCAGATTATGTGTCTAACTGGGCTTTCTTAATGACCTGGAAGTTAGAATTGTGATTAAGTCTAAGTTAGCAACTTCGTTGTAGTTGTGTGAGTTTTATTCGGAATGTGGTGGCAGTTCCAGAGACATCACGCTGTATTAGACGTATGTTGCCACAGACCTTTATTTGCTGGCAAAATGAGGAAACTGTTCACATCTTACACTTCTAAAGCACCTTCTGAGAGTATGACTTACTCTACTCCAAGAGGAGTTTAAAACTTTTTTAGTGGTGAGTGTCACTGGCTGTTACTCATAGCTGGGGACACCAGGAGACATCTGCCTTCTATTGTTTTAATGCTGCCGCGGTGTGACAGCTTCTCAGCTGAGCTCCAACGGGCTCCCACCCTCACCATAAGAGTCCAGCCTGTCTGCCAGAGAAAATGATGGGTCTGAAGGGAATCTGAGAGGAGTACAACTGTGTGAGAGGGAAAGACTGACAAATGCATACCACGGGAGGCTGTGAGGAAGCTGAGTGATTTTTCACCAAACAATATTCTTTCAAACAATTGGATTTCAGGTTGTCTGAGAGGATAAACCTGCAAGGATCACCAGTTACAATACTAAAGTATTTAATTCCCTTTTAGGAATTAATATTAAATAAATTATACATTCTAGAGCTGGAAGTCATCTTTCAAGAGAGTGAAAACGTTCTACACAATTACTGTCAGCCGATATAAGTGAGTTTATGAGTGTTATTTGCATTAATGTAGTTGCATGGTGTATTACTGTGCTGTTGTGTTCTACATGCTGAAAATGCAGAAGTGTAAAGAGTTTGGAAGCTGGCTATTTTAATGATGGTTCAGAGCAATATACAGGCTTTACAGAGACTTCAATTTCATTAGCGTGTTGCTGCAATCTGTGCCAAACAGCTAAATAATATGCAGCATTTTAAAATGGAAGTGAAGTTATATGTGTATCATCTAGACCTTTACACATACCGAGGGAAGTCAGTTGTTTCCCTGTGATGCTGCTGCATGCAAGAATGTGGGATGGAGATTTGGCAACTGGTTTGATTTCCTAACCAAGTCCCAGTCTGAGCTGAGTGTTGCCCTTGGAACAGCCCTTTCCTTTCTGTTCCTCCATCTGCAGCAGGAAAAGCTGGTGGTCCCTTGTAAATGCCTGAAGATCTACAAGGGGAAAATGGGAGCAATCCTTGTGGTAAGCAGGTGTATCCGTACCCACCTAAAATAGTTACGAGATGGTTATTTAGGGAGCAGATGCTTGAAACAATGGTAGCCCACACTTCAAACACAAGCACATGCAGAACGTGAGTGTGAAGCTGTATGATTTTGAGAGGGTAACAAATCCATGAATTCATCTACAGCTGGCTCTAAAGAAGCTAAAGCTGCTTTGTTAGTTGTGTACACTGTATGTTAAGTATCAGGGAGATGCTGTGTGAGTGAACAGCCTCCCTTCTGTCCTTGTGACAGCACTGAGCCCTGGCGCTCCAGAAATACCCTACTGCACTGCCAGGTTCACCTTGCAGAGTAAACAACACGGGGATCACACAAAAGCAACTGCACAGAAAGGAACAGAGGGACAAAGGCTGCCTGAATAGGAAGGATGCAGAATGGCACAAAATGAGTCAGAAGGGACAAATTGTAATGACAAGTCTGAAAGGATGTTAGATATGGGGGAAAGCCAAAGGAAAGTCTGCTGCTTAGTGGGGAACGAGAAAAAAAAAGGAGGTGACACAAAGATTGACACATTCAGTGGTTTCCAGTCACAATCAAGGTGGCACCCAGAAAATTAGCATGCTTCATTTTAACAGGTGTATAGAAAAGTCCAAAATCAAGGACAGAAAACCTTTCAGATATTTAAGGAATGTAGATTCATTGAAGTAAGCCAGGCCCACTGAGCTTTATGCTGGCAAATTTAAAGCACTGTAGTGGTCTTAAAAGCACTAACAATAATCTTTGACAGCTGCTAGAAGAAAAATCTCAGTGGATAAATGTAGTACCTGTCATTAAAAAGGCAAAAATTAAGAAAATGGTGACTTTCAGGGGAGTCAAGCTATGACTGTCACTAAGAAACATTTTAAAGCAAGTACAGTTTGTTCCTAAACATACAAAATACAGTGAGACAACAAAGACTTTTGACAAATAAATCCCATTAAATAGATATAAGCCTTTCTTTAGGACAAAGGGCCTAGTGCCATAGGCACCTACCCCTATTGCTGATGGTGACATGATGTCTCTGAGAGGCATACAGGAGGGTGCCATGCTTTTCCCTTCTGTTTTGAGAAGTTTTTACCCACAAAACACTTAATGCCTGCACAAGTTCATTCTTTTCTGTGGGTGCAGGATTTACTGGACACGTGCTACAAAGACGCTGCATACTGTTGAATCCCTCCCTACCCTTTGACTGTGTCTGGGGGAAGGTGGCCAGTTAAAACCCTGCTGTGTGTTGTTAGGAGAAGATAATCTACTGCCTGCCTAGGTAAGGCAGATTCCTGGCAGTTGGATATTGGATATAATCTAACTAGAGTAGTCAAGGGTAGTTGCACAATCTGACTGCAAAGATACTGCAAGGATAAACTGTACACTGGGCATCCCTGACCTAGCTGCTGGCATATGGCAAGCATCAGATGTGAGTAAGGCTTTTTAAAAGCTCTGATGTCGTCCTGCATGACGTTGTTACATGCTGGACTAAAAAAAAAGAAAAAAAAAATTAGGCCAGGCTAAAATCACTCTGCAGTCTGGTAGGTGCACAGGTGGTTGAAATACCACTTGTTCAGAGTAATTATCAATGATTCACTGTCAAACCAGGGGAACACTGTAAGTGAGGTCCCACAAGGGTCTTTCTGGGGTCAGTTTTACTGAGTGCCTTCATTAATGACTTGGATGAGAGTAATGATTTGGATAGAGGGTAAAATTTGTGGATGACATTGAGATGGAAGGCTTTGTGAGCACTTTGGCGAACAGGATTAGAATTTAAAACAATCTTGCTACACTGGTGAAATGCTCTGAAATCAATAAGATCAAATTCAATAAAGAATGCAAAGGACTTCTCTTAGGGGGGAGAAGTCAAATGCAGAGGTGTGAAATGGAGACTAGCTGGCCAGGCAGTGGTACTGGAGGCAAGGCTCTGGGTCCTGCAGTCAGTCATGAACTGAGGATGAGTCAACAGTATAATGCTGCTGGAAAAACATTCGCCCCCATAATGACTTCACTGTCCCATGAGCTAAACAAATGTAATTCTGGTGAATATGAGGATAATTACTGTGTGCTACTCAGCACTAATTCAGGTTCTGTGCCCAGTTTGGAATACTTTAAGAAAAAAATATAAAGCAAAATTAAATAGAGAAGAGGAAGAGGAGTGATTATATTTATTTAGTCTAGAAAAAAAAAGGAAAATAAGAGATGACCTGGTAGCATTCTTCACCTGTGTAAAAGATTCACAGAGAAAAATCAAGTCGTCTCCATGCCAACAAAAAGATGAGAATTGATTTGCAGCAAGAGAGATGTATGTTAGATCATCATTTTCTCAGTATATCTCAGGATTTGAAGAGGTTTCTTAAAGAATTCCCATTGTCAAAGTTTTAGGAGAGCAAGACAGGCAAACTTCATTCATGAATGTGCTACGGAATTGATTCTTCCTCAATGGAGATAGGACATTTATATTTCTTCCAATCTTATGTATCTGTGATTTTCATCTAACACCTTCAATCGCTAGAGAGAACATAACTCTTAATTGTCTAATGCTGCAATTCAGTATTAAAGGGTGTAGTCAATACAAAAAGGGTGAAATTCTGAACTCCTGCATGATGGTGTGCAGAACCAAAAAGCTGATATACCCTAATATTTTGTTATGACATGGCTCCTTCCACTAAAGGGCTCAGTCCTAAGAATCTTAATGAAAGTCTTTGTACAATTACCTTACCTTTACTCTGGGAAAGAAATAAGCTCCTCACATGGGTATAAAATTGAAGGATGGAGCTTCTTTGTGTATTACAGACGTGCAGAGCACAGAAACCTTTATCAACCTGGTGATGTGTGTCATTTTTTCACTTCTGTGTGTGGGCTGAGTCCATCTCAAAGGAAGCCTCGATGCAGCTGCAGGTGTGGAGGGAGGCGCTGCGAGCAGCTGCTGCTGCGCGGGTGCGCTGTGTGCCTGCTGTGTGTGTGCCCTGTGTGTGTGTGTGCCCGCTGTGTGTGTGTGCCCTCTGTGTGTGTGCCCACTGTGTGCCCACTGTGTGACCTCTGTGTGTGTGACCTCTGTGTGTGTGCCCTCTGTGTGTGTGCCCACTGTGTGTGTGTGCCCACTGTGTGTGTGCCCGCTGTGTGTGTGCCCTCTGTGTGTGTGTGCCCACTGTGTGTGTGTGCCCTGTGTGTGTGTGTGCCCGCTGTGTGTGTGCCCTCTGTGTGTGTGTGCCCTGTATGTGCCTGCTGTGTGTGTGCCCTCTGTGTGTGTGCCCTGTGTGTGTGTGCCCTGTGTGTGTGTGCCCTGTGTGTGTGTGTGCCCTCTGTGTGTGTGTGCCCTGTATGTGCCTGCTGTGTGTGTGCCCTCTGTGTGTGTGTGCCCTCTGTGTGTGTGCCCTCTGTGTGCCCTCTGTGTGCCCACTGTGTGACCTCTGTGTGTGTGCCCGCTGTGTGTGTGCCCTCTGTGTGTGCCCACTGTGTGTGTGCCCACTGTGTGTGTGCCCACTGTGTGTGTGCCCTCTGTGTGTGTGCCCGCTGTGTGTGTGTGCCCTGTGTGTGTGTGCCCTCTGTGTGTGTGCCCTCTGTGTGTGTGTGCCCTCTGTGTGCCCTCTGTGTGTGTGCCCACTGTGTGTGTGTCCTCTGTGTGTGTGTGCCCTCTGTGTGTGTGTGCCCTGTGTGTGTGTGCCCTCTGTGTGCCCACTGTGTGACCTCTGTGTGTGTGCCCTCTGTGTGTGTGCCCTGTGTGTGTGCCCTGTATGTGCCTGCTGTGTGTGTGCCCTCTGTGTGTGTGCCCTCTGTGTGTGTGCCCTCTGTGTGCCTGCCATGTGTGTGCCCTCTGTGTATGTGCCCTGTGTGTGTGCCCTCTGTGTGCCCTCTGTGTGTGTTCCCACTGTGTTCCCACTGTGTGCCCTCTGTATATGTGCCCTCTGTGTGTGCCCTCTGTGTGCCCTCTGTGTGTGTGCCCACTGTGTGTGTGCCCACTGTGTGTGTGTGCCCACTGTGTGTGTGCCCTCTGTGTGCCCTCTGTGTTCCCTCTGTGTGTGTGCCCACTGTGTGTGTGCCCTCTGTGTGTGTTCCCACTGTGTGCCCTCTGTGTGCCCTCTGTGTACCCACTGTGTGCCCTCTGTGTGCCCGCTGCTGCTGCCCCACGCCCCGCACCCGGGAGGAGCCCGTGGGCTGCGTGGGCAGCTCGCCCTGGTGTGCCCTGCTCTGCTCGGGCTGCAGCAGCTGAGGAGCTGACCCGCAGCCTCTCTGGAGTACTGTTTTCCAGCTCTGATAATAGCATCATGAAAGGACCCAATTTATTTTTGCTGTGTACACTCTGTTCCAGCATTTTGCCTCCTCTTCTATTCCCAGAATCCTTGATTTGAAAGTACAGGAAATGCTGTAAAACCAAACAAGATGTCATGAAATGCTGCTTATTCATTCACTGGTTGGTTTCTCCTTTTTCCTGTTACAAGCTCTTTGGGCTTTGGAGACCAGGTAAGTGTACCAGGAGACATTTGGGGTCTCTGAAGACTGCTGCAGAGATTTGAGATTCCCAGTTGGTTATGCAGAGTATTGGACTAGGAGTAAGTCTGTCAGGTCTTCAGTACGAAGCCTTCTTCTTACCCTAAGTTTAATTTTTACCCTTTATCCTTGAGGGTAAGTAAAGGAAATGAGAGAAAGGTTTAATTTAGGGACAGAAGCTGAGAGCTGCAAGGTCAGTTCTGCTTACAGGCAGTCTGGGCCATGGCTAGGTGCCTGGCTGAGGGGTCACTCTAGGGTTAGGGTAAGGGGTTTAGGTTCCAGGTTCAGTCAGGGAAAAGCACAGAGCTATCTCCTGCCATAGGGGAAGCTGGTCAGAGGCTGTGCCAATTTGAGCTGGAATTCAGGTTAGAGCAAGAGGAGCAGAGGAGGAGCAGAGTGGTAGTGGATGTGGGGCTGGCAGGCAGCTACCAAAGGAACCTGAGGGCTGCAAAAGGAATTCTTCCCTGAGGAATTTATAGTCTGGGGAACAGCTAATCTTCATCTTAAGGTGCTCTGGGAGGGCTGTGGCTGGTCTTTGGGACAGCAGGTGTAGCAGAACCCAGCTTCTTTGGACAAAGCTGACTGGGGAGAAGTAGTAATTTGAGGGTGGCTGGAAAGAGCTCAGAGCTCAGGCCCGAGTTTGTCCTGGCTGCGTGGAGTAGGGTTGAGACTGGGGTAAGGTGGCCATTAGGGCTTTTCAAAGGAGGAACAAGCAGTCCCTTCTGAGAAGAATCCTGTGGTTAGTTCCACTGGGTACTCTGCAGAAACCTGGGCTCTGCTGTACACCCATTCTGTAACCCTGACTACAGAAGCTAGCAGAGTGAGCTGTGAGGACAAGAGCAAAAAAGACAAACAAGGTCCTGGCCCTTTTAGAGCACAGATCTCATAATGGCTTCCACTCCTCCTACCCTCACAGCAAACCACCCTAATCCATTCTGTAGCCTGAGGGTGGTACCTTGGGGCTGCCTTCAGCCCTGCCCCTGCCTCTTCAGTCTCCTTCTTCCCTCTCTTCGCCTTCCTTCACTCTCTTTCTTACTATAGTCTAAAAAGTCAAGTCTGGCTAAGTGCAGGTGGTAAGTGCTGGTCTAGATGTGCTTATCCAGTCTTCTGATAATCCTGCCAACCCTTATGTCCACTAAAATCACATAAGGGAGGAGTCTGATCTTGAGCTCTGTAAAAGAAAGAAAACAGCAGCAAGGTGTGGGAGTCTGGCAGCAACAACTGTTTGGCTTTGGAGAGCAGTTGGCTCAGTCACTGAACAAAGTGGATTTAATTTGATGAAGAGATTGCTTTTGATGGAGACACAGAACTGTTCACTGGGGGAAAGACTGGATAGTTACATCTGCTCTGAGAAGTGGTTAGAGTATTCCCTATCCAATGCTAGTGCTAGGTATGCGTTATTGGTAGGTAGTGGAAAGAAGGCTCTGTTTTCTCTATTTTCTCTAACAAATTGCATTAAGATTACAACAGACTGGGGTAAACATTCAGTATCTCACAAAGCTAAGGTCAGCTGAAGTACACAGCCTTTTATGTTTTCTCTTGTGAGAACAGAGACAGAAACAGAAAAGTGGAGCTCCGGGGGTTGAGTATCATTAATGTCTGGCAGCAGAAGGAGCAAGCTGGTTGACAAGGAGGTTAACTCCTAATCACACAGGAGCTGGTTAGTCTTATTGCCCCAGAGACTATTCCCCTCAGCTTCTACAGCTTTGGCTGAGAGCAGCAATCTCCTCCTTCATGAGGGACAGACTCCACACCTTTTGGCTGCAGAAGAGAACTGGTGTCTCGGTGAATCTCAAAAAGCAACTTTTTCATGGATAATACTGTTGACTTCAGTCATAACACAGACAATAGAGACTCCATCATCTTGCTGTTTGTGGAAGAAAAGTATTAGGATTCCTTCACTTCCCTGATTTATGGAGGAAATGGGAAAACCCTGATTTATTAAAACAGAATAAGTATTTCTCCAAAATGAGGAACTGTAGAACTTCACTCAGCCAAGCGTTTCTCAAGCTACAAGAACACAAAGAAGTAGGAATAGACTATAAATCAAATAAATTATTTTTTATATCTCTTCTGTAGCTATATCTGTGCCTTCCATCTGCAAGACTCTCCTGTTCAGCTACTCACTTTGCAGAACAGATACATCTGAAAAGCTGGCTAAATTGAAAAATGTTAAGACTTCAGTTTAAAAATTCTTATAAAATCCCTACTTTTTGAATTACCCAGCAACCAGATCAAATATTTAATGTAAAGTGCATTTCTTCTGTTGAACTCTGTACCAGTCCAATAAGAAATGATGGTGAATATATTTCTTTTTCTTTTGTTCTGTGGGGATGAATTTCCCCCCAAAGACAGATTTTGTAATTTGGGCCAGAAATTTGTGTAACATTCAATCGCCAGTAATAGACCACTTTTCTGATAATTGAACAGAAATGACAAAGTACAAAATCAAGTCAAATAATAATAACACTTTATTGAATTAGTGAAAATAAATTAAATAGAATATTTGATAGTAGGAGAGCAGGATGAGAAGAAAATACACAAAATGCTTCTTCCTTGATAGCAGGACTTTAACCTTTTTTTATCTTCTGACAAGCAGAGAGAAGAACTGTGACTGATAGAAGAGAGGTTTCTGTATTCTTTTCTCCAACTCTCCCCTTTTTAATTTTTACACATCAACAGATTTACTTCCATTCCTTTTTTTTTTCTTCTCTTTTCAAATGACATTTTTTCTTTTTAGTGTAACCACACCTGAAATTTTGGACTTTCACCCAATGCACTCCCATTGAAATGTGTCACCTTGAAGCTCTTCATCCACTGCCAACTCTCAACTCTCCCTTGCTAGATTGCCCAGTTTTCCAAGTCCTAGACCCCTCTAGGGATTCCAAGACCCCTCTATTCTTTCTCTGCAGTTCTTGCAGAGTTCATTAGTGGTGAAGCAGGGAGACATATACACATGACTAGATTGCATCCAAAGCCAACTTTTCTCTGGAATGACAATAGCCATGTTTATGGGGTGCTGGGGCCAAGCAAACTTTTCTGCAATCTTGCTGCATCTTCTGCAGCCACACAAGTGTTTGTGTGGTATCTATGTACCCAGATCTCATCTGATTGTTTGTGCATCAGTGAGATCATTCACAGGAAAATCTTCCTTGGGATTGTCCTAGCACCTGTTCTGGACATGTAATGGTGTTAGAAGCAGGTCCCAAAGTACAATCAGAAAACAATGTCAGCAAAAAATCTTGGGAAATAGCAATAATGGAAAGAAAAAAAACCACATATACAAGATGAAAAACTGTCCACCAATGTGTGTATTTCAGAAACAATGAAAAATGTATTTTGTCCTCAAGTAGTCACAGGACACTAAACCATAATTGTTCTATGAATTGTTTACAGTGAGAAGTGGAGAGAAATAGAGGAAAAACCCCATTTAGTGGTCAGACAGTATGTATCTGTGAGTAAACTGTACTGACCGTCTTCTAACTAGATCAGGGTTCATACCCCTGAACAGTTTTGGGATAGATTAAATAGGTGAGGCTGCATACTACAGGGACTGTTGTCTCTTGTGTGAAGACACCACACAACAGGAGAAAGATACTGATATAATCATGTGTTCCCCACCTCCAGATATGTTGACTCCCTAAGCCATGAGTTCAGACATGACTGGTAACAAGTTTTGTAGCATGCTATGATCTGTGGTGTCAGCCAGGAGACACTGTCAGCAATGAGAATTCTGCTGTTGCCAGTCCCAGTGATGATCTGAAGGTAAGTCCCAGGGTTTTAGCTGCTGTTAAAGCCTGCTTGATAAAAGTTATAAAACACCCCTGATATTTCCACATCTCATGGAGACATAGTGCTTGAGATATGAGAACTGTGATACATAGTTTTGTCTCTCCTGGAAGAATGTTGTTACCACCAGCAGTGGCAGCGTGTTATTTACAAATCCCTGCTTATTTGTGAACTCCTGTATTATTCACAGATCCATGGCAGCCCTAGTCCAGGGGCAGTGAGTCATGGACACTTCTTATTGGAATCACATTTTCTGTTTCACAGTGAAAGCATGGACAACCTGGAGCTGGGCAGCTTCTGTGGTGCATCAGCTGAACTGCTCAGAAGGAGGGAGATTATACACAACAGGGTAAGACTTCACAGTTCATCAGTTTAATACTAAAGCAGATGGATTTTAAAGACTTGAGGACTAATTGTCTTAAGTTTGGATTCCAAGAGAAATCATGCGAGGCCCTAGGTACTTAGCAACTGGGAATTGAAGTGGCACAGCTGCAGGATGAAAGGCACTGAAGTAGGACAACTCACTGAAGGCTCCAGAAGTTTGGAAGGGATAACTTTGTTTGCACAGACTGCATGCCAGATCAGGTATTTACTGTCCTCTTAAGCACTGGTACTGCATGAGGAATAACTTAGAGAAGCAGTATAAAGTGTCATCAGTGTGAATCATGTGTTGGGTGCTCCAGCTAACTGGGCAGAAATGTAATTTCCTTCCCTGATACCGATCAGCTTTCTTCTCTCATGTGCTGTAGTGGCCCAATATTAATAACACAGCACCAGAGCCTTACAAGACAGGAAAAAGATTGAGTAACCTTAACAAATGAGTACACAACCCACCAGAAATCACAACAGAATTTGGATATAGTAGTTTCAATGCTCCAACGTGATAAAATAAGGCTAAGACTTCATGTCAGCTGATCAATCAACATAAATTATATATATATATATAATGTGATATATTTTATGTAACATTGTTATATATTTATTATAATTATTTCAGCTTCTTTTAGCCTTTTCAGTGTTAACACTTCTAGAACCATAGGGATAATTGTATCTTAAGAAAACAAGTAAACTTCTCCATGTTTGACAAACTGAGATGTCTGTTGAATAAGAGTCCTTTTCAAATCAATCACATCTCTAAACACAAGGTGGTGGCTTATAACATACTTGCAAAAAGCCTTTTTATGTTGTCTGGCAGATCTAGCCCCAAGTTGTTCAAATATAAGAAAACAAATGGGCTGCAAAGAAAACCCACTCAAAAAATTTCCCAGCAGGAATTTTGGTTATTACCCAGTGTGAGTTACAAATTAGGTAATAGGAAAAGCAAAGAAATAACAGGCTTTAATAATATTAGGCTTAAGTTAGTATTAGTCCACTTCTTACCGGAATCACAAAACCTTAGCTCAGCTTACTTGGATAAGTTGAGCTATGTGGGAACACAGATTTCAGAATCTTGTTTAAGTCACATTGTTCTGTGATCTCTCTCTAAAAAAATTATAACTCTCAACCTTCAACAGGCTGACAAAGGTAAGGTACTTTTTTAAAGGATCAGAACTCAAAAAGACTAACAAAACTGATTTAAAGTCTGACCTGCTTAAATACTGAATTTAAGTATCAGTCACTGATACTTAATTCTTGAGTATAGGTAGGTTGCATTTAGTATTCATGCAAAACATACCCTTCCTTACCACCTCCAGAGCTTTTATAATTAAATAAACACTGCTGACCTAAATCATGAATATCCAAGAATGACAGACTTGGCAGGAAACACAGACCTCACAGAAAGCTATGAGAATCTTCTTGTGCATGCACAGCTTTTCAGGGATTTGTCCAGTTTATGAACTAATGCACTGTATCATTTTGGTCATGGTTGCTTGCTCCTACACACCTCCTGCCCTAAATGAGGACAGTGTGCTTCTACTGCTGCCTCTTTCAGAGACTGCAGGATTTGCAGGCAGAGCTGAGCCACACTCTCTTTGCAGATGTCTCTCTTCACCTGGACACCACTACTTCTGTGTTGGAAATTCCCACCTGGGAGCAGAGCTAGGAAAGGGGCTCCTCAGACTCACCCAGGCAAGGGCATCTGCATGCAGCTGGTTTGAAGCTGGACTGGGCTAACCTTGGAAATTTTACACCAAAACAGATTGAGCAGTGCTCACTTATTTGACTGCACCTGGTGGTGAGCTGGATGAGACCCTTGTGCCAGTGGGTGGTTGCACGTAGGGGCTACAGTAGCATCTTCAGGTGACAAAGCTGTGGCCAGAAGAGTGCTCTCAGCCTAGGGGTAGTGACATTGTGTCTATTCACTCACCTACCAGGTAAAAGTACATGCTTAAATCAATTTTGGTTTGCTCTTCTTCAGTGTTCTGAGCCTTTCTATCAGCTATTCCTTTAAACAACTGTAAATGTACTAAACAGCTGGCAAAAGGTTTGTACCACATCCACCAGATTAACCACTTTTAAATGCTTTCCTTTAAAATAAAGCAGCAGCTATTATATTGCCTTGATTTAAGGCAGCAAAGTCAAGCCCTTGGGTAAATAAGGGAGTTTTAGTACTTGCACTAATAGGCAGCAATACCTGGTCATTTGCTGAGTTCAACAATATGGAGGTAAGTAACTTTAGCCACGTACTTTGGATTTTTGCAGAACAGCTCAGATAATGCCAGCAGAGAGATGGATTCCACAAATTCTTTCTCCATGTGGCCTGCTTTTCTATCCCAAAATAGGCCTGTTTGGGCATACTGGACATGCTTTTAAATACTCTGGAGTGATTAATCCCAGCAAATGTTGACTGTCTGGCATTTTAACCCAACAAAGATTCTAGCAAAGGTTTGCCATTTTAATAGAGAACAAAATGTATTTATCAACCATTTACTGAAATATAGGGAGAAGTAACAAAACCATTATTAACTTTATTCCCACAGAAGAATGTTTAGAAGCTCCCCCAAAGTAATTTGATGGCTCCTTTGTACCCTTTTTTTCCTGCAGTATGATCTGTTTGTCTTTTAAGACTGGAATAGATTTGCTGTCCTAGATAAATATCTCTGCCCCATGTCTTCCTAATATACAAGTTTAGTACAATACAAACCATGTCTTTGTGCAGTCCTGACACCTATACAGAGGATATCTTTTCTAATGCATGTCTTCTTCTAATGTAGTTATCTCTATAATATTATACTGTATGATAGTAATAAAAGTGATTAGATGGCCTCAAGCTTCATGGGTGACTATCTGACGAGGGAAAATTTGGAATTAAAAACACTCCATAGATTAGTTTAACACTCAGGATTTCTACACATGAGAGGCTTTCCATTGAAATGAGATACTTCTCTTTAACTGCTTCACATTATCTGCTCTGAAATAAGTAGAAGTAAAGAAGCACTGGACTTTTATCTTGCTGTAAGTCATTGTTTTGCTGTGGTGGTGATTTCTTTCCAAGTACTCCCTCAGTGCTGTGAGCTAGAATTTCATGTTCCTTAGAACTGATAGGGGACACAGGATTATGTCACTGGCATTAGAAGCAAATTTTGTTATTGGTCACTGTAAATCTAAATTTTCTGTGTCTGCTAATGCAAGTGTAAAAGTACCATGATTTGTCTTTTGTCACAAGAGCTCTTTGCTCTCTCTGGATTTGTGTCTCAGGACAAAGAACTGATTGATGTGGATAGATATAGGACATAATTCTCCCAGGTCCCCTTTTCCTGAGCAGCAGCATCTTCAGTTTATCTGCACAGGAGCTTGCCAAATCAAAGGTCTGGAAGGGACCTCCAAGTTCATTGGAGTTATCCTGCTATCCTCAGGTTCAACTGTCTTATTTCATTCTTGACTTAAGCTTTCTAGAAACCTGCACTAGGAAAAATTCCACAGCAGCAGAGTAAGAAAGCAAAAAGTAAGAACTGGCACTTAGCTCTGAAAAATTTCATATTGGGTATGGCTTTTCCCAAGACCAGGGAATGCAAGAATAGAAGTACTTCCATGGTAGATTAGGTAAAAGGTCTGGCTAGCTCAACACTGTGTACATACAGTGTTGAAATAGGGCACATATGTTGAAGAAGGCCTTATAAGGAATTGCTCTTCCAATGGAGATGATATGCAGACTACCTTTTTTAGTTACATCAATAGGTCTATTTTTTATTAACTTTGTCCTTCCTTTTAAAAACTGTTTAACTTTTTTCACCTGCAGAATATCCTTTGCAATCAAGGTTCATCATTCAAATCTGAATGGGAAAAAAAACCCTTTCATTTTCTTTATTAGAAATTAGAGCTTGGAAGCCCTTTGACTATTGAATTGGGAAAAATAGTGAAAGACTGTTCCCTGCTCACCTTTCACAAACCATTTGGAAGCTGAAAGTTCCCATAGAATTTAGTCTGCCATCATATGGGAGCCACTCTATGCATTTATTGTTCTGACAGCTTTCTCCCTCTTTCCTGTGCTCTTTGTGAAAGTGAGTGATCAGAATTATGTGCTACAGTCAGGATGGGAATGCATAATAGATTTTTACAACTGTATGATTTTTTACTGTTATTTTCCTCTGCTCCCTTTCTCACAATGCTTAATATGCAATTCAGTCTTTTTGAACACGAAAAATTGCTCCAAATCACTTTCCTGTGTGGAAATTGCTAATTTATGTCCCATCACTATGTGTATATAGTTCATATAATCAGTGTTACATTGAAGTGGTGTACCAGATTCACATTGTATGCATTTGCACTGTTTCATGCACTGTTTTGTCACCAATTAAAATAAAAGAAGGATCCTTGTTGCACGTCTTCACAGTCTGCCTTACTCTGAACACATTGCTCTTCAGACATTGCAACCTCACTTTCTACCCTTTTGCTACATAACTTTTAAACATCTGGTGCAGCACAAGCCCTAGCATAGATTTCCATAGTAATATCTTGTAACCAACCTCTGTTGCAAAACCTGGCCTTGTCTTCCTGTTTTTTATTCTCATCTTTTAACTGATGTGTATGTAAGACAGTTCATTAAGACACCTCCTTTCTTCTCAGGAGGCTTAGCTTCTTTGGGAAGCTTGCTGAAAACTTTGGCAATCAAAGTATATTATATCAAATAAATCACCTTTTTTACATGCTCACTGACTTTTAAAAAGACTCTAATAAACTGGTAGCTCAAAAATTCCATTTATAATAAGCACCTCAATCTTTCCCCAGTGTATCATACTTTGGCTTTATTTCTGTTAAATGTATTCATCATCTTAGTTCCTACTGATATACCTTGTACAGGCAGAGGAGGGGACTTTGCAGCAGAATTGGGATGACCAGTGATGGCTGAATGACTTCACATTGTCAAAGGCTTGTTTCTCTAGAGGTAAGGACATGGGAAACTCAGAGTGTTCCAAAGTTTGGCAACATGAAGGAAACCTTTCTTTGGACACAAAAGCCCCAACTCTATGTCACCATTACTGAAGAATCTACAGCAAGACTGTAGGTTTTCTCCTTAATAATTATAGTCTAGTGCCCTGTGACTCAGGGTTGCTCAACAGAGGTTTGAACACTTTCAGGACAGGCTGAACAGCCCACAAGATGCTCTCCTGAACACCAGTTGCCAGCAGCACACAATCTGAGATGCCTGGCACAGCTGCCACAAAGAGGAAGCAGTTTTTTTAAATACTGTTTGAAAATTTTAAGTTGCAAAGCTTTTGTTTTGCATGCTCTGGGTTCCCATCTGAGTGTTAAAGTGGGATGATGCATACCAGCCCACCAGGTGCAAGAGGCTCTGTGTGATGGATCAGAGGGATTTTTTTGCAGCCTGCGTGTGCTTTCAGGAATGTTGATCATTGTTTACCTGTAGCACAGAGTGGATGATCTACATAAGAGCTTCCATCGACAGGCCCAGAAAGGTTTTCTGTGCTTTGTCCAGACTTTTTCACTCAGTAAGATTTTGCTCTTCTATTTCAAACTGCACACTCAGTATGAATGTTTCACCTTTCAGAATTATTTATTTTCATTTGTTTTTATGTTGTGAATTTTAGAAACAGCTGATGAGAAGATGCTTAATCAGTAAACAAGATGTAGCTTCACTAAGTAGATAAAATAAGATTCTGTTGTCCCTGATGTGCATCAAAAAAAGTATCACTGAAGATACATACATACATTTTTGAGACTATTTTGTACTATGAAAAGAGGAAAGTTAAGGTGGTTTGGCTTAGGGTCTTGATGAACATTCTTTCTTGCTGGGGATCTCCATATATTGAAGGCCTGTATCTGATTCAAAGCACCTTTGGGAGCAATTTGGTCGCGTCAGACTGAGGCAGAGAGATGAGTGGCAAAGCTTTGAGTGGCTATTTGAACAGCAATAATAATGACCTATTAATAATGCCTCTGTGCTGTCACACTCTCTCCATAGCCACTAATTGCCCCCCTTGTTATGGCCAGACTGTACTCTGTTATTTTGCAGGTGTTTTCTGCCAGCTGCCAGGTCAGATTGAAACCAGCTTTCTTTCTTTAAGCACTTCTGTACATTTCTCTCTTTGCTGTTATGCCTTTGACTTCCACTTGTCCTTCATTTTCTCTAGTCTGAGAAACATTGCATGTATCAGAGGGTTGTAGACTCCCAGGAGATCCCTGAACTTTATCTCACCTTTTCCTTTCCAGTTCACGTAAAACTGTGAAATGGTTAAGCCTGATGCCTCAAAAGGATGTTACAGGTTCTGAATTGGCAAAACTAAAAAAGGGTGGTTCATGGGTTTCAGGTTTGTTTTGTTTCTTTTTTTTTTTGGGGGTGGGGGGGTGGGGGGGTGGTGTTTGTTTGTTCGCTTGTTTGTTTTGTTCATCCCCGTCAATGATCTATGGTGCTGTTCAAAATCTTGGGAAATTTTTGAGATATGACTTTGTCCAGATTCTCTCTAAAGGTTTCTTACCACAGACAGTCTTCTCTGACCCCTGAAACTGATGAGGATCATGCTGTGTCATGGGAACTGGCATGGGAACAGAGAAAGGGGAACCCTACCCTGCTGTGAGAAACCTCACAGTAGCACTTGCTCTTTGGTGTGCCACTCTGGCTCTTCTGCACTCAGGAATAATCATGGGAGGTCTGTGCTTTGCACCTGCACAAATGCATTGCTTGCTTCTCTTTTGGATGTGACCACCACACAAAACTTTAAAATGCACTGGTGAGGGCAGGAGCACTTAGGGCTTCTGCTCATATAGGAAAGGAAAGGGAAGCAAAATTAATTTTTAGCTATTGTCAAATAAAATAAAACAATTTTAAAACAAATGAAGTTATACGTTTGGGACAAGGAAGAAAGCTACTAAAAAAATCTAGCTTCCCCCCCCATTGTTATCACTGAACTAATGGATGAAAAAGAAAGGAAATAAATTATGTTAACATCTGAGACTGATTCCTGTTTCGATAAAATTGCTTCAAAAGATTACTCAGAGTTAACAGGATGCTGCAACAAGCCAGTACTAGTTTTTGGCGTTAATACCTTCCTCATCAAATCATACATTAGATAATCATACATGGGTTGCTCTTGATAACCTTAAATTTTAGTTAAGAAACCCCCCAAAAAATTTAATATTATGAAGACCAGAATAAGTGGTATGGGGAACTGAGGTCACTGTTGAAAAGAAGAAACCAGCTGAGTGGCAAATATACATGTGATGGGATAGGCCTTTGGGACATTTTTGGACAGGGAAATAGAACCAAGTAGAGGACTTGCTTGACTGGGTCAAGAAGCATTTTGAAGACTTGGAGGGAGGCAGTAACATGAGGATGGCAAGGAGCTGGGGAGAAACAAAACTCTCAGCTGGGCTGTTGGTGACCTGAATGCTCAGGCAGCAGAGAGGCAGGGCTAAGTGCCCAGGTTGGTGTGAGCTCAAAGAATGTCACTGCTTCTCTGGGAGTCTGAGAATTCCTGCTTGGGCTCTTGGAAGGCATCACAGTCTCCATGTCCTAAACTCTCTCCATGTCACTGGCAGAGTAGATTGCCAGGAAACTCTCTAGCCTGGCCAGATGCTAAGAGCTGGTGATCTTGTCTGTGTTATTTTCAAAGGTCTTCAAATCACCCTGTAAATCTCATTAAATGTTCAGATGCAAACTACTTTCTGTTTACTACTCCATCATTTCCAGTAAGTCAAGGGGTTTAAATCTGGAAGATGTGTCCATCAGAAGAGAAAAGATAGGTAAAATACCCTTATGGGCTAGCAAGGCAAAGAGTCAAGGACTTAGGATTGCACAAAGGGAGAAGAGATGAGCATAACTAGACAGACCATCTAAATGCCAATGTGTTAGAGTGGGATAAACAGAGCAGCCAGAATGCAAGGAGCATCAAAACACTGGTCACAGTCCTTCCTCTCTGTGCATGTGCATCACTGCTCAGTGGGTATCAAGCTCTCAAAAATAAATGCTATACAAACCCATTCAAATAGCTAGAAATGTAAACACAACCTGGTTAACGATATTGTAAACTCAGAATTAATTAATCTTGATGCATGTGCCTGTTTGTTTTTACATTATTGAAATGAAAGAAAATCCAGTATTAAGCAAGTAACCAAGGAAAGGATTTAGAGAGTGACAGATGATGTCTCAAAGTCAGTAACAGTGGCTGAAGAGCCAAGAGGCCATCCCTTTGCTGCTGTGGACTGGCATAGCTCCACTGCTACTGATGTTGTTAGCTAAGCATCAATTTTTGCACAACAAAAGAAAAAAGGTGTTTAAAGACTCGGGATAAAGTAAGAGGTTTGGTTTATTCATGCCTGTAGCTTCCCTGCTAACATAGTTGGTATATGTTTGCTTAGTCCACTAGGATGCACCTATTACCTTTAAGTGTATGCTTAATAAGCAGAATAACAGTACCTGCAACATTGGAAGGAAGTGATAAGAGTTCACTGGATTAAGAGGCTGAATGTTCCAGCCAACACACAACAGCAATTGCTCATGTTTTTCTAGGAAGCTTGCAGCATTGCGAGTCCCTTTTCCACAGGGTCAGGTATCATTTGGAATTAAGAGACAAGAAAGGGTGTAGCAGCAGCAGTACATTATGTTAACCCACAGGTTCTGAGTCAGTATCACTTAAGTGATGTAGGATGTTGGAGTTTGCAGTATTGATGACAAAAGTTTGAGGCATTCAGTGCCAATATAAACCATCCTGTTTTTTACTGACAGCTGCTTTTCTTTATTTCCAGAGAAGCATTTCCAAGACACAAGATTTGTATCTTGCTGCTACATGCCTTCTACACACAGTGCTTAAGAGATAATCCCCAATGCACTGTAGTATATGAAGCAATAAATGGCTGCTGAGATTAATAGACTGAGCAAAGCTGAAGCATTTAATCAATCTGCAAAAAGTCCTCATTGCCAGAATACTGCAGGCAAGAGAGTTTGTTCCTCATGTACAACAAACCTTAACAGGGAGCAACAAAATTTCTGTTCACCAGTGAGCACTTGAACTGCTGAGCTGCCCTCTACCTTAACAGGACACCTCAGTATGGGGTGGAGATGAGGGGACCAACTGCAGTGTCTTGGGTTATGGAACCAAAAATGTGTATTCTATTCCATTTGTTAAAAGCAGTTGGGGAGATGTTTTTTCTTTATCTTTTGGAACTCTGGGAGGAAGGGGGCAGGTGCCTTCTGATGATGGGCCAACTGTTAAAACCAGGTGGGGCAGTGTTTCTTATCTCTTTCACCACCCGTCCTCCCTCCAGGAGGATATTTTCTGCTAATGGGACATGAAGGCTCACCAAGGACATGACACATTCCATCATCCCATTGTGAGATGCTCCACCCAGTGGGAGGAGCCAACCATTCCTACCTAGATAAAAACTGAGATATAGGAACATGAGGTGTCTGGTTCCACTGGATTCCTGGAGGAAGACTGGACCCTTCTCTCTCAGGATCATCTCTGCTCTGACAGAGCCACATCTGCCACTCCAGAAGGACTCACTTTTGGACTGCTTCCAACACTCTGACCAACAGGGTGTCAGGTTGTAGCTCTGACTCTGTCAGAGTTCTCCAAAATTGTGGTTGGTTTGTTTGCTTGTTTGGTTGAGTGGTTTTGTTTTCTACTACATTTGTATTGTTATTATTCCTAGTAAAGAACTGTTATTCCTATTCCCAAATCTTTGCCTGAAAGCCCTTAATTGCAAAATTATAATTTGGAGGGGGTGAGGGGTTTACGTTCTCCATTCCGAGGGAAACTCCAGCTTTCCCTGGCAGATACCTGTCTTTCCAAACCAAGACATACAGTCATAACCAAGCAGGGGACACATACAGATTTAGACCTGACTGAGGAAACGTGCTGTGGCCAACGTTATGTTGAGTGTATATTATCCTATTTCTTTGTGCCACGGTAGCCTTATTTAAGAGAGAAGAATAAGAACAAATATTAGGGCCTTTTCCTGGTATGAGAAAGAGCAGAATCCAAGGAGACTTTGGATTTTATTGATCCAGCCCAGCTTGGATACAATTTATAGCAGCTGCCAGACTGCTGCAATTTACATCAGTGCTTTAAAGTTCTTAAATGTGCGTCAGCAGGGATTACTGGAATGAGGTTTCCTCTGACAGCCCTTGATGGACAGCTCACAGCATCTAGGTGGTAAGGAGCTCCTGTGCAGCAGGGAGCTCTTGTATGAACACAGAACCTGTGCATGCCCTACCTGCACAGAGGTCAGTGCTCAGGCTTTCTGACTTCTAAAGTTGTCTGTAGGCCCCCAGTTTCCCATACAAACACATCCAGCTGCCTCAGAGGCACTTTCACTTGCCTCAGAGGGCATCACACTCCTCTTCCTGGCCTGAGACACCAAAACAATCCATAGAGTTCAGCAAGTCCCTCTCAAAAGGGATTCATGTTTCATGATAACTATTATGTAAAGATGCAAGCCCTGACAGGGCAGAAAGAAGATGGAAATGCCATTCTGTGCACTTCCCATCCTCACTCACATGTTCATCTGTGTCCTTACAGCACACTTATTTGTATTTCTTGATATCTGGCCAAATGGGGAGCTAGAATTTTCAGTGCAAACCCAGTTACTTTTTATTTAAACCTGAAAAAATGAGAAATGCTGGTGCAGGGCTTGGATGCTCTGAAAAGTGTTGGGGGGCTGCATGCCATCTCACACTGGACTCCTAACTCATTTATGTTTGAATCTTTTCTCTAGATATCATATTAGCTTGGATTACTGAAAGAGTAATTGAGCATTGGAATAGGCTGCCAGAGATGTGGTGCAGTCACCATCCCTGGAGATGTTAAAAAAAAAATGGAGATGTGGCACTTCATGACAGAATTTAGCAGTGGACTTGACCATGCTGTGCTGATGGTTGGATTCAATGATCCTAAAGGTCTTTTCCAACCTTAAGGGTTATATGATTTTAGGGTATTGTGGCTGATTGTCCCAGTTTTATGTGTCCCATATCACAGTCTCTTCCAACTCTTCTTCATAACTTTCAGGCCATTGCAAAACATTTCCAGAAAAATCATACATGTTAATGCGAATATATAGTGGAGTCACACATGTTAAAGGGAATATAAAGTGGTCACTTGGAAATCTTCTCCTGCATGACCAGCTGATGCTTGCTAAGGTTGTATGAGAATGCAAATGAAGGAAGCATCCCTGCCTTAAGCTCAGGTGTTTCACAAAGCAGATTGATAGATTCGATTGGATCTGAATCAGGAGTCTAATATTAATCTTTTCAACTTCACAGAGAGGAGAAAACTAGAGAAGCACAATAAAGGTGGTGGTGGCTGTTCATTTGTAAGGACTTGAAAAACAAGCAAACAGACAATAAGCAAAACCAGATTTACCTTTCCATAAATCCAAGGTAATCTACTTTTCTCTAGTACCTTTGTAATGAATTCTCATTAGTTTACAGATGGGGTTGTGGCATTTAAGTGGATAATGATACATACCCTCATTTATTTTTCTTCACTCATCTGATAGATGCCCACAATGTCCTTAGGATGTTCTCATTTTTGATCTCCATATGACTGAAATATTTATTAACTTTCAGTTTTTCATATAACGTTGTAAAGTCAATTAAGGAATTATTTATTAGAACAATACACTGACTAATGTGAACTAAACATTTTCAGAAAATTGACTTTGTGAGTTAAATGGGAGGAGAGACTTTCTTAAGGTTTTACTCTGGGTTTCATTTAGACAGGCTTTATTCTGAGGACACCCTCCAGATTTTATTCACATCAGCATAAACATGGGGTAAGCACTGTGCCAGGTAGTTTATGTGTCTGTAGAACATGCTCTCAAAAAAGATTTCCAAAGCAGGAGGAACTCTAGATACACCTATCTTTCATGAATGTAGGAAAGATGGAATAGTTGTGAGTTTTATCTCTTTTGCATAAGAAACAGGTGAAAGTCTTTGTGAGTTTTCCAGAGCCAATTAATTTAATCAGTCCTTATCACTCCCAGTTCTGAGCCTTTTAAGGAACTGGTTTGAGCACTGCTAACTTGAAATGGCCTGATGTTGGAGTATTATCCTTTCTAGTTCTAGTTTCTAGATAGTTTAGGACTATAGCCACATTCTAGACATGTATTTTACAGGCTTTCTGAAAGCTCTGTCATCAAAATTTATATATGTTCCTGTGAGAATTTAAGGGATGGACAGTGTCATGCTACTGTAAAGAAACAGATTTTGACAGTGATAATCCATAACTAATTTGAAGGAATCTTACCAATTAGTTTGAACTCAAGGTTGGCCTGCCTTAAAATTATTTTGCTATGAAAAGAAATGTGCTTTTCTTCTTAAAATCACATTTAACCTTTATTCTTTTTTAGAAAAGAACATTAACTACTTTTTCTCAGAAAAGCAGAAAAAGCTGTAACACAGTAACCATTTAAATGCATTATATTTGAAGTGCTGTTACCACAAGAAGAGTTGTCCATGTGGAGAAAACAAATTAGCAAATGTGAATCCATTCCAATTTTTTTTCTGTTGTCAAAAAAGCTATTTAGATAAAACTGTATTCCTGTTTCTGTGGTACTGTTGACTTCACTGATTACATTGCAGATATTAATGAAAAAAACCCCAAAGTAGACCACATCATGTACTTTTGGCATGTGATCCATAAAAGTGTAGGAGGGGTAAACTATTATTCCTATTGACTTCACTGGGGAGGGGAATAATGTATGTAAAAGGATAGATGCCAGTGTCAGAACTGAGATCACTCAGTCCTTTTCCATGCATTTAAAGGACAATATGGCCTTCTGACAAAGACATTTTCTGTTTTCTTTAAACTTTACTTGAATACATACAGCAAGAGAAGTGGATTGGATACTGCTGTATGCAGAAATTGACAACACAGTAAAATAAGTGTGAAGCTCACTGCAGCCAGAATAATGACATTTTATTCTGACTACATATTAGTGTTTTTATGCCTACTTTGCAAAAGATGTAAAATAGCAGGTACAGGGTGACTCAGGCACCAGAGCTATTTCCCAATTAGCTGCCTTTTTAATTCCATGAACCAAGAGCATGTCTCATTCTACTGCAGACACTTTTCAGTAGGGGCTTGCTCTGACACACTTACTCTAATGGCAACTTTTAAACAATCAAAACACATATTTTTCAGTTTTTTTAAGGTATGTACATATGACCATCTAATTGCTCCATGAAGAGCTTTTTGTAATCTAAACTTTCCCCAGCTTGAAGGTCTTTCTTCTTGACCTGCTATTTTCTGAGACTAAATATTTCCCTTCTTTTATTTGTGCTGCCAGTTTGATAGTATTTATAAAGCCTGCTTGTTTCTCTCCTGAGTATTCACTATGCTAGATAGTACAAAATATATTATATAAAAGTTTCATATGTCCTCCATGTAATACAAATTTATTTTATAGGTGATTGTGATTTAACTTCAGCTGGAAACTCAACCCCACAGAGCTGCTCACTCAGTCCCCTACCAGCACCATGGGGTGGAGAATCAGGAGGGTAAAAGTGAGAATAGCCATTGGTTGAGATAAAGACAATTTAATAGGCAAAGCAAAACAGAAAAAAGAATTAATTCACTCCTTCCCATGGGCAGGTAGGTGTTCAACCATCCCCAGGGAAGCTGGGCTCCATCACATGTGAGAGTGACTCAGGAAAACAAAAGCCATAACCCCAAATGTCCCCACCTTCCCTCTTCCCCCAGCTCTATGTGCTGAGCATGATGCCATATGGTGTGGGACATCCCTTTGGTCAGTTGGGGTCAGCTGTCCTGGCTGTGTCCCCTCCAAACTGCTTGTCCACACCCAGCCTGCTCACTGGTGGAGTGGTGTGAGGAACAGAAAAAGCCTTGACACTGTGCAAGCCCTGCATAGCAACAGCTTAAATATCCCTGTGTTATCAACACCATTTCCAGCACAAATCCAAAGTATAGCCCATACCAGTTACTGTGAAGAAGATTAACTCTATCCCTGCCAAAACAAGCACTGAGGCCTGAAATACTCTTTGTTGCTGTGGACCATATTTTTTGGTTCTTTTTATCAGTGCACTGACTTTTCCACTGTGTGGATTGGAAGTGCCCATAATTCCAGGTGTGGCTGCTACCTGAGCCATGCATAATCATCTAAACTCGAGATTTGCATATAATCCTCCTCTTTGATATATCAACCCTTAATACCTTTGAACTTGATGGTAGTGGAGCTGCACTGCAAATTTTGTTTGGTTTCTTACTGTTCAAGGGGAGGCCATTGATGAAGGAGTAGGCTGCACAGCCTGCTCCAGCTGCACAAGGAACCATGCTCTTGGGCTCTTGTCCTGCTGGGGGACTTCAACAATTGTTGTAACATCTGGGAAAGAACCATGGTGAGCTGTAATAGACAGCCCTACCAGAGGGGAAATGATACTGGGTCTGATGGTCACCAACACAAGCAAACCACTCGGGGACATCAAGATTGGATTCAGCCTGTGCTGCAGTGATCACAAACTGGTGGAGTTTGCAGTCCTGATGGACATGGGTGGGGCAAAGAGTCAGGACCCTGAACTTCAGGAAAGAAAAATTCCAGCTTTTCGAGGAGTTAGTCAATAGATTCCTCTGGGAAATCGCCCTTAGAGGAAGGGGAACAGATCTCCTTGAAAATGCTTTCCCAAGAGCACAAAAGCCAGCAATCTGCAGGTGTAAGAAATCAGGGAAGGATGGCAAGAGACCAGCGTGACTGGGTTGGGACTTGCTGATCAGGCTAAAGGGCAAGAGGGAAATACACAGATAGGGGAGGCAGGCACAAGTATCCTGGAAAGAGTAAAGGGATGTTGCTCAGTTGTATCGGGATGGGGTCAGGAAGGCCCAGGTGCAGCTGGAGCTGAACTTTGCAAGAGATGCACAGAGTAGAAGAGTTTCTACAGGTATGTCAGCCAGAAAAGGAAGATCAGAGAAGGCATACACAACACACACACACAGAGGCAAACAATGCTGGCAAACTGGTAAAAATGATTGAGGAGAAGGCAACTTTCTTGCTTCTGTCTTCACTGGCAACCTCTCTTCCCACACCTCTTACCCTCTCTGGAGGGTACTGCAAGGGAGGATCAGGTTTGGAAGCACCTGAGGAACTTAAAGATACATGGTCTATGAGACTTAATGAGATGCGTCCCAGAGTTCTGAGGGAATTGGCTGATATACTTGCCAAGCCACTCTCCATGATGTCTGAAAAGTCATGGCAGTGAAGTGAAGACAGACCCAGGTGACTGGAAATACAGAAACATTGTACCTTGAGAACTCTGGGAATTAGCAACCTGTCATCCTCACCTCTGTACCTGGGAAGATCACAGAACAGATCCTCCCAGAAGCTGTACTAAGGCAGATGGAAGACGGGTCCCTTCCAACCCAAAGCATTCTGTGATTCTATGAAAAATATCACAATATGGAAGATGATCAGCCCTGGCCTGTATATATGCAATGTATGCACTTTTTCTAACTACTCTGTCTCTGGTACTTCCTGCAAACCTTGCGCTGAGATCCAGGCCTTACCGAAACTGGAGAGCAGCAGCTGCTTCTCCACTTACCCCATCTACACCTGCAAACTCTGCAGAGAACAAGCCAGGCACTTCTGATTAAAGTATTCCCAATGAGCATGACTGGAAATGATGTTAGAAGTGTCCTAACACTTGCACACCACATTAGAAAGGATATAATTCATCCACCAATTAAAAATATTTTGCCAGGCTTTTAAAAAGAAAAAACACATGTTTTACACACTGCAGAGAGATTTCTTCCCCCAAAAGACAGCAGTATGGGCACCGATACAGGAAAATTCTCACCAACACCTTTCCTGTGCTGTAACCACTAAGGGTGCTACTCTGGGTAATTGGTTTTTTGTTGTAAGGCATTCTAGCTACCTGCATATTTTCAAGCCATGGAAACATGAAGCAATGTAAGATCTTTCACTGCTGGCTCATTGGGAGATCAATCTGCTCCCCTCAGCCACTGAGCAGTGTTTCTGTAAGAGCCCTTACCTCTGTGCCACTGCAGTTCTTTCCACAGAACTCTTTCTGGAAGTCCATTTAGAAACCACTTCTTGAAGGGCAGCTATGCTTACCTGTCTCAACAGACCCTCAGTGCTTCTGGCTCTCCAGTAGCTATTTAATCTTCAGGACCTCAGGAGATCGGAATTGAGCTGTTTCAGAGCAGATTCCCTGAACTGTCTTTGTTAATCTTATTATTGTGTGCTAAGGTCCAAGGATCCTTTATAGCCTGACCAGGGATTTCTGCAGTGTGCACAGGCTCAGCTCAGTGCCCTCTGTAACACAGAGGCACGGGGAGCAGAAATACACAATAAATTATTGATATTTGTTACTGGTATTGTGTTTATGAGGCTGCTGCCAGTCGCTTTACAGTTTGCTACTGGTGCAAACCAAGCCTGCTGCTGGTATCTTTGTCAGTCCAGAGAAGGTGCAGCATAACCAGTCAGTTTTTCTAACCCACTGGGGCAAAAGGATGGGTATTAAATCTGTTTCTACCCAGGGATGGATGGTGGTATTTTACAGTCTGCTACAGAAGATGTTGCGGCCCTGTAGGTGGTGATGTTAAAGATTTCCCCCTACACTGAGTAGGGGGAGAGCTGCAGCTACAAATAGCAGCTGAGGCAAACAGGTCCAATTAAAGAGTAATTCAGTGAGGAATAAAACTCCAAGACTTACTGAGTTTCCATTTTGGTAAAAGAAAAAAAAATACAACTTCCAAATATATCGGATCTACTTACATTATTTCACTGTTACTAATTAGGATACTATGGCAAAGCAGACCAAGCCTTTATTAGCTGAAGCAGCAGTTTGGCAGTGGCTGGAGTTTTATTGCTCATTGATTAAGCAATAGATACAAGCTGAACCAGTAGCCTCATGTGAAGGGTATTAGAGCTGAATGCCTGGCAGATTTGTGTGAAGACTTATAGCCACGGGACAGATAGATCTATATATATTGCCCAGGGTAAAGCTGCATGAATGACTCTGAAAGGAGAAGGTTGCTGCATCATGGCAAATAATTGTTAATTTATCTTAGCATGAAATCTTTTTACACCTCACATAAAATAAGCCACTTTTGTGGGAGGGTTTGTTCAAGAATATTCCTTTTCAGTGCAATGATGGGATTAAGTGCTACCTTTTGTCTGGAAAAATGGACAGTCATTCAGTGAACTTTGGAGGAAAACCTTTCCTTTCTTTGTTAATCCCTGCTCTGATAGAAATATCGACCAGGGACCTGAGGAAGCATCTTGCCATAGATGCTGACACCCAGTCCTGCACCCACTGGCTGCACAACACCTAGAGAGAAGCTCTGAAAAAAGCAGTCCTGCTGTCCCCAGAGGTCATCCTTGGCCCACTGCCTAGGAATAATATTTTTGTAGAGGAGCTGGAAGGAGAAAACATTTGTTCCCGGTCTGGTGCAGGCATACTTGTTTAAACCTCTGATGAAGATGAATTTTCAGTGATATGTCTGCTCTGGCATCGCTGTGGCTGAGGTGCAAACATTTTATTGCTGACACTGCTGTGAGAGAACTAATCTGCAAAATAGAGCATCTTAAGCCACAGCAGCTCTTTGCCTCTGGGAGAGTGAGTCAGGGTGCTTAGATTGCACTGGCTTCTATTAATTGCCTGCTTAGCTCCAAAGAGCCAGACATGTCTATTTCATTTAAAATTACATTCTTACAAACTTAAAATAGAATAAAATATAGGTTATAACAAGAGCTATCTAAAAACTCATTGGACTTCATTTCCCTCTGTTGCGCTGTGATGTGAGAATGAGATGATGGAACCACATACATAAAAGAGCTTTTCCTGAACATTTCTTTTACCTAACATTCAGACCTTGCATTTGACATGAATGTTATGGTCTTTACTGAAGAAATCTTCCCCAAAAAGTTCAGGCTCTGTCTTGCACAAGCATAAATTTAAATTATAACAAACACTTAATAAACTAAAAAGCTTACTATGTGTCCTGCCTCTTTTTCCTAAAAAAAAGGCAGGAGAACAAATACCCATTTGGACGTAAAAGTGGGTTTGAGATTGCTACAGGAGAGATTTCCTGGGCAAACAGAGGCATCTTCTTCATTTGTGGTCAGTTAATTTTCCTTTTATATAAACACCATACTTGGGGTCAGCAGAAAACAGTTATTGAAAATCTGCTTGGTTTTTCAAAGAATGGGTAATCTTGGTCAGTAACACTTTAATAAAAGTAGGACTTTTATTTCATGCTGCAAAAGCAGCCTGGATGGAAGCTGACTGAGGAGGTAGAAAGCAGGTGTTTTCCCCAGTTCCGATTTGTTGGTTATTGCATGGCAATCAGCAGATCCCATTTTACTTTATGATTTCAAAGTGAAATTTTCCTTGAGTGGAGCCTAATCTGTGCTTGAGTGCAGTGAATGACCTGTGCAAACACAGGCAGAAGAACTTTACGCTGCAAGAAAGAGCCTCCCATGAGCTGTTAAGAGATGCAGTTGTTGAAATCAAACACTGGAAGCAATTTTTAAATGCCCAAAGATGGGTTACTCAAACTTTAAAAGCCCAGCTTCACTACAGTGTGGCATAGTCACTGAATATTGCAGTGTGGTGTGAGAAGGCAGAACATTTCCCTGCAACAATCCCATCTCCTGGGCTGAACAGAGGTTCTCCAGTGCACTTGTTTTACAGCAGTTTAGGGACTGAGCCTGAGAGCAGCACAAGCTCTGTTTAATTTTATTTCCTGAAGGCACAGGCTGAAGCAATATTAGAAGCAGACTGCACTGGCCTGTAGAAAACTCACAGTGTTGGATTTTTTTTTTTCCCCCACTGCTTGCCAAAGCCTCTGACATCAACTTTACCCCAACAGGGAGCCAGAGGAAGGAGAGGGAGGTGCAATGGCAGATGGCAACCCACAAGGAGGCGAGAACTGCATACTGCACTTTGGCACTCCGTGACAAGGACAACTTTACAGTAACCTAGTTTGCTTATAAATTGAATGAGGATTATTTGCCATTTCCCCCATGTTCGGTCAGATCACTGCAAGACGGGCAAAAAAAAAAAAATCTAATTAATTAATTGACTTAGCTCTGGCAAGCTGTATTTCTAATACTGGGAGGACATAAGAGAACTGATTTTAATATAGTTAAGCCAGACGTTGTGTAATTCCAGGCTTTGATACGGTTGCAATGTGTAGATGAGCTGGGGGACAAATTCGCCTACCCAGTAAAGCAGCAGTGAGGTTCTCTATTACCTGGCCTGAATGCCTCAGAAATCTGCAGAAATTCAACAGAGGTTTTGCTATGCTTTCTGCTTGTCTTTGCCTTCAAACAAAAGCATGTTCAATGGAGACAGACAACAGGTAAAGGAAAAGGAAATTTGACTTTCCTGGTGTTTTCTGAGAATTGGTTCTCCTGTCTACTTCTAGCCATTAAAATTAACTTGCTATCTAAATGGATCTTGACTAAATTAATTGTGCTGTCTCTGTGCAGTGTTTCCCCAAGGAATGCACTGAAATACTGTTATGTCTTTGCCTGTTCTTGACTGATTGAGATATTAATTAATTATATGAATAAGCCTAGGAAAATAAAAGTAGGTTTCTCTCTTAATTCATGTGAGTACTGGGCCTAATGCCTCATGCATGGTGTTGGGCAGTAGTCGCTTTGCTGTGTGACCTTGTTCATTACTCCACAGTGCCCTTGTTGGGTGGGGCAGATGCGAAGAAGAGACAGAGTTGTGCAGGGAGAGGAAACTCGTGCGGAGTGTTGGGCACCACAGCTGACTCCGAGCAAGTGCTGTACAGGAACAGTGCCCTGATGGACACAGGTACCCTCTCAGGTCTCAGCCACAGGGTTGTCATGTAGCTAGAAATTTTTTTCATGCAGCTATCCCACTGTTCTGGGATTTATTCAGCTCAGTTTTGCAGGAGTCAGTCAGGCTGGGCTTGGTGCACTAACGCTGCATCCTCACTCTGTGCTCAGGGCTCGCTCACGAGAACCAGAGTCACAGAATCATGTAGGTTGGAAAAGATCATCGAGTCCAACCATGGACCCAGCACCACAATGTTCACCATGTCCCTGAGTGACACAGCTACACCTTTTTGAACATTTCCAGGGACTGGCAACTCCAGGGCTCTCCTGAGCAGCCTGTCCCAGGGCTTGAAAACCCTTTTGGTGGAGAGATTTTTCCTAGTATCCAGTATAAATCTAAACCTCCTCTGGCACAACTTGAGGTCACTTTCTTCTCCCCCATTGCTTGTTATTTGCGGGAGTTGGGTGATTATTCGGGGACAGCTTCCCTGCCCTGCCTGACATAGCTCTGCCCTGAGCATGTCAGAGTCTGGCAGAAAGCCTTTGGATAAGCAGGGAGCCTAAGAGTTTGAGATGTTGCTTTTTTTGAAACTCCTGAAAAAACCAGAACCTCTTTTCTTATCTAGCAAATGGAAACGTGAATGCTGTGCAAGGCAAACCTATTCCTTATGACTGAAGTGGACATGACAGCTTTGTTTTCTCCTTGGTTGGTTGTTGTTTGCTCATTTTATGAAGCTTCACCAGGATTTTTAGCTACAAGGAAGAGTTTCCTCACTGACACTTTTATTCTTCCCATGGTGTGGAAAGCAAAACCCTGAATCATGTAACTTAACTTGCCACAAAGCTGAGGGGAAGTTGAATGTATATTTTCTCTGCCATTAGCTTACTTAGAATGTTATATATCTGCGTATATATCTGCATATAAAATGTAAATATTTAGTTGGAACAAGAAACAAGTACTTAGTGTTGTTTAAGAATGCTAAAACTGCAGACTTAAGACTTGCATTAGTTACTTTATGCCACTCACCAGTAAATGTTTTACACTCCTGTAATATGCCTGTCTCCAGTGTACCTATTAAAAACGATTTAAACATTTGAAAAGCAGAACTTACTTTGTAATTTAGCTTTGACCTGTAACATTTACATTTCAAAACTCAGACTTGATTTGAAAATAACTATATTTCAGGCAAGTAGGTGTTAAAATTGCTTCTATAGTCAGTCCAAAACTTTCTCTGTATGCTCTGTGAACTTGTGTAATTCATATTCAGATAACCATACTGAGAAATGTTCAAGTGTTTGCTTCCCAGAACACGAGGAATTCTTTCAGACACGGTTGCAATTTACCAAGTGCCTTGCTCTCCTGTCACAGAACTGGTGGAGCCCTGAGCTCGAGGGAGAGAAGTGAGATTGTCTGTGACACCTGAATGTCTCAGAAACACTCAGGCTCTGCTGTTGGCTCCTCTGAATTGAATGCAGAGCAGTTCATTCACTTCAATGCTCTGTAACTATCTCCTTGCTTTGCACTGTCGTTTTGCTTGAAATGATGAATAATGCCTGGGTAGTGTAAATTCCCTGGGGGCCACGGCAGATGCCATAGACTCTGCCAGTGGTATTGAGGCATTTGGAGAATTCTTTTCTTTCCATACTTTACACTATAAGATCTTCAACACTTGATTGCAAAAGAGTTTGGTGAGGGACAGCAAATTTCAGAAAACACACAGATAGAAGTCTTATAAGTTTTAATAAAGAAGTTCTAATAAAGTCTGAAGAGATTGGTGGACAGGAAGGATATTCACCTTTTTGTAGTCTATACAAGATAAAAACAGATTCACATCAGCATTAGCATTCAATATCAATTTTTCACATGCCCTCTATGGACTGTGTCAGGAACATCCTTCTTTTGAATCAGACACCCACACCCCATAAGCAGAACTTGTTTTTGTGAAGAGCAAAACCATATTCAAGCCATGATGACCCTGAAACTTTGCTTAGGAGTGCTGTAATTAGAGCTTGTGTCTCTTTACCTTGAGCTTCAAATCTGCTTAGCAAACCTGGAGGCTTGGCTCTAAACCCAGCATTTGTGCTAAGATGCTGTGCTAGCTACACTCTTGGATTTGTCAAAACAATCCAACCAACTCTCATAGGAAACCAGAAACAAGAAGGAAAAAATTTGGCCAAATTCCTATATCCAAATATTTTTACAGCATGAGAAATTGAACTAATAATGCTTCTGTCTGGTTAACAGCTGTCAAAGGATGAAAAATAAGCTACTGGGAATGTAGTCAATCACTCACTCCTTTTAATGTGGTGTGAAATCCATAAAGGCATTTATACTGAATCTTAATGTGTTTTACAGAAAAATCACTGGTAGCTGTGCTGAAGAGATGCCAATTTTTAACAAGCAGCGTCTGGTGCTTTCTGGGCCGCTCCACGCATGTGCATTCTGTAGAGAATGATGAGCTTGCACTCCCTTTGCTTCTGGGAAGGCATATTTAGTAACATTCCCTCTCTTCCCCCTCTGCTTGAGGTGGGTCACCAGGACACAAGCTTCATTCCCAGACAGACATCCCAGCTCCTGGCTGTTGGCAGTTTCCATCCACATGTGGCTCGGGGCTGGCTCCTCTCCTGCAGAGCGCACGGGCACGTCCCGCAGACACGGTGGCACACGGGGACATAACCACGACAAGGCCCACTGATTTCACAAGCCTGTTATTTTAAGGCTCATTTAGGCAGTTATTCTAAGACAACAGAGCAGGTGAATGGCTGCTGGCAGGGCTGCGGCCCTCCCTCGTGTGCTGTATTCTTTAACCAGCGGGCAGTGCTGACGCTGCCTTGTGTGACACAATGGGATATTGATGTGTGTGAAGAGCTCACTGTTGAGCCACTCACAGAACAGCCTAAATATAGCCAGAGGTAGCAGCTTCCTGAATCAGGATGGCTATTTTTGTGACCGGTGGCATTGGGGAATGAGGAACTCAGTGGCTGTGCACAGGGAATGCATGGCTCAGGTTGCTGAGGGGTTTGTGTTTCCCTCTGGCCCTGCTCCTCACTGGGATTTATTGGACGGGTACAGCTGCATACAGCTGCACACAGCTGTGATGGTCATGCTCTTCTTCATCCTGCCCCAGAGGAGATATCCTGTATCAGGTGGTGCTAATGCATGGGCTAAAGGCCCCTTTGGTCACCCTCCTTCTCTGGCTCAGCAGGCCCATGGCAGGGTTTACAGGGTTTTTCAATTGCCATGCATGAGAATGGTAAAATAATAGAAAAATACAGAACAGCATTGCTGTATTACAGAACGAGTCTTGCTGTTTTCTTTTCTGTTTGTTACCTTAACCTAGTGATCTGTAGAGATGAGCAGTTACTATTGCTCAAAACAAACATTTACTCAGTTTCACGATGTGTCCTTCATATGAGAGTTAAGGCTCTTGTCCACACTTTTGCGTAGCTCCACGGTACAAATTATACAACTCAAGGCAATGGAGATCCTTAGAGGTGGGATTGCACTCAGAGTTATCTTCCTGCTGCCTTGTCACATTGAACTCTCCAAACTGGGATGTGCACAGGCATGGTCGTAACAGGTCAGTCTGAAATAGAAAGAAAGTGCCTCAGGATGGCTGTAGGGCGAACATTGGTGTTGTGGTTCCTGTCCAGCCTGATGACATCAGTATAATAAAAACTGGTTTCAGCGGAGCTCTTTCCAGACATAAGTTCAGAGTGCAAAAACCATCCAGCAAAACCAGGATCTGTGGAGGAAATGACCAGGGCTGAATAAGAATGGTGGTTATCTCTTAAAAAAAAAAAAAAATATTGCCTGTAAGGCAAACACACATGATACAGCTGCCTGCAGCCTGTTAGGCCAGGGAGCAAATTAGGAGCATTGGACTTCCAGTTCCTTGGCTCTCAGAAATGTATCTCATTAATCTCATTTTCTGAATGATTTCTGAATTTATGTACTTCATAACATGCAACTACTACTACTAAATAAATCATACCAAACCAACACTCATGCTTTCTTTGCTCTATTTATTAATTTTCCTCTTTTAACAGATTAGCTCCCAGCCTCCAGAAATTGCTTCTTATGGTAACATTGTGTATCAGTGATGTACAACATTTGGAGGCTTTCCTAATATTCTCCTGCATTCCAGTGTGCTGCTCTTTTATTCAACTAAACCTATGATGGCCCTGTGCTTCTCTCTTTCACTCAGGACAGAAAGGAGACATGATTTTTTCATTAAGATAATACTTTGTAAAATATTATTTTTCCTACTGGACAGCAAGTCCCTGAGCTTCCACTGAACTCAGTAGTGATGGGGGATGCTTAGGAAACTAAGCCTGAATTCTCAGCTAAGTGAAGCATTTGGGATTTATTTCAGTTCCACTGAAATCAGTGGGACATAAATATAATTTTAAACAAACATTTGAGTGCTTTGCCAAATGCAGTTAGAATGCTGAACATAGGTCTCAACAAGAAACTGTTTTCTATTTCTTACCGTGATAACATATTTTGACACACTGTTACGGTACCAAGTCAGCCATATCATCTTTAACACATTACAACCAAGAAAGAAGTCAGCCTGCTGCACTAAAATTCATGAATAACAATCGCCTTTGAGTGGTATTTCTGAAAATCAGTAGCACCCATTTTTATATGGAAAGTACAATGCCTCTGTTTCCCAAGAAGTCTTTCACTTGTATGTCTCCAAGGAAGCTCAGGCCAGGAGTTAGGCAGCCAGTGAAGAGGCCAGGTGCACAGAATCCAGACAGATGTTTTGCTCATGTGTGGAGCAGGCAGAATTACATGTGAGATGCCCATTAGGTGCCCCAGTGTGTGAGCAAGCCTGAGGAGTACAGGGACTCACTGGGGCACCACAAAATCTCCTGCAGACTGCTGTGGCTTTGTCCAGAAGGTTTGTAGAGCCACATCTATCTTCCCCTGAATAGATCCTTTTGGTGTTTGCTTTTTTACTATTTTTAGTGTACAGTTTCACTTCTACATAACTTGGATCTTGTTATGCATTGCATTGTTACAGCTACAAGACTGAATATTTCCTTGCTGTTCCTGCAGTTACTTTTGTCTTTCCAATTTTTGGACTTTATCTGAATTGCTCCTTCAAATGTTTGTGGTAATAAATCTTTGTCTAGTTGATAGTTGCTCCCCTCAAATTCAGATACTAAAGCAGCAGCTGTTCTAGAAATGACTGGATCTAGTGTTGTGATTGTTACATATTTGTGGAATTCTTAGGATGGCAGAATGGTTTGTATTGGAAGGAGCCTTAAAGATCATCTAGTTCCAACCCCTCTGCCATGGGCAGGGACACCTTCCACTAGCCCAGGTTGCTCAGAGCTCCACCCAACCTGGCCTTGAATACTTCCAGGGATGGGTCACCCACAACTTCTCTGGGACACCTGTTCCTGTCTCTCACCACCCCCACAGTAAAGAATTTCTTTGTAATATCCAATCTAAACCTATCCTCTGTCAGTTTAAAGCCATTTCCCCTTGTCCTACTTGTCCTACTGCTAGTTATTTGGCAGATGAGACCAACCCTCATCTGGCTACAGCCTCCTTTCAGGTAGTTGTGGGCAGGCATAAGGTCCCCTCTGAGCTTCCTTTTCTCCAGGCTAAACAGTCCCAGTCCCTTCAGCTACTGGGCACAGGACTTGAACTCCAGACCCTTCAACAGCTTCTTTGCCTTTCCCTGGACAGGCTCCAGCACCTCAGTTCTCCTGTCCCTGCTTTTGCCACCTCCAGCCTCGAGGAGGGGCCTCGGGGAGCGGGGATGGGCAGGGAAGGGGAAGAAGGAGCAGGGAAGGGGCAGAAGGAGCAGAAGGAGCAGAAGGGACAGAAGGGGCAGGGAAGGGGCAGAAGGGGCAGGGAAGGGGCAGAAGGGGCAGGAGAAGGGGCAGAAGGGGCAGAAGGGGCAGGGAAGGGGCAGAAGGGGCAGGAGAAGGGGCAGAAGGGGCAGAAGGGGCAGGGAAGGGGCAGGAGAAGGGGTAGGAAAGGGGCAGGAAAGGGGCAGAAGGAGCAGGGGAAGGGGCAGAAGGAGCAGAAGGAACAGAAGGGCCAGAAGGGGCAGGGAAGGGGCAGAAGGGGCAGGGAAGGGGCAGAAGGGGCAGGAGAAGGGGCAGAAGGGGCAGGGAAGGGGCAGAAGGGGATCTCGGCGCTGACGCTTTGCTCTTGTTACCAGGAGAGGGAGCAGGTATCCCTGCACGTCCCCCCGGGCTTTTGTTCCACCTCTTCACAGACTCGCAAAGCTCCACCGTGAGCTTCTAAAACTGCGGGGTCGGAGGAGTGTTTCTCTTCAGACTTTCTCACACAGGCACACAAGCGGCTTTTAAGCAGTTTTCCATGGCTGTACAGCTTTGCACCTGTGAGTCATTAGACACAGTCCTGCCACCCTCACTCATAATCACGAGTTTCACAAAGAATTTCCCTGGAACCTGGGTGTTTCCTTCATTATTAAAAAAAAAAAAAAAAGAAAAAAAAAAAAGAAAAAAAAAAGAATTCTTGGAATTAAAGAAGACAGGAGTAGGCTGTCCAGGGCATGCGAAGGAGAAGTGTTACACATCTTCAGTTTCAGCAAGTGGAAGATGATGTACTCAATTCAGGAATGAAAGAAAAAAAGAGAAACAGGAATGCATTTGCAAGGCTGTGGAAAAAACAACACCCTGTAAGTGGGAATAAATAAGATTTTTCAATAAAATTATGAAGGCATCTGGGTTCAAATAATGCAGCAATAAATACCTATGCTGCCTTCTGCAGTAGCAAAAGCCGTGTTATATGGCTCCAACTGAACACACCTTTACACATTGCACAATATATTATTTTCCTTTTGGATGTGAGGGTTAAAAAGTTTTCTTTTCCAGATTCTAATGCAAATAAAATTGCACAGAAGATATGTCTCGGAAATGGAAGCTGTTATGGCTGGCAGTGTTCCCACATGTGCAGGCAGGCCTGTGGTCACTTTGGTCAAGTAATGCTTCATCACACACTGCAAAATAATATTGGGAGAGACACTAAGGACCACTTGAACTCAGACAACTTCATGAGCCCACAATGTTTCATGCATTTGTTGTTACCTGCCTGGGGAGTAAGTTGTCTCTGTGTTGCCTATGTGCCGTGTAGAAGCCTGTGTTTACATGGTTACCTTTTTTTTAGACTCATAATCAGTTAAATAAGCTGGAAGATGCTAGCATTATCACGTTTCTTTTATATCTTGTGACAGAGACAATTTCATCTGCAAGCACAGACTATGACTAGGAGTCAAGAGGAGGCAGCTCCACTCCTACCTTTTGTGCTCTTGGGAAACTCATGCCAACACCAAGAAACTGCAGGAGCAGCTCCAGCAGTGCTACATGGCCACCCTCGTTCAGGAGTGTGGTGTTCTCTAAAAACCAGTTGTTTTCCACAGCAAGCCATGAAGTGGGACCACCTGATGTCCCAGGCCACCTCAGACAAGTTAGACAGCACTGCAAAAGGAGAGACCTCCACCTCTCTGCCATGATTTTCTATCAATATAGTGCCAGTTTTTTCACAGCTCTTTGGTTATGCCTCTCTACATGGACTTGCATCTTCAAAAACCTTGTCTGTGCAAGATCTGCCAAACCTAGTGACTGTGAGGATGTCTGCACTGCGTTTTGCAGGGTGACATGCTCTGAGCTGAATGAAGATAATATTGTAGGTGCCACGCTATTGTAGCAAAAAAAAGAACCTCAAGAAATGGCATGAGTCAATCCCAGTGCTTAGAAACCAAAGACAAACAAAAAGCAAAGTGACTGCTACTGAAATAGGTGTTCATGTAATAATTATTTAAGGGAAGGCTTTGGATTTTCCTCTTTACAAACTTAAAATAGGTACAGAGTTTAAGTGGTGGTTCTCACCCTGCCATTTCTGCACCTGCATCCCGTGCCCATGTGTCTGACTTCCCGGTTTCACAGAAAGCTGTGCCTGGGGAGGAGAGAAGAAGACCCCACTTAAGTGCCAGCTGCACTTCCTCAGCATGTTGGAGACAAAGTTCCCCATGCCAATGCTCAGCTCCTCAGTGCAGTGCCCTTTTCCTCTGTGGAAGGCAGGATGGCAAGGGCAGGGGCTGCAAACATCTGCCCTAAAATCAGCAATTGGCTTAATTTCCTGGTGTAAAGCTACTATTGGAAAGGAAAATCAAAGCTGGGTATTAAAGAAGTGTCAGCAAGCAAATGTGTTAGATGGTGCCCTAAGTCTGTGATGCAGTGGGTGAGAGCAGAACCTGTTTATAAACTGCAGTGACTGTGCTGCCTGGAGATGACTTCATGCCTGAAGAACTCCTGTAACCTTTTTCAATCGATGCTTTTCTTTTTCTCTCACATAAATGTCACATAAGGACATACACTGCGTTACATGAATGTCAGAGATAACTGCCCAGCTATTGTGCTTCCTTTTATTTCCCTTTTCCCTCTAAAGTGAGGCTTTACTTTTTTCTGCACGTAAACAAAAATGAGATTTGATGACAAAAATCTAATCATCAATCAAGTCTTTCTTTACCAGTAAGATTTTCAGAAGAGATGCTAAGCAGACAGAGAAGTACAGCTTTTTGCTGTGATGATCACAGAGGAGTATAATGAAGATTAATCATCACTTTATCAAACTAAATCCATTTTTTAAAGCACCTCAATTAAATAACAGCTTAGATTCTGTAGAAGCAGCTGAGCCAAAGACATGCCATCGGGGTGTGCTGGCATCATCTCTCCCCTGAAAGGCCCTGCCTTCTCCTCGCTCACCCATGCCCAGGCCTGCCTGGCTCTGCTGCATCACATTACAGCTGCTCCAGGCCCTGTGCCCCTCCAGCCTCTCCACTGTATTCCACACCCTGGGCATCCTTCTGCCACGTTCCCACATCCCAGCAGAGACTGGCTGCAGCCAGGGTACCCAGCACCTAAGCCCTCTAAAGAGTCTCACAAACTCAAATATTTATTGGTGCTAGCAGCTAAAAATCTACCCTGGTTTAAGAAGATGGAATGATTCTGAAGCTCTGAATTTCAAGGCCATAAAATCTTTCTGCACCAGTAAGACTGAACATCATTCATGTAGGTTGGTGGAGTTCAGATACCTTTTTTATCTTGAGGCCTCTCTTTGCCCACCACTAAAGGACCAGAAATACTCTTGCTTGCCCTTTGCTGGTAGCTCTCCCCAGGCATCTGCTGTGACCCTGCCAGGGCAGGAGTCCAGAGGGAAACCTTAGTGGCTCTTCCTGTGCTCTTCCCACCAAAGCCCATGGGATACCTTCCTGAAATAAATAGCTTTCTACTGCTGGTGGGATATTTCAGTCTGCTTGATCCTGCTTTGCTCTGAAATAATTTCTCCAGCAACAGCTCAGCCTGGAAGTATTTGGAGATATGCCTAACTGAAAACTGACTAAAAAAATGCAGATTTTAGCCCTAATGTTTTTATACATCTAATAGATCATTTAATTAATTCATATTTCTCTCTCCATCTCTCATCATATACTACAATAGAACACTTGAAAATAAAAAACACAAGGTACTCTGAGGGATTTCTAGGCCTCCTGACATGGCCATTTTCAAGATAATACTAGGAGACAATAGAAAGCATAATCATTGACTACCTGGTAGTGATGTCAGACCTTCTGTTCTCTTGGGTTAATATATGATTCAATCAGCACAAATGGAGGTCTTCAATATGTCTTTTTACTGGGATTAAATTCTGGGTACATTTTGACATCCATACAGACTTCAAACAACTCCAGTGATCTACATGCATAATATGCTAATTGTGATAAACTGAAATTGAAAAAGATACTGATAATTACATGTGGTGAAAATGGTTAATGCTGATGACCTGGTAGTTGTTTATTATTAGCTGTTTTATTAGTTTTATTGCTGTTAATCAGTGAAATTGAGCGATGCTAATAACAAAACTCCTCCTGGCTTAAATCTTACCTACGCCTTAAGATACACAAAGAAAAAATGAAATGTATAGTGTTTTACATTGCAAATGTAGCACAGCTGGCTGACATTTTTGGCATGATATATGTGCAGATACAGCACAAACCAGCCAAAATCAGCACAAAGCCCAGGGTTGCATACATTGCAGACAAACAATGAACCATCACTTTACTCTGTGACTCCAAGGCCCCTGAAAATTACTGTGGTTTATCCTACAGTTTCCTTTCCTTAGCCCACCCTTTCTGAAAATATGCTCTATTAAATGGGCACTGATTTCTATTAGCAGTGCCCCAGAAAGCAACAGAAAAGCTGCACCCTGTACAAATTTGCTTTGTTTTACTGCCATTTTGATCTATATCAAAATATGGTTCATGCCTGAGCACCAAAATACGGTGCTGGAGGACTGCAGCCAGAGAGCCTGCCCAGAGCTCCCTCGGCACTGACCTGCTGGACTCCCACCACAGGCTGAGAAAGCCACTCACTCCAGTCTGTCTTTGCTGCTTTGGCTAATTGTGGTGTAGACAGTGGCCAACAGGACTTAAAGAAAGAGCATCAATGCATTTTCCTAGGTTAGTGATGTACAGGCAGACAAGTAGTGGTCACTTTTGACACAGCTCCAGTGACCTGGAGTCAAAAGGTAATGCACCCTATTACCAGCCCACATCTGACTGCTGCCTTGTGAGCAGGGGGAAGGCAGATGTCTCATTAGCTGCCACCCTTAAGTGGCTTTTGTCATCATGTCAGCTTTGAAATAACACACTGGCTAGGGACACACAAACACCCCCACCCTCCCTTTCCTCCCAATGGCCAAATGAACTGCCAGCCAGTTTAAATGCACCAAGGAAAGACACCAGTCTTTAGAAAGTGCAAAGTGCAGAAATGCATAAAAATATTTTTTTTTCAGCTTTGTGGACAATGAGGGGGTAAGGCTTGCACTCAGTTATCACAAATTACTGTGATGATTAACAGTGCATTGTGTTTCCACTAAGTGTGAACTAAAGCAAGCAAGCTGCAGAAAAATTTGGGGAAATGCTCTACACCTGCAAATTTTTAAGTTGTATAGTTAGTGAACAGCCTACCTGACAAGTAACCTATCCTCTGTCCCAAAATCTTATATTACTGACATTTCACTTTAGAAATGTGGAAGTCCTTACAGATGTCTCACTTGGCTGCTTAGAGAATATTCTTCATATCGCTGAAAAGCACCCTTGTAAACCAAGGGAATAATTTACTGGGGCTGAGATACCTTTCTCTTCTGTCACTAAGAGAAGGCAGATGAAGCAGAAGCTGGCACTGAGCTGGTCTCAGGCTCCCCTGGTGCCATGTGTATTCCGAAGCTGAAGAGACACACACCCAGCTCATGACAGAGCAGCCAGGGCACAACAAGGGCTGGAGGTTCCACCACAGCAATGGAACAGCTGGAGGATGAGAACAACCACAGCATGAGCTGTACCCTCAGCAGTGGGGTGCAGGCCCACAGGGTCCAGCCATGGTGGGCAGAGCCAGATCCATTTGACAGCACCAGACATGGCAAGTGGAGAGTCTGGCTTGGAGTCCAGCTGGGAAGATCTGGGCATCTGGTCCAGCCTTTGCCAAATTCTTTCCCCTGCTGTCTTCATGCAGTTGTGTTTAATGCTGAGGTTCACAGTAGTTTGGCCAGTTGTTCTTCTGGCTCCAGAGAGGGAGTGGCTGTGTGTGCTCTGGGAGGAAAAGCTATCAGCAAGGAAGGAAATCAATGATGGAGTTGTTCTGGGATCAGAGTTAGCGGTGCCCTGGTAGAAGAGCACGGCAGGAGGCAGAGCAGCCCAGTGCTGACATCAGACTGGGAGGCCCTGCCAACAGGGAGAGGGCTGGGATATTATGTGGAGGCATAATGCATGAGCACTAGGACCAGTGGGGTAGAAATGGAAATTCATGTGACAGCAAAGGGACAGTCTCTGTGTTTTGGGATTAATCATGGAAATGCCTTTGAGTTCATCAGCTGTGAATGACAGAGGTGGAGTAAGTCTTGGTTTTATTAGTCACAAGGTGACAATGAGCCATTGAGATGTGTTGGCTGTGAAGATAAAAAGGGTGACCACAAAATCTATTAAGCAGGGTACTTCCTACAGAGAGCAAGGCTTATTAATGCTATCACAGAGATCTCTGGAGAGATCTCATCCCTGCTGCCTTATACCAGTCGCTCTCAGCCAGGAAAGACATGGCCAGCCTGGAGCAGAGTCAAAGGTGATGGCTGGAGGCAGTCACTCTCCTGTGAGGGAATATGCTCAAGAGTAATTAGCTCAGCAGAAGACTGTAGAGCTTATATTATTGCTCTTCATAAGTAATTCAGAAGAGTTAGTAGCAGGAAGGGAAATGGGCCATTTATGTTAAGCTAAAGAGCAGTTTTGGCACAAGAACGAGTGGTGTGAGAGGCTGAGGGGATCCCACTGTGCCAGCAAGGAAGCTGAAGTAAGTGAGAAATACCATTAACCTTCTTGGCTGTCCTTGGCTGTGGGCTGAGTAAACCAGCCCAGCAGCAGGGGACTTGGTGGGCTTTAAAAGGGGACTTAAGAGGTTAATGACAAGTTCATTGGAAGAGAGAATTCAGTTCTGGGTAGCTAGGAGCTTTGGGTTGGGGAAATTAGTGGGTAATACAAGCTGATGTTTGCTTTCCTAATAATATATGGCTATTGTGAAATTCTGAGAAGCTCGGGGTATTGCAAAGGGTGAAACTCAGTTTGGTCTGTACTGCAAAATGAGGTTATAAAACTGAAGCAGGAGCTGCCAGTAAGCACAGAGTCTTCTTGTTTGAATCTAGGTCTTCTGCCTCTGTTCCTAGTGAATGACTCCTTGAAAGGGTGGGGGAAATGCAAATGGCAAAACGAGCATATATGTAGAGATCAAGGAAGAAAAGTTCTTTATTCACATTTTTAAGTTTAAATTTACTGTGACCAAAGTCCAATTTAGCTATTGGTAGCCTCAGCATGTAGAGGCTTGAATTCTTTCATCTTCCTTGTCAGAAACTACCTGGGCAGATTCTTTACTGGAAGAGGAAAAGGTCTGTTGATGAGTAGCACAGAGGACAACATACACTCTGCACACCTGTGTGCTCTCTGATATGTACATATCTCTACTGATATGTACACTTCCAGCCTCCAGAAGAGCCATTCCTTTTCCCTCTTTTACTGGCAAAGTCCTCACTGGCACCAAAGTTGAGGTGTGTTTATGGTGGGGAGTTTTGTTCCTCTCCAAGCCATGGGGATCTGAAACTGTGAAGCTATTAAAAGGTGAGCCCAGGTGTCCCTGTGCCCTTTTTGTCTGGTATTCTAATCACTTTTGAATGTCTTCTTAGCTGCTTTTGGAGGTGCCCAGGGCAATACCTGTACTTAAGGAAGTGTCCTCCAGGCATGTGCCACAGAACAAGCATCAAATATATTGTTTTTCTCAAGCTTTCCACCATTTCACACAAAATACCCTTCAGGATTATAAAGATTGCTTATCCTAAATCCACACAGCTCCCTTGAGCTGCCAAAAGCCTCTGTGCATGAAGGAAAGCTGTTCCCTCTACCAACAGCACAGTCTCCATGTTGCAGTGCAGAGCTGGTTTTCCAGAGTTTGGTGTTTGCTGCCATGGAGGTGGTGCAAGACACGCAGACATCTTTTCTCTGTGTTAATGGAGGGTTCTTTTTGCCTTTGATTGGTCTGTGAAAGCGCAGATCCACTGACTGGATCTGCTGTTGCCTGCTATGACTGCCTTATGGTTCATATGACTGTGTGGAAGCAGAGATCCCAAGTAGCAAAAGCTGCCTCAGGAAAAAAAAATCACCAAAAAAACCCAAAAAACCACCCCAAAAACCAAAAACCAAACCAAATCAGACACATCCTGGTAACGATCCCCCACCCCCCTTGTCACACATTCATTTTTACAACAGAAAATCAAAAGTCAAAGAGCAAGACCGAGTGTAAAACTTCGTGGCATTAAATCAGGGAAGGCAGTTACCATCCTGGCATCTCTGGCTGCCTTCTGAAAGCAAGTACTTGCCCTTGCTTAACACTGCTAGCCTGAATGTAAGATGTCAGTACTGAAGATTAGCTTGGTGTGTTGGCACAGAAAACGTTCTGACACAGGAAGACAGGGTGGGAGAGTGACAGCAGGTGATCAAGGACAATCCGCCCTGGTGAGTGAGCATTAAAGGCTGACGGAGAAGCATGGACTTGGTAGGGGTGGGGGAGGAAGGAGCTTGAAGAAACACTGATTGAGGTCAAGAAGATTTTCCTTTCAAAAGGAGAGAGACAGAGGAACATTAAACAGGTAATGAGAAAGTAAATGGGGGAAAGCTACTGCACAGTACAGCTGCATGATAATCAGGAGAGGTTATACATATATTCCCCAGCTATTCACACTGATCAGCCCAGGGACTCGGATCATGATGATATCTGAGCACACAACAATAAAAGAAGATTTCCCAGGTGATTGTAGGCATGATCCAAAATGAACTACCTGCAGCTCTGTGGCCGTGTATACCAAATAAGATACCCAGGAGTTCAAAGGCATACCCTGGACCCCGACTGCCTCTGTTCTTTGGGAAGCTGAGGGAATGCATTTAAGGAGTATAATCTTGTGAAAATCAAGGTCTATAGAGCTCTCCTTTTTATGGACAAATAACTTCCACTAGGATTAGTAGGACCCACTCAAAAGTGGCCTGAATTGAAAACCTTTAAAACAAGCAAGAGTTCTTAGTCCTTCTGTTTGCTTCAGCTATGCTTTTTTTCTCCGTTATTTCTGAGCTAAGAAAACAAGATCTCTGTTATCTCAGGTCTGGAGAGAAGTCATATTTCTATTAGTTTCAAAAATGGAATCAGTTTTTTTAGTATTAAGAATAAAAACCCCCCAAACCTTGTAAACTATACTTCATAATTACTACCTTTTGGATTAGGCAGGACTAAGATACACTTAGTCACAGTTAAAGCCATTGTGTAAGAAACCTCCCAGTGCTCCAATGTGAATGTAGGCTGCCCTAGAATATGTGTCTGCATCCTCTCATCTGCACCATCATACTACAGCAGAGCCTGGCAAATTAAATTTACCAGAGTGTCCTGTTTTCTCCCGAAGAGAAGAGAAATTTGTTTGCCTCTTGCCCTGGGCTTTCTCGTGTTGTTCAGAAAGCTCCAGTGCACCAGCACGGTCTGGGTGAGAGCGCTGTGAAGGCGGGCCAGCTGCCAGGAAAGCTGCCTCCAGCTCTGCTGCTCTCATTCCTGAGCTGTCAGCTCTGCTCTTCCAGGGGAGCAGAGCTGTGGGGGGCAGCCGCAGCCGCAGCACTCCGCTGCCCTCCTGTAATTCCAGCGCTCGCAGGCTGCCAGGAGCACCTCTTTAAAGGAGTGCCACTGACGGGGCTTTCCCCCCTGGTCTGCACCCCTGCTCTGCTTCCAACCTGCGCCTTTCTGAGGCGCCGGCGCTGCCTTGGCTGGATCAATCGCTGCTGCTGTTAGAGCTGCAGGTGGAAGGGTGGGAAAGAGCCTGAAGCTGATCCAGAAGAAGGCCTGCATTGATAGCGCTTTTCCTGTCTATGTGATGTGGGAGTTGTAAGGATGCCAGCAGTTCGGCTCCTTTTCAACATCTTCTAGGGAAAGAGACTTCTGCTTTCTGTTCCAGTTGAAAGTTGAAATGCTTCCACTGGTTCCTCTTGGTTCCACCTGAAAAATAGGCTTTAGATCAGAGCCTTTGGGCAACTGATTTCATGGACATGCTACTGATCTCTAGAAACATAGCTCACCAGTGGCAACCCAAGGAAGATTCCAATGGAATGTCATCTGTGAAAGGTGAACTTGACACGAAAATAGATCTCAGCTTCAAATATCAAAATTAGCTGAAATGGTTTAACTTCCTGCACAGATACTCTGGGATGGTCAAGAAAAAACTGTGTGGGAAGCAGTGGCCAGGGCGTTCTGAACCCTCAGAGCCTTCCTCAATTCTTCACCTTCTGCATTTTAGTAGACCCTTTAGTAGGGTCTGCCACCTGCCCATGACACTAAAATGACTCCAGTCATACCAACCACGATTCAAACCGGGAATACTTGTGTTTCCACAGCAGTGCCTCATATCAGGGAGTGGGTGCAGATTAGCATGAATCCAACAATGGCCTCACACCTCCTGGAGATTGTCCAGGACTGAGCTGCACACACTTCACTGTTCCTCTGCATTATTGCAACACAGAGCACCACGACCAGACTGGAGGATCTGCTTCACATACTGTACAGAGCCCCACCCCACAATATTTCTATTCAAAGTCCACTATGTGGGACTATGTCTCAAACACAAAACCAGACTGACAATATTTCTGGTTAGTACAATTATGCTTCAAAGGATACTAACCTATTTTCTTTGCCTTAGTTTAGAAAAAAAATTAATCCAACTAGAAGAATGATATGTCCTACCTTGAAGAAAAGAATCACTGATTAACTTTTGGCATATATAAACCCCTGCCAAATTCTGATAAGAGTCACTATATTTCACACAGAAATCACTGCTGAAAATCAGAAGACCAAATTACTTTTCCATGTAGAGATAATAAGTGCATTTCATGGTGGGCAGAAAAGACTGTTAGGACATTTCTGGTTCTGGGAATTTGCAGGCTAAGGAATTAGCAGAGACATAAAATGAAGACTCCTTGCTAGGATAAAAAATTTAAGTTACTTTTACCAATGTGATGGACTCAGCAGCTGCTTTGCTTGGAATTGGATTCCCTACAGGTTAAAGCTGCTTTTGGTGCTCCTGTTTTATCAATTGGCTTGGAAAGTATTTTTTTCAGAATGAGAAATTTGCATTTAGATGGTCCCAGGTTAATGCAGCTACCTCAGTCTTGACATCCAGTATAGCAGGCTCGGCTGTGCAGGGTGGCAGGGACCCACCAAAGGCTGTTCTGTGTCCTACACTGTCCCTTCTCCTCGCACAGGAAGAAGTCAGTCAGGAGTTCCTTTCTAACCTGGGACACAAATGACTGATCAAGTGAGCACCAAGCCCTTGTCCAAGAAGCCTGTATGGGGTGGCACTTCTTCTCTGTGCTGAACATAGACCAGGGAGACTACAGTGCTGCTTGTTCCAGGGACAGTATTTAACTTGTAGGTTTATTGTACAAAACAAAATGATTATTAACTGATTTCTTTCAGTGTCCTACAAGTCTCTCCAGCCAGGTGCTGAGACATTTTGTGGGCAGAACCCGAATGGATCCCTTTGCCCCCAGAGGCTTTAGCCCCAAGCTCCAGTCTTGCCAGTAAACATGATGGACTGCCAATCTTATGAAGTCAGTGGGACAGCTTATGATTATGTATTCACAACTATGGATGAGTGCACAGGTTTGCAGGATCTGGCTCTTCTCTTTTCCCTCTTTCTTTCCACTTGCTGTTTCACTGGAAGTCTTTATGTGTGTGGCAGGCTGCTTTTCCTGACCCTGTTTGGACAAGGCCCCTGAGATATGCCTGAGTTTGGGAGTGCAGTGAGTTCAAGTCAGCTCTGTGCAAACATGGGGATGGTTTAGCTTTCCTGGAAGTACTGGGATCTCCTGTGCTTTGCCCCAGTGTTGCTGTTCACCTTCTCAGGAAGCAGTGCTCTCCTTTAATTTCTGGCTTTTACAGGGAAATGGTTGATCTAAATGGAAGCTCAGATGCATCAGATGCTGATCAGAACCACCTTCACTGAAGACAAGGGTCTTTTGATCTATTGCATCAGGAATTTTACCTGGAATTCAATACACATACAGTCTCTGAAGGCAAAGCTTTTCACTGAGTTTTATCATGAAGTATAAACAGCCTTTGACTATAATAGTTTTACTAATTTGCAGTCATGTCTTTTCTGTACATGGACAAGATTTCCAAGTAAGGGTAGGTTATTGAGATCAGATTCTTGCAATGATTATGCTGCTGGTTACTTTCTTGATTACAACATGTAGCCTTTTTTCTCTTCCCTCCTCAAAGGCATTGAGTTCTAATAGAGGCCCTTTTGTGCTGAAACAATAAATTGTTCTATCATCTGTCGTTCACTTATTAATGTTGTTAATTCTCTTCAGGCATATTTTTCTCTTTTTTGCTTGGTGCTTGAACACTTCATTCTGTAATTTGCTTGCAAAGTTAGCACACTACAGTTTTAATCTTTGAGTTGAAAAATAGAAGTCCAATGTCCTGAAAGTAAAAAAATGAGGCATTTAAAAAGTTTGTTTGACATTTAGAGATAATAAAGTCAACAGATTGGAGTATAATTATAGCTCTTAAAATTAGGCTTTAAATTTTCTTCATTGAGTTAGAAGTATTACAGAGATTTCCTTGATTTTTGATGCATGTTTGTAATGCACACCTTGTGCATTAAAGTGGAGCCAAATACAAATTTCATACCCAGAGTAAAAGAATACTCTGGTATTCTTTTACTTATTTATTTATGTCAGTAAGCTCATACTTACAGGATGGAAAGTCACATCTTAGGAAACTGCAGCATGCAAGAAGATGTGAGGGTTCTAAGAAACAGACAAGGGAACAGGATCTTCCAGTGCCCTGTCTTGGTGATGGGCGCTGTGAATGAACTGCCAGCTTAAATAAGGAGAAGGGATTTTACCATTAAAAGGGGCACTGGGACCACTGTTGCTGAAATAGTACAGGTCATTCTCCTGCTGGTACTTTAAAAATGAAAATGAAGGAAACAAACAGCAGTCCATAAGTGAAAAGGATGAAGATGGAACCTGGACAAATGTTTTGAAAGCTGGAGGAAATGCCTGGCAGTGACAGATTTCAAGAGCTCCATCTGCTTAGCTTAGCAAAGAGAAGACTGAGAAGTAATTTGTTATCACTGAAATGTACCTTCACAGAGAAGGAACACAAATCTGAAAGGATTTAACCTTGCTGAGGAGGCAAGAGAAGGAATGAGGCCGGCAGAACATGGGAAGCCAAAGACAGTTAAAGCTAAAATCAAGCATGCTTTTAATGTTGCAGAAAATTGTTGGAAGAAAGAGCTGAGGGGCATAGTTGATTCTTCATCTCTGTGTGTCTTCAGTTTTGTCTAGAAGATAAAGTTCAGTTAAGAGTAATTTTGTGCAGTACAGCCTTACTGGACATCAGTCCTCTCTCCTACCAGGTGTCAGCCTACACAAACCAAGTTTCTGGTGCTAAACTTTATGTTACAAATGAAGTGTTGCTTAAATTGGAAGTGAATCTCGTAGTTTGAGGTCTCTTTTCTAATGTCCTATTGTCTTGAGCAGCAATTACAGGAAATATTTTTTTCTTCTTCTATGCTTTTTCAGATTTTACATTTCTAAAATAGTGGATAATGTCACAAGTTTCAAGTCTTGATGTTTAGGTCTGGTGTAGTTTAAGATCCTTGGGCAAATGGCTGAAGTACTAAAAGGATAAAAGGGTTGGATAAAAGGCCAAACTATTTTAAAAGTTCATATTTGCACTAATATAAATCTATGTGTATCTCCATCTGAAGTGAAGCGGAAGAAAGACTGGAATATTTGCTGCCTGAAGTCTTAAGCTAAATATCAGCAGGTATATATATATACTCATGGGGAGAGGAGGTCCCCCAATCTGTCTGTATGTCAGGCAATGATTTTCATCCATAAGAATAATCACAGGAATGGGGTAAACCACTACTGAAACTTATCCTTTCACCACTCTATTCCTAGGGAACACAGTTGTTTTACAAAGTCCTTCTAAAAGAAGTTTATGTAGCATTAGTTACCTATTACAACTGCTGTCTGAGACTGTTGTTTCTCAGAGAACAGTGACTATGAGTTCTGTCATTAGGGAATTGCCACAATAGAGACTTTATGTGCCAGACTCACCACTGAAGTATCCTTGGCTGCTTATTCTGGTCTCAAGTGCTGGTCTCATATGAGTCCTAGCTAACTCAAGAGCTAAGAGCTATGAAGGTATTTTCCATTTCACTCTGGTGACGTGGTATTGAGAGGGAATATTCCTCAGGGAGAGGTGGAATCATGACTACAGTTCATGGGTGGACATTTATTGCTTTTGGTTTATTGCAGGTAGGAGTTCCCACCCACGCTCCAATCAAGCACACAGAAACTGTGGCATAGTAGGATATTCTTGTAGAAAATGCTGTTGCTTTTCAGTTCTTGTAAAAAGGCTTCTGTGATAAGAGGTATGCTAAAAAGGGTGTTACTGGTCTATTGTATGAAAAGAAGCTTGTTCTGGAGTCATCCTTGAGCAGGCTGCAGATTGTGATATTGTCTATTTTTTTTTTTTTAACCAGAATTATGGGCATGCAGTTATTGACTTTGCTAGTGAGCCAGGTGATTTTCCTGGGCTTCACAAGCACAAGGTGATAAAAGGCCCTGCAGAACATAATTTTTTCCCCTTGCTTTTTCCAGTGCACATTGTTTTTAAACTAACTCATGAAGTGGAAAAGGTGCATACATTTTCTCATTGACTTTAAATGTGTGGTTTAAAATTGTACACATGTTAATAGACATGTGTGATTAAAACTTTCTTTAATCACCACCTCGAAGTTTGAGCCTCTGGATATCAGTGATGAATTGGGCTTTGTGAGGAGGAGTTTCCTGTGACATGTGTACCTGTGGACACCAGAAAAAAGCTAGGTTGAGCAGACAGGCATTGCATGGTACTTAACAGTCATTTGAAAACCTGGTGCAGAGGAAAATCTCAGGTTGGGCCCTCCTTGTTCTTCAATTAGTTAGATTTCAATTGCTTCATAAAATGTGGTCCTTATAACTTTGGTGCAGATAATTATTGCATCAGTGTAGGTGCCTTGGGGAAGTGTTTCTCAATGGCCCAGATTCATCTCAGCAGATAGCTGGAGGTGTTTGCAACTTGCTGAGTGAACTGCTCATGCTTTGTGTGTTCATGAGGCTTCTGTGCAGCAGAATTAGAGTCTTGTAGTGAGCAGGAGGCAAAGGACAGCTGATGAGAAACATGTGGCTGAGGACAGTTCAACAGGCAAGAGCTTTCTGGTAAGGCCTTAAATACTCATTGGCCATTAGGTATGGAAGCTGGATTTTATGGTCAGGTCCCTAATTTTGTTTTATTGCATTAGGAAAGACTAAAAAGTTGTTATGAATTTTCTGACCTGTTTAATGACATTATGTTTAATTTGTAAAAATCTAAATTAATCACATTTTAAACATCCAAGACTCACATTTGCAGTGTTTTGCTTCATCTTTATTTTTCTAGCCACAGGGAATTCTTGATCCAAGTTTCCCAAGAGGACCCCAGACATGTAAAGATTTTCAAAACAGATATGAATATTGCAGCTGAAAGGCAAATTGAGAATTGGAATGCTATGGATGCTTGTTCTAACTCTGATGGATTAGTAGAAGGACTGGACAGGTTACTTCTATTAATGCTTCAGTACTTCAGTAACACTCATTTCCCTGCCTGTAAAATGACCTCTCAGGCTGCTATTCAAATCAAGGTCCAGAATTTTGGAAGCATTTGCAAAACGTGTTATAGATTACAGGGAGCATCCTTCCCCTCCCTTTCACAAAACAGGAATGACTTCAGTACTGCTAATACCTGGTAGGAACCCAGTGAGTTCAGCTCCAGAAAGGTTTGAATAATTCAGTGCCATTTGCTATGTGAACACAGACTGTGACTGTGGAAGGCCTGATCCACAAGCAGCTTTGACTGTTCCTCCTCTTCCCCTTGCAAAATTGCCACATTTGGATAAACTTGTTGCATTTCATGATGAGAGTGAAAGCAGCCAGGCAGCATGAGGTGAACCTCTGTGGTGGTAGTTTGTAGCAAATTGCCCTCTTCCACTGGTTTCCTGGAAATACTGCAAGTATATGCAACATACATGTGAGTGTTTTAGAAGTTGAAACCATACTATTAGTGCTTTTATTAAATTAATTTGTGGTTTGCCCATGACAAATGCATGCTTTCCTCACTTCAGAGGAGAGTGCTTGCAGTGTGTGCAGCCAGAGCCATTGCTAACAAAAACCAAGCCACCACCCACCAAAGAGCAGTGACAAACCTGCTGGGACACGGTACCAGGGAATTGCAGAACAATGACTATTTCTCACTTGTTTGCTGTAATTACATAGGTTTTGTTGCACAATCAGCACTGACAGGGATGATGCTGAAGTTTGAAGCTTTCTTTTTCAGAGGCTGTTCTTTCCTGTAGGAAGAAAATACCTAGCACAGGAGCCAGCTTGCAGTGCATTGCCAGCTGTGCAGTGTGTAGGGATAAGAAGTCCCTCAGGCCACCTCACTGCTGGGCTTGGTGGTGGCTCCCACATGGCAGCATCTGCTTCTCAAGCTGATCTAGTGTGGCCAAGCCTGGCTCTTCTATATGGCATTTTTTTTCTGTCCTGTCCAAGCTGCCGGGACACTTAAAATACCCAAAAAGGGGTTCTGAAAGGAAGAAAATATTAAGGAGAATGTTATTTCCACAGTTAACAAACATGAGACTCTCTTTACATGTTCCTCCTCCCTCTCTACTCCCCATCCATGTGCATGTAGAAACAAAGGGAGAAAACCGGGGGAGGAAAAAACCCCCATTAAGACCACAAGGACCATCTGCACTCAGATGTGTTATACATGTGCATGCCAACTTTTTGTATGTACATTTGGAGGAAGGATTTTAGGGAATGCGCAGCCGTGGGCAGCGAGGGCCTGAAAAGCATTTGTGATACCTAATTTTCATTTAGTGCATGCCTTTGGGTTTGTGAATGTACCCAGCCAAAACAACTACCCTTTTACCATGCTCTCTTAACAGCCAACACTGAAACAAGATTCAGGTGGTGACTGAGGTTTTACTTTTTTAAATATAAGATACAAGTCCCTGTTCACGTTGAAGGTTATCTCATTTAGGGGACAGCTGTGAAATCCTGCTTTAACTTTTCTTTCCTTTTTAATTTTCAGAGAAGATGTAAGTGGAGTCTGTAGGACAAAGCCAGTGTTGTCTCCCTGCTGTGGAGCATCCTCACCTATAAAGGTAGTTAGCTTTGTACCTTATGGCTTTATCATTTAAAGCAAACCCGTTTTGTTCGCTGACCTTGGGTGTAAAAATCAAAACCCTACTGATTTCACATAGGTGTTTACTGACAGTCCTGTGACCAAAAAAGTCAGAAAACACTACTTATCAGTATGAAAAAAAAATCCAAGTAAATCACTGAACCACAGAAAGCTAAAAGCATTAAAGGCTTCTTGCAGGAGGAAATAGTCCACAAAACTTTGCCTGATATGAGCAGCTTTTTCAAAATTATCCTTTTAAGGAGATAGAAAAACCTTTAAAACTTTTTTTCCTATATGACCTCGTGATCCTTGCTGCCTATGTGAAACATGCAGGGTTAAGAAGACCTCATTACTGAGACAGGATCATTTACTAGCTACAAAGTGAAATAATTAGTTAACTTTGGGCATTGTTCTAAGTAAAACATGCGTGCCTTTGCGCTGAAAATAAACAATATTTTCATCATTAAAACAGGTTTCAGGAAAGGTCTTTTACATCATTTATGCAAATTCAGAGGAGAGCTCAGATTCTTGAGTCACAAATTTTCAACATCCAGCTTGAGTTATATGCCTACACGTATAAGATTATTGTGCATGTCTGCAACAGTTGGACTTGATGACCTTAAAGGTTTTTTCCAATCTGCATGATTTTATGATTCTGTAACAAAACCAATCTGAGGTGCTAGGAAGCATGAGCATTGCCTAACTGCAGCACCTCAGCATTTGGGGCTTTAATTCTGATTGTGCTTTATTGAGACATAGCAGTTGCATGCAGCCAGGAACAAGCATTTTCTGGATAAGCAGAAGGTGAGTCCTTTAACTGGTCCCTTTCTTAGAAGCATATTAATATAAAGAAAAAAAATGCAAAATCTCTCAAAGTTTCCACAGAGCTTCAATCAAAACAGCATTTGTTCTTCATCACAGTTACCTTGGTGAGTTTAGATGGCAGTAACTCTACAAAAATAGAAGTCTTGTTACAGTAAATATAGGCCATAAGAAACCCAGGTGAGCATTATCTTTCCATACGTGTGCTAAAGCTATGAGTGGGATTTTAAAAGTACATTGATCACTTAGCAAAAAAAAAAAAAAAGAAAAAATTGCTATTGATTTCCAATGGGATTTACACCTGTAAGTCATTTAGAGGGAGATTTTGAAGATGTATTTAAGTAGGTAAACATCTAACAGGATTGAGAGGAGTAGGGAGGTTATAGGCTCAAGGGCTCTTTGGCAATTGCTGTGGCCAGCATCAGCTGCCCTGTTATCCAGCCCAACCCTTTCCTGTTGTGATCAACACCAAATTGGGGCACTTATGTACAGGAAGCCAAGAGACCAAAGAGCAAGGGACACGGTAAGCATAGGAAAGAAAGGACCCATCTAAAACACCCATGATGTACCCACTCCATCCTCCTTGTTACACACAGTGCAATCATCCTTTCTGTACAAAAATTAAGGACAGCGACATGAAGAGAAAAATATTTTCTTATTATCATTACCTTTTTAGGGAAACATGATTTCCTTTGAGAGTTTTCATTTCATGTGTACATTCCTACTATCTTCAAATAGAATTCAGTTATAAGTCTCAGTTTACTGTGTAAAGTGGTACTTAATTCTAGTTAAAGCAAAAAAATTTAAATCTATCATAATACTTCCTGTACACAGAGTTAAAATTTATTTGTACCTGAGCTTCAAGTTAAGGTTTATCAGGCTTCTGTCATGAGCCCTACAGAAAAACAGGAAAAATACTCTTTCCAATGCTGTATTTGACACTCTGCATAAATTCCATAACTGTGTCTGAAGTAACATTTGCAAACAGAACATGAGCCCATTTCCTAACACAAGACTCCTAATGTATTCACTGATACCTCTTACTAAAGCTCCAGTTTGCAAACCCCTCAGACACATGGGTATATTAATGCCCAATTTTTTTTTTAGTTTAATTGCATCACTGAGACCTAACATTTCAAAAAATCAACACCTTAAACAGAGAAGAAGACTGTATTACAAGAAAGTCTTTTTGTTGGCTGAGAAGAAAAGGATGAAAACTTTTCCTGATCTAACCCAAGATATCTCCTGGTTTTATTTCCTTTGCCAGGTTATGATTAAGAAACATGACATTTTTTTTGTCTGCTTTTCATTCTTCTTGAGATAAGCCATGTGGTTTCCAACATTCCTTTCCCTCCTCAGCAATTTCTCCTGCACCTAAGGTGATTGCCCAAGAGGGGACTCCAATTCTTAAGCCTGGATGGAGAATTTCAGAAATCTTAATTTAGGTTTTGATCATAAACCTGGTATAGGGCTGAGTTTGTAGCCATGCTAAAAGGCTTAATTTACACCTACTACTTACTGAATCACTGGGAAAAAAATCCAACATGTAAATCATCTTATTTGAAGCATTATTTTCTTACTTTCATCATCTTTTGTAATCTGAGTTATGACTGTAAAAAAAGAAGTATGTATAATATTTCAGTGAGGAAGTCTTGAAAGCACAGTCAAATCCATGTTTTTTATTTCAAATGAGCAATTCAGCATGGCTTTAGAGAGGAAAATAAAAAAGAACACTCTTTGGACACCAATAAAATTCAAGGTTAGGGTCTAAAAATACAGCATCAGCCTTGTCAGCTAACCAGGATCTGGAGTGGCACAGCTGTATCCTTTAAACAAAAATATTAGTATTAATTACTATGAAATACTTTAACAGAAAAGCAGGGCAGAAAGGGACTACTTTAGTCCCTCTAACAGTTTCAAGGCAGGAATAAGTATACTTGCAAGATTCTTCTCATGTCAAACCCCAATATTTCTTGCACCAATTTAAGCCATTGCTCTTATCCACCATTTTGGAAAGAGTCTCTTCCTCTCTAAAACAGTCTCTATATTCTTGAAAACTGTGATAAATCTGGGAAAGGGAGAAAAGGAGTTTTCATCCCTGATCTTGGCAAGTTTTTTAGAAATCTTTTATTTGTAGGTTATGTTCTCTACTAAGGAGAACATGTTATTCTCCTCTGGATGTTCTCCAAGTGTGCCACATTGCTCTTAAAGTATAATATCCAGAATCAGTTACAGTGCTCCAGCTGAGGCTTGATCAATGATGGGTGGAAAAAGGCTCTTTCCATGTGTTTTGCAATCTATATTTCTGTCTGTATCTCTCACTCCTATGAGATCCAGGGAGAGTGCTGGAAACAGCACAGCTGTGATTTATGACTAGTATACTCCCAAGACCCTTTCCTGAGAAAATGCTACCTAACCAATTATTTTTCTTTCTTTTTTGGGGAGGAATAATCAACTAACAAATGCATTGCATCTTCTTTATCTTTATTGAATCTCACCCAGGGTTTTTAATCCATTTTTCCAGATATTTAAATTCTAAATAACCCTCGTGAACACTTGCAGGCCCTCCCACCTGGACTCACCTTCAAGTTTAATTTCCACTTCTACTGTCTAAGTCAAAAACTAAATGAAACAGCATTAAAACAGCAGGATGTCTCTGATGCTTCACCCCAGCTAAAAGGCCCATTTCAGTGTCAGAGAAAGGGGCCTGGCATACCCATAGACTGTTATTTTTTTCTTTGCAATTCCCACCATTGCTTAGCCAGCGTTTTTACGTGCCCTCCTTCTAGGAACTGGGATCAGGATGGCCAGTTTACAGTGACTACAATCCTCTGCTTTTCCCATCCCATTTGCCCTTTTTATAGAACTTCACCCAGCTTCAAAAGTAACTGTTGTATTCTAAAACACCTTTAGCCAATTTTTAATATCCTAGGCCCAGCTGATTTCAAAGTATCTAACACAGGGTTGAGGCACTTAGCTCTCTGCTTACTGTTGGAGGAGAACAGTTTTTCAACTAGTCATTGCTGTTACAACACATTTTGAAATTATGCAAAAGCCATACACTTATGTGACCTTTGATGTTTGACTTTTCAAAAAGTACACAAAATACTGGTGAGACTTTATGCTTTCACATTTTAGATGTATTCAGCAATTTACCATTGAGCGAAGGGCACAACATAGGGTTGTTCAACAGCACTCCTAAATTTTGATCAACCTCTCCTTGCAAGAATCAAGCTTCTGAATTTGCTGAACACTCTTGTGAAAGCAGAAACAGAGATGTTTATTTCCAAATCTATGGACTATTGATGAGCGCAGAAATTTGTTTCTCTATAGCTTGTCCTCTTCCCATATTTAGTGATCAGTATGTAACAGTTGTACTGTCACTCAGATTTCTGGCTTTGTAAGATGCCTGATGTCTGCAGCAATTCTACCACTGCTTTTTATTCCAGTCATGAGAGAAAAGGAAATGAGGGATGTTAGCAAGAGTCAAAGATTACACAAATTAAGACTAAGTTCTGATGTTATCTCTAAAACACTCTGTTTTACCCATTTATTAGGCTAAAGAGATGAATTCTGAATGTGTTTCTGATGACCATTACTACTGCCTTGTTACATGACTGCTCCCAATGCCTCTCTGCAGCTGATCCCATTGCCAGCAACCACAGAGCACTGATTAAAGTCTGATGAAGTTGCAGCTACAGGATGCTCCAGATCCAGGGAACCAGCACAGCAGAGTCAAGAGAAAAACGTGAGTATTAAGCAGTGCCATCTAGTGTAGTGCAGGCACTCATTGACAGGGAACAGAGCTGGCCTCCAGGCATTTTTTAGCCTTTAACAGAAAGAGAAACACAGTACTAAACCCATATACACTGCAGAAGAGTTTTGATGGCAAATAAAAGATGCCAGAACCATTTTGTGCCTTTTAAGTTCTGCCTGATTTACACCCTGATACCCAGATCTCTATTTTTTCTGGATCTTTGCCTGGACTACAAAGAGGGGAGTCTGTCTGCATAAGCCTCTCTATAGATCTGAGCATTCATACTGCCAGATTAAGAGACCCATTTGAGCAGTGCAATGACAGATGGCAAGAACTTGGTTGGAGGGAGCTACCAAACCAATTTGTGTACAGCACCTGGTACTGCAAGGCTTTCAGGGAAGCTCTAGCAAGATTTGAAGTCCCTGATGGTACAGATGCTTTCCTTAGTGAATTAGAGCTCCCACAGAAGAGGCTAACACACTGCCTAGTTTTAAGCATTGCCCATCCTATACAGAGCCTTTGCTGCATGATGGTAAACTCTCCACACTCCCCATTAGCATTTACAGTTGCAACATAGTTCAAGGACAAAAATATAGATAAAATACCCTATGAAATTACATAATTGCTGTTAAAAGCCAAAGAACACAAACAACAATCAAATTTTTTACACAGGTCAACCAAGATTACTGTAGTAACCTTTATATCCACTGAACATTTTCCACTCAGCAAGTATCTCCTCAGCTCTCTGTTTCCCTTGAGCAGGCTGGCAGACCAGCCAGCTGAACACAGGCAGTGCTTTCTGAGACTCTTCCCAAAGGGACTAAATCAAGCACAAACATAACGTAAAGCCAGGTAAGCCAGATCTCACCACCTGACTCCTTCCAGCTCTCTACCATCACCTAGATAACAAGCAAATCAGCCAGTTTTGCATAACAGAACCTTATCCTTAACATGACCCAGTCTCTTCAGCCAGAGCAGGCTCCCTCCATTAAGTAAGCTGCTTGTTAGCCTTATCTCATCAGCTGGGAGACAGCTGATTAGTTACAGGTAGAGGCTAAAGCTGTCATCTGAAAGCCCCATCTCCATGTGACCTGATGACTTGTTTTATTTATTTTTTTTTAAAGTGTGTCTTCCTAAGCAGATACTTTGAGTTTTTTGGGATACTAAGAAACCAGATGAAATTATGTGACCGGTGTTACACAGAATAATGGATTAGAGGAGAAAGTGGCTTCTTCCTTTGTAAAAACTATGATTGTGTTTTGGTTTGAGCAGTACAAGAAATGCTTCAACTGATGTCTGAGTTGTAAACGTGCCCTCCTACATGACAGCATTATTGTCACAAAGAAACAGTCTCTTTCAAGGAGATAATTTCTTTGAAAATTGTTATCTATACAAATGGGTAAATTAAAGCTTTTTAAGTTTTCAGTGCTCAGTTTGGGTTTTTAAAGTAATCACCTCTGCAGGTAAATATAACAGTGTATCTGCTGTTCTTCACAAAACAAGTATTTGGAAGTGTATTGAAAAGTAGATAAAAGCAGCAGTGGGGGACAAGGGGACAAGAAGGGCGAATCATGCAACTTCCCATCCACTGCTTCATCTCTAACTCTGCCTCTGCTCCTGAAAATCAGGGAACAGCATGAGAGATTTCCTCTTGCCTCCTGCATCTTCTGTGCTGTTGTCCAGTACCTTTGCTCATTTGACTGGTCTCCCAAGAGCCTGATCTCCGAATTGGAAATGCTGTGTTAACAGTTCACTGGCCTTGGAATGGGGAATGACAGCATCACTGGGCTTGGGAGCAGGAGTGGCTGCAGCCTGGGCACTCTGCAGCGGGTGGCAGAGTGTGACCTTCCTCCCTGTCCCCTCCAAGGAGGTGCATCCATGCCTCTCTGCCCTGGTCAGCTGGGAAGTTGCAGGAGAGGACCAGGCCGTGCAGCTCTTCACCTCCAGGTTCATTACACACATCTCTGGCTGAGGCTGGCAGCAATTATACAAAACCTCAGGAGAAAGTGGCCTGACTTGATGAAGCCTGCTCATTAAAATCTCCCTCCTTCACAGGAAGACCTCTGAAGAGTGCATGCCGATATTTTAGGAAAGATGTGATTTACTGAGAAATCTGGCAAAGATGTCCATATCATTCCATTATGTCAAAAACCTCATGAGGAGGAGACAGAGTTAATTATTCCACTGTAGTATAACCTTTGTATCAGCTGAACATTTTCCACTCAGCAAATATGCTGAGAGCAGGTAACTTTGGCCATCCCAATGCCTCTGGGACCTCCTGGTAGACATGCCCTCTGTGTAGACCCAGGGTGCAAGCTAAACGTGGTGATTTTTGTATCTCATTGCTGAGTAATTTCAAAATGCTTTTTCAGGACCTGTGTAAAGCAGCCAGGCATATTATTCCCTTGAGAAATCTCACTGTACAGTAAGTGATTTTTACCCATATTTGCTAGCAGCAATCCAGTTCCCAAACCAGGTATGATAGTGGGGGCGAAGGTCTCAGAATAGGCAAATCCCTTAGGACCAGTACACTTCTCACACAGTATCAATAAACCTGAACTGTAGGTTTGTCTAGCAACAGTGAAACTACACAGAAACTTGTCATAAATGAGTCTTTTAAGTTCACTTACAGAATTGCAAAATTCCCATATGAAGAGGTGTTTTAAAAAGTTAAGTGTGAAACATTTAAATGTTGCCAGTGCCAGAGCCCATCCTAGCACAGATCTGTCAATATTGGCCTGCAGTGATGGGTTTTTTTCCACTAACTGCAGGGTTTTGAGTGAGTTTATCTTGAATGTCCAGACCATGCTCATTGCATTGAGCACCCTTCTCAAAGGGATGGCTGTTCTTTTCTATTAGCAAAATTTCTTACTAAATGTTTAGTGGCTGGTATCAAAAAAAAAAAAAAAAATCAGCAAGAGAAATTAAAAAAAAGTCAGGCCATTGTGGATATCCTGACCAAAATTACTCAGGGTTTCAGGTCAAATGAGGAACTGCCACCTTATTACCCTGATCTGGGCTCACTTTCTAATCACGTCATTGACACAATATTGCAAATTGGTGAGGTTCTGAGTATGGGGTGGGGTTTTTTTTGTGTGTGTTTTTTTTTTTTTTTTTTTTTTTAATTTTTTCAAGTTGCTATTACCTGTTAAATTGCACTGCAGATAGCAGCAATTTTCCCTCCTTCTCCCTCATCCTCCAAATATCTGTAATGCCTTACGATGCATTGCCACTTATCGCTCATTTTGCCACCTGAACACTCGCAGGGAGCTGACTGACTAATCCCTGCTGTTAATGCACATCAGCAGCAGTCAGATCACTCATATCTGAATCACTCCTACCCTGTGCGAGCTGAGCCTCATTCAGGTGTTTAACATGCTAGTCCAAGTGTAGCTCTACATTGCAGTCATTTAGTAAATGAGTGATTGTTCTGGGCTTCAGAAGGAAAGTGGGAGAGGGAAAGAGTTTTGATTTACCTTATGGTGTTGATGCCACCTAACTTCTGCAGAAAACTGATGTGATACTCATTGTCCAGCTCTTCTTCCCTTACTTTTTGTTTGGTTAAAATGAAAGGTTGGGGTGGTTTTTTTTTTTTTTTTTTTTGTCTTCATTATACCTTGATATGAAGTTAAAAAGAATGGTTATGAGTTGATCCTTCTTCACGAAGAGGTGTTGCATGACTATAGTGAATAGATTCAACCTGATGATGGATAAAATTCATAAAAGGATGTATTCTGTGAGGTAAGTAACTTAATTCTGTGAAGTAGAGTAGCTGACACGAATACTTTGACCTGTGGATCTTTTAACTGCTATTTCTACCCAGACCTGCTACAGAAGGAAAGAGCTTTATTTTTATAAACAAAACTGTTGTCTAATTTTGTTAAAAAAACCCACTGTGAGAATATAAAATAATTGCTTTTTTCACCTATGCTTTAAATTGCACATCTGTATATCATTGCTTTTGTTTTATTTCTCCAGTAGTTAGTGCTGTATGTAAAATCAATTATACCAACAATACTGTCTGTGGAGAAAGAGCAGTAGCATTGTATCTGTGGCAGTTCAAAGACATGAAGTTTGCAAGAAAAAGTAACTAACCTCTTCGATTAGAAAAACTGTTATATTCATTTTTTCCAGCTGTAATAAATGACACTCCCTCATCTATCTTGGCTCTTTTATATAGCTACAAATGTTGTAATGGCTTCAGATGAACTGTACAGAACTGCCCAGAGCTACACTTTGAAGTAATGTTTATTTACAGTTCTCTGTATAGTTGGTCTCCATGACTTACCATCAAAATGTCGAAAGGGTTCTCTGTTCCTCGTGAGCAGTAATTTTCTAGGTCAAGTGACATTTGCATTGAGCACTGCTCAGATACAGACACTCAGTTGTATTTAGACCAGTATGGTTTGATGGAGTGGCTAGGAAGATCTTAGACATGTATGGAAATAAAAAATTTCCCTGCTTGTTTTAAAGTGGATGTTTTCATTTTGATTTCATACCCCTCAGTGAAAGATGATTGGAAACAGAGAGGTCCTGTTCATAGAGGTCCAATGTTGTTTTGCTTTATGTTTAGTTCTGCATAAAAAATCCACAGAGAACTATTAATTGATAATTTTGGGCCTTTTCAATGTGGCAAATTCAGCATCATTTTGGCTTGTCCAGTGGAATTCACTTAAATCTAAGACAAGATTTCTTCTAGCTTCAGCAGCAGCAGAATCTCATTCTTTAAAGTTGATCTGGGGTTAATTTACAAAAGAACCTGGAAAAATCAGGAGCTTGTATTCCACTGAGATGGACAAGGAGTGGGGCATCCCACTTCTCCCTGGACTGTCATGGCAAAATATAACCCACATGCCTTTTGGAAATATCTGCTGCCAATTACAGAACTGCAGAATCACAGGATAGTTAGGGTTGGAAGGGACCTGTGGAGATGATCTATCCCAAGCCTCCTGTGAAGGCATGGTCACCTAGGGCAGGAAACACTGGAATGTATCCAGGTGGGTGAATGTCTCCAGAGAGGGAAATTCAATGACCACCCTGGGCAGCCTGTTCCAGTGTTCTGCCACCCTCAGAGTAAAGAAGGTCCTCCTCATATTGAGGTGAAATTTCTTGTATTTTTGTTTATGACCATTGCTCCTCATCCTGTCACTGGGCAACTCTGAAAAGAATCTGGCACCATCTTCTTGACAACCACCTTTAAGATATTTATATGGATTAATGAGATTCCCCCTCAGTCTTCTCTAGACTGAACAGGCCCAGCTCTTCCAGTCTCTCCTTGTAAGAGAGATGCTCCAGACCCCAAATCATCTTTCTGACCCTCACTTTGTGACCCTGTCCAGGAGCTCCTTGTCTCTCTTGTACTGAGCAGACCAGAATGGGCACAGCACTCCAGATGTGGCCTCACTAAGGCCGACTAGAAGGGGAAGATCACCTCCCTCAACCCGCCGGCCACACTCCTCCGGTGCACCCCAGGATTCCACTGGCCCTTCTGGCTGCAAGGCACTGCTGGCTCACGGTCAGCCCCAAGGTGCTTCTCCACAGAGCTGCTCTCTAGGAGGTCAGCCCCCAGCCTGTGCTGGTGCTTGGGATTATTCCTCCCCAGGTGCAAGACCCTGCACTTGCCCTTCTGGAACTTCATAAGGTTTCTCCCTGCCAAAAATTCCAGCCAGTCAAGGTCCTGCTGAATGGCAGCACAGCATTCAGGGGTATCGGCCACTCACCCCAGTTCTGTGCCATCAGTTAGACATCAGCTCCCCAAGTACTGGAGGAATGGTGGGGTGAAATATGGTTCTCTTTGCTGGAGGTACTTGGGCCAAATGGTTAGTGGTTCCCCAGCCTTAAAACCTTTGAATCCATATGCCAGACAAAATGTCCCCCCCAAAAAGCAAAAGTTTATGTTATAGCCCTTCACAATTTCCCAAGTAAAAGTGAACAAAGGGAAAAATATTTGAATCATACTTACAACTTTAGGTAGGAGAACATAGGATGTAGGCAGCTGTGCATTAGCTATTTGGCGCAAGCTTATAAGTCCCAAAGCTTAAAAGATTATTTGGGATCATATATGTTCTCTCTGTATTACCCAGGGTACAGGTATTTTGAGTTAACTCCTATAGGAACAAGAGGAACAATTTCTCTGAGAAAATCAATCATTTCCAACTTCAAAATACGTAGTGATGGAGAATCCATTACAGTCCTTGGTAAATTGTTCTAATAATTAATTACCTTCCATGCTAAAACGTGTCTAGTTTCAAATTTCACTGGTTCCTGTCAGACTTTTTTCCACTTGACTGAAATGCCATATATTATCAAATTTCTACTCTTCTATTCTATTTCTTCAGGAAGACAGGAAATTTATAAATTATATCCAACTCTCCCCTTAACCTTGTCTCAGTTAACCTAAATAGATTGATGTACTTAAGCATCTCATTGAAAGATACAGCTTCCTCTCCTGTCACCCTTCCCCGAATCTCTCTTTGTTGGACACCAGTCTCTTATGGCAGACCCCAGAAGTGAACACTACTTCAGTGTCCACTGTGCCTCTGCCCATACAGAGGCAACACAGCTTCACTGAGAAATCCTGCAGCAGATACGGGGCACTGATCCTTTGACTCATAGCCGTGGTTGAAAATTTACACTTGCCAAATTATTCACCATTACTTGTCTTTCTTCCTTTTCTTTCTTTTCTCTCTTTCTCTCTCTTTCTCTTTCTCTCTCTCTCTTTCTTTCTCTCTCTCTTTCTCTCTCTCTCTTTCTCTCTTTCTCTCTTTCTCTTTCTCTTTCTCTTTCTCTTTCTTTCTCTTTCTCTCTCTCTCTCTCTTTCTCTCTTTCTCTCTTTCCCTCTCTCTTTCTCTCTCTCTTTCTCTCTCTCTTACTTTCTCTCTTTCTCTCTTTCTCTCTTTCTCCCTTCCCAACCCAACCAAACAGCACCCACAGTAGAAACAGCAGAATATCTTTCTAAGGTACCCTGCCAATGTCCATGCACATCTCTACCTCCCCAGCCCCTGGCAGCAGTAAGAGAAGTGAAGGCAAGGTGTTGCTTAGGAAGTTGAGCATATTATGGGATGAGTAGAATTCCCCTACTGAGTCATCATTTCTTGAGCATGTAGTATCTGTATAACGAGTTGGCCAGAATTTCAACACTGCATATGGCTTTTTCACACATGAACACATTTTTTATCACATATTTGTTTGAATAAGGATATCAATTTCAGAAAACAAAGTACAACTCTGGTTTGAAAAATAGCTGTGGGAAGTACAGAGACCTTCAGTTTTACATTCTTTTATAAGGACCACTATCCAAAGTTCAATTTGAAATGTGTAAAAATATATATAGCTTAACACTGCAAAGTTCAGTATACGTTAAACAGAGTGAGGACTTTGCTAAGGCAGCATTGTTCTCCATGGGCTAGTGGCCATAAATAGAAATATTCATGACAACCTTCACATTAAGGATTTTTATCTGTTCCAGAGCCTTGAAGCATTATACAATGGGCTGGTTAGTTGTTTTGGGGATTTTTTTTTTTTTAATGGTCTTTCCCTCTTGGAAAGAGAGAAATCATAATTACATAAGAGAACATGCTGGTTCAGGTGAATCCCTCAGGTTCTAGAAGCAGTGGATGAGCCTCAGAAGTACCTCGGAGACTTTTAAGCATCTAAAAGATCAGGATAATATTTGTTAAAACCACTTCTGCATTGCTTTATATACTAGAGTGGTCATTAAATGGCTGGGGACAACAGGTGGAAAAATACCTCTACTTAAAAGGAGTGAAATAAAATAAGCATTTGTGCTGACTTGTGTTCCATCTCTACCTTTCTTTCCATATCCCAGCTCAGAGTGAGCAGCTGCACCAAAGAGGTGCCCGGGCATAATGGTCACAGTGATACCTGGCTCCATCTAAAACTTCACTGTCCTAAGACTGATTGTGGCTTTTGTTCTGGGATTAAGGAAACTCACTGGCACTCTGAGGTCTAACTGAATCTGCTTCTAACAGCAAATGGCTCACAAGGTCTGGGTATGGATAAATGTCAGGATTCTGGCAGATCTCCAGAGGGACACAGAGGGGCAATCCTTGGCTCATACTTTGTATAATTCCTGAGTGCTGTCATCTTAGTGTCTTCTTTCTGCACTGCTTGTGGAAGGGCACAGCCAGTTAGAAATCAGAACTACAGCTAAATCCTGCTGTTGAAAACTACTGCAGACTTCTATTTCTTTCTGCACATTTCCAGATTGACACAAAGGGTTGGGAGAGCCCTAGAGTGGCTGGGAAATATGGAACAGCTGTTTCGTAGATCATCCTTTACTAAAACATACAAGGTACTTAGAGGAGGTGGGGCCTATGAAGAGGTCCTCTCCAGGCTTGCATTCCCAAGCTGAGAGTTTTGCTGGACACAATGATGACTATCTCTGGCTCCCTGTGCTGCACATTTCTACACATAATGCCCCAAAATTTTCTACCTAACTTGTGGCACTGTCCCACTGCTTTACATTTGGCGGTGACCATTCTTGTTCAGAGATCCTCTCCTCACTCCTGAGGGATAACCCAGCTAGGCAGAGCACATGGAGAATAGGAGACCAACAAAAAAACCAACCCAGCCATCCAGAAGAATCTTACAAGCCAACCTAAAAGTTCTTAAGTCTGGATCAATTTTACTCCACATAAATTACTGATGTCATCTACCTGAACTTGTGCAAAGCATTTTGGGGGACACTGTCCCACATAAAGATGATCAGAGGGCTGGAGAAGCTCTCCTGTGAGGACAGTCTGAGACAGCTGGGGTTGTTCAGCCTGAAGAAAGGAAGGTTCTGGGGTGACCTTAGAGCAGCCTTCCAGTACCCCCAAAATGGAGGTTACAAGAGTGCAGGAGAGGGACTTTTCACCAGGGCATGTGGCAATGGACAAAGGAGAATGGTATTAAACTGAAAGAGGACAAGTTTAGATCAGATTTCAGGAAGAAATTCTTCAGTGTAAGGGTGGTGAGACACTGGAAAAGTTGCCCAGAGAAGTTGTGGATATCCCATCCATGGAAAAAGTTCAAGGCCAGGTTGCATGGGGCTTTGAGCAACCTGGTGTAGTGGAAGGTGTCCTTGACCATGACAGAGGGGTTGGAACTAGGTGTTCTTTAAGGTCATGGAGATCTGCAGCCCACTTCTATTTATAAGTTCCTAGTTGTCATGGGAATTATTTAAGCAATTTGGTTGTTCATGTTCGCTTTTTAACATTAATGATCTTTATTTTCTTTTTATTGTTCAGGGTGGGGTTATACTGGGTACAAATTATTCAGCAGTTTAGCAGGAACAGAGAGACTAGAGTAAGGAATATGTGCTCCAGTAATAAGCTGCATTTGGGTAGCAGGGAACAATCATGTGAGGGCAGATACTATTTATACTGTTCTGCTGCTTAAAGCTGATACTAACAACACTAACAAATTTGGTGTTTTGATGATAAATTTATGGAGGAGGTTGAATCAGTGTCTAAATGTTACCAAGTCAAAAGCTATCATATCACAATTTATGAAAGGGCACTTTTCTAATGACCATTCTGGGACCCTACACATACAACCTCAATATGTTCTCACTTAAAGAGCATGGCTACCTTATAGTAAAACTACAGTGGAAAAAAAAATCATTAGTGCTTTGAGCAAATTTCACCTGTGAAACAAGATCAATTAGGTTAAGGACCTGGTGGCACTGTATGTAATAGAAGGCTTAGAATGTGTGGAGCTTGCAGTTGGCAATGGTGCAGTTGAGAGCTTCTGGATAAAGATCAACAGACAAAAAAGTAATGTGGATGTCATTGTGGGAGTCTACTATAGACTTTCTAGCCAGGACAATGATGCCAACAAATTATTCTATGAGGAACTAAGGGACATTTCCAAGCCAACTAACCCTTGTCTTTATGGGGGTCTTCAACTTGCCAGGAATCAAGTGGGAGCATCACACAGCTGATACAACACAGGCCAGAAGATTCCTAAATAACCTGGATGACAACTTTGTGAAACAGGTCCTATGGGAGCCAACTCAGAAAGATGCCCTCCTTGATCTGCTTCTTGTCAACAGTGTGGATCTCATGAGGGAAGTGGAGATTGGCGGCTGTCTTGGCCACAGCGACCACAAGGCGATCAAGTTTAAAATCTCTGTTGACAGGAGGAAGAGTGCCAGCAAAACCTTAACTCTGTACATGAGGAGAGAACACTTCAGCCTGCTCAGGGAATTAATAAGTAAGTTCCCCAGGAAAACATTTTTGCAGGTGCTGGGGTCCATCAGTGCTGGTCACTTTTTAAACATCACCTCCTAAGGGCACAGGAGAAGGTAATTCCCAAGTGTCAGAAGTCAAGCAGGCGAGGCCAAAGGCCAGCTTGGCTGAACAGGATTCTTCTCTTGGAAATAAGGTTAAAAAGGAAGGTGTATGCCCAGTGGAAGAAAGGTTAATTGACATAGAAGAATACAGAGATTCTGTTTGCCCCTGTAGGGAGAAAATTTGTGCAGCCAAAGTTCAACTGGAGTTGAAGCTTCCAGAAATGCGGGAGAAAATAAAAAGAGTTTTTTCAAATATATAAATGCAGGAGGCTGTAGAAATAACATTGTCCCATTAGAAGATGAGGATGGTCACCTCACAAACATGCACATAGACAAGGCAGAAGTGTTTTAACAAATGCTTTGCCTCTGTCTTCAACAGAGATGACAGACCAAGGGGGTCTCAGTGCCCTGAGCTGGAGGACCATGACTGTGCAAATGATCAGCTCCCAGTCGAACCTGAAATTGTCTGGGATCTGCTTCTCTACCTGGATCCCTACAAATCTATGGGGCTTGATGGTTTTCATCCAAGAATTCTTAGAGCTGGCTGACTGCCATCACAAAACCTCTCTCAATGATTTCTATGCAGTCTCAGAAATCTGGAAAGGTCTCAGCTGACTGGAAGATGGCAAGTGTTGTCCTGGTTTTCAAGAAGGGTAAGAAGGAGGATCCCGGAAACTACAAGCCTGTCAGTCTCTTCAGTGCTTCCTAAAGCTATGGAGAAGATTATTCTGGGAGGTATTGAAAAACACCTGAAAGACAATGCAGTCATTGGTCACAGTCATGAGAAGTCATGATTATTAAACCTGATTTCCCTTTTTTTTGTCAAGGTAGCCCACATGGCTGATCAAGGGAAGCCAGTTGATGTAACCTTTTTGGATTTCAGTAGAGCTTTCCATAGTGTGTCTCACTGTATCCTCCTGGACAAAACATCCAGCACACAGCTGGATAAACAAACACATCATGTGAGGGGTGAACAACTGGCTCATGGGTCAGGCACAAAGGGTTATAGTGAGGGGTGACATTAGGCTGGTGACCTGTCACTAGTGGGGTTCCACAAGGCTCCACTCTCAGTCCTGTGTTCTTTAACATGCTCATCAATGACTTGGATGCAGGACTGGAAGTGATACTGAACAAGTTCACAGATGATTCAAAACTGGGAGGAGCTGCTGCCTGGAAAGCAGGGAGGCCCTGCAAAGAGACCTCAAAAAATCAGAGGACTGGGCTATCACCAATCATATGAAGTTCAAAAAGGGTGAGTGCTGTTTTTGGCACCTGGGAAGGGACAACCCTGGATGTATGCACAGACTGGGGAATGAGATGCTGGAAACCAGTGCCATAGACAGAGTCCTGGGGGTCTTGAATCAACATTGAATCAACAGTGCCCTGGCAACCAGGAGGGCCAGCCCTGTTCTGAGGTTCATCAGGCACAGCATGGCCAGGTGGGCAAGGGAGGGGATTGTCCTGCTCTGCTCTGCACTGGGGCAGCTTCACCTTGAATACTGGGTGTAGTTTTGGGCACTGCAATATAAGAAAGATATTAAACTATTAGACAGCATCCAAAGGAGGCAACAAAGATGATGAAAGGCCTAGAAGGGAAGCTGGGCCTAGGAGTGGCTGAGGTCACTTGGCCTGTTCAGCCCGGGGGAGACTGAGGGGAGACCTCATTACAGTCTACAACTTCCTTGTGAGGGGAAGAGGAGGGGCAGACACTGACCTCTTCTCTCTAGTGGTCAGTGACAGGACTCAAGGGGATGACCTGAAGCTGTGTCAGGGGAGGTTTAGGTTGGACATTAGAAAAAGGTTCTTCACCAAGAGAAGGCACTGGGCACTGGGACAGGCTCCCCAGGGAAGTGGTCAAAGCAGCAAGGCTGGCTGAGTTCAAGAAGTGTTTGGACAATGTTCTCAGGCACATGGTATGACTCTGGTCATGGTACGGTGCTGTGCAGGGAGTTGGACTTGCTGATCCTTGTGGGTCCCTTCTAACTCAGCCTATTTTGCGCTTCTGTGATTCTGTGAAAACAGTGAAGAAAGTAATATCTACAATGAGATGCAACAGTAATTTCTTCTGTTTTGGTCTTTAGTTATCATTGTCTATAATGTTGTGAAGTCAGGAGGACCCCATGCTGCTGATGCAAACATATGGATTGAATTAAAATTTGGATGGCATTTTATACTGGGGAGAGATTAATGTATTTTGCCAAATATTTCAGATTGAGAAATTCTCTCCTTCCTTTTTGCTTCCTCCCTAGTTTCCATCCTGTTGTAAGCAGGATGATGGCAGCTGGTTAACCACACTCTGTTCCAGCACTGACTTTGTCTAGTAGTGCCAGCCTGACACAATGACTGTAGAGCCATACCTGAAACTTTCTGGAACATTTTCCAATTATCAGATCTCCCTCCATGGCAATGAAGTTAAGAACACTAACAGAGATAGACTGCTAGCATTTACAGCACTGCCTTATTAGTCCTGGCTTGGTTTAGACAACAAACTGGGTGGTATTCTAGTAGATAGTTTATATTGGTGTTGCCTTAGCTGAGAAAGATACATTACCTGTAGAAAGAATAGAAAATACTATACACACACACACAAAACCCTTTGTGCACACCTTCTTTAGGATGAAAGCAAGCAAGGTTGAAATGTAAGGTGTCACTCTTACAAACAAAAAATTTTCAGTGTCACTAACAATAAAAAAATTTCAGTGCCCATATACAATCCTTAAGACATTTGAAACACTATTTTTTCTTTTTTTTTTTTTTTTTCATTGTGTGCCACATATTTACTCCCTTTCCCTTTTTTATTACTAAGGAAATGAGGAAATTTTCATGAAAACAGGAGCTTATATTCTTAAAAGTTTGTCAATTCCTGCTTATATTTTTCTGTTCTGAAGGGATCGGAGCCCTCTGTACAGGGTACCGTAATTGCTTCCAACTCAACGAGCTGCGATGAATAAGAAGCAGGAACTTTTAAACAAAGACCCTGTTTTCATGCAAATATTCTCAGTAATAAAGCATAGAGTAAAAGAAATATGTGAAGTTATGTTTTGCAGAACTGCTACTTAAAGCAAAGCAGCTTTGTAGAACGAAGCCAAGTCTGGATTTTTCTAACTGCATGAAGGGAAAAGTGAGTTTTGAGCATTTTTTCAAGGGATTCCAAATGTCACCAAAGAAGATTGTTAAAAAATAAAGACAGAAGATATCCCAGTATAATTCTCATTGGCATCATCAACATCACTCTATGTGAAAAGATCCTAACCAGAACTGTGACACTATTCCCACATTTTATGAATTCATTCTCACATTTCTTTATAAACCTAGAAACATACAGCCTCTTTCCCCCAAATATTTAGCAAGTAGGTTCTTATAAGCTATCTCTGAGTCATTGCTTCGGTTTACCACCTCTTAATTTTCTAAAATCAGCAGTAACTTAAGAAAAATAAAGAATAATATTAGAACTGGAAACAATCTGTAGGAAAAAAAAATAATTGAACAGTAATTAATAGTTTAGGTTTAGCTCCATTAGTAGATGGAGCTCATTCAGTAGATAAATCAAAACCTTAAAAACCTTCATCCATCTGAAGTTTTCATACATTAGTACTACCAAGAAATCACCTGTAGTTTCTGACCTCCTAAGCAGCAAATACCTTGGAATTACCATTAAGGATACCTTTCCAGAGTGGTCCTTTGCCAGTAATATTAGTAGGTGGAATGATGACTATTTTCTCCGCAGGGAAGCTGTGTCACAGCAGAGTCCTACCTCCCCAAATGCAATCAGGTGACTGAGTATCGAACCACTCAGGAGATTCTCTCATGTACGTGAGACCAAGGGAAGAGATCACAGTCAAGCCCATGCAGTGTGGGAACACTGACTTCTACCTCCACTAGGGCTTGCAGTGCTCATTGTTGCTGCCATCACTGGGCTGCAAGGGACGCAACAGGACACTTCCACTGAAATTCTCTCCAGAAGAGAGGAAAAGCGCTACCAGGTGCGTGGTTTAAAGCAAACCATTTGGAGCTGCAGTTTCTTTATTCCTCAGCACATCTTCTGTCAGTTCCGCATGGACGATTTTCAGCCTGCACAGAAACGGGCTCTCCATCGTAACTCATGGACATGGCAAGTCGCAAGTGTCAAAATCATTTTTTCTCGCTATGTCAATGAACAAAAAACCCAAGAGACAGGAAATTCATATCCTCAAAGACTTCTCTTAGCCATCCAGTAAAGCCATATCAAGCACTGTGCTGAAATACGGTGTGTGTTTTCCAAACACTCCTCTTTGGTAGAAGTCAGATGACAGATTTAAGCCAAAAACCTACTCTTTTTTTTCAGCAAGTTTAAAAAACTTGAAAATGTCTCTCAGCTTTTTTCATGGACTCAGTTCCATGTCACTGCAAGATTGTAATTTCATCTAGAAACACTGGTAACTCCAATGAGAGACATCAGGCCTCATTCTGCCTGTCTTCACTTTCTATTGCCAGTGGACTTGTTAGAGCTGATAATTCAAGAAATACAATATTTATGATATTCATGGTTTACTTTAAACCTCTTTCACAGCTTGATGCACATGAGGCAATTCAAATCGCCAAAACTCTGTTTTGCAACTAACACTTCATTCCACTGAATGGAAAGGTTCACACATCTTTTGGTGGTGTATTGTTTCAGGCTGGCTGCAGAGCAAGAAAGCCAGCAAGGCAGGAGGTGGTGTCTCCACACCAGAGGAGAGAAACTTTCATTTTCTGGCAGAGGCAAGTGAGTTCTGCAGAATGCAGAGCAGAGAGCAGCCTCAGTCCGTGGCATCAAAGGACCAACACAGTTCCTCTCACCAAGGATGCCACGGGAGTTTCAGTTTCAGCTGAGTAACAGGGTGTCATTAGAACTCTTGACAGGAGGAGGGTCTGTGCAAGAGCTTTTCATTGCAAGGAGATTCCAGGCTGTGTTATTAAACTCTGTGAAATCTAATACAAAAAACCCCCCCCACCCCAAACCAGACAGTGAACTTAACCCCGTGTCATTTTTTCTTATTTAAATATAATCTGATAGTACTACTTTCAGAGTTTCAGAAGATCTCAAAATGGGACATTAAAAATTTGCACTCTAAATTCACCATATAAATTCTGCTGAAGTTACTATACACACACACATTATATATATGTATATGTACTGAGTACAGGTTATGCAAATACACTCTACAATGTATCTTTATATGGAAGTGAAGCCATGTACCATGCAACTGACCCTCTTTAGATCACCAGTTCTTTATGGCAAGCGTAATTTTTGTGTCCTGTGCTGATCCATTGTCTGGCAGGGTGGATGGGGTTCCAGGATGCTCTTAGGACTTCTGGCCTAAGTGATTACCGGAAGCAGTCATGAAACAGCCGTATCTCTCATCAACACGAATCAAAAATCTTAACTGTAAAACAGAGAAAGAAATCCAGCTGTGTTAAATATTACTCCAGTTTCTACTCTCCATCCCCACTTCACACCACAGGTGATTTTCACCCATGTTTGTTTCACAAGGGCATGTAGTGGTAGGACAAGGGAGAATGGCCTTAAACTGAAGACTTAGGTTAGACATTAGAAAGAAATTCTGTACTATAAAGGTGGTGATGGAGCAGGCTACCCAGAGAGTCTATGGGCTCCCCATACCTGGAGGTGTTCAGGGCCAGGGTGGATGTGGTTCTGAGTAACCTAGTCTAGTGGAATGTGTCCCTGCCCATGGCAGATGATTGTTAAGATCTAGTTAAGATTCCTTCCAAACCATTCTGGAACTATATGATTCTTCCTCCTGCCTCAAAAGAGTTTGAAAAAAAAAAAAAAATCTGAGTTTTTTAAGGCATGGTCCAAACTTGATTGAATTGAATTGAATTCCTCTTCTGGGAAGGCACAGGGCTCTTTACACAATCCAAAGTGATACTCCTGGATATGGAATTATTTTCTGATCTACTAAACCACTCCTGCTTATTTCAAGCATTTTACTCATCCATGCTATAACTGTCTGGATTGTCACTCCTGGCTCTGTCACATCTTCCTTTATCCCCTTTGCTTTGTGTGCGTACTTTGGATTCAGTCATAGCACAGTACCAGTGTGATACGGAAGTTACTGAGACCCTCAGCAGGAGGCTGGGTTGAGAACAATTATCTGACAGAATTGTTTAGCAGTGCAGCCCACTCCATGTTACGACCCTTTTTCTAAATGTAGATCTAATGGCACATTAAAGCAATATTACATCTCATAAAGCCTGCTGGGTAAGAGTTCAGCGAGGTTCCCCTTGCTCCCCTTCTGCACAGCGGTTCCTTTGTTACTGCCTTGCCTCTAGATCCTGTGATAGACGGGAGTCCCGTGCTCCTCTAATACTAAAATCGGGGCTGCCAAGATAATTTACGGGCCCTGTGGCCAACAAAAAGCCTCCTTGGGTTATCTCTAAGTCCTACTTTTCTCTGCCCATTGTGCCATCTTCTCCTCTCCGATTTTACAGATGGCGGGAAAGGTTTTGGCAACACAAACATCCTTCAGAGCGCTGCTTTTAAACAATAGTCTTGTCCCAGCTTTGCCTGTGTCTGAAGTGGTGTTTGCAGACAGAAAGCAGAACAGCAAACATAAGACTGGGGGGAGAGGGGAAAGAGGAAAAGAGGAAGAGGGGGAGAGAGGACAGGTACATGAGAGCTGGGTTAGCTGGGGAGATGGAGGCTGGGTTTAGGTGTCCATGCGCAGGGCCAGCCCAATGGACCAGCATGTCCTGGCTGGGATGTGTCAGGAAGGGCTTCTCCTGGTTCTCTTAGCACCTTCGGCTTTTGCACTAGAAATCCAGGCTCGGTGTAAACAGCACGGCAGCCCATGGAAGCCTTTTTCTGCAGGACACAGGGGAGTGAGTGCGAAGGGTGCTCGCTACCGCCTTGGTCTGGGCAGGAAAAACACACAGCTGCCTTTCCACTGGGCCCTTCCAGGCCCCGAGTGACTGCATACCCAGACACAGGTGGGATTTCTGCAGAAGACACCCGAGGCACAGCAGGGGAACCCCGTACCCCTCTTCATTTCAGCGACCCGAGCCGAAAAGGGCACGTGTTTGGGTTGCGGTGGACTTCGGGCTCCCCTTCCGCCCAAGGAGCGCCGAACCGCGGGCGCTGCCGCTGGCTGTCCGCCGCAGCGCGGGGCGCGATGCCGCGGGCACGGCCGGCCCGGCCCCCGCGCGCCCGCCCGCGGGGCCCAAGGCGCGGCTGCGCTCCCCGGAGCCGGATTACGCGCACGGTCCCGGAGGCGGCGGGAGATGCGGGGAGCGCTGGAGGGGGGCGCCCCGGCGGAGCGCGGCCCCTCCGCTCCGCTCCGCTCCGCCGGGCGGGGGCCGGGCCGCGGGGGAGGCGGCGGAGGGGCTCGGCTCTCCTTTTCCGAGGGAAAGCCCGGCCCGGCAGCGGCCACGTGTCCCGCAGGGATCCCACCGAGCCCGCCGCGGGCCCGCCGGCCGGTGCGGCGCAAAGTGCGCGGTACCGCCGCTCCTCCTCCGCTCCGCCGGCAGCGCGGGCGAGGCGGCGGAGGGGATGTCCGCCGGGGGCGCGGAGGCCGACAGCCCCCCGCCACGGCCCTGCGCGCGTTTCTTGCTCCAATAAGCAATAATTAGGTCCTCAGCTAATGAAGTGTCAGCTGATCCCCTCGCTCCGTCTGCGCGCGGGGAGGCGGGGGGGCTGCGCCCGGAGACATCGCCATGGAAACGCTGCCCTCGCCTCTCTCCCCCCCGCCGCATCCCCCCCACCCCCCGTCGGCCCGGGCCGGGTGCGCGCCGTCCCCCGCGCCCCGCCGCGCCCGCGGAGGCGGGAGCATCCCGACATGGGACAGCGCTGCCCGTCACCGCGCCGCGCCGCCGTCGCCACAGAAACTTTTGTCCCGGCGGCCAATCAGGGCGCGGGGGGGGCGCGGAGCGGCGCTGGGCCCGGCCCGGTGCGCCGCCGCCGCCGCCGCCGCCAGCCCGGCGCGGAGCGCAGCGCGGAGCGGCCGAGCCCAGCCGAGCCGAGCGGAGCGCAGCGCAGCGGCGGCCCCGGAGCGCATCCCGCGGCCGGGCGCGGGCCGGACTCCTGCCCCAGCCGCGGAGGTGCCGCACGGCTGCGGAGCGGGGGCGCGGAGCCGGGCGCTGGATGGCGGAGGCGCGGGCGGGCGCGGCCGCGGAGAGGCGACGAGAGGAAGCGCCGCGGCGGAGCCTTCCCCCCCCGCGGAGGGGGTGTCCTGCCTGACGCGGCGGGGGAGACCGGGGGGAGCGCGGAGATCTCCGGCGTGAACTGAAGCTGTGGCAAAGGGAGGGGGAAAAAAGAAAAATCAGGATATTTTTTCTTCTTCTTCCCCCTTTACAAAAAGGGGGTTTATGCTCAGCATCCGCACGCAAACTTACTTGAATGCCTTGTAGCCAGTTTAGCCCAGCGACCAAAGGATACCCCGCACCCGAGGAGTCCTACATGTGTGAGCACCATCATTACACTGGCAGAGCAACGAGAGCCGCCTCCTTTCCTGTACCAACATCCTCCTGGGACTGATCTCTCCTCTGGTCCAATATCCAAGCCTATCTCGTATAAATGGGTTTTCTTCCTTTATATTTATTTATTTTTTTCCTTCCATCGGCTGGGATTGCTATGTAAATAAATAGAGGAAAATTCCTGAAAGGGCATATGAAAATTCAATGGGACTCAATATGAGGAAGTGAAATTCTCATAGATCATTTTTCTTAAAAATTAAAGATTATGTACTTTAAACGCGGATCGGATGCATTAGGCTTAGAAAATAGCAGGTAAGAACTTTCTTTCTTTCCAGTACCTTCATGCCCGGAGCGGGGATATCTGAAGCAAAGCCGCCCAGCCTTGGAATAAAGGGGGAGCAAAGAGACCAGTGTGCCCTTCAGTGCTTCCTCCATCCTGCGCGGCGAGGCGGCTTTGGGGAGAGGCACAGCCTGCCAGGACAGAGACAGAAAGCTCAGAAAGCCTTCGGAGAAGACAGCCGAGGGCTGCCGGGGCGGACTAGGGTGGGCTTTTTCTCTTCTTTCCTTTTTTTTTTTTTTTTTTTTTTTTTTTTTTTTTTTCTTCTTCTTCACCTGCACTATCCAGGGTGAATCCGGGTGCAGTTGATGTATGGAAAAAGAAGAAGGATCCGAGTCAATATTTTCTTTTTTCTTCTCTGAGCCGAGGGATAGGATTTTAATTATTTATCCACCCGAACCCTCTCCGGGTAAGACGCTGCTGGAGCCAGTGGGATAGTCCTGCCTTGCACAATTATTAAAGAGACTGATCACGTACAGTGGAAGGATAAGAGGAACCTCCACCAGATCCGTTTTGCCTCCTGTGAAAAAAAAAAAAATAATGAAGGAGAACATTGCCATACTATTGAATTGATTGCTGCCCCCCCCACCCATCCCCCTCCCGACCCCCCACCCCCCCGAACCACCACCACCACCACCACAAAAAAAAAAAAAAAAAAAAAAATCCGCTGGGATCTGCCTGCACCGGGACCTCCTTCGCTCCGGCTCGGAGGTGGATGCATTTTTCATGAGCGCTGGGTGAACAGGTGCAAAGTGCGGCGGGGCGGCCCGGCCCCGCACCCCGGCCCGCTTCGGGGCGGCGTGTGCGTGTCCGTGTGTCTGCCCGTGTCTGTGTGCGTGTCCGCGTGTGTGTGTGTGCGCCCCGGCGTGTGCATGTGTGCGTGTGTGTATTAGGAGATTATGGAGAGCAGCGACCGGGACATGTACCGCCAGTTTCAGGACTGGTGTCTCAGGACTTACGGGGACTCAGGAAAAACCAAGACGGTGACCCGTAAAAAATACGACCGGATCGTCCAGCTCCTGAACGGCTCCGAGTCGAGCTCCACGGATAATGCCAAATTCAAATTCTGGGTCAAATCTAAAGGCTTCCAGCTCGGCAACTCGGACGAGGTCAGTGGTGGTGCTGGAGGAGGGAAGCAAGTGCTGTACGTGCCAGTCAAAACCACGGTTAGTAGAGAATTGTCTTCCTTGTTCTATGTCGGCCGCTGCAGCCCGCTCCGGGAGCGAGAGGCGCAGGGGGAGCCGCAGCCACAGTTGGCTCCTTCCTCCCTCTTCCCCCAAGTCATCATCACCATGTTGCGTTTGCCTGTCACATTATACACCGCCGAGGTCTTTGTGGGTCCTTTTATTTAAAGCGATCGTGCGCACACCGCACCCCGCCGGGTCGGTGTCGTTCTCCTCCTCGTCCTCCTCGTCCCCCCGTCCCCCCGGGCCGCTGCGGCGGGGTTGGGGTGCGCTATTGTCCCGCCGCCGCCGCCGCTCCGGCCATTGTGCCGGGCCCCGCCGCCCCGGGCAGCGGCCCCCGCCGCCGGCGGGGCTGATGGATGGCGCACGGGGGTACCCTGCCTGGCACAAAGCCAGGCGCGGCGCCGGGCGGTGGTTCCCCGGGATATCTGTTGGGGTTTATTTATTTATTTATTTGTTCGCTAGTGTTATTTTTATCCTTTTTTTTTTTCCTTTTTTTTTTTTTCTTTATTGTTATCCCGCAGCCCTGGCGCCGCCGCCGAGCGGCCACGAATGTGCCCGGCTCGGCTGTGAAGCGCCGGCTGCGCTAGTAAGGGGCGGCGGGAGAGAGAGGATGCTCAACAAAGGGAGGACGGGGTTCCGCATGACCGAGGGACGGGTGTATTTTGTGACACTTTCTGGGGTCGCAGGAGCCCCTCAGCACTCCGTTCGATGCGCTAGGGTAGCGTGGCATCCCCGGCAGGCGCTGGCGTTGCGGGCTCGGCGCAGGTCTGACAGCGGGAGAGCTATTATGCTTGGTGGTGGCAGGAGCGACAGATTTTCCTATTTAAGAAGATGGGGACTGTTGGTTGCAAGTAGGTTTTGCCTATTGAACTCTCTTAATGTATCATTATTCTTACTTCCTATGCGCTGGGTCACGCAAGCTAAGCTTCTTTTGTCTGTGCGTGGGGCGGGTGTGGAGGGGGAGCCGAGAAAGGAAACCCGGCAATTAAAAATATTCATGCCTGGGCATTTGGCTTGGATGAGCAATATTCTCTCTCTCTCTCTCTCTTTTCTTTTCTTTCTTTTTTTTTTCTTTTTTTTTTTTTTTCTGGAGCGGCAGCTTATCCGAACCTAACGGGAAGGTTGCTGGGTGGCGCAGCAAAGGGGGCTTCTTGGAAAGTATTCTGGGTTGGGTTGTGACGTAGGCTGCCGGGGAAATCTGCCTCTCTTTGCCTTGCTGAAGTCATAAACCTGGGCATTCCCAGGGGCTGCCGTCTATTTGCCCCCTTGTCATCAGCGCCGTCATGGCTGTGAGGAGGCAGAAGTGGGAAATTATTTTAAGGAGATCTTCAATATGAAGATGAAAAGTAAAACAGAAGCTCTGGACAGTTTTTTTTTTTTTTTTTTTTTTTTTTTTTTTTTTTTTTTTTTTTTCCTTCTCTATGGTTTTTATTCACCGAAGTGTTTCAGGTCTGCCTATAGATTCAGATGATTTGGCAGATCTCTATTTTACTGTTATAAGACTGATTGCTCATCCCTGAGCCCAGACAGTATCATAAATACAATTTATAACAAAAAGGTTGCCTAAAGCAGAAGTCTCCAATTAGCTTAGTATTTTAAAATATCTCTTCTGCTCACTGAAATAATTATTTTGAAGGGCCGGTGGGCAAGATTGTTTATTCCTAAGACTATCTCTTTGACTGCGAGTTCAAAACTGTAAGCAAATTCAGTGTTTTTAAAAATGACATTGACTACCCTACTAAATAAAGAGGATAACCTTAATTTTACATGATGGAATTTAAAAATTAAGTGCTTTTTTGGGCCTCTGAAACACAAGACTCAAGCTTGTTTATTTTCCCCCACCTTTGCTAGGCCATGACAGTCTGAAGTCCCACCTTCTATTCTGTTTTCTATTTTAAGAACACAGAATCAATATTTTATATATATATATATTTTTTTTCCCACAAGGGATTTCAGTGAGAGGTCAAGCATCTTGCAGGTGTTGTCTTATGAACATTTGTGGGAATCACACCCTTGGCTGTGAATGTCTTTGTATGCCCATATATATGTATTTATATTCATATAGGAATAACTGTCTTTAGATAGTTTAGCAACCAAGCAGGAATTCTAATAAAATTAGGACTGCTAATGAAATCAAGAAAGGAAAAGTTAGCATGACCTATCTGTAAGCAATTCCTGAATATCTGTATATAACCTGAGCAATGACATATAAACCTTTTCAGAAGGGGTCCTTTATGTAGGTACAATTTCCTCCTGCTGGCCATTAGAAATTTGTTGTTCAACATGAATGAGAAAAGGGGATGCTCAGCAACATTCAGCTCTGAAAAACAAATGCCAGCCCCTCCTAATCCCTTGAATCTGGTGTCACTATCCCACCACAAAAGGCAGAGGAGTATTTAAGCAGACCCACAGGGTGGCAGTGGTTTGTATGAGCTACTGCCAGGGCCAGGGCAGCGCCTGCCAGGCACTGAAGGCTCAGAAGAACATGTTTGACAGAACAGGGATGCAGCTCCTGGCACAGAGGAAGTCAGTGGCAAAGCTCCTATTGTCTTCAAGAGATCTAGAATTTCACCCAGATGGGAATGATAAGTTACAGGGAGGAAAAATTGGATCATCAGACAGGAATTGTTGGTAAGCGTTAAAAGCCCATTCTCTCATTTCTTTAACTGTTAATTATTATTTAAGAATTTATTAATTTGTGATATTTTTTTTCCTCCCCTCTCTCATGGTTATCCCATACATTTGGGTTTGTCCAGTCCTCAGAGAGAGCTACCAAATGGTAACAGAGCCTCAAACTGTGAACCTCTCCCTCATCCTTTTCCTCTTTTTTGTCCATCACTTGATCTCACCATAGGTAAAAGTAATTTCAATTTAAAATTAATCACTGCGTGAGCACTCCCTGTTCAATAACAGGATGGATGAAATTACAAGTTGGACTCTACTGTTACAAGCTGGTCAAAAATAAGCAAATATTCAAATACTTTGTTAGGAATTATTCTCTCCTTGAAGCCTTAAGATTTGCTGCTCAGCTTTGCTGTCAGCCAGAGAGATTTGCTCCTGATGGTGCTGTAATCCACTGCTGCTGGTAATTAGACATCATTACTGCTGCGTTAAAGGGAAAGAGAGAAGGAGAGAGGACAGGCTGGGGCTAATTAACTACTTGATTCTAATGAAAGAAAGGGAGCCTGATAGCAACTGGGAGGTTGCACCGGAACAGGTTAGATGTACAACACAGACTTAATTGAAGCAGGGTGTCTTGCAGTCTCACAGTAGCTCAGGCTTGGTCTACTTTCATATTCTGTGGGCAGTAGTGCACGAGGTATTATTCTGTTTTTCCCTTGCCTGGTTGATAAGTAGCTCAAAATCACAGGCCTGTCTTCAGCATCAAGTTTAAGCATGCCAGCAAGGAGAATGCATAGATGATTATGTGCTGGCTTAATCTATTTTACGGGTATGGTCTCCTCAAGAGCAACAGGAACAAATCAATTTCGGAATGTTCACATCCCTCTGTGGCCTAGGAGATGCACTTTTGGTCACCAGGCAACAACATTCCCTGCAAAACAGCCATTTTAGGTCCAGAGCAGGACAACACACAGTAAGGTATTCCCATATGCCTAAGGTATTCCTGTGTGCAACCTAGCAAGTATTTCACTTCTGCAACTTTTCAGGTTGTTTCTGTAGGTTGCCACTGTAGGTTTTCTTTCATCAAGCCCAAGCTGCACTGTGTGAAAGCAGTGGAATTGTGCCTAGCCTAGACTCATTGTATAAATAAAACAGGTTAGGCCAACAAATATGCCAAATGGTTGACACTGTTTACTTTTAATAGTTGGTACTTACCAATCATAAGGAGGTATGGAACTAGTATCTCTAGTAAGATAGCCTTTCTAACTGTGTACATGATTTTTTTTTTGTGCATATTTAAAAAATGTATTTTCTGCATAGTTTCTTTAGCTGGAGCTATTTATTGATTGGAAACTTGAGAACAAATTTCTCCTTGCCACTCTCCTTTCTGTGGCTTGATGTTGTGTCTGGACACAAATTTGGACCCTAAAAATTAGTCTTGATTTAAAAAAACATTATAAAGTAATGGCCCGAGTTGTATCAGCAGACTTTAAGCAGAATTTTCCATTAAAAAAGAAGGGCCAAGATGACTGCAGGATAGCTCTCAAATATAGAATTTACACAGTATTAGCAAACTAATGGAATACAACCTCAAAGGCCAAGTTCAGATTACTTTTATGTCATTACTAATTTGAAATGACTCCATTGACTTTAATGATATCACAGACCTAATGTATGAATTTTCCTGTGCTTTCTTTTATATTTTCCAACTATAAGCAGAGAATGAGCTTTCATTCTGAAATCAAATTTTGTTTAGCTTAAATCTTTAGATCCTTCAGAAGGATCTGGTACCTCATGGGTTGCTGCTAGCAGACCAGCAAGGCTTTCTGCAGGTGCAGGGCTGTACTACTGAACCTGATTACAGGATTTAAGGCTTAAAATTATAGACCAGTCAGCTCTAAGGAACAGGCTATATCCCAACCCACCTCTTGTTCTGTTGGACATGAAGAATAGTAGATAGATACATGAGTTTGTTTCTTTTCTTTATAGAAATTACTTTGTTTATGAACAATAGAAAAAACAGATCACAACATAAATTGCTTATAGGTCAAAATGTATCACTTTAAATTATCTTACATTTAAAATTGTTCTTTATTTTAGGGCATTTTGGTAGCAATTTGAAGATAAACATCGGGATTTTTTTTGCGTTTCTCCCCATTTTTGTACCCATCAGTAGAAAAAAAAAATTATAAAAGCGTTTGTCAAATGTGTATTGGTAGCTCTGTAGCCTACTGAACTGCCAGCACATAATGGCAGTAAGTACTGCAGAAAGGTGATGCTGAGGGTGAGCTATAATTTATCCCAAGGTATGATGCTGTGGGAGTTTTACAGTCCCTTTAAATGCACCTTCCAGGCTCAGGAGTGGTGTTCCAGCCCTGCCATATCCACCCTGTTTTAACTGCCCACCACATTTCCCTTAACCCCTGCTCAGGTCTGCAGAGCTCTGTCTCCTCCCTTTGCCCGCAGCCTCTGCCCTGCTGTTTGCAGACCTCCCGATGGAGTCGGTGAGGAGGGATGCTGGTGAATCAGAGGGAGAGTGCTGGAAAATGGTCACAGCAGATGGAACAAAACTGGTTTAGTTGGCAACTCTTAATGCAGGCATTCAGGGGAGTGTTTGTGAATAAAGAGAATAACTCTGTCCTGGAATGAAAAAATGTTAAAGCGCCCATATGTAAGATGCCATCTCCACATGCGTGTGTGAGAGAGGCAAAGGGACAGGAGGAGCTGAGATTTCTTAGTAACAATGTTGAGTTGGAATTTTCAAAGAAAAATGAGCCAAGGAGAGCAGATTTTTAGAAACTAAGTGTTCTAAGGTTAGAAAATGTTGACTTTACTTTAGAAACATGAAATAGGGTATAGCAGTGTGCAAACAAAACTAAGTACAGTTGTATCCGTCCCCTATATACACACATAGTGAGAGGCAGGATGACAAATTCAGTGCTACCACCTGGGCAAAGGCCAGACTTGCAGCTCAAAAGCCCAAATCCTTCCAGTGATCAGAAATAAAACCTCACAGTTTGATTTTCACGCTTCTGTGAACCTTTGCTGAGAGGACTGAGGTGATAGTAGACTTGTTTCTTCATGCTTACCCTGAGTCTCTTGTCAGTGAAGCTGCACTGGATTTGGCCACGATGCAGGGACTTCTGCTCGGGTGCTCCAGCCCTGATTTTGTCTGGATGTACCAAGTGGTGTTTCTGTGGCTACATAGCTACGTGATCAGTGGGAAATAAGCTGGAAGGTTAGGTCTAAAATGAACTTTTAGGTATCAGTACAGCACGATGGGACTTTTTCTGATCTTTTTATAGAGAAACTTTCCCTATTCTCTGGGGTGATCACCATTGTGCTTTTTCAACTCTAGACTGAAAGGAGATGGGATCTGGGGAGACTACACAGAGAGACTGCAGGTAGAGAGGGCTTCCCATGAACACAGGCCCCTGGGGGAAGAAGGCCAGTGCCAGTGCTGGATGAATGTGGGAGTTAATGATTCAAATTTCATTTTACACTACAAAAATAAATTAAAATTGGCTGACACAGAACTGTGAGTTTGTCTGCTGTTGAAAGGAGGCAACTAGCAGCTGTTAGGTTTGGTCTGAAGGAAGCTATTTGGGTCTCAATCTTCCCCAGTTATGCAGGATACACCTGTTGAGAGTTTGCTGGTAAAAGAGGAACAAAATAAGCAGGGTGTACAAATGAGGTGGATGTGGAGAAAGATCATGAGATATCGTGGCAGGAAACACACTCTCCAGGAGGGAGGATCATACCAGATTCTGCAGCCTCCCATGCATTGCAGAGCATCACAGGCATCTTCTCTTCCTTGTTGAGTGGGTTGACTGGTCAATACAGTCTCCAAAATTAGTAGAGCTTTACAGCGTGTAAAAGATGTTTTTGTCTTGTATATGTCATTTTAAACCTGCCAGAAGCCTCTCTGACTTTGGAAAACTCAGGCAGTGTTAGTTGGTGCAATGAGAGTTGTTTCCATTGTCCTGCAAGAGCACTGAAAGTGATCCTGCAGCTTGCTTAAATTACCCTTTTGTTCTCTTTAAATAGACGAGTCTCAAAACTTTACAATTCCACTAGCAAGATTTTTTTTTTAATGGTTTATGAACATACAATATCCAGGTAGGCATTGTCAATATACAAGAAAGAAATGCCTCAGATTATGGCGTGGAGCAGTTTTTCAGATGCACATGGATTTTCTTAGCAATGATCAGCTTTGTCACAGACAGTTGTACAGGCTTCTAACTGCTTATTCAATAACTCTGCAAGCTGCAAAACTTGACAGTTAGTGTGTGCATCTACTGAGATTACAGCCTAGTTCTTGAAACTGAAATGGGGTGTTTGAAACATTTCCTTGTATATGTGGATACTCTTCAACTTAAGGGGCTATCTGTAGCAAACAGTTTACTTAATAAAACTGATCTATGTTATAGTTAACCTCAAGTAGAGACTTTTTTCAGAAACAAATATTCTGAATAGACTTGGAAGGACAACATTTATCAAATGACCTACTTCTGCCTAGGATGAAACTCATTCAACCTTTTTTATTTGAGAGCCTGTAATTAAACTCCTTAGGGAAATGAGAGGTTTTACATTTTATATTGATAGTAAGGTCTGTGTGTCTGAAGGTTTTGTACATTTTGTTACCCCAGAGATTTTACAAGATATGGATGCTACAACATTTTGACTGTACTTAGAGAAAATTAATGTGGTGAGATTGCACTTGCACTTAAATGACATATGAATCTAACTCACTGAATAACTTTTAAATGGGTATGACTTGTGATTGCTCTTTTTGTTGCCTCTGGACTTACACATACCACTGCTAATACTGCCAGGTGGAGTTTGTAGAAAACTTTTGTTCGAGGCAGATCTGGAGCTGAAGTAGCTGCCACTAAATCATGACCTATCTGTAAGGTAAAGCAGCATTGTGCTGGTATGTGGGAAATCACATTTAGGAATGGACTTTCACCACCCTGAGCTGATACATGATGAGTAACCATCATTATATAAGAAATTAGAGACAATAAGAGAAGGACAGCTAAGGTGTGGCCAGAGGGTTCAGCGGACAGGAAAGATGAGGACTATAAATATGTTTCACAAAACTTTATTTTTCAGTGTGTATCTTTTCTGATGTGGGTGATCGTTCTGGTTTAGGGCAAATTTTGGGAGGAAGCCTCCGAATACTCACCCCAGGACATTGATAAAGAAATACCTATCCTGGGTTTACATTTTTCCTGTGATGAAATTGAAGAATGGCTAGAAAGAGAGAAATAAAAAAAGAGGGGATAATAAACTGCAGTGCATCACTGGGACTTGCACAAATTCAAAACCACTAGAGAATCTAAGAATGAAGTAATTAAAACACTACTAAAATATACTATTTGCCACTATATGTACAGCTATATAATGACCATTATACAGCAGTATGGACAAAAATATACTACAAAGGGAAAAAAGAAGGTAGTAAAGACAGCTCATAGAAATAACAGACTAGTGGACCATATGTCAACACTAGGAAGAAATAGTCAGTAAGAGTAATTAAATATTATCTTAAGTATAAATATGAACTGGACCTGGTTGGTGGAACTAGTTTGGATTTTGTGGCCATTGATGATGTTCTTCTAACTTGTTGTGTTCAAGAATCTTTCAGAAATTTTCAGGTGAAAACTTTGCTTCTTGCTTCCTTCTGAAATGAAACCCATCTGATAACTTTATTAAAGCAGGGTTGCAACTTTGGCTATGATGACAAATTAAGACTGATGATGAACTGGGAAACCATAGCAAATGTTTGAGAGCTATACAGTGCAGTCCAATGTGTGTATGTACACACACACACATATATGTATACATATATACACCTAAAACTCAGGGAGGTGAAGGGTTTTCGACACTGGATGGAAATACAAATTAATTAAGTCAAAGAAGAATTGGGAGGTAAAATAGAAATATTGTAACAAAGGGGGGGGAAGTGAGCAATTATGGCAGGCAGAATTTCCTACACACACGATTGCCAGATAATTTACATTTTATGCCATCATGATACTAGCTTTTTGAGAGGAGAGGAAAGGAAGAATTCAAGCTTTTCAATCACGTCTAAAATGTATGGAATTAGCATCATATCTCAAGGGAAATGTTTAGGAATGGTTTCAAACAAATCAATAAATGTATCCAAAATGAGCATGGCAGGTGTAACAAAAATCAGCATTAGGAAAAGTGTAGAGAATAACATTGATAACTTATTATTCTCATTAATTAAACGGTATGTCCTTGCCTTTAATAGCATGCTTAGTGCATTTATCTCATCTCTAAATGGTTGCAAGAGATGAACAATCCACAGAAGGTAACCAAGCTTACCAAAGAAAAAGGGTACTTAGATGAGAAGTAGTTTAAATGGTTATATTGCTTAAAAAGATAAAACATTAAGGGAAAAAAATGCACAGCAGAAAACAGACATGTATAGAGGTAGAAAGAAAGTGCAAGAAATAGTGTAGTGTAAATACGGGTGAACAGCAGAGAAAATTCAGTTGCCACCCTTTTAAATTCTATTTCATGTCCTAAGGCTCTTTTGACAACCATCTCAGAAGATAAATTCAAAGCTAGGCCATTTTTATAAACCAAAGTGTTGGGAATGGAAAGTCTGCACTGCTGTCCCTAGAGAAACCCTGACTGATTAATCCAAAATTTCTTCCCAGGATTTTACAGGAGCTCTGTGGCTCTCATAAGGATGCAGCATGCTCTTTATGTCAGTTCAGCTTTGCTGGCTGGAGCAGAAGTGAGGGCAAGGTCATGTTCATGCCCTTCCTGCTCTGTGCCACTGGGAGCGAGGGCATTGGTGTGATGGCATGAACTCGCTGCCTGGTGTCTTGCAGCATCTCCCCAGGTGTTGTCCCTGATAGGGCCTCCATCAGGGTTAGTCATGTTCCAGCCCATCCGTTCAACACAAGGAAAGATTTGTGGGGCATCTTGAAATCCCAGCATCCTCCCATCCCCTTCCACTTTGCACTGAATTTTAGCACTGCTGGTGGTCTCAGCCTTTATGCTCTTGTTTCATGAAAAGCTTGATAAGTTTTAGGTCTGTCTTCTTAGGTTGGCTGATGCTATAGCAGTGGAAAGTAAATCGGTCACTAATGCACAAGGCACAGTATTTTGTTTAGGAATTTGTTTATTTACTAATTAGTGAGCTCTGAAGCATCTTTTGCAGACTCCCTTGCAGACTGGTACTAGCTGGTTCGTTGGTCAGTTGGACTGTAGCAGTTTCTGTGGCTCGTTGCTGTGGTGATATCATTAATCTGGAGGAAGGAGGGAATCAATCAAGTTTCTGAGGTCCAGCACGACCCTATGTGGACCAGTGCATGAGATTATTGTGGTTTACACAGAATGTTTGCAATGAGCTACCTCTGGTTTACAATTTACTGCACTTGTGGTGAGAAGGAATGTGCTGCTCTCACCTCTGTGTTTTTGTCTACCTGTGTCAGCTTTTTGAGTGTCTGTATTTGTTGAAACTATTACCAAACCCTTACTGTGGTGGGAAAAAAAGAAAAAAGAGCAGAACTGTTAGAGAATAGTTGACAAATATGAGAGGAATTAGCTCGTTCAAATGATGACAATTTCTGAAAGACTTTGCTTTTTGACCCATGGCACCAGGAAGTATGGGGCATATATATAATTAGATGACCTGTCCCATTGCATTTCTCAAGAAATGGCAGTGAAAAAGAAAAAAGAATGTAGCTCCTTCCTTCCTCCCTTAATCTAGACATAGTCGTAGGTTTTTTTATGACATCTTTTGATAACCTTTGTCTTTTTATGTTCTGAGAGTTCAGTAAAGCCCCCTGGCTATGGTTGCTGTAATACTGAAGTATTTCATTTGTACTGAGCAAACAGTCAGCATTCTTTTAATGAGTGCTATATTTGAATGCCAGCCATCCATCTAAAACCTGTAGTTCAGGCAGATCTCATCTATTTATCCCTTTTTGTCTCAATTTGGGCTTATCCAACAAGGAAATGGGATAGTAAATTCTGCACGAAGGCAGCAGCAAAGACCAGAATTCTCAAAAAGACATTTATTGTAAACTTCTTGCACCTTGACCCTGTGATTTTTTGGAAAACTTGCACAAATCCTCTGCCACATCTTACTAATGTAGAAGGCCTCATTATTGTTGTTTTGGTGCAGCTGAGAGTTGAACTGGGCATATAGGGAGCTTTCAAATAGTTAAATCTGCATCTAAGCAAATTATAAAGCAATATAAATAAAGCTAGCTTTGGAAGTGAATAAAACTAGTTTAAATGAGACTACTGTCTTCTATTTTAATTGCCTCTCTATATAGCAAATTTCAGTGTTTTTGTCTTCATCCCAATTTTGGCAAGATACATCAGACTTCTAGGAAAGTAAAAAAACTGGAACTGAAAATACTGTTTTACCTGTATTCCTAATTGAATCTTACATTTTGAACTGGAACCAAAAGGACCGCTTTCAAAAGCTGAGTAGGAAAAAGCATTCCTAAATAGGAGAAAGCCGGTCAAATTTTATTAATAAGTAGAACATTTCAATTAATAGAATTTTAATGAAGTATGTCTTTTTCTTCTGCTACTTATCATTGAACTTTAATGAATTTATAGGTAATTACAAGATTTCTTTTTTAATAAAATTAATTTTAATGGATGTAAAGTCAGGAAAATTTTCACATATACAGGCTTCAAAAAATTCAAGAAATTTGCGTTATCATTCTTGCTGTAATTTAAACGCAGGCAAATAAGAAAAGTACAATATAGATGATAAGGTGATAATATTTTAAAGTAAATTACTATTTTGCCTAATACAGCCAAAGAGTGAGACCTACAAAAAAGCCGAAAAACTGTAGCTGAAGGAAGCTGGAAGGAATTAAGCCAGTGACATTTGTGAGGCTTTGAAGGACCTGTCCTGTCATCCTAAATCACGCTGGGTGAAATCCCCTCCTGGGATAGGACCAGCAGAAGGTCTGTGGATCGTTTTTAAAAAAAAATTTTGGCACAAAGGTTACGTCTCTGTTTTGAAGACATAGTGCAGCCCCTGGCTGATGCTTGGGCTTTGCAAGGGTTGGTGCCCGAGGGAGGAGCCCACCCACAGACCACCGCCCTGGGCACTCAATGCTCAGATCAGTTGGCATTGGCTGACTGCGTAGGAATGACTGAACTCCTAACAGGATACATTTAGATAATAATTTTTTTTTTTCTGTTTGTGAAGAATAATTTATTGTAAAGAATAAGTGCTATCTGGTTTTGCCAAGGTAAATTCCAATGTGCTAGAGACACGTGCTTAACAAGCATAGAGAGAAGTTTATAAAATGTGTAAAAATATCTAGAAAGGTTTGGTAACAGCAAGGCCAAATTCAGCTCTAAAATAACACCAAGGGCACTCTGCTCCCACCTCTTTGGTTATAATCTTCTGCAACACTGGAGTGCACACAGTGCAATGCACTGTGCAGACAGCTCTCTGTTGTAGAAATCCCCAAGTTCTGATGGTTCAAGGAGGAATAAACCAAACCAGAGAACGAGCTTGATTTCAATCCTTTAAGCCATATCTAAGTCAAATAAAAGAGCATCTCTCACCAGGTAAACACACCCAACACAAATATTCACCCTCAATTACACTGTTGAGGTTGTTTGTTTACTTGTTTCTCCATTTTCCATGGATATTGCATTAGGACATCTGCTATGAGGAGAATTGAGATCTCTTTCCCCTTTTCCTGTCTCTTTGAACTATATTTGCTTTAGAGCAATCCTGCTTCTAATAGGAGGGGAAGGAAAGTGACATGAGAGAACAAATGGAGTGAAGTGTTAAAGCCAATCAAGTAAAAACAAACTTTGGCTTAATAGCTTCCTATGAGCTGATCCTTAAAGCAAGAAAGTCAGCCTTGGAAGAGATGGAGACTGGGGAAAGTAAAATAAACCTGGAGAACACATATTACACATTTCACAGTAATAATAATAAAGCAGCTAATGAAATAAAACAGACAAAAGAAGACAGATGCTTTCTGTTAACTGGGTAGTAACACTACTTCTGATCTTCAAAAGTAGTATTTAAGCAGCCAGGAATACCTGTCAGCTACCTAAAAGCACAGAACAACCTTAAGATATTAACTGCATAACAAAACTGCCTGGAAAATGTGTGGAAGATGAATTTTTTTTTTTTTTTTTGGCGGGGGGAAGCAGAGAGGGAAGCATTTTCTCAAGGAAATTTGATATCGGGAGAATTTTGGATAAATTCTCAGCCATTTATCCATTTATTGCAAATTGGAGTCTATTAGTCAACAGTTAGTTCAATGAGTATCACAGCATGATGTAGCAAAAAGTAGCTAAGCAGAATGTTGCTAGACACTAAAAAGCTTTTAGGTACACAAAAATGCAAACAGTCACTATAGGTGCTAGATACACCTAGCACTTTGAATTTGGAGATGTTTACCATTGTGTCATAGCCCCAATATCTATCTGATGCCCACAGTGTGTTTTCCTCAATCCTTGTCATTTGTCTTTACTGCTGCAGTTTATTATTTACTAATAGGCAGAGAACATTTTTCCTCCCCTGTGCTGCCTTTATTTCCAGACCTCAAGGCCTGCTGTTTCTCATTTTGAGTTCCAATCCAATGGCAGGTGCCAAGATTCACATGTATGTTATTTATGGGCAGGAGGATCAGCCCATTTGTGTGGCATCAGCTGAACTGAACCACTCCCTGTGCTGGCTGCATTTTAATATTTTTAATCTTGCTGTGGAAGGCATGCTATTTTGGTGAGAAACCAAATGCATTCAAAGCTGCACACAACAGGAGATATACAAATGGGTTTCTAAATCTAGGCTTCTGTAAAATTAAAAAGCCAAACCAAAACAACAACAAAAAAACCCCACTTAAACCACATGTAACTGGAGAATCTATTAGGTCCAGTCCACCCACAACCATCTGGAACACTAAGTTATCTGTCGGATTTATCCAAACAAAACTTTGGACAAAACATGAGCAGAAATGAGGTGAAGAAGTTGAGCTGAAGTAATTTTTACATAAATCTTTTAAAATGTCCAAGGCCAAGAAGGCCAATTTTAAGAACTGCTGAACGATATTACCATAATAATGTGAAATAGACCATTTTAAAGGCAAAAAGCTGTTCCCACTGAAGTCAATAGCAAAATCTCACTGACTGCAATAGTAGTGGGATTGGTCTGCTAAGTAGCAAACCATGCTTTAAAAAAATCAATACTTCAATTTTACAAGGTAATATGGATAACAGTATAGTTGCCTATTATCAGAGCCCATAGTCTGTGGATTTTATCTCTCTAATAATGGCAAGGTTTAGCACCTATCTTATGAATCATTGAGAGGAAAGACATAAGCCATTTCAAAGCATTTCCCCTGCCCCAGCCGAGAAAGCTCTCCAGAGGCAGGACGCGCTGCGCCGAGCGTGCCTCCATCAGCGCCGTGCAGCAAGGATTACTCTGAAATGAATGGCTGCCTCGCTCGGAAAGAAAAAAATAGCATTAATCGCTGTGGATCTCGGGGTAGCGTTTGATGCCCAGAGCTTCCATTCCAGCCCTTCGTACGTGCCAGCCATAGACAGAGGTGCCCCGAAATGGGTCAGGTTTTCGTCTCAAACCCCACCGAAAAAAATAACCAAAAAACCCCACCCCAAACCAAAAAAACAGGAGAGCTTTTTATTTCGTGTTTTCCTTTTCACGCTTCAAGCATTGCCGCGTTGTGATCCAAAATAGAGCTCTACCCCATACGTTCCTCTTTACGCCGAGGATATTCATAGACCTTAACAGATCTATATAGACTTTGGGGAAGGGAGTTGAAGTCTCCTTCTCCGGCCGCACCAGGGCTGCCACACCGCCGTGTGTTTATTCCCTGGAGTCCCCGCCGGGGGTTTTCGGGGTCCCTCGGCCGTGTGCCGGGAGCGGGGTGTCCCCCCGCGGCCCGGCTGCGGCGGAGGCGCGGTGACCGTGACTCCATCGGGCATAATGAGCGCGGCGGCTCGGCAGACATGTCCCTCACCCCTCCCCCTGCAGCCATATGGTGCCGTAAACAGCCGTGCTGGGACGGGGTTTTGTTGTCGTTGTGTGCGTGTCCCCCGCCCCTTCTCCCCGCGGGTGTCCCCGGGGTGCGGCCCGGGCTCCCCAGCGCCTCTCCCCGGGCGCACCGCGCCGGGGACGGGCCGGGGGACGGGGGCGGCTGCGGAGGGACCATCTGCCGGGGCCAACCCTCGGGGACCGCGTCCCGGGGTCCCCCCGGGGGAAGCAGCTCGGCCGCGACGCCAGCTGGGTGCGGGGGCTGCCCCGAGAGGGGGCACAGCCCTCTCCCCTCTCCCAGCCCGGTGCCGGCTCCATTAATTGATGCAGGGCTCGGGCTGGCATTGAGGGCACGGGGGAGGGGGAGCGGGGAGAGGGTGCGGCTGTGCCGCCATCGCCTCCCCCCGCCTGTTCCTATGGAAACAGTGCAATACCTCCGGGACACACACACACAGACACACACACACACTCACTCACTCACTCACTCCCGCTCCTCGCTCCCACTCGCGGGCGGGGGGGCCCGGCCGGGCCCGGCCACCGCGCCCTCGGCAGCGCCGTTCCCATGGCGACGGGCTGCGGCAGCACCTGTGCGGCCACCGCCGCCCCCTCGGCCCGCTCCCCCCGCGCTGCCGCATCCCGGGCGGAGCGGCTGTGCCAGCCCTCCAGGGAGAGGGCTGCGGGTGGCTGGGGCGGGCAGGGATTTTGTGCCGCCGCGGTGGGCACGGCCAGCCCCTGCGCAGCCATCAGCCTGCGCCCGGTGCAGGCGGGGAATACTGTGAGGTACAGTAAAACATCGTCTCCAGGGTATTTTCAGTGCACTGAATGCCCTGTGCCTGCCCGGCGTAGTGGTTGCTGCAGGCACGGGTAGCATTACGCTGGAGATGGATGGTGGTAGAATCATGGAATGTTAATGGTTCGAAGGGAGCCTAAAGATCATTTACTCCAAACACCCCCTGCCATGGCCAGGGACACTTCCCACTAGACCAGGTTGCTCAAGGCCTTATCCAGGCCGGCCTTGAAATATGCCGGAGTTGGGGCATCCACAAAATCCCTGGGCAACCTTGTCTTCCCACGCTCACAGTAAAGAATTTCTTGCTAACACCTAACCTGAATTTCCCCTCTTTCTGTTTGTACCATTGCTTCTTGTCCTGTCACTGCAGTTCCTGATGAAGACTCCCTCTCCAGCTTCCCTGTAGGCCCTCTTCAGGTGCAGTGAGGTCTCCATGCTCCTTTTCCTCTCCAGGCTGAGCAGCCCCAACTTTCTCAGCCTATCTTTGTAGGAGAGGTGCTCCAATCCTCTTAGCAGCTTCGTGGCCCTCCTGTGGACTTGCTGGTGATGGCCTCCTCTGTCTGAGGAGCTGTGTGGGCAGCCACGCACGCCGTGGGTTTCAGCGCTAGCAGCCCTGTTCCCTTGTTCCTGTGGATGGCTGCTGGTGTGTGTATGCAGTGATACAGCTGGTACCTGTTTCATCGGGGCTGTTCTGCACGCCTGCAGGGCGCTTGCACCACGGCTGTGCAGCCTGTGGACAGCACAGGCCTCGGGAACTAGGTGTTTGACTTAAGGAAGCCCTTGCTTTTGGAAACAAGCCCCAAATCTAAGAAAATTCACTGTGATGCCACACAAGACTCTGCTGGCAGGGCTGTGCAGCATCATGACAGCTACAAATATGTGCTGTAAATAGTGACGTGTCGTGGTTGGTGTGACTTGAGGTGCAGGGAACGGAAAAAACCTTGTGCCACTGTCACTGCTGGTGTTCACTGTTGCTTTCTGCTTTTGCCAGAACCCAGCACTTGAGACATGTCTTGCTACCAGCTGGTGTTCTCCTGCCATGTGCAGGTGGCTGTATGGTATGTAGCATAGTATGTAGTTACAGCTGTTGCTGAAAATAGTGTTGCTCCATTTTTGGGCCCTCAAGGTATTACACTGGCTATTACAGGCAATAAAAACATTTGCACATGGTTGTGATAGGAAAACATGGACTTGGACCCTTGATATGCAAATATTAATATCATGTGTTTTGAAGCCAGGTCTGTCCCTCTGAGGAAGACTTGTGGGTCCCTTCTGCCATGTAGCTGATGGGGCAGCCCAGAAACTGGGGAGAATGAGTAGATAGGAGGAATGTCTTTAGCCCTAAGTACTCTAGTAGAGTTTTTTCTTTTAGCCATAACAAGAGAAGTGTTTTTTAAATCAGCTTCCCTAAATGCTGGATTGAGTGGCACAGAATGCAGCTGGAGGACTCCTTTTGTCTTTAATAGAATGCTTCTGGGACCTAAAAAGTTAGTAAAATATCTGACCAATGGTAATATCACACATAAAAATGTAATAACTTAATGAAAAACTAACCAGAAAACTGTATCTGTATCCTAAAGATGTCAATATCAAAAAAGATCAGGAAGCTTTCTTTTTCTTTATAGATACTAAAGTAGTTAAAAAATAGAGTCTTATCAACTGTTACAATTTCATTGTGAGTCCCACGGTCTTTGTAATTTTTTCTTTAAAAATCCCATCTCCAGTCAAATGTTCGTGAAAATTCTGCTTTTGTGTTAAAAAACCCCTCGTTAAAAAAATCCTTTAGCAATCCCCACAGCTGTATACCTGTCTTAGCAACAACTCCCTGTCACTTCTCAAAATGTCTCAAGGACCAAGGATATTTCATTATCAGCCTTTTGATTGATGAGTACATAAAGTGCGGGTAGTTAGTGTGGTTCTAGAGACTATTGGTTTATTAATGAATGGTCTTGCAGGCTCATGTTTGTGAACTTCCACTTTAAACTCTGCAAATGTCCCAAGTGGATCCTGTAGACTTAGAAACCAGGAAATAAAAACCAGGGATTTTTTTTTCCTAAATCGTAGGATTTTTCAGGGCAATTTAGTGATTTTCCATACCCTATTTCATTAATTCAAATATCAGTTAAGTAATTATCCTTAAAACAAAGTGAGAGAGTGAAGGATATAATTTGAGCAGAATCCTTTCAACATAATGCCTAGTAAGCTCTTTGAAAAGAATTCCGAAGGTGCTCAAAATAACAAAACCAGACAAATTTAATTATAGAGATAGGAACAGTGAATACATCTTAAATTATATAAAGCTCAGCCTCATAATAGGGGAGTCTAGAAGCTTCAGTTTCTAAAGTTTACAAATCAGATTTTAAAAGCTTAACCTGCAGAAAGCTGTGTGAGTATGCTGCACCATAAACAAGATCTAGAGAAGGAGAGCATTCTAGTAAACTTGCTGAAGACTCTATTTCCCAGGTCCCATCTCACGGGGAGACGTTCCTTCTGCTGCAACACAGCAGCACAGGAGGACCAAATGTGAAAGCAACATCAATGCCATTATCTTTTGTACTCTTAATAGTAATAGGTTGACTTCTGTGGGACCAAAAAATGCAAAATAAATTGTGACAGTAACTGCAGCATCAATAACTCACAAGAATTAATTCAGAGAATTGATATAGCTTGAATTATACATAGCATCAGTTGAGCTGATCAGAGTCATCACCCCCGGTTTGACCAGCAGGTTGAGGGAGGTGACTCCACCCATGAGGAGGCCCCACCTGGAGGGCTGTGTCCAGGCCTGCAGTCCACAGCACAGAAAAGACATGGATCTGAGGAGGGACACGAAGATGATTGCAGGGCTGGAGCACCTCTCCTACAAAGACAGGCTGAGAGAGTTGGTTCTGTTCAGTCTGGAGAAGAGAAAGCTCCAGCGAGAGCTTATTGTAGCTTTTTGAGTGCTACCATTGTAGCACTTGAAGGGCTCTTCCAGGAAACAGGGACAGAGAGTTTTCATCAGGTGTGTTGAGACAGAACAAGGGGCAATCTTTTTAAATTGAAAAAGGGTAAATTTAGATTGGACAGAAGGAAGAGATTTTTTATGATGAGGGTGGCGAGGTACTGGGACAGATTGCCCAGGGCAGTGTGATTGTCCCATCTCCAGAAGTGTCCAGGGCCAGGCTGTATGAAGCTTTGAGCAACTTGATCTGGTAGAAGGTATCTCCGTCCATGGAAGGGGGATTGGAACTAGAGTATCTTTAACGTCCTTTCCAACACAAACCATTCTGTGGTTCTATGATTCTGTCTCTATAACTCATGAGGCTCTCTATAACTAAGGTCTGGGAAGGATGAAAGCAAACAATAGGATGCTCAACTGGAAACTGTTGTCTTAATAGATTTTTTTTTATTTCAGTGAATATACAGGCTGAAACATACACTGAATGGAGAAGGAATGTCTATAAGTTATGAACAGAAACAAGTAGACAAAAAACAAAAGGGTGGAGGGAAAAGAAGGAGCATCTGAGCAGAAAATCTAGTAGGAAAAACTGAAATGGAGCAATGCTTTTTATATCAACATCCAAAATCTGAGTGAAATACAAAAAAGATTTTTTGGGGTATCATCAGAAATCCTAAAATGTATTTGTCAAAAAAAAAATTGAGTAGAAAAATATTCCTGACCCCTGGGGGGAAAGTGTAATGATGGCATTGTGTTGTGAAGTACTCTCAGATGGCAGGTTACTGTTAAAAATGACTGAACAAAATGGAAAAAGGGCAGTAGTAGGGAATAAATAGATGGGATAAAACCCCAGATACAGAATGAAACCCCATCCTAAACTCACTGTATCAGCTGGTGACAGCTACCTCGAGGGCCTGTTCATTTTTCCTAGGCTACATTTAGCAGCTTGCCATGCCAATGAAATACTGTTGAATCAAATTGAATTTAATTTCACATATATCCCCACATGAAAACCAAACACATATATTTACCAGACATGCAGCTGTGTCTGTTGTCTCCCCAGAAAGCAAATTTCAGGATACATGCAGAATACCCCCAATGAAAAGTTGTGCTAGAAATGATTTGATTTGACAGGAAATTACTGTGTCATTTCCTTTTAAAGGCTGTAGCACACAAAATACAGTACTGTAATAGGCTATTTGCACAGAACAGAACAGGGCTTGCCTTTATGGTCTTTTTAAAAGTCTTCTTGGTAATCTATGCTGGTCTGGCAATTGTAGACATACAATTTGGAATTTAGAGTTTACCCATGACTGGCCTTGTATGTGGTTTGGGTGGCAGACGTGATTTGTCAATAAAGTAATAACATATTTTTTAGAGCAGGCAAGGCTTAAATGATGTAAATGAAGCACATACTCAGTCCTCGTAGCTGACTCTGTTGGTGCAAGTGAATCAAAACCTTTTTGGAGTGAGTGGCTGCTATAAAGTGCAAGCAAATGAGTGGGTGCAATGTATTTACAAAGAGAGACGTGACACAAGAATTTCTACTACACTAGTGTCCGTAGTTTTACTAAATATTTCACAAAACCTGTGATCTCTTGCAGTGTGTCTTGGGAAATGTAGTCCAGGAAGAATCAAACCTGACATAAAGAAATGGTCAAAGATTGAGATAACCAAATGGCAGCTTCTTGTAGGTGTAGCAGTATATCAGAAGTTTAATGTTAAATAAACATCCATAAAGGAACAAAATATGCATTTGAAGATTCAGTCCTTGTTAATGTTTTGTTCAGCAGAATAAAAACATTGCTGTTCATGTTGTCAGCAAGATGAAAACAGATGTTGGCTTTCCTTGTGAGATAAATTTGGAGCTTTATAACTGTAGCCATCTCTGATGTGTATGTGAAACTGTGATCTCTGCATTTGCTGAGGAATGAAAAATGATGATTGTGTGCCCCTAGTCCTTTGCGGGCAAAGCATCATTTTGGAGAGGATAGGACAATTTGGAAGATTGAGCCATAGTTTATTAGAATCAATGTTACCCTGAGATTAGCTATGTTGGTTAGAGCATGCTGTTAATATTTTCAGGGTTGTGATCCCTGTAGAGGCCATTCACTTAAGAGTTGAACTTGATGATCCTTGTGGGTGCCTTCCAGTATTCTGTGATTCTCGACAGGATTTTAAATTATGCTATTATTTGTTGAGAAAGAATGTGCTGAATCCCTTTCAAGGGAAGTTATTTTTGGTAGGAGATGAAATTGGGCTCCTGGAATTGGGAGATAAGCTGGAAACAAGGCAGTGACATGACAAAGCCTTAGGGAGGTGATCACCTATTTCTCACTGCCACCAAGAGGCCCGTGCTAACTCCTTCTTAGCAGATATGATCTAGTATGACAGAGGAACTTTATTCTCCAATGAGTCCTAGAGAGGGTTAGTGTCATGTCTGTACTCCAAGTGAACATAACTAAGAAACAGCAGCACAGCTGTCTGCAAAGCTTTTGTGGCAGGCTCTTGGCATAGGCTCAGCCAAAGTTTCTGTGCTTACCTCTAGTAGTCTGTAAAATAGTGTCTCAGAGGCAGTGATAAACTCAGATAGTAATTCATGACAAGACAAGAAATCACATTGTGAGCAACTGAAGACAGGCGTGGACTAAGTGGACATTTGATTTTTCTTTCATCCATCCCTGATTTTCTATAGTACTTTCTATCTCAAGAGATCCCATATGATGAATTCAAGCTCAGCTGTCAATTACAGCCAGCTCTGGATTGGATGGCACATCTGTCAGTCAAGTTGTACACATCATATGAATGTCATGAGAGGAAGAGAACTTTATTGTCATTACTGAAAGTATCCAAGTCCTGTGTCCCATTAACTTAATACAGCCAGTATATACAGAGGGCACAGGTCACTTAATACTGGTGAATTACAGTTTTGATACACTTTGAACACAGTAGTTTAAACTAAGATATTGGGAGACAGATCACCAAATTCTTCTGGACTTTATGAATAATATAATTATACCATGTTTAAAACATGGTTGAATTCTAATCCTGTGTTTCAGCTCTTCTTTCTGTTTTTATAAGAAACTGAGGAACTTAAACTTTATTCTTTTTATATAAAGAAAAAAAGTTTAAGTAAGAATGCATGCTCACAGAGAACTGTTAATATAGTGTTTGGTTCATGTTTTGAGCACAGAATTATACTGTTAATTACAAAGCTTTGTATAGTTTGCATATTATGCATTGTAGGTATGACAAAATAAACATGAACTTTATTAGACAGAGCAGATTCTTTCAACTTCATCTTTTCTTTCATCAACTACAGTATATGTACACTAATATTATCTATCATATAATATATCATATATCATATATCATATATCATATATCATATATCATATATCATATATCATATATCATATATCATATATCATATATCATATCATATCTTATATATATTTGTGTGCAAAGCTTGGTGTATGGTAGTAAATTAATGGGCATGCCTGGGTTAAGGCAGAGACTTGCAACCATCTCATTAATAGGGTGTCTTCAACTTGCAATTACTCTGATTCCCTGTCTTTTGCCATGCATCAGATGTTGGGCAAATCTGGTTACCTACTTATTCAAAGCACCAGTTCTTGCAGTACTGTTGAGGTAATAATGATCCCCTTCAAATTTGATACAGGAAAAGTTCTGAGTAAAATTCATATAACTGAGCCTCTGACCTCTACTATGAATTTATAGTCCAGACATTGTCCATTTCAGTTTCAGAGCAACATAATAAAGGAAAATTATTCCATTTACTCTCACATTTAATAATCAATGGTAGATGTGCATGTAAGATAAGACTGCAAAGCATTTTAAAGAAAATTCACACAGAGGCTTTAGATACAGGCTTTTGAATAAGGGCACTCCTATACAATAAAGGTCTGAATGAGGGACACAACAAATATGAACTCATGGAATTTCACTGCCAGTGGCACAACTGACACAGATTTTGATTTCCAGCCCTCTGATGAGTGTTGGTGCCTGAGCATGTCTGAGAGAACATGTGCACAGTCCCTGTGGAAATTGCTAGCTGTAAATCTGTTTAAGCTCTGGAAAAAGTGTTTGGACTGCATGAGGAGCTGCAGATGGAATGAGAGAAGAGCAAGGGGGAGAAAAAGTAAAAGTAGCAGGGAAAATGCATTTTATCTTAGTGCTTCTGTAGAAGAACCAATGTCACTCCCACAAATATTTAAGTATTCTTGCTGCTTTAAGAAGGGCATCAAAAAAGGCAAAAAACTTTGTTCATATAGTGCTTATTGCAAGTTTGATATATCTTGTTCAGAGAAAACACTGAGTTAACTGGGTCTTCAAAGAAGGACTGATTGAGGTCCTTGTATCCTCATAGTGTATAACGCTACAGGCCAAATAGAGTTTAATGGGCTTTCATGAAGGTCCATCATATGTAACATTAGCAAGTGTTTTCTATTGGACCAACAGCTTCAATGTAATATCTGTTACAGAAGAGTTTTCTTTCTAAAGATTACCAAAAGGATTCACAAGCACTCCCTTTTTCAATCAGTGCCATCATTTTTCTCTGAGATCCTTTTTATATCTATTTCATTTACATCAGCATAACAAAAATTAGTTGGCAAGGTGAAGCTGTAGATCAGTGTTGAAAATTTCTCCTAAGCAAAGTCTGGCTAATATTGACTTCAGTGTACAGTAGCAGCATGTTTGTGCTGAATGGTGGTATGAACTCCCCATCTGCAGATGTCAGCTTCCTAACTATCACGCTGGTCAGGACTGAACATATGGTGGAGCAGTGTTTTTCAAAACTTAGTTCTGCTGGCAAGGATTGGCCTCTTCATGCTGTAGACTTTGTTTATGGTTGAGGAAGGGAGGAAGAAGAAAAGGAAAAAAAGTGGTATAAATAATCTGACTATCTGCAAACAGTGTTTCCTTGCAGAAACACAGGATTTTTGCATCTGGCACTTGTTCTTGCTTAGGTTACCCAGGAGAGAAAAGTTTTGCAGGAATAAAAAAGGGGATAGAATTGGGGAAATGTAATTTCATTCAAGAAAAACTCAACAAATAAGTTATTGAAGAGCCCCACATAAGCCTGCTGAGGTAATTTCATAAAACCTGATCTGTGCACACACACATACAAATATTAACAAAACTAAAAAAAAAAAAGGGATTATTATTTGCCAGTTAATTTAGTTTGATGATACTTTTGAGGATACAAGCCTTCTCTCAGGTCTGAGGGAGGATGTAAAAACTTCTGGTTTTCTCCTGTCTTTTTGGAAGAGAAAACTTTAACACCCCTCCATGAAGAATTTTCCTGAAGAACATGGTTAGATATTTGGTTCATGGCTTTGCTGGCTACATCAAAACTTATTGCTAATATCTGACATGATATTTACTGCTTTTATTTCAAATGTGGTAGAGAGATTGTGTAGCTAATGTTTTGCCTGATTTTTCTGGGTACTGTGCTGCTACATGTGAGAAAGACCCTAACCCCTACAGTTCCTACTTTGCTTATGTTTGTAGGTTGTCAGGGCTGGCACACTGCTGCCGAGACCCCATGCAGGGGGAAGTCAGTGATCCTGAATTTTGCTTGTACTGGTATGACCCTGGATCCCCAGTGGCCTCTGTCCCTGGCTAGGTAACATTACCTGTGCAATTACAGAGAGCCCCTTCATAATCCCTGCTCATTTGTCCTTGCAGAAATCTAGAGGGATCTCCATTAGAGGCTGTTCATTTTCTCCCCAGGAATATTTAGTCTGGGAAGTACCTCTTTGCTGCCTGCAACAAGCAGCTTTTTTTCCAGTGTGGGAAGTATGTTGGTGATGTGGCCAGAAAACCAGGCCATGTGTAGAACATGGGTGCCCTGGAGACTCCTGTCCCCTTTGGCACTGGAGCTGGGGACAGTTGTCATTATTCTGCACTTGGCCTTGCAAGTGAGGCTGCTGAGCCAGTGCTTAGGCTGTATTAGCACCAAAGCTTTGTATGGGTTGTGCAAAGCCACTGATGTTTTCTGTATCTTAAGCTGCCTGTACAGCACCAGTGCAGCTTAAAATCTGATCCCCAGTGTCTTTACTGATGATGCTAATGAGGTTACCAATTAATGGCACCTAATGGGCTGTTGTAGCAGTGGTTTTGGTGATGGAGACAGATGTCCTCTGGGAGCTGTGCTGAGACCATGAACTCATTTTGTATAAGCAAGTGAACAGCTGTTGCAGAAACATCGATGGGAGAGATGAGGTCACACGTTTCTTCTCCCTGCCACCCCAAGGCTGTTCCTTGCCATAGGCAGCAGGTGAAAGGAGGAAGCGACTTTAGGGACAAAAGCCCTTGCTGGAGTTGCAGCCAGAGACCTAGACACAAAAACACTATATCCCATCAGCAGCCCTCTGATTCATCCTCTTTCCCTTTTGAAATTTTTTACCAATTAACTAGGCTTTTGAAGCAATTCTTTTATTTAGACATTTTCTCCCTGTGCAGGGTTAATCTGTGGTGTGGTATTCTTTGGGCACTTCATTGCAGTATGTAACACTTGGCACTTGCATTTCACATTATGTATTAAAAAAGCTCCCTCTGCCAACACCCTTATGTCAGAGGCTTATGAGTATTTGGAGTATAATTTAAATATATATATATTTAATATGCATAATTTCACAGGCAGCACTTTGGGGTAATGAGTTCTTATTATTTAAGCTTCACTTTAGTGTTAGGTTACTTTTGGTGTACAGTAGTTGCATTTCATCAGACTGAAAAAAGGTGGCATTATAGATCTACATTGCGTTCCCCTAGTGCCTGAATACCTGTAAAGTATAACACACTTCAAATTATAATTGAACAATTTTTCACTTTTGGAGCATGACAGGAATGTTAAGAGTTAACATTTAATTAGTATCTTGCCCATTTCTTTTTGCTGAGCAGATGACAATACCTCATCTTATAATTTCAGAAAAAACCCTGAACATACTAAGCAGACTCACACTAGGATTCACACCTATTCATTTTAAAATACCCTACAATCAAAAAAATTTGAGGAGAATTAGTTGGTTTATCCTTGTACCTTTATTCAGGAAAAACAAATCTTCATGCTCAGCAGACACAAAGAACTGTCTATCTTGAGACAAAAGTAAAACTAAGTTTTGTATGTATTATAGTTGCTACTAACTTTTGGAAACAAATTTTCATGGAAATCAATGTACAGTGTGCTGAGCTGTTGGAGTGGGAAGCTGAAGTCCCTTCCTTTTAAAACACTCACCAGGAGTACCTGACCCTTCCAAATTAGCTGTGAGATTGAAAAGGCAGTTCCCCTGCCAAGCATTTAGCTTGGCATTGCAGTCTTCTCTGGAAAAGTCCTGGAGCAACTGTTCACAAATTGGCAGATATAATTATCAGATAAAATGTATGAAGAGTAGAAACACATCAAAAATAAAAGTGTCATTTCTGTATTCATACACTTACTGGACACTTGTGCTTCAGTGAGTTATTCTTCAATTTTTTTACTTAGTTTGATGGTGTGTTTACAGTTTTTTCAACAGCTGAAGAAATCTGTACATAGAAGGATTACTTCCAGCCTCAGAATATCTTCTCTGAAACTTTTTTATTGTCTTAGGAGAAGTCTTACAGTTATCTTAATACTTATGTCTATCTTCAGGTTTAACTTTCAGTAAAAGAATAAAATGTTACTTTAATGGGATGAATTTCCACATGCTTTCATCTTATTTTGTGGTAGAACTGAAATGTTGACAGCTTTTTAATCTTAAAATCTGAAATTTCTTGGAATTCACAGTATTACAGAAAATTCTGGTAGAAGGTCCTTATACCTAGATGAATCCTTTAATGAGTCATGAAGAAAGAATTACACATTGAAACTTTGATCAGGAATGTGAACTTAAACAAAAAAGCTTCCGTTAGATTTGGCTCTCTGTTCAGTTACCCTTCATGTCCAAGCTAGGTTTATTAGCTCTCAGCTTCTTACCAAACAGAAAGTTTGAAGAGGACAAGTGGAGTGTGCTGAATGTTTCCAGACCTGTCATGAATATTAAAAAAAAAAAAATCAACTTCAAAGTCAAAACTTAATTCTCACTAATAGAATAGTAACACTTTAGAAAAGAGACTGTATCCTTCAGGGAACAGGAAATAATACAATCTGGTTATCAAAAAAAAGAAACAGTTATTCCTTCTCTTTTAAAACACAAGCTTCTGGAAAAACTCCTTCGAAACTTCCTAAGATCAGAAATTATTTTTGAGACAAATTTTCAAAATTAAGAATTTGTAAGTAAATTATAGTTAAGTTCAAGTTAATAAAAATGGAATTCAAGAAATTGCTTTTTTTACAATTTGCAAATTTTGTTTTATTATTATTATTATTATAAATTGACCATAATTTTTCAGCTTTGACATGCAAACTGCCATTCCCCTGCAGGTGTTATATGTGCTCTTCCTCTCTCAATTCTAGCTTTGGTTCGATTGGAATTGTCACATACATTTCACTCAATATGATGCGCGTAGTGCTTGTGGTGCCTGGGCTACTTTTTCATGTCCCAAACTCACCAAACTTTTGTATACAGAATAGACCATTCATTTGCTTTCTCTATCAAAAAATAAAAGAAAAAAGACCAGCTGATATTAGACTTCACGTAAAGATAGAAGCATCATCTGTTGTTTTAGCATACTAAGTAGGCAGGAATTTGCTAGAGAGGGAGACATGTAGAAAGAGTAATGTGGCAAATAAGGTCTCTCAGAATAAGTGTTCAGCTTCTTTCTGATCTCTGAGTCACACCAGGGCCATTTGTGTCCCTGAGCTAGATAGTTACAAATCTTTCTCATCAGTTTGGGTAATGCTCATCACAAAATGTGTGTATGAAAGATAGTATCTTGTTGCCTTATTAAGGAAGCTATGTCTGCATTTACATTGGCATTTTAGTCTGGAAAATGAGTATGTCTTTGGAGCAAAGCTCCTGACCGTGCTTGCTGGGCTTTGTTTCTCAGTGCCATATTTTTTTCAGTATACGAACAGATTCCTTTCAGTGGAAGAAAACTGGCATTTGATAGACACGCACCTACTGGGTTGTGCCCAGAATTGTGTCCATTGCAGAGGTCCAGGTTGGAGATATCCTGAAATGCTTACAGTGTGGCATGAGCTCCTTGGTGTTATGTGCTTCGCTCCTCAGATGTGCTGCTGCAGTGGTGCCCTGCTTGCTGATGGAGATCCAGCTCCTGGTGTTTGGTTAGCCTGCAGCTACGGACTTCACAACAGTGAAGTGTGACCCAGCTTCTGACCCGCTTTTGTTCGGAAGGGTTGTGTAAATGTTTAAACATCAAAGGAAAAAAAGAATCAGGTGCTGAGGGAAAAGGGTATTCAGGCCTCAGTTAAGAAGCAACTCTTAACTGTGAAGAGTGAACTGCAGCCAGGGGTCTGCCTGTCCTGTGCTCCTCACAGGGTTTCCTGCCATTCCTTCAAGGCTGTGAGTCGCAGGCATTTTTTGAAATTACCTTGTTTCCCATGTCCATTCTTGTTCTTGGTAGAAGACGCAAGAGTCAGTACATGCACTCCATGTTTTAGTTCAAATATCTTCTGCATTCTCACTGGTGATAGATCTACCTTTCACAGAGCCACAGAGTGGGTCTGGTTGGGAGGGACCACTGTGTCCATTTGGTCCAACCTCCCTGCTCAGGCAGGGTCATCCTAAAGCACACTGCACAGGATTGCATCCACACAGTTCTTGAGTATCTCCAGTGAGGGAGACACCACACCCTCTCTGGACAGTCTGTCCCAGTGCACAGTCACTGCACAGTTGTTCTTCTTCATATTCAGGTCCATCAGTTTCTGCCTCCTGCCATCCATATACACTTCTGAAGAAAGATGAGAAAAAGAGTTTATGCCCTTTATATGGAAAGAGCATTAAATATTTATCCCTGAGACCACTGACCAGGTTATTATCCTATTCATCCCAAAGGAACCTCTGAAAATAGCTTTGAAAATAATTTGTGTATCATGAAATAATCTCTGGGCCTATTTTATTGGGCTTCAAGGAAAGCATAGTAAAAAAAAAAAATCCCAATCCATTCCCTGTACTTGCTAGAGCTTAATTTAATGGAGCTAGTGATCCACACCAGATGATGGCCTCACCTGAAATGACTCAGTAGGATAGCCCTTTTGGGTAGGATATTTTAGACTTATATGGCACCCAGCATTGACCCCTCACTCTTTATGGACAGATTTGGCTTTGGTGTTTTCCCATCAGCTGGAATAGTTCAAGAGATAAAGAAGAAAGGGACTTCTGCTCAGTATTGATTTTGTGTATTGGTTTTTTTAAATTCACCTATCAGGCCAGTCCAGTAAGAGGACTTTTTTTTTGTCACTTACAGCTTTCATAATACACCAAAACTTTATGTCTGTTGTTTAGTTTTAGTCTCTCATCTCAAAGGGTGAATTAATTTGCCATTTTACTTCACTTTATTATCGTTGTTTTCATTATCTATGTCTACAATTAGTTTGACTCATTGCTGCCATGTCCTAGCTTATTTGTTTAGTTCTTGTAGTGCATGTTTTTTCTAAAGGGAGAACTTGTCAGCTGGAAATGGTTCTGGTGTGTATCTGTTTTAATATAACTCTGATTTTTCCTGTCTCCATCTGCTGGTAAAAAATGAGATTTGCTGTTTAAACATGATATAATGAGGAACAGAAACCATAAATTTCAAATAATAAATATCCCTTTTGCTATTATAGACACTTTCCATTTGGAACTGGATAGAAATGATCAGTTTATTTATTTTAGGCTACTTAACAATAGCTACCAAATACTAATAACTTTTGTGCTTTTTTGGATTTTCACTGTGCTGACAGGAATGAGTCAGACATTCAAATGGATGTACTCATAACTTCAAATACAGTTCAAATACATGGACTGATTGAAGTAATTTGTTCATTTCTATGGGAGTAAGAGGCATTATCAAATGTCCTTTCCTATTTTTAAATATCATTTTTTTTACAGTTACTGAACAAGCAGATAAAGGAAATAATGTACAACGGGATTTTCAGCTTGTTAATTTATTTTGAATTATTTCTGCAGACAGATATATAGGGTTCGTGTTATACTTCAACTACCATTGCTTCCTTCTAACACTTTCCATACAAAAGTTTCCTCTCTTGAGCCCCGAGGGAGTAAAACATGTACGTGCAATCATGTCAGGAGCTCATTATGCATGAACTAACAATGCATAGGGCTATGAGCAAAACTTTTTGTTCATTCAGGGTATGGTGTTTCAGTCAGCAAAAGACTTTGCTTCTCATCCAGGGGAAATTCAAAATGTGGTAAGAGTCAGCAGAGGTGTGGGGACATAAATGAGCTTTAACTCTGCTGCTGTCTGAACTGATTATATGAGAAAAATCATATTTATGCATTCAAAGCAGTCTTAGATTCATGATCTATATGTGATTTATATTAAGTAATGAAATATTTAGGTGCATTGTTATTGGCATCTACTCCTAATGTTTTGTAGGTGCTTCTGGCTTTGATGCTTTTACAACAGGGGTTTTTATAGACCTGAACATTTTCTATAAAACTACCAACCAAGACTTTCCTTTTATTTTCTATTTCCGTCTATCAAGTCTTTATAGGAATATTTTTCAAACACTGTCAAGATGCTGGTAGTTATATTCATTCACAAAGGAAGAGGGTGTTTTATGAAACCTATTTCCTTCTAGAAATTTCAACAGGAGATGGGGCAGCTATTCTCAGGCAAGGAATTACAAGCACTTTTGTTTCAGTGGCATTAATTTTAAAGGCTTGTATTAAATTTTTTCTGCTTTGCAAAGTAACTATAAAAATGACAACCTTTCATTTAATAGATATTTTTGCTGCCTTAAGAGTTTTATCTCTTCACTTTCCTGACAAACTTTCTTCCTTTCTTTACTCCAACAAGCCCTGTAGATCCAACTTCAATAAAAGAGACTGCCTGTCTCCCCAGCCACCCTGATTCAAAAGGATCCTTAGCACTTTCTGTGAGGTGCACAACTCTCTGTAAAATTCACTTCTGTTTAGAAATTTATTCTTTGTCTAGATATCTAAACAAAAAACAAGGAAACAGCTTTAATCTCAGACTATAAATGGATTTTTAGTGCTGAAAATGAAAAGAAGCATTTCTTTATTTGTATCCTAAGAACATAGGAAGATCTCTGGATATACATAAAACCAAGAGTAAGCAGGAAAAACTGTAATGCAAAGAGTAACAGGAAGATGTAATGAGGTAACATCCCACTGATAGAGACTGAAACCACTCCAGAAGCTATAAGGATGACTGTAGTTTGTCAGTGTCTGTCACACTGCTGGCCATCTGAAACAACTGGTTTAGGACAGGGCACAGCACATCTCAGTGAGGGCTGAAATGGCCTGAAAGATTTGAAAGTCCAACGCTTGAAGTAAAGCATTCAGTGAGGCTTCCATTCCTAAGTCATTTTTGAAAGTGAGGCTTGGACTCTATCCATGCTGAATAAAAGTCCTAAAAATACCTCAGTGATTTATAAATTTTCCCCTTGCTATGCCAGAGTTGTTACTGCCCAAGTCACTTTGAAAGTGGTATTTAAGCTTCCTAGAGCTATCAAGAAGAAACTCAATTAATATCTAGTCTACCCAAGACAGGATTTACTCATACTATTCCTGACAGATATTTGCCTAACCCGGTCTCAAAATCCTCCTGTGACATACATCCCCCAGCCTCCTCAGGCAAACTATTACTGTACTGGACTATCTGCATCAATAGTGAGTTTTTCCAAATGTCTGATGTAAATCTCCCGTGCTGTGGTTTAAGCCTATTACTTGTCCTGTCCCTTGTGGACATTTCATAGCCTTTCAGTCATGGGAATAACATTACGATGCATCCTCCCATTCAGGTTTTTTTTAGCCTTAGTTGAGGCTAAAAAACTGTCCCCTTAGGCACTGTGAAAATTTTTACCCAAAGCCAGCTTATAAAGCAGAGCTGCTTTGTTAATGCCTTTATAAAATAACAATTTCAGGATAAAAGTGTAGTGTAATGGCATATGGCAGGAAAGCCTGACAACTGCATCCACTTCAGAGACTTCATGGTTTAAATGGAGATTTGAGGTTTTATCATTTGCCCAGCTTTTTACCTATTGGGATGTCAGTATGGAATATCAGAAGTGTCAGTAAGTAGTTACCTTATTCAAATTACTCATCTGGTGTATTGCTTCTGCAGTTAAGGCTTACAGCTCTGCCCAGTGTTGTGTGTTGATAGATGAACTCAACAGTTCACTCACAGCACCTTGGCACCTTCTGCAGCACTGCAGGTGTTGTGAATCAAGGTCTACCTTATTGTCTTTAGACAGCACCAAGCAGGATGAAGCCAATTTAGTCATGTCCAGGCTCCACTAGATAAAGTTGCATGTAAATAAAGTTAGATGTAGATATTGAATTATAGCCCTGTCTTCTCCTGAAGCAGTTTCTACTGTGTTTAAAGCATTTCTTTCCTACCCTTTTTGACTGAAAAGGTTTGGAAAGTTTCTATTCATTTTCTAGCACTTCATTTGGGAGTTATGACAATTAGTGCAGACTTTACTTCTGTGTATTTTTACAAGTTCTATCAGTGCTGATTGATTTAGTCAGCTACATGGAGAAATACCCTTTCAGGAGCACCCCCAGATCATACCTGCCAACTTTTGGGTGTCCATGTCTGGAGAGAGAGGTAGGAAGACCATTAGAGAGAGAGAGCATTGCACACTATGGCCACCAAAACCAGCAAAATGAGTTTCATTTGTGAGTTTCTTCTTTAAATGTATTCATAATGTTTGCATGTGTCAGCTCTGCTGAGGTGGCATCTCAGGTTTTAAATTAATATTGTTGTAATGCATTTCTTTTTAATTAAAAAAGAGAGCTCCCTTGTAGGAAATTTCATAAAACAAAACTCATTAGTAATAAACAGATTAAATCTTTGTCAGTTAATCAACACTATAAACTTCTGAGTATTCAGAGAGCTGTGTGAGATAACACTGTCGTCATAATAAGAGTGTTTGAAATCATCAGGGATCCCACTGTGCTGTTTGGGTGGTGAGAAAATAATGATTGAAGATGGGCCCTCCTACAGGGCTCACATGTGAATTCCCCTAAAGATTAAAGCTGCAAAGATCTCAATTTGATGTTGAGCCTATCTCTAAAGCAATTTTTAAAAAAATAATAGGCAATGGCGGTGGATAGTACCAAGCAAATTCTTACTGACACTTAAACAAAAACCTGTCACAATGCCACAAAGTTTTTGAGCAGGTGGTCAGTGACTGATCAGGAGCTGGGAGCTTCGCAGCTTTCTCAGAGCGGCTGTTCCCAGTGGATCTGAGTCTTTAGTCTGTGGTGGAGATTGCCCTGCAAATTCCTCATGTTCTTCCACCCTGAATCCCCAACACAGTCATTTCCGTCAGGACTGTGGCAGTCCTCTCAGCACACACGTGCTGGGGTTCTGCCCATGTCCAGCTGTCTCCTGTGGATAAAGAACACAATGGAAGAGACCGCATAGCTTTGGGCAGGGCCATCTCTGAAGAAGCTTGGCCATACTAGAGCAGGACAGGGTGTAACCTGTCTGGCTGGTAGTGTATCAACCCCTCCTAAGCCACTATCACTTGCAATAATGCACATTGAGAGGGTTACGCTCTAAAGGCATTGACATTTTCTCCATTGCTACTAGAAACATGTCATAGCTCCTCTATGTCACCCTGGGGGGTTCTTTGGAGCCGTTGGGATTATTTGGATTCTTTGAAATATGTGAAAAATTGAAGTGGGCTGGAATAAAAACAGGGGGAGTAAGAAAAGTGAATCATGTTTGTCCACATACAGCAAACTTAGTGGAGTGGGTTAGCAATAAGTTATCATCAGGGAGACAGCAAGTGGGAGTCATACATAATTATTACCTTTTAATTTGTCATCTTTGTCTTTATTTCATCGCTGCAGCCATAACTGCATGTGTTTTGTTTTAGAAGTGCCCATGTAAATCAGTTTTGTTGTGGCATGAATTAAACAAGCAGTAATGATATTATAAAATACATTCAGTTTGGAACACTGTTATTGCTTAAAATATACAATGAATGTTAGATTGTATGCTGCCTCCAAAGATCTAAATTTGAGTACAGAGTTGGAGTGAATTGGCCATTTTTATTTTATTCTTCGTATACTTGTGTTGTATTAAAAACTGCAGCCTGCTTGATAGATATCTGTTCTGGAAAAACAAGAGTCCCAGTTTTTGCTCCTTCATATGTACTGAGTCCATAGGCAGCTGTAAAACAAACAAAACCTAATGCAGATGGTTCTGTTAGAAAGGCAGGAACTGAACTGCACTGGTTAGTTTCAGAGACATTTGGGACTATTTCTTTTCAGAAGTCTTTAGCTACCATGACACTATTACTTTTGAAAATCAGATGCTAGGTTCTCACTTTTCCACTTCTTCCAACTGGACATCTATGTGCAAAAGTAGAAAATATTTTAAACATCCCTTTCTTTTCCTCATCTTGTGTGTCTTCATGGAGTACGTCTTCAGTAATTTTTGTGGGGGGAAATTGTTTATAACAACTTCCTTTGTATTCATAATTACAGTAAACTCTTTGAATTAAAACCTTTTATTAAACACCTTTATGAAATTCTAGGCACAGATTTACTGGGAAGGGAATGAGAGAATAAAAGAGTTGTTGCATCCTTACTAACAACCACATAATGCATTTTTGTGCTGTGTGTTTGGGACTGCTTCTGCCTTTGAATCGTGTTTGTGCATTTGGAGAAAAAGTACAGATACTTTTTGTTTTGTTTTTTTTTAAATACTGAAGTGGAAGATCCCTTCCTATCAAGAGGTCAAATGCTCTGGTTTGGCAAAAGGGTCCAAGGGTCTATGTGATCCTTCTGATCAGGCAGCTTTCTTACAATACTATGTCTGTCATTTGCAGGGTGGGCGATCTTCAGATATTAATGGGTCTTTAACTCTCTTCTAAAAAAGGACAATGTGTCTTGTGATTATCATGATTTATCTATTCATCTTGTCTCCCTTACTTTTTCTCTGTTCCCTTTTTTTTTTTTTTCTTTTCAGGATGGAGTAGGTGTAGATGAGAAGCTGTCTTTACGGCGGGTAGCCGTCGTAGAAGATTTCTTTGATATTATCTATTCCATGCATGTTGAAACTGGGCCCAATGGAGAACAAATCAGAAAACATGCTGGACAAAAGAGAACGTATAAAGCAGTAAGTAAAAAAAAACCAAAACAAACAGCTAAAAGTGAACATGAGTCTCTAAAACTGTGTTTTTTGGGTTTAGTCACATGGCATGACATTCGTGGGGGTTTTTTTCCAACTACGTTAGTACTGACACCCTCACTCTCAAACTGATTTCAAAGATCTTTCATTAGTGCATGAAAACTTATTGTTTAGAAATCACATTTGCTGTGTAATAAGGGCCACATCTACTGACTTCACTCTCATTGGTACAAGAAGAGAATTTTCTATTTCTATAATAATTTCACAATTTTTCTAATAGCTGTGTAATAATTAATTGCTATTAAATGGATGAAGTGTTAAAGAAGACTTAGAAGGTATTGTCACAACTTGGCTAAATGGATTGCTGTATTTCAGCATATAAATGAGGGTGCCTTACAGTTAATTGCTGCAGACTAATACCTAGTGGTTTAATGGTATGAAAACTTGTAAATGTCCTATATTCAAAGGGCTGGAAAACTACTAGGTACAATAAGAAAAGTGTTGAGGGGGCTCCCATACCTGCATAAACTGGCTGAGTAGAGAGAAAATATTATTTCTAAAATTTTAATTGTGTTAGTACAGCCTTAAAATAGCTATAAATAGCTTTTGTGATTAGTGACACAAATATAACACTTCACTGTCTTATGGAGAACTGATGAAACAATTGCTGCACTTTCCTAAGGTGCTTAAAATGCACGGTCTTGCCTGGATTTGGGTGACCAACTTTCCATGTGCAGGGCTGTGATATTGCCCTGAGGTTGATCCTGACCCACCTCCTGATCAGAAGTTGATCCTGACCCAGCTGCCCAGCTGTTTCCAGTTGCTGAAGCACCAGGGGCTCCCCCAGGGTGGCAGGGCAGGGTGCCCAGCCAGGGCCCATCACACAGCCCTGGTCAGACTGCAGGGCATCTGAGGCACCCCTCCCCCTGGTCCCAGTGGGATGAGGCTGGCAGGGAGGTGTGGACAGGGCCCTGAGGTGACCTATCACCCTGAACACAGCTTATCATCTTAAAAACAGCCTGCAGTTATGTGAGCTGTTTTTCATCAGAGGTCACCAGAATGTAGGGAAGCTCCAGGTTTCTGATTCAATTTTGGCTGTAAGAAACAGCTGTTTTTCCATTACTGTTTTTTTCACCCATATAGCAATCTTTTCTCTATATCTGTGAATCCCTTCACAGATATTTTATTTATAGGCTATTTCAGATGGTTTGTTGTGGGATAAGCTCTTGGCAAAATTTCTTATAATTTGTTCCCAGAGGTATTGACCTTAAGATAGACATATGAAGACATCTTTCATCTGGGTGTGCTTTTGTAAGTCTTGAAGTGTTATTTCAGGGTGAACTAATGCAAAAGCTCTAAATTAATTTTCATCTGGCACCTCATCCATTTTGATACTTCGTCTTCTCTTTCAGAAAGCATTAGAAAAGTGATATTTTCCATTGACCTTTCTCTTTCCATTTTGTTTTACCTCAGTAGGCTGTTCAAAGGTATAGGTCACAAATGTCTTAGAATAATATACAGCTATAGGGAATGCTGCCAACTATAAATACAATACTTCAAGTCATCATCCCACAAATGTGTGCCAAGCATAACATTTACTACTTTAAGAATCCCATGATTGCAGGTCAGATAAGAAATTTGTTTATTGTGAATAACATGAAAGACTAGTGTAACTTCAGTGAGAACTGTTTGTGCAGATTGAGTAGCCTCCACAGTAGTTTCATCTATTGTCAACTTTTATTGCAAATGAGACATGAGCCTGCTGCACATGAACCTGCTGCATTAAGGATGTCCAAATGTAAGTTTTTGTCATTATCAGTCTGCAGTATTTGTGCATTCATTTAATTGTATAATAATTTATCAAGGGCAATGAGTCGTCTTTCCCAGTGACAGGATTGACATAAATAATTTTGAAAGACTTCCGTAGATTTAAAAAATGGAATAAAGACTCCAGAAGAAACAAATTTCAATTCTTGCTCTCTATTCTGATGTAAGAATTAGGTTAAGTAAACAGACATCAAACCCCAGCCCATCAGGGGAAATTCATGCTCCTTTACTGCACCTGTCCATGAGAATGCCCTTAGTAAAATTAAGAACTGCAGTGTCAGTCTGTTCCAGGAAGCCATGCAGTATCTACCTCCTCTGTGGCACTGTAAGGAGGAAAAGGATAATATCTTGGGTAACTGTCTCCCAAAACATGATACTCTAAAAGCTTTATAAATCAAACTGAAGTACTTTGGCGGGGTTTAATTTCATTAAGTGAATCTGCAACAAGATTAATTTAGTCTTGTTTCTTTATTCACATGTCAGAAGTGAATCATCCCTGAGATCTCTGCATGTATTAATCATGCATAAGTATTCACCAAATGGTTTGAGTGAAGAACTGTTATAGGAGACGTGGTTCACAAACTGTATGCTACAATTGCTATTTGTAATTTACCCCTGGCAAATGGTCACATTGTTTCTGTTCTCTCACTGGATAACCAAAAGCTTTTAACAGAGAAATTATGAGGAGAAAACACCACAATTTTGATACAAAATTCCTGAACTTCTGAAGTCCATAAATACTGTCATGGATTTTAATCAGGATACCTAAGTATTCCAGAAAAATTAATGGCACAGCCCTTGAGAATTGCAACATATTGATTTTAAGTAATTAATTTGCTTATGTGTGTGTGAGCCTCATTTTCAACAGTGAACTTGCTCCACTCTAAGTTTTGAATATGCTCAAGAATGATTGGAAGGGTAATGAAAATGTTAAAGGTGACTTAATTAACTACTGTCTGCATTTACATAGAGTAACAAATCTGGTATAGCTAGAGTCTTTTTAATTTTTGATAGAGTCACTCTGGGTGCTGGAGTGCTAAAATACATCAGAATGTCTCTCTAAAAATGTGTTCAGAACACTTGACAAATTCAGTTAGGGAATCTGCACTGCCTTGTTTATGTTAACTGCGTGGAAATGCATGATATTTTTACAACTGATTGATTTGTGTGGAACTTCCTACACTGGCGCTGTGCAGGAAGATAAATAGGATGTCGTACTTGAGACCTCTTAAAGAGCAGAGTACTGGAAAGAGCCTTCCCATTTTAATTGGGGCAGCCATGTACCAAGCTCAAACTTTGAAATTTTTGGCACAAACCCTCTAGATAAATTAGGAAAGCATCTGTCCTTCAATATTTAAGTTTTAAATAAGGTCCCATTCTCTTCCCCTCTGCACAATAAAAGACTAGAAAGGGAATTGTATAAATTCTGTGTGTATGATGAGGGAGAGTAATCTTGAAAATATGCAAAACAGAGAGGTGTCCTATTTAACTGGCAGGGTTTGTGTTCATTCTGGGTGCCTGACTTGTATACAAGGTAAGATTGATGTGCTGTGTTCTTTGCCAGCATAACTTTAGGTAGATCTATACCAGCAAATAGCCCAGACCTGGCTTATATATGTAAAATGAAAAAAAGAACTTTAAATCATATCCAAAGTGTGCCAGACTGAAGGAATAATTAATGTGGTGCTTTTAATCTCAGCTATTTTCCCAGTTCCCAGGGAAGTTTACAAACAGGGAAAACATTGAGGGTCTTGATCTGGGAGATAATTCCCTCACAAAGGCAGGATATGTGACCCAAGGCCTGGCCAAGGCGGCTGCTCAGCAGGGGCACAGGTGACTAGGAGGATGCGGAAGGTGAAAAGAGCACGTTCCTCAGGGCAGGGAAAGCAAAAAGAGGTCCCAAAGAGGTTGCCCAAAGAGGTCCATGCTTGTCCTGCATTCCCCTGGGTCCTCTACTGGGCCTCACGGGAGGTGGAATGAAATGCTGATGCAGGCAGTGTTGTCAGGAGAAAGTACTGGTATCTTGCAGGGGTATCTCTGCTAGCAGTTGCTGCCACACCTCAATGTCTAAGAGGAACTGCTTTGCTTTGGGGTAGTACTTTTCACTCTCTGTTCTCAGCGAGTTATTTTTGTCTAGGCATCCCACTCTGAAAGGAGAACTGTGGCATCAAACTTGGGATGGGGACGCATGGGAGAGAAGTGTTCAGGAAAAGAATCCATCTGGTGTATTTGGGAAAGACAAGCAACAAGTGCAGAGCAGGCTTTCTGTGCCTTTGTAGAGCTACATTTCTTGATTTAAACTATTCATCTGTGTCTACGACTTAAATACAAGTGCTGAGGGGTATGTATATCAGAGGTGGGAGTAACTGGTAGAACTTGTGGCTACAGTAGCAGCATAATGCAACAGGCTCAAGCTGTCAGGACAACTCCGTGATTCAGTGCAAACCAGGAAAAAATAGCTTTTTTACACTTTTTAAGAAGTGCAAATGGTCTGTGATGAGGCTGGCGACCTAAAACATCTGTGTTACCTCACACCCAGCTATTGGTAGTGTCAGGCCAGATGAAGTGATTAAGCCCTATATTTCAGAATAGATTTGATTTTTTCTTACTTTCTTTAAATAACCTTAAAAAAGGTATTAGATTTTCATTCATTTAAATAATTGAGGAGATGCCTCACCTTTCTATGTTACCTCTGGACACATTTTCCTTAAATGCATCATCTAGCTGAGAGCTGTGTGTCTCATAGCTACCTTAAGCACCCTTAATTCTATATACATATTCTACTTGAATATTTTAACTATGAAGGATGATCTAATATCTGTCTGTTGAGCCTATGAGTCTCTGTGCAAAACCTTGAAACATTACAGTAGTGAACTTGAATTGTGAGTGAGGGTTGTCATGTCTCAGCAGGTGAAATGGGTTGGTTGATAAAACTCCCAACCCAAGAATGAAAATAGAGGCACTGGACTGATGAGCTAGAAGGAGCAGGCTTGTAAAACATGGGGGATATACTAACGTGTCAAGGGAAAGTAGCTTGAGACAAGACTCTCATCAGATAGGTAATACATAAATGCATAACATCTGAGGCATTAATAGGAGTCTTTTAGTCGTGGAGGAGTATCTGGGGTCTTGTGCCTCATCCAGCTGTTTCAGTGATAAATGTTTCTTGATTTTGGAGCAAGATTTGGAGTAGCTTCCCATCTCTTCTATCAGCCTAAGAAAAGCTTTTCTGAGACTGAGAAACAAGGGGTTACTCTTTTTCCCTCCCAAAACAGGAATGTGTTTGTGTGTCCCCTGTGAGCATCACACAGAGTGTGTTTTTCTCAGGGAATAATTTTTGACAGGTTGCACTGTGAGATAACATCATCTCCATCCTGATAAAACAGGGCTAAAGTAGGTTTGGGGCTTGGCTGGTTTCTGTACAGGACAGACTTTGTCTTTGGGGAAGTGGAAGAACTTGAGCCTTGTGCAGGGCCTTAGCATGCTTAAATTCTCCATCCACACCACTCTTGTGTGCATAGCAAAACAGCCAAACCCCATTCACTCACTTTTACTCTATGAGCTTGTTCCTGCTTCTTTGCAAAGGGTGAGTGTTCAGTGTCCTGGCAATTGTCCCACTAGCAGGTGTTTCCCATCGCTTCCCTCACAGAAAGCAGCTTCTGCTCTATGGGGAGAGAAGGGAAGGGATCTGTGAAGTGCAAGTTTAGCACATGAGGGAACAGCTTTTCCCACAGTGTAGCGGGGTAGTGAGCTCTTGATAAAACTCCCAGCCATGCTAGATCTGACTTCCTATGTCAGCCCTCTATTCTGACCTCTTGCTGAGGAAAGAAGAGGGCTTCCCTTGGCTGGCTCGCCCTCCTGTCATCAAGAAACCAATTTCTGCCACCTGGTTTGATGGCTGTGGGCCCAGGACAGATTACCATCTTCACTCTGTCCCTATCTTTTTCTCTCTTTCCCTCCTCCTGGAGTCTTCTTTTGATCATCTTTTCCCCCTTAACCCTCCTTAATTAAAAAATACAAACACACACACAAAATCTCTATTCTGACACGTTGAATCTTCCAGACTACACATACATCCTCCATGCTAATTCTTTAGAGGTTAATAGGTTCACTTGCAAAAATTCACTCCCTCTCCTCACACTTGTCTTTCCTACTCTGCCATATGTGTCCTAAAATCTGCCTTTCAGTTTAGGACTTGTTAATTTTCCAAGCAAAAATTTAGCTCCGAGAGCTACATCATCACAGCATCCTGCACTTAAATGATCTGAGTATGAGAGAGCATAAAGGAGACTTTGCTTGTTTTCTCTGCCTGTAGTGATGCAGTAGGAATGCAGTAGGCTTCTCACAGACAATTAGGACATTCATTGCTTAGCTCCAATGTAAATCAGATTACATACTCAGGTAGTGGATTACTTGCCTGTACTAGTTGTGCTCTTCATGAGATCCAACAAACAAGCCTAGACAGGCCTTCATTGCTGGGTGATGTTTTGGATGCAGTCATATATGTCAAAATATACCAAGGACTTTTTGTTAATGGTGAAGTAAGATCATAAAAGCTTTGACACCTAAGTCAACTCATTTTCCTCTCAATTCAGAATTAAAACCAAATATATTTAGATATGCACGGATTGTATTGTTAGGAAATTCTTGCTTCTTATTCTGTCATTTCTGAGGCTAAAACAAACCCTGTGTAATTGTTTGCAGTTTTTGCTTAATGCTCTGGAAGTTCTTTTTCTTCTTCATATATCTTTACAATGTAAAAAAGCATATAGCTATAACAGGCATACCTGGTACACAATATCTAAACACAGACTTGATAGAATCTGCTGTTTTTCTGATTTCTCCATGATACAGAATTCATCCAATTATGAGATAACACATCTCTACAAGCTGCAGAAGATATACTAATGTGCAATAAAAACACTAGTAGAGCAAGGAATCTCATAAGAATATTTCTAGAGCTTATGTATTTGAGAAAAGTATTAATTTTTTTTTTAAATCAATCCAAGTAATTTTATCAATATTGTAAATCAGTACTCATTGGTCTTTGATTGGAATGGGCATGTGCATGAGAAGTTTCTTGCAAGTCATGCCAAAAATATACCAGTCTGATTTGTCAGAGTATGGATGTAAATAATGCAGTATCCCCCACTTCTTTTTTCTAGCTTTATTTTTTCTTCAAATGTAGAAGCATGTGCATATTTTAATTTTTTTTCATGGATTTACAATAAACCAATATTCTTTTTTTTATAACACATTGCTGAAAAAGATGGTTTGGCTGTATATTTTATTAGCTAATGGACTTGAGAAGAGGGCTAGAAGCTGGGCTGCTGAAGGCTGTGAGAGGATACAACATTAGCAAGGATTGAGTCATTACCTCCTTCTTTTGGATAGAATAAAGGACAGAAACAATTTTTCCTGATGAAATCAGACCACTCAGGTATTTCTGTATAATTGCCTAGAAGGTGTCATAGGCCTCCAGATTGTGCTTTGAAACACTCACATGCAAGCCAGCTCCATGAATTACATCAGTCCAGTCTTGTGCACAACCTGGTAAACTCTACTGAGAGCTGAAATATAGGATTTTTAGCCTTGTGCTAATTTCAGCCTTGTGCTAATTTGGTTGAGCATTTCTTGGCTACTGCTGGTTCAGAGCTTGGCCAGAACAAGCAAGTGGCTATCTGCATCTTATAAAGTAGAGATGAAAGGCAAACAAGGGTCTGCACTGCTGGAGGTGTAAAATTGTGTGGTTGGGGGGAGACAATTCATAAGCTTTCTGGCAGTGGAAGTTGGAAAGACCTTTCTTTTCTATATATCCAGGCAACAAGAGTAAGGAATGTTGTGGGTTATGCTCCTTATGTATCTCTTTTAATGTGATTCGTGTTGTGTTATGCCAATTTATACAGGCTGAAGTCTAGGAATGTCAGTGATTGATTCAAATTATAAAATAAACAGGGGAGGAAGTTGGTGAAATCTGGAGTTATTTAGGGAAGGGCATCCTTAAAACTGTGTTGCAGTGGGAGGTTGGAGACACGAGCATCTGCTCTGTGGACAAATTTAGTTATAAAACCCAGTTCCCTTATAGTCAGTGGAGCATACCTATCAAATCTGGGCCTTGGCTTTCTCTCCATGGAGGAATTTCATCTTGTTTGAGCAGAACTGGAATTTTGACAGAGGTGCTTGATTAGAATAAATGGAGTGTTCCTATCAAATGCAGGGGACTAATGAATCCATTGGTAAGCTCCATTAATTTCAATACAGTACTAAACATGTTAAATGTTGTAAGAGAGAGGTTGCTGTGTATGTGCACTTTCCAATTTTTTCAGTGCCAAATTCTAGCTGGTTTTAGGTTATTTTTTTAGTTGCCATAAAGCATGAGTATAACTAGTGTTTTCATGTTTAGAAAGGTAAATAAGCATCTGTTTTGTAGGTATAAAAAAACAGGAAAAAATAATCGAAAAATGTATTTTTAGTAGGACCTCCCATTCAAAAGTGGCTACATTTAATGCCTTTATTTTCAGAAAAGTTGTTTTAGGGCCAGAAAAAATCTTTGCCAGTTTTCATCACAGAACAATGTTTTTTTTTATACTAATTCTCTTCTTCCTCCCCAGTAAGATTTCCATTACATAAGAAAACAACAACAATAAACAGCCTAAAAACCAGTGTTCTAAACATGGTGGTATATTTTGCATTCCCATTTTATAATGCATCATTTCTGTGTATTGCTGTGACACACGTTATATCAAAAACCACTAATTTAAATTCCACCTATTTTCAAAATACTGCCACTGATAAATTTGGTCCGTGGAGGTTTAGGAAATGTAAGATTCAACACAGGTTGAGTAGGTTACAAGCCAAGTGGAAGAATGTAAGAAAGTTAAAACTGACCATTCCTCCTCCTCTTAGCACCTTTGTGAGGGGCAGAAGTGATTTGGACAATATGTAATCCCATTTACATCCAGTAAAGTAGTGATCTTGTCCTTTCTGTAGCCACACTTTCATACACATCATCTCCATTCTTCACTTCCTGCTGAGATTTGCATCTCAGCATAGTGCTTGATAGGAAATCAAATCTTGCTGTAGGTTTTACAGTAGGGAAGTACAAGTAGATTACAACTCACTCTCTTAATCTCTCTTGCTGGGACTTGGTCTTTTTTTAAGGATTATCTCCATAATAAGATAGCTACCATAGTTGGGAAAAAAGAGGCTAGAGATCCATTACAACACTTGCACTGTTCAGTGTGTATATATCAACATATATAAGGAATCAGAGAAAAGCCATGGATTTGCCTTTTATTGGCTGGAAGACATCCAAGTTTGGATGTTTTCATCAAACTTCATCCATCTGATAAAGCTGCTCCAGTGCACTGGAGTGTAACAGTTTCTGCTGATGTCTGGTTTGAATGTCCCAAGACACTGCTGGTATTGTCCCTGGTTATACACTATAAAGAGTTCTTCTCTACAGATTTTTAACTCCGTTTCAGGCAGTGGTGGGCTACAATTAGATCTTTCTTGGCCTCATAACCTACATGAAAGAAATCTATCTCCCTCAACCTTTCCTTCAAGGTATCCTTTAGTTTCCAGCTGCTATGATGGTCTGGCTCAGAGCCATCTCCTGCTTCTTAGCAGCCTTCTTGAAGCGTAGAGGGGAACTGTGAACTGTGAGGGGAAACCCAGACACATTATTCCAGCTGCTTTCCTACCAGCACTGAGTAAAGAGGGATAATAATTTTTCTTGATCTGATGGCTATACACATAAAGTAGCCAGTATGAGATGTAGTTTGTCTGTGATCAGAAAGTATGCTGTTAGCTCATTTTCAGCTTGGCACAAACCTCTGGGTCCTTTTCAGCAAGACAAAATGTCTATAAAGACAGATGCATCCTTTGGGGTGGGGGGGAATGCAATCTTTAAAACCAGTAACAACTGCTTCCTCCTTTCCCTTTCAAATGAGAAAAAAAAATATCTCTGGTGCCTGCTTTGTGAGTATGTGGTTAGAAACAATGATTTTGTTGAAACCAGGAAACAATTAAAATCTGTTGTTTCAAGATATTGCCAGGTAAAGCAGAATCTCTAAAATCAACTGGTTCGCAAATTCCTTTAACTATTAGTAAAAATAATGTAGGTACCCCAAAGTAAAAAACCACAAGCTTTACAAGAATATTTTCACAAAACATTCAAGTACAAAGTTAACATAGTAAGGCAACCTTCATTGCTGCTAATTCATCAAGTCCTATATCTGCCTATGTATTTTTACAAAAAAAAAAAATAAATAGAGCACATAAGACAAGTGCTTTTATTTTTGACATTGGCTGTTAAGACAAGGTCTCTCTTCGACTTTTTTTGATACCATTCCACAGTGGGATAGCTGTTATGTATGAATATTTGTGATGAAAGGAATTTGAAATGAATTGCAAACAGAAAGCAGCCCCCCTTTTGATATAAGTGGAATTTTGTTCAGTACTAACTGTTAGTAGCCATTAGATGATAAGTAGGCAGATTGGAGAGATGCTTCTTGAAATCCTACATAGTATGCAGAACATGCTTTCATTGTGCTTCCTGGCATTAAAAAGGTAATGTGCCTTATTTGGAAATATGATGATCAGGTCTGTTAAATCATGCTCAATCAGCTTACATAATAACACCTATATTTTGTTATTAATTTCAGATTTCAGAGACCTATGCCTTCCTACCGAGAGAAGCGGTGACACGATTTCTAATGAGCTGCTCAGAGTGCCAGAAAAGAATGCATTTAAACCCAGATGGAGCGGATCATAAAGGTAGTTTTAGTGTCAAATAGTGGGATGTAAAGTAATTTTATTTCTAATACTTATTTATACTTTCCTAGCTTAAGTGAGGGTTCATATAAATTTGGTAGACTGTAACAGTTCAGTAAGTCAAGATCATCTCATTTCCTTAAGCTGGAAGGTAGTGAATCTTCTGCTTTCACTTGAGGATGGAGTGTAATGCCATCTGCACTCTCAATAGAAAGATGATTTTATCTGGAGGAAATAATTTATTTTGCTATGGAAATGTTTGTATGGGAGCTTAAGCGTAAGGAATAGATAGGGTATGTGGGCTGTAGTCATTTAGGGTAGAAGAACTCATCAATTTTCACGGTTTGATCTTGGTTCTCCTTTTTCTTTGGGAGACTTCCATTTGTACAGCCTACAAGTGATTGAAAATGCAGAAGTTAGAGCTAAATGACATAACAGTCTGACTTTGCAGAGTAGGCTGACATAGCCTCTACAATTAACATATGATGCATAATTTTTTTTTTTTGCAGATAATGGAAAACCTCCAACTTTGGTGACCAGTATGATTGATTACAACATGCCCATTACTATGGCTTACATGAAACATATGAAGCTGCAGCTACTAAACTCACAGCAAGATGAGGTAAAACCTGAAATCTTTTAAGTTTGGTTTTCTGTTCTCCTGCATTCTTTTGTACTTGTCTTTGAGGTAGCTAGGAAACTGAAGATGATTGTAGATGCCATCTTTATAATTTTGTTGCTGAAACAGTCAGTCTGAAGCCAAGACAGGGTTGTTTTCAAGCAATCAAGTGGAGAGAAAATATCATGACTTATGGCCCCTTCTGTGATTTGGGCTAGTACTTTGAATTGCCTGAAGGTGCTCCTTCACTGCACCAGTGGAAAGGGTGGCGTTCGCTCAAGGCTTAGTTCTGTGTCCAGCAGTAACTTCTATTGTCTGCTTTTAGAAACCAGTACCATCAGCAGTTGAAATGTCTGCCATGGTGTTCTCAAGGCCAGAAACCATGAAGCAGCACGTTGTACTGACAGTGATGAAAGTCCTGGCAACATCAGTTGAAACCTTTACGGCGAAAAGCTTCTTATTAAGAGTAGGAGTTGCTCTTGAAATTTGGAATAAAGAGGCAGAAAAAAGAAGGGGGAGAATTAGATTGAGAATCAAGCTTCTTCAGGGAGAATTTGGGTTGAATTTTATTTATTTCTTCTCAAAGATTGCTTTCTCTGATTTATTCAGAGTTTTCCCAGATCTTAAGAAATGCTTCATCAATTGACAGAAACATACCAAATAATTTGTAATAACCTCATTTTGCTAGAAGTTTGTTCATTTACCATTTTAACTGCCAAAGAGAAGTTCAGCTATGTGCCAGCCAAAAACCAATTCTGCATTCTGTGTCTGCCTGTCCAACTACAAGATATTTTTTAATAAAGAAAGCCTTCAAAAACAACCTTAGCAGCTGGATTATGTCAAGACCCTGACTGACTTCTGACTTGTGCAGAGTCAGCCAGAATTTTTTCCCCAATAAGTAGATATGGGCTGTTGGTGGAGATTTCATGAATTATTCAACACTCCCTGGAATGGAAATTTTACCACTCTTCTTCAAATATCAGGATCCTTGTTTCAGTTTGGTCTTTTTTTTTTTTTTTTAATTGCAGAGGGTGTAGGGAGAGATCCCCAACTCAAAGTTCTTAATGTGTAAATACAGCCGGGTCATCATTTCCTTCTCTTGAGTCTCCTGATTATTTGAGGGATCTGGAAGTTGAGTTTTAAGTAGCAGGAGACAAGAGGCTTTATTCAGCAGTAGCCTTAGGAATTGGTTGCTACACCTTTTCCCTTTGAGAATTACTACTTCCACAACAGGGTCAAGCACTCATGCTGGATCAGGACCCCATGCCACAGAACTCCTGTAGCCTGAATGTTTAGGTGTAGTCTTTCTGGTCTGATGACTGAAATTTTTGTTAAACAAGTATTTCATCTATACAAGCCAGTGGCAATGATATGGAAGTAACAGGACTTAACTTTGCTTGGTATTTCCCAGCCCAGCTCAGTTTTGCAGCTCTGTTGTTACTGTATATGAAATGCCTGAAGCAGTGGATTTATGAAAGTAATTTCTTTTATGTTTTAGTAATAATAACTTTTCTAGGGTAGAGTTGGCACAAGGAAACTTCTGGATTTATAAAAGTAATTTTTGTATATTTTAGTAATAATAACTTTTCCAAGACAGAGTAAGCACAAGGAAAGTTCTCAAGATAATCCTTATGTCTTTTTTCAAAGCACAGTTTTGTCAAGGTTTTCCTTTTCCTCTGGGCTGTACATTTGTTGCCCTGAGAACAAAATGACAGTGAGAATGTTGTAGTACAAATTAGCAAGACATCTGGTTCAAACTATGTCATGCACTTAGAAAACAGGCTTGGGTTTGTAGGAGAGATTTAATCAATCATATCTCTCTATTCTTGTGTGGAATTGAGATGGGAGTAAACTTGGATCCCACTGCTAGCTAGCACAATGACTGAAAATCTCCTAATTCTCTCATCTTCAATTCCACATTTTTAAGCTGAGACCATTGATGAGAGAGAAACAAGCTTCATCTAAAAGGAGAACTCACCACAGTGTGGGAATTCAGTGTGCTGCAGCTGCCATAAAGATGTCAGTGGTCCTCAGTTTTTGCTCACATGCTCATGTGTCCATGCAGATTCAGACAGAGGTTTACACAGTTTGGGAAGTGGAGGTATTCTGCAGTAGGCAAATAGAGGCTGTCTATGTGTGTTGTTTTATAACTATGCAAGTGTCAGCCAGAACTCGCTTTCTGTGAGCCCATCAAATTGCCTAACCTCAGAACTAAAATCTGCAAGCTGCTGCTTGCTGGTTTCTGCAGGATGCAATGAGAAAACCCCTGTGTTTTAACAGAGATACAGCAATCCAGAAGGTCTGGGGGAGTTTGTTTTCTTATCTTACTCTTTGAACAAGCATAGTGCATTTTCCCTAAACCTCAGACCCATCTGGCATGTGTCCTGGCCCTGTCTGTCTGGGGCAGGAGGCTGGTGGGCACCAAGGTCCATCTGTGAGGGCAGTGTTTGGGTGTTTGCTGCTGCTGTAACTGTGGTGCTCCTACCTTACGTAAGGCAAGGCAGACAGGTGCCTGTTAGAGAAGCCCTCACTATTCCATTTGGGTTTTTTTACAAATCCCTGAGAACAAGATATGTTTATTTCCCTATTTGTCGTTGTCCTGCTGTGGCAGAGCAGAACAGCTTCACCTTGTGTGTTGCCCTACTCTTGCTCCTAACTGGCATTTGCAGTGCTTCATGCTAATTTAACATGAGTCGTTACTGCAGGGAACCTCCTTTCTGAAAACAAGAGAAATGTCCATGCAAACTGGAAACATTGCTGAGATCCAGGAGGGGTACTGATTCAAGTGTCTAACACCCAGAAAGAAGCAAGCAGCTTTATTTTCCTCTAAGTACTTTTACTCTTAACAGGAGTAGCCATCTCAGAAAAGTTGTTACTGAAAATATATTGCCTTGCATTTGTACATTGTCGCAGCCATTTCCAGAGCAAGGCTTGTGGATACTTAATTTCTAATCCATGAGTGGATGTGTGAACTTCAGTGGGACTGAAGTCAAATATGTATTTTAATATTTTCTGGACTGCGTCTAAAACTGTTTTATAACTCGGGATAATGATCAGGATTTTTTACTTCTTGCCTTTTTATCATCCCTTTTAGTGCCCTGTAATTTGACTTGATAAAAAAATAATAATAAAAGATGTAGAATGTGGAATAAATTTGCAGTGATTCTCCTGTGATAATATTACTTTTATTTGCCACTGACTGTTATGACCACTCGCAGAACTTTATAGGCTTTCTCATTTTCATAGATGCTTCTTTAAACACAGTGTAAATAAGTGTGACATCATGTCAAGGAAATTTGATCATGGATTCTTACTAGGTCAGGTTGCCATTTGAAAATATTTTCCTGTGAGTCTTTGTGGTTTAACCCCAGCCAGCAACTAAGAACCATGTAGTGGCTTGCTCACTCCTCTACCCACTCTCGTGGGACGAGGGAGAAAATCAGAAAAAAACTAAAAACCCAGGGGTTGAGATAGGAAGAGTTTAATGATTTAAACAAAGTAAAATGTACTACTACTACTGCCACTACTGCTATTACTAATTGTAATAAAAGGAGAGAGAGAGAAGGAGGAATAAAACCCAAGAAAGGCATGTGATGCCAAATAAAATTCCTCACCATCCACTGAATGATGCCCAGCCAGTCTCCCTCTGGTCAACTCTTCCCACCTTATAAACTATTATATATTATATTACTATATATACACTATTCCTTATAGTGTGGAGTATCCCTTCAGGTCAGCTGTTCTGGCTGTGCTCCCTCCCAACTTCTTGTGCACCTGCTTGCTGGCAGGGCATGGGAAACTGAAAAGTCCTTGATTTAGAATAAGCACTGCTTAGCAACAAGCAAAACATCAGTGTGTTGTTAACATTATTCCCATACTAAATCCAACCACAGCACTGTAAGAGCACTAAGGAGAAAATTAACTATCCCAGCTCAAACCAGGATCGTGGTCATTCACAGAGTTACTGACTTCCATGTGGGAAAGGTAAAGGATTCAGGCAGGGAATATAGGGACGTCTCCTCAGCCAAATTTGAATAACAAGGGCTTGGTATGGAGTCTCTAGTTACCAATTCTTTTCTGGAATATACGATGGAACTGCTATGTAGTATCCTCATATTTGAACAAATTACATTTGTCATTATTTTACCACATAAATGCTGTAATTTCCTTCCTCTTCGTTATGTGCTCTGCTTGTTTTCTTACACACAAAAATATTTAGCATGATTACACTCCCCACCGGGTGTGAGTGAAACAAATGGGAAGGGAATGAACTGCACATATAATGTGAACAGTGTACCATGTTTTGAGGCATGTCTCTTTTTATTTGCAGGATGAAAGTTCTATAGAGAGTGATGAGTTTGATATGAGTGACTCAACTAGAATGTCAGCTGTGAACTCTGACCTCAGCTCAAATCTGGAGGAGAGAATGCAAAGTCCTCAGAACCTCCAGGGCCAGCAGGATGGTAAGGCTCTCATTTTGTACAGAGAATGTGGCATTGCCTTGTCTCTTTTTACCATACTGTGCTTTCATTTAGAATTTGCTCTTCTTCATATTGTGTTTCATTAGGTAATTTGAAATACATGTTCCCTGTATCTCAGCATGAAGAAGAAGAAATTATGGGTCTTTTTTTGCAGGTTAATTTATTTGTTGTTTATGCAACAGATGAGTGCTTAGACCGTATGTTAAGTAGTATTATCTTACTGTTTTTATATATTTATCTGTAGTGTGACCATGCACAGGCATAAAAGGAAATTAAATTCAAACCTTTCTTAGGCAAGCCAGAAAGCTGAGAAAGTTGTTTTTAAAAGGAGGGAGAGTAGTGTTACAAAAGCTGGATATTTGGGAGATAGGAACTGGAAAGTTCCTATCTCCCAAACTCAGAAGAAAGGATAAAAGATATTCAGAAGAAAGGATGAAAACAACAAATTCCTATGGAGAAATTGAGGCAAAAGATGAGAAAACAGCGAGCAGCATTCCACATTTGAATGTTAATTATTTATTGTTTACAACACAAACTACTTTTTGGTCAGAGACTAAACTGACTTACTTTGCATTGGAGGTGCACAGGTGTGTAGTCTTTGGTTTCAGCCCTTGTTATATAGCAAGCTGAAGGAGTCTGGTTTGAATGAGCTTTCTTCTGGATTATGGAGCTCACAAATAGCCTCTCTACTACAGACAGTGACAGTGGCTCAGGAGTGGCACAGGAATGCGCAGCACCCAAAGTGCAGGTCTGTTCTATTGCCATTAGAAACAATGCACTGGGATTCTGTACTTGCTACTTGGGAATTTCCTGATCATGTGTGCCAAATCAGAAGTGCTTTTTATATTTCTCTTGGACATTAAACATATGGGATTTGACCTGGATACTTTGCACTTCATGCATCATGGTAATTCACTAGCTGGTAAGATGTTTAGGTGAGAAACGGTGTGGTGCAGAGTGGCTGATAGGACCTAGTGATGGGTTGGATTTTAGCTGGGTTGCTCTGCAAAGGAAGGACTAGGATATCTGTGATAATTTGATAGGCCAGATTCTAACCACAACTGCCTTTTATCTGAGTGTCCTCAAGCTATCACAATTTTTTTTTCAACTTTTAACTCAAGATCTGTCTACATATGTTCACTAAAGGAGCAGTTCTGATGCACATGATGTATGAAAAACCAGTTCACTTTCCTGTTGAAGTTTGACTTTTAACAGGGATAATATATTACAGTAATACTGGTAACTTAGAGGTTTCAGGGATACTTAGGAAGGTGCCATTTTTTAATGTTTCTGGCTTTCACTGCAATACTATGCTGTAGAAGTTTCACACATGTTGTTTCTTAATAATAATTGCATGCATGCATATATCTGAAATAAAAATGATAGCTCAGTACAGGAACCTATGAAGAAATGCCTGTCATACATATCTTAACACCTGCTGCAACCAGACTCATGTGCCACATCTAATCATATTAAAACCCAAGTATGAATGATAAAATGCTGCAAATCTGTCACTTGCTATTTGAGATGTATGGGAAATAAATCCACTGTGGTCTTTGAACTTCAGACAGTGTGATCTTACAGTATGGCTTTAAATCTCTCAGCTTTCCTTCCCTTCCTCCCAGATGGTACTTGCTCACCTTCCTAAGGCAATCCTATTTTTTGCTGCATCTTCTGGCTAAAGCATCTGCTGATAGAGAGATTTGAAATAGCAGCTCTCTTCCTGCTTCATTGTTTTTCTTTGCTAGCTGTTGTCAGGTAGTAAACCCAATTGTGGCTAGCTATAGCAGTACTGCTGTTTCAGATGTAGGAGAAGGGGCTGAAGGAGGAGCAGAAAGACTTGAGAGAGGTGGGGGGGAAGAAGAATGAGAGGAGAGGGCAAGAAAAAAAGAAGACTGGAAGAAAATCAATATGAAGGGAAGTTGGAACAGGAAGGAGGGAAAATAAAAGGGAACTTAAATGAATTTAGCAGTACAGCAGTACAACCCCTTTTGCTCTCACACCCTGCATTGTAAAATTTTACAAATTTAATCTTTAATTATAGCACACGCACACCAAAATCATCACCAAAGGATGAATCTGTGTCAAAAGTGATTATTGCTCCCTTCCCTCAAACATTCTGTATGTCTATGGAAGTTTATGTCAGACACCACATTCAGCCTATAGACGAAGACACTTGGCATTTGCCTCATCTGAAACGTGTTTGCTGCATCCTGGCAGGTGAAAACTTGCTGTTGCATAAGGTTGCCTGTGCACATGCAGTTGGAAATGGTGTCTGAGGTGGAATGGGACAGCATAGGTCTTCTGTTGCTCTAAGCATGCTCTCTTTGGGAGGATAATTAGCTAATGGGAATCATTAGGAAAACTGTTGCCTGGGGTGGACTAAGGACAGCTTCAGTGTACCTAAAGGTGATGTGTTTAGTCACTTTACTTACCTGGTTTTCCATGAGAATATTTTGGGACATCCCCTGTTTTTTTTCCTATGGATTTAAATTGATTTGGTACTAGAATATAAACAGTCTGTGTACCCTAGAGGAATATAATAGTGAGCTGGGCCATGCTACTGGAGGATAGATGGAGGCTTCTCTTCCAGTTCAGTTTATCAGAGCATCAGAATGCTGACACTGTCTATGTAAAAGAAATGTGATGCTTTCATAGCCTCATCCCTTGGGGCTGTACTTGCATCCTATTTAGACAGGCATTTTTCTTTGGGAGTCCATGATGGAGCTCAAACTAGAAAATTTGATCTGAGGTTTCTAAATGTCTTCCAGCCCAGTACTCTGTCCTGTTTCTCATGATTAGGTTGCTTGAACCTAAATAGAATAAAGGCAAGTATGAGAGCAACTCACAGTATCAGCTGAAAGCAATAGACTCCTTCACCCAGAAATGCCATGGTAGGTGAGAAAAATGCTGAGGAGGAAGGGCACAGAGACAGAAGGTGCATATTTGCTCAGAGTAGATGAGTGCTGGTACTGCACAGAAGTCCTGGGCCCTGCAAGTGGACTGAAGCTTCGTAATAGTTGTACTAAGCTTGTAAGGTGAAAAGGGTACAGGGAATTAAGGATGTGATGAAAAGTGTGGAGAGTTGGTGAGTTGTATCCATGGTACTGAAGTTGCTGCAATACTACTAAGGACAGTTCCCACTTTAAATTAGCCTTTGTACACTTTTAAATAACAGGGTCTTGAGTCACACCTGCTGGTGAAAGGCTGAAAATAGTATCCTGTGTGCCTGCAGAGCTGCTGCAACGATGGGGTAGGAGTTGGAAAAGGGCTGCTGTTCTTCCCTGTGGAGATAGAAGATAGGAGCTCTAATTTACAATTGGTTCATTCCCCAGCTGGGAATGAGGTGTGGCTCTCTGCTTACCAGTGCCTCAGAGGTGTTCTCTTTAGCAGCCAGCTGGATAGATAATAAAGTTGCAAATTGCTCGTGTGTTCCTTTCTCTTTTGCTTGCCTCATGCTTGCCCCTGCTTTCTTGCTTTCCTAGACATGACTGTTCTGTGTCCTAAGCAGGTTCTTTGTAGTGAGCCCTGTGTGTAACTCATCTGCAGGCAAAGCTCCCACTTGAGAGTGGTCTTTAATTCTCCTTTCTCTTAATAATGCTCTTGGGGCTCTGATGTTGCTGGATCAAACCCTTTTGCCTGTCTGAGACCACAGACAGCAAAGTTTGTGAACTGAGTTGGAAATAAAGGAGCTTTTTTGTTTTTTTAAGTTAGTGGTTCAACCTGTTAAAAAAAAAAAAAAGATATTTTTGGACTGAAAACTGACCTCTAGATAGGTCTTCAAAGGGGCAGCAACAGCTTCTACCCTGAGAGAAAATAGGACTTCTGTTGCCCTTGCCTGTTAGCTGGAGCCCTGTGCAGAGCAGCTGGGTGTGTTTCCCTCCTCATTGTGGTAGTTCATTACTTACCAAGACATGAGATATGTAGGGAGATGCTCTGATTAGAGGAAGTTAAGAACATATATGACCCTAGAAGTGAGGAAAATTAAGTATAGATTTGATATTGCATTTTTTTTCTTGTTTGTTTGTTTTTTACTATGTCAGCTATTAAGTAAAAGTCAGGGACGAGACTATTTGACTGTAAGTAAAAGAGGCAGGACTGATTTATTTTCAGTATTTCTCACTGTGCTGAGGTATACGAAAGCATATCAGTCTGGATTTGAGTGGAGGGACTGTGTTCTCTTCAACCTCGTTTTTAGAAAATTATGGTTACATGTTTATACATATATATATATATATATATATATACACAACTGCTTCTCACAGGTGCTGTGTGGAGACATATAGGAGCTTATAGGAGCTAACATGACAAGATATGTCAGAAGCCAACCTTTAATGGGGATTGTGGTGTTGTCCTGGTTTAGGGCAAATTTGGGAGGAAACCTCCGAAGGGGACGCCTCTGGAAAGCAAACCCAAACGGCCCCTCCTCCCAGCCGGTCCGGGAAAAGAACTTCCTTGGAAAAAAGTGGAAAAAACTATTTATTTAACAAACAAGATGCCCACAAGCAGGGAAAAAAAAAAACCAAACAAACAAAACAACAAAATAAAATACACACGCACACAAAAAACCCACCAAAACCAACCAACCAAACAACCCAAAAAAACCCCCCAAAAACAGTAAAACCTCTGGCCGTTCTGCAGAGAGCTGGCAAACAGAGACAGTCCTTGCCGTGGGTGCAGCTCAGCTCCCTCAGGCTCTCACCAGCCCCACTCCCTCCGCAGCTCCAGGCCCGGCGGCCGCAGGTGCCAGCCCTCGCTGCTCCTCTGGGTTTGTCAGTCCAGAGCAGATTTTAACAGGCCCAAGGAAAAGGAAATAAAACAGTCCAGGGAACTTCTCTGCCTCAGCTAGCTAAAACTAACTAAAGCACAGGAGATCTCTGCCCCATCGCTATCCGTGCCTCAGACGAACGCCGGGGCCAGGCCGTGTGGGAGTCAGGCAGTTTTCTCCAAACAAACTGCACAAACTGCTGCTTCTTTCTCCCCCTTCGCTCCCAGAACCATTTTAAAGGTACAGAACTTAATATACAGCACAACCAGAACAGACATTTGGGGATACAAGCATCATAAAGTCACCCTAGGACAGGTGTCAATTTAGATGCAGAGATTAAAAGGCTTTCCCTGGTTGTACTTTTTCCACTTTATAGAAAATTTAGCAATAATATTGTAATGAAATGGAGGATCATGTCTTCGTAGTTTGTGATCACTTGGATGGTGTTGGTTCTCTTTCCTTGGCATATTCAAATTGTCACATTTTACACAAAATAGATGTAGGAAACCTGGCTGTTAACATTAACTATTCCTTTGACTCATTTGTATTTGTGACAGATGCAAGTATTGGAGTCAGCCATCTAAATAGCTGTTTCCTGCATCAAAGCTATAATTTCTACACAATGGTTTCACCTGAAATAAGTAACATTAGCTTATTAAGTTTTCTATACTGACTGTCTATGCAAGAGTTCAAACTTGCTGTTGATTCTTCTTTCTGAACTAAGTCCAAGCCAAGAGTTTAATCCATCTTCTCATTTGGAACTTGTTATACTGTTGTACTTCTTTTTGCTTTTGTCTTCATTCCACTGAAACCTAGACTCCCTGTCTTGAAACACTGACTTTTCTTTCCTCTGAAAGCAATTTAAGTTCAAGATATATGAGTTCAAGCACCAACTGCAGGCCAAAGTGAAGACAGATTGGTGAAAGAGCATAATGGAGTAAATTGTCTCTGCTGTTGACAATGTACAGGCCCTGCTGTTGGTCTTGAGTAAAGTGAGCAATAGCAAAGCCTACATGAGAGCAGATGATTCCCAGCATCAAATCCATGGCAACCTTTTTGCTGGTAATTAGGAGTTTTCAGTGGAAATGTTATTTTACGTTAATTTATAAAATCAATTTACATCAAGAGGTATTGTGCTTTGAATTTTTGTTCAAGCACTGAAAGGTTTTACAAATGTCCTTATTCTGTATGAGGTCTAACTCCACTTGACTTCAGTAAAGGCCCACTAAAGGTTAGCTGAATTTTTTTCAGAGTTTAGATATCTTTTACTAAAAACCTTTACTTTTTTAGACTTCAAAACAAAGCACCTGATATTTCTGTGGTATATGGGATAGACTGAAGTTACCACATGAAGTCATAAAGCCTTAATAAAAATATTAAAAATAAAATAAAAAGCAGTCTATCAGTTCTCCTAGATGCCACCTCGTATACTTTTAGAAAGCCTTTTCACTTTAGGGACTTTTGACTGGTTTTATTTGCAATCTGTAGATCCATATCAACAAAGCAAAAATGCTATTTAAGTTGGTGATAATGCTTATACTTTATGCAAGACATCGGACATGCAAATTAATAAGCATTTTACTGTGAAGAAAAAGGTAATTTTTGCTTAATAGGGAGGGTTTGGGCTGATTAAAAATGTTAGCTTATAAAGAGGATAGAAAAAATGTTACTACTTTTTTTTCCTTTGGTGAAATGGAAGACCATTTAAAATTACATTTGAGCTAAGACCAGGCGATCTGACAATTTTGTGATATAGTCAGACCTTCCAGTCTTGTTCAAGCCACTGAAATTTGCAACATTTTGGGAAATAATCTCACTTCTTATCACTTAGAGTGAAACGATAAATACTAGTTTTCTGAAAATGAAAATCTAAGATACCTACCTGTCTCGTGGCAGTGGAAAAGGAGCACAGATGTGATGTACAGAAGCAAAGGTCTCCTGTCTCTGCAGCTGTTGATCTGCCACCTTTTGCAATCACCAGCTTTCTTACTGAATGAAGCAAAAGACAGTGCAGTCACACATACATATTTCTGAGTAAGTCAATGGGCTGCACTGAAGTGTGTCACAGATGTCAAAATCACAGAGGTTTCTTTAGACAGGGAGTTAGTTATAATATGTTGCTCTGTCTGAGAAAATCAGTATCATCTTCACCTAAGCAGAGCCAAAGTGTACCTGAGAAACTGGCATGTGATGCTATTTTGCTTCAGTGGAGCTACACCTGGAGCGATTTAGCTCATCAGATTTGGTTTGATGGATTATTATTTGCATAAACCAATGCATTGTAGTGGAAGGTGTCCTTGCTTATGGTCGGGGGGGGTGCACCTAGATGATCTTTAAGGTCCCTTCCACCTAAAAATTCTTTGATTCTGTGATTTAAGAAAGAGGAGGAAAATGCTGAATCATGACCAGAAAGTCTGAGAGTTTTGGAAATCTAGTTTCAGTGGTGTTTTAATGGCTTCTTTAGAAATGATACCTTATCACTGCAAAAGACGCTACAAGTGACACTATAATGACACTTGAGCAGTGCAACAATGTCACTGACAATGAATATTACTGAGCCTAGGCAAGAACTTGAAATGTTGCTGCAGCTGCATTTAAAACTTTCAGCCCTTAATATGGTTAAGGAGAGCTGGGTGGAATTTTCAGCAAATCAAGTATTTTAATGGACTGGCTGCTGACGAGGCAGCTGCTGTGTGCATTGTCATCAGAATACTGAGCTGATGCATGAGGCACTTCTATTGTATGAGAGATGAAAATCTTCCTTTGACTCTACACACAATTCAAATTTGTTGAGAATTAATAAGCAATGTTTCTCAATGGAGAGCGGGCCTTCCTCCATCCTTGACCTACCTAATCATACTGGGATTAGTCTCAAACTGGGATTTGGACATGAACACCCATCTCATTGAAGCATAGCAAATGGATTGCTTTTATAACTGACTCTTAATATGTAGAGTTACTGTATTTACATTTGCTAGTTGCAAGCATCTTGTGAGTTGGCTTTAGTGAATATCTCCTCCCTACTCCATGTTACTTCTGTGTGTCTTATCCCATCTTATAATAACTTGGAGGATTTTTTTTTTTTTTTTTTACTTGTCTCTGTTTGTTTCTTGTCTTATACTGTAATTTGCTTTGGAGACTAAAATATTATTAAACATGAATTATGCATTGAGCAGACTCTCTGCTAGAGTCTGAGTGGTCTGTTGCAACCAGAGAACAATCTCGTTTCCCGCACCACCCTCCCAGCTGCACAACTGTCACTTTCTATTACGCCTGCCTTGAACAATTGAGTGTGGCTTGTAATGACAATAATTGCCTCAAAATTGTTTGTCATGTTTGCCTTGTTAGCAACAAACTACTAACTGTTGGTTACAATCAGGTTCTCAGCTATTACTCCATAATTACATCAGGGAATACTTGCAGCCAATAATAGCTGAGAAATTAGAATTATCTTTTCACAAGTAATACTAAAATGCTTGCAGACCATTCACTCTATTCACAGCCACTCATTTTTGCATCAGCAATCTAGTGGTAAGTGAAGCCTGCCCCCATGTAAAAGGCTAGCTGCAGACCTGTATCCTTTTGCATCTTCAGAACAGTTGTATTACTGTTGTACGTGTCCTGTAACAATAGGTATTTCACTTCAGCAATATTGCTACCCATCAAGCTATCTCTTATGCATGTACTGGAGGCAGTCTGCTTTTGATTGCAGTTTGCAAATCCTGGTAACTAAACTTAGCTGGATTTCTCAAAGTGTTGTTTGGTTTGGGTCAATATTCTTTGTTTTTTCCCCCCTATCTTAGTGTATCTCAGGCTATTCCCTCCTATTTCTCTTTAACATCAAACAAAAGGAGGGGCATTCTGCTACAGAGATTTAGATTTGCTTTCCAGTAAAGGCACTTTATCCATTTTATCCTTTCATATGTACCAATTGACTTTAGCAGAGGCTATGTGCACAGATTGCTTGATTTAATTTGTCTACTTCCTTATAGTAGAGGCAGAGGGTTTTTTCAGTTACTGTTAAAATGCATGCTAGGCATTGATTCCCCTTTTTTTTCCTATTACATATACAATAGAATAATATAATAGAGCATTTTTTTTCAGGAAAAGGAATATAAAAGAATGTGCTTTAAAGAAATTTAATTTAGCCATTGATTCTTCATTGTGTTATATTTTAATTAAGAAAGCTGTTAAATTTTTTTTTTTTTTTTGAACAGGAAATTCCCTGGAGACATTGGGCTGGCTTGTGAAAGATATTTTTAATGGAAATTTCTTTGAAGCATTTATTGTTTGATAAAATATTTGTAATGCTGAATGTTTAAAATTAGTAGTATTTTTTAACCAAATACCAGTAGTTGGATTACAAGAAAGCAAAATGAGTGTTTTTTTAACAGTATCATTTTTTGTAATATTAAAACACACAGGAAGTGGTTATATGTATATATATTCTTGAGATTTGTGAAGAGGTATTTTCAAATAATTGGTTTAATGTCATGCTAGATAGTCACTGTGTTTGTTGTCCCGAGGCAGAGGGATGTGCCATCTTTGTCACTTCTTAATAACAGGATGGAAGAAAAGATGCAATCATCCTGAAAGTTTCAGGATAGGCTGAACTCCAGTGATGTCCTCCAAGAATTCCTGAACACTGATAGCCTGGTTAGCGAGAAAGATGGTAGAGTTGGTTTGCAGGCTGACTGGAGACAGAAAGACACAAGAGCAACTCAATTTAGCATCAGCACAGATTAGAATATAGCTTGACTAGTTTTACAAGTTTTTTTAGTACTTGATGACTGGTTAACAGCCTGCTGGGAGGTGTGTGAGGCTCAGGCAGTCTCTCCACCACATGCCAGGTGGACGCTGACCAGTCCTGACCACTGCAGGGGCAACCTGACAAACTTCAGTAGCTACTCAAACACTCTCTGGGAGAAGATGTGGAGGAGCACACTGTTGCCTTTGCTGGCTCTACTATGTGTGATGCTGAGAAAACAGTACAGAACTTCAGTTGTTTGCATTAGCATTATTAATAGAATAAATTAAGATAAAAGCTAAATTTATGTAATATACAACTTTCAAATTTAAGTGCACTGAACTGAAGAGAAATCAATGCCTAAAGCCTTAAGTCAGCTCCAAGAAGCTTTTCTCCACTCTCATCAGGACACTGGCCTTGCAGCCAGAATGTGGCTTTCCAGCAGAAAGATGGCCTTGAGATCAGTCTCTACTGCAGAGGTTCCTGCTTATGGGGATAGTTCCATCTTTGTGTTTAAAGTCTTTCCTCAGTGCTTTAGTTTAACTTTGGTGTTTTACAAGCTTCCTTTCTTGTGACATAAATCAAGGAGAATGCATCTCTAGAGGGCTAGTGACTGCTTCTACTGAACTTTGAGTTGTTCTGGTATCCTGTGTGCTTTACTGGCTGGAGTTCCCTAAGTAGAAGGCAGAGTGATCCCTTTAGTAACCGTCCAAGATCCCTGATATAAACTGTTAAATTTTTATAAAATTAGCAATTTCTTATGACTGGAATGTGGAGTTCAAACCTTTATGTTTAGCTTTTCATACTCTGAAATTTGAATTTCACATAAGCATAGACATTGGCAAGGAGATTCAAACAAGATCATAAACCAGAAAAAAAAAGCTTGCAGCTTTTTAAATAGGCAATAGCAGCTTTTAAATAAGGCAATAGTAATAGATACTTTAGGGCAATAATTTATTAGAAAATTTGGTATTTTTGCTTTGAGGAACTGTAATAAAACCATGATATACACAGACTAATCTTAAGAGTGATAATTGCTATTACTAGTTTGATTGGAAAAGAAAGTAGGGGATGAAAACTGGGAATAGGTTTTTTTTTTTCTCTGCAAAAACAAAATAGAGAGATGACATTTCAGTTACACAAAGCTACTGTTTCAAGTAGAATCAAAAAATGGAGTATAATAAAATTTTAATGACTTAACTGGCAAAGACATATAGTGAGTTTGTTATGTCACACTATTTAAGTGTCTCATGAATGGTTATTCTGAAGGGAGCTGATGCTGCAAGCTGTCAAAGAGAGAATGGCAAGACAGAACTACATGATGTGGGAACTCTTTATGTGAATTACTTGGAGTGGAAGAAATAAGCCCTCTTCAAAAGGAGGTGGTATAAATAGTGAGAGCAGCAGTGTGGTCTAGAGAGCTAGAAAGTAAATGGAAGCAACCAGTGCTTTCAAATCAGTTTTAAAAAAGACTGCATGTGTATGAAGAAGCTGTAATTCTTAGTAATAGTCTTTGAATAGTTTACAAGTCTGTGTACATCTTCTAAGATTCCTGTCTGTTTAAAAATAATTGGTAAAAGATTTTAAAAAGGTATCCCTCCATCTTTTAAAAGATATCCCTCTGAAGTAACTGTACAAGGACTGTATTTGTATCAGAAGTTTAAAAGAACTTTGACTTTTAGTGACTTGGTTTTTAGATATTTTATCCAGCATGATCATCTCCAAAATACATGGATGCAATGAAAATCATACTGAAATAAATTTTGAGAATTTCTATGAACTTCAGTGGACACAAAGTTTCATCCTCCATGTTTTCATAAGAGGTATCTGTAGCTGAACAAATTCTGAAGTAGTTAATGTGGACACTGAAATTGCTACTGTCTCTTTAATTAACCATCAGTGCAATTTATGCAATGATGATAAGCTTTACTTCAACAACTTAGCCAAGCTCTGTCTGTTCCTGTATCTTCATTTCTTCTTTCTGCTACATTTCTGCAGTTCTGTACTAGCTATGTGTTCTCTCAAAGAACTGTTCGTCTTAGATTCCTGGAGCAGGCTATAATCCCTGGTTATTCCTGTAAGACTGCAGTCATACACTTGCAGTTGTACATATTATTACATCTTCTGCAAATATGTCCTACTTTAATTAAAGACATGGATGTTGAAAAGCCTCTTAGCAAGGACAAATATTTTTCTCTTCTCTGAACCATCTATTCAGCAGTATGCTTCCATTCACCCCCTGGAAAAAATGGGCCCTAAAATGATTTCTTGCTCTAGAAGTTGAAAAAATGCTGGTGACAGCATTAAAAGGCAAGCAGCACAGGTAGATTTCAGAGAGTGAAACAGCAGCTTGGCCAAGTTTTTCATAATAATTTAAGAAAAAATGTACCATGGTGATCCTTGAACTTAATTATCTCAGTTGGTGTTGTAAAGTGTTGATTGCAATAGAAACTTCCTTAAATGCAGCTTTTCAAAGGGAAGGGTATACATGGTAAAGCTATTATTTTTCTGAGAAACAATTTTTCACCACCTAGGGAACTGTGTACACTTCTAGCGTTTTACAGGCAGCTCTGACACTATCATGGCCCACAGAAGAACAGGGTTTTTTGAGAACTTCTGCTGCATAGATAATTTACTCGGGTGGGTAGTGGTAGCCTATAGTCCTTTTTGTTTCTTAAAACCCCTTCCAGTGTAATGCCTGGTTTAGAGTAGTCCAGTTCATAGAACCATAGAATCATAGAATCATGGAATCATGGAATTGTAGAATGGGCTGGGTTGGAAGGGACCCATCAGGATCATCGAGTTCAACTCCTGGCCCTGCACAGGATACCTCAAGGGCCACATCATGTGCCTGAAAACATTGTCCAAATGCTTCTTGAACTCTGTCATGCTTGGTGCTGTGACCGCTTCCCTGAGGGGCCTTTTCCAGTGCCCAAACACCCTCTTGGTGAAGAACTTTTTCCTGATAAGCAAACTAAACCGATCCAACTCAGCTTCACACCTTGAGTCCTGTCACTGGGCACAAGAGAGAAGAGATTGGCAGCTGCTTTCCCTCATAAGGAAGTTTCAGATTGCAATAAGGTATCCCCTCAGTCTCCTCTTTTCCAGGCTGAACAGGCCAAATGACCTCATAAGGTTTCCCCTGAAGGCCCTTCACCAACTCGTGGCTCTTTTTTGAATGTGCTTTAATAGTTTAATGTCTTTTTTATATTGTGGTGCCCAAAACTATACACAATATTCAAGGTGAGGCCATTCCAGTGCAGAGCAGAGTGGGACAACCCCCTCCCTTGCCTGATGTTGTGCCTGATGCCCCCCAGGACAGGATCAGCCTTCCTGGCTGGCAGGGCACTTGTGTTCAAATTGCCAGTGGCCAGGACCCCCAGATCCCTTTCTGCGGCACAGCTTTCCATCCTCTCATTCCTCAGTCTCTGCACACAATCAGGATTTCTCCATCCCAGATGCAAGTCAATAATCTGTGTGACAGTTCTGTTCAGTTTACGGATTGTTTTTTTTTCTTTAGGCTAGCTTTGAGACCTACTAGTGCATCTGCTGTTTATTGTAGATGCTTGATGTGAGCCTCTGTGAGCAGAAAAGCATTCTGCAATATGGGTTTGTGGAGAGGGACAATAGCGATGTCCCAAACCTGGCATGTCCCAGTCGAGCAGGCTGTAATGAAACAGCAGCCCTTTGCTTCTTAGCTGAAATATGTTGTAGGACCTTGTGTTACTTATGATCTGGCTAACACCTGGGCATGAACAGACTGGCCAGAAAGATCCCAGGCCTAGCTGATCATCCAGCACACACATATGAGGGGACAGCGGATGCTAGCAGTGCCAGTGTCTGTGGCTCTTTTAATGTGTAGGCAGATAGAAGAGAAATAACTATTTGGTTTTTGAAATCTTTCTGCCTTGCTGAATGAATTTCTCTCAATAATTGTTGCTGGCGATGTGACTTGAACTGGACCAGCTGGTGTGGCAATTGAAATAGGGGCAGAAACGATTGAGTAAGCCTAAAAAACAACTTTAATAATAGCCTGAGCCAACGAAAGAACGTAAGCTGAACACAGTATGGGACAACCTTGAAAGACCCAACAATGGGGCAGACATAACAATATATAGCCTCTGTAACAGAACAGTGAACCAATGAACATTAACATCACCCTACATGTAAAACATTGTTAACCAATCATAAATAAGAACTCAGAACATAACCTTACATGGTGCAACTGCATTAACATAACTATACCCACAATCCCATCATTCTCTCCATGACCTAACAAGATATTTCCCTTCCTAGCATACCATTTCCCATGGCCTCAGATTGATACCTACTTCACTGTTGTCCAAGGCTGGCCCACTGTCAGTCCCTCCCAGTCCCTCCCAGTCCAAAATGATAAGGAGTTTCTTTGAAGATGTTTCTGTCTTGTGGGTCAGGAAGAAATCTACTCTCCCATGCTGTCTGACTACCTCTTGGGAATATTACAATTATCTACACTTTGAACCTGAATGAAAAAATGAGGAGAAACCATTCTCTGGACTCCTCCATTATTCCCATTCAGAGTGAAAACTGTCTTCCTTCAGCACCCTTCAAGGCAGAAAAATTTTACTTATTCTATTTTCCTATGTGAGTATGTGGTAGATGCATTTGTTTCTCCCTGTCTGTACACACAGATGTGAACAGAAATCAGTTCTGATGAAAAATCCAGAGGAAGGTTGTGTAGGGAGTAGCTGAGATTGAACTTGCCAAGGTTGTTTTTCCAGCAGCATTTATTAAAATTAAAGTTAACATTGAGTTTTGTGATGGTCCAGTTTTATATTTTGTTGCACGATATGAAACAAATATAAATCTAATTCAAGTTTACACAAACGTATATATTACCATGAATAGATTTTCTATTGGTACATTTTATACCCATATTTGTAGATCTATATTTCTCTTATCACAAATATATATGTATATATGTCTTTATATAGATGTCTATTTCTAAATAAAGTGAACAGATCACTGGAGAAATGTAGATTTGATGGCATGGGAACCCTTTTTTAAGCATGCATTTTCCTGTGCTCTAATTAGAGATGGTCTCTGACAGCTCAGAAATACCATGGGCACAAATTTCCAAAGAGGCAATTTTTTGAAGGCTAAATCCAACCAAAACAGTATACATTCCAGTACTTGTGAATCTCTGAGGCAATAAAGCAGAGCTCAGAGAACTGTAAAGTCACAGAATGTCAGGTTAGAAGGGACCTCAAGGATCATCTGGTCTAACCGTTCTTGGCAAAAACATGGTCGGCACAGCATGGTCCAGCACCCTGTCCAGATGCATCTTAATTGTTTCAATAGTTGATTGTTCTCATCATGAAAACTTTTCCTCTTATATCTAATCAGAATCTCACCAAAAGTAGTTTGTACCCATTACCCCTCATCTTTTCCATGTGACTCCTTGTAAAAATGAGAGACCTTATTGTCTTTGTAGCCACCCTTTAAATACTGGAACATGGCAGCAAGATCTACCCTAAACCTTTTTTCAAAATTGAACAAACACAGTTCTTTTAGCCTTTCCTCACATGGTGAGCTTCCCTGCCATTTGATCATCTTTGTGACCCTTCTCTGTACCTTCTCCAGCCTTTCCATACCTTTGTTTGCCCAGCAGGAACCAAAAGGGCACACAGTATTCCTGGTGCGGTCTGACAGCTGCGGAAAGTGCATCTCTGCTGGTGATGCTCTTGTTGGCACGCCCCAGCATCCTGTTGGCTTTCTTTGCTGCAGCAGCACAGTGCTCACTCATACTGAGCTTGTTGTCTGCCAGTACTGCTGCTCCTTTTCTGCAGAACTGGTCTGTACCCCTGGGGTTGATCCCATACTGTGTTGCATTCCTGATTATATTTTCACAGGTGCAGGACCTTACACTTGTCTTTGTTCAACTTTGTAAAGTTCTTGTTAGCTCACTTCTATCCAGGTCTTCCTGCAGTCTGGCTCTCCCTTCTGAAATTCCCACTTTCCTACTCAATTTAGTACTGGCAAACTTTGTCAGTGTACACTTTATGCCATCTTCCAAATAAATTGTGATGGTTTTCCTGTTTAACAGAGGGCCAATATTTTCCTTCTGTTTCTGCTTGTTGTTTATGTACTTGAAGAACACTTTTCTGTGGTGGCATATCTTCCTTTCTTTTTCTGATGTGCATGTGTTTCAAACATACCACAAGGTGTGTGCCATCTATACCAGCTTGTTTTTTTCTATTCAGCAGAGGCAGCATTGAGAAACAGCAGATGTCAGTATCTGTAGCTGCTATCAGAATATTGCAGGTTATATCCAAGGGACAGCAGTAGCTAAAACAGTTCAACAGCACATTCTTCCTCCAGGGATGCAACAACAAAAATAAATTTGGATGGCTGTCTCTTGTATAAGTAGGTTCCATATATATGTGTGTGTGTGTGTTTATATACATATATTCATGCAAAAAGAAATATGAATCCATAGTGAAATTCTGTCCATCCTTCAAAGTGTTCTTCTGTTACAGGACCAGGGAATCTTAGGAGCTTCCTCTCAGAGCCATTTGCAGTGGTGTTTTGTAGGGCAAGTCAGAGACTGAGTGGAGAGTTGTGTGACAATCCACCTGGGGTGCTGTGTGCAGCTCTGGGATCCTCAGTAAGAAAGATGAGTATTTGTTAGAATTGCTCCAGAGGAGGGCCACCAAAATTGTCAGAGGGATAGAACAACTCTTCTGTGAGGACAAGCTGAGAGAGTTGGGGTTGCTCATCCTGGACAAGAAAAGGTTCTGGAAAGATCTTAATAGAGCCTTTAAATATTTAAAGGTGGCATTTAGGAAAAAGAGAGACCTTTTTTCCAACCACCCTTTATTTCTCTGATTGCACTAATCAAGGCGAGAATACATGTAAGACCAGCTTATAAGACCTCTGTCAAAAAAGAAAGGAGATTTCTGGATCATTTCAGGTGGAATTTTTTTTTTCCTGACATGCCTGTCTGAGCAGCCAATAAGGTAGTGGCATCATGAAAGGTCCCAAAATTGAAGAGTGGGTTGAATAATTTAAAGCTGGATATTCTTCTTACTGGAATATGATCAGGAGGTGTTTCCTTCCTCCTACCACCTTTCATTTGTCTGCCTTTGTTGTTAAAAGGCTTTTTTCTCCTGCTATCATTTAAACATCAAGACAGTTTTAGAAGGAAATGAATTCTGGAGTAAAAAGCTTTGTGCACTGGTGCCAAGTGATAAGGAACAATTTTTTTTTCACAAGTTCATGTAGTTATTAGGGAAGAATGCTGAGGCGCCTTTTTTTTTTTTTTTTTTTGTCTGTAAGGTGTGGATTTTAGCAGGAGAGAAGCAGTTTTCATAATAACCCTTAGTTATCAGTCTAAGAAAATCTGAAATACTTCTCTTCAATACTTCATCTTTGCTTATTTGCCAGCTGAAACTATGTCATGGGAGAAGAGAATGGAAATAAAGGAAAGGGTCCTGTGTCTGAAAGGCATGTCCTTTGAGGAGAATAGACCAGTGTAGAGCAAATGGAAAGGTAACCTACCTTCATGCTTGTTTCTGGCTTGGATTCTGAGATGAGAAAGTCAATTTAGCATCAAGGAACTGAAGAGTTGTCTGACGGACAGGAAGAGAGTCAGCAGAGATGGCCTTAGCAGAGGTGTAAGTGGTAGTTAGACCTCTGACTCCTGTAGAGAGGTGGCAGGAGAGAGAGAACTCTTCTGCCATTGGTGCTTTTTAAACCACTGCTCTTGGTGAAGTTTTGCTAGTTCTCTTCTAGTTACTCCGTGAAGAAGCTGTTTAGAAGAGTATTACTTGCCAGTATGTAAAAGGAAAACATCAGTGCAGGCAAATTTGGATGTCTTGCATCACACTTTCAGTGGGCCCACATTGATTTATAGCAAATGAGGTCCTAACCTTTTTAAAAAAGAGGTATTATTTTCTCTGTACAACAGAGATTTCTGTGACAGTTGATAGTTGTCAGTGCATCTGAGTAAGCATGAAAAATACGATCTTAACTTTATTATTTATTAGCATAATTTATCAGTCCAAAGTGCAGTGCAAATAAAGCTAACCTATTGATGTCCACCTGCTATCCATTTTCATCTTCAAATAGTGAAGAACCCACATAGATGTTTATGGTAAACACCTGTGTGATTCAGTTTAACAAAATCTGTTTTTGAAGACCAGCAAGTCAGTAACATGGCATAAGTGGCATGCCTTATTATATTGTCTGCATTCCAAAAGAGATGCTGTCACCTCTTCCACCCACCCTCTGCATGTGGAGTATCTTTTCAAAGCAATCTGAGAGTTTTTGCTTATGCATTTAAACTGAAGGTCTGATTCAGTAGTTTTATTGTTCGAAGTAGTAGTACTAAAGGAAGTGTTTTTAATTGGGAGCATTTTGAGGAATATTACCATCCTTGTTAAATGTACTCATCCATACAGCAAGAGTGACAGCTTTTTCCAGTGACTCAGAGCATCATTAATCCAGAGGGTTTAGAGCTATTAGCAGAGATAGCACAGCTCAGGGAGGTTACTCTCCCATCTCCTTAGATACATCAGAAGGCTAGTGGAGCTGGGGAAATGAGGCAAGACAAGATGGGTCTTCTGTCAGAAGAGGCTTGGACAGATGAAGAATGTCTGTTGCTTTGGATCACAGAAATATATTTATTATTTAGAAGCTGGAGGTATTAGAAGTTGCATCATGACTGAAGAAGCAGTATGACTGAAGGCCAGAACATACCTTGCAGCCTCTGAAATAAAGAAAACAGAAAAGTCCAAACCATGTGGTTTAATAAATTGAGTTTCCAATTTGATGATGCTGGAATTTATTGCTGGCTGTAAGTAATGTATTCCTGAAACTCTGGTGAATGAGTAAAGGAGAGGGAGGACATTACTGTCATATTTCGTTCATGAGAGTGAAGAGAGATGGTGGAGGATTTTTGGCAACTACAAGCTCTGTTGGGAGTAATTCGTAGTATTAGTGGAAAAAAATTCCACCTTAAATCTGAACTACACCTTAATGCAATGTGATGAGTTTTGGGAAGAAAAGGATGGAACACTGAAAACTGTTTGTATTTGTTTTGGGTTTTTTCTCTCCTGGATGTTCCCACTGAATCAGCACTGAATATATTTATAATATTTTTTTCTTTCAAAAATCCACTCCTTTGATATTAAAGAGGAACAGCTTTTACACTAAGCCAGAAATCCGGAGGATATTTTAAGATCCACCTACATTTTGTGAGATAGTCTTTACTACTCTAAATTAGATTCCCTAAACATGCCAAATATAAGGATGAGTAGAACATATGGATTGGCCAAAGGTATCTGAAGTAGGAGCCTTTTTTTTCTGCCTGCTACAGCTCAGCCTGAAGTGTGACAGGCACTTTTGGTGACACATTCATGCAGGAAGGATAGACTAGAAGCTTCCTCTCTGGTAAGAGCTCGCTGACTGCATGACATGATTACATAAAAAGCCATAGGAAAACTGTGATTTGCTAAAGTTTTCAAGGTAGAGCTGAGGCCTTGCTTTTCTCCTTATACTTATGTGGATCTGGTGCAGGCAAGCTTTGACAGATAAAAGCCAGCGAGTTCCTTTGTTCTTTGCTATAAATAGAGTCATCAATGAACCCTTTTAAAGTCTTTGTTTAAAAAGTGTGGTTTAAGCTTGAGCCTTGGTTCTAGGTCTTTATTAGCCAGTGCTGGGGCCTTATGGATTGCACATCCACATCTTCAGCCAAAATGAGTTTTAAATGAGTTGAAGTGCTGACAAGCCTTGCAACATGGGAAGGACTTTAGCAGCAGAGATAATATGTATGGTTTCAGCAGTTACTCCCATTCCAAATTTTCAGTTATCTGCAGGGTTTGCCTTGATCCCCTCAGGATCAGCTGAGTGCAGAAAATGCCTCAAACACACAGCCCTTCCATATTATCTCTCAAATGGGAGCTGCTGAAACTCTGACCCTTGTTCCATTTCAAGGCTAATTCAAACATATGTGGAAGTGGGCTCAAACTTTATCCCTTTCCATTGAGTTTTCCACTTCCTATTGACTTGAGGTAGAGGCACCTGTGTGCTTAGGTGCACAGTTGAATGAAGCTGTTCCCTGTTCCCTGTTCCCTGTTGTGTGGGCTCACTGCTGTGTTTCCAAAGAGACTGTAACCAGGAGCCTACAGGAGGAGCTGAAGGTTGTACAGGAAGGCTGGCTCTCCCGAGCTTCTGGCTCTGAGAAAGCTTGGGAGGAGATGGGTAAGAATAGGAATTTTAGCTGATTAAATGATTGATTCAGTGTTTGTCTTGGCAGGATGTGTCAAGAATCCTCTAAGCTGTAAGCACCTCTCGTTTATGCACAATGTACTTCTGGGTTTGGAGGAGAAAGGAACACACTGTTTTAATAGAGCTTAAAGAACAATAAACAGTGCATAGGTTGTCAGCTAAACGAATCATTAACAAATTTGGCAACATTCGTAGGAAAAGAGTTGATTTGATAATGAAAAACAATCATCCTATCTGAACAGACAACTATTGGACATAGACTGCCAAGAGGTTGTCTGCTGACCTCTTTGAAAATATGAATGCTTAGCTGCAAATGTTTTAAACTTGTTCTTTTTGAACTGCCCAGCCTATGATAGTCAGTCAAGAATAGCTTCAATGAGTGTGTGCTGGAAAATATTCCTTGAGGGTAGAGATTTTTGCACTGGCACACATATTTTGCTTCACTGCTTTTCCCTGTGTGTGGTCATATCTCTTTGGACTCATTTCCACAGTGTTTGCTTCTTTCATTCAAATAATCTGCCTTTGGTTAAGTAGGCTTTCCATTCTTTTAAAAAACCCTATTGCAGGTTAAAGGTTCACCTTTTTGACAGTGTTGCATTTTCTGTCTTAGTGTACACAAATATGTGCAAAGTTATGAATAGAAGATATTTTCTAGATACTGTTTATGTTCTAAGCCTACACACGTGGGTGTGGTGCAAAATCATGTTTTTGTGACCATTTTAAGTTGTGAAAGCCACCTTGACACAAAGGCCAATCAGAAGGCAGTAGATTTCATGCACAGGTGGACATGATTGTCCTTCAAATAAGAATCAACTTTTCAAATTGTAGATATGATTTATTATTTTTTCACCAGCATATGAAGGAGACCACACAGAAATCTGTTGAACAATTTTGACTTAGAGTTTTTTTTTGATTTAGTGTGAAGGTGTACTGCTATGTGAGCGAGACAGCTACTCTGCATCTGAAGTATATCTGAAAGAAACAGTGTGAGAAAACTAACTAAAGTGGAGTCTCTTAACTGGGCAAGTGGGATGCCCTCAGGCAATGAGAATTTGATTTTCATACTGCTTTCTTACTAATATTGTATGAGTCTAAGTGTTTCTTCTTAGGAGATAAGCCCCCTTGATTCCCTGAGAGAAACGGGAAATCTGTAAAAGCCATTTAGTGTTTGTTAGGCCTAAATATCACAAAAGCCTTTTAACTAGTCACATGGGCAGAAAGGATAAGATGGCTAATATTCAGATATATGCATATAGATTGTCTTCTTTCCCTTTCTGGATTTTGTGGAAAATCTGATTCTTTCATATTGAGGAGTATGGGAAAGATAAAAACTGTAGATCTATACCCAAGCTTCGTGAACTGGATTTCAGATAACGTAGGGGAACGTAATGTCATGACAAAAACTTTAAATAAGCAAATTAAATGAGCAAAAGCTTCAACTTTAGAGCTGAGTGTCCCTTATTCAGGCATCAAATCCGTGTCTTTGAGATTGCATTAAGCTAATGTAGACTGATTTTTCAAAGGTCATTGAGGCTTGCCCTTTACTGGTTCCTTTACTGAATCACTGCAGGGGATCCTATCTTTTTTACACTTGCTGATAGCCACTGCAATATGACAGTTTAGCCAAAATGAATGAAAAATCATTAAAAAGGATGTAGTATTAAATAATGACAGTGCTTGGCTCTATGCATGGCTTGTTTGGAGTCATGGCTAGCTACACCATGTGACAAAGTCCTCCTATCCCACAGCTCCCAGTCCAGACTGGGAATGGTCTTGAGCCCTCTGCAGACCAGTTCTGACTTGAAGGTCTGAGGTCTCTCCAAGCAGATGTGGGCAGAGTGAGGACTCATGGCCTGGCTGGGGAGCCAGGAAGTGCTTTCCTGTCCCTTTTGAGACTCGATTTCTAAATAGATCCCTCAGAATGTTTGGCAAATATTTATGTATTAATCTCAGAAAATTGTAAAGCATCCAGTGCTGATTCAGATTTGGATTTTGATGACTAAATTTGCAAAGGTATTTAGCTGTGTAATTTTTAAAAAAATCAATGAGAACCAGGTCTCTATCTACTCACTGTATAAGGGTTGTGAAATTATGTAGGCATGGGTTACTATGGGTTAATAACGCTAATAAGATTTCACTGCAGTTTTTCTTCTGTGGATTTTCTCCTGTTTTGTTATCTGAAGAGCATATTTGTATTTTAAAAACATAATGTAACCATCAATTACTGTAATAGCCACTAGAGGTCTACTGATATCAAAATTCCACCAACATAAATTATTTCTGCAAGTACTAAAAATGTTTCATCCAAAAGAAAATGCTTCTTTTTAAACATAGTTTGTTTTGAGGTATATAGTTTAAATTATCTGAAATTTTAAGCCCTTAGAGTTGTTTTTAGTTAAGTCATATTTAACTGAAGTAGGGAAGGGTGGAAATGTAAAACTTACAACTGAAAAGTGACTTAGAAGATTGCCAACTGTATTCACACAAGTATATTAAAATGTAATTCAGTGGATAGAATATATTTCTTAGTGGTTAACCTTGAAGCTAACAATGTTTTAATGAAATTGTTCTACAATTAGTGGCTTCTTATGGCATTATCGAATTCTATATGCCTTGTAAGATTATTTTTATTTCTCAGAAAATAAATCAATCTTCAGACTTTCTTTCAAGTGACCTTACTATGATACCTTGTAAATTTCTAGCAGCAAGTGGGAACTAGGTTTTACTGTATTTTCTGTAGGCTTAGTTATTAATCACAAGAACAGGAATGTACTCGGTGGGACAAAAGGGATAAAAAGTAATATTAATGACATTTTTCCAGTGACTTCTCCATCAGGTGAAAAATACTTCTCGGTCAAAACAAACACAAAAATCAAAACCAAACAAAATAGGTAAATTTCAGTTCCCTGTGATTCATGAGCTCTTTATCTCTTTAATTTGAAGAGATTCAAGCTGGGGCATGAGAAGATCCCTTTGAGAGCTAGCTAATGGTTAAACATGACTGTCTGTTCCTACTCAGCAAAATGTTTTTACATCCTTTTTTATCGTGGCCTAACAAGTTGTGGAACAGTAGCCTGTGAGTCTCAGAAGTGTCAGACTCCTCAGATCTCATCTAATGGTGCTTCCTGTTTGGTGTCTGACAAGCGGAGATCATTTTTTTGCTTTTTTGTTTGTAAGAAGGTGGTATCACAGGCAGTGTCATACAAGCAGCTGCAAAGGATCCAAACAAGGCCTGATTCAGAACATTTGTAAAACTTTCCTGATGTGTACTTAACTGTATTATGTGCTTTGTTGAACTGGGATACATCTTAATGGAAATGTTTGTTGTATATTATGTGAGTATTTGGCCTTGTAGTGAAATATTGTTTTTATTCTGACTGTATTGTGACTGCTGTACTCCCCCAGTTCTCAGCCTGGCACTGTTTCTTACCTTGTGCATAGTTTTCCTCACTCATTGAAGGATGAGGGCTTGTGACAGTGTAGTGATTTCAGTTACTTCTGTGTGTGAAGTCAGTAGCTTATGGCTGGTAGCGAAGGTTAAGGAAAATCTACAAAGTCTGTCTCTTTTTTCAGACTTTATTATAATGGTAAAAAATCTGATGGATGCATCTGTCAACCTTAATATTTATGAAGGTATCCAGATCTGCCTCTTACTAGTCAGAGTGCTTGGTATGAGTACACCTATTTAATAGGAGAGGAAATTTTTAGTGTGATAGCCGAACAACTCAGTGTAAATGATTAACTAATTCCATAAACCTGTGTGCAAATGTCCACTGTGTACATAAGTCATGCCCAAGATAGTTCTCACTTACTGCCCTTTGTGGAAATACTTTATTTTTCTCCATCTTCAGTTTAAAGAGGAAATGCCTCATGAAGAGGGCAATGCTTTCCTTAAAAAAGACCAGTGGAATTCTTAAAAGAATATCCTTGCTTTCTTCATTGCACAGTTGGAGAATAAGGCAACTCCTTTGTGTGAAAGGCAAAAGACCGGATTCATTCAAGACAGTGCTGGGAGGTGTCTTTCTGTGGGAGTGTGGAACCAGTATCCCAAAAGGGATTCCCCTGAAAGAGCAGGTGGTGGAGCTGCTTTGCTCTTTCTAGGGGTTCAGGGGATGGGTGAAGTTGCTGCAGGGCTCCAAAGAAGTCCTTTCAGTGAAGCTGGTTAGAGCAAAACAGATATAGCCAGAGTAGCTGGGAAGAGTGAGGAAAAGGATGCATTCTCCAGCTATTTGTCAGCATCCGTGCACCGCCTCATAGCTCCTGAATCAAAATCATTTTATCTGTTTTCATCGAGTATTGAGAGATCTAGTTGAAAAAAATCTACAGATAATTGTAGCTGTTGTTACTGTTGCTAGTGTTATTAGTGTTGTCATCATCATCTCTCTCTTAATAGTCCCCAGAAATTGTTCTGGCGCTAGGTCCAATTGCTGACTTCGTGATAACTGTAGCTTCTGTACCACCCCAAGCTGTTCCTAAAGTGCTGGACAACAAGCTTGACTGTCTGGCTTTACTGCTGAACATCCCATACTTGAGAGGAATGAATGCTTAAAGAATTATTAGTGTGAGAGACAGAAAAGATACAAGATATACCATGAGCATGGGCTATTATGTTTTTCATATTTAAGTAAAAGCAGATGTAAGCTATGTGAGGCTAATGGGGCATTACTTACAGGGTCTCAATGTAGCAAAACTAATGTGAACATTTTTCTTCTTAGCTGTAAAATATAGTGTTTAAATGGAATTATATGGCAGAAAGGGTGGAGCCAGCATGGCATTTTCTCCAGATGTTTGAATTCCTAGTTATTCTTTTGCCAGAGCTGGTGATTCATCTCTTCAAAGTTTTATTCCCTGTGTCTGTGTCAGCAGTATTGTGAACACCTTCACAGTTTCATTTTTGTTTCTGCAAGTATTGGGTTTGGGGGGAAAAAGAATATTTGGACTAGGAAAATGCGCCTTATTATCCTTTTCCCCTGGGTAGAATGGGGCAAGTTTCCATCCTCTGCTTCCTTTATCTGCAAGAAGAGGATGAGGAATCACATGGCAGTTCATTAGCACTTGCTATGCTCAGTGCTGTGTCAGCTGGGACCTCTGCCAGAAACAAAGGCATAGAAGTAAATGAGAGGAATACTGTTCACTGCAAGAAACCCAACCCTTTCTCAAGGTAGCAGATCTAGAATCATAGAATTTGTTGGAGAAGGTCATTGAGTCCAACACTAACCCGGCATTGCCAAGTCCACCACTAAAGTGCCGCATCTATGTTTCTTTTAAATACTCAACCTTCTCCCTGGACAGCCTGTTCTAATGCTTGACAACCCTTTCTGTGAAGAAATTGTTCCTCTGTAACTCCCCTCACACAATCTAAGGCCATATCCTCTTGTCCTGTCATTTGTTACCTGGAAGAAAACACTGACCCCCCACATGGCTACAACCTCCTTTCAGGTAGTTGTAGAGGGTGATAAGCCTTCTTTTCTCCAGGATAAACCACCCCAGCTCCCTCAGCCACTCCTCATAGGATTTGTGCTCCAGACATTTCACCAGTTCTGTTCCCTTCTCTGGACTCACCCCAGCAACTCAATGTCTTTCTGGGAGTGAGATGCCCAAAACAGAAGTTAGCACTCAAGATGTGGCTCCTCCAGTGCTGAGTACAGAGCCACAATCCCTCTCCTGGTCCTGCTGGACCACACTATTGCTGATGCAGGCCAGGATGCCACTGGCCTTCTTGACCAGAAGAACAGTTGGCTCATGTCCAGTTGCCTGTTGACCAACAGGTCCTTTTCCTCTGAGCTGCTTTCCAGCCACTCTTCCCTCCTCCTGTGGCACTGCCTGGGGTTGTTGTGGCTCAGGTGCAGGACTCAGCATTTGGCCTTGTTTGAACCTCACACCACTGGCCTCCTTTTATTCATGAGTTCCAGCTAAATATCTCTGTACAGTCAGGCAGGTCTTCCCCATGAGCTCATTTTTTGGCACATGGGGGTGGTCTGCTCCTGTGCCTTTAAGATTTCCCTCTTGAGGAGTGTCCGGCCTTCCTGGACTCCTTTACTCCTCAGGACTGCTTCCCAAGGAATGCTGTCAACCAGTCTCCTGAACAGGCCAAAGTCTGCCCTCTGGAATTCAAGGTGTTAGTCCTGCTAGCACCTCTCCTTACTTCTCCAAGAACTAAAACTATAATTTCATGATTGTTATGCCCAAGATGGCCTCCAGCCATCGCAGCACCCACACCCACTAGTCCTTCTCTGTTCACAAACAACAGGTCCAGGTGGGCATCTTCCCCAGCTGGCTCAATCACCAGCTCTGTCAGGGAGTTTTCTTCTACAATTTCCAGGAACCTCCTAGACTGTCTCCTCCCTGCTGTGTTGTATTTCCATCAGGTCCCCAGGAGAGCAACACATAATGATAGTGAGGCTTCTCTCATATACCCTTAGAATATTTCTTCTGCCTCTGCATCCTGTTTGGGTGGTCTATAACAGACTCCCACCATCACACCTGCCTTGCTAGCCTTCCCCCTCATTCTTACCCAAAACCACTCAGCTGTATCATCACCATCATCAAGCTCCAGTTGTTCCTGCTGCACAACAGCTTCCAGCTCCTCTTGTTTGTTGCCAACAAGTTTGACTAAATTAACAAGAAGAGCTTTTTCTTGTTTGTTTTGTTCTTTTGTTTTGTTTATTTGGTTTTAGGTTTTCTTTCTTTTCTTTTTCAGTATTTAATTTCAATTCTCCAGAAAATGTGGTTGATTTTTAGGAGAGGTGTAAGTAGAAATGCTCATTCAAGCAAGACCCAATGGAACACTTAAATGCAAAAATCCATTTTGCTAAACAATGCAGATTTGAGGATTTATTTATACTTATGCATAAATTATTTCTCTAGTAATTTTGAGAATCTTGGGTGTCTAATTTGGGGCACTTGATATCATGAAAGTGAAACTTATAGACAAGTAATTCAGGTTTCTGAAGTTCTTTTCACTTAATCTGTGAAATCAGAAATGTTGGCAACTTAAATTAGATGCTGTCTTCATATTAAATGCATTTATTAAATACCAGAGATACTGAAGTGGATATGAGTACTGTGCTGGAAAAAAGCCATAATTGGTGCTGGTTTTATTGACTGAATCGACATACTGTGTATTTCACTTAAGGCTAGAGTGTCTATAAATTAAATAGCCTCAGGCCTGTGGCTTAGAGACAGGACTGGTGTTTGTGTGCTGCAAGCTGGGTGAAAGAAAGCCTTGGAAAGGGTTTCCCTCTGGTATAGAGTAATATACATATAAATATGTGAAGGGAAAAGAGGACTTTCCTATGTACTGTGGATTCAGTGACTGGAATACTAATATCCCTGTGTGAAGCCTTTACTTGCTGTGACAGCCTAATGAGACACTGACAGTGGCTGTCTGCGTGTCCTGAGTGAATGTCCTGCATTATGTTGTTTGTGTTGTACTGCAGGATGCTGAAGTGAGGTTGTCTGACTGCTGTCCCCTCGGGAGGCTCAGGAAGAGATGTACTGAATCTCCCAGGAGGCTATCCTCAGAAATAGTTTTCTACCTAAATAAATACCATCTCCTGGGGATCTTCTAGAACAGTAACCAGTGCATGACTGCCAATATCTTTTCATACTGTGAAATTTTAAAGCCTTAACTGTAGAATAACTATAATATGAAGACACGGTTAGGATTGCATCCTCCTTTTGGTATATTATCATTTACTGACTGAACACTTTTGGCTTCCTACCTGTTTGCACATGTAACTTCAGTTTTTTGTACACTCCATACTGCTTGGGAATAAGTTTTCTTAAGGACTTGTATTATCTTTGTTTACCATACAGAAGTTGAGGTCATCTGTGATGTGTTCTCTGATATTTCTTAGAGGTGTGTGCTAAACAGAGGAGGGAAGAGTTTTAAGGCATTTTGCTGTATTCCTGTGTAGGATTTCTTAGCTGGAAATATATATGTGTGTATCCTGAAAGTCTGTAGCATGAGTCCAGTTCATCAGAGCCACTCATTAAGCTTTAGAAACAGCTTATATATTCTTCTGCAGAAGAGGTTAATAGCTTTATATGGAGGAGTAGCACATTTGGACTTCCCAGTCTACAGCTTGTGAATCTTTTATACATAAATTGATCTCATATTTGTACACTTAGGGAGAAATGTTAGCTAAAAATCTTTTCTGCTTCTTAAAACTCTGTTTAAACACTGCAAAAAATTTGCTTACAGAATATGAATTCATTATCATGTTACATTCTGTGTGCTTCCTTGAATTTAATTGCATTATCACACATTGAAAACTGATGTTATAAAACAAATACTATCAGGAAATGCTCTAGGCCTAGAGAAGACACTGTGAAGAAAGTGTATAATAGAAAGAGGTGTGAAATTAAGGGACATTAAATAAACTCCTGGACATTTCATTTTGGAGAAAAGGATGCCTGAGGGAGTGGTATGATAGAGGATTGTAGAGTTGTAAGTGGTGTGTAACAATCAACATGGTATTACTCTATACTGTTTCTCATACTGTAAAAATTGGGTCAGAATAAAATGACCAAGCAGTGAGATCATAAAAATCAAAAGGCATTTTTGCGCACAGGCAATTGCTAAGTTGAGGCATTAGTGTCACAGATGTTGACATTGTAGCAACACAGGATATTGCAGAAGCAAAAAAATCCCGAAGTGAACATAGTCCTAAAGCATAGATCAACTGATGGCTATCCAATATATTTTAAAAGAACTACCCTCAGAGAAGATGATAAAGCTTTGATTGCTGAAAACTGCAAGGATGTAGTAGGAGAAAAGTCATATTTTGCTATTCCTATGGTCTTTTGCCCAACATCTGCTTAAATTTGGGATATTTGTCCAGATGAATCTTTGCTTGACCCACTGTGATTATTTGTGCTTGATTTTAGATTTCCAGACATCACATCTAGATGTCAAATACTTGATGAAATACACTGCATATCAAGGAAACAAAGTCCTGCAGATGAAATAAGCAAGGGGATTACCTTCACCTTGCAGAGCATCAGAGAGACTGTGGCAAAACAGGAAGAAAAGGCAGTGTTCAGTTGCATACTGTATTGCAAGCCTGCTGTTTGATTTTTTGTTTACATTGTCCTAATTATCCTCATGAACCAACATAAAGACTGAGTGTAACTTCAATCTTTGTTTTACCTCTTCTTATTGCTTAATACATTTTTTGCCATCAGTGAAGTGGAATTCTTTCCTGAAAACCATCAGATTATTTTGTGCTAACATGCTCAATTCAAGCATCCTGAGGCTTTTTAGAGTCTGTTACAGCTGACAATTTGCCACTCTTTTTTTTAATGGAGACTATGTTATTAGATGCACCAGTAGTTACACAGAGAAACAAATGTACCTCTGAAAAAAATTATCCTCTTTGGTGTGGTAGAAAAAAATAGCTTACCAGCAAAAATAGCATTATGGAAGTGACCAGCGTGCAATCCCCTGCCCTGGTCATGAGAAGGGGAGATGCAGATTCAGAGATTTGAAGGGTTTGCATTTCTTTCCTAGTAATCTTTGCCCTGTTAAGGTCTCTTGACTTTTTTGGTCTTGGTTCTGGTCTGGGGAATGGAAGGGGTAATATTGCTTTAAATCTATGTATTTTCTCTCTTGTCCTGCTTGATTTCAGCAGTAAGCTTTTAGACCAGGGGTTTTGGGGGTACTCACATGTGTGGGTACAATGCCTGCCATAATGGTGACCTGATACAAGCTGGAGCATGTAAGTGCTAACGCAGGCATATGTACATAAATGTTAAGCAGAAATTCTAAAAAAAAAACCCCCAAACTAACCAACTGAAAGAAAAAGTACTTGAGGACAAAGAATAGGCAGGTCCCTTGCTCTTCACTTCTGTCCCTTTTTTTCTCTATTTATTTCCCCTCTTGTATGTCGCTGACACACTGACTTCCTTCTCCTTAATCTTTCTCAGGTGGCAAGAGCAATCGCTCTAAAACAAAAAGCCTCTCTCTGTTTGATGATGCTCTTTAAAGAAAAAGTAAACTGTGAGGAGTCACTGCATGTGCCTAAGCCACTCGAGTGCTTAGGTGTGTTCCTCAAGGGCTGGTCCTTGCTGCAGCTGGAGCTGCTTGAGCCCACCCTCATCTATCTCCCTCTTTGTGCAGAGTGACACACTAGTACATGCCTTGGAGGCAGAGCTCAGTGGAGATGCAGGTGTTGCAGGCAGCCCTGCAAGATGTGCCTACTGGCAATGTCAAACCAGTGTACCAGCTCTGCAAAAGGAAACCAGAAGCACACATCCAGCCTTCTCATGAGAAACCAGTACCCCAGGGCACTGGCTCTAGAAAGTGATTCCCTGTGTATCCATGACCTTTTACGGATTTGATGGCAGGAAATGTGAACAAAAATTAAAAAAAAAAAAACCAAACGCAAATCAAACAGTGAAAATTGATAAGTCTGAGATGCTGGGCAAAAATGCTGCCATTCTCATTTTGATGTAATCAAAGCCTTTATGTAATGTGAACGTTGGTGGGGAGCAGTCTTCCTGAATCGTGTTTACTAGTGGGAGTTTCAGAACTGATGCATGGATGGGAACTAACAATAACCCCCACCACATCTCACTGCAGCACTGCATGGATGAGACCAGGCTGGTAGCAATAGTCATTGATATTACCCTCACCTATTTGGTTTTGCATAGGGGACATTGGGCTTGTTGGTGTTTCATTTATTTGTCTTTCTTATCTGCAGTGACTAACTGGTTCACTCCAGGGTAGATGTCCTTGGAATATTTTCTTCATATCGTTCTTTGAGTCTAATGCCAGCTGTACTGAATCAGTCAGCTACCTTCTCTTCTGGGAATGTAAGATAACAATTTAAATGAAAAATACGTAATTCCCCTCTAGAAACTAGTTTAGCTGTTGCACCTACCAGGTCCTAAGAATTGCTTTTTCTATACCTGCTGATGAAGCTTAACAGAGCTTTGGAACAAGGTGGAGAAATCAAGAGGAAGTAGTTCTCTTCACACTCTTCCTCGTCCTTTTGAGATGCTATTACTTCATCATCTCATACAAGTCTTCCAGAGATGCACCTCATAGCAAAGCAAAGAACCAGTGTAGGTACTTGGATACAGATCAGCTGTGCCTAAAACGTTGTACTTGGTGTTTGTGAACTATCTGTTTTACAGCTTGTACTTTCTTTAGCTTCATCATATTCTCTTCCTCAGTTGTCATTCAGCAGCCATGGGGTAACATGAGTGAATTTCTTTCAAATATACTGACATCTACTGAATCAGAATGAAAATGTGAATATTCAATTCTTTTCCCACATTGGGTTTTTCTTGAGTATAATGCTTTGTCAAGCCAGAGCTGGATAGCATATCTGTCTTGCCTCTTTATTGATATGCAAAGAAATGGAGCATAAGGTGCTTCACTTTTGATCTTGGTATTCATAGTCTTATACCAAGTGTTTATCCTTAGATTTTAAAAGATAAATAACTGGGAGGATTTTTTGTCACTTTTCTGGTCCACTAATTTTTTGTATTACCTGATCTTGATTTCTCTGTGTGTCTGTCATAAATGGCAGCTCCATGAGGAACATCACCAGCAAGTAAGATTTATGTGAGCTTTGTTATTTACCATGATCTCTGAGACAGAAATTACTTAAAATGTTTTCTCCTGCTCTGTATGTAGTGACAGAACATGGGGAAATGGTTTTCAATTGAAAAAGAGTACATTTAGATTAGATATGAGGAAGAAATTCTTTCCTGTCAGGATGGAAAGGTACTGGAACAGGTTGTCCAAAGAGGTTACAGATGCCCCATCCCTGGAAGTGTTCAAGGCCAGGCTGGAGGTGACTTTGATTTTAGCTGTTTGGTCTTGTGGAAGGCATTCTTGCCCATGGCAGGAGAGGTTAGAATTAGAGGATCTTTAAGATCCCTTCCAAGCCAGACTATTCTATGATTCTGTGATTCTGTGAAAGCTGTTCAGGGTGCTTTAAATAAAACTTCCTGCTTGGCATGACTGGGAAAGGGGCATTTTTTATCTTTCCAAATTGTATAAGCAACTTCAGTTTCTGTAACAGAAACTTATGTGTTGTTGCATCAATTTCCAACTTCTTTAATGTCAGTGTCTTTCTCCTCAACAGTAAGCTAAATTGATATATATGGGAAAAGAAGCTGTACATTTCTAAAAAGACCAAGTATTAAATAATTGAAAACCAGACTTCCTGTTATATTGAAAACAGACCTAAACAAATTCAAACACAGAAATGCACATGGGGCCATCCATGGTACCACAGTGACATGATTTGGAGTAATAAGAAGGAAATTTGATGCAGCTTCTAAAATTAATTTCATTTGAAACCATGAACACTACAAAAAGCATTTATCATACTGATAATTTCCCATAATGTCATAAAGATGAGCAATGAAGCAGAAGTTGCTTCGATAAAGCCAATCTATATTAAGTTTTCCTTTCTTAACTAAAGGTAGTGTTTGAATTTCTTTAATGCTCAAACAATAAAAACTTAGATTTCCTGGATTTTTAAAATCAGCTGAAAAAGTCAGACTGCAGAGGATGTCATAGAGATGCTGCTTTCTGACTGAAGTGATGAATACTGAAAGAATAAAGCAATAAATACTCTAGATGTCTTAATATTTTTTGTCTGAAAACTACTGCATTATATTTTCCCCATTTGGATAGCTTATGCACAAAGACACAAGCTTGTAGATAAATTCATAATAATAAGCAGAAATCAATTAGCTTCTTTAATAGTATTAAATGTAAATATAAGAATCTGAGAATAATAGAATATCTCAAGTTTAAAGAGACACATAAGGATCATCAAGTCCAACTCCTTGAACTGTCAGAACACACAGAACTGTCTAAACCTTAATCATATCACTCAGAGTGTCATCCAGACACTCCTTGAACTCTGGCATGTTTTGTGCTATAAATTCAGAGAATATACTTCAACACTGTATAACAGCAAGAACACTGAGCTTGCAAAACATCCATCTGTAAATGATCTCTGTTATCTCAGAGTGTGAATACGTTGAATGTTTTCATTTGTCCAAATTTACATGGTGCTAAATACAAACTTTTTGTGATAGTACCCAGATCATATTTAATTTAAATATTCTAAGTACACATGCCTTAAATTTCCTAACTGGGAATGTGGAGTTTAATGCTCACACTTACATTTTAGGTAGACAAAAAATGATCTGACCTTCAAAGCATCTTGCATTGAAATGGAAGATGGCAGATGTGAATCTTGCAATGCTGTAGTTGGTATGCAGAGAACTGCAGATGAAAAAAAATCAGAGATCTTCATTGGTCACAGTGGTACAAAACTGTCCTGAAGAACAGGACTTCTCTGCAGGAGCACAGTAACACAATGTGCAGTAGACTGATGAAGTGGCAGGAGCTCAAACCTGCTAGGAGTCAAAAGTGTTATATTGTGTGAAAGATTCGTGGAGCTTGTGGCTGGCGTGGGGTACATCTGCGTGCGGTTCAGTAAAGGGTCAGGGTCTGAAAACTTGAGCACTGGAATGCCCAGACATCAGGAGCAATTTCTTCTTGGAAGGGATTTTTAAACATTGGAATGGAATGTCCAGAGAGGTGGTTGAGTCACTGTCTCTGGAGGTGTTCAAGAAATGACTGGATTGTGACACTTAGTGCTGTGGTCTACTTGACAATGTGTTGATTGGTCAAAGGTTGGACTCAATGATTTAGAGATCTTTTTAAACCTAATTGATTCCAGGATTTTGTGACAATGGAGCTGGATGGTGGGAGGGTAAGTCAGGGAAAAATGCTCTTCTCCATCATGCCTGTGTCTGGTGGCTCGTCAGGGTTGGGAGAGTATATCTGTTCTTTTCCTCTTGCAGGAGAGTGTTAGGGGCTTATTGCTGGAAATATTATGAATTTCAAAGTTATTGTTATTTTCTGTATATCCTCTTTTTGAATAAGAATGTCCATCAGACAGAACTATGGTGTAGTCTTTTATTGTTGCTCTGACTCACCAGAGACTGTACTGCCACAAAGCAGTCAATGTAGCTCACAGAATCATGGAATAGGCAAATTTGGAAGGCATCTCTGGAGATTTCTCAGTCCAGTCCTGCTGCCTGTTTAGAAAAGTTAGGAAATTCGATTTTCAGAAGCTGTATAAGCAACAAACATTTGGAAGAGTACTTTTATCTTTTTTTAGACCCCCCCCAGCACTCCTAATCTGATAAACTAATCTTAAAGATCTAGAGAAAAGAACATCCTACTGAGACATCTGACCTCATCTTGCATTTATGATTTCAGTGTAGAAATAATTTAATGTTGTTCAGTGTTGTCCATGTCTCGCAATAGGGTAGCTTTATCCTTTCAGTATTTCTATGTTTGGACTACAGTCATAAAATGTAAAGCATTTGCTTAAGAAGATAAAATTATATTGCAATTTTACAAGGCTGTTTTAGTTTTTCTGTATAAGTTCCTTTGACTGTAAGAATGAAATCACAGCACTCTGTCATTTTATATATTAAAAAATCCTATCTTCTGAAAAGTGTCATTACTTACGAAATAATTTGATTCAAAGTTCATGAACACTGATTCTGCTGATACCTACTCCTATTTGTAAATCTTGAGTAAAGTCACTGAACTGAGAGGAACTACAGGGAGGGGAAAAAATGTAAGAGGTACTGGAAATATGACCTGATTGCCTAAATTATCCAGTGGTAAAATTATAAGTGGGAAATGCTTAATTGTATGACACATCTAAAAAAACCCCACAAACCAGATTGTGTTTAAGAACAATTTTGTTACAGTCATGAAGCAAAGAAGCAAAACCATCTTTTTCATTTACAAATTTAGGTGTATGCAGGTGATTAGCTCTGTGCTATTAGTTCTGTGCTTAGAATATGAATTCTGAGTGTTTACTGTCAGAAGGTGGTGGTACAGCCTGCAGTGGGTGTAGGCTGCTGCTTGATATATCACTGCACAAGGACTGAAGGTCACTCTGTTCAAGATAACCAATTCATCTAACCAAAGCAGGATCTCAGTTTCCAAGATATATTTAAAAAGACACAGGAAAGGCTAGGGAATTAGGGGATTTAAAACCCCAAATCACAGATTTGATCCTGTAAAGTACTGGGCACTGTTGCTCTTTTTCAGCAAGACTTAAATGTGCTTAAACCTTTTGTTCAGGGCCCGGCATTTAGCACTGTTTAATCTCAAATGAATAGTTCCTAAAAAGAAGAGTGACATTTTCTTTCATCCACAGATTTCAAAGGACTCTGTGAACAGCTATGTATAAAAATTGTATAATAAAATTGAGAATTCAATTATGATTTCACAGTTAGGCGTAATAAAGAAAAAGACAGGAAATCAAAACAAAAACCTTCACTTTCTCGTGTCCACCTTTCATGTTGAACCTATAGTTTTATTTTCCTGTCTTTTTTCTTGTTTATTTTCAATGTGAAATCCTCAGACTCCTAATTTGAGGCCAAAGCTGTGAACTCATGCAGAAACATAGGACAGGATGTGTCTTCTGACCTTCCACATCTTGTCTTTAAGCTGTGAGTGTCCTGTTGAGAGGAAAAGGGGCTGTTGTGTATTCTCCACTCATCCACTTCCAAGCAAGACGGTAAACAAAGAGCAAAATTCAGACTCCAATCTTGATAAAGGTAGAGTCTACCTTTGAGGAAGCTAGGAGAGATCTAAGAGATTGGTGGGTGCATTTTCTCTTAAGGGTCTAGAGCTGGTTATTCTACTCAAGCCTTAGAAGTGTGCTGCTTTGCTCCTGGTGTGATACACTTAAATGTTGTTTCTTAGTTAGAGTAGACCACTTAAATGTATGCCCTCAGCTTTCATTTTATCTTATCCCCTATTCTGGCATGTTCCACCTGGGTTTACTGAAATAGTTGCCTTTTCCTGGATATACCCAGGGATATATGGATACCATAAGAATACCTGTGAGCTCTTGGATGTTCCAGGAGATCTCCAAATGTAGCTCATTTAAATTGCTTTTGTTACTTCACATCCGTGTAAGAAGGTGTGTTCCTGTTGAGAGAATGATTTGGGTGTTCATATGAAATAAAACACAAGAAGTTTTTGCTAGAAATTAGAAGAATGTGGTCAGGAATAGTTTGGACCCAATTTAGTAACTGGGTGCTACTTGTTTAGGGTGACAGCAGGGGAATCCTTTTCCTATCCAACAACTAAACAAGCATAGTACTTATGTTTTGTACCTGGCTGAAAGACTGAATTTCCAGCAACACAGGACACAGTATTGTTAAATGGAAGATCTGCACATTAGCACTGAGAAATGAATGTTTGCATTATGAGGGCAATATTTACTGCTTTCTACAGTCATAGCTTGTAACAAAAAAGAAACAGAACCTTACTGTCATTAACCATAATAGTAGTTTAGCTATTTTCACAGCATTAATCTTGCTGTTAACTGTTCTTTTCACATTGTGAGGAGACAGCATGTGACAGGAAAAATCTATAACATCATTCAACATCTGATTATATGCCCCTTTTCCTCAAAACCAATTTGCATACCTACAAATATCAGTGCTTCCCATTGGAATTGAAAGTGTAAAATATTGTCTTTCAAGCTGAAAGTTATTTAAGCAAAGATTTTTCAGTATTTGGGAACTCTGGCTGGATAATTTCAAAAGGAAAACCGTATGTCGCTTACATGATTTGGCATTTCTCCAGTTGGATAGAACTTGAGTGGAAAAGTGGAAAAAAAAAAAGTAAAACCTAACACTAATTAGATGATAATAAATACAGGTACTATACTCTGTGGTGTAATTCATCTTCATAGCATAGGGATGACTCAGAGCCAGCAGATTCTGAGGGATGCTGTTTTGTGTATATGTATTCCCGGCACATGCTAAAATCCAAATTAAGGTTAAACTTTTAAGGGTTATATAACACTGAGATACTTTCCAAGGTTATGAAGGAGCAATATTGTATGGCCATGGAAAAGGAATTGTAGGGGTTTTTCGTGGTTAGGTTTTGTCAGAGGGCTTCTCACCATAAATGCAATTAGTGTGGTATCACAATAAAAACAGTGATTTGATGATCATTGAGAGATCCTGGCCCATGCTTCCACATGCCCCCATCCTCCCAGATCTCCCAAAAATTTCCTTACACATTCCAGTCATCAAGGTGCCACCACAACACAGTACATTTCATCTTCAGCCAGATTCTTGGCCTTTGTGGTTTGCCAAGATGAAGTTAATTGGGACTAAGCTGCAACTCTCCTGTATAACTTGCTGTAGAGGGAGAGCTGTTGTGTGTCTTCCCACTGTTTCATCCATCCCCACCTTCCTGGCCTACAAGAGTTCTGGCTAAATGTAACTCCTAGGCTTCTTCTCTTTCTTGTGTCAGAGACATTTATGAAGGTTCTTTTCTTTTAAAATTTCCAGAGAGAGAAATGGATTCCGATGGTGTGGATTTAGCTCATCTACAGCTCTTTTCTACTTGGATGGGTTAAACTTTTACATGTACTGAGGGGACTGATGCTGTCTGATGATGGGGTGCTAAGTGTGTGGCCAAAGATGCTCAAAGTGAAGGCACAAAGGAGGCAGGATTGCATCCTGGGCAAATGAATGGCTTACAAACATGATTAGAAACTGAAAATTCTCGGTTGCTGTGTCTTTAAGGTGTAAGCTCACTGAGATGTGCTTGTTTCTGAAATAACAGGAGAAGACACAGTCATGGTCCAGCCTCCAGGAATTTACCACAATAATGTGTTGTGTGATTTTGCAAGAGAAAACACAAAGAACACTCTGCATGAAAATTTGATCGAGCAATTAAAAACGTGTAAATAATTGAAATGCAGGAGCTTAAAAAGCTTTCTATTATTCTCATGGAGAAAAAAAAATCTTTAAAGCGTAGGATTCAGACATTATTCTGAGGCAGAAAATAGCTGATGTTTACAGTATAGATGACTCAATTTTCTTTTGCCTGATGAACAGGGCTCCCAAAGCTTATTGTGGCTGTTGTGTCGTTTGTGTAAGACACGTGGCTGCTGTGCCTTGCTTTTCTCGGTGCCCCCTCCCCCACAGGCAGAGCCCTTTGAGCTCCAAACACAGATGTTACAGTGCGCTCTTTGTGTGCATGTGTGTGCACAAGCATGTCTGTGTGTGAGCATAAAAATGTGCCTAATATGCTGGAAAACTGGAGCTCAGCACAGGGCTCGGCTTGTGACTGTATTACAGTGAGATGTTAGCGTGGACCAAGTGTAGGACTAATGTGTATGAAGGAGTAGTGGTTTAAAAGCAGCCACGCTTAAATCAGCAATTTAATGTGAGGAGGAATGGCAGTTTCATTAAATAATGCTATGATCTCTCAACCATCTTCTTAACTAGTAATCTCCCCACAGCAAAATACATAGCTAATCAACCTCCTAGCCTGTCAGGAAACTTGCAGGGGAATTAAATCCTGGAGGAAGAAGCCCGTAGCCCCGGAGGAAGGCTGAGTGCATGTTTCACTGTCGTCTTTCCAGCTCATCTCAGTGGTCCCACTGCTAGAATGTGCTCTGTTGTCATGGCAACCCCATCTCCTGCTTCCTACAGGAAAGATTAGCTTGTACTGTGCACTGGAGAGAATTTAGGGGAAGTCAAGCTAATCCCTGGGTGCACTGCAAGAGAAAGGTTGGACCTCGCCTGAGGGATGCTGTATCTGCAATGATAGAATTGGCCTGCCACAGACACTGGTATTTAAGTTGAAGAGCAGAATTCACAGTAAGTGTCAGATCCTCCAGAGAGGAATATTGAATGAGGTTTTCTAAGTCTTGGTGAAGACTGTCCCATGCCAGCAGTGGAATGACAGCAGGAGGCTGTGTGTGGAATACCAATATGTTTCACCCGTTCAGGTGGTATTTCAAATATAGATTCAAAGCCTCAGTTCCCTGGAAACTAGGTGATAAAAATTTAAAGCATCATTGTGAGATGCGCACATAGAAACCTGAAGCGTGTCTCATTTGGAGCATAAAGCTGAACAAGTGATGATGAGCATGCCTTTACAAATTGTGTATGCACTGTGCAGCGTGCTTAAAAATTCCTGAGTGCTGAAAAATAAGCGGGAAAGCGTGAGGAAACTGGTCTGTGTGTGCTGCAAACTCAACTGCAAAAGTGCTGAACTATCAAATTAAGCATAAAAATTTACAACTCCTGATGCAGTCTTGTTTTTTCTTTATATAAAAGCCCAAACAATGAAAACATGAGCTTTTTAAAGGTATAGTCATAATATGAGGTTTTCTTTGAGGAAAACTCATTTTAATATAGTTGAATTAAGGGAGTGTGTGACATGATGCAGCGTGTAAAATTTGTGTTTGGTTTTTTTGCTGGTAGAATTAAACAGAGGATATTCTAGCTTTTACATTTCTGTTTATTTTAATGTTCTGCCTTTCCTTGATATGATCCTGCATTTCACTTTAATAGATGCTCAAGATTCCCAGCTTTAGACTAGACTGTTTGCAGTAAGATTTTAACTGCCTGCTTTTTATTTCTGTCAGCTTTTCCTAAACTAATTTTTCCACCAGTTTGTATGTTCAGCCTATATGTTCTTTCATTTTTAGTATGCATGCTTTTTCTGGTTTTAATCAAAGAAACTCTTTATAATTATTTAATAGTTATTTTCTATATAGCCATATCCTCTAACTTAGATCTATTGTGCATATGTGTTTTACATGTATAAAACATAAGCATGCTTGTGTGTTTTTGCAATACATACATGCATATACATATGCAGACAAGTAGGGTCTTTGTTTTAATGAGGCCCATGAGTAATTCATGATAATATAACACTGAGGAAGTTAAAGACCTGTTTTCATCTTTCAGGATAGGTATTTTCCTTCTATCTAAAAAGCTTATTGCTGATAAATCCTAGTAAACACACAGTCTGCTTAAAGAAACAGCATATGCTATATTTCTCTGTGTGTCTATAGAGCTAAAAGCAGAATCATCTTGCTGATATGATAAAATGGCACTGTGTTACCTTTCCAGAGTTTGGGGTGCATGGCATAGGCAGTTAAGGGACAGTGGTTGTTTTTTCTCCTCCCTCCCAGGACAGCTCAGTCACACATAAGCTCCAGATTGGTTAGCATAAGAACAGTCTTCTCTTCAAACTACTTTTTTTGGGCTGTTTTACCAAATAGTGAGAACACTGATAATCAAAGAAACTGTGAATTTGCAGTTAACAAACTCAGTAGCTGGTGTACATCTACTATGGAGGACTATAGAAATAAATACAAAGGGTATGGAAGCTTTAAGTCATGGTTTAGGCTGACTCTTGAATCTGTGGTGGACATATGGGTGATAGGGATTCCACAGAAATGCCAAGCAAAGTAGCTATCAGGGTAAGAGCAGATTCATCACATAAATGCTTTTAATTAAAAAGAGCATTATGAAATTATTTCTTGATATGTGTCAAATTAAATCAGTGATTAAAAGTCTTCTGTGATTAAAAAAAAACAACAAACCAAACCAAAACACACTGGGAAAGATTTGCCAAAGGTTTCATTGCATATTTTCACCACCTCTGTGAGGATATGTTTTTGGCTGTTTATAGCCTTTAAAATAACTGAGATTGTTAAATGCCCAGATTTTCTACCTTGTGTGTCGTTTTATTAAATTAATTAACTGAAAAGCCGGATTTTTTATCTCAGGGTGATGATTTTTTTCCATTTATTTTTCTCCAGCATTTAACTTGTGCTAAATAGAGTAATTTTGGCTAGTAAAACATTGTCTTATTCTGTCTCCTACAAAGTGTGTGATTTTAGGAAACTAGTTTTATTAGAAGCTTTCACAAAGGGACTATTGAATTTCTTATCTGCATTTCTAGACAGGAGTAGAGAGGACTACCTGCATGTGAGGAAGTGGAGTAGGATTCAAAGCATTCATCCAAACCCATAGCCTGTGTTCACATTCTCTTCCAGGGAAAGGGTGTGAATGATTAGAATCTTTGGATTGTATTGTAGTACTGGGATTGTATTACACCCAGGCAGGTACAGTTCTCACACTCAGGAGTCCAGGCCACCAAACTTGAGGAAATTACTGTATAAACTCTGTATCAGTTAAATAAACTGAGATTGCTTGAGCTACCAGAAACTAAAAAGCAAAATTGACTCTACTTGCTGTATACAAAAATGCCAAAGTTTCTAACTTTTAAAAAGACCAGAACTTGTGTGTTTTGCTAGGATTTCTCTTTGGCACTCTCTTGCTCTGAGATTTGTTGGCTTTCCTGCAGCAGTGGGTGAGCTCTCTGCTCTTCTCTTCATTCCTTTCTTGCCCATCATCCCCATTCCCAACAGGAATTACACTCTTCCTGAACTGCCTTCTCCCTGTTCCACTGTGTCCCAGTGTTCAAGCTATCTGCTGACCAGATGTTGAACTGGCTAACATAATGCTTTCTGATGTATCTTTTTCATGCATAAAAGGAAGGAGGATCATTTAATGTATATACTGATTGATCAGAGCCAGGTTTTGAGTGACAGCACCAAACAGAAAAATACCATCAACAGTGCATCACTCTATTTCCTTGAAAGATTTCTCACTATTGCAAAAATAGCCCCCAAAACTTGTAGAGCACAGCATCTGCCTACAAGCTCCATTTGGAATTAATGACCAACGATTTGTCTCTCTTTCACTGAGATTCTCATTCAGGGAAAAATAGATAAAATGTTCAGCACTTACTGGGTGGTACACTGCACCTTGCAGAACCTGGCTCTCTTTTAACATCCACAAGTATAAAACCACAAATTTTATTCTGTCCCAGAAGGGATCTTGCTGCTGATATACTCATTAAATCAGTAGCACAAATCACACTTCTATACTATATATAGACTTCATATGCAATGTGTATATGTCTCTCCATATCACAGATTTATCCTAAACATTTGAAAAGGAAAAAAGTAATAATGATCACATTTTTTCTTGGTTACAAGGCATCTTATTTCCTGAGGCATCTCTGCTTCTTTATTTCCTTTAAAATGAATGTATATATTTTATATATATATATATATATATATAAAATATTTCCAAAGAGACTGCAAATGGTCAGTTTGATAGTAGCAGAAGTGGATCTTAATGATGGAAGTGTTACCTTCACTTGAAACAGGAATTTTAAATCTATTGATTTTTTTATGTCTTTAAACATGAACTCAAATATTTTGATGATTTTTTTAATCTAATCTGAAATATTTTAAGATGCCTGTTTTTAGTTTACAATTTGTCCTAATTTGAAACAGAAATAGCCACCCACATGGGAATATTTTGATTATTTTAAACTTCCTTTGTCTTCCTTTTCCCCTCGAAAGTAAAACTCTGAAGCCACTGATTATATGTAAATTGCATTAATTTGATGGACTAAATTATTTCTCAGGCTGTACATGCTGGGTCCTGTTGATTCTAGTGAGATTAAAATAATGTGCATACAAAGGTAGATTTTAACCCAGTGTGTGATGTTCTTCTGGCCAGCTTTCTAGCAGTAAATTAAAAAGTGCTTTCTCAGTGCTGTGCTGCTGGCTTTGTGGCTTACTGCATAGTAGGTCCTTAATATTAGCTGAAGAGCTAAGCAAAATAGCAATGCTAATTTTTAACAGGGTCAAACACAAAGGGAGGAAAACCAAGAATTCCTGAAGCAACTTCTCTTTTCTAACAGTAGTTGAGATAGTACATGCAGTCTATCTGGTAGCCCTAACACCGAAAGGAGTGCCATTGTTTTTGTTGCACCTCCGTTATTCTCATTTTTTATGCTGTCATCCATAGCAATCTGAATATTTTTGTCTTCTCCAGAGATTGTTTATCAGGTCATGACAGCAGGTGGCTATAAGGAAGAAGCACATGCATCTGTAATGGCAATGCTACATTTTTGGGGGCTTTTTAGATTCCAAATATTGATACCAACAGTAACAAAATTTCAATTGCAATAGAAAGTGATACAGTAGGAATCCAGTGTTGTTGTTCTGTTGCCAGAAGAGTCCACTGGAAGTTTTATAGGTGATGGGAGGATGAATGTGAGTTCAGCATATGAATGACTGATCTTTTCACATGTAGTGTATTTTATTTTATCTTTGCAAAATCATTTTTCAATATAGATTATTGTGTGGATTCCTTTAATGGTCTCTGTAGATGAATAATTGATAATTTTAAATTTGTCATTTCTCTGGTGTTTATGATTGAAATTGTTTTCTGAAACATGCTGAGGAGAAGACAAGTGCTGTATGTGTGGGTTGATGGCAACCACTGATTGCCCCTGTGATTTGTGAATGCCTTCAGTCAGAATCAAACTAAATGGGATCCTATCAAAACTATCATTAGGATATTCAAATCCAAGACAAAGAGTGCTGTGATATTCACTAATGTCCTTCCGTTCTGCTCTTTACTACTATCTAAGCTACTGAATTTTTTTTAATGGCTTCTGTTGTGGTTACCACCTGATGCGTTAACAGAATCCATCCTTTTTACTGTCTGCAAATGCACTGTCAGCATATGTTCACGTCTGACACAAAAGCTCAGACTCTAATCCCTGTATTTTATCTTAAATTCCTGCATCACCAGCTGTGGTGTTAAGTTTCGCAGGGATTCCTAGTGTAGGAATCTCCAGAAACTGCAGATTGCAGTGCTGAAGTTAGAAATAACTTGAGAATTGGCTGATGACATCTACGTAAAAGGGGCTCGGTGTCAGTGATTTCCAGTGGTTTTCACCACATTATTCAATATTTTTTTGAAAATACTTAAAATTAGAGCTGTCCCAGGTGTTCTTCAGCAAAAGAAGATAATGTTGAAATTAAAGCATTTTTGAGAAAATTTTCATCTTCAAAAGTTTCTTGAGTGAGCCTAAAAGGTTTTGGACCAATATTTCAAAAGCTTCCAAGAGCAGTTTTCCTAGGGTAACATTGACTGAGAGGATCAGGAACTAGAAAATCTGTATTTATCTGTTTGCATAAAGGGGAGTGACAAGAATATCTCTCAGGTATTGCGAACTTTTCTAAAGAGGATGATAGCCTTTAGACCACCTTCTAAATGTTGCTGTACTGGAGCCACTATATTTTACACGTGGTAATAAAGAAAGGGTTTTTCTTTTAGAAAGACTGTGCTTTGAGTCCTCCAAAATGTTTTTATTCATGTTTTGCAGAATCCAAGTTGATAACTGTTTCTTTGCTTAAATTTAAGTATCTGAACTGGCATATGTATTTTGAGCATTCCGCCTGTGTCAATAGTCTTCTGTATGCTGGAGCCTGTCACACTAACTTAGTTAGGGGTGGTAAAGTCTTGCTTTCCCCAGATTGTTTTGTAATTTGGGGACTAATGAAATGTCTAGTTCTGAAGTTTCTGATGATTCCTACATGCAGAATATGGAACAGTCTCAGAAAGCTGCCCTACCTGGGTCACCAGGTGCCATCACCAACAAACCTTCACAACCAAATTTGTGTTTGAAGTGCAGTTAATGGGTTTGATTGCTGTGTGTTTACCATTGACAGCTTGCCCTTAGGTTGTTGGGATTTTTGTTGTTGTTGCACTGGTTTTATTATTTCTTCTGATTGCAGTTATTTGCAGTTGCAGAAAAGGAAAAACCTGCTTGTGTTTTGTCAAAGAGAACACACTAGGCATTTCACTCTTTAGAATGCTGGTCCTAATGTTTGCTCTTACATTGGATATAAAAGATAAAGCCCCCTCCATGAGATTGTAATTGTTATTAGAAATATCCATTCTGTTCATGATCAGAGTTGAAATGATGTGTTTCAGCATGTGTAACTTTTCTGCTCTATCCAGGGGTAAAAACTTTCCACCCAGAAGAAATAAGGTTAATCTATTCTCACACCTCTCTTCAGATCCATGTTCTGCTTCTATAAATTTTTAACTTATCTTTTGAAAAACCCAGTTCTCTCAGAAATAGTTTGTAATTATTATTTAGGAAGGAAGGTGATCAGTTTATGAAGGGGTTATTAAGAATTGAAAAGTAATGATCTAGGATTTGAAAGAATTTGTCAGGATTCTGTTGTTTTGAGGGACATGTGCAGTTTAACTAAGCAGAAAAAGATTTTTAGAAGTGTTGTTCATTCTCATAATTGTTTTCTTACAAACACTATATTTTCTAAGTTTTCTGGAAACTTGTGAACAGATCTGCCATACAGCTGTTTATCATACATCTGTTTCTGTTTCTAACATGCATTTCAATTAGATTAAAGTAGCTATACAATACTGATCCTTCCAAAATATAAAACATACCATGAGCCAAATAATCTTGTCTACAGAGTGTAAAGGGAAAACAAATTATAGATCAGATTTTGAAATATCTTCATCCTTACTTCTCTTTTTAAAATAACACCAAGGATATCTGTGAGTGCTTTTAATCTAGGCTTCCCCTTCCTCTCCAAGCTAGCTTTGACACAGAGAAAATCATCTGTGGACAGAATTCTTGGTTGACTAGGAGCAGCCTGCTGATTTCCACACACAGATCTGTTAGGCCAGCTCAATGGACCTTTTTTTACAATTCCATGCTGGCCTTTATTCCCAGTCAGTCCTATATCATAAAGAGGCCAAGTAGGTATTACAGTTGGACTCTATAGTAAGATTTTATTCTTTCCCTTTTTAGTGCTCTGACATTTAACAACAATTTGTACATAAATGTTGAAATTTTGGTGAGAGTAGGACTGATTTGCTGTTATTAAATGTCATATTCTTAAATGTCATTGGCATCAGTAGTGTAAAGCACAGGAAAAGCACATGTGACAATTACGCTGTGTGTGGATTGTGCCATTTCTGAAATTTCCTGGGCTAACAGGAGCCCTAAAGTGAATTGGAATCATGGACTAGTAATTTTACTTCCTAAGAAATCTCTCCAGTCTGCAAAGAATAGCAAAACAGCTCCTGGTTTCTCTCTGAAGGGGCAGTGTTCTGTTGGCCTTGTTTTCTGGCCTCTTTGAGTAATCTGGTTTTGAGTCTAGCTCTAAATGATGTTTCGTCGATGGCAAACTTGACTGCCTTCAATGAGAAGAAAATTTTTGAAAGTTACTAAATAGTATTAAGTTCAAGAACATGTAGTGTTTTTGTTGGCATTAGCTTCCCAGAAAGGAAGTATAAAATGCAAAACTTTCAAGTGCAAGTTTTCAATTGTTAATTTTTCATTTCCAATGCTGTTCATTACACGCTCTAGGAGGAAAAGTTTGAAACAAGAGATGCATTGCTTAGTCAGGTGGCTTGGCAGTGAAAATTTCAAGTCCACAGTTCTGTGTGTGAGGATTAGCAGTAGATATGCCAGAACTATCTGTCAGATTCTTTGGGCTTTGTGAAGTTTCTGAGCTCTGAATCATAGTTACTTGGCCAGCCAGGAGCATTGTGACAACTGACCAAGTAGCAAAATCTTTTTTTTTTTTTTTTTTTTTTTTTTTAGTGTTCAGATACTTCTTATTCTAGCACCTTTTTAGCCAATGTGTAACTGAATCCTCATCTATATTTTGGGAGTTGTGAAAAAAATTACTGACATTGATTAAAAAATAATAATAATAAAAAAAACTTGATCCCCTCCCCAAATAGTTTCTGCAAACGAAAAGGCATGTTTTAATTTTGTCACTCAGATTGGAAGTCAGCATCTGTGGGATTATGAGGCAAGTTGGGATTTGAAAGAGGTGACTTTAACGAAGGCAGAAGAGACCTTCCTGCAGTGTTAATACCTCACAGGAGCTCTGCTATCTTCTGTGCAATACCATCCAATTGGTGTCAAATTCCTCATGTTGTGGACATTTGTGAATGGAGTTTACAAATCTGCCATTTTTCAACCCAAGTTATACTGCATATTTCAGGATTCTCCTGACTTGGGACATAGAATTTTTTAGTAGGAAGAAACATTAACTGTTGTAAACTTCCAAGCAGATTCTAATGTCTTGACTATGATAGTGCCTATACATCTCACTTACCAGTTTTGGCATTCACTACTTAAGACAGATTTTTCAGCTCAAAGGGAGGTCAATCATCAGCACTGCTTATTTTTCTGCCTTGTAATTGCAGTCAGCATGCTAGAGATGCTCCAAATAGGCTTGTGTCCTCTACCTCAGTGGCAATATTTATGTGCTCAGGTAGCACTGCTGACTTTTTTAGCACTGCTGACTCTCACCACCTTTTGCATCCTTTTGGTGGTGTTTGGGCTGGCACTTCAGCACTGGAGATACTGGATTTTTTAACTTACACTTGATACAGTAAAAATATATAGTAAGAAAAGCAAAATGGGTATAACCATTCAAAAATGGTTGCTTGCCAGATGAAGAAAGGCCAAGTTTGTTATGAAGTCGTGTCCTGTGTGACCAGAACAGTGTTTTTTTAAGCAGTGAGGAGACCACTTACTCACTTACTGTTGCTACCCATGGCACTCTCAAAGCAGGAAACAGTAATGTACATGCTGCCATGGACATTTATAAGCATTTTAAAGTGGCAGAATTAAAAGCAAACAGAATTGAAATGGGACATGTAATTTATATCCCTCAGACATGCTTATTTGCTGAAGTTTGTAATAGCAGCTTTCCAAGCTCTGAAATTCATTGAATTTCTATACTTATGGTTTATCTGTAATAGAGTTGTATACTTGACTCACAGAGACTCTGTCTCAGCAAAAACATTAATTACATCACAGCCACTAAATAAGAAAAGAGCAACCCTTATGGAGTCCTACACATGCATATTTACTGTTCTGACTTCTCAGATTTGCTAACATCCATTTTCCTAATGTATTGAGGAAGTTTTAATTCACTGTTACACTGATAGCACTAAAACTGTATAACAGAACAAAGGTTTTAAGTTCCTACTTCCTATTCCACATACTTCTCTTCTACTTCTTCCCAATTGTATGTTTATTACCTATTTTTAAACTGAATTTCTGTATGTGAATATAGAGGCACTTGTTTTACTCTCTGCTGAGGTAGGAAATTTTCCTGAAAGCCTCTCTGCTAATGTGAGTGGAGACAACTGAGTGGAAAGGATCTGACAGAACTGTTCCAGAGAGAAAAACAATTGTTTTGCAAAAAAGGTCTTCATTTTACCAACATTATAAAATGAAAACTAGAAAAAAAACCCCACAGGAAATGTTTTCACTTCTAGTTTTGAGGAGTTTTCACATCATAGCTTTTAGCATGCAGTTGTAACAATAAAATTGCTTTAAGTAATACAAGTCTTTAGACTATACTTTTCTGTGTAAAAAAACAACCAAACAATAAAATTAGATTGTAATTTTGAAATCCTGAACTATAGAGTGACAAAGATGATCATGAAGAGTCTAATAAGTCTGAAGTATTTGTAGAAATATTTTTACTGAGAGTTATGCTGTCAACTCAGTTGAACTATTTTTATTGTTATAGAGGTACTCAAAATACAGGACTAACAGGGCATTTTGATCTCAGTTGCTCTTTGTTTTATGTGCCTAAATAACAATTGGCAACTACTGACAATGTGTATAAATTGCAAATATAAAATAAAGAATGCTTGCAAGTTTTCTTCAAAATAGTTCTAAGATAAAACTTGAAATACAATAATAGCATCTGTTGAACTTCAGCAAAATTTTTTGATTTTTGTACATCTGGGAAAGTATGGTATGGGTATATTTTCCCAATTCTCTCTCTGTGGTTTTTTGGTTTTGTTTGTTTGTTTGTGTTTGTTTTGTTTTTGTGTTTTGTTTTGTTTAGTTCCATAGGTAAGATTTTTCCTTATTTTGACTCTGTTGTGGTCATCTAGTGACAAGCACAATATTAACAGACATATTACTTTTCATATTTCAAGAGGAAACTTCTACTAAGCAAATAAGCAAATCCAGAAATTTGTACTGTAGAGTTTGGGGGCCCAAGTCAGAATGTGGGTTAAATATTGTTGAGGACATACGAAGCTCAAAGCACCCATTTCTGTTTATTCTTATGGCTTCTCCCTCCTTTCTGTCCCAGTTTTACTGATGAAGGGGGTATAATGAGCCTTTCCATAGCTTCTGCTCTTATGGAGGACTAGGCAGAAATTTGCTGAGGGGATGCAGAGCTGTCAAGCAATTACTTATTTTGCTTGTGCTCAGGGCTTCACCCTTCCAAAAAGAAATACAGACTGACATCACTGTTTGAACCCACTCAACACACGAAAGCTGGTGGGGTATATTTTTAAAGGGCTTTATTAAAAAATCCAGGTTTGGGGGCATCCAGTCTTCACAGAACTACTTCTGCAGACTCTTACTTGATCACTCCTCTTTGCTTTTGTCTTCTGGCAGATCCTGATGAAGTAAAATTCAACACTACACACCCACACCATGTCCAAATGGCAGATAAGTTTAACATAATTCCTTTCAGCCCCATTTGGGTTGAAGTTTCGGCACCAAACATGCACCTACATATTACTCTTGTCTGTTACTGGCACAGCACCAGATTCTTCATGCTGCCAGGAACAGTGGCAGCTGCTGCTTATGCTGAAGCATAAGCCTCTTCCTGCTGGACAAGGAAGAGGAGAGTGCAAGATCTCTTAGGTTACCTCTTTTTTAAAAAAAAAGGCTTCACATTTCTCCCTTTCACAATACGTTGCAGTCTCAAACATCTTTGTTGGTGATGTGTTACATGTAGGGTTGGAATTTTGGTGACCCCCTAACGTAAGAGTCCTATTTGCCTGCCTGAGCCCTATTTGCCTGCCTGTCTCCCAGCCTTCCTCAGTTCCTAGCTTCTTTTCCATAAACTGCTCTGCAGTCTGGAGTCCTCTTTGGGATGAGCATAAGACAATACCTCTGGCACCACTCATGTGTTGTGCTCAGAACTTGTTCCTGCAGTGATTGCCCCGAGATGGAGCTCTAAGCCATGTTCTTGGAACCAGATGACATTTTGCCTGTCAAATATGATCCTTTATGAGTAATAAAAACTTTTAGAAGAATTTCAGTTTTTCTGCATTGAGAACTGCTTGATAGAGCCTTTGCCACAAAAAGCACCCTGGAGGTTTCTCTAGAGTAAGGGGAAAACTAGGGATTTTCCTCCCCAGAGGCAGTAAGGCTCTGTGTTCTGAAGTGTAAATGCCAAAGAACAAGGATGAGCTAGATACATAGAGGTAATAAGGCTACTGTGCACCCAGTGAGCTTTTAAATTGGTTATTTATGTGTGCAGTACCCTCCTAATAGACATGCTCCTTCATCTCCTTGCTGTGCATATGCAGGGACAGTAGCTCTGCAGGCAAAAAAGTAAGCATGCAAGTCACTCATGAGGCTTTATAAATGAGCCCTTCTATAATGCTGTGACTGACAGGGCAGTATTATTTTTCTGATAGTTGTTGATGTGATAGAGTGGCAGTTTTTCACTGCTCTGTTATTTAACATTATAATTGAATAAAATAGCTTCCTGCTTTGTACCTGCAACAAGAAGAGATGTTTACCTATGGAAAATTGTGAATTACTGAAATGTTTGTTTAATAATAAAATAAGATTTACAGCTTGGCTAATGCTGATTCCACTGTGTATGTGCATGTGTATATCAGATTTACTGTACTCTTGTTGACAAGGCTAAGGATCAGTTTGCTCTGTTCCTTTTTCTTTTGTTAAACTCATGAAGTGAGTGATTGTATGAAGTAGCTCCTGTCCTATTCCTCCACTACTGAAAATAACAGTAAAGGAATTTTTTGGTAAGCATCACTGAAACTGATGGACACTTCAGATTTGAATTCAATGCAGTGAGTTCCATAGCTGAATTCACAGAAGGCAACATCATCAGGAAAGCATATATGTCAAAAGGAGAAAAATAATTGTTATTGTTATTGAGGTTAACTGAAGAGGACAATTAATACATATTCTTGTAATGGACCACATGCAGTCTCAGTGGGAATAAAGGGATTGAGTTCTGTGAATACCACTCTGCTCTGTCCACTGAAAAGGCTCTTGCCCATCTCTTAATTCCTGTTCTCTGTGTCCTTGATACAGGACAGGGAAACAGAAAGTAGTGGCAGTAATTTTTTTGAGGAGCAGAGAAGGGATTTATACAGGTTCAAAGAAAGACTGGATACTTGGAAGGAAAAAACGTATTGAGCACCAGCATGTAACTAGAAGCCACATCCTGCTCAGGAAAATTGCATGTGAAATTATTAAGGACTCAGCAATCCACAGGGAGAAGAATTGTATATGATTGCTTTATTCTCTTCTCTAAACATCTCCTAATAACCAGTGCTTAGGAGATAGGATATTGGAATAAATGGATTTTTTATCTGACCAACTATGACCATTCTTATGCTTTATTAAATGGGAAGGTCTGAGATCACCTTTGTACCTCCATCAATTCAACCCCTGTTCTATACAAAAATGTGAAAGAGGATGGAGATGATGAATAGATAGAGTTGATTTGGACTGGCTTTTAAGTTATGTATTGAACTTATGCTTCAAACACGACTTGTGATGTAAATGAAGCATGACCAAATACATAACTGTGACAAATTAGTGTTAAACAGTCCTTATGAAAAGTGGTGGGAGTGAAATGTGTCCTTGCCTTTTTATCAGTTCATTTAGAAAAGTCTCTGTAATATTTTACTCTACAGGAGTTTCTGTGAGTCAGCACTGTACACCACCTTTTATCTGATTCATGGTGCTCCTCACCCAAAACTGCCTGCTGTCTGTTGCCACCAAAAGAGTGTTTTTTTCATTAATCCCCATTAGGAAGATTGCCTTGGTGTTGTGGAATTGTGGAAGGAATATAACTAACTTAGTTTATCATGTTTGATTATGCAGCGTATTATTTTCATTAAAGTTGTGTTTTAACATAGGAAAATAAAGCACATGCACTGTTGAAGCCAAAGGTTGAGAAAAACAGCATAATTTTCAAACAAACTCAAAATTGGTCCTGAACCTGCCACTCTCTGGTCTGCAATACTGTCTCTTGCTAGTGGCCATGTTCAAATGGATTGGTTTGCTAGGACTGTAAAGTGGTGTTTTCAAGGTCTGGGCTGATAGTATCCAGCCCAAGAAGATTAAAGCAACCTTCATCATCCAAGATTTTGGTAGACAATCTTTAAGAGTGGGTGTTATGACAGCCTGCATTTGCACAGCAAGAATTTTCAGTCTCACTCATCCCACTCAGCTCATTCACTTCCAATCTCCTTCTTTTAGAAGGAACAGTTACCCAGCTTGCTGCTTTCAGAGATGCTCTGTCGACAGGCAGCCCACTCAAAATGTTCATTTAACCTGAGTGCCTGCTACCTTGAAGTTTGCAGGCATCAGTGTCTGTCTGCATGTGTGGCCCTCTTTTCTTCCACCATTTCCAAAATTCCTTCAAAAGCAGGGAGAAAATCTAACACAGTGATGACTGCAATGAGCTTGGAAAGTTCACAGCAGGAATCTGGAATTTGCATGTGTTCAAAAATAAAGCTGGTGTCACTTTGTATCTTGCTGGTCTCAGTGGGATCTGGAAGGAGGAACTGGAAGCTGTAATGCAATGTAATAAGGCATTAACTTGAAGTCAAAAAATTACTGTAGATCTAGTTTTGAGAATTAGACTCATAGAACTGTAGAGCAGGATTCCACTAGACCAGGTTGCCCAGGGCACCCTTGAATGTCCTCTTAATCAGTCCCAGAGATGGGACATCTATACCTTCTTGTGGCAGTTCCTCAGTAAAGCCTTTCTTCCTCATATCTAATTTATACCTACTCTCCTTCAGCTTAAAGCCATTACCCCTTGTTCTATCGGTTACATCTGACATGGAGAGTACTTGCACTAAAAGTGTCCAAAGGGTGTTGTTCAGACCAAGCACAGGATCAGTGTGAAGCAGTGTGCAAGGTGGAAGAAGGAGGTGTTGGCATCAATAGGTTTAAGAAATATTGGTCCATGAGTGAGAAGTCTGTGCATAAGCCTAGAGGGTGCCCTCTGCTTCAGCAAGAAGGTGGCTGCTGCCTCATTCAAAAGTACCTTCTCTCTGCTCTTGGAGTGTTTTGCTGAGGGGTGACACTCTTTAATTCCTGGAAGAGCATCTCTGCATAGGTAAGGGAGGCCCCAGTTCGCTATTTTTAGAAGTGAGTGAGTATTTTGCAGCCAGAGTCTCACTTTTCAGGCTTAAGTAACAAAACCAGTTGTAGATGTACTTCCAGTCTTCCAGCATTCTGGGATAAGGGTTTGAAAGCTGCACAGTTCCCAAAGACATGTCTTACCCTGAGCAAGCAGCATTTGATGGTTGATTTTCTGTCATTGCTGGTACTTGTGGATAAAAGCAGTCCTGGGTGGTGATGATGTCAATTCATCCCACAGCCTCTTCTATGACTTCCCCAGTACCCAATGCAGGGTATGGGACCCCTTTGCTCCCTCCCTTCTTAGCTCCCAGGGCCTGTGGCAGGCTTCTCTGGAGGTCTTTCCATAAAATTCACCCTTCAGCAGTGGTTCAGACACGAGAAAGGATTTGAAAATGTGCTGCCCTTGCCTCAGTAGAGTTTTATACTGCACTCATCAGCCAGCTGTGGGAAGGGAGGCTGGAGTTCCCTCTGACTGGTGGTGGGGCTGAAGTGAACCCAGAGAGGAATGCTGTGGTTTGCTGAGCCTCATGTGGGAGTGCAGCTCTGCAGTGAGTTCATGGCTTCTGCCCCTTGTGCTCCAGGCTGGGGTGGACCTGCCTCTGGGTTGGAACTCATCTCAATGGAGTTCCTGCCAAGGAGCAGGGGCCAGTGGCCATAGCTGGACAAAGATCCTTCTTCCCCGAGCTCTCCCCAAGCCACTGTGCTTCTGCCTCTGCTGGATGGAGAGGAAAAAATACTTGGTAAGAGAAGAGGCTTTTGGCATTAGCAGTTCATTGTTCCTGAGGTGTTGTGATATATGAAGGTGAGAAAGCTGTGAGGTCCCGATGCCGTCTCTGCTTTAGGTGCAGCCCCACCAGATGCAGTGAGGAGATGAGGTCTGACCTCCTGCCCCTGGCAGAGGCAGTTACCATGGGGGAATGTGGTCTGAGGGACAGATCTCCATGGATCTGTTCTTGCCCCTTGGCATCCATGTGATGGCCATGAGTGCTTGCAGTCCTTGCAGGCTCAGGAGTGGTCTAGAGGTGTTTGAACTGTGGTTGCCTGTATCCAAGGATGAGCATCATTTTCTTCTCCTGGGCGAGACCCTCTTGCCTTTTTCCCAAAACCCAGAAATTCCTGATGTGTTCTGAGTTTATGATACCTTCTGAGGAACTCTTGCTTTAAAGTAGCCTTACTCTTAGCAAAAATAGACAGCTGCCCAGGGAGGAGGAATGTACTAAACCTTGTAATCTGGTTACCTTGGTAACATCTGTAAGAAACTATTGCTAAACCATTTTCTGGTTTTCCTTCATCTCTTTTATTGAAATACATATTTCTGTTTACTTGAAAAAAGTGTGATTTATACCATACCCATTGTAGCCATTCTCCTGACCATTATCTTGACAAACAACTCCCCATTTCTAGCAAGCAAGGTTAAATGATTGTAAAAACAGATATTTGACTTAGTAGTGGAAACCAAGATTTGATGTCAAGTAACTAAGCTTTTGTTAAGAAAAGCAAAAATATAATAAAAAAATTCTATTGTTTTAGAGTATTATAATGCTTGATCACATTTGCTCAACATAGGAATTCTTCTGAGTGGTCATGTTTTATAACAGACAGAAGATTATTTTTTCCTCTGCATTGTAACATTCTCACACATTTGTAAGATTTAGTTGTCAACCATATGTCATACAGGGCAACAAGAAAAGAAATTAAAGCATTATTGCTAGGCAAAACTAACAGCTGCGCTTGAGAATTGGCTGTTCCTGGATCTAGCTCTTAGCACAGCTCTCATCATTCCCATTCAGCTGTCTGTGTCCTGGTAGTGGTTCCTCTGCACTGCATGAGCTGGGACACTGGAGTGCCAGCACACTGAAGTTCCCCAGGGATCAGAACTTGTGTGCTGCTGGGTAGGCAGTGCCCCCACCTTTTGGGTGGTTCTTTGTATCCTCTGCCTACTCACTTGTTTCTGTCTTTGCTGCCAGCAGCAGGGAATTTTCTAAGCCCTTCAAAGGGAAGAGCATCCCTCACTCAGTGACCCATTCAGTACCTGATTTAATTAATTTGAAACTAGCTGTCACTTTTTAAACTGTTAATCAAGAAGCCAATTATCTGTTAACAGTCCTAAATACAACAGTAATCAAAGTGCTTCTCTGTTAAAAAAAATCTGGATTTCTTTCTCTTGTCTCAGAGCTTTTAAAATAAGTTGGAAATGTGTCTATTTTCTTTAAAAAATAAAGACCCTGTATTAGAATTTCATTTTCTATTTTGGAATAGTAAAACTACTTATTTATTTCTGAAGGTATTTTTAGAATTTTAGCCTTTTTTATGTGTTATGGCCTTGAAGACATAAGCCTCAGGGCATGGTAGAAGGTTTATTAAGGATAAATCTTGCTCTTTTTATTGACTTACATAGCTGAAATATTCAAGCAGCATTGCTGTGTTAGAAGTTTATTTGGTGTACACATTTAAAAAGTTTTATTCTTTTGTTATGTCTTTTGTTGTACATACATTGGTATTCCCAAGAAGTAAGGTAAAAGTGATACATACCAAAGCATACCAAAGTTGTTTTTTTTCAATTGTAGCCATTAGTTATACAGCTGTTTTAGAACAACAAAAATGTTCCTTAAGTAAAATTATTTAAATTATGAGTCTTAATTTGTATTGTTACAAAATTAGGTTTTTTTATAAGTTTAAAAAACAAAGCAATTTTTAAAAATATGTTTGTACTGCATGCCCAGTCCTGTATATATTTATGGCATAAAAATGTTTTTTGAGTGCAGCAAGTAAGAGAATGATGTATGATAGCTTTCTAAACTTTTTTTTTTTTCCCCCCTCTGGATTTCTAAGTATTTTATTGAATCAGATCACTACCTGTTTCTCCAGTATTTTCTTCTTTTAAAAATCTCATCTGAGATTTAGGTTTTTTTTTTTTTTTTTTTTACTGTAATAATGATGGTGAGGCAACAATTTGATTAATCATGTAGTTAAAGCATGAGTATTTCTGGACACATCTGTAAAAGGATGTGTCCTGATGGTTTTTGTTTCTTTTAATTCCTCATGTGGATAAATGTGTTTGCTTCTTTTCCATGGAAGTTGTTTAGAAGGGCCCAAAAAAGATGGTACATTAAGGTGCTAATATATTAAGGTCCCTCTCATTCTGTTTGTCCAGTTTCAATCTGAATGCATTCCTGACTACTGACTCCCCAGTTTTGTTTCCAGCTTCATAGTCTGCAATAAGTGAATTCTTGTTGAGCCCTGGGCAGGTGTTTGCACCTTTAGCAAAACCGTGTAAATTGGCAAAAAAAGAGGTGCTTTAGAGAACAAGAAGAAGGCAAATTGAGTGCCAAATTCTGCTGCCATTTAATCCTTTGAAAAATAAAATGTTTTACTGGATACTCTGTTGGCCAAAGGATTGTTTAGAAGTAAAGAAGGGCTGAGTGGTAGCACAGGTGGCAAATTCTGGCACTGACAAGAGCAGGACACACAAATCCATAAATATGTGAATATGTTAATCATGTTAATCATACAATCCAGCTGTAAAATCTTAAGGGTAACAATGACACAGCCAGGGTGTTTGGATGGACCTTTCAGATTTATAATTTAGTCCACTGTTTATCAGTATTCATCAGTATATTATGACACATAATGAATGAAAGAAGTGAATGGGCATCTGAACAAAATGAGGACAGGATCTTTGTTTCTGGAATCAGCTCTCCTAGTATAATCTCTGCTGCCAACATTGAACATATCAGATGTATTTTACACTGTATCTCTGCAAGAGGATATTTATGGATATGACACGTGCTGTTCTGCACACATAAAACCTGAGATTCACATTCTCTCTCAGTACCACGTGCACCTCTGTTGATTTCAGAAAAATGTAATAGTGCACTAATGAGTGTGGTATAAGAATCTAAATAGATCTATAGGCATATGGACAGACAGATTGATCAAGGCAGACTTCTTCACTTTGTCCCTAAAAATCCTTTGTAATTGTCCTTTATGTACACAGTGGTACTAAAGTGTCACCCAGATAATTTCCCTTTACTTAATAATATTTTACAGATTTCTTTAAAGCTTTTACTTGAAAATGTGTAGTGTGTGTGTGCTTTTTGCAGAAATGTACTGGTGCTAGTATTATAAACAGTTTTCATTCTGTTTTGAAAAAAATCATTGTGAATATATAAATTATGTTTAAACTGGACAGAGATGATTATGTGGCATGTGACTGGAAATATATCTTTTTTAATAGATGATTCAGCTGCAGAGAGTTTTAATGGCAATGAGACCGTGGGACACAGTTCCAATGCTTCAGGGGGAACACACTGCAGGGAGATGGCAGAAACCAACAGTAATGGCAAAACAAATCTGGAGCAGGATGAGCAGCCTCTGAACCTGAGTGACAGTCCCCTCTCTGCTCAGCTGACTTCAGAATACAGACTAGACGATCACAGCAATGGAAAGAACAAATACAAGACTCTCCTAATTTCTGATCTCAAGATGGAACGGGAGGCAAGAGAAAATGGAAGCAAGGTAAGACGCTTCCACATCGTCCAGATATGAAGCATGTAGTTCAGAAAAGAAAAAAGTTTGTGAGGTCAAACTAAAGGTTATTCCCAGCTAAGCACTTAATGTGATGTGTCTAATGTTTGTCAGATCATTACTTGAATGCCATATGTAGATTTGTATGCTCTGTTACACATATATGATGCATACGTACATTGAGTGTATGTGGATGTACATGGGTGAATGCATACGTGTAGGCAAATAATATTGTGCTGGCACACAGGCAAAAATGGTGTAGCTCTCCATCAGACATCAATTTTATCTATCCATTCATTGAGAACTGTCTACATTACCGATTTGAAAAAAATATATCTATTAAAGAATGTATATAATGTGATACATATATATATGTATAAACGTGGAGATATATATGTATGTATATTTACAGATGGCCATCTCATCACATCTATTATGTATCTGTAGAATTTTCATGGTTTAAACCCAGCTGGCAACTTCACAGCCATTCACTCACTCCCCTCTCTGCCTTGGTGGAGTCAGGACGAGAATGGAAGAAAGATAAAGCCAATGGGTTGAGATAAGAACAGTTTAATAATTGAAATAAAGTAAATTATATTGCTACTACTATTACTACTGATAATTGTAACAAAATAGAATACAGCAAAAAGCAAAAGAGGAATAAAATCCAAGAAAAACAAGTGGTGCACAATACAGTTGCTCACCACGCACTGACCAATGCCCAGTCAGTGTCTGAGCAGTGATTGCCAATTTCTGGCCATATATATACTGGGCAATATTCTCTGTGGTGCAGAATAACCCTTTGGCCAGTTTGGGTTAGCTTGGGCTGGGCTTGCTCTCTTCCAGCCATTTGTGCACCTGCTCAACAGCAGAGCCTGGGAAATTGAAAAATCATTAACTTTGGGTAAGCATTTCTTAGAATCAACTAAAACGTCAATATGATATCAATATTATTCTCATATTTAATCCAAAACACAGCACTATACCAGCTACTTGGGAGAAAATGAACTCTTTCTCACCAAAACCTGGACAAAAATTAATCTGTATGAATGTTGAGTGTGTATGGCCAAAAAAATTCCTACCAGAGAATTACCTGAAAGGAACTGATTTGGTTTCTTCATGATTGTGTTATGCAGGCACCTAACCTGAATTAAAACTGACAAGTTTGCTTTAAGAAGCTGTAGTCCCCCTGAGGGCTTTTCACTGTAGTTTCTATTATGTGGGTAAGGAGAAGTAAGGGTGTTATTCTGTAGATAAAGACAGATCTTACATATTAAGTTAGCTAGCCTTCTAGGATGGTGTTTTTCATGTTTTCCCTGCAGTAGGGAGGGTGAAGAAATGGCATATGTCATAGAATTTACTCATTGATCTTACTGGTGGTCACAAGTTCCTTTTTTTTTTTTTAAATTACTTTTATTTTTATTTTTTTTAAATATCTGATTACCAACTGGCTTACCACTTTTACAGCAGCAAATAATAGGATGTGAATCCTGGATCCAAAGACTATTAATGCTAATTGCTAGCTTTCCGTAGCCTGACAACATGGAGGTACTTTGAATGGGCACATTTTTTTACAGGGCTTTGAAACAGGAGTGTTAAAATCCTTAGGCATACTTAAAAAGGGATACTACATGACTGATACCTAGAGAACAACATTTAATCATGCTAAGGTTTTTATCTCCTAGTTTCATTGCCTGTGTAGTAAAAGTAAAAACTTGTAATTTATTTTTAACTTAAGTGTCTAAGTTTTAGTGGGTAAAACAAGGGGAGACTAAATGGGAGATTGTTAGTCTTTTGCACGACCATTAAGCAAATCATGTATCCCAACACCTTCTCCACAAAATCTTTATGAAAAACTGTTTATCTGTGTGGAGTACTTTTTTTCTCACAAACCTGCATTTTATGGAAAATGTTCTGCCTAGCTGTAGTCTCTGCCTGTGTATGAACCCCGGTGCTGGATTTACTCAGCACTTTGAGTTGCACAGTGGGTTCCAAATTGGCTGATATGAATGGTATCTTCTTTTGCTTCAGGGCAGATTGTTCTAATGAACCTTTTATAGGCCCATCACCCAAATATTGACAGACACACGGGCTCTTTTGCCTGAGGTAGATTGTTGCCATCACTTTTGCAAATACACAAATAAACTTGGCAAAGATGGGGAGGAGTCTTAGTGTGAAACTCATTTATAGCTAAGACAAGAACATAGCCTAATGTTCAGTTTCCAATTTGAATCAGTTCCAACTCAGATGCAAGAAAAATTTATTGAAAAGTGTTAAAAATCTATAATGAATTGAGATGACAATCAAAGCCATCTCATTCTTTACGAATTTTATGAGGCCAAAATCATCCCCCACATTAATACATTCTTTCACACTCACTGTCATCCTGCCCACTCTATATTGCCAACAATATGCAGATTTGTCTTCTCTTTCTGTCCTAGTGAAACTCATGTTGATGTTTAGAGTTCATTTAAGTATATGATTATTTAGATATGCAGTAAAGATTATTAAATATGGAGTAAAGACTACAGGAAGAACAAAATCCTGGGATAAACAAAATTTGTTAGAGATTTTTAAGATGAGTTACTGAAGAAAATATCTGGTTTCTAAGTGAAGGGAACTGTATTTCAGTTATTGGGCTAGTATTAGAGGAGGAAATACATTATGCTTCCTCCAACTTCTGTGATGTCCCACTTAACCTGCACAAGATATTATTCCTTTGGGATAGTCAAGATTGTGAAACTTAGAGGCAAAAGAGTGGAGCTAAGAAGATCTCTTGGCTGATGTGTTCTTGATACATAATTCTGTATCTGCTGCAGATTTTTGCTTAAAAGAAGCTGTTGAGATAAAAATGGTAGGTTTCCCATCATGTTCTCTTTAAAAATGTGACAGCTAATAGGCAGATCTGGTTTTGAAAATGGTTACTTCTTTGTGGAAGTTAAATTTTCAGAATATTCATCTTGTCCATACCTATTTGAAGCAATTCTATGCTTGTGCTAAAGGGAAAGTTTGCTAAAATAATGGTAACATTCTGCAAAAAAATCTTGGGTACTTGGGTCAAAACAGGGATACTTAACGTTTTCCTAAAATCAGGCCTATGGACACAGAGGACATAATTAGTGATTTGTAAGAAATGTAGGGTTTGTTTTTTTAATAATAAATCAAGTTTTCTTACCTGAAAAGACTCTGATAAATAACTGGGGATTAAATAACCCTGTGAAAAATTACAGTATATTATTTAAAGAATGTTTGGTTCAGTTGCTTCAGAGTATGACTTTTAAAACTGGTGTTAGTAGCACTCTTTAAACAAATATGAAATGTTAGTGGACAGCATTACTTTGCATCCTCAGTTCAGGCAGTGAGTATGTATGGTAGGTAATCTCTTCTTTTTACAAAAGGATCATGAGCTGAACACAGTGGAGGGAATTGCCAAATTGTAACAACCCTAAAATCTGATCCAAAATGTTTTACTATTCACTGAAAGTTTGTTGTGCAAGGACAAAATGGGTTTTCATAGTGTTAAATGCATATATGTTCGTGTATGTATATGTATATACTCTTTATACATGTGCTTTTATTAAGCTTGTACTAGGGAACAGATCCTCCAGTAAGACGGAGTTGTCCACAGTAGAAGAAATTTCTACAACCATTTAGGGCTAAATTGAATTTTGTGAAATTTTGCACAGCTGCAAAAACACATGCATAAGTTTAACTTATCTGGGCTGGGTCTTTGTACTACAAAACACTTAGAAAATATTCATCAGCAAATACTCTGCAAATATAGTTCTATGAATTCAAATAGTTACGTGCGCCTATAAATTATTTTAGATCATTACCTATGTGTGAGACTGCTGGGTTTTTGTATGACCGTGGTGGTCTCTGTAGCACTGAGATTTTTTATTGCTGGTTCTTTCTTGTTGCTATTTCCTGAACAATATATTTTATTTTGAGAAGTTATTGTATAGCTTTCTCTCCTCTTCATTATTTATTTCATTAAATACAGCAAGCCTACTCCTTTGAAATGATTTTGTCTCTTCTGCATTTGGATAACAAGGTTATTGTAATATAGCATGGGAAAACAGGCTTTTGAGCTCACCAATAATCCTTACATCATTAATAAATGATTTGTTGTGTCTGTATTGCAAGGGGCACTTCTAATATGCAAAAACTTCTTTGTGGATTTTCCCAGATAGAAATATATGCTACTGATCATAAATGCCTGGGAGATGCATTAAAATGAGAACACTGACAGCACCCATTTTGGGGCAGTTTCCATTTTGTCCAAATACCTACTAACTGCAAACAGTTGGTTTTCTTTCTTTCTACCAGATGAAATTTCTGATAGAAAGCTGGACATCTTGAGTCCCTCTGGATGTATGGTAGGCTAAGTTAATAAACATTATGTTTAGCTCAAGTGTGTAATTGGCTTCTTGAAGAATTGCACAAGATAAGAAGTTTTTCCTTTAAGTCTGAAAAGAAAAGCATAGTTTTAAATGAGAGAACAGTAAATAATGATTGCTGCATACCATGGCCTTTAGTTATAATACTGCATTCTACTGTGCATGTCATTATAGTTACAGTTGTTCACCACAAGGCAGAGCTTTCATGTAGTCTCTAAAACTAAAATCTGTCTCTCCTTTAATGCTGGCTTTTGAAGTGTTTCTCAACCTTTTTTCTACAGCCTGATGTAAAGAGCAGTTTTATTGTTGAGGGTCAGTGCCAGGGGCTGTTTGCTTCCAGCAATTGCAGCTTCAAACAGTGTTGTAATGGATGTATCTACACTATGGCAGGTTAGCCTGGCATGCTGTCTGTGTGTAACACAGGCCCCTCTCCAAGAAGGTATTTAAAGGCTGTAACCTTGTATGGCATCTGAAAGCCAGAGCATACATGAGGTCCTGGGTGAAGTTTGAATTTCCTCTGTAATACTCCAGTTAAAATTTAGTCATCTTTAGTACTTAGTCCAGCTGTAGAATCTTGTAACATCTGCTTTGCTGGAGCTCATTTCCAAGGGAAACCAGGCACGACTGTCCAAGCATCCTGAGCTGTGTATGCAACTACACTGGTAAGCCTGTTGTCATCTACTGGTGAATCCATCTGGTTTCCTGAAGTGCACATGAATTTAGCAATAGATAGACACCATCTACAAGGAGCAAGGTGGAGTCTCGATGTATTTCTTCCTCACTCTTGTTCCTTTTAAAAGATGTGATTGCATCTTAGCGAAAGGTGGAGGATCATTCCTTAAATCCAGTGAACATCATCACATGTGCCATTGTGTTTCTGAGGCATGTGGAGTCACTGCCTGTCTAGTTCCCATCTGCCTGTGTTTCTGTCTGCAGGTTTCCTTGGGGAAATGACCATGGTCAGAAAATGAGGGAGCATATGGCTTTTTCTAAAGCAAGTGGAATCCTTAGAAATTGCACTGCACTTTTATAGAGACTGATAGAGGCCTATTGAGAAACTTAGGAAATAATTTATAAAAAAAAAATTGGTTATGAAATGGGAAACAGATGTGTATCTACTTGAAGCAGGAGTTAAAATGAAGACTTTGGGAATTTGCATGTTATTAGGAACAGCATTGGAGATGTTATTTTGGTTTTTTTCCCCCTTTTTTTCCTTAATAATTCATTTTTTTCTTCCATCATCATTGATTATTTATATTCAAGTGGAATAGACAGGTTTCAGCTGAATGGGAGCATTGTCATGTGGTCCTTAGATGAGATGGTTACCTTATTTTTAAGCAGGAGGGAAGGTGGAAAGGATAAGATAGAAGTGTCTCCTCCTCTTTTGAGGATACCAGTAAAGTCTGCACATTGGCTTTTTTTTAGCATAAAGGAAATACCCTTTTGTCCATCTGGTTTATTTTGCTAAATGCCCAAGTTAAGATATTAATCTGGATTGAGAGTTTAGCTGTCAGAAAGAATCTTTTGATTCCAACTCATCTCTCCTCAAAACTTTTCATTGTCTCCCTTGCTTGAAGTTGGCTCTCGCTACCTAGGTATGGCATAAGAAGAAATTAGACCTTTTTTTTGGTTTTGTTTGTTCTTACTGGTATATTTTATTTAATTTCCATGGTCAGATAGAAAGTGTTCAAGCAATGCCATATTTTAATGACTGCTGTTTTTTTTATGGAAGTATCTTAAGAGTCTGCAGTCCAGGGGTTTGAGAGCCTTATTTTATGGCTTAATTGTTAGAACTAGGAAGCAACTTAGCATAAAATACTGTTTGCTACTGTCATAAATAACTTCTGAAGAGTGAAGCAAAGCCTGGTGAAAGGTTTAGGCAGGACATGTTACGACAAGTAGTAATACTAGATATTGAGCAAACAACAACAGGAGGCAAAGCCAGCATTACAAACACTCTGAATCAACAAGATGCCAGCACAGAATGAGTCTGCAGCTCCACTAGGGTCCAGTTTTCTTTCATCATTCCAATTGTAGCACTGAGGAGAGGATGGTGACATCTTCCACCTTTGCCTTCATTATTATCCAATGGGTGCCATCATCCAATTGCCTTCCACCTTTGCCTTCACAACGGGTGCTGCTTTACACTAAATCCATGGAAATAGTTTGTACTGAGATTTAAAAGTAAAGATGATGAAAGACGTGAAGGCAGAACCCACCCCTGCCACTGTCATGTGTAGGTGATACAGGGCTAGATCTTTAGTCTTGCATCTCACATCTTTGGTGTGTGAAGGCAGGCTCAAGTGTTCTGTTGAAGTATGTATCTTCTTTCTCTGCTATGCTCAAGTTTGTGCAAAGGTAACTGCCATGTCAGTGCTTTTCTCTTCTTGGGATATAGATGCACTACAACAGAAGATAAGTTTGTTGTCTTATGTGCATGGAGAACTTCATTGAAAGGAGAACAAAAAGTGTATGCAAGAAGTTTTGTGACTTCCTAATTTTTTTCTGCCCATTCACTTACAAATTAGCCTGTTTTTTTCTCTTACCCAGTGAATTGCTGCTTCATGCACAAAGGTTTTAGAACCTGCTCTCATAAATTCTGAGTCATTCATGTTTTACTCTACCATTTTATCTGACACCTTGATTTTACTCTTCCCTACTTTTAGAAAACAAGCAAGCTGAGAAAATCACTATTTTCTGACTCTAAAAGTCAGTTTATTTGTTGTTTGTATAAAGCATGTTTGTTCTATGAAGAAAAAAGGTGTTCTTTTTTGCTGCTTTTTTGAAGGGAAGTTGTTAGAGGCCACTGAGAAGCTGTTTGGTACCAAAAAAAAATTATGTTAGTTTAATAGTTTACTAAGCTCCATTTAATCACTGTTCCAGTGTAACAACTATGGTTTTAGAGAGCGCTGTTTTTTCCAGACTTGAATCTTCTGATTTCGTGGATTACCCATAGTAGATGGCTAAATACATCATTGTTTTGAAGAGCATGTTTTTCATGCTACTGCAGCTGCCTGAAAAAAAAAAAAATCAGTGTTGTGCTTGTCAGAAAATATTAATTTTGTAGCATTCTCTAACAGTCATGTTCATCAAAGTCCTTTGTTTATGATACCATCAGTTCTGTGTCTAATTCTTCCCATTGGAAGTACGTTTAGGAGCAGGTTTTCATGTTCAGTCAAAGCTCTTGAAAGTGAAATTGTTTTCCTGCAGGGCATTCGTTACAATGATGTAACTAACTCCAGGTCAATTAAATGGAAGTTGATGATGCTACTCCAGATTTACATACCTGTAATGGAGAACTCAATCTGGCTCCATATGTGTATGAAATCTCAGCTAATGTAAAACTGGCATGGAAGAGAATAAGTTTTGATGTGACCTTTTATAAATTTTCTCAGAAGTTTTTTTTTAAAGGAGGAAGAGCAGATTGGTCAAGTACCAGAAAGTGGTGCTCTTCATTCCAGATTGCATGTGTGTTACTCACAGATCCAGCTGTCTCTTCTCATTTACTTTTACCTTTGGAGTCTTTGGTCACTCATATCGAAAAAGAAGCACTTGTACGTGAAGGAGATGCAGGACTTTCTCCAACTTGGTTTTAGTGGCTGGACACCTCAGACAAGAGAGAAAGCTATCAACTCCCTCTGCGATCAGTGAGGTAAGGTCTCAAATTACTACTTCCCTCCCTGTTTACAGCCAAGAATGTTTAATAACTCATCAGTCTGGGAGCACATGTCTATACCTTTCAGGCAAATTCTTGCTCACTGCAGCCTAGATTTGTTCCTGATAGATGCCTTCAAGGCTGGGCCTTGTTACAATCCCTAACTCTTGATTTTTAGGGTTTTTTGATGTGGTTTGTTGGGGTTTTTTTTTCCCTGATTAGGAAGGAAATTGAATTTGTGTTGAAATCCTACCATGTCAAATGATTTGCTGCACCTTTTTCTTCTTCTGTTATCATATATGCAGCTCCTCTGCCACCTAGAAAAAGACTGAGAGCAAATCTTGCTCTTGCAAGATTAAACACTATTTGATGGTAAATTGAGCAAGATAAAATGGGGCTGCAATAATTGCTACCCACTGTGATTGTGTTTAGTCTTAATATTATTTACAGTTAATGAACTGTCATTTTTTTATTTTTCAGATGCTGAGGTTGAAGAGTTGATCCTTAAAACTAATCTGTGATAAATGGCTTCATATTTGGCTACTTTCTACACATTACAATCCTTCAAAACTATATTGTTATTCAAGAAGTTGATAATCATGAATGTTACTCCTAATTTTTTTCTTTCTGGTATTGAATTCTTTTCTACCTGCCAAGACACGTCTTGAGGAAAGAGAGGAAAGAAGTCAAAGGTTTTTCATCTTTAATGACATTTATAGCAATATATTGAGGAGATTTAAAAATAAATATAATTTTTATTAGTTGTCTTACAGATATCTCATTTTCTAATTGTTTTTTCTTGTTGAATGAACTTCAGTAGTCAAATATCTTGCTGAATGCTTGATACACCTTCAAGCTGTGCTTTTGTGTGCTCTCTATAGCAATTACTGGGAATAATTAACTGCATTAGAGCCGTGAATGCTTTTTTGGATACTTATTAATGCAGCTGGAGTTGCTGGGTGATGTGAGAGAAGTGAATAGGTCAAAATTTTAGTGGAGGAAAGAGGGAAAGAAAAGTAGAATTCAACTTTAAAACTACTTAACTATTTTGTTCTCTTTCATCTTTCCTTTTGTTGCTTGCCTTTTGCTGTTTCAGCTTTTCTGGTAATTCTCTTCTGTTCTCCTCCATCTGCTTCCAAAGTCTCATAGGAAAACCTGTCTCAAATTCTGATTTTTATGAGCGAAATAATAGATATAGATAACAGTATTACTTACCAGAAAATAGGACTGTGAGGAATTAACTTTAATTACTGAGTCTAGTCCTCTGTAAAGGGGAACCTAGATAATAGGCATTTACTCCAAGAGGATGTGCAAGAGTTCAATTCACAATGTCCACGAAGTTGGGATTAATAACTTTCAGCCTTTTAGAAAACAACAGTGGTGCAGCTCTAATATGCCATGGAAAACAGTGAGGAACTGGATCATGGTTGATGTCCTAGATCCCTACAACAACAAGGGATTTGCTAGATGGATTTCCCAGATGGTCTGTAGCAGTATCTTATTCCCCGCAGAATGGGGAGTGAAAAAGAACAACTGCCAATAATCCCTATCAGTCTGCTTGAGGTTTTGTCTGCCATATGTTTCATCAAAACATCCTGCTTTGTATTTCATCTCTAACAGTGACTGATTTGGAATACTTCAAAGAAGCAATTAAAAAAAACCAGCATCTACATTAGCTATTGAGGCAGGGAGGGGACAGTGGTGTAGGTAGGCATTGAAAGCTGTGAAATCTTTGTTATGTTTATTAAACACAGTCAAAAGACAGAGATCAAATAATTTTGCAAAATGCATGGTAAGGAACAAATATTACAGAATGGTATTCTTGCACAATCAGTAAAAGATCCTGGAAACTGGTATTTGAGAGCTGTGTAAACAGTCAACATTTGTGTTTCACTGGGAATTGATGAAAGGGTATAAAAATATACAGCCAAAGGTAGGAGTCTGTAACTGATGTGAGTTTCCATTTCACCCATGTAAGTGTGGCATGCCATGAAACATTTTAATACTGGATGAATTCCATATGCGTCTCTAGAGTTTTCCCTAAGCTGCTGATTCTTGGAGCTCACAGTGTTTCTATGAAATACTGCAGCTGTTGCTTGGATCTTGGCGTGGTACAACTGAATATTTCCCATAGAGATGCTTCTTCTTATCGGCTGCTTTGGTCAGACTGTCATTCTCAGTGTGCCTTCACACCTATTCAGTTTCTGTTCTCCAACCCTTCTCATCATGAATATGCCATGAACTACCTTCAGATCTGATGGGAAATGGTACATGCTGTTCTCTTCATATACCTGCATACACATTTCCCTTTGTCTGATGAAAACAGTCCTATCCAGTGGCCATGAACCAAAGTATGGAATCATACAGATGAACCAGGAGCATACAAAGAACTCATGTAGTTAAGGCACCTGCAGTGATAAAACATGACCTTGGTGTACAGGTGCTCTAGCAGACCAGAGTGTGATTGTTTTTCATGTGTGTTTTAATTAGTATTGGGATGAAATCTTGTATCTTGCTTCTGACTCCAATTTATATTTTAGTAGAGGTCATGGAGTAATGTGTTTCCTCCTCTTGTGTTTCCCATGGCATTTGGGAATTGTGTGATTCCACCAGGAAGATCCCTTGCAGAACTACTCAGAATTTCTTCCCTGTACGGTTCTACCTTTGAGCTCCTGGGCTGCACCCTCTCAGGAGTAATAAAAGAATCTGCATTAAAAACAGAGAAAGGTGAGTTGATTTCCTTAGGGGTTACCATGAAGGGCCCCATTATGTCCTGTCCTTAGCCCACAACATTATAGTGAGAGCTGTGTACTGGCTCTCAAAAGGATGCATGGATATTCTTTGGGCTGTTTTATTCAATCCGTGATATATGGTTTTTTGGAACCCCTCTGAATAAATTTATCCTTGTCTCACTTTGTACACTTAGTCATATGCTCTTAAAAAATCTTTTGCAGATGGAGCCCCGTGGGACTGGACCTGTTTCAAAAGCTGTATTAAATGACTAAAATAAAGGTTTTGAAAATTTCTGTTTCCCCCAGTGTGTTGCTTAGCAAGAATAGCTGTGTTTAGTGGAAAAGAAGTTAGATGAATCTGTGGCATGTGTGCCATCTCACACCCTCTTGGCTCAGCTGGGAGATGGGGGCATGAAGGAATGACATACAGGCATGTTTTGGAATATGCTGCTTGTGTCAGTTGCACCCTAAAGATAACAGTCTCACAAGGTTAATGATTCTCTATGGTTCATTAGAAGCTTTTAAAATCCACCTCTATACATTAACTGTCTACCCTACCTTCAAGAAACACAAAATATACAGGTTTATGTAATACTGGAAAAAGATATTGGAATTCCTAAAGGATCTAAATGAGTGACAAAACACTGAGGAGCTGAAAATTTTGCTGCATAAAGATGGAATTATCTTGTTAGAGATAAAGCAGCCATGACTTCATCACAGATCTCAGTGGTTATTGCCAATTAATAGTTTGTTGTCTCTTTGGAAGGCAAACTTATCAAAATACTCAGCAGATGAAACTTCTTTGTATAGGTTAGGTTGGAATTGAGATAAAACATTTTTACAGTGATTGTAACAAACTATTCATATGAAACTAGTAAATCATGACACAAAAATGTCTATGTAAGGTAGGTGTTCTTTTTGTAAATATATGTAGTAATGAATCTGAAAGTATATGAGGCATGACTGTGTCATTTAGGAAAATGGTGACAACTATTGCCTTCTGTTCAAGTGTTGAGTGGTCACATTCTATGGTTCTGTGAATCAGTAGAAGCATCTTGAATGTTTAAAGAGCCAAAAAGGCTTTTAGCATCTCAGACTGCCAGTTGCCTGGCCTAAGCTCTTGAGAAACCTGGCCTAAATATCTGTATTTCATAGTCTTAAGTACTTAGCCCTGAATACATCTGGTATGAGATATAAACTCCAGGACAACATTTATTTTTACTGCACTCACCATGCCAATTCAAGATCATTCTATTTAGTATAAGAGGTAAGTAGTTTTTAAGACTGTATCTAAGCTCTGTGGGGATAATTATTTTTCTTCATTTTTTTTAATATTAAATTGGCAGGGAGTATGCTGCTTTGCTTTTAGCCTGTTTCTCCATTCCTATGTTTAGATTTTGATTTTACTTGATTTTTTTTCAAATTTTATTTCTACTTAAAACAATGTTTACAGTACCTAGAACTTATATGTAGGGCTATTTATGTGAAGCAGCAAATTAGTAAAAATAGATTGTGGAAGTCTACTTTTAACTGTGAGATAGTAAGACTTTTCTCTCCATGTAATGTAGGCAGTCAGTCGTAGCAGCATCTTCAAAGCACTTGCTCCTCTTTTTACTATTTTTTTCCTAGTTGAAACTTTTCTCCTTGAAATGTATAGGATACTGCTGTGTTAATTTTTACATTTGTTTTTTAACATCTATAATTCATATAGGTAATGCAAGCTTTAGGTTATTCTGTTTCTAATAAGATAATTCTGCATAATAACTTTATACAACACGAGTAAGTTGTTTATACCTTCATCAATATTTTAATTGCAAGAGGTTCCATATCTTAATTCTTTGGATTTACATAGCACGCTTGGGATTCTAAAAACATCAATAAAAATAAATCAACTTAACATTACATTGGTCCTGTGAGGCAAACATGTTCTACTACTGTCTGCTGATTAGTAAATAAAAGCATGGCATAATTCCTTGAGTTTCCCAAAGCAAATCAATCAATTTCTGCAGAAAAGCTGGAGAAGCCATTTGTTTCTTGTGCGTTATAGCTGAACATTAATCACAGCACGAATCCTTATCTCCAGACAGACCTGTTCAGTTAAGGTAAAGAGGCAGAGTCAACTTCAACTGAGCAGCCATTGGAAAGTTTCCTCTGGTTTTATTAGCATAGCTAAAATTCAAACCAGTGTTTTAAAATGTTTGTTTTAACTTGGGCTTTGCTGGAACAATGAGGAATACATTTTCACTGATGGTCTTGATAAATCTTTCCAGGCCTCATCATAAAAACATGTTTATGTATGCCCAAGAGAGCCTATGGACTACATTACTAGTATATGTGTGATTAAACCTTAATTGACCTAAAGTTGGATACATTTACTTAGAGTCAGTCATACAGCTTACTTGTATAGTGCATTTACATAATACAGAAGTTGGCAGCTGTGGCAGTTCATCCTGGTTTTAGGCAGCAGAATGGGATTCAGTTGCATAGAGATGGCATTTGGTAGCCTTGTAGGGACCCCAGGGTAATCTGTGCCCAACATAACCTCTCTGGAAGGATGTGTCTCTCACACTGGCCTTGTGTGAGCTTTGGCAGTACTGTGCAGTGCTCCTAGTGCATCCTAAGATGGCCATGGGGCTCAGTTGCCTTTCATCTCATCCTTTCAGTCTGTCTTGTGCATCCATGTAGGCTCTTCTCTCAACACTCGAATAAGTTTGGAGTACTTTGGTACAAACTGCAATTAATTCCACCTGCATTAGTGTTGTAGTTTCTTTTATATGCCTCAGGATAGAAGACAAACATTTAGCCTCTGAACTTCTCCAGATGTGTCTCAGAACATGATTCTGGCCTTGCAGAGTTGAAATGGATACAGCCATTAATTTGTTGATTGAACTAAGTACTGAGTATGTAGCTCAAAGTGAGAGAACTGCAGGAGGATGAGGCTGTAGAAATGTTAGAATATTCTAATTGTCTGTAGCTATTTAGAGGTTGATTTATTCTCTTTTTAATTATGAAAAAATAGTCAAAATAAAAATTATAGTTAAAATCACCAGAAGCATGGGACTTCAAATCTGGGTTTTCAATTTACTGTATGAAATATGTCTGTGCATCTTTATAAAGTAGGTCTGTGTACCTTTATAAAGAAAATTGTTTCACTTCCTCCTTAAATGTTGCTTCTTACCATACAATCTTTATTTCACAATGGTCTATTTCATAAAGCTTGCTTAGCTGAGTGCCCTCCTGGTTGTTAAATTTATGTCCTGCTTAATAGGCCTGTGTACTTTCCATGTGTTTCTGGAAAGTGCTTTTTATAGTGTGCTATCATACATACACCTTCAAATTACAAACTCTTTTTCCAGCAGCCCAATTTCTAAAACTCATATGCTTCACTCATCAAATCCATGTGTACACCAAAAGAACCTGAAGTAACATACACACACTAGTGCTGGTCTTACAGCAGCTGGGCAAAGTGTTTGCCATTCACAGTGTTTTGGGCAAGTGCTAACTGGAATGCGTAACAGAAAACAGATTTAAAAATTAAGAGTCTCTTTACTTGAAAAACCAAGGAATATACAGAGGTGAGGGCCATAATGAACATCTGAACATCTGCTAGTGCTCCAATTCTTGTAGTGGTCTTCAAAGTCCTTCTGCTGCAGGTCAGGGCTGGGGTGTGCAATAGCCTCCTTCCTTCCTTCTTCTTTGAAAGGGCCTTGTCACCAGGAGATGACGGTTTTCACTGCCATGCAGCCATTTTAGGCCTTTACTTCATCTGCCTGTTCCTCCCAATTGCCACAAAGGACTTAATATTACCCCATCTCCTGTGGTGGTGTGAATGCCAACTTAAGCACTCTTACAAGTTAATCCAACTCAACTATATTGTGCTTTGCTATGTAATTACTTACTGAGAGAATTAAGCTCAAAAAGTGGATCCACGCTCTATGGTGATCTTTGCACAGGATTATCCCAACAGATGATCTCATGACTTTCAATACCTCTTCTTACACTTCTGCCAGAAGCAGAAGTTTTCTGTTACTCTCCTACAATATATGAAGGTGACAGCCAAGAGAGGAGTCAGAAAAGCTGCCCATTCAAAATTCAGTTCATGGTCTGAGTTTTATGTTACCGCCACTTTAGTTCAGTGACCTTTTCTTGTAATTGTTCATTTCAGAAAAAAACCCAAACCACTCAGAAAGACAATTTATTGACTGGAACAAGTGGTGAGATTGGCAAGAATAGAATATATTTCCTATCTGATCTTGTGAGCATGCATTATGGGTCACTGCTTTATCTTTGATAAAGTATCAAAGCGGGGAAAAGTTCTGAAACTGAGGAAAAAAACTGTATAAAGTGTTGGAGACTTGATGTAGCAAACAGCAGGGCAGGGCTGCTGGCAGCAGCAGGTCCCAATGACCAGCACACAAGCAGGAGGGGATGTCCAGGTCACAGCTCAGTGCAGGAAGGACAGGGAGCAAGCCAGGAGCAGCCTGGGACATTCTTGGCCCCCACATGCTCATGGTGTAGCTCAGCTTTGGTGGGGCTCCAGGGAAGGGACACAGAGGTGCAGGTCCCAGGAGAAGTGGCCAGAAAAAATAAAATGAAATAGTGCAAGGTGCTGATGAGGATATGGATAAATGACAGAAAGTGTAAAAGTGTTTTAAGTGGCGTTGGTACAAAAGGAAATGTTAACCTCAGAATCCATTCCTCTCTCACATGGGAGAACTTGTATTTACTTTGCAAGGGCAGATTTCCATGGGCTGTGCTCAAGCCACAGCTGGCTATCTTACAAAGTAGAGATGTTTTCTTTTGACTTTGGTGGAAAGGCAGATATAGGCAAGAAAAAGGACATTTAATTTCAAAAATTAATGTGCCTCACTAATCCTACCCTAAAGCCTTTCATCCTACCAGGAAAAATAAAACCAAAAAACACAAACAGACAGCATCTTACCTTGAATTAGTTAATTGAGGACAGTGTAGTTTTCAGTGATCAGATCAAGTGAAGGACCAACCATTTTTGCTGTGCAAAGCTAACATGTAAATAGCGTTTCCATAGCTCCAATTATTTAAAGCCTATGAAACAAAATCTCTGGAAAACATAAGGCAGAAAGCTTAAATTTGGGTCCTATGATGGGCTGTGTATCTTTCCCCCAACTTTTGAAAGGCTGAATGGTAAACAGTAATTTTTTTTTTTAATTTCAGTTTATAAACCTGGGGGTTTGCAGTTTTAATAACAGCTGGGATTGTCCTGAAACTCATGGGGAACTTAAGCCTGTAATGCAGAATTTATTAGCAATTAAAAACTACTGGATGGTCCATTTGTCACCTATGTCTTAGAACAGGGCCTTGGAAGGCAGTGCATTAAAAGAAATATGTCTGTGCACAGATATTCTGTTCTTATATTAGTTAAATTATTAGTTTTGTAGATTTATTAAATGGAAGCAGTTACTTGGAAAGTTGAATCTTTTAAGGAAAATCACATTTTCAAAAGTTTTTTTGTTGAAGTGATTTCAGGCTTTTAACAGATTTTGTATAATCATCAATTTATATTTTTGCCTTCAGTCAAGCTATGAGGTTAAAGTATACTAAATAAATATAAAAAATTATGATTTCCCAAACTTATTCAGTACTTTGAACTTCTTAATAATGCCACTTGTACATATATCCAGAAAATTAATAGTGTATTTTAGCACATAATGCTATGGAAGTGGCTAATGAATATGGGATTCTTTTCTGTGTGGATACCTCCCACACAGCACTTTGAAATTCATTCTACCTAGAGCCATAATTTGCAAGGTATTTGTTAGATCTTTTCAAAATATAGCTTTCCATAAAAATACATTTACATGCAAAGTGTTATTTAAAGATTTTATGCCAGGCTGTTCCTGTTTTACTTATGTCCCAGGTAAAAAATGTTTTTTGAAATCTTGGCTGCCAGGAAAGTTTTGTGCAAAAAAAGTACTGTTTTGCTATCCATATGGTGCAGTTTATTCTATCAATGTGAGAAGGTGTTTGTTGCAATTTGTTGTCTTGATTTTTTTTCTTCCAAAGGGGGTATTTTATACTCTGTTAGTTTTTCGGTCCCTGAATAACCTTTGAAATGAATTTCACAAGGTAGTAATTTTTGAGAGACAGATACTGCTTGGGCAATGAGTGACCCTCAATTAGGGCTGGGAGGTCAGTCCCAAAAACTCCTGCCCTCTAAATGTGAGAGAGATGTGGAGTGAAATGGAGAATGCATGCTGGTGAGACTTGGGGATCTAGGACATACATCTTTAGCATGTCAGGTTTCTTCATTCTACTTTTTGAAGATAAACTGGTTTAAATATAATATATTGGATATCTCTGTGTAGGAATCAGTGAGCAGATACTAAAGCTACTCCTTTACAGGACTTGTAGAGGTAAGCTGTGACTGCCAGCATGAGTCATGTCTGTGTTTTGTTTGCTTCATATGGCACTGTTGAAAGCATATACTACATAGAAAAATTCAGTGGCTTGAACCCATATCATCACATTCATCTAAAAACACTACTACTGGAGTTGCAAAATTTTTTGAGAAAGCCAAAGAGGTCATGTTTGCCAGAGAAAACTAGTTTCTAAATGCTTCCACTGCTTGTATGATGTTATTTTTGGTAATGGAAAACGAAGTTATAAACATCGTATGCCACACATGAACACATCCTTGTGTCCCAATAGAGCCCTACAATAGGTACATGCTAGGGGAGGGAACTTTACTAAAGTTATCCTTGCCTTTCAGTTTTTTAAAAATTAATTCCTGCTTAGGAATGAATAAAATCTACTCAGGTTTTCTGATCTGAGACCTGGCCACACAACAGAGCAGAACAAATGCCAGTTCCAGTGACTATGATGGCAAATGTTCACAGAAAAATTCTTCTGTCCCTCAAATTCTGTACCTCTTGTATTTGAGTTTTGTATTTGCAGTAAAATGCAGCAGGTGAGAGTTGCATTCTATATTTGTGCTCCAGAAGGATCTTAGCCTTTAGATCACAGCACTGCATGCCTTGAGCTCAAGTAAGGCTCTGTGAAAGGAGACTCATGAGCACACAGTGTAGGCAGTTGCACCACAAGAGGGGAGCCACTTTCTAAAAGTAGATATATAGATGAGTTCCTTTAATTTTTAAAAATGTATTCTATTTTGCTTTCCTCTTTTTATTTAAATTTATCTATGGAAGCTAAGGATACAATAGTAGTCACACAAAATAAGAAAACAAAAAGGGACAACAACCTATAAAACTTTAGTCCAGCTCAGATCCAGATTTAAAGTTTTCAGCTAGTTGTCTTCATGTGATAAGCTGACTTATGAGCAGATCAAATCCCTTTTCCCTGAATTTAGTGGCAGGATGAAGATTAATTAATTTGGGATGGAGAATGATACAAAGCAGTTTTATAGCTGTTCATTTCTCCATAGTCAGGTATTGAGTTATGATATCATTATGAGAACATGAATTGTATGCTGTGATTTATTCAATTTTTCTGGCATATTTGTTGCTGGTTTTCCTCACAGAATTCTTCCTCTACAAGAAGGTGGATTGAATGAGGTCTTTGGCAAAGGTGGAATTTTGCCAAATAGGATTTTATACTCAGATTTATACTCTGCTAGGGGAATTCTCCATTGCAGGGCGGTGATTTAGTTAGCTAAAGTGAATGCATGTAACTAAGTGGTCTCAGTATTCACAACTCAAAATATCTTTCCTACTAGAAGGTAAATATTGTTTATTGTAAATGAGTTTGAGCCTTTACAGGCCAAGTCTATTCGTTCATCTTGGAAATTTCAGTGCTGCTTGATGGGTGCATGGCTTCCTCTAACTGAGGGATGGAACCATTTTGCAGTAAACTAAGTTTATTCAACTACAAGAAATCACAGAGTTGAAAACACCTCACTTTTGTATCAAATATATACTAATGTTTGTACAAGCTGGAAAGGCCTTTACCATCTTGGACAGGTAAAATTATAGCTTACAAGGACAGTTTCTGGTTTCTTCAGGATGGTATCACCCAATATCACCCAATAGAGATATTTAATGATATTGGTAGGGATTTAGGGGACTACTATGACCTGTCAGACTCTTCTGGGGAAGAGCATTTGTTCTTCAACACAGCTGTGTTGTTTGCTAGAATTGGCTGCCTGAGTAGTTTGAGCAGCAATTGTTGAGCAGCTCTCTTCTGGGAGTCAGTTTTAATGCTTTTCATAATATTGTCCATCCCCCACCCCCAAATGTCAGACCATGTCTTTAAGGGAAGCACAGCATAGATTTAGAATGGAGGGATTCTTTTGTTTGTGTTTCTTCCTGGTCTTTTTGTATCAGCACTAAGGATATATTGAACTGGAGAACTAATAGGTAGACACTGCCTTTATGAGGAATTCTCCTGCAACATTCTCATGATTGCTGTCCTGTGATAACATCGAGCAATGCCTCTGGCTTACTCTTATAAGAAATGTTTTATTTATCCTTCCCTAAACAGGGAGGGTCAAGTTAGATGCATTTTTTACAAGATTTACTTGATTTATGAGATGCATTTCTTTAAGATTTGTTTGTGGTAGATAAGTAGGGAGTTGATCAGTAATCTATTCCATCAGCTTCAGCTACAGATATCTCAGCTGCTCCTCTCTTACTCTGACTATTGCAGACTAGGAGCAGGCCTCCCACCTGGTTCAGGAGCCCTTTCATCTGTCCCTTCCTGATTGGTCTCAAGTTCTAAATCTTCCCACCTGGTCCTTAAGCAATAATTAGGGCCATTAACCTCTGTCTCTTAGGGCTACTTGCTGGGACAATCCAGCTGATTTACCTCCAGCAAATTCTTTAAAGCTTGCTAAAGATTGCTGCTATAAGCAGACAGAGCTAAAAGGCCAAAAGGAAAAGCAAGAACAATTATTCTCCAATTGTACCCTACACTTTTCACTAGGCAATATGGTCTTCTCTTGCATCAAAAAAATTATGTTGTGGCCCTGTGTTCCTGGCTTCCCCCTAGAAAAATCAACCTTTAATATGTCATTACCATGATCAGTTGTAAATGGCTGTTCAGTACTGTGCAGATTCTTTTGGGTTACATTACTGTCATTAATCAATCAATTGGTTTGCTTTCTCTCAGTATGTTACTGTTATTGGGGTTTGTTGTTGTTGTTTGTTTTTGTTTTTTCCTTTAAACTGTGCTTCTGAAGTTGTAAATGATTGGTCAGAAGAGAAAGAGTAACAGGACTATCTCCTCTCACCTATTCTGGCATAGGACTGTCGTGACTGAGCAACACAGGAGGGAGGGCCTAAAATTCTCTTAAATGGTGGAGAGAGATGAGCTAGAGTTCCCTCCTCCACTGCTTCCATCACTTGCTTCTGATCTCCTTCCCAATTATTTGCTCTTATGCCATGCTCAGATTAGAAAGGAGAAAAGTGTGAGAAATTGTGAAATGCTATTGTGTAGGAATGAACTAGGAAGGGGAAATCAGCACAGGGAAGAACTTTTAATGAATTCAGAAAGAGCACACCAAGAAGGTCCATTGTTAAACCATTTTACTCTCTCACCCCAATCATCACTTCCAGTTCCTCATTATTTCCAACTTTTGTTTTGTGTACTGTGTTCTTCCTTCTTGTATAGGTTACAATACGAAACACTGCATGTCCTGTGTTAGAAAGCACAGGTGCCCAGCTCAGCCTGTAACTACGTGTTCAGTAAGTCCAGCTGCTGTGTGGCCTTAGGCAGACATTATAGGGAGCTGCTGATGTCAAATAGCATTCTTTTGCCAGAGTCTTGGCAAGGATGGGACAGATGCACCCTTCATTGCTTTCTTTCTCTTTACTTAGTGAAAACAGGTATTCCTTTTGTCTATTTGGCTGTTCTCATGGCACACAAAGCCTGCAGTGATGTTGTATTATTATTTCTGCATCTGCCTCTGCTGTTGGTCTCTGGAAGTGTAGTTTGAAACTTTGTACAACCTGGAAGCCTCTTGTGTACTTTCCAGCTCTAGCTTTTCTAGGATACAGTAGGGAGAGGGGAGCAAGGTGAGTGTCAAAAACCAAAAATCAGTCTTTTCTTCTGGATTCCTGATATAACTCAAACTCGTTTGTGCATGTGTTTGCTCTCTGGGAATACTGTGTTGCTTTAAAGGAGTAGAAATCTGCCATGGTAAGGAGTGTGAGGAAGAAAGACAGTGAATTAAAAGGGCAGGTACAAAGTGGTCATAGTTCTCTTAGCAAGATTTCACCTGTAGTCAGAGATTTAAGGGGTGTTGTTTATAAATAAACACATAGTTTCCAAGTGTAGATTCTTGCTTTGGGACTTGAGGAGATAGCCTTATGTTTTGTAGAATCATGGAGTGATTTGGCTTGGAAGGAAGCTTGAAGGTCATCAACTTTTAACCCCCCCTGTTGTGGATGTGAACACCTTTCACTTGACCATTCAGAACTCCATTGTTCCTGGCCTTGGACACTTCCAGGGATGGGCCATCCACAACTTCTTTGGGAAACATTTTCCAGTGCCTCACCACCCTCACAGAATTTTTTCCTAATACCTAATCTAAACCTACTTTCTTTCAGTTTGAAGCCATCCTCCCTTGTCCTGTCACTAGGTGCTCTTGTAAATAGTCTCTATCAATCTTCCTTGTTGGCTCCCTTCAGCTACTGCAAGGCCACAACTGGGTTACCCCAAAGCCTTCTCTTTTCCAGGTTGAAAATCCCAATTTTCTCATTCTTTCCCCATATGAGATGTGCACCATCCCTGTGATTGACTTGGTGCCCTCTTCTGGACTCGCTCCAACAGGTCTATGTCCTTTTGGGGCTGAAGAACAAAACAGGTTATTGAACTCTTTTGATGTCACAGCTTAAATTTATGGCAAGAGGAAACAGAGAGAAATTTAGGGAGGAAGAAATGAAGGGAATAGTATCAGAGACAAGAGAAGATATCAAGAAGAGATTGAAGCAGAAAAGAATTAAAGGCATAATGAGTTCAAAGATCAAGAGTGAAAAGATTTAGAGAAGAAAGCAGGCAGAGAATGGCTGAAACTGAACCAAAGGGCATGAGGATAAAAGGAAACAGAAGGAAAAAAAAAAGATTATGGCAGTTTTCTAGGTAATTGTAGATGTCTGGCAAGTGGCCTACGACTAAATCAATGAATTGCATGTGCTCTGTATTTCCTGGTTTTATTCCTCACCTAAAATGAGGAAAGGGATTCTTAGGTTTTCTAGCAGCAATATGCTCAAGATCCAGTGATGCTGCGTTGACAAGAAACCCTGCTCTTCTGTATTTATGACAACATTATTTCCCTACATACCCGTAAGAAATTGAAATCAAAGAAATAAAACAGTACGCTTAGCACATTTACACTATTGCTCAAGAAATTATATCACTCCTGTGTCTTACTTCTGTTTTTTGCTGACACTGGCTTCTTACCTAAGTCAGACTTCAGAGGCCATTGCAGTATTCAGTAACTACTTCTGTTTTGAAAGCTGGCAGCAGTTTGAGGTATTTTCAAACAGTAGGGGTAGCACTGTTGGTCAGTGAGTGGGATCTTTAATGGATAGACTGAATTTTTTAAGGGATCCTGCTGTTTCCTTGCTGAAGAGTTAGAGCTTGCCTGTTTTATCCTTGTTGATGTGTTTGTATCTTAAGCTTCTGTCAGTTAGATAAGGACAAGCTGCAAAGAGGGGAGTGAGAGTCTTGGGACCTACATTGTAATTGTCATTATGATATTCAGGTCTTATAAATGTTCTCCTTTTTAGTTACTTCCTGAATATGTTTTATTAGAAAGAAGCACTTTAAACTCTAGCCTATAAATATTCTTCTACTTGACTGCGAATTTTCAATTGCCTCTTTGTTTTTACTCTCTACTTAATTTTTGAGGTTATTTCTATTAGGGTAAAGTGATGCATTTTGATGTTGGTCAATACCAGTGGGGATAGACCTAGGACAGACTGAATTTTAGCTAAAAGGAGAAAATAGCAGAGGAAGATATGTGTTTCAGAGGGTCTTTCAATTATTTCTTATCTTTCAATTATCCAAACTTCTAGTTATCCAGATAAACCCACTGGAATGAAGGTGTCTGGGTAATTTATAGTTTCCTTATGGCTAATAAGTGTGCTTCTGTTGAAAGGAATATTATAAGCAAACATATTATGGCATAGATTGGAAAATTACTAAGAAAGAATGAGCAGATAGTCTTAGAAACATTCAGTGTTCTCTCAGGGACTACTGTAAAAACAATGACTCTGGAGAGAAGACCATGTCGAAGATAATTTGGGAGCAAAATCTTTTTATATCTTAGTTCCTGTTGTAAATAACTGAACAGTTTGTTTCTGGAAGTCACGCTGCTAACATGGAGCAAACAAAAGATTTATTTTAATACAATACTTGATACAAGTATTCTGTAAAAAATTCCCTTACAACTTAACACTTAACGCGTTAAATAGCACTTTTTTACAGTCAAACCTATGAAACTCTAGCTTTCAGCTCTCCATTCTTCCCCTAAAAATGCTGTCATCCTCATGCTCCAAATAGCAGAATTGCACACAATGATGCCTTCCCATTATCAAGGCTGAAATTTTATAAAAGAGCTGGAAAGGCCAATTATGGTGTAATAAGAGGAGCAAACTAGTCATAGTCAGATGCAAAGATATGGTTAAGATGAACAAATATGTGACGAGTTTATAAAAATGAGGTTAATTGGATCTTGAAATAAATGGTGAGATGCTGGAATTGTATTTGGGAATTCAGTCTTCTCTGTAATGAGAAAAGAAGAGATGGAGAGTAAAGTTCCACATGTGACGAATATGAAGTTTTAAAGGGGCCATGAAAAAGGATAATAACAGTAAAGTCTGGAATATAGAAAAAGCATAGGATTTAAGAGAGGTTGTGGAAAGAAAATGGCTTATTAATGCAAAATAATAAAGAGTTGGACTTTGATCTATAAAACCTGACAGCAAACTCCTTAGGATAATAGCTGAAACTGAGTATTTGGTTATGCCTGCTGCCTTCTATTTGAATTGAGGAGAAAAAATTAAGAATGTTTTTATTTATGGTTTCAAGTATTTCAATAACAAAAAGGCATACATATGCCAAAAGTATTTTACATTTTCCAATGTGTTATTTATATTATGTGTATTATAGATTGAATGAAAAAAATAAAACCAAAGCCAAACACAACTACAACCTGTAGGCAAGTTCTCTGCTTTGTGGAGAACTCACAGTTTCCACAGGAAAGAAGCGGAACTCTAACAATGCAATATTAATTTCAAATATATATTTTAAGGGAAAGATATAGGACATGAATTTTCCCTTAACCTTTTAAATTTTTAACTTTTAAATTTTTGGCTTAACTTTTAAACTTTTAAATTTTTATATGTCAAATAAAAGGCATGCTTCTCACTCATACCAGTTTACCAAAAAGCTAGTTTTTAAGCATTTTTCAAAAGCTTTGTCTTATGTAGAGACAGTTAAAAATGTAAATGTGGAAAAAAAATCTAATTTAACTGATAATTTTGGAAAAAAGGATTTTCAAAGCAATCAGACCTGTTGTTATCAGAATATTCTAATCCCTTTCTGTGTCATAGGAATAGCTTCTATAAAAATATGTGTACACAATAGCACATGGGAAAATATACAGAAAAACACACATAATTTGCAAGAGTAATTGCTGAAATTGTAGACTTTTATGTATTCAGTGGCAGAGAGGGAAATGCTGGAATTTAGGAAAAAGAAGAAAGGGCTGGAGGTACAGCTGGGAACAAGCAGAATTCAGCTTTAGAATGTGGTTTTGTGTGTTCATTAAAAAGATTTAGTAACTTTCAAAGATTTGGAGGCAGATTTCTAGAAGAGAATCATGTAGAGCCAGTAGTGTGCAAGTCGCTCTTGCTCTCAGGAGTTCTGTGGTTTATGAGTGTCTAATATAACAACTGAAAGAATCACACGCTACTCAAATAGATGTAAAACTCTCTAACTAAATGTGAATGTAAAATGTAATATAAATGTGAAAAATGAAGCTTTGTTAAAAAAAAAAAAAGAATTGCCACACTTCCATCAGAGGCATCTTTCCCTGAAAAGGTGGGGTCTTTTTTTCCGTGTTGCATTTTTAAAGTGGCCAAGACATGATTTTTCCAGTTTTTGGTCATTACAAATAGTCACTCTCAGTAATTAGCTTTCCATCACTAAATAACTTTTGATTGGGTAATTAAGTGCCATCTTTGTACACTCACTGGGGTAGCCAAGAGTCTGTGCTGGGACGGGCTTTCTGCAATGAGTCCATGTGGTGTCATCCTCCAAACCCTGTCCAATGGACATACACCAGTGTTGGACCCCAGCAGGCACTGAAGGATTGTGGTAGACTTTATATTTTTAAATGTTTTGGATTACTTCTGCTTTGGTCTTCATAAAAGAACAGTGTGATTTCTGTTGGCAACTGTGGGGTTTCTGCACCACTGTCTTTTGCATGTTTGGGGTATTCTTCTACAAATAAAGTTTTGCTGCTGTAAGCATGCTAGAAATTGATCAAGCAGTAAAGAAATATATTTTCATAGAAAGGCCGCAAATAGAATACATTTTGGAGTTTTGGGAGTTGCTCTTTGAGGAGATTTCAAATCAGATGGAAATCAGGAAAACATGAGCTTCATAGCATAAATGAATTTATTGGAAAGAGAAGATTGAGGGGAGAAGATGTCATGACAGTCCTCTGTTGCTGGAACGAGTTTCATAAAGAGGGAAGAGAATGCTCTCTTCTCCCAAAACCACACCTTCCTTCCATTGCAATCCATGCTAGATGCATGAAAAAGAAAGGCTTAGTACATTTATGGAGGTCAGAGGTTGGTCTTAAAATGTTTTAATAATTCTGAAGATGCTGAAACAGTGGTGCAGGTTGTCTGGGGGACGCATGGCATCTCTCTCTGGAAGTCTTAAGACAAAAACACGAAAAACCAGTCAGGATTGATCATCTATCCTTGTTCTGGGGTAACAAGACAAAGTAGAGGATATTGTGATGTCTTCCCAGGTCTTCTGTTGTATGATTTGACTTCAGGTGAATGTTGCTGACTTGTAATGTTTTAGAAAGAGGTTGGTATTGCATATCACAACCTCCTAAAAACAGGGTGTTAGGCATAAACCTTTACTTTCATTTTAATAAAGCAGTACTGCCTAGTACTTCTTATTGCAAGGAAGAGATTAAAATAATGAACTCAGAACCTTCAAGAAAGGGCAAGGACAAAATGATCAGAATATAAATATCAGCATCACAATATTTTTAAGACAGGTCAATAATCATCTAAATGTTTGGGGAAAGAAATAATCTTGTCCTTAGCCTTGGCCTCATTTGTTCCCACTGAATAATTTCTCACTGCTGTCACTTTTTTATCCAGCCCTGAGTTTCTAAACACAAAACATTCACCTGTGCAACATCTACTAATGCTTCCACTCCACCAAGATCTAATCTTTCGTTTAATCATCATTAACAGAGATGTGTATGCTCCCCTCCATGCTCATACTTTGCTGTCAGCACAAAGGTTTTTGCTTTCAGGTCATGAACTGGAGCCAAGAACTGAAGCAGACTGGCAAATATTAGAAAAAAACAAATCCACAAACAAACAAGCAAAACCAAAACATTTTAACCAGGTTCACTTCTTCAGTCTAGTTTACTGCAGGACCATAAAATGTATGTGTCAGGGTCTGTTCAGGAGTCTGAATGAGCATATTCCTGTCTGTCAAAGGTGGGAGCAGCCTTTTGAAAGGATAGTGCAAAACCTAAAAAATTAGGTATTGTGTACAAAGTACGAGTTGTCCTCTGCTCTCCCACCCCTTGTTTAGCACTGTAGCTGCTTAATAGAGTAGCAAAAGGAAATCCTTATGGGCTTTTGCACAACTACAGAGTCAACACAAGTGAAAGGTCTCGTCCTTCTCTGAATCAATATTCATCTGTGCAGAAACACAGAAAGGTAGAAATTTTGTTCTTAACTGACCTTTTGCAAACTCAAAGTGAGCTTTTTCCTTCCTCAGTTTGCTAATGAAACAGCTAGGAGAAAAACACCTATTTTTCCTGGTACTGTACACAGTCTTCAGATTCACAGTGAATAAATATGGATTCCTGCCATGCAACTTTCTCAGACTGTTATTCCCCACAGCTCATTTAAGATGCTAAAGTTGTTGTTTAAATAAAAACTTTGGAGAAGATGTTGGATAAGGCTCTCTATGCAATGCTTTCTTTAAAAAACAAACAAAACAGAAGCAAAAACAAAAAAACCACCACGACTGTTGCATTTTTGAGAGACATATTTAAGCCATTTTGGCCTGAATTTGTTTCCTTCACAAAAGGAAATCTCAACCCTGGTGCATAATTTATGATCTTGGCATCCAGCCGAAACATATGTACATACTGAAATCAGTTTTGCATCTGTTTAACTTCGTGCACATGAGTAGTCTAATTGGATTTATTCTGATGAAATGACACATGCGAGATCAAGTGTCTACACAACAAGGATTTCAGTCAGTAGGTTTCTTTAGGGCAGCAGCTTCTATGCTTTATGTGGTGCCTAGTACATGAGATGGCTTTTTGATGATCTCAAAGCCTTCTACATGCTATATAGCTGTAGTGACGGGTGAAACAAAGAGCTACAGAAGAACAAGTCTTGCAGCATAGGTCAGATCTTCTACCGCATAGCACTGTACAAAAGTAGCAATTAATTTGCTGTAACTTTCTTTTTTAAAAAATGTCTTCTGAGAATCTCTTCAGGTTTAAGGGAAATCACTCCTTACTTTGTAACAGGCTACCAGGCTGTAGCTGTTGGCCTTCTGGTAGCACTTGGCCAGGTTAAACACTTTTGCTTACATATGCCAGACACTCTGACAAGATACAGCCATCTCCTTTGTCGGGATGGAACCTGGACTTATCTGACTAAGCAGCAATGTAGATACCATTTTCACGGGACAAGCTACCGGTGTATCAAGAATTGCAGTTTTGTTTTTGCAGCTCTTGCAAGCCTTATCTTCCTGCGCTGTCTCGCATCTACCATCTTGAGCCCTGGCTAATTTCTTCCCCCAGAAGAGGTGGTGCTGAGCTTGGTACTTGTTGAAGCTGTTTTTTCCAGAGGCCAGCTCTTCTGGTTTTGTTCTGATGTTTTCTCACTCTTCCTACATCTGCTGTAAGGGTCTAGGGAATGAGGAGTGGTCTAGAGAGTGAAGAGTCTCAGGGATAGGGATGAGATAGACTGCAAGTTCTGATATTAGGAGCATTAGGGATTAAAAGCTGGAACTCCAAGGGATTGGTACTGTGAGAATGTAGTCTGAGGAGGATATATAAAAAAGGAAGACTTGAATATGAGTGCTGTTAAGGCAAGGCAAGTGACTCTAAAACTGATGGTGTACAGAGGACCAAAGTAAGATGGAAATGAAAATAGGAAAAGGGAAAAAAAGAAGCTGAAGTAAGAATATAAAGCAAAAAATACACCTGATTAATGGTTTTGTTTGTCTTTCCATTCTACCTCACTGTCCAGATTGATTCTGTGGCTGGCAAAATATCCTGAAATAAAGACAATTTTAGGAAGCTCCGAATGTGGATCAAGGCATGCCATTTGAAATGTATTTTTGTTTGAGGAATTGCGCTCCTGACTTTTGGTGATATTAAGGGAGGAGGCATCTAAAAAAAGTGTGTGTGAAATTTGTCATGTAGCACCTGATTCAGACTACAGAATGCTTTGAAGCAAGAAAGAAAAATAGTGAAATATTACAGCACTAAGATATGGAAGTAAAATTTTGCTCTGATTGACCTAAATGTGAGTCTGATGGCTCTGGTGGAGATACTCTCTGATATTTTTGTGTGGCTGGGGAAAAGCTTTGATCTTTAAGTTGTGTGTTGTAGAATGTTAAGTTGTGGAAGGCTTTCTGTTACTGATGCCTTTTTATAGTCTGCAGTTTGAAGTGTGTGCAGTGGGAACAGTTAACCGAAGGCTTGATATTGCAAGGGAAAATGCACTGTGTTAACGTCTGGTAATTGGAAACTTTTTGGTCCTACCAGTGGATACACTTTATTGAGATGGTCATCTGCTTTATCCAACAAAATGAATTTCTGCTCAGGGGAAAGTTCTGAATGCTGATTTTCAAAGAGAAAATGGTTGTACTGCATGATTCTCAGAGAGCATTCAAAATGTAAACCTACACATCTCTAATTCATTCTGGGGTTTTGCAAGTGAAACTAGAACATTATCATCTCCTTATTTTGAATAAATTTTTGCATCTCTTGATAATATTTAATATTCATTGGGTGAATACCAGTGTTTCCTACTTGAATCCTGTTTGCCTCGAAATGTTTAAATTTTAATTCTTTAGAGTTTTTTTCAAATCAGCTATCCCTTATTTACATCTTGATTAATACAAAGAAGATAGTATTTATGAGAACCTTCTGTAGGTAGTACACAAGGCTGTATGGCAAAGATTTCATGTTAACTGTAGTCATCATAGGTAATTAATTTGTTAATAGATTTACTGAATTTGCAGTTGGTCACATTTTTTAAAGCACTGAAATTACTATAATTGTGCATTGTTTGCTCTTGGAAAGATTAGGAGCACTTATGTTGAACAAAGTATAAAAAGAATTCATGGAATTCTTGAAGTGTTTACCAAGCATTTTTGATAAGTAAGACCTTATTTTTGCTGAGAATTTTTACAAGCATATTCTTTTTCTCTGTTTTCAGTCCCCTGCACATAGCTATTCAAGCTATGACTCTGGCAAGAATGAGAGTGTAGGCAGAGGTGCTGAAGATCTGTCTCTGAATCGAGGCGATGAAGATGAGGATGACCATGACGAGCAAGAAGATCCTGAGAAGGTCAATGAATCAGATGGGGTAGAAGCTGAGCGACTGAAAGCTTTTAACGTAAGCCCTCTAGCACCCACCTTGTTTACTTCTTCTATTCCTTTTGCATTGTTGTTTTTGGGTAAGTTTGACAATATTAAAGGCACATTAATTTGCGGGATTTATTTCAATTATTATTTTAATGCACATTAAACTCTTGCCAACAGATGACAGATTTACTGTGTTTCATTTAGAATTTTGAGGCAAAGTGCCATCTTTACCAGTGAGGAAAACAAAGCTTTGTTCTGTATGTGTGCATGTGTGACCGTGTGTGTGGCTGTGTGGATGTGCATGTTCACCCATTGAATGGAAAGAGGCTGTAGCTAGTTTTGTCAGGAGACCATTCTGGTGGTCAGCTGTTCTCTATTGCTTTCCCAATGTATATAATTATGCATGAAAACACAAGCAATTGTTCAAACAAAGGAAAAATGTGAGTCAGTTCAATAAAATGATTAGCAATCACAGCTTATTGTTAATAATGAAACTTAAGTAGTGCCTATTTTCACAATCTGTTCTGGTTTATCTCACAAGTTCTGTATCCTATAGACTATTCTTTTCTTGTCTATTTTTTTAAACCCAACCCACCCCCACCCCAAATAACCCTTTAAAGAACTGTTTGCTTTATATTTCTGGCTTCCCGTTACAAAGCTCTTCAGTGGATAGAAAAAAAAAGTGTCTTCCTATCAGTAATCAAGCCAGGAAGCTAGGAAGAGAAGAGAGCTGCCCTCCAAACCCATCTCCTCTGTCTCCCTCTTGCCAACAGATGTTTGTCAGGCTGTTTGTAGATGAAAACTTGGACCGAATGGTCCCAATCTCTAAGCAGCCCAAAGAAAAGATCCAGGCTATCATTGACTCATGCAGGCGACAATTCCCTGAGTATCAAGAGCGTGCCAGAAAACGCATACGTACTTACCTCAAGTCCTGCAGGCGGATGAAAAGAAGTGGTTTTGAGATGGTGAGTTTTGACTTAAAACCCAGCCCTAGTTTCCATCAAAACCCCATATGTAAATCCATGGCACTATTTTGTTTTCATCTTAGCGTCTTTATTTTTTGTTCGTTTATTTTTTTTGGTAATACCAGGTCAGAGATTTCTTTTTCCCTCCTTCATTCTTCCTGAATTTATTCCCCTGGATTTAAAAGTGCTGTAAGACACTAGAGTTCACAAAATGAACTAATATGGATCTATAGGAAAAGAAGAACAAGGCAAGGCGTAAGGAGGGAAACTGAACTATGGACTATATAGTGACTTATTTCTTACTGTAAGTTACAGTTACAGATTTTTGCCTGGAAAAGTCTTGCTGTAAGATGGATTTTTCTCTAAAATGCCTCTGCTAGCTGGATTCCAGTAAGCTCTGTAAAATTGATCCTGCTAGAGAAAGGCTATACTCAAGAAAATGCCCAGTGTAGTAACATCATAGTGGCAATGGCTTTGGCTTTGGATGTTTTCTTGTATGCCTTAGCCAATTACTTATCAGTGAAAGTTACTCCTTTGAAATCTTTCAGTTGATATATAGGTGTGCAAAACATGATTAGCATTTGCAAAACATAGACGTCAAACTGACAATTTGAGCATCCCAATAGTTTAGTAGTTATAATGGAACCAAAACTCATGAAGATTATCATGGTGTACAACTGACAGTGTTTTCAGACATTGCTATTTTAATATTACTGTGTAGCACAACAATGGGTAAATAAAGTCTTCTCACTAATTGGCAGCCTCATTATCTCTAGAAAACATTTGTATTTCCAAAATGGAGGAAAGTCAGAAGAAACTAGATAGCTACACACCTTGTGTTTAATGTGTTAGCTATCTCTCTGGCCTTTAGATGACAACAAAAACACCTCATTGTTACAAATAGATATCATTTAGTGATTAAACATACCATTTTTTTTTTTTAATGAATCATCTGCAAACCCATTGATTACATTAAAAAAATTATTGGAGATGATTGCATTTTACTGTTTTTCTCTTTCTCTCTGTCTTTCTCTTCCCTGCAGTTTTTGCAGAATATTTATGAGCACCATATGTTGTTTAAGATGGTAGCTGACAGTTTTAAGAACAAAATATCAGGCTTATTTGTAGGGTAAGGCCACTATTTGATAACACAAAAAGCAAAGACAGAAACTAAATTTTTGCATGTGTTTGGCACTCTAATCAACTGCATGGTTTTATTATTTGAAACATTGGGATAACATTGTTTCCAAACAATGGAAGGTCAGATGAAGAAAAGCAGGTAGAATAAAGGACATCTGTACAGACAAAAGTGCCAAAGATTGACTGGTGATGTACATGGCAGATTGTTTAGCCCTCCAAAACAAAGGACAAATAGCAAATAAATATTTCTTACAATATGCTAAGTAGCATTAAATTGCATCTACTTTGACAATAATTCATCAACATCAATTTCAGCTGTCACGAAACCAAATATTTTATTTTGCTATACTTTCAATTGAAAATACTTACAAAATTAGCCAATGCTAGCAAGTCTCCTCACTGTTCCAATTTATGGTCTTATTACTATCATTATTCATGCTGATGAGCAGTTAGATAAACTGGCTCCTTTTTGTCATCTGAAAGGCTTGTACAACTGTTTTGCAATAAAAACAAAGGGCTACACTCTGACCCTTAAGAGCTGGGTTGTCTTGACTTCAGTGCACATTTGCAAATGTTACTTTCATATGAATAAATGTTGCAGGATCAAATTTATTCCTGGGAGGGGGAAAAGAGCAGACATTACCAGGAATATGATCCAAGTAGGCAATCTTCATAGTTCAGAAAGATTTCCTGTTTTTATAATGTTTCATGACAGTTTATGATGGGCTTTAATTCTTTTTAAACAAACAAATCACGCCCTAAAACATTGACTTTTTGCCCATGAATGGAAGTGACAGGGCACTGGAACTCATGCCAAAGACTGCGGCCCTCTTGGGCCTGAAGGGATATCTGTCCTGTGTCCCTGTTTGCAGGTAGGAATACAAGCCAAAGACTATCCAAATCTCTGGAGGAGTTCCCATCAACTTCCTAAGAGAATAAGTAACATTTTATGTGTATGTCTTGAATAATTCTGAAATTTAATGTGTATCATTTTGGGTTTTTAATTTTTGGATTTCTAAGGTGCTGTATCACCATCTCTTGATTACAGGCATTTCTTTAAATGCTACCATGGACAGAGGCGTTTGGCTACTTGATTGTTTTAAATGTACTTACCATTTTGGTAATGGAGAAAAGTCACCTTTTCTGGTTAATAACATTCATTCACAACAATCAGGAAGGGAGACTGTGGTGTTGTTTTGAATAAGGGGCTGCCCTCAAATCTAGCAAACCAGAATAATGGTCTGCTCAGCCAGTACTACCAGTATCATTGATATATTAAACTGGATGTCAGATAATAACCTCCACAGGAGATGTCTTTTGCTATACACGTTAAATACAAGTTTTTTATTTTGTTCAGGTTCAAAATGCTACATTAGGAACATCTAGTTGCATGAGAAAGAGAGAATATTCTCTTTTATGGCATATGACAGTTCAGACTGTGTGTAGAGCCGTGCAGCTATCTACAGCGTTCTACTGTAAAGTGAAGAGAAAATGTAAACACTGTGTTAAATTAGTATAAAACTGCATGGTAAAGATGAAAAAGCATGCCTGGAGCCTGATTCTGTCAGTTATTTGCCATCTGTAATCCCAATGACAGTTCTTACTGCATAACAGGCCAGTTCTAGCTTTGAGGCAATAAAAAAGACTCAGTCTCATGAGTGTTCATATTGTTAATTAACATGATTCTTAGTATTATTATGTTTAAGAGATTACTTATAGTTATTCTGCTTCTGCTTGTGACAGATAGTTGTCTGTGGACTCCGAGGCAGCTTGCACAGCTTCTTGTTACAAATATACCTCTGAAATATCCCTTTCTATGTTGGAAATAATCTGCCCATTTGACTGTGCAGCTTGTAGTTGTGCAGTTTTCATTCTGACACAAGTATATACCTCAGTAAAGCACTCAGGTTTTTTTATGAACTGTAAGATTGTTTTTCTCCTCCTGCTGTCTCTTGCTAATGGACTGTTGAGGATGTTCTCTTACTAAATTCTATGACCTTGCTCAGAATATTTCAGTGAGAGGGAAACCTGTCAAATACTGAAATCACCGGCTTTTGGATGGCATTTCTAGGTTGTGCTTCTGCCTGCATTGTGCTGTATTGCTTTGAGAACTTCAACAATTTTTATATTCTTAAAGAAATTATTTCTTTTTCTCTTCATTAGCCCATAAACAAAATAAAAAATTACTTCCTCATTCTCAAGGACTGATATCAATGGGAATTCCTGTATGTAGATTAGGTGTTTTGTGACCTCTATAGGCTATGCAAGAGGAATTTTCTCTCTGAAAAGTAACTTCCCAGCCATCTCTCAGATGGTCTATTTCACTAATGTTTTTCAACTCCTTTGTTTACACTTGTCCCAGTCTCTGTGATAGGGAACTGCCAATTAAAAAGAGTTAGTAGACAGCTGCTGGAGATATGTGGCATGCATTTATTTAGTTATAGTCCAGGAAAACTTCAGATGCTAGAAATAATCAAATGAGGCTGAATTACCTTAATAGTTACATTTTTTACTATTCTCTGCTTCCTCCCATCTTCATGATCTCCCATGATCAGTCTCACTGCATTCAATTTGAAATTGCATCTTACACTATATCTTTTTCACAGATATGCTATTTTTTCTGGGAGCATCCCAATGAAAGAGTAAGACTTTAAACTCTCATTCACAAAGAGATTCTCCCTTTTTAAAACAAAACAAAATCCTCCTTCGAAATGCTACTGTAATACAAAACAGTAACATCAAAGAGCAAAGTGTTCTGTGTTGGAGAAAAGTGGCTAGTCATAAATGATTCTAGTTGTCCAAAGACAAGTTTGGATGTGTTGGAGAAGAGTCACACTGTGCCTAAAGACAATTCCTGATTTAGGTCCCAGTGTTGTTCATCCCAGCTCCTTCTGTCCCGCTGCCAGCCTCAAGAACAAATAACTGAGCTCTGTGTCTTTCACTGTCACTGTCACTTGGTTGTGCCAGTTGGCTGAGGGAGGTGTTTGAAAAATTTGCAATGTGCTCATGTTAATCAAGGTGTTTTGAACATGTCTAGTGGCTTGTCATCAGTCTGTATTGAGACTGAGCAACTTCGGTGCAGACTGGTTTCCAGAAGGGGGATGTTTTCTGAAATTTGCCTCATTGGCATTACTTGGACTGGGTTCTGGTTCTGCTTTTAAGTTTTAGAAAGAGGAATCTTTCAATATTTACTGAATTTAGTAATGAAAAGTCCAGCTGCCCTTGAGTCACATGGGTTTTCAGTCCTCCAGGCTTTTATGTCTGGAAAGGTCATAAGCATTTTCAGGAAAATGAGGATCTTTAGATTCAGAGATGCATATCTAATTGACTAACAAGCTGGGAAGCATTAAGAAAATTATCACAAGAACAGTTACATGAAGATCTACAAATACTAATAGAGTTATTACTTTGTATTATACACCAGATTCTGTCAGTTGGGCACTTCCCTCTGTAAGCATCTCACCCTTGTTTGATAGTGGTTAACTTAAATTAGTCTGATGGGCAACTTGGTTGAAAAAGACCAAAACTACTCTCTGATAAACTTGGAATTTTACCATTAGATCTCATATTTTTTCTCTTGAAAGAATATTCTAGAAACAGTTTTCGTAGCTCTTAGGTGTGTTGTTCTTTTTTTTTTTTTCCACCACAGAACAGTTAAGTGAATTCTCATGTGATCTTTAAGAACTTCCTCATAAATCTTCCTCAGTTAGGTTTTGCTTTTTAATGGCTTTTCAAACTATAGGCAATTTTGGAAATGTGAGCAGTGGAAAAAGTAACACTTCTTCCATTAACCTTGCAAAATGCAAAGAAGTTAACTTTAAAAAAGGCATGGTATTTGGAAAAAGAATTATAACTTAAAGTCCAAAATACATACCAACCTGATAGGACTTAGTTTTCTACATCCTGTCAGAGAGAAAAATATAGGAATGCAATTTTGACATTTGTTTCAATTTTTTGTTGATTTTAGAATAAAAGTAATTCCCTCTGAAATTGCAGTAAGTTCTGATGTAGAACAAAATCCCCTTTTTACTGAAAAAAACCAAAGAATAGGTTAAAAGAATGGTTACTCTGTTTGCCTGGAAGCTTGAAATCAGAGAAAAAAAAAAAAGGTAAATATTTCAGTGGGTTTTGATACTGGGATTCTGACTGGGAGATCTTGATTGGGAGCTCTAGCTGCAATGTTATTTGGTTAACTGGTCTGTGCCAATGGTTTAAGGATAGGAAGCCAATTCAGTGTATTATTTTAGGGGAAACAGTAAATAATGTTAAATCATACTCAGTTTTCCTAAGTCCTCTGGAGTTTTGCTAGTAAAGTGCTGTCAGTGTTCAATACAATCCTCACCTGACTCTGTAGGAGTTAGGTCAGCAGGATGATTCCTGCAGTTCTCTGTCACTGCAAAATACCAGATAAATCTTGGATAGAGATAATTGTGCCTAGATTTGTTAGAGAAATTAGGTGACTTTGGCTCCCTCAGCAGTCAGTGAAGCACTCAGATGAACCAGTCTGGAGAGGTTGATCCCCAGCTGTTTCGTGAGTCAACAATGAAACAAAAAAGAAGCCTGGATGACTACTTTAGACAAAATACTTGATATTTATGTAAATAAAGTCAGATGGATATTCTTGCTGTTGTTCACGTAAGTCGTTTAAAATTTCCACTAGCCCTGCCAAAATTGCTCAAATAGGCAGAGCTGGACTTGATCCCATATGTAGGCATAGCAGTAGCAACAGCAGCATGGTGGTTGATTGGGAAAAGTTGTTTGCCAAACTTTTAGACTGGAATATGGATATGTTAAGATATACTTTGATTTATTAAGGTGCCATCATAATCAAGGTGCAATGTTTCAATTCAATGTATTTCAAAGCTGAAAACTTAAAAAACTTATTTGAACATCACTAGATGTTTCAAAAAGCTTCTTCTGCCATTTAGAGAAAATATTTCCAGCTATTTCATTGAATCTTCTAGTAGGTGTTACAATTGGGTATTTATCACAAGACCACAAGACAGAGCAAAATATCAAACCGAGTGAAATGTAGTGCTAGAGTCATTAATGTGCGAGTCCAGTTGTTCATATTCCACTGTTCTGTACTAGCAATTCATAGAATCACTGAATTACAAAATGGTTTGGGTGGGAAGTTACTTTAAAATTCATCTAGTTCAAACTCCTCTTCCACGGGCAGGGGCACCTTCCACTGGATAAGGTTGCTCAAAGCACCATCCAATGTGGTCTTGAAGAGTTTCAGGAGCACCTACTGCTTTTGTACACAACCCAATCCAGTGCCTCATCACCCTCACAGTAAGAAATTTCTTCCCAATATCTAATCTAAATCCCAATTTCTTCCCAATATCTAGTCTCTTCCAGTCTGTGACCACTATGAAAATGCATCTAATATAGAGCAGTATTGTACTTCATTCCCTCTTTAAATTCAAAAATACTCTGTAGAAGGGTTTCTGAGTCCTTTGCAACTGTGCGGTGTAGGACAGTTCTTCATACATTTCATTGCATTATTCTGATTAAAAACTCTTATTTGAAGACCATGTGTTGTAATATAAACCCTGTCCTGTAATATATTTTACATATTTTCTGTGAAAAAGTGCTATTTAGATATTGCAGTGTTACAAATGGATTGGACATTTGAGGACATTGTGTTAGATCTTAATAATATATTACGAAATAGTTGTGGCATATTTGCAGTATTTAATTTTGGAAATGAATTGGTCTTGCAATACCTGAGGAAAAAGCTGACATACAGGAGAGCGCTAGGGACGGTCTAGGTTTTGGGAGCCCAACATGCAAACCAGTGCTTAATGGTGCCTTTGGAAAAATTCAGTCACTGTCAATGAGGCATCTTAGGCATTCATCTTCAATTTTGGATGCCAAATCACTTTGGAAAATTTTAAACCATATATTTTCAAGTTTGAGTAATAGTTAAATACTTCCTTGTTCTCACATTTATATTAATCTCCCAAATAGCAAGCAATAGGAGTAGGGGAAATGGCCTCAGCCTGTGCCAGGGCAGATTTAGATTGGCTGTTAGGAAAAATTTCTTCATCCCAAGGTGAAGCATTGGAACAGACTGTCCAGGGAAGTGGTGGAGTTACTGTCCCTGGAGGTGTTTAAAAGAAGTGTGGATGCAGCACTTGGAGACATGGTTTAGTGGTGGAGTTGGGAGTGTTGTTTTAATGGTTGGACTCAATGATCTTACAGATCTTTTCCAACTTAGATGATTCTGTGATTCTATGATTTATGTCAGGGTGTCTATGAATAAAATGAAGTAACTTGCATGTTTATGTGTTAGCAACTGTCTTATAGTGAAAGATGTAAATTTGACATTAATTTGCCTAAACTAGAAGGTAGTATTTATGCACACATCAGCTTATGATGTTTGGCATTTCAGCAGGTGTACATGTGTGCCCGTTATCTGACTTAACAGATAGAGGTATATTTTCAGAACTGAGCCAGACTAATGTAACATATAAAAGTATGTAGACCAAACTTTAGTACAACTTTGGCTTCCATTTATACCAGATCTCAAAAAAACATGCTAAGGTAGTAGCTTTAGAGACAATGGATCTCTAAACATGGGTGGACTGTATGCACAGTAAATTGCAAAATTCTTTTTAGTGAATATACTGCTCCTTGTGGTTTAGACTGAAATATAATCAGTTACCTAGTATATCAATAATTGGAAAATCTATGCAAAAAAGTACATAAGAAATTAAAACATAGAAGTGGGTTTTTTTTTTAGCTTCTGTGTAAAAATATTATTGAAGAATTATGTGACTATGCCAGAAAAGGTTTTGGTGTTTCACATGAAGATACTGCAAAGGTACCTCACTTTAAAGCAGACTTGATGATGTTGCATACAGTTGTTATAGTAAAAATGTGTATTTTACAGCATGTTGAACGCGCTAGTCTCCCCTTTGTTAAAGAGTCAGAGATTATACCAAGAGAGCTAATTTCTACTTGAATTGGACCAAGGATTTCTGATTTCAGCTACTAAAAATCAGCAACCTTGCAGGACTACTCTGTAACTCCAGAAATGCTTGTTGTAAGATGCTTTGATTGTTGATACCCAGATCCAAGAAGCATCAAAGTCATTAAAGAGTCTTCATTAGATTTAACATACTTCAGGCAAAGCAGCACTTATTAGACTAGAAAGAAGTATTGACTAATTTTATTTTCCAATAGGCAGCTTGCAAAAGTATATCTGTCAATGATTTATAAACTCTTCAGAAAGAGAAAAGGGATGAATGTATAAAAAGTTCAAACCAATCTCATAAAAGCATGAAAAAGTGTATATCCAAAAAGGTGGTTTAGTTGCATGTTGCTTTGTTGTCACTGTTGTCATCTACAGGCTCTGTGGTGGTCTCAAAATAGTCTCAAATATGAGAGGGCTGAAGGTGGTTGGTCATCTCCCATGGGTTACTGAGAGAATTCCAACCCCTTCCTAAATGTCAGTCACTTTGTAATTTGTGATAAACACAGAAGTTGTTATAATCAAAGGCACCCATGTGCAAATGCAATCTAGCAGGTTTTCCTTACATCATTTATCAAAATGCTCTTCACCTACATTGTGTTAGAGGCTGGATGTTAGTTGTGTGTCAGCTGAGGAGATGTAAAAAACCAAAACCGGATGTGTGTTCAAAATGTGACTCCTGCCTTAGTGCAGTCACGAGCAGTATCATGTTTCCAAGTAAATACAAAGCAATTCTGTATACTGCTTTTGTGTGATGGACATGCAGTCTGCTCAGAAGGTCTGTATTACACTGTTCACCAGATTCCTTCTAAGTTTTATTCATCTCTTCACTTGAGAGTTACTACAAAATTTTCACGTGTCTTTTCTATCTGTCCTTGGTTCAAAAATGACAAAAAATGTTACCCTGCCTTGTGATTCGCTACTTTTGGTAGACTAAGTTCACAGAATTTCTTATTTTCTTTTGTTTTACCCATGGGTAGTTCCACTATAGTTGTTTCCTGCTTTACATCACAGTGAAGTGAGAGAAATACCAGACTGGAGCTGTGAAGGTTAAGCCTCAAACAACACTAGGCACATTCTAAACTGGCTAAAGAGGGTTGGGAATTTTTTGGTAATGCCTTTTTTTTTCCTTTAAGAAATGTTAGTTTGTCAAGAGTTTACTATTTTGATATAAACTGAAACCTAGTTTTCTGCTAGTTCAGTGGGCAGGTTGTGGATCCAGGGATTGTGGGGGCAGCCTGGTAAAAGTTCTCTTTGGCTCCCACATTTCCTTCTATAGTTCCAAACGTGTAGGAACCAGCACTCAGCTCTCAGCTCTGCAGAGGGCAGCCTGGGAACCTGCAAAATATCCTTTTGGCTGAGATCTGCACGCTTCCTTCTGCAAAATTGAATGATATCACTTTTGCCATGTTTTCCAAGGTCTTTGATTCTCACACTCAGCTTGGGAATTGAGAGATGTTCAGAACCCAAAAGGGATGTTTGAGCTTCTTACAGAATTGGTTTTACAGCTGTAGTTATGAGAGAAATCATGAATAATTAGAAGTAGAGAGGAAAAGGAAGCTGAGCTAAGCCAGAAAGGGGCTTCTGAGCTTAGAAGATGGAGATATTAATTCAGTTTATTTTAAAACAATTTTTTGAAGTGCTTATTTCAAAGTAATTTTTCCTCTTAGGCGAGGCTTTTCAAAATTGATCTGCTTGACACTTTACAGATATGGAATTTAGTGAAGCAGAAAATCTCATTTTTAATAGCTCTGCTCCTAGTGACAGAGGACTGTGTTCATCTTCCCAGTCAATGCCATACTAGAGCTCTGTTGATAGAGCCTGAACCCTGAGCAGATGTGCTTTGCTACAGTACTTTACTCCCCAGGTGACTGGGCCATGTATTCATCATGCTTTCCCTAAGATTCACTCTAGGTAGTTCTTGACATGAGCACATCAACAGCCAGCTGCAGTGATGATTGAGAGAAATGATGGGTTAACATGTATGTCAAGAGGAAGATACTCCAGTACCCGGAGATTTCCTCTTTTTTGCAGGTGCTAACTTGAATTCAATATTTCTGTAGTGAGCACCTGACCACTACACTCCTTTTTAGAGAAAAGATAACTGCTTGTTTTTTATCATAACACTTTATTTTTTTTTTTATAAAACACTTCAATAAACATATTCTCTCCCATAAACAAATAAACTGGGAGAACTAGTGTTCAATTTACTTTTTGGTCAGAACATTAAGTTTCTTGGCTCATATATCACCTTCTAAAAATCCACTGCTGTGTAGGTATAGTTACAAGTTAAGCTAAAGACCTGAGCTGGAGGAATTAACCACATGTTTGCTCATCATTTTTCAAGAATATCATTGTGTGAACATCGCTGTTACAGGATACCACAGTGAGACTTCCATGCAGCCAACAGAGTCAGTGCACCTTGAACATACATAAATCAGTGGCATGTACAGTGGTACTTGGCCAGCAAATACAAAGAGGGATCTAGTGGGATGCAGCAACAAATTCAGAGTAACATCACCATTCTAGGGAGGCAGTTTATTAAATATAATGCTTTGTCAGTGAAACCCTTCCTCACAGACTTACTTTGTCCTCTGGAGCTCTGAGTAGGGTGTCTGTTTGTGCTGCATGAAATGTTAGCTTCTGTCATGATGCTGGAGTTTACATCAGTGTCCCTCATCTCTTAGACTGAATTATTTTCAAACTGGAAACGAGTTCAAGAGTTTCTTCTGTCAAATCAATCCAAGTATAATTTATTGCAGTATTGCAGCCTCTGGTTGCCTTTCTTGCACTGCTGCTATGCTGATGCCAGAAACCTTGTTCTCATGTAAATGGGGAGAAATAAGCCTGTTGCACTAGTGAGGAAGACCCATAAATCCCTGTCTATTTCTGAAAGCTAGTTCATCTTCTGGTCCCAGGCAGACTGTGGTCCCATGCTTTAGAGAAAGTAGAGTGTCAGATTAAAAATTGGCATTTTGCAGGGCATATCCAAAATCAATAAACAGACTTTAATTTTTAAAGGTAAAAATCTAATACTGATAATGGCTGGCTCCTCAGTTTCTGAAATGTTATGAAAACCATAACATCAGTTTCAGGCTGATAAAATATATTTAATATATAATTAATCTGTTTTAAGGCTGTTGTCTAGGGACTGAATGGGAATAACTTCAAAATTTTCTTCCAAAATTAATTGGCATCTCATAGCAGGTTTATATCCATGTTTTTGGGAGTAAGAAAGTAAAACTCTTAAAAAAAAACCAAACCCAACCCAAAAACTAAAAACCATTAAAAAAAACCCCAACAACAAAAAAATCCCAAAAAACCCCAACAAGCAGAAAACCACACCCAAACCCCCTTACACATGGCCATGTCCTCCGTAGGTAAAAATTTACATAGTAAATGTAAATTTGAGTTCAATGAAGCTTTGAAAATTTGTGAAAGTTCAGAATTGGGCTCAGTAAATTGCAGTATTTGTAATGGGCATACATGTACATCAGTATGTCTGTTATGATCTCCACTTTGTTTATTTTCTTGGTAGTTCTGATATGTCTTTGTATATTAATGAAGAAGATTATAATGAGCTTCATCTTTCAGGAAGATTGTTTTGTATGTAATCAGGAAAAAAAGCTGTGTAAATATTCTTCCTAATGAAATGGTTGGCAAGATCATACTGGAGTTCATTATCAACAATGATGCAAAAAAGATTCTATCATTCCCTTTTTTGTAGGGGATTCACTGCACCTATAACTTTAAATGTGTAACTGCTATGAAATTAGTAATGACAGGTTTTGAATCAGAAAACTGAACCATATCTAGCTGAACCACAAAATATCTGGAGTGTTGGAAGGCTGACATTGTCGAAAGAAAAACAGATTTTTTTTTTAAAGTCGTTTTAATCACATCAGTCATGTTGCAGCAAGGAATGCAAATATTCATATACTACAGATTGAGGCTGCTCTGAAATGTTCTGACAATCTGTTAGGTTTTGAGTGATGTTTCAACCCTATCACTTGGGTGGTTTTTTTGTTGTGATTTTTTTTTTTTTGTATGACTATAAAAAACACTACTCATTTCTGTCACATGCTGCACAGGATAAAAAGCCTTTCAGTTTTCTTAACAAGAATCAGACGGCCAGGGTGCTGCTGGAACGCAGAGAATATGCCACTGTCTGTTCAAAGTACAGCTTAATGAGCCAGACTAAACACACTGGACAATAGAGCTGTGGGGGGAAAGGGCTTCTCGTGGATCTGTGGATCAGCTGCGGCTTTAACATCTAACTAGTTTCATTTTTCATCTTTGCAAGTTCCATTTCCCTGTTTTGTTGGTATAAACTGCATTTCAATGTGCAGACTTTCCTGCCTAGGTGATGGTACGGTGTGCTTTGAGGAAGGATGTTGTGGATTATGCTAGGAATAATTTCTGTGTTTCTTTTTCTCTTTCATAGTCACGACCTATTCCCTCACACCTTACTTCAGCAGTTGCAGAGAGTATCCTGGCTTCCGCCTGTGAGAGTGAAAGCAGAAATGCTGCAAAAAGGATGCGGTTGGATAGACAGCAGGTACTGTGTTCTTTGGGGGGTCTACCACATCCATATTTATAAATGCACTGGACTCATTTACATAGGATGCCATGCAGAAGGGTGGTGCAGTCCCTTATATGCTTCTTGCTAGCAAGATTAATTAAAATACAAAAGCTGTAGGTTTGTTTTGTTTTTCTTTTAATGAATACACAAGCGTGTCTTTGTCTATATTTACATAAGCTGTGTGAGGGTGTCTAATCTATTTGTAATGTCCAGCTGGATAAAGCTATGTATTTACTTTTTGGTGGCTCTAGGTTTTCGGAGCATAATGTGTAATCTCCATAGAAGAAATGAATAGAGCAGAGCATACAGTAGATATAATGTACATAAATAATAGAAATGGTGCATGTGCCCATGAATCAGTGTATTTATTTGTGTACATATTCTCTTTTAAAAAGTGTATGCATTTTAAATATAAGGTGAAATAGTGTTACTGACTGAAAATACCTATTTGCCTGAAACAGAGAAGTTTCTGTGCTTTGTAACAAAATGCTGTCAATTAACTTATTAGTGAGTTTTTAAAGCTCATACGTTTTTTCTTCTGTGATTATTCACCTTTTTGTAGTGCATGTTACAATTTTATTACCTTTGATTTTCTGGAAATTGCATGTTTTTGTTTAGTTTTTTAAAATCCAGCTGATAGTTCATTCCAGGCTTTGGTTATTTACTCACTTCACAGATACAGTGAATGTCTAACATTCTTATTACAAAGGCTGTTATGCTTTATTTCTCTTCCTGATTGTAAGTAAAAATCTTAGTGATATCTCATGTGTTCCAAAATGTGCTTCTATCATGGCAGATGAACTTTTATTTTGTGGAATAGAACATTTTTTAAAAACATTTTCCTTTTATGCATAGTCCATTGAGTTCTTTCAGGTCATGCCCTGACTGTATAAAGGATTACTACTGCTATATTTTTAAAATTGATAATTTAGGATCTGAGAGTGTATGTTGTTATTTCTTTTTGCTGTGATATTTTTGCTAGTATTTTCATTATTGTGCTACATTTGCCTTAAGATTTACCAATCACATGGGGTGTCAAAGCCCTGTAATATTAAATATAATTTAGTTTAGAAGCAGAGCTCATTCAGACTGTGCAGCTTTTATATTGTAACATTTGATGTCTGACTTTTCAGTAATAATAAAAAGAAAAGCTACAAAGTCAATGTGCTCTTAGTCCAAGGGGAACTAGAAATTACTTGCCCAACATCAGTTACTTTCATTGCACAAAACTGATGGCTCAATTCCTTGGTCCAGCCAGGGTGAGGCAGAGTTTTCAAGAGATTTAAATGAGAATCCCATGATGCTCTTCAGAGAGAGCAACCAGAGACCTGTTGAAACAAAAACCAATATTTATACTGTAGTCAGAACTCAAAAAACCCCATATTAATAGGATTTTTTTTTCTTTTATTTGGAGTATTACTGTCACGGAAGGATATGGTAACATCTTTGGGGGAGAGGCATTTCTTTACTTTTCATTACAGAATTAAAAATCTGTAGTCAGAATATCTCCCAGCTGATCACCTTAATTGCAACTGTGATGTTAAAGTAGCAAAGCTGTCTATGAACAATGGGTGTTGGGTTCTGCTTCCTTCAGCTCTTCCCCCTTCTTGCCAGTGAGTTCTGGGAACACAGTGGAATTGCAAATAGCAGCAGCCATTTGTTTCAGCAAGCAGTAAATTAGCTGAGCTGGGGTAGCTTTGGTGCTTGCAAAACTACTTGTGAATTCAGGACAGATATGCTGAGTAGATATGCTGAACATGCTGGAAAAAAAAATGGCAATGTGTGTGGGGTAGCTTCATAAAACTTAGTGAGAAATTTACCCTTCAGGGTGGAATAGAAAAGCCATTAAAGAAGTAGAAAACCTTGGGTTTAGCCCCAGTTCCATTGAAATTTAATTATTTATTCCAAGGATGAGAAATTAATGAAGTAGACTGAGAGCGAAGTATTCTGAGTGTGGTTTTTAATGGACAGTAGTGTGCTCAGTTCATATGTTGAGATAGGAACTGGATCTATATCCTCACATCCAGAGAGAGTGACTAATAGGTAAAAGGATTCTAATTTGCTTGTCTTCCTCTTTTTTCCTTTTAACTCACTATTAAATTTCCTTCACTTTTCTTACATATATCTAAAATGTTTTATTTTCATTAGATTTTTTCCTTAAACAGAGAAAGACTGGAAAAGTTCAGTTCATTGTTGTTTTGTCATTCCATAGCTCTTAAAAAAAAAAAAAAAAAAAAAGAAAGAAGTCCCTTATTTTCCAAAACTGGGTGTTATACCAGTGTGTAGATTCAGGCTTTGAGGACGTCAGTGAAAATTTGTGGGGGACAAAAGGGAAATAAGATAAATAAGATTTTGATGATGAAAATTACCACTTCATAAATTGTATCAAGAGATTTTTCTAATTGAAGACAAGCATTAGGCAGTTTTGGAAAGTAGATTGTCAAGCGGATTTGGCAAGAGCACTCATTCAGCATTTCCCCTCATTGCTGAATTGCCTTAAGACTCCTTTATTCTTGCATGCAGTACAGTGAAGTTCTGCCTTTTGTGTTCCAGACAGGTGATCTGCCTCAAAGTGAGATGTGGCACTCAGTGCCGTGGTCTAATTGTTGTGGTAATGTTCTTGTGATAGGTTGGACTCAGTGATATCAGAGGGTTCTTCCAACCTAATTGATTCTGTGGTTCTGTGATTGTGTAATTTGTATCCCCACCACCTTTTTTAGAATATTACCCATAAACCATGAATTAATTAAGAACATAGTGAGTGTTATGCCCAGTCCCAAAGCTAAGATAAAACTTTGCAGCCACCTGAACTCCTTTTCTTGTCTTGTTTATACTCTTTCCTCTTCCATTTTTCCTTCTCTCCTGAACACAACACAGGCCTTGAGCAGGAAGTTCTGAGTATCGCGCATGCATGTCCCTTGTGGAAGTCTCTATTTGTTAAAATGACATGAATTTCCACATTAAATAGGTTTTTTTTTGCCTATAGTGTTAATTTTAGCAGTGGTTTGATGAAAAACCATCTCTATTGTTGCTCAGAAAAAAGAAGCAGCTTAAAACTAGGAATGCTTTTAGCATCTCATTCTTTTTAGCAGAGTGTTGGCCATGCTCATGAGTATTTGCTGTTTCTCTCACAAGAATTAAATGTGCAGGATTGGCTTTATATACCTACAACCCCATGTTCCCATTTGTTTTCTCTTTGGAAGAAACTTCTTTTTATGTGTATGTGTCTCTGCACACACAAATACTCATCTTATGGATTATTTTCTCGAAGTATTTCTGATAACTGCAGTGGTTAATAAAGCCCTGATCTGGGGACAGTGCTTAACTGTGATAAAGTTAAGTCTGAGTAATGAAGAAACCATCCTTCAACCTATCTATGTCTTAAATTCCACTTACATGATCTTTGTATTTCCTAACTCAAAGCTGAAAATTTCTGCCAGCAAAAATCCAATTTAAAAAATAAGTTAATGAAATCTGGTCTCACTGGCGTCACTGTCTTATTTTCAAATTTTTTTTTTCATGCCAGGAATTTATTTCTTAATGGGAAAATTCAATGCTTTCTTGTCTTTCAGGAAACTAGTAATTTCCCATAGTTGTTGTGAACTGCAACAATAAAAGCATTGTCAGTTTGTGAGACTTCTCTTCAAGAGATATAAATGTATTTACTAGGCTGTGGTAGCTCAGACTGCAGTGCTTTGCTGTCTGACCATGTTAGATGTTACTCAAGTGCTCTCTTAAGCTTCAGTGCATTTTCATTTTCTTGAGATCAAGCACTATTTGGTTGGCCAGAAGCTTTAATGCCGAGAAGTTACATATTTGGTACCTATTACCCAACTGAAGAATCCTGTCACTTCCACTTTTAAATTCTGCTTGGTACCAAAAATAATTTATTCTGTTGCACAATTTTTATCATTTTTTTATGTTGAAATTGTCTAGGTTTACTGGTAGTACTGCTGGACAGTGAAGTGCTTGTGACACTGGGCTAGATTTGGTTGATCTTTCACAGTCCAGATCAGGAAGATGGTACAGAGGCAGTGCAGAGCTTTTGTGTCTCTCTCCTGATCACCTCTGTTGAGTCTGGATACTTAAAAAGAGTAACTCTTGAATTTTAAAGATGTTTTTGATCACGATTGATGGAAAACGTAGAAACAAAACTGAATCAACCTTACATGATTTTGCTTTGGTTAGAGATAGAAGAGGCATGATCTGAATCCTTAAGATTTTCTGTGCTTCTTCTCCTGGGATAATCCTTCAAGATCCTTATTACATCTCTAACAATATTTGGTATGAAGCAGGAAGCAGTTGCATTAAGTGGAGGTTCTGAACCGCAAAGAGCAAGAGAGACATGAAACAAAATAAGTAGAGCTAAAATACAGCCCTATTCACTTGTATTCACTGCATATGGTGAACAATATAACCATTCTTCTTTTGGCATGCTCTTCACTTTACAAATCAAATTGCATCTTGGTTGGGCAAAAGAAGCATGGTTAAATAAGTAGCAAAATCTAGGAGAAGTAATCCTGTCATTAGGTCCTGGGCAGTGAGCAGAAGGACAGGATGCCTGCTTTATGCACTCCAGAGACCTTGGTCATGTGGCTCAATTTGTTGTTGATCACAGAAATGGAAGTTTTGTTCTAAGAGCTGGACCACTGTCAGTCTCTGCTTCTTCCAAATAGATATGTGTGTGCTGTAGTTTTTGTAAAACCTCAACATGAAACAGCATGGAACAGGGCTGGCCTATGGGACTCTGGAGAAAGTGGAGCTGGATTTAGTGTTGCTACTGTTCTGTCTGACATAAAAAAAACCAAACAAAAAAACCCTCAAAAACCAATGAAAAGTTTTCAAGGGAAGATGTAAGAGTAAATTACTAATTTATATACATCAGTATGCAAAAGGACCTGCCTCTTTATTTTCCCTAAAGAAGGTTAACTGGTGGAATTTATCTGTGGAAAACCACATAAAAATGATAGTAGGAAAAAAATGCCTTCCCCTTCATTTGGACACAAGTGGTTTTTTGTAACAGCAGCATTTTGTTTAATTTTTTTGTTGTTTAGAATTTATATTTTTTCGTGCTGTCATGTTGCGAAGTTTATGAATGAGCATTTTTCTCTAATGGAAATAAGTAGTTTTTGGCAATCAAGACAAAATGTCAGCACTTGGGAATGAAGAGACAGGATGAATATGGGAAAGCAGGAAAAGAGCTGAATCATAGAGTAATATAACTCTAGAAGTATATGAACCTTTTTATGGACATGTCATGTATAGTTAGCCAGATCATTTAGAAAATTGATTTTGCTTCATTCACAACATGTTGATTTGTACCAGTTAGGGATCTGGACCTCTGAGAACGCACACTGTTATATTTGCAGATAGAATAGTGGTCACATATGACTGCAAAGCCAGTGGCCTGGATGCTCTCCTGAATTCAATCAATCACGTAATTTTAGCCATTTTTACTCCACTTCAGTGACTAATGTCATGGAAAGGCTGCAATAGCATGCACGATTTTTTGATCAGCCAAAGGAGGGAGCTACATACACTTCTTTCATGCTTATGCCCCAAGTATTTGGACATTCAATGTGTGATTCTGTTGTAGATACACAGAAAATGACAAGTTGAGCCCAAGAAAAACTTTCTCAGAGGAAAATGAAAGTTATTGTGATCTTACATATTTCCCATCCTAACAAAGGCATTTCTCAGTCAGAGCTGGTGCTTTTAAAATTAGTAGTCTCTTCACAGAATGCTTGTCTGTCAGTATTTTATAAAATATACATGATAAGAAAAAGTTATTCTGCATTTCATTTTTTAAAAAATATGAGTTTAAAAGGTAGTTTCCTTTCATTCCAGAGATTACATGAAAATAGCAGTAGTCAGACAACTATAGTCAGATAAAGTTGTTGTCCTCATACATTCACTGTATAGGCATCACAATACAACTCACTTGATGTGCTAACCTCAGTTAAAAAAAAAATCTTTTTTTATTTGAGCTTTTCCAGTTGACAAGGACAAGTCTATGTTCACAGAGTGTTGTGCACTATGGTGCTATGAAGCAGTTCTTTGTGATAAATACTGAATGCATTTTTAAGGAAATCTCTCATTGAAATGACAGCTGTAATTTTTCTATGCTGTGACTTGTAACCAGCCAAATTAAATATCAGTAATCATCATGGTGGAGGGAAAGATAACAACTAACTCCCAAGGAAGAAAAAATGTAATGATCCCAAGCTGCACGAGGAGCAGCTGAGGTCACTTGGTCTGTTCAGCCTGGAAGAGGAGACTGAGAGGAGACCTCATTGTAGTTACAACTTCCATACATGAGCAAGAGGAGGGACAGGCACTGATTTCTTCTCTGTGGTGACAGTGACAGGACCCGAGGGAATGGCCTGAACTTGTGTCAGTGGATGTTTAGGTTGGATGTTAGAAAAAGGTTCTTTACTCAGAGTGTGGTTGGGCACTGGAACAGGGTCCCCAGGCAAGTGGTCACAGCACCAAGCCTGTCTGAGTTCAGTGTTTGGACAATGCTCCTGGCTGAGTGGTGAGACTCTTGGACTCTTAGAGACTGTTCAGGGCCAGGAGTTGAACTTGATGATCCTGATGGGTCCCTTGTAACTCAGCTGATTCTGTGCTAAGTTTGCAAATAGGGCCTTTAAACACATCCTTCTCAGCCATTTTTGTTTGGGGGGATAAAAGCAAAGAAAAACTGAAGTTTTCAGTGTATAGGCTGTTAAGGATATTGTAACATTTAGTAATTTAAACAATATTGTTTTTATCTGTTAGAGGAATAGGAATAGGTGGCTATTAGGTTTCTGACAAATGAATTATGGCCTAGACACATATGCTGGGAGCTGACCTAACATTTGACTCTGGATAGTTGTCATAGCAGCAACCTGAATAGAGCAGATTGGTACAAGTGCTGGTTGCAGAACTGGATACAGGTTCTGTGCTAATGCAATACATCTGAATATTAATAAAAGTGCACATGTACTGCCACTAGGAAATCACTGCTATTGTGTTTTCTTCTATTTATATCTAATTCCTAAATTCTTAAAGAAATTGAGGTTTGTGAGGAGATGGTACTGATCTGCCCCCATACAATTTCTGGTACTGTTTTGCTGCATGTAATAGGGGGCTTGACATAAAGAAAGACTCTTCAAGCACCGTTTTATTAACAAAAATAATGTCTGGCTGCTGCAGACCAGGAGCAGTTTATGTTTTGATTAAAAAAGGAAGGAAATTACTGGTGGACAAATTACAGATAATTGTGAAACTGCTTTGGAAGAAATGAATTAAAAATCTAAATTGCAGCAAGGGCATGGACCTCTATTGCAAGATCGCTGTATCTGGCTTTCAGCAGTGGTGGGTAAGAGACTTTTAAACCTTTGTATTTGGAAGACAGAGAGAATTTTGCAATTAATGCCCAGGCAATAAATCTTGACACTGAGGAGTTTTTTTATGCATTGCTCTTCATGTATTACCCCTAGAGAGCAGGAAAGAAGGAAGAAAGATATACATTCGTGTGCCTGATTGCTGTTCTCTTTCCTGACCAAGCTCCCAAGAGGAAGTAAAAAAATTGTATGGTTTTAAAATATTCTCTGTATTCTGTTATTTATATTGTATAGTGGCAATATTGGGCAATATATTGTATAGGGCAGATTTGGACAACATTGGTTACAGAAAAGGGAGTTATGCAAAAATATCTCCCAGCTGATGCTGGAGGATGTCTTGCTGAGGCAGTGCTGCTGTGGCAGAAAGCTGCAAATGCAGAGGGAGCACAAAGAAGTGGGTTTGTGTCAGGGTGATGGAGTCCCTTGTCACAGCTATTCAGTATGCAGGAAGAGCACATCTACTGTACATCCTTGTAAGAGTTGGAGGAGAAAGCATCAGGAGTTCCCTTCCTTGTGGGTTTCATGGAGCCTAATTTGTTCCAGAGGATGGAAGAAAAAAGGCACTTCATCCAAGTGGCAGCTGTGCAGAGGGATAGGGCCATGTCCTACCTCTGTTGTATATTTACACAAGTCCTGAGAAATTCCAGCTCAAAGTGATTTTTTGCTTCAGAATGGGAGGCTTGTGGAGTCTTAGAAAAGAGCAAAAGGAAGCAGATGGTTCACTTAACATAAAGCAAACAAATAGAAATCGGAATCCCAAAAGAGGCAAATGTCACTTGCAAAGAGCTCAATGCCTCTTACACTAGAGAAGCTTTATTAATAATAGCTTTTTGTGTTCAGACATCTCTTTGTGATTTGGTATTTAATAGGGATCAGAATGACTTCTGTACTTCAGTACTTTATCCTTTTTTATCTGTGTTCAAAATGATTACTAAGATGACTGTAATGTCCTTGGATACCCACATTCTAGTTTGCATTTCAGGCCTTGTTCACTTCCATCATTTCCCCACCTAGTGATTATTTTACTTCTAGGTTGGTCTTTGGTTTGTTTTTGTGGTTCCAAATGATATGCCTTAACCACCAAGGCAAAAAAAAAAAATGTTATGCAGGCACCATTTAGCTGCATGTGGATTATTGTCAGGAGATCAAATTATGTGCAAGTATGGGGAAGCTTAGTTTCCTACCCAGAATGCACTGGCCATACTGTCAAGGGGAAGAAAATAAGTGGTATGCATTGTAATTTTAAATCCTGCTGCCTTTCAAGTTAGTGGCAAAATTCCTGGTTTCGGCAGTGCTGGATAGGGTTCTGTCATTAGCAGCTGCAGCTGCAGAGGATGGCAAGGATCACAGGGCAGCCCCCCTCCCTCCACTCTCCAGACCAACCCACATTAAATTTTCTACATGCAATGGAAAGGAATAATGTGCAAGGCATGCAATTCCAAATAATTTCATGCCTTGGATTTTCACTCAGGCCCGAAGGTGAACAGCTAATTTTTCACCTCAACACAGAGATCATTAAATTAGAAAATGCTGTATTTTTTCAGGCTCTTTATGCTGAGCATGTGTAGTTGAATTTCAAGCTGCTGATTTCAGAATATACTTTAAGGCACCCTGAGCTACAATAAGATCTTGAATGTGAGGTAAAATTTATGTCAATGTAAGTTTTCTGTTCCAGAGGTTGATAAAGCTGAAGGCTCAAAAATGGAATATTGTGTTGTTTCTTGGACAGGAACTTTAAAGCAATCTTATCCCGCTTCCTAGAATGAAATGAATGGAATGAAAATGAACAGCACTGGGAACAGCTTTTTTCCAGGTGTCTTTAACATCCATTTTATGCCAAGGAGGCAGAAAAGGAAAGGCCAGTGGAAATGTAGATATAAGAGTTCTCTATTCAGGTCTGAAGATGGAGCTTTTAGAGTCAAGGCTTCTGTTCTTCCCGCTTTAGCCTTAAAAGCCAGGGATAGAGAGCTGTTTACTTATCCCTTCCTTTCATATGCGAAGAAGATATTAAATGTGAAGCATTTCCTTGCTGTCAGATGTTTCTGTTGTAGATGAGAGTGTGTCTTTCTTTTCCTGTGTTTGGCTAATGACTTCATTGCACACACCCTCCTGCCCACAGCACTGGCAGGGAATAATGTTTCTGGTGAGTAAATCCCTGTTATCACACAGCATTTGGGCCAGTTTAATGAAATCAACACAAAGGCAGTGTGCATGAGCATAACCTTATTTTTTCAAGAGAGGCAAATTCTGGTTTTGGTTATTGAATTAGGAAGATTTAGAAGATTTTTAGAGAGACATAAATTACTTCTAAATTCCAAACATCAATGCACAATAGATTCAGAATTATTCCTCAATTAGAAAATGCAGTTCTGCCCACAGAAAGTACATGTAGATGTGTATGCACAGACTGCTTATGTTTGGTAGCAGGAACATGTTTGTGATTCAACAACTGGCTTGATGTCCTAAATTTAGAAACATATTTTTCCAATAAAAAAATTAGACCTATAATAAGCTGTGCGAGCAGGAGCTGAATGCAGTGCCTGAGAGCAGCACCAGCTGCTAAAGAGGCTAGGCACAGGACAAGGCAGCCAAGCAGGCTGTGGCCAGCAGCCCAGGCATTGTGCCAAATGAATTCTCCCCTGAAATGAGAATATTTGGGGAACAGATTTGCACTGCAGTACACATATTTCATGCTTATTACTCATGGTATTTCATATTAAGCTTCAGTTTTTCTGTCTCCATTAATAAAGCAAATCAGAAAGTGCATTCTTCAAAGGCCAGTCAAAGTTCATTTCTTTGTTTCTTCCAATGGCATACACTATTTTGGTTTGATGATTATGGAGTCAAAAGGCCATGCCCCAAACATCACTTCTTATTTACTTAATCTTTTAAAATACAGAACCCTCACAGTACTGAAGTTAAAGGATGTGTGCCAAGTTCTATAAAAAAAATTAGAGCAAGTCTTCTTCAGTAGCAAAATATTCCCTTTCTACGAAATAGTTGGAGACAGGGTGTGGCAGTCAGGTTTGTTTGGTTTTTTAAACCATTTATTTTTAAAAGATTTTTTTTAACTGTCGAAGTCAAGTTTTACCTGAGACAGTGTTCATAAAAAGACAATGAAGACATACCCTGCATTGAATTCATAGTAAGAATGAATTCTCATTAATTTTATTTTCCACAAACAAGTTGTTCAAGTTTAAGTGCAGATTTGAAATAAATTAATTCACATTCAAATGTATCAAACAGAGGGTAAAATATCTTTAAACTATCTGAACCTACCTTTGAAAAAAAGAACCCATCATTAAGTGAATGCAAAAAAGTAATTGCTCACTCTCTAACAGGCAAGAAAACTGGGGGTTTTTTTGTTTATTAGTTGGGGTGGGTTTTTGTTTGTTTTTGTTTGTTTGTTTGTTTGTATTTTAAAATTATTATTATTTTGGAAGATCTATAACTTCCACTATAATTTACCTGTGGAAGCAAAAGGATGGAATCTCCAGCAGGCTTACTTTTTTTCCCTTTCAAAGTGGAACACAGACATTTTTAATTAGTTGAAACTGAGGAAGTTAATTCAGCATTGACCTCAAATGCTTCGTGTCTAGGCTGTCATCTGTTTCTAAATGGAGAAGAATTTAATTTGGAATCTAACACAAAGTGCTTTGGTCCATTCTTCTTGCCACATGCTCCAATATGTGTAATATTAAAATAAAGTCTGGAGCAGGAGAGAAATAGGAAGAATTACTCAAAATCCAAACCGTACCCCATAGTTTTCCATAGAGCCTTTTTCTGTGGTTGCATCTCAATATCCCAGATCTGGCAGGAGTATGGAAAAGTGTTTTGTGTCAATAAAATAGGCTGGCAGTGGTGGGAGTGATGCCAGTTGTATCACAGTAGATGAAGAGACCTATAGTGGGAGGTTTAATTTTGTTGACCATGATGATATTGTAGTAATAAATCTGCAAAGCTGGCACAAGTATTGCTCCAGTACTCCCACACACTTTTCCTTGTGCGCTTCCTAAACATTTGATTCATAAGTTTAAAATTTTCTCTGTTGGTCCTCTGGTGCTGCAGTCCTTCTGTGTCGCAATACGACACGAAAGAACAGCACTCATGCACTGAGATGTCCAAGGCAAAAAAGGGGGCAGTTTATTTACAGACCTTGACAGTTAGAGAATTCCAACAGTGACCATGGATTGGAGGAAGAAAATTGTCCTCTCCAACCACACTGGTCAACCCAACAGTCCATCAACAGTCTCCTCCTTATGAGAAGAATGTAAACATGAAAGGACAGTTACAATAACAATAGGTTGTTTATGTGAAAATCCGTGAGAATCTCCATAACAAAAAGAACAGGGAGAACAGGGAGAATACTTCTGCATTACTGAATGGGGTAATGCTGATCTGTCCCAGCTGAAAGTGTTGCCCATCACGGTCACTGGAAAAAGGCATTTTGGTATGGAGGTGAAAGAAACTCCTGCAGGAGTGCCTTACTGAGATAATTTCTTTAGGAAATTACACATAGGCATGGAAAGTACTGAGAAAAATGCTTGATTGTGATCATAAAAGTGGAGCTGCCTGAGGCATAGCAAGGCTTGTTCTGAATGAGAGGAATACAGTACAAAGGAGGAATTTCTCTTGCTTTGCATATTTCTGGTTCAGCAGTGAGTACTGCTACGCCTTTGTCATCACACATCAGTTTCAGTAATACATTGATTCATTCAGCACCATTACCTGCAGGCAAAACCACTCTTGGGATGGCAAAAAAGGACACTGTTTTCTTGCAGTTTACGCTGTTTCTCTTTTGGAAGAAAAGTCAGTTATTCAGACTCCTCCATTAGCACTGTCTGTCAATAAAGAAGCAAAAATGGTCAGTAGCCATGATCTTCTGCAAGGTGCTGACCTCTGCAAAGAGGTTGGCTTTGAGAAGGTTTATGTAGCAAGATAAACATGACATAACCTCTACTTAATTTCCCCTGAAGTTTTACCTTTATTTTCTTCAGATTTTTAGCTACTCTTATTCCAGCAGGGGTGTCCTAGGCCCTGGAGTTTATTATGCAGTGCATCACTTTTGGGATCAGGCATGTACCAAATGAAGTCTCTTAGGAACAAGCAGGTTTAGCAAACCTGTGCCCATGGTCCTGAGTGATCTTAATCTGAGTGCTCTGTGAAGGGGCCAGAGGGAAGAAAGGAACTTTTCATATCCTCTGTGTCAGAGGCTGAAGGAGTTGGTGAAATCTTCCAAGAGAAACTTCCTTTCCTTTAAAGGAAAATGGGGGCTGGGAATGGGTGGGGAGGTGTAAGTTGAGATGGGGATTCTCAAGGTTGACTACTAAAAAACAAAGCTTCAGTCAATAACTTATCATAAGGTCCAAGGCAAGGATCATGCTGTGCTGCTCTTCAGGTCAGAGTAAAATTCTGCCTTTGTTTTCTGCCTATCCTGAGAGGAAGAAATTCTGTATGAGACCTGGGCCCTAACAAGTCTCTGCCCTCTGCTGGTACAACAGGGAGGAAAAAAGTTCCACCTGCCCTCTCTCCTGTTTGTCTTCCTCTGCAAGGCAGAAAATGGGGGCTGGAGACTCTTCTGTTCTTCACATGACACCTTTGTCTGCATTTGTACTGCTTTCTCCATAGGAAATGTCATGTATATTTTGTGAAATACACTGCCACCCATAGGAGTTTTGCCACAGCTCAAAGGCATTGGCACGATTCCTATATTTAGCCAGGCCCAATCCTGCCTCTTACATATCTGTAGCTGCTTGTAACCTGGTGCCAGCCATGGGTGGACATGGGATTGAAATTTGCACTGTGGAAGTCACTGCTGTGCACACACTGTGGTGAACTGTGCAGTCTTGTGCTATGCATTTGTCCTGTATATTGGGACACCTTTCAATTAGTCAATTACCCAGGTGGAATACCTGGATAACGAAATAATTTCATATAATAAAATTCTCTTCAGAAATAAAGAGCACGATCAGCATAACTAAGAAAGAGTTTATGAATGGTGATAACTGCAACCTAAGACAAAAACACCAGGAGCTATAGAGAAAATTAACTTGCACTAGTCCATCTCAAATGGGGTTGATCAATTGAGTTATGCTTTTTAATATTTCCGTTAGTATTTTAATATTTAATCCTTTAATTTTGTTTTTTCCTGATGAAAAACAAACCAAAAACAAGCAAAAAACCAGAAACAACAACAAAAACAAACAAATATCAAACAAAACCCCCCAAAAAACCCCCAAACAAACACCACACCAGGAGAAAATCAACTATCTAGAATCTCACTAAAGAACAGTAAGTTTATCTTAAGAGCCACAGGAAAGATAAATGCTATCCCTTTCCATTTGGGCAGAGAAACACAGTCCTTTAGTAGAACACAGTTTCCCCAGGGGCTGTGCATCACAGTTAACTAAATTGTAGGTGTAGCTCATCCATGTGTCCTTGCTCAACCAGCAGCATTGGTGACCTCTGAAAGCTCATGTTGCACTTCTGCTACCACAGTGGATAACAAACTGAAAAGCTGACAGACTATGAAGAGTGAGCCCTCTGCTTAGGTACTGATCCAATAAAAGTGCTTCTCCAAAAGCTCCTTGCAACAGCCATACAATACCTCTTCCCAAAGGATGTTTTCTGTACTGCAGGTGATGTGGCAGTAGTGAAAAAACAAGACTGAAATGCTGCAATGTGAAAACACCAACCTTTTATTTAGAGTTAACATACCCATTCCAGTTTATAGATCATGTGTCATTCTATCAGAAATGCACAAGTCTGGGGTTCATTTATCTTTCTTCTACACAATAGCACCTTTTTATTTTGATCTTCTTTTTCCATGTCAGTCTCATGCTTTCATTTCTTGTTGAACACTGACTGATGTCATTTTTGATGCCTGGTGACAACTCTGATGGTGACAGTTCATTTCAGTGTTAATAATCTGAAAGCAAAAGGAATCTACTGCCATTCTAATCTGAAACTGAAGCATGACTTTCTTTTCTTGGCTCTATATGCTGTGTCAGGGGGACAGTTTGGAGATCCTTGAAGTGCTGGCATCTAACTTAACGTTTTGATAGGCTCCTCTTCAAGTTTCCACATCACTATTGGCATTCCAGGCAGTTTAGATGCCTAACTGGACTCTATATTACACTCAATTTAACTCAATTAGACTCTATCAATATTTCACCACCATCTAAAAAATTCTATTTATAGTTCTTTATCAGAAGTATGAAAAAAATTATACTTGACTTCAAAGCAAAATCATCATTAATACCTAGACTTCTGGCAGTGACATGTTCATTACAGTTGCCTCTGCAGGCTAGGAGCACTTTTTCATGTAATTTCAGGTTTTTGGGCCAGAAAATTCTCCTCTGAGACTGATGTGCTCTTCATGTAATGATGAGATGATAGACTCACAGCTAAAGCATGAGCGTTCAGCTTGGCTGGAATAGCCAGCTCCAACTGAGCTACAAATTGAGTAGTATGTCACACAAGAATGGGCTTTCTCATTTTTTATACATACTTGATTTAAGTAAGTAAAATGAAGAAAATAATGCAGAGAGCATGGCAGAGAAAAAACATAGTCTAGATCTGATAACAGAGAGTGGAAAACAACTTAGCAGTCCCCCAGCTGCTCCTTACGAGAGGAGAAATAGTGTGCAAACCCGAGAAGAGCAATTATCTCCCTCTTGATTTCACTGCTAACTCCACTCCTGAATTATCAAAACATTTCCCAGTCTAAGGAATATCTGGCATGAGTTCTGTGGTATTATTTGAACTTTACTCCATGTTTTATTTTAGCCAGCTTGCTCAAATTTGCGTTAAGTACTTCTGGATAAAAATCTCAGGCCTCTTTCTACTGGCTGTAAGTAGATCTCATCCATAAATCTAGTGCCTTTTCCTGCAATGCTGTTTTGGAGGACAACTAAACTTAAAGGGGAAGGAATCTGTCTAAAGGTGCAATTATTTTTTTAAATCTATCTGTACTGATGGTTTTGGACACCAGGTTATGGGACTGTCAATAGATGCATCATTTTAAGGAATACTCTGAATAGCCTGAGAGGTGAAGAAATACCCATGGAGGGATATTATGTGGCAAGTATAAATATAAATATAAGTCTTGAAAGATTATCAGAGATAAACTCTTCCCCTTAAATAATATATTGCTGTGTTATATTTTAAGTATTTTTCTGAAGAGTCTATAAGATTCTAGTACTCATTTTTCAGGTTTCAGCTACGGGTCCAGTACAGCAAGTTAAAATTTCAAGTAGATGGTAATTTTTTATTAATAATCTCTCAACATAAGGACAGGAAATTTTGTTGAACTTTATTCAAAATAGTGTTGAGGTAAGAAGGCATGATGCTACATGGCAAATGGGTCACACGGGTTAACATTACTATGTGCAAATCCAGAGGCCGTGGCAAATGCTTTGCTTTTCTTATTGTGAATAGTTAAACTCTGCTGACTTGACTAAAAATTTGGCTTTTGTTCATTCCATTGTAAAAGAAATAAGGCTTTCTGGGGAAGGCAGTATCTTTTCTTAGATCAGCTTTTGGGCACAGAGGTTCTCCTGGTCTTGCCTTACCTTGCCTCCATGCTGAGCTTACAGCTGTAAGAGCACATCCTACAATATTAAAATAAGTCCTTTTACTATAAATAACTATAAATATTCAGTAAATATTCAGGACTATAAATATTCAGTACTTTAGATATGAAGATCAGCCAATGCAAAGGACTACACTGTAGCTTCATTTGGATTCCAAGCTTAGGAAATTATGTACGTCTATGAAACTATATGTTACATAGGCATATTTTCTTTTTGTTCAAGCCTCACTAGTCTTGAACAGGCTTTATTTTGTGTCATTTATTTAGTAGTAATCCCAACACAACTGGAGAGGGGAGAAAGAATGTGCAATGGAAACCAAAACTGAAGTGAAAACTCACATCCATCATTTGCAGAAATACCATTTCCACTGTTGCTAAGCACACTGAATCAACAGCCTTACTGCAGAATTAAGGAAAAATTTAGCCTGACCCAAAGTAATGTTAAAAGCTGTCTGGGCTTCCAGGATATTGGCTATAAAATTAAAAAGCTGGATTAAAAACTATAGAGTTACTTAAATGTAATTAAAGCTAATAAAAGATCCAGTGTTCTGTCAGAACAATGTGTGTCATCTAAGCAGTTGGTAGAATCATCACTCATTAAGATTACCTGACATTTCCCATTACAATACCAGGTGTGCTGTTCGATGATAACTTCATGACCTTCAGCCCACAGGGATTACATTTACTCTTCTCTATGTCTTCCATCTGTTGAACTCTTTCAGAGATAATTACAACCATTTTCAAGAATGAGGAAAATTTTATCCTGTAGGGGTAGTTTGATCCTTAAGTATATTTATCATTCCTTGAAAAAAAAAATAAAGCTCTGTGTTTGCTCTTGACAATATAGTGGTGTCACTTATACCAAGATGTGACATTGGATGCACATGCTTACGCAATCAAAGTATTTTAATTGCTAAATTCTGATCTCAGTGTAGAAAAGAGGGGTTAAGTGTTGGGGCTGGAGCCTGGAGAGGGTTGACAGGAGCAGTGAAAACAAGGGACAGAAGGAAAGTGACATTATGAAATGGGTTGGATGAGGAAGTTGAGTGAGCTGAGGCTGGCAGTGTGATGAAAACTGTCCAGGTGGGTTAAAGAACTAGTGGTGGAAGAGGACCAGATACAACTAATAAGAAATGAGTTATGGTAACCAGTTATTGTAGCTGCTCTGGCTAACTATGGAACCTGGTTTTGATCCCCATGGGACAAGATTTTTGGGTTTAGGATATTGATGGGAGTCTGAGCACATAGAGAAAATCTCAAATGGAACCATCAAATGGAATCAGTGTAACACTGACTAAATACAAACAAGGAAACTAAAGGCCTTGAGTTGTTGAAGCTGCTCAGGTATCTGGAATCAAGAGACTTGTTTGGAAAGGAGAGATTAGGATTTGCTAGGCAAGAAGATTGAAACTGAGATGAAGAGTAGAAGATGAGATTGGAGAAGCAAATAGGATGGGGTGAAGTCTCAGGGATTTTGCAAAGACAGAGCACAAGGTGTGCACAACTGGTCCTGGCAACAGCGGATGATTCTGGGCCCTTCAGTGGGAGCCAGGTTTCATGGGGCTTATCCTCCTTTAAATACCTTGCTCCATGCAGATGATGATGGCTACTTACCCTGGCAGCCACTTCTCTGTGCAAAAGCTGTGATGGGCAGAGAACTCCCAGCCCCACAACTCTCTCTGGATATAGCAGGGTGTCTTGTGATAAAACTTCTGAGTTTGTTCCCAGTTTAAAACTTTACAGTTTTTAACAATTAATTTACATGAAGAAAAGCTCATTATGTTGTTATGGTTGCAGAACTCAAGTACTTCATGTATTAGGTAACTCTAGCTTAAGGTTGCCTTTGTTGCCAGAATCTCACCATCTGAAAAGCACTGATAAAAGTCCTATCTATCAGGAGTATTGTAAGGATTAATTGGGTATGCTTTGAAAAGTGTTATATGGTTTTATCATGTTTCTATTTATTTTACTTTTGATTCAAAAATTGTAGAATTAAATTAGTGGCATTCAAACAAGAAAAATATATGAAACATTATCTCCTTTCTTCTAAAGCCATATTACAAGCTACTGAGACCTAACAAAAAAAAAAATTTAAAGCCTGCTTTGTTTTTCAAGTGAATGAATGTTTTTCCTATGCTGAAAAAGTGGAAGACCATACGCAAATAGGCTTGCCTATTTGTTTGAAGACTTATCTGCATTTGAGTTTTCCTAACCTCAAAGTGGTATTCTAAAAGAAGTGTTTATTGACAAGAACAGCAAGCAATCCACATTTTTCAGTTTATCTTATTAAAATAGGCAGTATCAAGAAATATTAGGCAAAAATGTGTTTGCCTTTCTGTCTCTTTTCTAATTCATGGGGAAAAAATCCCTCTGACATAGGGGCAGTTAAAAGCTGTTATTCCCAGAGTGGTTGATTTGTAGTTCTGGGATGTACTGCATTACTGGAAGCAGTAGCTCTATGCGTGTCACCATCTTTGCATTTTTGGAACATTGTTGTTTATACTCTTTTTGCACAAGTTTTGTTAGCTCTGTGGTGAGCTAGCACTGGCCATGTCAGTTGATCTGCACACACTCTCCCTGAAAATTTAGATTTTCATGTTAGCAATGCCTGTTGCTAACAGGGAAGCCAAGGCAATAGTACTGCTCTCTCTTAATTGGAGTACACTGATTTTCTGGCACTTGTCAGATATAAGGGATGAAAACTCAGTCTAGCACAGATTTGCCAGAGCTTTCTATCTCAACAAACTATTGCTTTTTTGTGTTATTTTGGAGGTGGTAAAGGAGATGGGGAACAGAAGGGATCAGTGACACTGCTAAAGATGCTTCCATGAGGACTGTTTGAAAAGAGCTGTGTGTGCTGTGCCCCTGCTGGCAGGGGAACAAGAGGCTGCGAACTGCCAGTGAGCCTTGCTCTTTGTCCTGACAATCTGCACCAACATCATGTTGCTGTGGGTGGCTATTCCTCTCTAAACTATTCATTTGCTGCTCAGAGCATCAGTCAGAGCAGAGAAGGGTTTCTTCAATGTACCAGTTATGCAACAGCTCATGGAAAATTTTCTTAGGATGTACTGTCCTTAGAGGGTTACTAAATTGCTTCCCTGATTAAAAATAAAATCAAATAAATTTTTTGTATCTGCTTTTTTTGTGGAAAAAAAGAGTGTTCTCCCAGTGCAGACCTTGACATAAAACTGAGACATAAATATCTCTGGTATATGTCAAGCTTAGGATCACAGTAAGGACCTCATGCTTCCTCTTTTCAAGCCAACAGATAAGTTTTTATTTTAGCGTGCTTTTGTACCTAAGAAGTATTTTTCCATATTCTGATTTCAATAATTTTGCAGGTAATGTGCTCAAGACATAAATTGCTTCTCCTCCAAAATAAATTCAGAAGAGAAATGAAGAAGGATGATTTATTTCCTTTGGCATACACTAAATTAAGATAGTATGAGTCAAATTCTAGATGAACAAATATTTTATCTGCACCTCAGTCATACTTCTTATTAAAGGTAAATTACAAATAGTTTAAAAATTCTTAGTTAATACTTCAAAAGTTTAGTATATTGTTATGATGACAACAGTGTATGTTCCAGGTAGTTAGGTCAAACAGTCACTAAATGGTTAGTTAATTGCTAATGACTGTCTTGAAATTAAGGGATTTTTTAAAATAAAATTTTAAATAAATAAGCTTTTTCAGTGTAAACATTATATAGAGAGAAACATGAGGTACTGAATAACTAACATAGAATATTTCAAATATCTCAGTTCTCAGTGGAACAACAATACATTTAATTTCTACATTACTTTAAAATCAATGGCCTTTCAGATGAAAAGAATGAAGAGAATGAATCCATGAAGCATAAATCGCCGGTATACTAAAGTAAATATGATATTTATATTCTCCATCCCCAAGAAAAAGAGAGACTGGCTTCTTTATCCTTGGTATGGCTGCAAGGAAAAATGGCACAACTTGCCTTTTGAAGTATAAAACATTTCCAATAAAATGTTTAAATCCCAGGGGAATGTATGAGAGGCAACACTTAACGCCCTGGAACCAAGCAAATGGTTCCTAATCCTACCAGTAGGGCTGATTCCTGAGCCTACTCAGATAAACCTTGACAAAAATTCTGCCCTATTTCTGCATGTAGTTATCATGAAGACTGAGGTAAACACTTAATTAAGGATTCGATTTAATGTCTGAAATGTATGGCAACTTATTAATCATTTAGGGACAGGTGATCGGTGTGCTCTTTAAAGAGATGTGTAATATTTAGAGGAAGCCTCCTTTTGCATAGAGGCCAAGAGATTACAGTTCTTGTGCAGAACCAGGAGTCCTAGTCTCAGCGTCATCCTCAGATCCTTTAGCCTCCCTGAGAATGCCTTCCCCACTGAAGTGCCCAGACTTCACCTCAAGCCCCATTCCACGGCACATCACAGTGTTTGGTAGGGCTATGACTAGTTCTGTATGAAGATCCCCCCTTCAGTAGCACAGCTCCAGCCTTGACTTTCTGGCCTCAAATCTGCCTGTGGATTTTGTGTTAGGGAGTAGCTGGAAGGGAGCCTCCCAGGGCAGCACTTCTGAGAGGGAACTGAGTCATGCTCCCATTTCGTGTGTGAATTGTGCATTCCTTCCCGCACAGTGGCACAGCTTCAGCGACGACTCCCACCGCAGTTTTGCTTGGAGCCCGGTTGCTAGGAGATGGCAGCTCTGAGTTCAGGTCCCCTCCTCACCACAGCCAGCAGAGACCCTGCATCCCAATTTTTCCGCCTCTTCACCATGTACTGTGACAAGTAGCCAGAACTCCAGTCTCCCACTTCTTGGCCGCGTGCTGCGGAACACGTGGGCTGCTGTGCGCCAAGGTGCACCAAGCGCCCTCGCTGCATCCTCCAGCCAGGCTCTGCCTTCTGGGCTTGGCCAGGAGCTCCCTGCTCTGTTCTGCAGTAGACTTCCCCTTGGGGCTTCAGTGCCCTGACTAGGGGGGCTCTGGAGGACATGTAAATTAAGGGGCAGCAAATCTGTGGGTTCCAGACAGCGAGGATAAGGAGACCAATCCTGAGACACTCTGCTCAGCTATAGGAGTTAGTCCTGTTTGCACTGTGCCTCTTGAACACAGTTTAGTCCTTGATAGTTTTGCAGTAATTCTGCCTGTTGAGTTCTGTGAAAAAAAAATGAGGCCCAGAGTGAGTCTATGGCAGGAAGTATCATTTAGTTTTAGGCATAAGGAGGCAGAACCTCTTGAGTCTTGGGTCTTGAGAGTGTTAAAGTTTTGAACAATGAGTTAAGCCATGTTGCCAAGATAGAACCTTACTGTGAATTGTGTGCTTAACTTACTATGAATATTCTCTGAGAAAATAATATATTTTCCCTCATAGAGACATCAATGACCTTTGGAGATACAAGGTAAATTATATTAAATTGGAATTCCTGGCAAAAATACATTTGCAGTTCTGGCTATTTGTTTATTATTACTACATAAAGAAAATGCTTAAGAGACCACTTTGGCCAGCTGTATAAAAAATGTAAAGTTTTGTTCATAGTACTGCCCAAGAGGCCCCATTCTTATTGTTTATGGAATTGCCTGATGGTTCAATATTCCGTATTAAATATTAAAACTTCTGTTAATAGTATATATCCCTCCTGAGTTATCTCAGTCATGGTTCAGGTGAAAGTCTTTCACCAATAAATACCTGCAAGACAGGGATGTCTTTATCTAAGAAAAGTCAGTAGTGTCTTTTTGAGAAGTGGAACCAACTTCTCCTAATGCATACAGAATTCACAACCCTTTTTACTTCAACACAGAGGCTGGACACTGCTTGAACTATTTGATATCTCTAAGTAAAAACTGTAAAAAAGGTTTTAGATATTTTATACAAGTCTTAGTAAGTTTGATATAATTATGAACCATAAAAGAGTTGTGCAGAAGAGATGCATAAAATGGAAAAAAATCTTAAACAAAGGGGTGGTAATTTTAGCAGATTTTTTTTTCCAGTTAACTCCTTTGAAAAGGTCCTTTAAAAGCAAAACTTCCACAGATCCATTTTATTTGAAAACACTGAAATATGTTTCCATCAGATGAGAGTGTAAAATCGAACTCATAAAAAAAGTCAAGAAACAAAGAAAGTGTTGAAATACATACAGACTAAATCAGCTTTTGTGTCACTGAGGTCCCTGTGGCAGGATGGGCAGACACACACTGATAGTTCTCCTTGTTTCCAGCTACTAAAATGCATTAAATCTTGTCTTAATGCTTTTCTTTATTTCACCTGTGTCATTAATAAAGTTGCTACTGTGGCATTCTGTGATCATGAGTGGAGGTGAGGTACTCTAAGCAGCAGATGCAGTAAGTACAGATGGGAAATAATACACTTTCACCTGAAACAACTCCTTTCAGGGAAAATTGAAGGGCTGTTGTGCTAAATTCTGTTCAATATTGTGCAATTATAAAAGAGGCAAACAGGAAATGTTGAGGAAAACTCATGGTGTACAAACAGGCACTGCTCTTACACAGATAAGAACAGTATTCAAGTTACTTTCGTGGAGGCATCCCTACTTTATAACCTTTGTGTGGAAGGATACTCACTCAGACTTCTCCAAACATAGAAATGCAGTTTTATTCCATTCCTCTACTCCTTCTGTCATTTCTGAGACTAATACATCAAAATAAGTGGATGATGCATTCTGTATTGTATCTTATCAAGAAATATATGATTCTCTGACTTGTAAGAGTCAGTCCAGTACTCAGGAAATGTTTTTCTTATCCTTTCCCACTATTTCTGGACAGAGTTGGGATTTGAAGAAGACTTCAAATTTGAAGCGAGCTCTTCAGGGTGAGAGGGTACATGTTCTCCTTTGAGAAACAGTATGGTTGGAGCATGTTTAGCACAAATAAGTGAATATTCTCAGATTTTTAGGAAACCTGTATTCTTGCTTATTTCCTTTGTTTCTTTTATGCTGATATTTGGTCAATCAGACACAAATCTGTGCTTTAACATTTAACACAACGTTTAACATGCATTATACTTCTGTGAAAGTACTAGATGTAGACTCATAACAATGGAAAAGACCTTCACATGCAAGGTGAAATGTATCCATAATTCCTTGCCTTTTCTTGTTTTTTTTGCAGGATGAGGCTGCTCCAGCTGACAAGCAGTGCAAACAGGAGCCAGCCCAGGTCACTTACTCAACATCAGCTGTTTCCAGCACGCAGGAGGTGTTGTACATCAACGGCAATGGGACCTACAGTTACCATAGTTACAGAGGGCTCGGAGGTGGGCTGCTAAATCTCAATGATGCTTCTAGCAGTGGTGAGTCTCCTTACAAATCGTGCCTGTGCGTATATGGGCCGATGTGTTCTTCCCCCTGCCGTACAGAAAGCTGCTCCATGGGGTTCAATATCCATAGGCTATTATCACATAATGAGCAGGAGCACAATCCTGCAAACAGCTACTGCTGAGCAAAATACTTGCTCCCTGCATGCTAGTCTCTTTCCACTTTCAAGGGACTACTGCACAATAGGGCAAGACTGAACCATAAGCCTCTAACGAAGTGGAGTAAAAAATGCCAGATTAGATCTTCAGTCAGTTTGAATAACTTTATAGGACCTTTTCATTACTGTCCTCTCCTGCCCTGACCACAAAATGAGGCCATTACTATATTTTCGTCTCAAGTTTCAAGACAATCAACTCCATATTGTGTAACAAATGAATTGACATAGATTTGTCACATGGTCTTACCAGCTACTTTAATTTACTGCAGATAAGGGTCTGGCATACCAAGTATTAAATGAGAAATCAGTATATTCATTTATACCCTACAATAAAAATGATAAGGTAAATATGTGTCACTGTGAGATCATATATTCTTCTGAAAAAAACAAGTGGTGTCATTTGTTTAGACAACACTGCTTTCTTCTTACATTGGCATGCTTTTGTAACAAAGAAAAACCTAAGCAAATTGTAGTATTTGTTTGAACTTGTTCCTTATATTGATTTTGTACAAATGCAGAGCAATACCCTTCTGATAAAAAGGGTACTGTCTCTCTGTCAGAGTAATGCAATTACTCTGGAACCCTGAGGTTTTATTGACTCCCAGGACTGTATTTAAAGAAATGTCTCAGAGGATGGAGAAATCCCTGGGGTTTTGCCCTGGCTGATCCTTCTCTGGCTGACGAGAGTGCCAGTTCAGGTAGAAGGGCTGACTTAGGCTAGATGATAATTGCTCAGCTACAGCCTCTACATTTGGCATGCTCAGCAATTTTCGAAATGCTATCAGCTCTGCAGCCTGCAAGGAGTTATTGGAATGTGATGTGCTGGGGACCTTCAGTCACATCCTCTTCCTTACCCCCTGCCCACAAAATTCTCAAAGGTCTGTGGATGATTGTGCTAAGTTTTCAAAAGTCTTTAAATAGATAATATTTTAGGTGTCAAAAGTCTTTGACTCAGAGTGAATGATGATTATAATTGTTTCCATACACATGAAGAGCACATCTGAGGCACTGAATATGGTCTCTGATCAAATATTTTCATAACAGTAAGACAAGCTGTGGAAATCTGTGTCTTTTTATGAAAATGCACAAGAACTTTAAAATTGTCTTTTACATTATGTCCAGAGAGGATCTGAACTAGTTCCCACTGAAAACAGTTGGCATTTGCCCTTTTTGCCCAGCTAAGAGTAGGATTAAGCTCTTCATGTGTTATTTGTCAGCATAAGCCATCAATATTGTCCTGGTTTATATAATCTTAAACTGTGAGGAATCACAACTGTTTTGTGTACTTGTTTTTCCCTTCAAACTTCTTGTAAGAGGATACATTTTCATAACTCCCATTTTGCAGTGAATTGTGGGGTTTAGGCAAAAGTATTTATGTCATTTCAGCATGCAATTTTAAAAAATTATGTACAAATTAAATGCCATCAATTTGTCTTGCCTTCTGACTAGAAGCCACATCTTCTTTGTGCCTTTAACATATAAGACTCCAGTGTTTTTTTCACAATTAAAGCTCAAGACAGGTTTGTATACAGATATATGCTCAAACATTTCTTCTTCCTTGCCTTTCCCTACTTTCACTGGACAATTTTGTCTGTATGTCCTTTTACTTTGAAAGACCAGTAAGCCATTGCACTCCTCCCATATGGTTCATCACAGTTGGAAGGTTGTGCAAAGGTGTCCATCTTCTCCACAAGCGATCCCACACAAACCAAGGTACATAAGCTCCAGGAACCGAAATTCTTTGTGGGCCAGGACTTGGAAACCAGTTGTTGATGCTGACAGTCTGGTTAGGTTGGTAATTGGTGATCCACTTGCCATTTCAGAAAGATCATTAGGAAAGTTGTGAAAAGGCAACTCCATCCATTCTTTAGTCTCATTGACACAAAACCAACGAGAAGCCAGCCTAGTTATCTCTTGGATATTAAGAGTAAATTGCTCTGGATCTGGTAGCTGGTTTCCTGACGCTGTTCAAGATTACAGCGACACGGACTCTGAGGTCAGAAGGCTGAAATGACTCCAATCTTTATTACACAGGAATTTCTGCCCTTTATGCTATTTTACAAAGAACCACCCAAGGGGTGGAAGAAAGACAAACTTCTTCAACTACATTGGTCAACTCAGAGGGACATCAAGAAGAAGTCCCTCCTAGGGAAAGGAGTGTAAACATAGTTATGGTTAGGAAAACATGATTCTTGTTGACAGAACAGTGTCTGGGAAAAAGTTTCAGAGAACCCAAACATCACAGCACGAACCATGGCTACAGTTTCCCAACAGGAGAAGCTGGAGGACTTGGAAGCCAGTGAGACTGTCAGTCCTCTCTGATGTGTCCATTGGTAGACAAAAAGAGTGGTTGGAGTTGCAGCTGACAGGGGTAACCATTGGCCTCCTGACAGACCTCATTGGACCCTTGTTTACTGTCATTACGCTGTTTCAAGGACTCTTGTTCCAAACATATGCAAGGCTGTTAAAATGGTTCTCTGGAGAACAGGATATTTACTTGCAAATTGTTTTCAGAAGCTAAGAACTAATTCAAAAATGCAATTCCTTTTCAATATAGTAATCTATCAAATGTTCTTGTCACATTTACAGATGTTCTCCTAGTGTAAAAACAAATACACACCTCATTCAGAATGTGTGTATAAACAAATTTGGTCTGTTTTTTGTATCTGCTAAAACAGAAAAAAAGGGTGTTGCAATAGCTGCAATAGCTATCTAAAACTCACTGCCTGACTACCTACTTCTGGACCTTCCCCCACAGTAATATAATAATTAATGTCCAATTAAGTCTCTGTCTAGTAGTCCAGCTGATGTATGTATTTTGTATTCTGTGACTCATTTAATTTGGCTATTTCCTCCATATAAAGTTCATCTCTACTCTGACCTTACAGACTTTGCTATCTGTTCGCCCAACTGTTTGGTGGCTCTGGCTCAGGGACCTCTCTCTGCCTGCTGTTGCAGTGCTTCCCTCCTCATGGGGAGGTCTGTCCTTCCACATGGCTAATTACAGAGCCATAATTAGCTCCTCACACAACTCCATGGGTCAAGCCCTCATGAAACTGCTCAATATGAGCAAACAGAATGTAGCAGCTTGTGCAATGACCCCTCTTTTATTATGGGCTAGCAAAAAAGCACAGAAGGAAAAGGCTTGGTCTTACAGCACCAAGATGTCTTTTCCCCCTCCTTTAAAACTTTTTAGGCCAATCCAGCTTGTCTGGAAACTTTCACCAAGCAATCTGTGGTTTTACAGAGTCTCTGTCAGCCTGCACATGGGCTGGGGAGAAGCCTTTGGTCATGTTGTGTTTGGTTTGTTTAGATGGTAAAGGAGAGCTACTCTTTGACGAGAGTGGATTTCCACAGCTCTTTTTCTAAGGCTAAGGCAGTTCCTGTTATAGAACTGAATGGAGAACCTCCAAGGTGCAATAATAGCTCAGTGAATGTAAACAAATTTGCCTGCCAGCTCTTAGCCAGCCACAAAGGCTTCAGCTGTCCCCCCTCTATCATTCCTGGACTGAGCTTGGAAAAATGTCCAGCTTGAGGGCGGGAGGGTGGGGACAGGAGATAATGCTGTGAGCAAAATCTCTTGATACCACCACAAGCTGTTGAAGTCCCTGCATGTAGCCTGAGCATCGCCTGAGGCAGTGGGATTGGCTTGTCTCCTCATGTATTTCAGTCCAGTGGGTTGCTGTCTGCCCCCTCCTCATGACTGTCAGCACTCTCTGAAGTCATGTTGGGCTCCTCGGAGTCATGGTCTTTGTACGTGCATCATTTCCTGAAGTCCATTTTCTCTAAGAGTTGTGGAATGTGTTTCTGCTGCCATAGCTGGGAAGCCTAGAGGTGATTTGGGACTGTTTCTTCTGCATCACTGTCTGGTTTTCTAGCCAGAAATGTCAGTCAATTCCTTTTGTGTGTATAAAAAGAGGGTGTTTCAGACTCAGTGTTGGGCTGGCCATGCAGCATATGCCCTCATGTCACAGTAAGACAAAGTGTTGTGTATCCATTTCTCTCCACAGATCTGCAGCCTACCTCCACCACAGCCACAACTCAGCACTGCGTCGCAGGCACCACGAACGTCCAGTCCCCTTCCAGCTCAGGTGAGTTCTTTGGCCGAATCCCATTACATTCACACCATGGCAAATCTTGGCCCTGGATTTCTTGCCCATGTGCCAGTCAGCCTTCCTGGTCCTGATCCTTGTCCTGCATCCCAGTGCATCCTCCAGATGGTGCAGTCCCGATGAAGACAACGGAGCAGCTGGGGGAATCCCCCAAAGCAGGTGCTGCTGACCTCCAAGGATGGAGCAGCATGACAGTGCTGATCTGCAGCAGGGAGAGAAGTACTGAGCACTCTTGTCCACTTGTTCATGAGACAGCAGGGAGGGTGCCTCCTTTCCCCATCCAAAAATTTGGTCAAGTTGTAACCTGTAAAATCTTGGCACTTGCATGATTGATAGCGGTGATAAACTTGGTGATGTTCTTGGTGACAAACTAGGGGAAAAACCCAACAGATGAGAATATCCAATATGTAGCTAGTTTTAAAAGGGCTGAGTGGGTTACTCACAGGTTGGCTAGCCAGCATGTAAGGGTTGGATGGAATTTGTGCTGTGGTTCCTCTCTCCAGGTCTTCTTTATACCTCTGCTCTTGCACGGTCTTCTGTGTTACCCTGATGACATCAAAGTAGAGAGCAGGGAAAGAGAACACAGTTTGTCTCTAGCACAGAGCCTGGAGCATGAAGAAACAGGTCAAGAGTGATAGAGTCAGGAGTTTGGGACATTATGTTTAATCCCATTTAGACACCTGAAAGGTGGGGTTCACAGAAGTTAAATGGTTTGACCTATATTTTGGCAAAGGGGAATTTCTTGCTGGAAAATGCTAGCTGAATTTTCTGTTAAGACCTTCCCCACATTCCTCTTCCTCCTTCCTCTCCTCTTCAAATTGTCAGATATGTGACACAGGCAAGTACTACTCCATTTCCACTGCAGGGATGGAAATGGAATGTCTGTGGATGGAATGGGCAGTATCCTACTTTCCTACCTCTACCCAAAGCTGAGGTGACAACTGTTAAGGCAACACAGTATGTACCTCATAATTAATCTCCTGTGGTGGATTGGAAGGATCTCACATAATCATTTAATCACAGACCACTGTGCTTCCTGATCACTAAAAATGAATGATGGCTGTAGGCATTTCTGTGTTTTGCATACCACTTTCCTCAGGCAAGACAGCATTTTTTTTCCTGCTGTCCAAAGTAGCAGAAGATGTGTCTTCCAGAGGAAGAGGTGTAGAAGGGAGAAAGAAGCTTAAAAGGTCCAATTTATCAGTCCCTATTTTCTTGATTTCTCCTGGCACTTGAAACAATACTTTTAGGCACACCTGCTCTATGTTTGAAGGCAGGAGGAAAAGAAACATTGAAGAATACATATTATCACAATAGAGCATTCATATCACAATAAATACAACTGATTTGGAAGAAAAGGTAGCGTACTTTGATAGGGTTTTTTTCTATTTAGTTTTATTGGAGTATATAAGAATGTAGTCCAACCTCTTCTCTAAAGCCACTCATGGGGAAAAAAAGTGGGAGAGGAGAATAGGTGCGATAGAAATGATACACACAAGAGATTTCAAAACATGGGCAAATGTATTTTTCTCTAAATAAGTGTCACTGCTTTTTGCATTATCACTGATGAAAAAGGTCGCTTAACTACTAATGAACATGTAGATGCTTAAGCATATAAAGCTTTTAAAAATTATTTTTTATTCTACAATTATTATCTACAATAATAATTTTGTGAGTCTCACTGACACATTTATTATTCTGTCAGTAGTTGTTAATTACAAGATTGGTAGCTACCCAGTGACAACATACAATTCTTAAGGGAATTTTGCTGAAACAGTTGATAGTGTCTAAGCAATCAGTATCAGCACATCTACATCTGACCCATATTTTGGAATTTGATATAAATCATGTTGGTAATGAGTAGTGCATGAAGCAATAACTAGTTCCATTAAAGTCTTGTAATTTACAGAAGAAGCCATTTGTTCCACAGTGTATTTAATGGCAGACATTTCTAGCAGCTAATTTGATAAATGTTTGTCTAGCACATGAAGAGTGGGTTTTTAGAGTTTTCATATTCAGCCCAATGTGGTTTCAACAAGAAGAATTGCACCTCGTAGGGAAGATTAGGTGAATGTAGCTAGAAAGAGATAGTATATCAAAAATATTCCCATGTTAAAATGTCAATCAAATGGCCTAAACAAGAGGCAGAGGAACAATACTTTAGTCTTCTGAAATACTATAAAATAAAAGGTCTGTCTCAGCAATTCGTTTAATCCAGTACTTGTGAGAATGTTGTGCTGTTATAAAAACATGAAAGGTGATGATTTTGTGTTATGGCAATAGGCACTATGAGAAAGAAAAAAATGGAAATAAGTCTCCTATCTTAATCTCTGTGATATATGCTTAATCTTTGCTTGCTCAACAGACATTGTGGAACCTGATAATGTTTGCAGTCAAGATTTTTAATAGTCCTGAAGTACTCCAGAATAGGAAGCAGTATGCTAAAATCTGCAGTAACATCTTGGAGGAACCTGACACTGCAAAATTCATTGCAAAAATATTCAGTTTTCCCTCTTTGCAAGTATACACTTTCTTGTTCCTGTGAGAACTGGCAGTCTAATAAGTAATGTTAAATACACTAAAGAAATAGTAAAGATGGTTATTAAAAGTCATGATGCTGAAGCTGTTCAGCTTTTTCCAGATTTAGTAACCTGTAGCATGGCTTCTGGACACAGATATACATGAATTGTCCTTAACCAGCTTTTTCAAGCCTTCAGAATAGATGTGATTTATTTTTCTGATTAAAGAGATATGGTAGGTATGAGTAAGGTTTAGGTTTCCTTGTTTCAATAGCTGATCTGCATAAAATTACATGGGAAAAATCTACAGTACAAGAATGCACTTATAGGTTGCACTTACTCCTTAGTTTTTGAATGACCAGGAATGACTGATGAAGCTACAAATAAGTTATGGTATTTCAGTATTTAGCAGCCTGGCCAACCTTTGAGAATCTCTATTACTGCCAGTGAGTGTCTATCATAGCTATTAAAAGCTGAGACCAATGTAATACATCCTGAGATTTATCTCTGAGTGAGGTGTTTTCCCAGATATAAAGCTTGGACTGTCATAGGTAAGCTTTAGAGGTGGATATAGGGGTCACATAACATAATTAAAAGAGCTAAAATCCTTATCTCCACATGAAGCATGGTTTTTGTTGGTTTTTTTTCTAATCAGCTCTCTGTCAGCTTACCTTCCTGAAAAGGCGTGGGTGTTCTCACTGTCCCAAAATCATAGCTATGAAACTTTTCTGTTTTTTCCTCAGGGGAGTTCTCTTTGAGGGGGAAGGAGGACAGCACTGTGAGTTGTTAAGAACAAGGCAGGAGTTGGGGAGTGAAGTAAAATACCATTTTCCTAGTGAATAGAAATAAAAAAAAAGCAGTTTGAAGAAGCTAGGTATATTAAAATTTGAGATATCTTATTTTCTTTGTATACAAGAGCTCTGACACAAGAGAAATCTCCCAGACCAAGAGGCTTTTTGTGTTGTGATTATTCCTTGTGTTTGCAGACTGCCATCCGCCTTTTTCCAGTACCTTCAGGATGCAAAGATAAATATTCTGAAGAATTAAAGAATTTCCTTTGTGAAAGTTAATCCAGACATCTAGGAACATAGAGGCAGCCAGATATTCACAATATGTAAATAACTGTGACCCTATAGACTTGTGAGGATTTATACTGATTTGTGCATGAGGGACATCTGGTCTTCTCCTAGTTTTACTTTCAGAGCAGTGCACCATCAGTTTGTGTAAGGGAAACCTGAGAGGTATGACCAAGCACATTTCCATATATATTTTATTTATGAGTGACATAACTGATATCCTATTCTGTCACTTAAAATCTGGATTAACCTTCAGTTACATTTCATAAAATGATGTGCTCTGCTGCAGAAGCTCTGTTCTGCCAGATATTGAGAGAGAGAGAGAGAGTGTTTGTATGTGAGTGAGTGAGTGAGTGTTTTTGGCAGTGACATGAATGAAAGCCAAGGAAAGAACATAAAAGTTAAAGTAGGTTCATATGGAGCACAATGCCCTCAATATGTCAGTGGCAGCTTTTTCACTACTGCCCCAATAAATATAGAAGTCTATAATGGCTTCTTACAACCATTCAGCCCAACTGGCATTATGATTGGTATACCATTCTTCCCTGTGCCGGGTAAAGTTTTTATTTAGAAATATCCTCTGAGCTTCTTCACAGTCATCATTTTCCTGCAGCGTGAGGTCATGCCCAAACAAATTCACTGAGCTAATTGTGCTTAATTTATCCTTTGTACACTGGAAGTCATTTAAAAGTCAGTTCGTTTATACCGGTGTAAAACCAGACAATACAAGTTGTAAGGCTAAGTGCTGCACACTCTGGTTATGTAGCAGGAAATCAGATCTAATAGGACCCTTTCTGTTTGAGTAGTTTCTTTTCATAGTCTTAGCTCTACTTTTATTCACTCAAGGGGAGCTTTTTTGTTAACTTCAGTTTTTTGTGGGGACATGGAAATTTCCACCTTTTTTTTGGTCTCACCTGTACCTCTGCACAGACATATAAGAAAGAAAATTAAATAAACTTTATGACAAAATCTTCAGCTTCTGGAAATTAGACATCCCTTTGCATTAGTGCTTTTAATTACAAATCTGTGGTTTTGAATCTTATAAATTCTGTGGGATTATTTAGGACAACCTCCAGAGTATGAAGTAGTGTGTTCTGTGTTCTACAGCTGAATATGCTAAATTTTAAAATCATTCCAGTCATTGCTGGAAAACCTTGGCATTGACATATATTGTCCTGATCAAATTGAAGGGTGACATTTTTCTCATAAGAAAGCAAGATACATTGCTTTGGATAGCTTGATCCCAATTTCCAGGAGAGTATTAAGATTAGGGTCAGGATAGTCTGATCTTCTGCCTGCCAGAAGTATAGATTTGCTTCACTGCCAAAATGAGACAGCAGTATTTCCCAGATTTGCACAAAATATACTGTTTAATAAGTATAATTGACATTTATATCCTTCTATATATGTTCAAAAGAGTCCTCAGTTCAATTCTACCTGTCCAAGTTTACACTCCAGGAAGAAAAAAATGGGTTAAATAGAAATGGCAAATACTTCATTAAAGCACCATCCATCTTAGCTGGTTAATAACTGATCAAACAGCCAGGAAAATTCCACACAAAGCCAAAGTTCATGATGGCAGATGTTATGCCAATCACGTTAACCTGCAGACTGCCCTCAGGAATGCTGTCTTCTATATGAAGTATTCGTGGTCTTGAGAACATTTTTTGAAGAAAATGCTAAGCATATTGCTGTGAGCTGCCAATACAACAGAATCTTGTGATTGCTGCAGAATCTCTTGTCGGTGTTCTGGCCTTACAAGATCCTTGCAATGTGTTGCCAGCTGTATGCAGCCCTCACAGATGATAGTGTGCTCCTCACTGTGGGAGCCAGATTGTCACCAGCCTAATCTCATTCATGAGCAGCTATTTATGTAAGTGATCAGACAGCATCAGGCAAGTCATGTGGATGACCATTTATCTACGTCTGCAAGGGATTCAATCTGGCCACATGCTGATTGAAGCATAAAATGTGAAAATAGCTGTCTAGAGAACATAAGTTGGATTTTCTGTGATAAAAATTGCAAGTGTGCACATTGCCATGAAGTCTATGATGGCAGCTGGAGCAGGGGGGAGGCGCAGGAGATGAACCTTCTGCCTGATCACTGTCATCAGATCCTAGAGCAGGGTTTGGGGTACCAGTGGCTCACACTGTTGGAATGTGCCCCTGGAGGGTAATTTTCTGCTGCCATGCTGCTCCATGTTCTGTAAGTGGGGTCTGTGATATATAAATATAAATTGCTGTGGTTCCTGCCAAGGTGACTGCTAACAGAACACTTATTTCTGCTACTTTCAGCCGAGAGCAGGTCCTACTACTCTGCATTTGTGTCTACAAACCTGTGAAACCTCTCTGGCAGCAGATTTGAAGCTTCTTTTCTTTCCCTTTGCTGTCTGCAGGTCCAACAGATCTCAGTATGAAGAGGCAGTTAGCAACCAGCTCTGGATCCTCCAGCAGTTCCAGCTCGAGACCCCAGCTGAGTCCGACTGAAATAAATGCAGTGAGGCAGCTTGTGGCAGGGTACCGAGAATCAGCCGCCTTTCTACTGCGCTCTGCAGACGAACTGGAAAACCTTATTTTGCAGCAGAACTGAGTCATGTGACCTTCACACCGGCCTGGTCTTATCTCAGAATTTCCACTAATGACATTTTGATTTCCCAGAGCACACACTTCAGTTACTGCACAGTCTTTTAGGAGAGTTAATTACCATAATGCCACACTGTTCTTGATCCATAAAGTGATGTGTTAAGGTGCTTCAAGTGAACTTCGACCTCTGGTATTTCCGAGGTACTTTACTGTGTCCAGCCTATTGCTTTTGTTTTAGTGTGTCAGCATTAATATCGAAAAAGTGGCTAGAAATTAACTCATTCTAACAAGTGGAGGAAACAGAAGATGCTGTGATGGTTTTTTCAAACAAGTGGTTCAAGATCCAAGTGCAATATTAGTGGAATGTGATACTGACTCATTGGACTTAAAGCTGCAGTATATGGCAAAATATTGCCAAATGTCCTGTTGCTACAGGGCACAATTGCAATTAAAAGGATCTTGTATTTTAAAAAAATGTAATTTTTATAAAAAAACAAAACAAAAGATTTTTGTTTTCATTCAAGATTTTTCATTTTTACTTTGGTAAACTTTTTCACTGGTCCTGAAAATGTTTTGAGGAGCTATTTTAAGTCCCCCCTTCCTCTCTTGAATCCCTGGCTATGCCCTTCTCCCCAACTTCATATTCTTTCTACAACAAGTAACTCTTGATGCTGGATAATTTCCTCCCCTGTGTACTGTAAATTGTCATCTATGGAATACCTTCCAAAGGAAGTATGCATTTCCTGCATTCATGCCATTCTCAACTCCATTCTGTAATATATTGCAGCTTTATTAGCAATTAATAAAGAGTTGAGCGTTTTTTAAAAAAGACATATCATTGAGAAAAAAAAAAAAAAGATGATTTGATTTCTTACGGTGAGTTCATCTGACTCCATGATCACTGCTGCTGTCTTATACAAGTCCCTCTAGTTGTGATTGGATATAGATGATGAATGTTAAGAGGTTGCAAGTGACAATCTGAAAATTTGCACTCTTGTGTGTATTTATTTTTTTCCTTAATTTAAACAAAATTCTTACTAAGGAAGGTCATTGACACTTCTGGTATAATTTGTGTAATTCCCAGGCCTAGCTAAAACCTGTACAAAACTGTAAGTGGATGCAGCTGCAACTATAATAAAACTCTTCTCTCCCCTTCCCCACTCTTCCCAACCCCCTCTATTTCTTATTTTATAATATTGATTACACATTATTGGTGTTTTCTTTGTGCACTATGGCAGGCTTCTTTTTAAGTATATAGAAAAAGGTACTTTAGTTTATGCTTATTGTACTATCTGTTCTGTTGTTTAGCTTTTGTTGAATAACAAGTTTCTTGTGCATTCCTAAATTTGCCTTATTTCATGTAAAAAATTTTATGTAATTTCGTTTTTGACAATGAGTTTAAGGCATCAGTGATATTTTATATCTACTTGTTACATATAGTTTTCCAAGTAATGACTGTGATTGTGACCAAGTAATGTGCACTTTTTCTTGTAACTGTGGACATTGCTATGCTTTTTTTTTCTCTAGTGTTTCTAGAATTACTGTTGCTTACAGTTATGTAAAAGAAAAAGAACTTTTGTGATACTGTTGGTGAATATTAATGTGAAAAAGCCTATGAAATATGAGTATTTTGGAGGTACATAGATACACAAACATCTCTAAGTTGTGGACTCATGTTCACATATTTAAATGAGAATTCAAAACCTGAGGGCTGGAATCATTTCCTCTGTTTTGTTTGGGTAAATAAACAGATTTCTGTGTTTAAATACATGATTGTGAAACATTATAACTTTTAAATCGAATGACATTTAAAGCTATAAATATTATGGTCTTTAAACAGGGAAAAAGGCCTTCCAGTCCAATTCATGCAGCCCCTCAAACATAATTTCTCAATATTATTGAGTAAATCCAGTAAAATTGAGTAACTGGCATGTATAATTTGAAGCTGGCAGGAGGGAACACGACTTTGCCACTCTGCATTTGTTCTTAAAAAACTATTGGATGTCTTTTTAGAGGCCCCTGTTCTTGGATATGAGAATATTGTTGCAAATCCTTACCAGTTTGCCCATCACTTCGGAGGTGCATTTATTTCTGACATCATTTCCCTGTGCCCCCGAAAGCCTACAGCTCATCTCTGCCCTAGATGTGGGGTTGCCTCAGCTTTTGTCTAACCAGGAATTCAAAAGCCCCTTCAGACCCGAGAGCCTTTTCACTCTTTTAAATATCTACACTCTCTCCTGTCTCCTGCATGCCAGGAGGGGATGAAGCAGGTGCCTTGTGCCAGGTGACTCTGTTGTCCTTACCCAAGAAAGCTCTGGCATGCATCTTCCACATACAAGAGTGGCAGCTGGACCTAGGTTTCCAAGTTTCCTTGGTCCTGTTGTGCAAGACACTGTGCCTCGCACTGCCAACTAAGCAGCAACCAGCAGTTTGTCCAAGAGACTGTTTGCCAGCCAGGAATCCTCAGCTGAGCAGACTCACTACTTTTCAAGCTCTTTTGCTAAATCCAGGTATGGAAAAGATGCTAGAGGACAAGGAGCTAAGAAATTTAAACCATTGTTCTATCCTCTGACTTCTCTTTCTTCTCTCTTAATTCCTCCTTCTCTTGAGGGAAAAGTAGGAACATACAACCTTCAAGGCCCATGACTAGTTTCCCCTTTTTCCAGCTCCATTCCCAGCCTACTTTGATAGTTCTCCATGTCTTCCACCATATGTCTTCTACACACATCCTCTTCTTCTGGGTGCTGCCTCCAGACTATTTAGGGTCTTCTTCAATCGCAGGAGCAATTGATGTCCTCTAAAGTCTCATACAGATACTTAACAGTAACTGTGTCCTCAAGTGGTTTGTCTATACCAAATTCCATCAGACAGATGGGAGTTTTTATTCAAGAGCTGTTTTCACCCCTTAGTACTGGATTTATTAATTTCTTCTTTGGAACAATCACAGATTGAATTATAGTTTTAACTTCCTCTTCTAAGAGGGCACTGAAATTCAGACCTATCCTGTGAAGGAGAGGCCATAAACCTCTGTCCATTTTTGTGTGTGCAAATCTAGATCCAAGTGTTGCAACTAAATTTGTCTCTTGAATCCAGATCTCAGAACCACCTACTTTGTGTCTGCTTTGAACCTTCTAAGGCAGTAAAAGCACAAGGGAGAACAACTTGCTCAGGCACCCAGCAATAATCTCAGGGTTGTTTCCTTCTCTCATCCACATCTTCTGTAACAAAGGCCTGATTGTCTCAGCCTAAATATTGGTGTTAGGATAAGGCCAGTTTCTACCAGCATGGGTGTGTCCACAGAGTATGATTGCTTAAGGCTGCCTTATATCCAATATCTTTACTAAACTAGTGCTTCAAGTTTGGTGCATGTCTCACTACAGAACGTCATCAGTGCAGGTGCTGGTCCTTCTTGAGACAGTTTCACATCTTCCCAACTACCCTGGAGTTTCTTTGTGAGTGGTCCTGTCAGATCTCTAGTCCTCAAGGGATTGCTGGGCAGGGAGGGATGGTGGGAAAATGTCGTAATGTCCATAAACTTCCCTACAGAGCTAAGTAGCAAACCTGACCATGGTCTGAGTGTGTTGAGTGTCTTTAGGCTTGCATACACATGGGGAAGACAAGTCAGTAATCCATTCTTCTCTCCCTGATTTCCAGGGTAGTGTTCATGGAGAGCTGTGGGTAACATCTTTAGATGCAACTTAGGGTTGTGAGAGTGGACAGTCTGGCTAGTTTGTCAACTAATCAGATTAATTTACTGCTTTCAATGGCTGCTGAGAAACTGAAGTCAGAACACACGAAAAGAGATCTGGACTCAAACCCTTTTATCCAGAGGGGCACCTTACTGCCTGTCATTGAAGGATAACACCACCCTACCAGCCATACCAGCCATCAGAAGCTACAGAAAAAATTGACAGAGGTAAGCAAGTATTTGGCAGTTCTAAAGCTGCCCATCCTCTACAGAGGAGAAATTTCTGAAAGAGGGAAAGCAGGTGAACATGTGGCTATAACTGTGACTGTGGCTATAACACTGATTGGAAAACAGAGTTATACTAAAGTGACAGGATATTCTTGCTGTAATGGCCCGAGTCCCTGCTGAATACAGTGTAGGTGGAGGTAGGTTTTGTTTGTAAAATTCCGTTGAAAATAAGGAGCAATTTCATTTCTCCCAAGTGCCTAGCACTGTGTTAAAAGGCTTCCCATAAATTTGTTGAAGCTCCTCTTAATCTGGCTTTGAAAGTCTTCTAAGGCATTCATAAGGAAGGCATGCTTTTCTATGCAAAGAAAAGATGATCTTGATAGATCCTGAAATAAGGATCTAGTTTGGGCTCCACCCATTATTGAAAAACACTGGCATGTGAAAAACAATAGTGAAATAATGGGAGAAATCAAGCAATGTCATTCAGGTGGTTACTGGATCAAATATGTAAGAATATAAAATGTCTGTGCTAGACAAGATCAGTTGTTCACGGCCTTGTAGTCTGTCTCTGAATAATGTGAATGAATAAACAGATAAAGATGTACTAGATACAGCAGGCCAGAAGAATAGAGGAAGCCTATAGCAAGGATTTCTAAATGCATGTCCATGGCCTACAACAGTTTGGTGCTGTGGTGGGTTGTCCCTGCCTGGCAGGTAAGTCCCCACCTACCCTCACACTCCCTCCCCACAGAGGCACAAGGAAAAAAATCCAAAGAGCAAAAGCGAGGGAAAAAAATCGGGTCAAGCTGAGTAAGAGAAGAATGAAAAAGAAAAAGGGAAGCAGAGGTAATCCCTCATCACTTCCCACCAGGAGAGGTAATGCCCAGCTGACACCCAGGCAGTGGCTACTTAGGACGTGTCCCCCACCCCAACTCCCCCTACTTCTTTTTGGCCAAGAATGATGTCACATGCCATGATATATCATTAAAAAATGTCAGGCAAAAAGAGAAATGAGTTGCTTGAGGCTATGCAACCTGTGAAGGCCTGGGTCTGTTGACCCCTTTCCATTGTCAGGACTAAATCAAATGTTGTACAACAGGGTGAAGAAATGTTCTTTTACCTCTACTCAAATTACCCGCTTAAATCTCTTTTTCACCACTGAACAAAGGAGCACAAAGGAGCTGGAAAGGCTGTAAAATTACTAACTGCTTTGTGAATAGAAACTTTATGTTGTGCCACATAATTCAGTTAATTTCCTGAAGTCTGGATAAAGATATTCTATGCAAAATTTTTTGCTCCTTTTTCTAATGATGTCTGGAAACGCAGTGTAAGAGTTCTAATTATTGTGACTATATATGTAAAACTTTTTTGTGAATACATCTTTGCTGTATTTAGCCAACTATGGTGTAAGGAGAGCTGGGAAAAGGATCCAGCACATAAATAGGTTTGTCTTCTTTTTCTTGACTCAGCAGGAAGGTAAATTACAGTAGCTAATTAAAAAGAAACAGTCTTACTGATTTTTCAAGGTTTTCTGGAAAAGAACTTAAAGTTTCTCCTAATATGCCCTTGGAAACTTGTATCAGATAATTTTTCCTTTATTCCTGCAATGCTGCTGTTTTGTTATTGTAGGGTTGCTAATCAGTTCTTGGGTGCTGTTTCTTTTCACACTCACAGCACAGTGAAGTACTCATAGCAGGAAAAGCAGCAGGAAAAACTGAAAAAAAATAGGAGGGATAAGTATTATTAGTATTTCAAACATGTCTCTGTTTAACTGTTTTAAATTAATTTTATTTGTGGTTCCCAGCTTACAGTGCTTTAGCACCATGAGCTTGGCCTATTTATTTCCTCTCATATTTTGTAGTAGGAAGGGGAAGATTTGTGGAGAAATAGCTTCTAGCTGAGAAAAGCTCTTACTGCCCTAGCCAGCAGGCAGCCTTAACAATGTTCATTTGCTGCACCTGATATTTGAAAATTGCAAGCTACAAGGCACACTTAACTCGTAGCGCCATTCTCTAATAATTAGAGGCACGAGCTATTTTTTTAATGTCTCTGTCCAATCTAATTATGCTATATTAAACCATGTATTAATTGATTTAAACTATAAATAACAACAGAAATAAAATTAGGGATTTAATATAAATCCTTAATGTCTAGCAGAGTTGGAAAATTTGTCTCAGTGCTAAAATATAAAATCATGCGTTTTCTCCTTTCAAAAAAATTACTATTAGTATTGTTTGTTTGCAGTATATGGAGTCCAGATTTCTTCTGCTATTGGGGGGAAATCTCTATGGTGTAAATCCACTCTTTTGTTTGGACTTGGGTGTCAAGAAGACAGCATACCCCGTTTAGTCTCCCTGCCATTCATCATTCTGCTGCCTTACAAACAGTGATGATAGAGGGCTTGAAAACATGGTCAATTAAAAAACTACCACGTGGTTATTGACTAAAGTTTAATGGTGTAAACACTAAATAATTTACATTCTGGTAGACTCAAATAATGGTTTGGGTTGGGGGGGACCTTCAAAACTCATCTAGTCCAACCTTTCTCCATGGGCAGGGACAACTTTGAAAGCCCCATCCAGTTTAGCTTTGAACATTTCCAGAGATGGGCATCCACACCTTCTCAGGGTAACCTGTTCCAGTGCCTCACTGTTCTCATTTTAAAAAATGTCTTCCTTACATTCCATGTAAGTTTACCCTCTTACAGTTTAAAATCATTGCCCTCATTGCCCCTTGTCCTGTCACTGCAGACCTTGGTGAAAAATCACCTTCTGTCCTTCTTATGTATCAAAAGGCTTCTCTGGCTGCTCCAGAGCCTTCTTTTCTCTGGGCTGAACAACTCCAACTATCTAAGCATTTCTTCATAAGGATGGTGTTCCAGCCCTCTGACCATTTTTTGTGGCCCTCCTCTGGACCTGCTCCAGCAGATCCCTGTGTTCCTTGTGTGGGGAACTCCAGAGGAGGCCACAATTTTCATTAGTCAGGCAAGGATGTGTCTTTCTGGCCTGCAAGCACACATTGTTAGCTTGTGTCCAGTTTTTCATCCACCAGTATTCCCAAGTCCTTCTCCAGTCCCAAGCCATCCATTCCCCAGTCCATACTGACACTGATGTGCAGAACATTGCACTTGACCTTGCTGAGCATCATGAGGTTCACACTGATCCACTCCACAAGCCTACCAAGTTCCTTCTGGATGGCATCCCAGAGGATTCAATCTCTTGGCTCATTGTTAGCCTAGGTGAGGGCTGTTATGAGTTCTGTATGATGCTACAGGAAACCTCTCATTCCCAGCAGCCTTTTGGCTGGGTGCTACATTCCCTATATTTTTGGGCTGAGAAGTTTTTGGAAAGTCTCTGTGGAATGATACAGCTTAGGTATTGTAGGCAGCTGGGGGATGTTTCAGTGGTAGTTCAAAAACTCTTCTAATGGCAGCTTGTCCCAGTGTCACTGTCACTGGGACTTCAGGTTGATATTTTAGGACTTGAAAGAGAATTCCACTGCCAAGAAACTGGGATAGAAATGTGGTTACTAGCTGTATCTCTGTACATCGTGCTAAGATGGTACATTTTTAGGATGTAAAGCAGTGAAAATTGATCTTCTTTGCTTAAAAAAGGCCATCTGCCCATCCTTGTCACTTTAAAAGGATACCTTTTTATTTTCTTCTGTAAGGGAAAATGAGAATGCTAACAAGGATACTGACTTTTTATTAGGTTTCTCTTGCTCCCCACCAATAAGAAGATGTCATTGTTATGGTAATTCAGTGTGGATGGCAAAATATGATGACAGAAATCAGTGGGCGTTGAGTGCCTGGATGAGCACCAGGCCCTGAAAGACTCTGCAGACCCAGATCTCTTTGTCTGAAGTTACTTGAGTCAAGACTCAACTTGACACATTTTGAGAGGGCACACTTTTTGTTCTCTAAATTTATATTCATGAACTATCAGAAACAGCTGCCTACAAATTATGGAGATCTTGGCCCAGGCTGTGAATAAAAGTTACTGGGACCACTCCTGAATGGGAAAAGGAATGGAACTCATTGAACAGAAAGCAGATCTCAGGCTAAGACCTTTGAAAATCCTTATAAAAATGAGAAGCATTCACCTCAGTGATAGTTTCAGGATTTGGCAAACATCACAAAGAGAGTGCAGTTGTCTATCACCCAGTCAGTTCCTGAGCAGTGGTCCTGGCCAGCTGTTGTCTTTTCCCTCCCTCAGGTTATACATGGAGCCATATGGTGTGTGTTACCCCTCTGGCCTGCTGGGCTCAGCTGTCCTGCTTCTTGTTCTCCACAGCCTGCTCCCTGGTGGGATGGGATGAGAGGCTGAAGGACCTCTGGCCACTACAGAGCAACAACTAGGACACCACTGTTTTATCAACATGGTTCTCATTCTAAATCCAACCACAGCACTGCACCAGCTACTGGGAAGAAATTTGGCTGTATCCAGCCAAAAGCAGGACAGTTGATAATACATCTTTAATTATAATAGCTCTTCCAGCAATCACAGCTGAGCTGGGAGGCTTGCAACAAGTACTCTGACCATAAGTTGCTTTCTAGAAGGCTGACAGCTCTAGGATGAAGGTAAAAAGCTCATTCATTACTGACAGACTCCTCCAATTCAAAAAAGTGTAAGCATTTGGTTTGGGTGCAACAGACTCTGTGTTCATCCACTGAAACCTCCTAGCTAATTTGGTACGTTCACTTGTAAAATTCAGTTGCCAAGTAGTAGATTCAGCTTGAATGCTAAGAAATGGTAAACCACTCTGAAGTGGGCTAGTTGTGACAAGCAGGCTCACTGTGGTAGCTCTGCTTCATGAATATTTCACTGTTGTTGAATTCAACAGAGACCAGACTTTTTCCCAAAGTATTTTGAGATACCAAAATAATGTAGTGATCTTGTCTCGTTTCCTTCAAGAGTGACAGTATGACATGCTGGAGGTGTGCTGTGTAAAACCCACACTTGTCAGAGAGGTTGTATTACCAATTAAGAAGTTCTGGTTCTGTTCTGCAGATGGCAGTGCTTGTCAGCCAACACTCAAGTAAGACTTGGGTGATCAGCCCCTCCAGGTCAGAGGTCCAGAAGGGTTTCTCTGTGGGTGTTGGTGAGTCTGACTAAAAAGATCCATCAAGTCTTGCCTGACTAAAAGTCACTCACAGGCTCCCTCTGGTTAACCCTGTACCATGGTACCTTCCTAACCTCCATGCTGTGTTTGTTCTTACACTCCTTCTTTACTGAATTTGCAGGGCTGGGGTTTTCACTAAACCGAAGCGCATATCCTTAAATATTTTTTGCTTCCATCTGTGCTGAGGAATCCTTTTAATGAGTCTCCACTTATTTTTGCATATTAACCCTTTAAGAATCTAGAAATTCAATTGGAAACATAAATGTCTTAGAAACAGAAGAGCAGCTTCCAAATATGGATTGCAAAAATCATTAAACGCACCCAGAATAAATTTACATGATCCCTGAAGCTTAGAGTAAGAACTTTGCTGAGAACATGAAGCAAAGGTAGACAAATGAAGGTTTAGGCATTTCCAATAAGACTTTGAACTTCAGTTCTTATTCTCTCACTGAATAGCAACAGACACTGTCATGTGATGTGGTGGAGGTGGCTTTGTTTTTTTTTTTTTTCCGTTGTTGTTTGTTTGTTTTGTTTTTGTTTTGTTTTTGGTTTTTTTGTTTGTTTGTTTTGTTTTCGGTTTTGTTTTTTTTGTTTGTTTGTTTGTTTGTTTTTGGTTTTGCAACCTTTAAAGGGCTAAGATAAATAAATTTAAACAAAACAAAACCACAACCCCCCCCCCCCCACCCAAACCAACCAACCAACAAACCTCTCAAAAATTTAACAGATGCCTTCATTGGGAGCAGGAGAAGTGTTCAGGAGAAGTCAGCAGGCCAGCAATCAGATCAAATTTAAAACACTGCTACTTTACTCTTAAAATGTAGCATGCCTGTGCAGGCAAAAGCTTGAAAATGAAACACTCTGTCTGGCATTAGCACCAGGCTTGCTGTTGGCAAGGTGAGAGAAAACTCGTGTCACACTGTAATTTGCAGCAGTTCTGAAGGGATGTGATCCTCGTTAGTGCAGGCACCTGATTGACTATCTGGCATATCACAGTTCCTTTTAATTGATTTCCCAGAGTAGACCGCCTTTTTTTTTTTTTTTTTTTTTTTTTTTTCTCCCAGAAGGATGAAACCAAAGCCATCACAAAAATGGACATGGCTGAGAGTGGTGCTTTGATGTGTGTGGCAAAAATATCTAAGTGGACTGCTCTTAGACATAGCAACTGTGAGAGGCATTCATTTTGAATTTTTTTCTTCAAAGGAGAGGTTATCATTAATTTCTTTAGAGCATGTCATTCATCAGTCACTTACCCACCCCATTATTAGTGTGTCCTACTGAAGGGCGGGTACCATTCTTGGAATGAGAGAAACTGGTATATTCCACAGGCATCAAAAAGAGCTTTTGGGGGCAATGACAGAGGTTTTCATTTGCAGCGCACCCAAAACAAGGAGAGTAATGTCTGTGTGGCAGCATCTAGCAAAATTAACCACCCTTTTAATCACTGGCATCCAATTATTTAAACAAAATTCTGTAATTATTAGTTTTTATTTAACCACTTTATCTCCCACTCCACCAAGAATTTTCACAGGTTGCTGTATCATGACACCTACTGGTAGAGATAACCAAAATAAATAGATGCAGCTCCTTCTGAATGATGGAATAGATGCATCTGCCAAGAATGGGATTTTTGTTTCCCATTGAAGTGATTACTGATGTATGTCCATTCACATGGGCAGCACAATCACTGCAGCTTGCAAAAGGAGGGGCTGTGTTCAGACACAACAGTGTCTGCAAGGGGCAGCTGCAGCCTGGATCAGTTTGGCCCAGGGTGGTGTGGCATCCTTGGTTCCTGTACCCTGGTGTTCAGACAAGCCATTTCATTTTAGCTTTGGCTGAAGGGATTGTGTGTGAACAACACCACCCCTACCTGAAAGGTAGAGCTGCTGATTTAGCCCAAGGCTTTGAAAGCTCATCATGGACAAGCAGCTTCCACAGGAAGGATCCAGCCTTGTATCCTACAAGGGCTGCTGAGGTTTCTTTCATTTGAGGTAATATAACAGTTGATGGATTTTTCTGAAGACACCGGGGTCGGATTGAAGGTGATGCAAAGAGAGGCAGTAGAACCATGCTTTTAACGTTTTTATATGTTTATCATCATCAGAGAGTTTTGTGACTTACCCACCTTTTCACCTTATATCATCTATCTCATCCACACAGAAAACAGATTTTTAGTAACTATAATCAGGTACTTGTGGCTTGAAATTAAAATAACATATTTTATCATGTCACTCCATCAAAGGCTGAAGAACTTTCCAAGGTGTTCCTAAACCAAGAAGCTTCCTAGCATCTTCACAAAAAGCAGGATCTTTCCATCCCCAGTGCTAACTCCATTGGACTGTCACCTTTCCAACTCAGACCCACGCTTGTATTTCTATTGCCACCTGGAAAGTCACCTGCTTCCCTAGTGTGTCCTGTTTCATTATTGAACAGACTTTCCCTATGTGACAGAGCACCAGCAGTGCTTTCATGTCTCAGGATGTGGTTTACCAGTGAGCTATTATTTAGCTCTACTCAAGCTTTTGAGATCCAGTCTAGGTTTTCTCCTCTAAATAAATTACCACAACGTCACTTCACAAATTATCGTCCCTGTTAAGTTCTTCCACTGTGCATAAATCCATTTTCACTCTGCACAAAGCAGAATCAAGAAGCTTTTCCATCAGTTTGCAAGCTGTATGTCTGGCCAATACTTCATAAATCATTTTATGTCACTCAAATATGAATGAGAGCTTAGGTATGTGGAGAGAGAGAGAGGAGCAAAAGGTAGTAAGGATACCAGCATTTCTTATTTGCTCTTAGCGTACAAAAGGAGCTTTTTCCCTACTGCAGTTTCCAAAACAGTAAAACAGATGGCACAGGTTTGCAGTGGAAAAAGTACCTTTTGCTTTAACCATTTTTGAAAACTTCATTTCAAGATATCAAAGTTTTTTTTTTTCCACATGACTATCCCTTTAAAAGCTGCAGTTGTATCTTGGACACATTTAGTTGGATTTCACTTGGGAGAACTTTTTGGTGTGTTTTTACATGAGCTAGAAGGGCTCCTAAGCAGATACCCCACAGCTTTGTCAGGGAGGAAAGTGCAGATTCTGAGTTTTTTTGGCTAGATCCCTTTTCTCTACGGCCGCATCACCTCACTAGTTTGTGCACAAGAAAAAAACATAACTACAACTTCCTTCACTTGTGTTTTCTTTTTGCAAATGAGGCCTTGCTCTTGGATGTTCCTTTAAACAGTAAATTACCTCTCACCTGAGATAAGACAACAGAAGGAGCCTTCTTGTTAGATCAACCTCTCCTGAGACCTGTAACTGATTTACTGTGCACCGTAGTCAACAGAGGCTGAAGCAGGAAATTTGTCACCTAAATCCTTGCAGAAAAAGATTGGGGTTTTTTTTCCATTAATTTACAGCAGATAAGGTGATACCTAAGACATGTTTTTCCTTGAAAAAAAAAAAAGCTTAATTGGCTAATTATAGCTGCAACTCCACTTCCACTGTCATCTTTCCTCCTGAGTAAAATTTTGTGCCAGTTCACACAGACAAGTTACTTAAAAGCCAGTACCTTTCGAAGAGCCAGCTTATCAGCTGTTTTGTGGTTATGAGGAATCCCTTCCCAATACCACTCCCTATAGCAGTGCTATTTACAACCTCAAAGGATGGCTTGCAAGCTCAGTGAACTTCTCATTCAACACCATCCACATCCCCATGCACTGGCATTGCACCCCTCAACCTTAACAGAAAAGAGAGCTGCCACGTTGGATGTCCTGAAGGTCTTCTGAGCATGGAGCAAAGCACCTCCCTGGACTTGGTCAGGGAAACAAATCTAGGTATGAAAAACACGGGGAAAAATAAAAGAAAAAAAAAAAAAAAAAAAAAAGAAGAAGGAAACTGATTCCATTTATACATCTACATCTAACCCTGTGTAAAGACTGTGTAGGCTGCATTTGTACTTGATTCATTAATCCTCCCTTTTTCTGTCAGGGTTTTCCCAGGTTGATTACCTAGTAGCCCAAATCCTACCAAATACATACTACTGCTGTAGTCCCCTTTCCCACCTTTTCCCCCATGTCTGGGGCAAGAGGGAAGGGAACTTAGGAGGAGGCTCAGTTCTGTGTTCCCAAGTTCAGAGCATGCCCCCCTGCTTTTGCTAGGTATGTGGAAAGTCTACCCTTAGGGATCCCGGGCTCCTGATACAGGAACCATTTTTTCACCTCTGCTCAGACAATAAAAACCTTAAGCCTATCCTGAACACGAAATTTGGCATTCCTTTTTTTCCTGTGCCATTGTGTGTGTGAGAGGAAAGAGTGTGAATCAACAGCTGCCTTTAGTCACCGCAGTCAATCGGCTTAAGAATGTAATCATCTACAAAAGGGAAGGGAGGCTAAACTGCTGTCACTTGCTGCTAATAAAAGTTACAGCATTAAGCAACAGCAGGAGACAGGCCTTTGTTCACTCCAAGGGAGTGTTTGGCTCTCTGTGTGCCTTACCCTGTGGCAACACCCTACACTGAGAAGGAATGGAATAAACTTGGAGGAGACATTTCTTCAATGTGCTACTTACTCTGCCATTCATTTCCAGTGTCCCTGCTACTTTGCTGAACATTAATACTCGAATAAAGCTTCCCCATCCTCCACCATCTAATTCTGCATTATTAGGCACAATCCAGTGGTTTTGTTTCTCAGATTTTCGGGGGGTTTCTTTTTTTAACAGCAGCTGGTTGGATTTGGCTCAGTAATTACTGTTGTGTCATACATTCAGCTAAATGGCTGCAGTGCAGGACCAAGCAGACAGGCTGTGAGGCAGCAAGTCCTTACTTAAACAAAAGAGAGCTTTGATAAATAGTCATGTTGGAAAATAATTTAAAAAAATACTTGCAGCAAAGTATGGGCTCAGTTACTTGACAGACACCATATTTTAACCTGTCTACCCCTTTGAATATATTATCTCTCTTAGTTTATTTGGGATTTGAGAGGGTGGTTAGCAGAGTTTAATTCTCTCATAGTGAGCATTAAGAAGGATGGTGGAATCTTGTTGACCCAAAGAAGAGATGAACATTGATTCAGACTTCTGCATTGCCTGGTATTGCTAAGGACTGATATGGGAAATACCTTGGAGGTAGAACTTACCTGATGTTCAGATCTTTGTGCTCTTTCTGAGACCATGCCCACTATGAACTGCAAGGAGGATGTAAAATCATTTTAGCTGGACAGACATTGAGGAGTTACTGGGAAGCAATTCCGTTTCAGTATTGCTAATATTCTGGGAAGAAAACCAAGGCTAGGGCAACTGATCAAGCATGATAAAAGGAAAAATTCAATATCTAGGTACAAGACATGAAAAGCCAAGCTTAACATCCTAACCAAAATAATGATCCACTTGATCTACTGGCTGTTTCTAGCTGTTCCTATGAGGAATCCCAGATCTGATGGGTTTTCTATGTACTTTACAAACTAGGTAAATATGAAAACATAGCTATAGCTGTCAACAAAATAGAAATAATGATTACACTGAAGCTCTTGTACTGGGAGCAAAAAAGGCTGACCTTCCAATACACAATGATAAAAAGGAGGCATATTTTAACCTGTCAGTGGACCAAGTAAGTTTCTGAGACTTTAGTTTATCATTTATGTTTCTTTTTTTTTCTGTTATAGTATTGTACTACATCACCAGTATTTGGAGAACTTTGGATGACAATCTATGAAGATTCATTTAAGCATTTTTTTCCTCTGAACTAGCTCCTGTACTCCACTCTGTATACACTGCACTTGGGATTACTGCAAGCATTTAACAAGTGCTTAATGTAAGCCAGCACTAAGTGCATCCAAGATGTTGGGACCAGCCCCTTGACAGAAAGCTGAGTGTGACATTTTAGATAACTCTGTCACATTTGCTGTCCTTCATGATGAGAAACTCCTCTGTGTGTGTGTCAGCATGCCTTGAATACCCGAAGGGTGATTCAAAAACAGCAACCAAAAAGTTCCAGTTTGAGTCACTGATCTCCATTCAGTGTTGACCAGGTTATCATTGCCAGAGGTCTATCCACCAGTGGAAAAAGACAGGCAAGGCACTGTGAGGACATGCTCCCCCATCTCCCAAAAGCTGGCCTTTATTTCCTGCACACCTGCCCAAGGGATAACTATGAGTTATCATCCAGTTATCGTCTGGTCAATGGATGAATCTGGCTCTGATGGCTGCATCTGACTTCTAATGGATTCAGGGCAGGTGGAAAACAACACAATAGCCAAGGGCCAACCTGAGCAAAACATCCCCACTCCCTCACCATAGACCTGGTCAAGGCTTGACTGAAGCCAGGTTTGGCAGGAGCTAACATCTGTAGTTGATATGCAAATAGGACTGTAAGTCATTGCTCTACTCCATAAACTATGGATAGCCAGGGGCCTGTTGAGCTCTCCTGCACATCTCTGGGCTGCACTCCAGAATCTCCCCTTGAGCAGGGATGCTTCTCAAGGTTATTCCTCACGACTGAGAAATTTCTCGCCAGAACAGATTCTCAGTAATAATTCTCAGATTAATGGGTTACTCAAACTGTAAAACTTAGCTAAGTGGTATAAAGGATGGATTGTATCCATATAGTAATTTATCTACAAAACATAGGTCTGGGTCTAAGTCTGGATCCAACTGCACCTAAACTCCCTTCTGAAAAGGAGCTTAGACTAAAAGGGGGTCTTTTTTGAACCTGAATGGGAGGCTTTCCCTGACAGTTTTGTCTGGCCCTGCCCTCCTTGCAGTAAATAACCTACTGTACTTTGCCAACAAATCTTGTTAAGCCACTGTCGCCTTTGCTATCAAACTTTGTTAAATTGCTGGTTTATATCAACAACAAAATTGCCACTTCTTCCTTATGAGTGAAATGCATCACTCTATCTGTAAGAGGCACCCACAAATAGCACATGGACTTCATCCCGTGAGGGACACAGCAAAGGTGATGGCCCAGGGGAGGGGTAACAGCATTGCAGTTTTCCTTGAGAAGCCTTGAGCTTTCTCACTTGAGAAAGCACTGAGTTGCTGATGCCTTGCTGGGTAAGGTACACAAGCCAAGGGGCTCAGCGACAGCCAGAGGTGAGGCGTTGTTCTGCACTGAAGCTTGGCACTTAGCCTGAGATCCTGAACTGGAAGTGACAGCCTGAGTCTGCAGAGCCCTTCAAGGAAGGAGAGAAGAGCAGCCTGTAAGCCTGACAGTTATGTGCCTCCCCGGTGCAGTAATACCAGAATCATGTCATGGGAAGATTTAAATGGAAAGTGTTCCGTTTAATGGGATTTTGGTCACAGTACTGTGGCTCTCTTTAGCAGCATAAAATGTACATTTGAAGCACTGCCTCTTTGCCATAAACTTCTGGCTCATTTTTCTTTGCTAGTGCTTTAATGGTGGGCAATTTTTTTTCAAAGGGAGAAATGTTCTGCAGCACCATAGATGATTCGATGGCTTAACATATTGCACTGCTGGCTGCTGGAGGCAAAATACTGCCTCTTCAGTTTATCTGTGTTATATGCTAATTGATGTAATTGGAAGAAAAAGGAATTAATTATGGACTGTAGAGATAATTTCATTGAACAAGAACACTACACAAGACAAACAATATGGCATTCCTTCTTCAACTGAAGATTTTTTTTTCCCCTGGCTTGTATTTCTCTTCTTCAAACCTCTTGTTACTCCACTCTCTTATCACTATACTGAAGAAGTTCAGGCTTTGTGTGTGAAACCTGAGATAGGGACAGCAGAGGAGGTGAAACTGATGAGAGAGTAACTGGCAGAGAAGACAGGGGAAGGGAAGGTTGATGAGAGTGGATGAAGTAAAAGAGTGAAGGTCTCTTTCTTCTTTTTTCATCAGAGCATCCTTTGCTATCACGTGCCTCAGTTCCAAGTGGGAAATAGCACAATTCATGGAGGAGCTGCCCAGTCTCACTTGACACAACTATGTTTTTTCCATTCAACAACCTGCTCTCTTTTCTGAGGCAGACAGCAGCCCCAAGAGTCCATACTTCTTTCAGCAGAACTGCAAGATTTTAACTAAAAAATTAATTCACAAACACAGTTATTTTACCACCACATATACAAAATTGGTACATGTCACACTTCCTGATGGAGTCCCACCTTTTAGCTAGAGCTCCCTGGGGCCCTTCCACCCCTCAGGCCAGTGGTAGACTCACTCACACAGAAATCTCCTCCTTGGGCTAGTCATCATGCTTAGAATGTAGCCATGGTTTGTGCTGTGATGTTTGGGTTCTCTGAAACTTTCAGACACTGTTCTGTCAACAAGAGACATGTTTTCCTAACCATAACTACGTTTACATTCCTTTCCCTAGGAGGGACTTCTTCTTGATGTCCCTCTGACTTTACCAATGTAGTTGAAGAAGTTTGTCTTTCTTTCACTCCTTGGGTGGTTCTTTGTAAAACAGTATAAAGGGCAGAAATTCCTGGGTAATAAAGATTGGAGTCATTTCAGCCTTCTGACCTTGGAGTCCATGTCGTTGTAATCTTGAACAGCATCACTTAGAAGAAGAAATAAGTCTACATTACCCTACTCTACTCCACGGTTCTCCTTCAAGATGGGAATTCTCTTTTGCTGTAGAAAACAATTTCTTAAACCTGCTTACTTCTCTGTCCCCTCAGTGCCCCCAGCCAGCATCTTCTGAAGCCAAGGGCCTCGAGATGTCTCCTCTCAACAACCTCCACAACCATTAGCCACTGCCAACACGCTCTTTTTGAAGAACATAAAACCAGTACCTAGTTTTCACTCTGAAAACTTTTCCTGATGCCACTATTATTTCTGCATACCCTGCAAGCCTTTGCTACTGAACATTCCTGCCATGAACAAATAATACATGTTCCAATGATTAAATGGTGATTTTAGTAGTTGTTACTACATGTTCAATATTTGCTTATAGATGTAATATATTTGAAATTTTTAAATGCAGGAGGAGCAACTAAGTGGGATTGGTATGCAAATAAGTCATAAAATGCAAATGTGATATGTAAATTGTACTATCTTTAGAAAAATTATGGAATTTCCCCATAAATTATACTTTGCAGAAATGGAGGAGTTCATGCTTAAGGAGAGAGAAAGTAATTCCCAGTTCCAAGTGGTCCATTTGGTCTGAAAAGTGCAGCAATAGCCACAAGCTCCCACCTCACCTTTTCTTCTCTAATTTCCAGTCTTGTTTTTCCTGCTCCTCATGTCCTGTCTGTCCCACATTCCTGCTCTCTCCCAGCCCACAGCCACCAGGGCCCCTGTGAATGATCTCCAGTCAATGCTGTGCACACACAGCACACAGCACATCGCCAGCCCATCGCCCACAGCCCATCAGTGAGAGAGGTCAGGCTCCTGTGCTTGTCCACCTGCAGGAGAGGGCATTCAGTCTGCAGCTCAGCATGGACCTGTACGGTCCCATTTGACCCCACTTCTGTCTGTGGCTTACAGATAATCTCATCCTCTTAGTCCTTTTTGTTTTGTTCTCCTTTCTACTACAGGGCAGTAACGTGGAATACTCCATTCACCGACCGTGTTGTAACACCCCTGCTGGACAGGTAAAAAAGTTGTGTCTCAACTTTCTTGGGAGTCCTGAGCTACCAGTTGCTTCCACCCTCCAGCAGAGCAGATGGGCCATTCTGTAAAGACAGAGTAATCTTTTTATGGGCAGAAAAATAAAATAAAAAAATTCCTGTATTCAAGGACACCCCTTCTCCTATGAAGCTCCTTCTTCCTTGGTTTCCCCTGTCCTAGGAGTGCTCAAGGCCAGGTTGGATAGACCTCCAAACAATGTGGTCTGCTGAAAGGTATCCTTGCCCACAGCAGGGATATTGGAACTAGATAATCCTTGGTGTCCCTTTCAGCCTCAGCTGTTCTATCACTCCATGACTCTATGATGACTGTGCAACAAAGCTTTTTGCATGCTTGTGATGACTTGCCCTAGGTACCTCCTTTTCTCCCCACTGAAGTCCCAACACCCTGTAATCAGGTCCAGGTCCTCTGGTAAAGGCTTGCCTGAAAAAGCGGATTCCTATAAGCCATGCATGGCTGAGCTACACCTTCTTCACGTTGGCCAAGATTTTCCAGCTCTTACTTGTGATCAGAAAGCCCAGCAGGTAACACATGCCATTTCCAGTGTGATATTGCTGAGGCTCTTTGCAAACTCCATTTCGCATCTCTTGAAATTTTTGAACTCACTTCAGTGGGAGCAGTTTTGACCATCAGAAAATGTATAACTGCAGTAGATGTATTTACTGATTCAAACATTTTCCTCTCCGCAGCATCTAGTTTACCCTCCAACAGTTTTCACTCAAGAGATCCTTTGATCACTTTTCCTATTCTACTTTAATCTTCTTCCCCATCGACCTCTGTCATGCTTTGCTTTGATACAATCATCCACTTCCAAAGTTTTCTGTCCTGTTACCCATTCCATTTTTGTCTTTTATCTCTTGCCAGCAACTGCATTTCCTTGGCCTTTACACAGGAGTTCACCTGACGGCTCTGTTTCAGAATGCTACTTTGAACTTTGTTTAAAGATAAAAAGCAAAAGTCAGGATACACAGCATTTGCTAACAGCGTTTACTACCGTGTGGTACTTAATGTAACACACTTATTTTGCCCCTGAGGAAGAGCTGCCAGAAGTGGACCCCAGCATCCCACTGAGATGTTTTACAGGTTAGCTTTCTTGATCCATCTCGATGTAGGTGTTGGGCAATACATCCTTCAGCTGAAATCCTGCCTCACTGCCTATCTCCAATATACAGCAAATTAAGAGATAATGTGTTAGAGAGCAATTATAGGCATGACTTCTCTTGGTCAATAATAAAAAAGTGATTAAAAAAAACTTTTAAAGGTTTTAAATATTCTCTTTTAAACTCTAGAAACCTGAATTTCATGGAAATGTGTAGTAATCTTCACATAATCCTGTGTTGGTCCTGCAAGTGCTTAATCACAAATGGTGCATATTAATGAAGGTCCTCACCAGATGAAAGAGAATGTTAAAGAGTAGTTGAAGATTGATGGATTTAATACAACCAACTTTGACTCATTCTCAGATTGAGTCAAACAGCTTCCAGCTACATTTCTTCCAAGAGGGGGAGGGAGAAATCCCAGATGACAGATGCCATGCAGAGCAAAGCCCTCTCTAAAAGAAAAGAATAAATCATTTATGTACAGTATTCACTAAAAACTGCAGGGGGCAAGAGACTGCAGGTTTTCCTTTTAATAAGGAAGAAAAATGCATATATAATAATTGCTGTTGCAAACATACACTGTGCACAGAAACTGAGTCTGGATTACAGACATTCACTTCCCCAGGACAGAACATTGATAAGTTACTCCTGGGTCACTGATCTACTCAATATTATCAGGATTGTCTTGTCACAAAACAAAAGAAATCTCTACCATTATCTTTTTAATCTGTGAGTTTCTATCATTCAGTGATCAGTCCAAAAGGCACAGTTACCTGTCCAGGTGCACACAGTCCATTTCACTGAACATGGAAGAGGTCACAGAGTGCAAACCAAGTTGGGAACAGGAGTGGTTGGTTGGATGGGGTTTACAGGAAGGGGGGGTTGGTCTCTGTCACTGCTGCTGGACTCATTAATTCAGCAAGGTCAGTGATTTTAGCAACTGTACCCACAACTACTTTCTGAGTAAGCTTTTTTACTTTTCCTTCTGAAACAAAGCACATTTCTGAATAGCAATCCATTGACTCTCAAACTTCATAAAGCAGAGCACTCATTTTCATGCTAAAGCAAACAGGAAAAATAAACTTTGATGGTCTAATTTATGGCAATAAATTGAAAATATACTGGTTGTACTACTATAACTTGTAGGTCTGTGAGCTTCAGGACCCTCCTTCCAGATGGAAAAGCTTCTGTGCCAGAGCCAGCCCTCCTGTCTCCTCCTCCAGCATCACTCAGGATGGGAGGGCAGGGGCTACATCCCTACTGTCATTCAGCCATTTCTGCCTGGTCAATGGTCCCTTGAGGGCCATTAGCCACAGAACTGGAGAGGAGCTCTGCGAGACTATTCCTGATGTCTGGCTGCATCACCTCAAAGAATGTGCAGCCTGTAACCTTTTTTGGCCTCCTTTTCTGAGTTATGCTCTCAGAGGACAACTGCAGCAGAATGCCTGGGTGTCTCATACACTGAAGTAACTGAAGCACAATGCACCACATGCATTCTCAGAAGTGTATTAATCATTGTAAGATATGTTTTTAAATATTTTAAAGACATGATTCTTTTTTTTTTCAGCAGCAGCATCTGCTCTTTTCAGGGGGAAATTTGTGACTACTGACACTAATTGCACCACTCTCAGTTAATAGAGCAGAGATCACAGCCATGCTTGAGAATCAGCTAAGGGGCTAACCTGCCATGCCATATTTGTGGAGGCAAGAAAGCCCACCCAAACCAAGGTTCCATGAGGAAAAATGACCCCATACTGAAACATCAGGCTGTGGCTGGCAGGTCTGATCCCTGCCAGGGCTCCAGAACATGCATCACACCTTCCTCCTGCCGTCCCCAGCACAGCACTGATTCACCCCTGCAAGGACTGGGCCCCATGTATTGAAGAGGGTAAAGTCTGAAGTGATTGTTGGTGTTTCTCAAACATCCTGGCCTGGCATCTGTTGGAGGCAAGGAAACACAGGCATATCTTATCTCTCCAAGCCCTTGCTGCTAGAGCTGGTATGCACGTGTTGCTGTCAGCTAAACCCACAACCTGCTTAATGGCAGGTACATAATAGCCCATTAGTTCAGGTCTGCCTGGGATGCTGGCAGGTGTTTACATGAAATTTTGCCCTGCTTGTCATAGCATATAGGACAGCCAGCACCTGGCAACCTCGTACCCAACAACACAGCCTTTAATTGCTCCGAAGCAGTGGCAGCAGCTGACGCCAACCTTGTTAAATAAACAACAGGTTCTGCACCTGCCTGAGCAAAACCCTGACCCATCTCCCAGCCAGCCAGTGGGCACACAGGGAGCCCTGCCTTCCCCCTGCACAGCAGCCTCAGGGATTAGTCAGAGTCTATCAGTATTGATTTGTCCTTCAGCAGCAGAGGTTTGCCCTGCTCTTGTCTCGGGAGTATTTTACTGAGCCATGAGACATGAAAATCTCTCTAATTAGATTTCTAGTTTATGGATAATTCTCATCACACACACTCACACACACACACAGAGCCCCACAGACACACAGGCTCAATGATAATGAAAAAAGGTATTATGGCACAATAGCCAAATGCCTGTGCTTTGTTGATTGCTTTGATACAGTGCAGAGCAATTCTGAGTTATTTCTGAGGATCTGGAGGCTTGGTACAAGATAGGACTTTTTATTCTCCAAGGAGTGATGATGTGCCAAAAGCCTAATTTTTGTAAGGTATAGCCATCCAAGATAAGATAATAATGCATCCTGGCTTGTAAGAGGTGAGCTGGTACTCTCAAAGCCATACATGATTTTATCACTCTCTTGATTAAATATTGTCATCTTATTAGATTCTACAGTAAATATACATGCCTGGATACACAAACTTACCAATCAGGAGGAAGAGTGAGGAGAAAGAATTATTTACCTGCTGGAAGGATATTTCCCCTCAGGTATTTTTAGTTCTCTCCTCTCCATGCTGTTGAAGATATGCTCTGAGGGACACCACGGCATCTCTTCCAGCCTCCAGTGAAAGGTACCTGAGGAGCCTGCACATGAGGCACACTTGTGTAAAAAGGAGTAAATGTAGAGAAAGGTCCTTGTTATTCACACATAAAACAAAAGCCACTGAAAGAGTCCAAGTTATTACAGCAAAGATAGTGGAATTCCAGGGTAATGCTAGAAAAAAGTAAGAAAACACATCACCAGAACCCCCCAAAAAGGTGACAAATATCAAGATGGTCCCTTTAGGAGCTTTAAGGGGCTTGGTTTGGGGCAGCACTCCAAGACCAGACTGCCATGCTAATTGGGCTCTCTACTTTTGATCCACATGTAAAGTGGAGTAAAATGTCCTCCATTTACATGTTTTCTTTAAAATTAAAAGGCAGAAAATGCTTAGTGGCATTTCTTACATTGCAGTTTTAACACACTGACATATAAAGGACCATCTGTTGGGTCTCTCAGCTAGAAGAGAGATGAAAAGGAAAAGATGGAGCAGGAGCACCACATCTACCTTGTGGCATTATACTCACCCAGACATAGGGATACATTAACCATGCTTTGGGAGCATTCAATTGCTGACAGGGACAAGTTATTTGCTACTGATAGTTCACAAAAGCAAGTTAGCACAGCAAATCCCCTTCACACAGTCCTACAGGGCTTCAGATGTCAAAGGGTCATCAAGAGACTATTATTGGCATGTAATAGGTTTTTTCCCAATAAATTTTCATAAGCCTGCATTGCAAACACAGCTGATTATAAATACAGTAAATGCTGTTAAAGCATTTAACAGAGCACCTCTGTGCCACCAGTGACCACTGCCCCTTCTCCTGCTGTGCCTCCCAAATGCTGCAGTGCTGCAACCACTGCCCAAGGAGAGTCCTGTGTTTTTAATAGATCCCCTACTCATGCCACACACAAGTGGCAAAGTGATTGTATTGAGCAGCAGTGCAGGTTTTGGCTTATGTAGCTCTGAGGAAATACTGTCTTTGGCTGTTTGTGGGATCATGTTGCCTTCTAGTGGCTGGCCCCAGCTCTCTGTTGCAGAAAGATTTTGAGATATTCTTCCACAAATGTATCAGGAGTGCAGAATATTTTCTAAATTCCTTCTAGGAGAGAAACAACTATCAGACATGAGTCATGCTCTGTATTTCTTCAGAGACAAGAAAAACATTTATCAAAAAAACTTTTCTTTTTGACACACATTACTATTTGAGTGTCTTCTAGGATGAATTTTGGATGTGTTTTAAGCTCTCCACAACCTGTAGGAAAACAAAACAATGGAAATTTATCACTTCATGGTGCTGGATAGGCTTGTCTCTCCCCCATGAGGCCAGAGAAAGAAACAAAATGAAAAAAATAAATAAAAGATGAAGCAATTTCATTCAAAGTATGGATTGCTCAACAATGACAAAAACTGGAGCTGAAGGAGACTCAGGGACAAGTTTTGTTGATTGTATTCTGAGAAGCAGGATGGTCTCCACCCTAGCAACTGGGGAAAAAACAGGTACTGCTGAAAAGCATACATTTGTTGGGGAAATACTTAAGTCAGTAAATTCAGGAAAACAGAAAGCAGGTGAGAAAAAGAAATAACAAAGTCTGATGGGCCAATCTCCCTCCCAGACTTGGTAAGGGAAGAATTCACCATTGGTGCTGTTAACCAAAGGTCTTTTTATCTCTTCCACAATCTGCTTGAAAAACCAGTTTCATCTGAAGCAGTTGCACTTGGAAGGTGATGGGTGCTTCAACTAAATACTCCCAATGGGCTTTATAATGTTGTCCCATGTTACTTGCAGGATCATCAGCAGGACTGGATCCTAAAATATTTATCTAGAAATGCAAGAAAAGTGATTGAAATAAAAAGAATTAGAAATGATGGCAGGAAAACAATGACTAAGCTGCATCACTGAAAGAGAGAGACACATGGAAATGGCCAAAGCTGTGAATTATTTAAAGAAAGGCAAATATAGAAGACATTTTTTTTCTTCCTCCAACACACACAAGACCAAGGCTTGGGGGGGTGGGAGTGGAAGAACAGACAGAGAGGAAAAAGCTGAAAATTAGAAGCAGAAGCCAAATCATTGGAGGAACAAAAACTGGATTGTCAGCTCACAGAGGGAAAAAAAAAATGTGACAGCAAGTAAAATCAAGGGTCTGCTACAAGAGAGCTGAAAAAAAATAAAGCAAAATGTCAAGAAACTTGAAGGAGAGCCTTTCAGTTGCACAGATCACAAAGAGTTCATGGACAAATGTATGGGCCTGGAGTGGAATCCAGTCATTGGTGGTGGGCACATTTTTTTATGATTCAACAACCCAATGCCTCCCTCCTGCTTCAACGCACAAGGGTTTCATTATCTCAGGAGAAATTAGGTCCTTGGTATTGAGGACTACTGAATAACATAGCTAATGAAATAAATGCTTCAGCTGAAATGGGATGTTTCCTCTCAAACAATTTTACACATGTACAGAAGAACATGACGTAAGAAGTCAGATTAGACTGCTGCAGCCCTCCCTCTGGGCTCCCTAATCTATGAATATACTTGTAACACAAGGCTGTGCCATCCCCACCTGCTCTCCAAAACTCTTCCCATGCACACATTGCATGCATGGGGGAAAAAAGCAACACATACGTGAGCAGCAACTGTCTTCACCACAATCTGCACGAGGTAAACATGACAGAGATGAGCTAAAACATGAGTATACCAAGAAAAACCCAAGTCTGTTTCTTCTACTCAGAGTTCCAACTGCTGACTCTTGGGGAGCTGCCAGTTTGAAGACGGCAGCTCATAATCCTTGAGCATGCAAGCAGTGGGACTGGTGGAAATACAGGTTTTAGACAACTGCAACTCTGAATCTCCTGCAAAGTATACGAGTATTTATTGGTATACAGTGACATACTTCTTCTCTTTTTTAATCCAAATGATCAAAAATAAAATCTGCCTTGTGACTGTGGCTTTATGCATTGTAAGTATGAATGGCTTATTATGATTCTTTTCCCAAATAGGCTGCTACCTGGGTAAATGCTGTGTAGAATATTCTTTTCTGTTGGGTCAGTGACAGAACTAAGGCATGCAAGTCTGAATTTAACCTACCAATTTATATTTTCTTTTTTACCAAAGGCCATCAGCCACCTTTTTCCTGTCTTGTTAGATTCTTGGGTGACACCACTCTGCAGAACAGATGCCAAATGATTTGAAACACACAAGTAAAGTCTTCCAAATTGTCACCTGCAAACCCGGGTCACAAAAAGAAAGAAAAGGAGAAGAACAAGGAGAAGGTGTAGGAGAAGGTGAAGGTGAAGGTGAAGGTGAAGGTGAAGGTGAAGGTGAAGGAGGAGAAGGAAGAGAATGTTAGAAAAATTTTACTAGCAACTTCCTTATTGGTTTGGTGCTTTGAGAAGGTCATGGCTTAAAACTTAGCACAGTTTTCTAATGAAATGTCTTCTAAAATATTTATAGGGATACCTCTTGGAAAGAGAAAATACCCCAGACTGCTGTAACAATTGTGAGCTATCTAATGAGATGATCCTGGGTGTAATATGGACCCACTTCATAAAGCTCACAGGAAGTTATTTTGTCACAACAGTCAACACGTTTCATAGGGGATAACTCCAAATGATTTGTTTTTACATACAGGTAAAGAGTTTGGTTGTGGTAAACGAAGAAATGTATTTTGTATAGAGTAACTAATCACTGTAATGGTTTTCCACTAACTGGAATACTACCTCACTCTAAATCAAACAGATTTACCCCTAAACTACCCAGCTTGAAAATCAGCAATTCCTTTTTCCTCAAGAAAGATAAAAACCTCAACATTCAATAATTTTTATAAGCCTGATAAGGCAAAGTTATATTTAATGTTTCTACAATAGGATTGTTCCAGAAAGTCACAGCATACTCAGAATGAATGGCATTGATGAGACAGATTGAAAGTAGAAAAGAAAGTGGAGTTCAGATCTTAAATAAAAAATCGTTTGGATTCAGTTAGATGAAATAGTGCCAAATGAGGACTCAAAAATTTTTTCAACATTCTTCAGGTTTATCATAGCACATTGATTAAAACCCACAATGCCTGTTCCTTAATCTTCCAGAAAGGATTAATTAGCAACATAAGCAATGCGGAACAATATTAATGCTCATGTCTGTGAGTTTAGATGTTCACACCACCATTCTGCATCTCTAACTTCATTTATTTATGGGAGACAAAACTAAAGGCTGGTAGCCCTTATGTCAGCACCCCCAGCTAAGCTTCACAAAGGCAAGTTTCTATCCCCTTGTGGATGGAAGAAAAAGTTTTCCATTCTTAAGATGGTAGTTCTTATTTTCCAGTGTAAACTGTGCTAGAGCCACTTGTATCTTAGTGTGCATATAACACTCCATTATTATTCCTCCCATATTGCCACCAAGATATAAAAATTTCCTGGTACCCTGTGCCTGTAACCATATCAGCCTCTCTATTTGCAAGCAATGGGAAGTACATTGCATGACCATAAAATGCCATCTCACATTCCAAAGAAGTGACAGCATACGGATGACTGATCTCATATGAAGAACCCTAAAATGTAAACCACAGAGCTTTTCTAGGAGGAATCCCATTTTAAACAGGGACAGTTGATTCATCTGTTTGCTTCCTTTTAACTTCATTACCCGCTCTCAAATTGAAGTGTTAAAAGAATATCATGTTTCTAGAAATCTTGAGGAACTGAGTTATGACTGCATGGCATTTTGTGTACTGTCATTACCATGCTCTGCCCACACTTGGAGTTAGCTAGAGACAAAAGAGCTCTGAATGAAAGCTAGAAAGCCATGCCTGCAGAAAGCTGGGCCCAAGCTAATAAGCCTTGCTGGGAACCATTTTGTTGTTGTTGTTGCTGTACATTGCTGATTCTTTAGCATGGCTATGTAGCTTCAAGTAAAGATGTAGCTGTCATCAGTGAAGTAAGCTCACATCTGCTTGGGATATGTACAGACATATCTACAGACTATTAACAAGAGAGAGGGGAGAGGAGAGGAGAGGAGAGGAGAGGAGAGGAGAGGAGAGGAGAGGAGAGGAGAGGAGAGGAGAGGAGAGGAGAGGAGAGGAGAGGAGAGGAGAGGAGAGGAGAGGAGAGGAGAGGAGAGGAGAGGAGAGGAGAGGAGAGGAGAGGAGAGGAGAGGAACATGGGGGTTTTTAAACTACAAACAACAGACTTGGTGCCTGTGCTGCAGTCATCCACAGCACACAAGTCAGCACAGTCAATCTGCTATTAGTCAGGAAGCATCAACTAATCCTTCTAGGTCATGTCTCAGGGAGCATATCACAGCTCCCAGAGTCACAGATCTGTCCCTGTTCTGCTCCTGAGACAGCCCAGATGGACTCCATGATTGCTGCAGGGGCCATGTTACAAAGCCAACAATTGGCTTATGATTTAATCTTAATTTTCCCTTACTAGTCATTGGTTTGGTCTCTTCTACAAATATTGTCATTACAATGATGTAAATGCTTAGTAATCCTGATTTACAATAATGACATATTATCCATTCCTAATTGCTATTCAATCCTAATTGTCTCCTTGAAACACGTACCTGATTAGATCAAGATTTAAAGACAAGAATCAGAGCAAGTGCTTAGGATCTCAGACCACTGAGGACAGGCAGGACAAGGTCTGTCTGTCAGATTCGGAGAAGGTAGCAGAGCAAGATGGTAGAGTATAGCTAGAAAAGAGGCTCCTCTCTGCTTCCATGTGGAAACTCCATAGTTGTAACACCAGCTCTGCATCCGATGTTAAAAAAAGTCTCTCTGGAGTGTGAGACACCACATGTCAGAAGTGTACTGTGAAACATATGTTCATGTTTTCCCTTTAAGATAGAGTATTTCACATTTCTTCTTTTATGTATACTTTAGATTACAGATGAATCTATTGTACCAAAATACGAGCAACTGCTTTCCAACATGGGAGACTGCCTTCCATGTTGAGCCTCTATGATTTTGACTGTAAAACATTTCAGCAGACTTGTATATTGGTATTCATTACCTGTACGGTTTGCATAACAGACACATAAACAGGCCAGTCAATAGTATCAGCTCATATTGACCAGCTATTCCCACCCTGAAACAGAAATCCAAGCTTCAATTGATTCACATTCATGCATTGTGTAAATATGATTTGAAATTAACGTGTACGAGAAAGAGCACATACTGTTGTTACCACGTGGAGTAACCTGGGGATGCACTGCAGCACAAAGCTGGTGTTTGAGACAGAACTAGTCAATAAAATGCAAGGTATAATTTGCCACTGAATATCCCATGAACTCCATATGTTGCTGGCTGCTACAAAGCTGTAGTTCAGTGCTGGGGTGTGTACCTGGTTCTGGCCCAGCTCGGTGGTCAGCCTGGGCTGCTCTGATACGCTCCAACAATACACTTTTGTGGGGTCTTGGCTCAGGCAGTTGGCTCACACTGCCATGGCTGGGGTGAAAAGAGGGGACTCTCCTGAGGCTTTCAGGAAACAGAGGCTTTATTTAGGGGAGGGGGTCAGGGGAACCCCCAGCCTCAGGCTGGAGCCTCCAGAGAGAGACCCCCAGCCTGGTCTGGAGGGCGGTTTTGTACTACAGATTCTGGGGTGGGTATAAATCACACAGACCAATAAAACAATCCAAACACTACATGCCAACTAAGTCACTTAAATTCTAACAAATCCAACACAGGTTTGGGGGTGGTCTGAGGAGAGTCTAGCTAAGCTAGTGGCTGAAGCTCTTGGACCTTAAAGATAAGGATTCTATGATGGACAAAGGAAAATTATGCATATGACAGAAGGGATGAGACAAGAAAGAGCCAATAAAAGAAAGTCTCCAGGCAGAGGCTGTAGCTGCCCCAGAAACTCCTATCAAACTACAAGAAAGATACATCCTAAAACAAAAGGCCTTTTCAAAGTTGTGCAAACTATGCTAAACTTAACAATGAAAACCTTTATACTGTATTCATAACTAAAGCTTCTAAATCATTTCTTGCAAACTCACAGTTCAGTCTTGTGCTACCAGCTGTAGCTCCCTGCAAGCCCCAGGTGAGGCAGAGAGGGTACAAAACCCGTCTGACCAAGTTTTGGGTACCAAAATACCTCCTCTCTTTCCTTCACAGTGCACTAAAGAAACTGAACCCCACCTTGTACAACTGATTAAAACCCCAAACTCAGCTCACATGACATGATCCAAATATTTCACAGAATCATAGAATATCTCAAGTTGAAAGAGAACCATAAGGAGCATTAACTCCCTTCTCCAAGCAGAACCAACTAGAACTAAAGCATATGGCTAAGGGCATCACTGGCATGCTCCTTGAACTCTGACAGGCTAGGTGCCATGACTTCTTCCTTTTCCAGTCACTGATCACCCCCTCAGTGAAGAAGCTTTATCTAAAGTCCAACCTGAACTTCTCCACATGCATTTTCCATTTCCTTGTGTCCTACTGCTGGTTACCAGAGAGCAAATCAGCACCTCTGCCTCTGCTGTCCTCCTTGGAGAATTTGGAGACTATGAGGAGGCCACCCTTCAGCCTTCCCTTCTCCAAGGGGAACAAAACAAGTAGCCTCAGCCACTGGCATTACAGCTTTAGGAAGAAGTTCTTCACAGAAAGAGTGCTTGGACATCGCAATGGTCTGCCCAGGGACGTGGTGGAGTCACCATCCCTGGAGGTGTTTAAGAAAAGAGTGCATGCAGCACTTTGTGCCATGGTCTAGTTAACAAGGTGGCGTTTTTTCATGGGTTGGACTCAGAGATCTCAGAGGTCTTTTCTAACCTAGTTGGTTCTGTGGTTCTGTCTTATCCTCAAGACATTTTTCCATCTTGGTCACCTTTCCCTGGACATGCTCTAACAACTTTATGTCTATTTTATATTGTGGCTCCTGACAACACCTCCAGCACTCAAGGTGAAGCTGCCCCAGTGCAGAGCAGAGCAGGACAAACCCCTCCCTTGCCAGGCTGGCCATGCTGTGCCTGATGAACCCCAGGGCAGGGCTGGCCCTCCTGGCTGCCAGGGCACTGCTGACTCAGGTTAAGCTTGCCAGTGACCAGGAACCCCAGGTCCCTTTCCACTGAACTGCTCTTCAACTTCTTGCCCCCAATCTGTGGGTGTAACCAGGGTTACTTTGTCCCAGCTGGACAATCCAGCACCCGCTCTTGTTAAATTCCATGCAGTTGGTGAGTGCCCAGCTCTGGAGTCTATCCAGATCTCTTTGCAAGGCATCTATACCACAGCTCCTCCTAATTTAGTGAGTCAGCAAACTTACTTAATGTACATTGAATTCTTGCACCCAGATCATTTATAAAAACACTAAAGAGCACTGGCCCTAAGAAGCTGCCTGGGGGAATGCCACTATTGACTGGTCACCAGTCTGATGAGACCCCATATATTATAATCCCTTGTGCCCGACCTGTGAGCCAGTTACTCACCAATTCCATGATGTATTTATCCAGCTGTGTGCTAGACAGATTATCCAGAAGGCTGCTGTGAGAGACAGTATCAACAGCTTTGCTAAAACCACAAGCCTCCACATCTCCCCTTGGTCAACTAGATGGGTGACCTTGTCATAAAGGGGAATTAAGTTTGTTAAGCAGGATTTTACCCTTGTGAACCTGTGCTGGCCATGAGTAAAGACTATGTTGTGTCTCAAGTGCTTTTCAGTAACTCTCAGAATAACCTTTTCCATAATTTTACTGATCATTGAAGTGAGATGGACAGGCCTGTAATTACCAAGGCCTTTCTCTTTAATCTTCTTGAAAACTGGGACAACATTTGCCAGCTTCCAGACAAATGAGACTTCTCCAGACTCCTGAGACTGTTGGAAAATAATGGAGAGAGGTTCTGTGATGACATGACATGGATCAGCTCTTTCAGTACCACGGGATGAAGACACTCACCCTCGCTTTCAGGAGCACTGACGAGACTTTTCAGCTGTTTTCTTACCTGGGTTTGCTTGCTTTTTAACAAAATAAAACCCATTAAAGAAACCCAAACCCAAAAGAAAACTGCTCAGCACAAACTTTACCACTACAACAACAGCCTAAATGAAAATGATAATAAAAAAAATAAACACCAAGAACAAAGTAATTTATTTAAGAAAAAGAAAAATCCTTAGTCAGAAGAAAAAAAGGCACTTCAGCTCTCTCCTTGCCAAATCAGGCCTAGATCCTGGTCCTGCAGCTCTCCAGTTCCACAAACAAGTTCCACTGACACTCTCTGTTGGTGATGAGAGGGACCATATTTTATCCACCAGCAGCCTGTAAGATCTCCCTCTGCCCTACATTCTTATCTATTGAGGGCTCACCATCTAGTGTTTTCCAGGAAAAAAAAAAAAAAAAAAAAGCTGCTCAGTGATGAGAAGAAAAAGATAGCACAGAGCAGCTGCAGCTGTAATTGGCTGAAGGGCTAACAAATGACCTAATATTCTCCTAGCTAGGATTTATCCAGCTGCTCTTTGTTCTGATTAAATATGACTAATCCATCAGGCAAATATTGCTTTGCCAGTTCAAGAAATAAACTTACCTGTTTCTTAATTTTTCTTTAATTTTATTATTAGAGATAGAGTGCCACTTCTCTAATGTTTATTCTAAATTATTCATGGATAATTTCATGAATTAACATATAAACCTACTCCCATAGAGCTCTCCTATGAAGCTGCTATTTCTGATCTTTATTTAAAATTGTGCATTAAAACAAAGCATAGGATGAACTACTAAAACTCACAGGCTTTTCTATCAGGGAATGTATTTCATACATGTTACAGGGTTTGTCCCAGTATTTGGCCTCTGAAATAGGAAGCTAACACAGTTAAAACTAGCATTTCATTGGTTGCTATATATACTTATAATTTTCCCATTTCTGAAAAAATGCTCCTCATTCCAAGATAAATATGCCCAATTAAATTGTAATCAATATGATTTTTTTTAAAGTCACTTGGTCCCCATATTGAGAAATAACATAAAAGGAATGTTAAAAATGATCAAACCTTTGACAGTCCTCACCTTATTTCAGTTTCTCTATCCTGGTTCAGAACCTCAGCATCCTGCCCTTCAACCCTTTCCCCTGAACACGTCTCTGTGAACCCACCAGCCACACACGACTACCTTTGGATATTCTGCTGCTGCTGTAATAGAGCACTGTCCATCTCATCACCATCTTTGTCTTAGCCTTCCTCACATGAGGCAAAGACCCAAGTGTGGTGCTATGAAAGGAACTAAAACCTTTAGTACCAGATACTACAGGATATTATACATTTGTTTCGGCTAACGTTATTGCTCCAGTGCTAGTAAACCTCACTTGATCTGCTAAGTCCTGCCAGGAGAACACATATTAAAAATATTAATAAAAAATTTAAAAAGGGAGAAAACAGGAAAACAGAACAGTATGGGAGCTTCCACTTAGAGCAGAATCTCGTTATGCATACGCTTAATGAGCAGAATGTTCCTTTTCCAGTGACATTTGTAAAAGCCAATTTCCAACACTGTGTGTCTTTTTGCACTGAAATACACCACAAATCTTTCCTATTGAGCCATTCAAGATCTTAGTGTAGATAAAAGCAAACAAAAAATATTCACTGTGTCAGCACTTTCTTTCCTCCATTGCACAAGTGACCTCCATCAATATCATGTTTCACTTCTGTTCCATATGGCTGAGCTCTTGTTTCAGGATCTTACTCCCTGTCAGGGAAGAGATAGGTATGGCTTCAGGTCTGAGATATTCAGAGATATTCCAGGAAACCAGGAAAGAAATTGGAAATGCTGGAAGATTTTTCAGATGGAAATGCTGGAGTGGATCCTGAAAGAAATAAAAGACTAGATAGTTTATGGATGGAAGATCCAACTTCCAAGTTTCCCTCTTCCTTTAAAATACACTATGTAGTTTATCTACCAGAGAAATGGAACAGCAGTCAAAGCTGCAAGGTGACTAATATTTCACCAGATGGCAATATCAGATGAAATATCAGGACTTTACAGATCCAGATCCAGGTGGCCAGATAAAAGATTAGATTTTGATGGGACACTGGATCTGGCTGACAAGGTGCATGTTTTGGCATTAGCAGTGTTCACAGTTTGGTTCTGTTCAAATCAAAAGTCACAAATGTATTTCAAACTTATTGTAACTATAGAGACCGACTCCATGATCCTGGTGGGTCCCTGCTAACTCACCATAGTTTATGCAAATAATCAAAAGAATCAAAGGAAAGAGTATAAAAATGACTACTCTTAAAGTCAATTCATACTCTTGTTAATGAATCAAGCGTGTGCATGATAGAAAAAAACCCTGTGACCTTGCTCACCCTGATTTCCCATCTGCTCAAAAACAAAGGCAAAACAGAGAAGATAACACAAAATAAAGGTGCTATACATGTTAAGTGCAAGTGACTATTATTACTGAAAGAGCTGTGTGTAGGTACAGTTTTTCAGCAAGAAACTTCGGTAACCTACTGTCTTGCCTGAGGGACCCAATCACCAGCCACAGGTTCATTTCAACATTTCTGACATTTGGTCCTTAACTCTCTCTGACATCTGGGAGGCCCTTGGGACTTAGCCCTCCTGGCAGAACAGGAGGCAGCAGTCCCAGGGAATGGGTTTCTCCTGAGCAGAGCAATCATTTTCTTGTGCTGAGATTGTTGATTTTAGCTCCCTGCTAAGATCACTCCCCACTTTCCATCTTCATCTTGAAGCTTATGTGAAACCTGTGTTCTGTATAAGGCTCCGAGGAGCTGATCTAAAAAGAAATGTCAAGGCTTTTACTGTTATAAGAAACAGAGCCTTATAAAATTGTGATCATTAAGCCTCCTCAGTCAAGTAAAGCAAGAAAGAAAATTATATCTAAAGGTTTTAGTAAACAGATCTGAATTTGCCATCCTGGGTAACTGAGTACTGCAATAAAATGCCAAGTAGAGACTAATATATACTTACATCCTCCTAATTTCCTGGTTTCACTAAATCCAATATAATAAAATTGACAGATGCTATTTTATCTACTCAAGTGATTCATGAAGGGCTTGGAACTGAAATGCTGCAACAAGATATGGCATTTGTGCTAGGGTTTGGGTTTTTTTTAAATAAAAAGAAATGACTGGCCAAGGACTGGTGATAGCTTGTGATTTGCCTAGCACAAGATGACAAGCTTGTCACCTTTACCTACAGAGGAAAGAGAATTACTAAACTTGGCTACTATTTACCTATGTATTGCCTACCCAGACTGTTATTTTGAAATTGTGATGAGAAAGTAAAATAAATTAAGGAAATAATTGAAATTTAAAGCTAAATTAGATATTTTTCATGTCACCTTTTACAATTATGTTAATTGGTATGCATTTTTAATGACAACATTAGCAGCAAGTAATAAAAAGTCAGCAGGATCTACACACGGATAAATAACAACACACTAATGATAATTACATAAACCTTCTGTATAGTGACATGTGGGTCAGGAATTGAATTTGCACTCTCAAATTGAATCATCTATCAGGGCCCCACATCATCAGTAACAAATGTCACTGGTAGGTTTCATTTTCCTGTGTTCAGACTGCCCTCGTGGTTTTGTTTGCTAAAATCCAATAACAGATTATGTTTCAAGGCGAAATCTTGACACCTAATGGTACTCAATGGGAGTGTTGATTGCAAAAGAGTAGCAAAAAGATTGCAAAAGCAGCATTTGAGTTTCAGAAAAGAGCCTATTTCAGACACTTAGAGAACGTAATTTCTACTTTGTTTTTTAGGCATTTAAAAGGGCTTTTCTGATAATAAAATGACTGACTTTAGTGCATCTGTTTACAGTTATATACTGACAGAACTGCCTTCCTGGAATGGAATTTTTTTAAGTGTGTGACTTTATCAGTGAAGTTTTATAGACTGAGCAAAGAGTTCCTGAATTACTGAAATCAGGCCAAATAGGAAGTGATTGAAGGCAAATGGAAATGTTGCCTTTAGTTTCAGAGAAAATACACATTTTTACGACTCCCTTTTTTTTTTTTTTTTTTTTTTGACATAATGGAATATGCTCTCTTGTCATTACAGAACAAGATGACAAAGTAGCTGAAAATAATTCTCATAAGGTCAGAAGAACATGGTACTTCCAAGCATGACTTTATTCTGTGGTAACAGGAAATATTAGGCAGAATAAGTCACATAACATGAGCTGTTTTGGAACCCTGAACATGGCATCTGCTCAGCCTCGCTTTAAGCACAGGCTGGAGAATGTTTTGATTATAAAGCCTGAGGTACACTGACATATGAAAAAGAAAAGCTTGGCTGCTGTGTCGAGCACAACAGGCAGCATTTGGGTAGCTGGGGGCTGCATGGGAGAAGGTCACAGGTTGCCCTAGGCAGGAAACAGGTAGGTCCAGCCAGCTCTGAAACTGGTGTGAGCAACTCACAGCCTGCAAATCTTCAATGCTGAAGGAGCACGTGGTGCTTCTGCTCCAGTGCACTTTGGAGAAGGCAGCAGCCACAAAAGTCAGGGGGCACAGGGGGGAGGATCTTGGGCAGATGTGCTCAGGAGCCACAGGGAAGGAGATGTTTTGGGGCACAGAGGTGAGGCACTCTGCATGTCAGAATGGGGACAGCTCAAGGGACTGCAGCCTGAGAGCACCCCTGAGGGACTGTGGCCATGGAGCAGGGGGAAAATGAGCAAGGAACAGCAGAAAGAAACCATTAGGTGCAGGACCTGCCCATGCACCCATGGAATTGAATAAGGAGGGGCTGAGGGTAATCCACAGCAAACCCAAGGCAGGGTGATGCTACTAAGAGAAGTAGAGATGTTTTCCTTAAGCCTGGGAAACAGGAAGGAAAGAGTTACTTTCTCATTTATTTTCTCATTTATGACACCACCCTACCAAAAACCCGAATCAGAAGATGGTGTTAATTGACATAAAATCAAGAAAAAATTCCACCCATCTGAGACTGTTTTACCCATGAAACCTTCTTCAGTTCTAATGGTTGAAGTAGGTAAGATCTAGGGAAATTTTATGACTTATAAATACACAATGGATGATGGAGAATTGGCCACAACTCTTGATGCTTCAGGACCTCTTTACAGAGGTTTATCAGTTTCCTGTCATTGTTAAAAACATAACTTTAAATTGCTCAGTTTAGCTTCTAGCCAATTAATTTTTTTACACCTTTAACTAATAGAGTTATCTATTAAAAATCCATGTTCAAGTTACTTCTTTAACTACCTGCAGTATTTAGATACTATGAATCTTCCAAGGCTTTATCTCTAGCCCTTTGCAAGTAATTTTACAGCTATTTTGCAAATTCTTACCAAGTTTTCATATTTATTAGTTCTGGACAACTGAATTGGTGGAGTTTAGTGGCAGATGCACAAAAGCCAAACTAAGAGTTAATACCATCTCTACATTCCAATTTAAATTAAACTGGGATTGTCTATTGCCAATAAAAGATACAGTAATTTGTTAACTCAGTCTATTAAATTTGATGATCATCCATGTAAGAGTAAGAAATTATTAATTCAGGCTGTGTTTTTGTGAATTTTAACTTGTACTGATATTTGCTATGTTAATTCAATAAGCTGTAGCTCAGCTTTCATGAGAAAAATATGAATTTCATATATGTTCATATTGCTGGTATAAAAACAGTGATGAAACCATAGTTTCCTGGAAGTCAAATTGCATTTTTCAAAGTACAGTATGGTTCTTAGGAAGGTTAAAATAAAGATAAGGTTAATTACATATTGAAGTGCAATTTGCATTTAAAGTTAAATAATGGGGAAGTACATTTAGTCAAATGTTTCAAACAAAAGGGAAAGAATTAGTATTTTCTGCCCAGAATAATCTGTCTACTTTTATTTTTAATTAAACTAGCTATATTATGGATATATAGATCATTAAAATAATGAAAAAGAATGCATCCAATCTATGAAGAATCTAATAGTCTAATAGAATATTTCTCCTTCTGGATATTTCTTAATGAGGTCAGAAATCCAGCTTGTGATTTTGAGGTTTTTTATCCTAAAATCCTAAACCCAAATGCTTTAATAGACTTGAGAAGCCAGAGTTACATTCCTTAGCACAGACTACAGAAACATGTGTGATTAGCCCAACAAAAGGTTGCCTTATACATGTTTCCCTCTGCTTAAATAAATTCCTTGATTCCAGTTACCTCTCCCAATGCAATGACAAGGAATTGAAAAGAGGAAGAAATTATTGCAGACACTTGAAATCCTATATAAATACCTTTTTTTTTTTTTAACAAGTATTCAAGCTTACTTCTCTTGAACATAGTATACAATGTGTTCAAAAGGATTTTTTTACTGGAAATGTCATCTGGGGTCTACCCATAGTTAACTAGTTCTTCAGTATACCAAGCACACCTTGGAATTCTGCTTGCCAAATTCCTCAGGTGTTTTGGGAAACAGTAATTTAGTTGTAAATCCTGGTCATTGAGATTGATAGATCAGTTAATGCCCATGATGGGAATTCCATTGCATTATATAACCTGAATAGTTATATAACCCTGTCTTGGGTTATGGAACCAAAAATGTGTATTCTATTGTTAAAAGCAGTTGGGGAGATGTTTTTCTTTCTCTCTTGTAACTCTTGGGGGAGGAGGGCAGATGCCTTCTGATGATGGGCCAGCTGTTAAAACCAGGTGGGGCAGTGTTTCTTATCTCTTTCACCACCTGTCCTCCCTCCAGGGGGATATTTTCTGCTAATGGGACATTAAGGCTCACCAAGGACATGACACATTCCATCATCCCATTGTGAGATGCTCCACCCAGTGGGGGGAGCCAACCATTCCTACCTAGATAAAAACTGAGATATAGGAACATGAGGTACCTGGTTCCACTGAGTTCCTGGAGGAAGACTGGACCCTTCTCACCATCACTGGACTCTTGTTCTACAGGATCATCTCTGCTCCAACAGAACCACATCTGCCACTCCAGGAGGACTCACTTTTGGACTGCTTCCAACACCCTGACCAACAGGGTGTCAGGTTGTTTCTCTGACTCTGTCAGGGTTTCTAGGACTGTTGTTTGTTTGTTAGTTTGCTTGTTTGTTTGGTTTTTCTACTACATTTGTATTGTTAATATTCTTAGTAAAGAACTGTTATTCCTACTCCCAAATCTTTGCCTGAAAGCCCTTAATTGCAAAATTATAATAATTTGGAGGGGGTGAGGGGTTTACATTTGCCATTCCAAGGGAAACTTTCCCTGGTGGATACCTGTCTTTCCAAACCAAGATAATAACAGAGTCCTGAGGAAAGCCAGAGATGGTATGAAAAGGAGGGTTGCCAATAGAACCTTCCTTTTTCTTTCTTCACTGAATGTTCCATCAGCAGAAACTGGTTGGGACCATCTTTTCCCACAGCTCACATAAGCCAAGATTTAGAAGAATTATGCTACAACTTGTGATACTGCATAAACAGTTTTTGTGGGTTTTTTCCCACTAGTTTGAAATTGAGAAGCAAAGAGAAGAAGGATATTCAAAAGCTAAATACTGAAAAAAGAAGAAAACAATAAATAATAACTAGTAATATTACTATTTATAAATAATAACTAATAATTATGAGAATAATGCTATTTTCTTTCTTATAATAAAGTCTTAGTTTCATTTTCAAAGGAAATTTCCCCCCATTTTTCTACTCATTTTTCCACGTGACAGCTCTGAGACACAAACTTGCAGCAACAGCTGGTACGTGGTTTCTACACTGCCATATCCTGAGGAGTTACATTCACAGACCAAAACAGGGCAAAAAGTCCAAAATAAATATAAGAGAAAAGGAGAGTCCTTGTGTTAGATAGACGAAACTAGAAAGAAAAGATAACACCCTTATTCCCAAAGAGAGGAGTTCCTCATTCATTCATGCAGGCCTCTTGCTGCTGGCTTTGCCTGGTTACGTTTTTTGTAGGGATGGGCCATCCTTGAGTTCTGTTAAGTCATCCTTGAAAATCAACCTGGACCCCTGTTTTCTCCAAAGCTGTATCCCACGAGGTTCTCCCAAGCAGATCTTTGGACTTGTGGATATTTAAAAGAATCACTCTTCATCTTGAACACATCCAACTGTGTCTCCCCTGTCCTTTGTAGATAAGCATCACTGGGAAATGAGGGATTGTCTCAAAGGCTTGTCTCCGTGTTGGTAGCCAACAAGTGTTGAACAAGTAAAACTTGAAGGATCTAAAAAAATTAGAGCAAAGGCAGCAGATGCAGGAGACACAGCACCACTGGACAAGCCAGAGCAGTAAAATGAGAAGGAAAGTAGGTATGGAAGAGGTACAATCAGAGGGTTAGAAGTGGAGCTGGAGAAAGGTTACATGTCTGAGACAGAGGAGAGATCGTGAAAAGCTGAGAGCATTGATATTGTGGCTGTCCTTGCCTGAGGAAAAATATAATACTGAGGCTTTGCAAAAGACAATGAAAATTCCAAAATGTCTTGTAAGTACTGGAGAAAGGAATTCTTGCCTCTGTTAGAGACCCGAATTTTTCTTTCTGCCTTCTGTGAAGTAAATTCTGGGTTTCAGAAGTACTTTTGACTAACACAGCATTTTTAGAGAGAAGAGAAGAACCAGATTATACTTAAAGAGAATTGAAGTGATGAATGAGTGATGCTGAGCCCAACAGTGTAAGTGAGCTACATCTGTATTTTCCTCTTGAGAACATAAGCTTGTTAAGCTGCTGAATGAGAAAAAAGTGAGAAACACAACAATGAGATCATGACTACAATCTGCAACCATGTTAATCTTACACTTAACAGCTTTTCAGGAAAGCACGGTAGCAAATGATAGAAGGAAGATCAGAAGTTAAAACAACTCTTTGCACAGACTCAGCCCCACTCTTAGGGTTCCCATAGTACTGTCCAAAATTTTTGGGCTATAAGTGTGTCTCTGGTGCACATGCAGCAATTCTGCTATGCCCACATTCCCTGATGACTGAGGTATGCCTGTGAAAGTGACCATCTCAGACTCCTTGTCTGCTTGTGCCTTCACACATGACCTAAGCAACTCACGTACAGGAAACAAACCCTGTACATCTTGACAGACAGCTGGGCCTCTTCTGTGACTGTAAACTAAGAAGCGTCCAGGACATTTTTCAGCAATTAAACACAGTCACGACGACCAATACACTGCAGGAACAACTTCTGCTGAGGTGCTGGCCTGTGCCAAGAAGCATCATTCCAGGAAAGTCCCAGTGCTGGCTCTGCCAGTTGGCCTTGGAGCTCACAAACATTTCCAGACACAGGTACAAACAATCCCAAATGTCAGTAATTTAGTCAGTATGGCCTGCTGTCCACACCAACTGCAGGGCAAGGTCCTCTTGCCTACCAGGACAATAATTTCAGCAGAAAAAGTCTTTGGCAGGTGTACTCTGTAACTACAGTGAAACTTACATGCACAACACACATAAATGCATGTGTAATTTTAAGAAGCTATCATGATTACCCCCATCCACGTACTTTGGGACACTTTATTGTAGCTTGGGACTTATTGGAACACTTTATGTAGCACAATAGTGCTGTAGAACTCTGCTTCATTCCCCTGTTGCTCCAGAGTGAATATGGTGAATTCATGCAACTCTTACTAGGAGGATGAGCATAAAGTACATTAATAAGTTTTAGAGTGCAAGTAGACAGACAAGTGAAGAGTGATACTTTTGAAATATAAGGAAGGGTTATTGTGTAATACCAAGTACTCTTTAAATAAAACCCTATCATTTAAGCAATAATAAACCTACTTCTCTATACCATTGATTTTTGATAGGAGAAATTCTGTTTGTATGAACACCCGACTCTTTAATAAGATTTTGCATCAAGCAGAAGAAAGATTATTTTTGAGGCACAAACAAGGAATGTTTACCTTTTAAAATGTACGATTAGCATTTTTTTTCACACTCCTGCATCTGCCAAAGCTGAGACCTCTCCTGCTTGGTTGAATGATAGGGAATTTATTTATTTTCTGCAACAGCTCCCTCTTGGTGAAGTGATGGGGTTGCGGGGGGGGCATCACTGCAGAGGGCTGAGAGTGGCAGCTGCAGTGGGGGTTTTGCTGCAGTTTGGTTGGTTGGATGTTCAAATCTGGGGTCCTTCTGCATGTCCATTCTAGTTCCAAACAAATCTCAGTCTATTCTAAGGAAAAAAAGGATCAAAACATAAATAATGCCAGTGGTTTTCCTTATTTTCTGCGTGCATGCTTTGAACCAGTCTTTACTTCACGTATATGTAATACTTCTACATGAGGAGACCTCAAAACATATATTAACATTAGAGGAAATAGATTCTTTCTTCTTGACAAGTGACAAAGATCTATTCACTGGTAAAATGAACATTAAGTTGATTTAGAATCCTGTAATAGTGAACTGGTACCCATTTATGCTTCCTAACACTGGAGCAAATAACTACCAGCTGTATAGCCACAGAAAATCAGTCAAAAATTAGCAAATTCTGCAAAACATGTAAGAAAGTGAGGAAATGCAGCTAATTTTAATTTAGTGTTTATGACAGGTGAACTAGTCGTTTGAAATTATTTTTGTGTGGTGTACAAAAGGGATTTAATCCCTTAGGCTCTTCCTGTTTCATGCATGAGTAGACATTATGCTCACTATTTCTTCCTCATTTTTCTGTAGTTAGTACTACAGTTAATTTTCTGATATTCAGTATGGACCCTTATTTTTGCTTCAGGATGAGCTTTAGCTTGATAAAAATATATGCTGTGTCAAGGTACTATTTTCTTCATAGTTTGTCTTTATGATCTGAACATCATAGTTCTTCTCTTGTGTATTGTACATTATTGATCTTAAAGACCTTAAAATCGATTTTACCTTTTAAATTTTAGAAATTCTCAATAATGGTTGGGAAGCACTTCAATATTTAGCTTAAAATTACTTGATGGGTTTAGATTGTCACAAAGTTCTTTGGTGCTTCTTTTTCAGTGCAAACAGGGTTTTGAAGGAGCAAGTAATTTTTTACCACACAGAAGCGATAAGTGACAGCCAGGGGACAACTTTTAACAATGTTTCTTCTTCTGGAGTACTTTCCTTGAGGAAAGGTTATACATATCATAGAAAGTGATAACCTATAGTACAAGCCTATAATGGTGAAATCAAAAATGCCAAACAAAAAATTGTTTGATCAGGAAAGGACATTAAAAACAACAACAAAAAAAGGCATTATTGATGGGCATTGGTACTTAAGAGGAACAGCAAAGTGCCAGCTGGTCAGTTACTTAAAGGAGAGGGGAAATCATACCTAAAAATATTAATTAACATAATATTGGTTAAATAATAATAAATAAACAATATTGATTATATAATTAACATAATTGGCACCAGAGAGGAAAGGGTACATCTCAGTCTTAAGTTAGAGAGAACATCTATGAGCTGTATGTTTTATACTGATGTGAGCATCAGGACTGTCAGTGGGTAGCACTTGAAGTGGGGCTGATTCTGCTACAGGGCCACCAGGACTTACCTTCCAGAACCCGTGAAATTAGGTGATGCAGGGAAAACTGGGGAAAGATGAACATAAAAACCACCTAGATTTCAGAAAACAGGAGTGACAGGGAGTTAGTATCATCAGCTTAATTTAATTTTCTAGAAGAGTGTTAGCACAACTCAGTGCTAACTAAGTAGCCTCAGAGACAAAAAAAAAAAAAATAAACCATTTACAGTCAATATTAATTGGTCAAGAAGAAGCTGAGCCAACCCAGTCTCATCTCCCTCCCTGACAGAGTAACAGGCTCTGTGGACTGAAGAGCCATAGATCTCACATTTAAATTTCAGTAAAGCTTTTAGCATTATTTCCATGACATTTTCACAAGTAAACTGGAAAAATAAGGTCTAGGCAAGACTGTAAACCAATTTGTCAAATATGGGGGGGAAATGATTCTTACACAGCCATAGCAGGAACTGCAGCAGAGTCAGTTCTGGCTAAGTTCCAGTTCCTTGCAGCATTTTAGTCAATGAGATGAGTGATGAGACACCAAGTTCTGAGCAGAAGACTTGGCTTGATGACTTACTGAGGGCCCTTCAACAGGAATTATCCTGTGATAGCACGATCCTCTTTTTCTGAATTTGCAGATGATACCTACCTGGGAAATACTGTAAGCTTCTTGAGACATAGGACTGGATTTTAAAATTATTTGGACAAGTTCAAGTTACGGTTTAAAAGATTATATCACTAAGTACCGATAAACAGAATATTCTATACTGAGAAATACTTCTTCCAAAACAGTATGGGGAAGAAAAAACTAAAAGCAGCTTTACTGAAAAGTATGTAGGGGGTTACTGGGCCCAAACTGAACCAAAGTCAAAGAGGTCATTGACAAACCAAACACTGATCTGGGACACAGGGTACAATTTTAGCCTCTAGGGCATGCAGACCAGCCCCACCCTTCTGCTCGGCCTCAAACTGAGATAATGCATTCGTTCTTGGGATCTGAAAACAGAAAGAATCTGAACTAACTGGAGGGAGTCCACAGAAGATCAAGGAAAATAACAGGAGTTTAGAAAACATGACCTATCAAGAAAGGCTGATTATCAGGACTATTTAGATTAAACAATGGAAAAGCAAGAGAGAAAAATGAACAGCCTAGATATCTAATACACTGCTAGAAAGAGTATAGGAAGAAGTTATTTTCCATGCCTGTGAAGAGTAGATAAGACTGAATGGGCTTAAACAGCAGCAAGGAAGATCTGGGTTAAACATAAGCCCTCTAATTGTAAGAACAGTGAAACACTGAAACAAACTGTGTCCATGAGTAAAGGCTGTGCGGGGTGGGTGAAGCAGACCTTCACCACCACCACCTTCAGCAGTGTGAGACTACTGTGGAGAACCAGAGACAAGTCAGATTTCTGGCAATCCTATTTTTATGTTCTAAATTATGTGAATAAAATCAGCCTTCTTTTTCTAGCAGAAGAAATTCTGTAATACTTAATCCTGATTTAAATGTACTTCATAGCCCACTTTTCTAATGCTTTGCTCTGCTCCAGTTGTCCTTAATCTTTTTATTTTTGTAACCAAGTCACAGATGACAGAGAGAAGAACCCCTTGTGACTGACATGTCACACGTATTTCTTTCTAGTCCTCACAACAGTTATTTCATTTTCTGCCAAAGTTTCCCTAAATCCTTTTTTATTAAGTATTCAAGCACCACTGGCACCACTGTACGTGTAATTCCTCTTTGCTGTCACCTACACACTTCATAAAGGTCTTGACATTATTTCTCAAAAAACTTAGAAGATGTGGAATGGAGAAGGTACCTTCCCCAAATCCAGCAGCACTCTTCAAATTCCCTTGAATCCCATGGTTATCTTCACTGCCATTTTACTTGATTTTGAAGCAACTGAAAAGACAAATACAGATTTCCCCTCCAACTTAAGCACATCATGTTGCCTAGAATGAAATAATCTATCTGAAATAGGTGACACTGAATGTATCCCTAGATTACTTTTTGAGCTGTCCTACACAATGAAGAACATAATTAAGACTTGCGTGGCAGTGCAAGCAAGTAATTTTATAATCAGGAAACTAATGTTCTGAAATTCCTATTTTAGGAAATCAAAACAAAGACCATTAATGTGAAAAATGTTGATCATACAGTAACTTAAGTCTCACAACCAGAAAAATACCTTCAAACGCAGTTTTTAAGAAATGAGCTATGAATTTTTGTAATTTTACCCTATCAACCAGCTGTGGACCTGTTTTTCCTTAAATATTTCAATTTATCTCTGACAATTTAGAGCTACAAAAGATGTTCTTAATGCTTGCAGTTCTACAGATACTGAAAAATTAAAATTGGCAGGATCACTTGTTCCAAAAATGCAACTAAGTTTCTTTTTCTCTAGTCTCAAGCTATCTCCTTATCCATGCTTTTTCCCTGTGACAGACTTGGCTGAGAGAGTTGGACTGGATGATCTTAGAGATCTTTTCCAACCTTAAGAATTCTATGATTTTATCTTTATTGGTTCTGTTTTCCTGATATTCTGAGGACACTTTGGGCTTTCTGAACTGTAAATGCTCACTTCTAGATGCAATTTGGGACTATGGCCTGTCCTGACTCCTGCAGGTCAGCTCCTGCTCACCCTCATTAAAATAACTGAGGCATGGACTTTTCCACTCCATAATCTAAAGGAAGTAGAGGAACGTATGTATTATTTTCCCCAAGGACTCCATCTTATTCTGCACAATACAGAGGTAAATGAGTGAAGATCAAGGCATTGAGTACAAGTCTCTCCATGATTGTCCAGATTTTCTCCTTTAAATGCCAGAAATGTATACAGCAGTAGCAAAGATTCTGCATGACAGATGTTGGGCTTGAGAAGCCTCAATCAAAGGGAATGCAAAAGTGATTTGCTGAATGGATCTGAGCAGCTGGGAATCAGAAGTAAATAAGACTACAGCAAGGATCAATATTTAAAAAATCCCTTACATCTCTCCCTTTTTTCAATATAGCAATAATTTCTTATTAATAGAAGCCAACTATCCAGTATAATCAGTGTATTTCCAAATCTGTTTTTTACTATGTGGCCTATTAAACTATTCTCTACCCTGCTGGCAGATGCACAAGGATGCCAGAGATATTTGAAGAAAGCTATCAGATTTTGTTGGAAAGACATGGAGATAAAACTGATGGAGGAATTAAACTCTACAAGATCAGGACAAAAGACACAGAACAGAAAGGTGACCTGTACTTAGAAACTCACATTTATCCAGTGTCATCAGCTTTCAAAAAGTACAATGCAGACATTTTCCCCCATGACTATGTGAAACAACTGCTGATGTCATCACTGATCAAGAGGCATCTCCCAAGCTCTGAGCACAAGCCCTCAATACTTAAAAGCAAGTGCCTGACAATTAACTGAGATACAAATCTCTCTCATCAGTGCCTCCTATGTATTTGCAGGTCCTGCATTATGTCCAGGTTCCTGAATTATCTCAATGAATGTGGCTTTATTTCTACGTCTAGCTCAGTTTCTATAAAAACCCAGCTGTACAAATAATGTACTCTGCCTCCACAAGCAGTCACCAGCATGTAACACGTGACTGTCAACTTTCCTTAGCATGGAAAGTTGTCTCCAAGGTGGTGGTGCTCCAAGGTATTTTGACTGATCAGGTTTAGATTTGATTTAGGTAGGTTTAGATTAGATATTAACAAGAAATTCTCTTCTGTGAAGGTGGTGGGATACTGGAACAGATTGCCCAGAAAAGCTGTGGATGCTCTGTTTCTGGAAGTGTTCATGGTCAGGCTACTGGGGCTTTGAGCAACTTGGTCTAGTGGAAGGTGTTCCTGCCCATGGCAGGGGAGTTGGAACTAGATGGCCTTTAAGATTCCTTTCAATCTAAACTATTCTGTGACTTGCACATTCCACTGCAAGTCCTGCCATCCAACAAAGGCCAGGCTTGATAACAGCACACCCTGTGCACACCAAGCTGTGGTAATACCTTCATATTATAGTCTGTGGAGCATCTCAATACAAAGAGCTTTGTTCTGCCACTATTCATCCACGAGTGACAAAGGAAACTGCAGGGTAGGGAAAAAAAAAAGCTCTGGCTCTGGCCTGGGGAAGAATTTTTTCCAGTGTATCAGTACTTCAATTCCAGAATGCACGGCTTAGACAGTACCAAGAGCAGGAAAGGATGATGTGAGCTTCAGGGCAACATTTCTACTGAAAGCCAAGTTCCAGGACCGGGGAGGGGGAAGGAAGGCTTGTTTTCACTACAACTAAAGCTCTGCACAAAAGAAGATGGAGCCAGAAACCCTCTGTATTCACGGCAGGCGTGCTATGCACTTGCTGGGGGACAGGAATGCCTGGAGACCACAGCAGCCTGTTTTCTCCTGATGCCATCTGCTGGCTGAACCGCCAGGGTAAGGCTGGGCTCGCCCAGGCAGAGACAGCACACCAACATAAAAGCAATCACAAGGCTTCACTCAGTAACACTTACAAGGTCCTTTGCAAACCGCTCAGAAAAACAGAATACTTATTTTTTAAGATGGAATAAAAATGCACAAAATTATTTTACAGGTTTAAAACTAGGGAAAGGACAAAAGTAATATTTAGCTAGTGCAGCTTTAACAAAATTATTTACATTACATTGCTTAGATGAAAAATAAAATAATTAAAAAAAAAAAAAAAAAGCTGTTACTACCAGAAGCAGAGGTGGTCCCTACTTTGGCACAGGCAAAAAAAAAAAAAAAAAGGAAAAAAAATCTAACCAGAACAAACTAAGTTAAGTTATCTGCATGACAGTAGATACTGAAGGGGTTTGCTAGGTGGGTATTTGATAAGAAAAAAAGGTCACTGAATTATAAATTATGGAGGTTGATATTGCCTTCTTTTTGCATTTGGACAGATTTTGGCAGACAGGGCTGTCATCTGCTGCTAACAAGACCCTCAGATGGCATCACATCTGAAATAATAATGACAGGAGGCTGGACAAAAGATGGTGTTTAGTTCTGATATTTCTGAGCAAGCTAGTGGAAAAGCTGTTTGTTGTTCATCCTGCAACATTTTGCACCCTCGCCATCAGTACTCAAAGCTCTCGTTGCAGATTAACAGGATGAAAATGGTGTGGGTTTTTACATTTTAATATAATGGCTGCTGAATTTCCATTTCAGGAAGGCCTTCCAGACCTGAAGAAATAACTGTTTCAAGGAATATCACTTGGGACTGGTTGCCTTTTATGCACCATGGACATTTAATTTCTTCTGCTGTGGGAATGGGGAACTGGGGAAGTGCATGCTGGGATGGTTGTTGTTGCTAAGGATGTTCTGGACAGGGTGGCAGACAGAGGCAAAGCACTAAAATACACCCAGCATAAACTACCCAAAGTAATATAATCACTTTCATCCACAAACTATTCTACTTAAACAACTTAGTATACAACACCTAGTTTTATTTTACTAGTATAAGATGATTAATACTTGAATTACATCAAAAGTCATTCAAACTGTGCCTTACATCATAGTAACTGAAAAATCCCGTACAAAGGGCTGATTTCTCTCTCACATTCCTAGTTCATCAACCTGTACATACAATGGACATGCTTAAGGAGGATCTCCTGTCTAAGGCACTGAACATAAAATAAATAAACAAATGACAAATATTATTTTATCTCTTTATTTTTTTTCCAGAATATTTTAATATTGAAGCCCAAGTTGTTATTTTCAAGGGACAGGGAAGGGGGAAAGGAAAGGGAGAAAAGTTATGAAGACAAATTATTTTATTTAATTTATGGTTTTGTGAATGGTCACTTCTGTAGGCAACAAAAGGTTGTTTTCTTAAAAAAAATAATAAAACGAACAGCACCATTAAAGAAAGCATGATCCCTGAATTCTAAACAAAACACTGTCTTGAAACACAAAAAATTGCTAAAATGCTTGTTTCACCCTGTCACATCTGATGGGGTAACAAAGCAAAGCATAACAGCATTAAACTGTAGCAATCTTGCTGAAACCAACTACACCCCCTTCTGAAAATTCAGAGAACCACTTTCCAAGCTTGTCCTGTGGGAATAACATTTTCTTTGGTAGAGGACTGAAGGAGGGTATTTACTTCACTGAATGCGGATAGAAAAAGTATCTATGCACGTTAGGGATCTCCCCAATAAATCTGTACTTCTCATGCATGTTAGGTACGAGTGGATTTCACATTGCTGTTATACTGCAGGAGTAATACTGCCCTATAAAGGCATAGAATGGCTAATGTTGAACAGATGTAAACATTCAGAATACTGACAAAAAAACCCAAAACATATACACAAAAAACCCTGTACTGAAAATGTGAATCGAGTTAAGTTTCCATAAAGCAGAAAAAATATTTTACAGCAGTACAAGAGAATTATGGCAACAAAGTAAAGCACTTTTCTTGTAACATTCATGAACAGTACAAATACAACAAAGTTATTCTACGGACTAAATTATTCTTTAACTATCAAATATAGTACAAAGCGAAATATTATGTGCTATAAAAGAAGCAGCTCCTTAAATTAGACTAAAAAATGCCTTTTTTTTTTTTTTCTTTTTGTTGGTTTTACAGTGACAAAGCATGATGATTGAAGACAACAGGATTTCATAGATTCAGAAACATTTAGCTACACAGGTCCATGATAAAGCCACTGAGTATTTTGCTGCTTCCCCCTCAGTGTTCTGCAGAGCCACGGAAGACGAGCCGCTGCGCTGCTGCCAGGAGACTGCAGAAGTCATTCAGTGTTCAGAGCAGGGCCCTTCATGTGCATCAGCTAAAATGATCCCTTTTGGTGACACCTCTCAGCTCATCTCGAGTGTTTATCCTGGTACTTCACCACACCTTGGAGAAACTGCTAAACCAGAGGCTACAATAACAATTCTGAAATTGTGCGTGTGTTCATAAGGGGAAGGGGGTGCAGCATAAGGTAATTTTACTTCAGAAATTGCATTATAAAGCACCATATGCACCAGCTTAGAAACTGTGCAAGGAATTGCAGGGCCCTGAAAAAAACATCTGCACGTTCTGTAGCTTACCCTGACAACATGCACCACCCTCAAGAAGAAAGTCTATAGTACAGAGAATATACCTTTCGCTTTATGGCTCAACCATTATTTTTGTCTTTTAAATGCTATTTCATGTACTAGATCTCAGCAGATAAATAAAATGCAAACAGGGAGCATCCAGTTCACCATTTCTTAATCATTTTTTTAACATTATTTCAAAGGGAGTTTCTGCTTGGAAAATTATTTCAGAACAGAAACAGACAAACACACTCACTGCAAATGCCCTAACATTATCTGCATATCTCACAGGTATGCAATTAAAACAATAAAGAGGGAGGAAAGAAAAAACGGTTTCTCCCTCTCACCCAAAAGTGCTGCTCCAGGGGTAGGAGTAGGGGGACAATTTTGGAGATAAAAAAAAAAAAAAAGGTAAATTATACATGCTGGACACTGGGACACATACGTACGTACACACAAACATAGAGCAGTGTGTTCTTAAGTAATTCTTTCACCACTTTTCAGTGCATAAACTATTAACAACCCACGGTGCAAATGGCATGGTCATTAGAAAACACGATGACATTGAGCCTGAAACCCGAACAATCAAATAACAATAAAAAAAGGGAGTAATTCAAAATTAACGTCTAAATGTGACTGGGTTCTTACCAAAGCCCTAGGTTCGCTCTCCCCTAGGTATTTGTGTGATACCAAAATCCAAGTAAGGTTTTCATGCTTAGGATTCAATCAGGCTCTCACATCACTGTGGTTGCTTTTGAGTATTTTCATACCCCAAACCTAATCTGTAACAACATTTCACCACTGTTGCTAACTAATTGCTCAAATTTATTCCTGGTGCAACTCCAATGACTCAAGAACGAAAGGAGTGGAACTGCACTATGGAAGAGTTTGGTCAGTCGTGTAATGTAACATAGCACCATCCAGTCTAATGCCATTTTAAATACATTTTATCATGACCTCACACATGCAAGTTGCAATCCTGATACAAAAATGACAGTATGACATGAATGAGTGACCCACCACGTTAGTCACACTCTTACCTTTCAAACAAAGGAAAACTAAGTTGTGGCTGGAATTTATTTCTGTATTATGTCAGTCAATACAAGAACTCTTTCCAAAAGCAAGTACAAACAAATATTGACTTATGTGCTGTGGACAGGAAAACCTGAGCTAGAAATAAGGATTCCCAGCAGGCTTATATAAACATAGGTAAACAGAAGTCTAAGACTGGTTGCTCTCTTTTTCTTTTTTTTTTTTTTTTTTAAATAGAAGATCCTAGCTCTACCAAGTATAAATACAATGCAATACAATTCCAATACAAAGGCTCCTCAACTATGAATCTGATATACATTAATTGACCACACTCATGATTACTCATGAGTATTACCTAGTTGCTGTTTTGCCAGCAGCTGGCATAGCAGTGGATGCTAATTTTCACTTGGTTGCTTTTAGGTTTTTGCTTGGCTGGCTTATTTTCCTACCAGAAGACCTGAAAGTGCTGAGAAGCCATTCCTTAGTTCACATGTCATATTAAGGAGCACTTTTGTATAGAAAAAAAAAAAGTATTACTGTATCAGCAACGAATTTGTTAGTTATTACAGATGGCCTTAGTACCACACAGTGTCAAAAATAATATTGATATGTTGCTAATTACAATAAAAGAGAACATCAAGGTGCACCATAGAGCTTCCTATGACAGGAATGTATGCTGTAGATATTCCAGCTCACTTTTAAGACAACAAATGGCATTTATCATGTTTATAAAAATGGTCCTGCAAGAAAATAAATACGGTTCCTTCATTCAGCAGAACCTCACTAATACGCCCCCAAGTCAGGGAGACCGGTTACAGCTGATGAAAACACACAAAGATCAGATTAAAAAAAGTATGCTCTAAAATATATCATACCTTTCATTTCTTAATGTAGCTTATCATTCATGTTAGTACTTCAGAATGCAACAGTTTCACTGCATGATGAAACCAAGCAGTCTTACATCTCACATATTCTTACTACACTGCTCTCTTAAAACTGTTCAAGGAAAATCAGTTTTCTTGGGTAGGCTGTAAGGTCTTTGGATTAGTGAGGTTCTACTGTGATGGTAAAAAAAAAAAAAGTTTCTCTTGATACTGACATTTGGTCAACCACATATTGGCAGATGAATGACTTGAACTCCACATGTTATGTTCTTGAAGCGGGAGTAAAAAAAACCCCAAGGTGTTTTCATCTCCCCAGCAACCGCATGTGCTTTATCCCTTTATAATATTTTCCTTTTAGGTGAATAGGACCCCAAAATCACCGTTTTTCTTTTCTGCTGTTATGGTGGCTAGCACATCTGGAATGCAGCTATAGTCCTGAATGTAAATACAGTACTGGATAACTACTGAAGGTTACTTTAAAGATGCAGTATCCCTTTTAAAAATACATTTTGCTTCCAAATTTCTAAAAGGGGTCTGACTTCGAGAAAAGAAAAAAAAAAAGTCAGTGTCGTAAGTACTTCTAAGAATTACTGTAAATGGCAAAACTCTCAGATGTTATTTAAATAGAGTAACTCACATAAGAGGAAAAAGAAATTATAAGCCAACATTCAACCAATATGCAATTAAAATCCTTCCTTATTCATTCATCAGAAGAATGCATAATTTTTAGGCCACAGAAAGGCTACAAACTCGAGAACCAATGACCTATGTCTGACCTTATTTTTATATATATTTGGAACTGACAAATCTAGTGGACAGATTAGAGAGACAAGTACAAATAAAGACCATTTGAGTGAGAAACAGGAAGAGAAAACAGGTTTCTAATCTCCAGCAGAGAGGTTAATTTCTCCAGACTCCACTGAAGCCAATGTGTTTCCAGTGTTGGTCCCGCTAACTCATCACATATACAAATCTTTCTCAAGATTTCTCAAGGAATCAACAAAGAAGAGATGATGAGTAAGATTTGAGTTCCACAGTCCCTGGCAGGCACATAAGGAAACTTCCCTAACAATCTAAATTCTGCTTTCAAATTTATTTTGTTAGGTGAAGTGACTGTATTTTAGCCTTAGATAGTGAAAGTCAATTGAAGAAAACAATCTTGTCAGCAGGAAGACTCTAAACTGACTTAGAAGCTACGATGGTCTGCACCCTGCACCTTGCCACTACCCCACCCACACCAGCTGCTATTCAGTGTGTTATTCATTCTGCATAGTTACTCCACTTCTTACAGTGCTGTTCTTCCACTGGTCTTTAACCTGCAGCTCGTATCAACTACCAAACAGTGGAGGAAAAAATGTGCTGCACTTTGTGCAAATAAATAGAAGCTATGAATGACATGCATTAATGCATTTTTCTTTTTTTTTTTTTTTCCTAGCACAGCAAGAGAGCTCATAGATGCTTCAGTAACAAGGCTTTTTTTTTTTAAAACTACTTCTACAGGTTTCCTCTTCTTCCCAGAAAACGGCACTCAGGTAGAATAACTAAGTTCTGAAAGCACCATGTAGAAGAGAAAAAAAAAAAAAAAAAAGAATTAAAAAAAAAAAAATCAATCCACTAATTGCAAACCATTAGCGGCCTAAACTGTTCCGATTTCTCTGTTCCTTTGTCCTGCTCTCCCATGTTGATAAGGGATACTGCATCTTTGACTCAGTTCCTACCGCACCACCAGACACGCTACACACAGTTTGGAAGGCCCTATGCAGTCATCATGACAGAAGGCTCCGCAGCCTTTGCACACGATCATGGCTTTCAGCCTGCAGGAGCATTTCAGTTCCAGCTCATCGGCGTTGCTGCTGTCAGCAAATTTCTGAACCGGGATCTGCGCGTTCTGGTTAGACAGGCCTGTGGCAGTGTTTGAACCACTTCCTAAAATCCCAATCGATTTCTCAATTGCAGATGCTGCCCTTTTGAAACTTGTGCTACCAAAGTGTATTGTTGGATAATTTCCACAGAGCTGCTGCTGCTGCTGCTGCTGCTGTGGGTGCTGCGTCTGTATTTTCTGAGCAGCAAGTTGGGTAAAAGGCTTCTGTGGCTCAGAAAGTAAATAGGAAGAGAAATCTGCATTTTTTAATGCAAACGCTTTTAACTGTTCTTTCACTTCGTTCTGATCATAGGAAGCTTGCTTCATGCCCAGTTCGCAGCTGCTGCTTAAACCTTCCTCAAAAGAAATAGGTTCAGATTTTATATTGCTACAGATGCTGGCTGGCTGAGGCCAACTAAGTCTTTTAGTGGTTTCCATAGTAACTGTCGGTTGTTTTTGATCAGAGGGGACTTCTGCATTTGGGTGAGGAGGGGGAGGAGGTGGCAGGGGCGGAGGGGGAGCAGGGGGATGCACTAATGTTTTACTCTGCAGAGTTTGAGAGGCACTGGCAATGTCATCACCTTCCTTAATTTGAATACTAGGGGAAAACACACTTCCTAGCCTCAGCTGGTGAGCTGCTGTAGAAATATTCACGTCTCCCAAACCCTTCTGTTCCAGGTGTCTGCTAAAAGCAAATGCGTTGCAGCCAGGTGGGCCTTTTGAAGTACTTTGCAACAAAGCTGCTGTAGGAATGGGGCCTCTTGCAGCCATGGACATTTGGTAAAAATGCTGTCTGTGTGAGGTACTGGCTTCTGCGTGAAAGCTGCCATTTTTATCAATGTGAAATAAGCTTTGCTGGAAACTGCATGAAGGCAATGGTCTCTTCTGCTGCTTGATCTCTGGGTTGTGAGCGATCCGGCTCTGAATGGTGTGTTTGTTAAGCCACTCCTGCTTAAATGGCTGTCCGTGCCCTAGCTGATTCATGCTGGAACTAATTACACAAGGAGCCACTTTAACATCTGTGTCCATTGACACCTTCCCAGGCTCACATTTAATTTGAGCATGTTCCCCTATAGTCCTGGCCATCCTCTTTTTCGGATGGTTTTCACGCTTTCTGATTTGTAGCGGGGCTATGCTGCCTGCTGAAAATCCTTTACCATCTGGATTAGAGTTGGAAGCATGTTCAACAATATTTCTCTCGGCCACTACTGTTTTACATACTGAGGTAGTTTGCAAAGGCAAGGGAAGCCTGTTAATTTCTAGTTTGGCTCCTGATCTGGGCTGCGGCAGCACTTTTTCTAAAGGCAGATTGCCTTGCAGTAACTGTGTCACTAAGGGATTGTTGGCCTCCACTGACGACAAGCGACAGCTAGAGCCCCCGGCACTAGTAACTCTCTTCAGGGTTTCCGTTGTAAGGGACAGGGAGTCTTCCATGGAGTCTGAGATGGATGCCTTGGAGGTCTGCGGTGGCTGCACACTCGTGGCTATTTCTGCAGTCTGGGCAGGCATTTCAGTAAAATCCTCAGTGTCCATCCTGAAGCACTTGTTAGACTCGTTAGTTTCCGATTTAACAGGAACAGCAATGCTTGTCAAAAGACTCCTGGACTGCTGTTCTGACATTTGTGCATAACTGGAAGGTTCGCTTTTGACATTTTTCAAGCAGTTTTGCTCTGCATATTCCTTATGCTTACCAGAGGTGAGATGGCTGACTACTGGCTGGTCTGTATTCATTGCCTCCTCGTCACGCCAACAAATTCTATTGTTAGTGTTGTACTGATTGGCACAGGCAGCATTGGTTTCATTTTTCAGTGCTGAAGGACCTCTTAGTTGCTCAGCAAAGCCTTGGCTGGTAGTAACCACCTCAATTAATTTATCTTGAGGAGTAAGAGGCACTTCTCGAAGACTTGAACAACCTGCCTGCAAGTTTTTGCTGTCTTGCTTTGCTGTAATGGCAATAAAGCTGGAACTGTGCTCAAGGTTTTCACTAGTGACCACTTCGGGCCTGCTTATGACAGACACCTGAGGACAGGCTATACTTTGTAAGGCAGCTTCTGTCCTTACAGGTCTGCTCTGCAGGTCAATGCTGTTGTCTGCGTTTTCAATAGAGGAAGAAAGTGACAGACTGGAATTCTGGTTCGTAGTGTGGTCAACAATGACTTTACAAGGTATAGACCTATTCATGGCAGTCTGTGTAAAGCTCAGTGGATGAGATTTACCAGAGAGATCCATCCGATTTCGTGCTCCAGAGCTTTTTTCTAAGAGATCGGCATTCACTTTAGTAGCGTTATCGTAAGAGCTTAGTGTCACCATGTTACCAGTAAACATTGAAATGGGTGGCCTTGCAACAGATTCTGCTGCTGCAAGGGCCTCACTGCAACTTAAAGCTGACCTGACGGTAGTGTGGATGGAGACAGCGCTCTGCTCGCTACACCCGGTTATGGCTATCTTATCAGAAGGAAATCTGTTGGTAGTCCCCACTGGGGGAATCAGGACAGAACTACCAGAGAGATGATTTGGCAAGTTACTTGCAATAGATGAAGCTGGCACAGTGGCATAATGACCGGAGACTACGTTATTCACACTGCTACTGGGTACTGGCAACCTTTTGTCATCGATGGCGTTTGGTAAGACTGTGTTGTCTATGGAGACTGGTACACTACTGTTATCAATACATTTTGGTCCAACAGTTATGCAAGGAGTATCAGCCCCTTGGATGCTTTTCAGCATATTTATATTACAGGCTGAAATTGCTGTGTTTGCGCTGTCAACAGACATTAACACAGAGGATTTATCAACAGAACTTGCAAAAGAAAGTTCTTTAATTGCTCCAGACATAGCAGTGCTGCAAACACACACAGAGACTGAACTTTTATTATAAAGCACTGGCACACTGTTACTTTCAGTAGAGGTAGATGAAATAATTTTCTCACACAATTGTGGCACAGGCATATTTTCATCAGAACTGTGCACAGGTATCTCAGTAGCAGTTTCTGGTAATGTAGCTGTGTTAAGGGACTGCTGCAATAAAGTGGTGGTCTCACGGTGATGAGAAGACTTGTTGCTAGGGGACCTGCAGTTAGGATTAACTATAATGACACCAGTAGAACCTTCAATCTTTGTGTCAGTAGTCGTTGGTATCTCCAGAGATGAGGTACTACTTTCCTTTGAGCTAAACTGTGACTTTGATTCTTTATTAGTCTGGAGTAAATGAGCTCTGGCTTGATGCTTTGCAAATAGCTTGGCCTTTGTTTGCTCCTTGATGTGTGCCAGCGTTCTTGTCTTTCCACCTTCGCATGGGGTCCCCATTGCGCCAGAGACTATGCTGGCAGCTGCTGCCACGGCTGCTGCAGCTGCAGCTTCTCTTTGGGCTCTTGCTTGCTGAGCTCTTGCTTTGATATCTGCCAGAGTTCTAGCCCCAGTGTTTCTCCCACTGCTGACTGATGTACTTGGGGAAACTCGAGGTTCTGGTTTAGAAACGGGTTGGCTCTTGATGATAAAAGGAGGTCCAATTTTTGAAAGCTGAATCTAAAGGAAGAAAAAGGAAAAAAACACAGTAAATTTTAATCATCAAATTTTAGTGAGATCATCAGTCACTAAAATAACCTGCTGTCTCTTTAAGGGTCAGAGAAAGGTAATGAAAGGAATTACCGTTCAATGCAGGTGGACAGATAACTGCTAAAACTTAATGATATTTATGCTTCAATATTTTATCATCCTCCAGTATGAATAACTGACACCTGTATTAGCCTACTCACACTAATCCTTCTGACAGGAAGAAAGATTGAACTGGATCACAACATGATGCTTACCATACACAATTTGTCAGACCTGTTTTATATTCAGTGCATCTACCTGAGACGCTCAGCAAGCCTTGTGCAGTGATACTGGACAAGAACCTGCAAGCAACCCCCTCCTGCAAACATGTGAAAAAGTAACAATCATGTAGTTTCTCCTTGGTCACCAGTGATTAAGACATCAGGAACAGCCTGTGTTTTGCTTATAAACCAGACAACAAATCTTGCCATGAGGTAGGATGTAGTGGTATCTCCACTGAGCCTGTTTTCCAGCTTCCATGATGGAGGATTTAAGAGGTGTAAAAGAAGTGAGTCACTAAAGGATACACCTTTCCTTTCCTCACTTGCATTTTTAAGAGATTCATTTCAGTACATTCCTGGATAACTCTTACATTACTGCACTTTGAAAATTAAATCCTCGGGACTATAAATAATAAACCCACAAATATTAAAAAAATTAATTTCCTAGCACTTTAAGAAAAACAATAACCTGTAATATCACTGCAATTATCAGGATGTTTCCAATTAGGCATATAATTTTTCAGGATAAAGAATCTCGGAATCCCTTTGTAACTCATACACTCTCTCAGGATACCCCAAGGCTGGCAAAAAAAATTTCCACTTCTTAAAATGGACATATGGCTACTGGCTGTTCCTAGCAAAAGGACATAGTGGTTAATGCTATGACTTATCTTCTGAAAGGAACTGAGAAGAAAACTAGGTAGCATTTGTAGAAAAAGTAGTCATAAGATATGATGGGAAGTGACAGCCGTATAGCAGAATGACTTAGAAGAACTGGGGTTCTTTTTCCCTCCTTTAATTACAATGGATGGGGGTTTGTTGGTGAGATGATACAAGAGCCAAATATCTGTTACACAAAAAGCATACTAGAATTGACTGCCCACAATTCTTTAAAACATTCTGCTTTTAGTTTCAGCAGCAAATCTTTTCAGTTTCCACTTTGCATTACCAGAACTCCTAGAGCTCTAAGTGCTTGGCTATTATTTTATTATTATTATAGTAGTGACCTTTTTTATTCCCTAGTGATCTATTTTCCTTTATGGTTAGAGAGTTATTAGAATTTATTAGGCCAGATATACACCTTCCAAATATGAAAGAATATCACTAAACCCAGAACGGGGCTAACTTCCAATTGCACCACTACTCTTAAAAATAAATTAGCTGAAATATGCTTCTGCACTAGTGATTAAAGCAGTTAGTCTATTTGCCCTCCCGGCCATATTAACAATGTTCAGTGACTGCAGCAGTTAAAAATAAATGCAGAAAAGGGCATTTCTGAATAATCAGGAACTAGCATTGCAAAGCCAATAGCTTAAATGCAGTAAATTGGATCTTAAACTTGGCTGATGTCATCAAGTACAAAATTAAAAGGGTCAAATCTGAGCCTATATATAACTGAATCTACAGAACTCTCTGTTACGAAAAAAAAAAAACAAACCAACATTTTCAACTGAAATATGCTTTCTTACATAGAAGAATAATACACATAAAATGTTTGGTTAGGTGGTGCATTATTCTTACCTTTTGCTTTGCCATTAACAAAGGTATCTATACACATATAAATCAGATAGTTCCCCCAATAGGTCTCTGTTTCCAGTTAATTCTACAGGGAAATCTTGTATTTCAGCCTAACCCAAGCCTTGGGCTTGCAAAAGGATCTTCAACTATTCTGACTCTTGGTTCTCTTGCTGGATTAAGGTGTTGGTTTTTCTAAGTGCTGGTTATGATAACATTTATTAGTCATGCTTGCTGGAGAATACATCCACAGAAGAACAAGTGAAAAACACAGATGGGCAATTAGAAAAAAAAGTGCTGCATGTGACTGATGGGGAAGATCTTGCATTAGATTAAGGCATAGATCCTGGAGAGCTCTCCCATACACAATTTTTTTAGCAAAGAGCCCTACTAAACAACTGTAGATATATCTGTATCAGACGTAATTTAGCATGGTGGAAATGTAATAGTAAAGCAAAACCCTCAGAACTAACAGCCCTTTATACATCCCCAAAAAATACACCATGTGCTGTGCCTGTATGCAGCTCAGAGGGACATAATAAACCTTTTGTTTCCAAACCACCCTGTTCATTCATTACTTTACCTTAAGGGGTGGAACTCGGGGTTCCTCTCTGGGTGGCTGTTCTTTATCAGATGGACTTGTTGATGAAGCATTGCGATTAGGCAGATCATCATCTATTCTAGCTCTCTTCTCTTTACAGATTCCAAAACCATGCTGTTCTGCTGTTTTCCTCTTTGGGATCTCTGGGTCTCTACTTTCATTTCTTGCTTCCGGTGATTTTGTGTGTTCTAAAGACTTGGAAGAATGTGAACTCTCTAGACGACTTTGGGTGCTGCCTGTTAGCTTGTGAGATTTACTTCTGCACACTTCAGAGAAGGTAGCTTTCTCTAGAGATGAGGTATATAGTTTATCATGTGGCTTTGATGGAAGCAATTCGATATTTCTGCCAAGTGATCCTTCTGATAAGACAGATACCTCTGAGGGCAAGAGTGTACCTTTCTTGTCACCTCTTTGCTGAACACTGTGATTTTTATTTTTAATCACCTCTGGAGGAGGTTCTGGGATGGATGCAATGTAGGATTTCTCAATTTCAGAATGTGACTTACATGGCTGATGACTGAGGTTTTTGCTTTGGGACTCTTCCAATACTGAAGTATCAGGTGTAATTGTTAGTGGACCAACTTTCATACTTTCAGGGGCACTCTGAAGTTGTTTTGGCTGAACAAGATTCTCTTCTTGAACCACCTTAGGAATGACAGAGCTTTCTTCTTTCAGAGTGGGAAGGGAGTCTTCCAATAAACATGGTGATTTCCTTTGTTGCAGAGTAAGTCTTTCACTGCTTGGGGAATTAGAAACTGGAGATATCTCTGATGGGAGAGGCAAACTATTTGTCACAAATGTTTCAGAAGGTAGAAGAACAGAAGATACTGAAGATGTTTCTGATGCTAAAGGCAAATCAGACATTGGAGATGTTTCTGATGTTAAAGGTAAATTAGAAGCTGGTGATGCCTCTGACGTTAAAGGTAAATTTGATATCAAAGATGCTTCTGAGGTTACAGGTGAGGTGGACATCGGAGAGATTTCCGACATTAAAGGTGTGTGCAAGTTTTCATCACTGGCCTTTTGCTGTATATCACTTTCAATGTTTTCAGAACTGGACACTTCAGATGAGCAAGCTGTTTCAAGAGATGCTGGAGTACAGGGTTCCTCTGAAGTCGACTGAGTGTCCCCTCCAGGAGAGGCAATACAAACTTCTGGACTTCCAGAGGAAAAGGAAGTTTCAGAAATACATGCATTCTCAGACAACTGTTCTTCAGGGTCGCTGTGGAGCTCCATATCCACTGCAATGCCTCCACCAGTGAACAAGGAACCTTCCAGAGTAGCACTTTGCATTTCTGGCACAATTAGCTCTTTTGCAGACTCAGAATCCTTCTCAGCTGCACCGCTGACAGAGTTTGTGGATGAAGCTGATTGTGCTGGTGATATGCAATCCTCCAGCTGATCTATCACAACTGACATCTCCTCCTGAGGGCATTCTGATTTCAACTCTACTTTAATTTCAATGCGAGATACAGTATCAGTTACATCATTCATCATGACACAGGACTCAGTGCTGTCTGCAAGCTGTACTGCCTCTGTTTCCTCATTTGTGCCAGCTGGACTTACAGACTCCTCAGAAAATTCATGTTCTGGCTTATGGTTCTCCTCTTGGCATTCACAAATACTTGTCTCAACCTCTTCAGCGATTTCCTCCTGAATGACTGATTCTTCAGGTATCAGTATATCCTCAGAATCTGCTGGTAGATCCTTGACAGGAACCTGTTCCATACTACAATGAGATGGACTATAATTTCTCTCTGGTAAAGGTGGAACTTTAGCACCTTTCTCCTCTTGATCCTCAAAGGCTGCTTGCTTAGAAGGACCGGGTGTGCCAGAAGATCCACACAAAGAACTGCTTTCATCTTCCTCATTGCTCTGCACTGCAGTGAGCTTCGTTGATTCTCCTCTTGACATTCCCAACCTAATGAGAAACAGAAATTAAAATAGTTATTTCCATCACATTAAGGATAAGGGAATAGGCTAACCTTTCTCACCCACATTTTTTATGTGCAAAAATATGTATTTTCTAGCTTAAAAGAGTGACTTGATAAGTGGTGGCTAACTAGCTCATATACAGTTTTATGTATTTTGGAAACCTAACTACTGAGATTTTCTTACAAGTGTTAAAACCCAGGAATATTTTTAATGTAAATAATCTCTGTTTACATTCCTGTTGTGGGTTTGGTTTTTTGTTTGTTTGTTTTTGTGTTCATTTTTAGTTTTTTGTTTGTTTGTTTTTAAACACTAGCACAATATTGCAACAATGGTACAGCATCCATTGCAGAAGAAATGCACAACTGCATCTTCCTCTAGTGGGAACAGTTGTAAAGGAAATCCCTTTTTCCCCCTCCTTCACCTGCTTTTAGGGTCAACACAGCCAGCAATATGACAGAAGTTTAACATTCTCAAGGATCTCAAAGATAAATATTTACAATCTATGCATTCACTCTCTGGGGCGAAGCGCAAAGGAACCACATATACTATGCATGCTTCTGAAGATTTTTTTACCTTTGATCCTGAAAATACTAGTTTAAATAAAGTTTTATTAATTCTGCTATTATATAGCAGAATTTAAAAATCCACAAAAAACCCTAAAACAAAACTAAGGCAAAGAGATGAAAAAAAAAGGTTGTTTTAAAAAATGTATTTACTCTGACATCCTCATTTCATTCTAAGGCCAGTGGGAGTACAGACAGCATCTTTAGTAAGATTTTTCAAGCAGACTTTATGCCTCAGCAATTCCATAATAGTAGAAAAAAACAGAAAAGCTTGGTGGGAGGCCTTAAAAGAAATTTCATGGTCTTAAGGATCTTCTAATTTACTAAACAGATCTCTGTTATCATTTTAATCAGAAAATAAAGAATACAATAGGAACAAGCAAGCATAAAAGACATTCAGAAGCTATGGAAGCAAAATTGCTTGTCAGTGTGTAGCCAGAGGATACAAAGATACAAAGGCCTATTGAGATGAAAGTACAGAACATGTAAAAAACCAAAATCTGTGGTTGTGCATTTTAAAAATACTGAACAGATGTATTACACTGAGAGCTGTAAACACACACACAAAAAAAAAACAAACCCTAAACCAACCCAGCCTGGAACTGGCATCCCAAAAAGCACACTTAATTATTAGTATTGCCTACTACTAGACACTAATCATGAATAAAGTCTCCCTATGCCATCAATTCACTGAGGAAGGATCCTCTAGAGAGCAATTCAGAGTAGCAAATTCACAATTCCCACACTGAATGCATTTCAGAAGATGTCTTCCTTCTGTATAGACTGTAAGTTCCCCATATGGTCTAAGTTTAGGTTATAAGTTTAAGTGAACAAAGTTTAGTTTACCAAGGTTTTGGTGAGTAACTTCCTCCAAAATTCCTTGTATTAAGGAGCCAAAGTTATCTTAGGAAAATGAGAAGGGAAAACAAATCCACTGCATTACTGAAAACTGAATGGTCTATTTTCTCTAGCTGGGTTACATCATGAAAAGATATTGCTTGATGGTTATCTTTATGGATTGAAAATCAGCAAAGGAATGAAGGACAGGATAAAGGTGAATCAAACTGACACTACACAAATTTTAGTAACATATTGAAGATAAAGAACTGTAAGGGAAATAAGATAAAGCAGATTAAGGCCAGCAGAACACGTACTGAATCTTCATCATTTTTTTTCAGTATTGGAAATACTACTATGTTGAAGAAGAAACTGAAGTGAAGAAAAAGGCTTTCTAAAGAAAGAAGAAGGCTCAAGATCAGCATGTTTAAAGCAATCTTAGATTGCAAAATAAACAGCTGATCTGTCTTCTCCCTTAAAGAAAAAGATAACCAAAGTTTGCAAAACAGCACAAAAACGTGAGGGCAGCAGCAAGCAGATTTCAATGAAAATGCTAAGGACAGGATTCAACTAGCAAAGTAAGGGCACTCAGTCATCCAGTAAAAAACCCCAAAAAACTACTCAAGGATATATGAATGGTGATATTCTAGTGCTGTGGTAAGTAGTAGTGGGGAAAAAAAAAACAAAACAACGAAATAAGAAAAGGATTAAATCAGCAATAAAATTTGGAGGAGGTCTACCCAAATTAAATTTTGATTTAATTGATCCTGCTGCTAGTAACTCTGACATGTTACTCTCAAAAGTGAGAAAAGAAATAATATATTGACATAATAGTGTATAGCCCTTGCAATCTTGGGGCAACAAGCCAGAAGAATGTGGATTTCTAGCAACATGCATCAGCTGATCCTAGACAAATGACTGCAGAATAAGATTTTGTATTTTGAAGAATGTCAGAGAGACAAAAAATGAACAAACATGAGGAAGTGGAAAAAGAACAAAAACGGATGGAAGTAAACTGCAACTGACAGTGCCATCATAAACAGCCTGGGTACAGATAAGATGCAATGCTTAGATCTAACAGGGAGAAAGCACTCTAAAGTCTTTGACTGCCCTCAACTGTGGAGTATATAAAAATGTTTATAGAGATTCTGCATCTATTAATGGTCCTTCTCTAAGAAGAAGGTGAAACTTGAATTTACTTATGTAACGTTAGAAGATCAAATTCACTTAAGTCAGAGCAAAAATACTACTCTGATTGTAAAGTGAGCAAGTTAGCCTGCAAGACATTCATTTTGCAGACAGTGCATGTGAGAAATAGCTCAGAGAAGCTTAAAAATTCTGCTAGTTCAGTCAAATCAACATAGCTGAAAAGAGACAAAGCCCAATCATTCTGAAAGCTAGTTTGAAAACCAGAGTGAAAAAAGGTAAGAGAATTATGGAGTCATAGGATATCCTGAGTTTAAAAGAATCCACAAGATCACTAAGTCCAACTGAGCCTGCCCCTGCACAGGACAACCCCATGAACCAACACAAGGTGGAAGCTACAGCTAAAGCTACCATTCAGTCAGTAGACAATGAGGAAAAGTACTTAAGTCAGCAAAGTACATCTGCCTACATAACAGCCAAGCAGAAGAATGCAAGTCAGACAATGCAAGCAGGGGAAAGGGCAAGGGGGGACCAGATTCAATCCTTCAGTCAAAATGGAAATTACGTGGAATATAACATTTTGCATAACAATGTTGATGTCAGAACCCTATGAAACCAAATGACATGTATCATCACAGACTGAGCAATTATCTGACAGGCACTATGGTATCCAGCATTCAGCCAGCACAGCAGGACTGCTGGCTCTGCAGAGTTATGAGCATGTGACAGTCATTTTTTACTAAGGAACTCCTGCATTGCTGGTAATAAACTTCTACTTTTTGTGGAAAGCCCTGTACCAGTATCTTACACAGCCCTTTCCTCCATGAAAGGTTAGTCACTGACTCTTCTCTTGATACGCATAATGAAAAGGCATCATGTTTTTTTTCTGAAAACCTAACTAGTATTTTTTTGATACTAAAAGGATCAACACATGAACTAAACTGAAGTGTCAAAGCTGTTTACTAAGAAATTAAGCACTTTACAACAAGACAGTCTGACACATTAAGAACCTAGAATTTCCATTATACATAAGGTGCTGTAGAAAAAATACACTGGGGGAAAGCATCTAGCAAGTGTGTAAAAACAGAATACTAAAATGGATGTGTCCATTTCTTGCCTTGTTTTCACTACATTTCCCAGTGGTCCAAGGCAGCAGATTGTGAGAAGTTACACTGTTACTGCAGAAACATTTTAGTTACTCTTTAACATAATCAGCTATATGAAGGGTTCCCTGTGCCCTGGATTTCTTAAGTGAAGAACATCTGACAGTAAAACTAAGACAATTTATGTAATGATGGTTCCCATTGAATGATTTTTCTGCTAAGTATTATGCATGCATTTCATTGAGTAGACAGTGAGGTAGGATTGAGAAATGACTAAATGGCAGATCCCAGAGGGTTGTGATCAGTGGCACAGGGGGTATTTGGAGGCCTGTCACTAGTGGTGTCCCCCAAGGTTCAATACTGGGCCCAATATTCTTTAACTTACTCCTCAATGACTTGGATGAATGGGTAGATGCCTTCTCAGCAAGTTCACTGACAACACAAAGCTGGGATGAGTGGATGATACACCAGAGCCTGTGCAGCCCTTCAGAGGGACCTTGACAGATGGGAGAGACTGGCAGAGTACTGTCTGAAATTCAGCAAAAGCAAGTGCAGGGTCCTGCACCTGGGGAGGAATAACTCCAGGCAGCAGCAAGGCTGGGGGCTGACCTGCTGGGAAGCAGCTCTTCAGAGAAGGAGACAGGGGACCTGGAGGACAACAAGCTGTCCATGAGCCAGCAGTGCCCTTGTGGCCAAGACAGCCAATGGTGTCCTGGAGGCATTAGGAACAGCACTCCAGCAGGGTAAGGGAGGTGCTCCTGCCTCTCTGCTGTGCCCTGGTGAGGCCACAGGAGGAGTGTGTCCAGATCTGGCTCCTTGGTACAAGAGAGACATGGAACTTCTAGAGATGGTCCAGTGGAGGGCAACAAAGATGATTAAGGGGCTGGACATCTCTCTTAGGAGGACAGGCTGAGGGAGCTGGGCCTGTTCAGCCTTGAGATGAGGCAACTGAAAGGAGACCTCATCAATTTATGTAAGTACCTAAAGGGAGCATGTCAAGAGAATGGGATCACGCTCCTCTCAGTGGTGCCAGGCAATAGGACAAGAGGCAACAGGCAGAAACTGAGGCATAGGAAATTTCATCTGAATGTGAGGAAGGACTTCACTATGCAGTGACTAAGCACTGGAACAGATTGCTCAGAGATGCTGTGGAGTCTCCTTCACTGGAAAACTGCCTGAATGCAATCCTGTGCAATGTGCTGAAGGATGACCCTGTTTGAGCAGGGAGCTTGGAGCAGATGAGCGACTGTTGTCCCTTCCAACCTTACCCATTTGTGGTTCTGTGATATAATTAAAAAATACTTTAAAATAAAAAAAAAATCAGTAAATTTTAAATAGCTAGTTTATACTTTATAATACATTCTTAGTATTTTTAAAAACAGAGATATAATTCTAAGTATTGATCAATTAGCTTTAAAAAATAATTTCTAAGAAAAATTTTTAGATTTTAAGAAGATATGTATCTCCATAAATTTTGTTTCTTAAAAAGAATGAAGATAAGCACTGCATCTTAAGCTGCTGAAGAATGCCATCTCTGTATCATCATCAAAGAAATTGTGCTGACTCACCCCAGTTGTGCACCTGGAGTGATACTATATTTAATTTTAGTCAGTTAAAGATATTTATTTATTCTTTGCATCTCACTTCCAAAATTAGATTAGTCTTTGTCACTTTTGTTTGTCTCTAGCTAATATTTCTTGTATGTCATATACTCTTCTCAGGCCAATGGGCCATCTCAGTCAAAAAATAAAAAACCCTACTTGATTTTAGTAACTTTGCAACTAGCTTACAAAAAAAAAATAAACAAATGAAAACATATTACAGAAATATTGCTACTGGTCTTCTCATCTGTAGAAGCTGTCTTTATAGTTTGCAGGAGGGAGGAATTGCCCCAATGCCATCTTTTAAAAGATAATTAAAAAAAATATTCACATGCTTGTGTCTTAAGCTCTCTTTGGAATGACTTTTTATGGATGAGTTATGACTCTTTAAAAATGCAATTGTAATGCAAGTGCAGGCACACGACTATAATTCTACCCACAACTTCTTATATTGGGGAATGACTGCTCTTGATAACTGCTTTATTAAGTTTTACAGCACATGACTGTGCTATGTGAAGCATAGAATTATATTTTCATTTCCTCCTAAAAGAAAATATTAAAAAATCCTTTTATTTGCTTCAGTACTTACTTTTCACCATAAAACCTTTCAAAGAATTTTTCTTTCCAAGGTTCTGTTTTCTTTTCCTTTTCAATCTCTTGTCTGATGCGCATCTGCATTTCTGGTGTAAATTCTCCTAAAGCACAAATACATATCGAATAAAAGTTGTCAAGTATTTATTTAATACAGGTAATTATAAATTGCAGATACAATGATGATGTACAGTGATTTCTGATATAGTCATCCAACAATGCCAAACGAAAATGAAAACCAAAAGGGAGAGTGACATAGAAACATTTAATTTACCATATACCATCAGTATTTCAAAGGTGTATTGGCAGGGTTTAGTTGCATGCATTCATGTTTCCAAGGCTGACAGTGATGAAATTACTTGAGGGTTTTTTTTAACTGTCAAAATAAGCTGCCACAGCAAGCTGCAAAAATGTATTCTAAATTCAAAATGGAATCAGCAATTTCTCTTTTGCTGAATTACTGCTCTATAACAGCTCCTATTCTAAAAGTATTTCTCAAACGTAGAAAAAGAGACATTCTTCATAAAACCAATTAACCTTGGGCAAACCTGAGAGCAAGCAGAGAGTTACCTTCTGCCAGTCGCTGTTTCCACCCTTGCGCTGCATATGCGAAGAACTCGTTATTTAGAGCGGAGCTACTGAGGCGCAGAACTCCATCGCTCCCCATCTAGAAAATAAGGCGATGGGAGCAGAAGATAGTGTCAGAAACAGCGTCAGCTAGGATCACATCAAAACAGAGTTTCAATTAGGGGGAATGGGGGAAGTGTAGGCAGTGGGAAGAACACAAAATGACTACTCCTAGAACAGCATTTTCATGATGGCCGTTACTGTAAATGGAAGTGAACTAATCCAGCATCAATGTGCTCTCTTCAGTCGTAAGTGTTGCTGATGATAACTCAGTTTACGGCTGATTGATGTCTTTTAATCACAGCCCTGTCTTGAGACTATGTCTAGAGGCATTGTACGCAATCAAAAACCAAGATCATTATTGTACTTGTGCATCTGCCTATAATATGGTACAAAACTAATTAATTAAATGCAATGAAGACAGTAACTTTGCTGTTTCTAAATAAACCTAATACTCATGTTTGCTAATAAGCTGTATTGGCCAAAGAGTGGATGACAGGCATCCCTAACAAAAGAACTGATGTAAACTCGTCACTGAGACTGAAAACAGCTCTACTCATAATTTTATAGGCATCAAAAGTAAAATCTGTGGAAGAACATTTGAATTATTTGTATTTTTAACAATAATTTTTAAAAGCAACCCAACTATTGAGCTGTCTTTTACCACAAAACTTAATGTGTATTTTTAGGTTTGTGAGGATATTTCTGTTTCCAAAAGAATTCTAATAATTGAAGAAAGTAATTATATGAAACAAACTACCAGTGGGTATCACCTCTAGCATAATAAATAAACAGTAAAAAAAAATTAGCAAATTAAAAAGAGAGGAAACAGCAGTAGAGGTAATGTTGCTAAAACAAACACTCTCACTCACTATTACTCACTATTACTATCCTTCCAGGTAAGTAAGAGATAAATGTTTGACAACACTATTTGTAACCTAGCAGTAAAATCCAGAACATTTCCCAGCATATTAACAGATGTTTTAGCTAAGTAACAGCTCCCCTAGTTCTCAGTGCCCGTTTCAAAAAAGAGCTAAAAAAGACACAGGCATGCCAGAAACATTGAATGATATTTTGATGTAGTTACCTCATAGAGCTCTGTATTTCACTGATAATACAAGCCCTATTTCGAGAAGTCTTTGCTAATTTACTCATTGCCTAGTTGACATCCCCTCCCACAATTATCTCAGAGGAGTAAACCAGAAATACGTGAAATAGTAACCAGAGAAATAGCAATTAGCATGGACTCTGAAAAACAGGCATTGCTAAAGGCATTTGATTACAGTAAGAAAATCATATGTGTGTGGTACAGAGCTCCTCAGCAGAATATGAACCTACAGAACTGCTGCCTGTGCTTTCCTGCTATATGGCATTGTTTTGCCAACATGTCAGAGAAGTTGGATTTAAGTGGGTTGGATATGTAACGTTTCTATACATCTCATGATGTGGGTTATGGAACACATGCATATTAATTACAGGTAGGCTATGACTAAAGCTGAAGCTAGAGGAAAACGGGAAAGAAACAGTGGAACATGCAGCAGAAGCAGCAAGATAATAAAACCACTGAGGTGAGAAAGGCGATAAAGAACATGTACGTATTGTATAAATCAAACTACTATGACACATTATCTTCTTCCTGCACAAATGGATTTTTCCAGAAATACTTAAATTTCACAATTAATACATTAAAGAGGGATTTTGAAATACCAGTCCCTCTTGCATCTGAAAAAACAAACCAGTATATGGTCAAAACCAGCACTTACACAATTTTCTAGAAAGATCAGATGCAAAGTCACAAAGAAAAGAATCACAACTTACTAAACAAACAACTCTTTGTTCCTCTAAGAAAGGTGCTGAAGCTACCTTAAGTCTCAACAAAAAAGGAGATGAAATGGAAACAATCACTTGCCAACATATGTTCTACTCCAATCTTCATTAAATTCAACATTTTTTCTTTAAGCCTGGCAGTGTTTTGCAAAAAAGAGTCATACAGACATTGAATTCTAATAATATTTAACCACACTGAACTGCAGGCTGTGCCTGAAAGGTATGGACCTCCTGAAACTCCATGGCTCAGCTGATGACAAACAGTGTAGCCATATCACCAGCCAGATCAAAAGATCTCATGGGAAAGTAATGATTTGTGGACAATAATTTTCTATTAAATGAGCATAATTATCCAACTTATTCTAAGGTCACACCTCTATTAGATTTCATGCAAAGCTGGAATGTACCACAATAGGTGGAAAGAGATTGCCACTTGTCAGCTGCAATCCACTATCAGATTGCATTAAACATAATTTGAAACTGCAGCCAAGTGTGATTGAGCTATTTCACCAGACTGCATAAATGAAGAGCATTATAAAGACTGCCAAGTTATATTACCATGTGAATACAAGAAGAACAGTATTAGCTTCATTGTAACCCTGTTGTTGTAAGGAGAGGAGAAAAGCAAGCTTTGCAGGAAGAGTTACCCCACCTTTTATTTTTGTTGGCTAATACACTTCAGAAAAAAGTGCCAAGTTTCTAGGTGCAAATTTCTTATAAAAGTTTCTATAAGAAACTATGAACCCCAAGCTAAATGCTAGGAAAGGGTCCAAACAAATCCAGATGTGATCTAGTTCACCTGAGAAAAAGGCACAGGCTGGAACTTCAGAACAGAAAGCAAATGTTAGCAAGGTCATGGGTAAAGGTCATCAGTTCTTGTGAACCAGAAAAAAAAAAGCCAAGTAGTAAGTATCTGTAAAAGAAAAAAAAAAAAAGGAAGGAGAAACAAACTCCCAAAAGAATAGTAAAAGGGGAGAATTATATTGGTTACCTAAGAGGAAAAAAATACTATAGGTCAACTAAAAACAATGGAATAACAGTCCATTTGTGACCCTTATCAAAAAATGCATGCATACTTCACTGACCACTTTAGGTATGAACTGCAGCAGCTTACAAATACTGGGACACTATGTCCACAAGACTGAAAAAAATGATGTTAAAGATGCTTACGTTAGCAAACGTAAGAACAACAAAGTAAACATGAAGTCACTGACTGACAGCATGGTAGTCATTGCCACTGATGAACTGGCAGAGAAGAGTCTTTCCAGAGACCTGTGTTCATGGGTCCACATAATTCATGGAATATTTATGTAGCAAGAACAACCAAAATCTAAACACAAGAGCACCTAATGACACAGAAGGTGGACACACACTAATTAATTAGAGGAGAAGCTTACAATGATCTATTTTAACATGACATGAAACCATCATTTCAGGCTTAAACAATATAGCAGGATGTATGAAAGTTGACATCCTTATCTATGTCACATATGTGACTTGGTACACATATGGATACTAACATTAAAAATGGAAAAAATAAAGAGTTGTGCAGCCCCAGTGACATCACCCAACTTGCTTAGGAATTTAAGACCAAAAAAACGTTTGCTGGGAATGGAACAGGAAGGACTTATTCAACCAGAAAAAGCTCAGAGAAAAGAATGAGGACAAAAACGCTGAAGAAACTCATAATGACCAAAGAGATAAAGCAAATGAAATAGAACTTTTGAAAATGTTATAGAAAGAATAAAGCACAATGCAGAAAGCGGTTACCACTATCCAAACTAAATTAACAAAAAGTTCAATCGCTTAGCCATTTTCGGTTCATTTAAAGATCTCTACGCAGTGAAAAACAGTTTGAACAAGTTGGAACAGACAAAACCCAAGTAATTTTACATCTAGTTGTTGTGAAAGAGTCCATCAGAAACAACAAAACTAAAAAAATGTTTTACGCTTTTTCTCAAAACCCTAGTCGTGTGAAATCAGGCTAACATCTTTTATGCTCTGTTAAACTTCGAAGGACTAAGAGGTCATCCTTCTACAATGTTACCTAACAATCTCTACTGAAATATTTTCTTACTTCTCCTGGAGAATGCATTTTCATCTGAATCAACAAGTTAAAGCGGAAATTTTGAAGCCATGGAGTGTATTCACTTCTCTAAGCTCTGATGATAGAGACAGCACAATTAACCACCAGCTTCAAATTAGAATTTGGAGAAACATGCCAATAAAGCAGTTCTTAAATACACTGTTAATTTTTATGGTATTTAAAAAATGCTGTCCAACAGAGACAGTGTGTTAATGAGCTGGAACAACAAACATTTCTTGGAAAGTTTATGTTTTATTCTGTTGGGCTTTAAATTTCTGGGTTTTTTTGATTAAGAACAATGCTAGAATTATGTTTTCTAATTAATACTTTCATGCAGAATTCACAATGGCTTTTGAAAGTTCCTCTTTTTATTGGAAACAAACAAAAAACCACACAACTCCAAAACATATCTGTTAAAATCCAGCATCTATTTGCATTACAAAGCAAATGTCAAACACTCTTATCAGAACTGAGTAACCTTTCTAGAACAACTACTTCAATTATTTTCCTCCAAGTTTCACTGAAAATTCTCTTCTAAAAATAAGGCAGGGATTATTTTTTTAGCTACACCTAAAGATGTACATTGGTGTTTAGTAAGTATACAGCAATTACTGCATAGGTGTGTACTGGCAAGTTATCTGATTTTGACTAGAATCTTGAAAGACAAGGAATTAGTCAGTCTATTCTTTCTATATCTCTTTCAAATGATTAAAAATTCTCCTGTGTTTATAAAATTTCTAATGATCCACTGTACACAGTTCTTGTGTAGTATACTGTCTTTCTTACATGAAAGCTTATGTGTGAATATCATGCCATTTGACTAGAATCCTAGAACAGTTTGAGTTGGAAGGGACCTTTTAAAGGTCATCTAGTCCAATCTCTCTGCAATGAGCAGGGACACACTGAACTATCAGAGGGACACATTCACCATCAGGTGTCTCAGTGCCTCATCCAAAATGACCTTGAAAGTTTCCAGCATGAGGCACCTAACACCTCTATGGGCAATCCGTTCCAGTGTTTTACCACCCTCTTCACAAAAATCTTTCTTACTCATATCTAATCTGAATCAACCTTCCTTCACTTTAAAACCATTTAAACCCCTCAGTCCTACACCAACAGGCCCTGCAAAGAACTTTTCCCCCATCTTTTTACAAGCCCAGCCATTCCAGTTCCCTCAGGCTTACAACAAAAATACCAAACAAAACCAAAACCAACCAACCAAAATTACAAATACAAATGCAATCAAAAAATCAGTACAGGAAGTGAAGATGAAGAGTCCAGTACCACTCATTTTTTAGACCCTTTCTAAAAATTGTTACTAACTCTATATTTTATCTCAGGGGAAGAACAATCCTACAGCTCACATGCTTTCCCAAAGGTATGTAAAAGAAATTATCTACAAAAAATGGAAGATATGAGAAAAATACATTTTGATGCTTTTGCATTAGAACTTCCAAAACATTAGAAATGAAAAATTTAGGAGCATTTATATCACACAGAGGAAACATTACATTTTATTTATGTGTGCAGAGAGACACCACTGCGGTTTTGTAACATGAATTTGTAACAAACTCGATTCCCCCAGCACTGGGCACCAGCATTCCACTGACCTGTGATTATTGTACAGTGCAGATGGAGCATCTAAAGATGCAGCAACTTTAGTGACTGACATTCTGAAGGCAGACACTTTAGAGAGCTTTATGCTCAACCATTGACTTGATCTACATCATCTGAAATCAGGGAACGAGGACAACAGAGACTGTGTGATGAACCTCAGGAAGCTGTTGGTAGGAATGATACCTGCAAAACCTACCATTTTCCCTGTTCATGATGTCCCTCCACCTTCACCCTAAGAATATCACCAGACATGAGACTGAGAGGATCAGAAGTGACAAGGAGGCTGCAGGAATCATCATGGAACCTAGGGATCTGTTGATATTTTTATCAGCAGTGATAGACATATACTGGTAATGAAGTGGTGGTTTAATAGATGCTGTAGGCAGAACGGCTTTGTCATCTTCAACACATGGTGATGCTCCAAGAAGGTTTAGAGATGTGGCAATAGGTAAACAGTGATTGAAAACAGCCCTTGTGGAGGAAACAAACATGATCTATAGACAGATTTGCTTATTTCTTCAAAATTTGAATGCTGTATTTATATACAGATCCCAACAGTATGGGCAAATCAAATTCAAATAAATCCTGTTCTGTGATCCACTGCCAAAATAAGTTAATTTATAAAAGGAGGGGTTAAAGAGGAGGATAATGTGGTGGAAGTGGTACATTTATTTCAGCCTTTGATGGCTGAACACTAATGCAAGAACTGCAAATGGTACGTAGGAGGATTTGGAAGATTTAGCTGACAATTGACATTTTTGACTTAACTAGCAAAATGACGATCTGATAATTCATGATTGAGAGTAATATAAAAGATTGGGCTTGTTTGTGAAAAAAGAAAAAAAGAAAGAAATGACAAAAGAATTTTTAAAATATGATTTAAGTAGGCATACTTTTATAAATGCAGAATTAGTGGGAAGAATCCTGAAGAACATGGTGCAAGTGAAAAAGGAGTTAAAAAAACTGTCACAGTTCTTTAAATAAACAATGCTGACCACATGGAGTGCGAAGCCTCCTGCAAAGGAGTAATGGGGATTGTACAATAAGGCCACATTGTCTTAGTTAGGATCTCACTGTTGATCTCACAGCATGTAGGGAATGGAAACGAGGTCAACTTACTAAGCAAGAATACCACAGCAGAACATGGTATAATGCGGCAAAATTAGACACAGTTGGAAAGGGACACATCAAACTCCAGAAGAAAGAATTCTGTAAGTACATTAAAAGCAAGAAGATGATGAAAGAAAAAGTCCACCGTGCACCACTGGGGGAAAACTAGAGGAATACAGAGACAAAGCTAATGTTAAAACTTACACTTTTTTTTTTTCCCTTGCATGAATCTTCACCACATATGTACTGGGTTGAGGTGCTTAATACAATTAATACCAGCAATAAAAGGCAAAAGGGTCAGAACTGACCTTGAACAGGCAAGGAGCTCAACAAGTATTACTTAAATGCATTCAAATCACCTAGCCTGTTAAATGCCCAGATACAGAGCTATGTCAGAACTGTCAAAAGATAGGATTTTGAAGAAATAATGAGTACAAATGCAAAATTATACATGGCAGTTATACATATATAGCATGTATGTATCACCTGTGTCTAAAGAAGGGAATAGGAACAGCTAAGGACTTACAGACTTAGCCAGCTTCAGAACACCATGGCCTACACACAGACAACCCATTCTTTTTTGTGACACCCTAGGATGTCCTAAGATACTGATATGCACACACTTTGAGCAGACACAACCAGAATCTACATGGGACCTTTAACATTTTTAAGAAGTTAGGTGCTAGCCTCTCAGTTGACAAAAGAAACCTGTGTTTAAATACCTAGCTTTTTCCCCTTGTCTTCATGCTCTAGAAAATACGTGAAACGGTTAAAGCACAAGATAGAATCATTAGGATCATTTAGGTTGGAAAAGACCTTTAACAACCACTGAGTCCAACCATTAACTCAGCATTGCCAAGCCCACTACTAACCCATGGCACCACACCATAGACAACTGCCTGAAAATTAATCAGGAACTGAGCAACAGCCAACACAGATCTGTCAAGGGTAGGTTACATCATATCAGTCCATTTTCTCTCGGACTGCATAAAAGGCCTTGTGATAGAAGAGAAGCAGCACAACTTATGTATCTTAATCGTAACAATGTAGTGTTGCTTAATATTTTCTTAAGCAAAGCCAGGATAAATAAATTGTAATTAGGTCGCCAAAGAACTACTCAGAACTCTTTACTTAGGGAACTATTGTTTATTTCTTATGAACTGGGAGTCTGTGTATTCAGAGCCATGATAAAAAGATGGAAATAATTTGAAAATACTATCAGTCAGAGAGCACGTAGAGAGAGCATCAGAGTTCTCTCGATGGCTTTGCAAATTAATTTGGAAACAATGGAGATAAGCAGGGCACTGCAACAGTGGCAATTGCAAAGTTTGACACTCTTGTATAATACAGAACTAGAGAAATGCAAAATGAAGAAACTAAGTGGCTATGCAACAGTTCTGCAGAAAAGTACTTGTATTGATGGACTGTTCACAAACCGAATAAAAGTCAACCTTGCAATTGCAGATAAGGTGAGCACAACACTTTAAGTTACCAACAGGAGTACTGTGCAAAAGCAGAGAAATGAATTTTGCTTTCCTTTGTGTTACTTACCAGTTGAGCTGGAGTAATACATTCAATTCTGACTGAAGCAACTCAGAACCCATACAAAATGCAAAGGAGATAAATGAGGCTAAGAACAGATTTAAGCTCCTAGATCTACAAATTCTGCATTATGGTCTGTTTCTCAAGAAAAAAAAAAACCAAAAACAGGGACACAGCAATCTCCACACTCTACACACAGATGCCAAAAAGAACAAAGAGTAACAATCAGAATTGCAGCAAGAGAGATTCAGATCAGACCCCAAGGAAAAAGCTTTCTATCAGTGAAAACAATGAAGCACTACATTTTTTTGGGAGAGGCTGTGAATTCTCCACCAAAATTCTCCACTGAACAGCCAAAAAAAGTTTCAGCCAATTTAAAGAAAAGCAGACACTGTTGATCTTGCCTTAGTGTAGAGAAGACAGGATAAATTTTCTTTTTTTGCCATGTTTTCTATGTTAAGATGGTATAGCAAATTGCTATCTGTTGCAACATCATTAAAAAGACATTTTAAAACTGAAAGTGCTCTTGCATATATTTAACTTCTGAGCAATTGCCAACCTCCAATTTCAAAGGAAAGTGCTTCAGAGTCAGTCCTTGCATTCTGGCTTCCAGACTTCTAACCTCTTAATGCCCTTCCAGTGGAGTCACTCTATGCAGTCTAACATAACTTGACTACAGCTCGTGATTTGTATCTGAAAGAGCCCCTCATTTGGATAGACTGACCTTTGGAAACACTGTGATTTCATAAGATAATGGCTTAGCTTGCTTGCACGAAATTAAAACCTTAGATTACACTCAGTTTCTGGAACCATCATTCTCAAACACAAAGCCATTGTATCTGCTACCAGTTATGCTTCATGATGGCTGGAAGGATCCCTACTTATTCATGAACAACTTTTTTACTAGCAGTTGATACCTTAAGCCATGTTAAAAGTCAAGGTAGATACTTTCTGCCTTGAGGCTGAGTGTGGCAACCCTGTGGAAGAGATTTCTCATTAAGCTCAAGAGACAGAAATTCTCATTGGGAAATACTGAATGGCTGCAGAGACCAGTATTACAAGGCCATATACTTTGTACATACCGACATTTTAGTATGAGGTACTAAAAAGTGAAACAGAACTTATTACTATATGTGCTCCTGTTCTGACTGACACATTCTTTGAAACGAACAAGATCTGCTTGCACTTATAAAAGCCCAAATTCTCTATAATAATGCAAAACAATCACTCACTACCTTTGGCTAATGACCTGGAAACCAATTATGTCAAGGAGTTATCCACAGCTAGAGCTCTCCCTGTTAAATAATAGATGGCAATTATAAAACTTAACTTCTATGCATCTGCAAAATACTTTTAAGTGAACTCACATGTATTTTGAGTATGAAAATAGAGTAAGTTTCTCTATTTCCTATAGAATACTGCTGACTATTCAAGTATGCCATTACCTATCTAAAAGTCATTTTTCCACTTATACAACAACTATTCACAAGAGATTGTGATAAATGGGACCAAACTAAAAGGATGCTCTAACAGTTGGCAAGTCTATAATAGAGAATGAGTGTGAATGCACTTGGGTCAAAAGGCAAAGCAGCTGCAGTTGTCACAAAAAAATCTGTAAGTTCTGTCAAACGATGGCTGCATTTCTGAAGGATGCTGTATTTTTCAGCATTTAGTCATATCTGAGTGGTACCATATGGTAACAATATCAGATCAAAGCAGAGGTTGAACTAGCCCTTGATAATTGCAAGGAACAGATCATGTAGATAAAGCTAGTGAAAGACCACGTAATAGCCAATTACTAGGAAATCTGTCAAATAAAAGTTTTCTATTTCTATTTTGTTTAGCTGGCATAAGATTGAACAAGGGAATTTTAACGTCCATAAATATTTCAGTCTGTTTGATATAACTGTGGCTACTGCTCCTATACATGCATCCACCATCTTCTATTTATATCAGTTGAACTGTGGCAGCAATCAATACTAACTTTTAGTATGCAAAAGACTTGCATGAGTTAGTTGTCTATTGTATGAAATACAGCAGTTGATTGTATTAAATTTGACGCTCTTCATTTTTAATTTTGTTCTGGTAGATTAAAAAGCTCAAGTCCAGTAATTTTCCTTTAGACATTTTATATTGTGCAAATTTTAGTGCCCTCCTCTGGGTTCTTTCCACAGCTTCTGAACTGAACTGGCCATGCTTAATATTGAAGATGACTTAATAGTATTTGTTTAATGAAAAGGGTGTTTTATTTAGTGCAGCCTCCATGGTGTTGTTGTTGCTTAAAGGTTAACTGAATACATGTTTCTGTTGAGCTGTCCATAATCATGATCATATTTTCTTTCAAATTTGATTTAGAAACTAGAAATGTAATAACCCACATAATTTCCAGTACAAAACGGTGTATGCTCTCCTACACTAAATCAAAGAATGGTTTGGGTTGGAAGGGACCTTAAAAGATCATCTAGTTCCAACTGCCTGCCATGGCCCGAGATACCTTCTACTAGGCTAGGTTGTACAAAAGCCCATCCAATGGAAGTACCTGTACATGTGATAAGTTAAGGCACAAGCCTTTCATTCACTTCCCAAACCTGAGAGAACCACACTGAAAGTACTAACATGTTTGTGTTATTGAACTATAATAGCACACTTCAGATGGAAATAAAAATCAATTTGTTTTTAATATGATCAAGGATGAAGAACTCACAACCTCTCTACGCAACCTGTGCCCTCACTAAAAAAGGTTTTACTTCATGTCCATATGAAAGCTCCTGCCTTTTGGGTTGTACCTATTCTCTCTGATAGTGCCACATCCCTTTATACATATCAGTAAAACTGCCCCTGGCCCTTCTCTTATCTAGGCAAAGTCCTAGAACTGGACTCTAGGTGTGGCCTTATGAGTGCTGAGTTAGATGGTTTGTTAAACTCACGTCACAATGGCATTCATGCCACTGCCTCTTCTCTGACCCCAACCCCTAAAATCTGAACCAGACTGTAATCCACTCTATAGAAGAAGTCCACACACATGCTGATCCCCTTGAGAGCAACAACCACTCCCCTTTTCTCTCTGCCTGTCTTTTGTTTCAAGAGAAGCAAAAACTTGTCAATAGTTTTGATACACATCAAGAAAAGGGAAGAGAAACATGCAGAGAAAGGCAGGGCGTAATACTGGAGAGAAGCAAAAAAAGGAGGGGAGTGAATAGGAGTTGATAATTACCAAGTTTAGTACCAAACATTGATGATTTCAGGTCTTGAGGACACAGATGGTAGGAATGTGGAAGTAATAAAGCTGAAGATGCAAAACATTAAAAAAAAAAATAAATAGATAGGCCTTGCAAAAACCCACAGACACAATAGGATAGGAACTGCTTCTTTGCCTGAAGATAAGGAACACTCAGAGGCTCGTCTCAAACAGAAAAAAGCACACATTTACACAGTGCCTTGACTGATGAAAAATCTATCTTTTCTTAAACCACTTACCATGTATTTAAAGCCAACAGTGGAGGAGCTTCTGAGTAAGAAGTATATAAACAGGAATATAAGAAAAATACTTCTGACAAGATGCAATTACCAGGGCCTTTTTGCTGTAGTGACCACAAAACATCTACAGTAACACTGAGAAATACATGAATGGTGAGAGATACATCCAACACTACATACATACATAAATACAGCAGACAGAAATACATGGTCTGGCTCAAGAGCTTCTGAAAGAACAACAAAGTCAGCCACCACAACTTCAGGTCTGTGGAGGTGACAGAGATAGGCACCAACTCATCCTATGGCTCTCTCAGCAATTCTGATGTACCTCAGCTTGGGTGTTCATGTTTACTCTGTATAAGCTCTCTTCCACGGGTCTCACCTTTTCACAGTAAAGTGTAACATCAACCAGAATACGGCTAATTTTCTTTAGTTCTGATTATGAAGTTATCAAGCCTTATAAGAAAAGCTCTTTGTCATTCCCACCTGATCACTGACATAACATGAACAGTCTGCCTCCAAATACAAAATGAAAAGACAGATTTTGAAGACAGATGGTGAAAATGATTCTGAGTATTACTTCAGTCCTATAAAAAAATAACCAGATTAAACTTAGAAGTAAAATATCAAAGGATGAAAAAGAAAATATCTACTACTATAGGAATAATTGCTTCAGACATGAGGAGAAAAGCAAGAAGCATCTTTTAGAGAAAGAAACAAAGACCTTTTACATCTTCACTAAAGTGGGAAATATGCCGAGTAAGACTGAAGAATTGCAAACATATGTTTTCAAAATGAAATGTGACTTGTTAATTTAGACCTTGTCTAAATCAAAAAGACAAGTGGGATAGCTATATTCATTCCAATACACTGTAGTGTCAAAAAAGACAATAGAATCCAATCTGTTTGAGCTCAGATGCAAGAAATTAGATGAAGAATTTTAGGCGAGTAATAAATCTAGCAAAATGAAAAGATAAAGCATGTTTTAAAGTGAAACAAAACCCATGCAAAGTAGCAAACAAAACCTAGAACATGCAGTGAACAGTACCATCTAACTGCATTCAAATTCTAGAAGTAACAGTTAAACCCCTTTTCTTCTAATACATAGCTCACGTAATTAGTGAACCCAAGCATGTCAGAACACAGAGAAAAAAGCAAGTATTTATAAAGGTACTAGAAAAGGCATATAAGCCTGGGGGAAAATTAGGCAGAGAAGCCTAATGGATTGTGATCAAGGCAAGCATGTATGGAATTTGTTTAAGGAAAGATGACTAGAGACTCTGAGAAAGTTAAACATTATTAAATTATCCAAGAATGTTCATATTTTGTGGAGAGTGCAGGAAAAGGGATATAAACAACCAGGGTCTGTTCACTTAGCTTTTAAAAATAAAATTACAGACATATACCTTTGAGCCCAAGAAGCAGAAGGTGAGGGGAAGTTACATGTAAACATCTAAAATTAGTCAGTCGTTTTTGATGACTACCAAAAAATTAAAATCCTGCATCCAATCCTTTTTCTCCAGGCATTAGAGAACACTGTCTTTCTATGCAAAAAAATGGCTGCACATCCTTAACACAATGAAATCTGTTATTAAATAATTCAAAGAATAGTAATGTTCTGAAATAACTAGGAAGAAAATCTCAACTTCTTTTTCCCCTTTTGTATTTAAGCTAAACAAATACATTGGAAAAGGGTGAGGGGAGGGAAAGGCAAGGGGAGAAGCAGAGAGAGGGTGGGAGTAAGGGTGAAGAGGGGGAGAGTGCTGCAGAAGCACGGATGGATCACTTCTGCCTGCTCTTCCTTTGGCCGCACCTGAATCCAACATCCTGTTTCAAGTCCTTGTCTGTCTTCAGATTCAGAATGGTATGGAAAGTTCTGCTCTCCATCTAATTCCAGTGCAGCCCTACAGTGGAGGCACTGCAGACCCACTCATATCACTTAATTATTAGCACTTTGCAACAGAGACATAGCTGGAACACTACCCACTGCAGTACTGCAGTGCATCCTTAACAGCTACAGAATTTGGAGCATATCAGTCTCTTGTGCCCATATATGTTACCACTTATGTCCACACATTAGTTATACTCTCGTAACACAGCTCCTAGCACAGCCTTTTAAAAAGGCACTTATGTGAGGCACTTACTTTCCCACTGGCAGGGAGGTGCTTTACCAGTTCTCTTTTTAAAGTACTAATAATTCTGTCAAATATAAATGGAACTTGTATTGCATACAAAGTCCTCCTTTTTTAAGCACTAACAGCTGTGCACTGTACTTCAGAAAACTTGCTTGAAGGGAAAAAGAGGGGAACAAAAGCTTCACTAGTCTGCATCAGAAGAACAACCTTGAGTGAAGGGCCCCTCACATATCCAGTCCCAGAAGAACTTACGGGAAAGGATGCTGCAGAGACAGCTGTGGATCTTGCATTTTTTAGCTTTCAGGGGGCACAGCACCATTGCTGTGTCCTACTAGATGTTCCAACTGAGTTTAGCCTTGCTACAGACCAAAGCAAATACAATAGTTCTGCTAACACCGCTGCAAAATATGTTCTTAAAGGTGAGACGTTTAAGTGTGACAAGAGCTTCTAAATAGGCTTTAGAAATAGAAAAGAAACTTCCACAACATGGATGCAGCAGGGTAGAGAACCCTGATTCACACTTCTGAAATACAGTGACCAAGCCTGAAGCAATATGAATCCATGACACTTAATCAAAAATGTAAAGCTTCCTATTCACATATGTAGACATACTGATTCTGAGGAGGACCTCTAGGGATTACTGCAAACAAGCAAACAAGAATTCCATTACCACATCAATCAGAGCAGCCAGATTGCAATGCAATTGCAGTGAGCCTTTCTGGACTGCCTAGGGAAGCTGAAAGAGTAGCTTTCTTGTAGCTAAAGACAACTGGGATTTTGAAGTAAAATGCTTCAGCTTTCAATTCACGTAAAAGGAAACTGATGTTTGTTGGTAATACGTGACTGTGAAATACACACATACACCATCCATACAGGTGTGTTAGGTAAAATAAGTATTAACTTCCTGCATAAGGAGAGAAAGCCAGCTGGGGGTAGCAACCTGTCTGAAAACCCTTTGCTAGCTCAGCTCAAGAATCAGACCCAGAGTCTTATTGAAAAGGCAGCTTAAATCTTTGGAATGTCTTCATATATCTAGTCTGTGAGATACCTGTATTAAAACTACCCTAATAAAGCTGTACAAATAAAGCCCATTACAACAACACCATGCTGTCCACATCAACCGGTAAGACGGAAGAAAAAATGTCAGCTAAAGGGAGAAATGTGACATAAAATGACCTTCAATTACTGCACACACAGGGGTGCCAATTTAACAGCTTTTTAAATCTGCTTAGGTGCAGATGACATATGTTATATTTAACCTTCAATTGCAAGTGTTTTCTCCTCTGAACTAAATGTGTTTGTCATAACCCTAAAACTATTTCAGTGTAAAACTCGAACATTTATAGGAACATAATAATAAATATTTGAAAGCTACGGATGATAGAAAATGGAAAAGGACATAGCTAAAAGGTTGTAGTATCAGCAAAAAAGGCAGCTAAGTAATATAAGGTAACCATTTAACTACCATTACACAATAATTCCATGCAGAGAAACATAAAAAAACCCTGGAAGCAAATAATACACATAGCACCAATTTCTGCTGTTGGTCTTTTTATAAAGGCAATTCTGCAAAAATCCAATGGCAAATATAATCCTCAAGCACTGATGAAGTTAATAAAACAAGCAGGAAGACGGTTACATTGCTACAAGAAACAAACTGCGAAAATCAAGCTTCGCTTACTCTCTTCTAACAAAAAACCTAATATACAGTAAGATACATACTAAATACTAAGTGTTCAGAATATCAGATACCAGACTTCTCTTCTTGTCTTTTACAAGTAAAAGAATATTTTTTTATTATTCATTACCCACTCTCCACCACAGAATTCCAATGGGTATGCTTGGTCATAGGAGTAATTTGTGCATATCAAAAACAATGGTTACCTTTTACTATCATTGCTCAAATTGTAGGAACAGATATTAAGCTGATTCATACTGCCTGAAAACAAAGTGGTTTGAATTGGAATTTGGTAAATAACCTTCCCCAAAATTACTCTTATTATTTTGAACGGAACAGAGTAAATCATTGACATCATCACTCTGTGCCTTTTCTCAATGCAAGGTGAGAAGGAATCTTTACAAGGTGACAGATTCAAACTGCACCAACCTAAAATGAACAGACCAAGACAGAAACACAAAACCTGCACTGACCTTAAAATAAAAGGATGCTGTGATATGACTGCATAGCAATACTAGCATTGACCCAAGAGACAGTAATCATTTTGGGATTTGCTGATTTAGAAATCAAAAGAAAGAGAATAAAAGGTGGGGTTCTAGAATCCTTTGATTTGTACATCATGTTTTTCTTTTTAGTAGACTGACCTGCTACAAACCTGAAATACTACAGGCCCTTCTGCAATACTACATGACTTAATTAATTCCTTAAGAATACTGAAGTTTTTAATTTAAGTAACTGACTTGACTGACTATAAACTGTAGATACAAGATAATTGCTAAATTTCTTTCATTAAACAAGTAAAGCTGAGATGAGATATAACTACTGCTGGGATTCCCTCTACTGTTTTAAATGTTCTTCCTGAACAGATTTGGTCTGATAAAATGGCAGTGCTACCTAACACACAAGTCTGAGGTGGCTTTGAAGTATTTTTATAGGAAGAAATTCACATCCTATGTGAATGGGTGGGGCAGCTGCAAATCACAAGAGACTCAAAAGAGCCCAACATTACCAGAAAAGAAAATGCAAGATGGAGTTAAATTCTCAAAGATCAGTAAGGTGTTAAGTAGTCACAGAGTTTGGAAAGACACACTTTTTTTCAGAGCATTCAGGAAAGAACATTTTGCTTAGCTCTCTAAGGATTAGTAAAATCACTTCAGCTTTCTGCTACTCTTCACATAATGTTGCATTTCTGGTCTTGGAAGCTAAGTAGGTGAGTGTTATAGGAAATATTTCCCTTCCTTTTGCCCATACTCCAAGTGTTAAGAGCAGGAATTTGACTTCCTAGAAGCACTAACAAGGAAAGCTGGTGTAAACACAACATTGCCAACTGCCATTCATTTTCAGCAACCTGCTGTACAGACCTGTTACTTATCCTTGCACAATATACATTGTTAAATTAATATTTAAAGACTCACTGATACCATACAGCAATCTAGAGATGGAGAGAAACTTCCTGCTTTGAAGATGAGTATTTGCTGAGAGGTAGTCAAGAAGGATTCTGTTATATGTAATTATCAGCTTGATGTATCAGTGTCAGAAGTAGGTATTTGATGGAAAAAACCATTGTTCTTTAGCTGTAGAATGTTCTCATTAGAGCTGGAAAGCAAAATACTTTGGTGGAATTTGTGACAACTGAAATCTCTTGTGCAGAGGGATTTCTTTCCATATAGTCTGTATACCTGCATGTTTTCTATATTTCCAGCTCAATCATATAGATCTCCCAGGGAATTATCCAAGAGGTTTCTGTATCAGCTGAGCTTCAAGGATTTTTGAGTCTTTGAATCCATACAGATTAATGAAGAGATGAAAATCTGGATGTTCAAATTTCAGTCATGAGGTTCCTGGTATCCAGTGATACAAGATTTTGGAGCAGTCTCCTAAACAGGCAAGTCTGGGACATGACTGCTTCTCAGGCACTGCGCTCTTCTCTGTGGTGACCAGTGACAGGACCTGAGGGAATGGCCTGAAGTTGTGCCAGGGGAGGTTTAGGTTGGATACCAGAAAAAGGTTCTTCACCCAAAGGGTGGTTGGGCACTGGAACAGGCTTCCCAGGGAAGTGGTCACAGCACCATCCTGACAGAGTTCAAGAAGCATTTGGACAATGCACATTGTCCAAATGTGTGATTCTTGGGGCTGTCCTGTGCAGGGTGAGATAACTTGACTGGATGATCCTCATGGGTCCCTTTTAACTCAGGACATTATATATTTGAACAACATCTACATGCTTATTCCCTCTGAACCAAAATTAAAACAAACAAAATCCTTGATAAAATGCATCTACCATAACTGCCAACTTGCTCCGATTTCTTTTATAGGTTTTTTGACAACAGAAAATTACACAAGGCCTCATTGCTACTAAAATAAAATTTAAACTAAAATGAAGGCTGAAATAAATTTAAATTGTGATTATAACTCATTATACTGTTTATCTTTTCCCAAGGGAAAAAAAGGCAATGATCCTATTCCTCCACTTTGTCAAAAATCTAGCTGGAGTAGGAAAAATGACAGCATGACCATCGGAAGAGTTGTTCTCAACTTCTTCCATTCTGGGACATCTTTCCTAAGGCTTTCTGTTCCATGGACTCCAATAGCTTCTTAATAGCAACCACAAAACTTGAAAATGAAAGAAAGATCAGAAAACACATCCCAGCAAGCTCCTAACTTGTCCCTGAACCTTTCTTGAACACATTAAACTAACCAAGGTTGAGACATAAGTCATTTATTTATAATAAACACTTGAACACGAAAAACCAGAAAACCTCAACTCACTTAACTAATGGTTTCTAAAAATGCTTATTCAAACTGACACATGCATGACAAGTTTTGGCTGAGTATGATTTAAGGAGGAGGAGTTATACCACCCAGAAAAATGGTGTTTATGACAGAAATGACAAAGAATCATTCATCAAGGGGTTTTTCTATGTGGAGCAGTAATAAAGCCTAAATGAGACTGCACTTCATTAGTAATTTATTTCACAGATCACTATATATACACAAATAGCATAACTCTATTACATTTTTATAGTGCCATTTATTACAGTACTTCACATACTATATCCACATGGCAACACAGAAATGCAGCTTTCTCTGGGGAAGACAACAGCAACCAAGTGCAAAGCAGCACACAGGGAGGAAACACTTCTGAGCCAGAAGAGCAGAAATAAGAATTTTCAGATGAATCAAGGAAAGGACAATATAAAACAATAAAACTGAAGCCCCAGAGATGTGTAGCTAACACAAAGAATAATGTTTCACCATTTTTGCTTGCCTGATGCCTGATTTGAAATTAGAAATAAAAGAGAAAAACTGAATACCCTTGTTCAGTCAGAGTGACCAACAGCAGAGACTCCCACCAGAGCTCCCTGGCTAAAATTCTCTCTCCTTTCATTTGATCCTTGAGCACTACACTGGCATTTTCCACTTGCAACAGGAAGGAAAAGAACATCAGTTCAATTGCTTTCATCAGTCTGTATCTGCAATGCCACACTTCAGGCATAGCTGAGGATATACTCTTGGATACCAAGAAAAGAGATGCATTTCTTTCTCTGCTAAGACTTCTGCAAAGTGAGGGTCAGGGCTATTCCACTCTCCACTGGAAAACAATTTTCAAACTTCACACTTAGAGGCCAAACATTTCCACTAAACTTCCAGAGATAACTGGTGACTCCTGCCTTCCAAACGCAGGTGAAAACCTGGTGAGCTATACAAACCCACAGAATACTGTGAGAGGATGACAGACTGAATGACACCTGCAAATGTCTCATCACAACATTTGCTTATGAAGCAATAGTGTCCAATTATGTAGTGTTGGGCCTCTGAAATAACATATTATATGCATTACGTGAATGCTTTTGGAAATAGAAGTTAAAAAAACCACACTGCTTTTAACTAGCGAGGCATGTTTAATTCAACAAATTCTCTTGATTTTCTTGCCAAAAAACTCTGCTGTAAGAACACTGATAAGAAGGTAAGTGGCTTGTCAGTTGTAGATACTTCATTTTTAAAAAATAAATTTTAAAGTAAAAAAACTCCTAAATAAAGACCCCATACTTGAAATATAATTTATGAACATTGGGTCTTTGATGGTTGGAGAGAAAACATGATTTTACCTAGTACATTTTTTTAATCTTTTCTGATGAATTGACTAGAAAGAGAACAAAAAATCAAAACTATGAAAAAAATATTTGCTGGGCACTAAGTTAAAATCTGTTTGACAGCAGGGAAATAGTTTTCTTAAAACTTGCCAATAATAACTTTGACTGCATTGTGGGAGCTTGAGAATAAATACATTTATATTGTTTCTCCTATGGATCTTGTTCTGATGTTCTTTCTCAAGCATTCTGTTATTAAATGTAGAATTATGGTCCACAACATACAGTATCTAATTTGATGAGAGGCTGAGTAAATGTACATCAATACAAATTTTCTTTCTCTTTTTGTGTAACATTTCACTTCTTCTCCCTGCTTTATTGGTAGACTAACTATTAACAGTTTGAGAAATAAAACCTGCAATATTGAAATGAAATACTGATTTAAGATGCAGGTTTTAATTACTCATTTAAGTTATCTGCATTCTCTAGTTACTATATTAAAAGAGGGACCATCTGCAAAAAATATAGTGCCCTATTTGGGTAAGTTAATGAGTCTGAATTAAGTGCATGAGTATTCCCCACTGCAACTGGTAAGACTGTTTGAATCCCTAAGTGAGGCAAGTGAGTAAATGAAATCTCTTTTATATTTTAACTAAGAAAGACTTTTAACTGGAAAGACTTTTTTTCCCTTGTGCTAAGAAACTCTGCAATCTGATCAAATGCAGGAAGGACCAGACACTGAAGGAAAGATCACGAAACCAAAATTTTATTTCCAGCCTGTTACTCTCCAAATCATTCTCCTCAAGAGATCTGAGCACATAGCCATAAGCTCTGGAAAAGATATTCCTTATAAAAGGTGTGAATGAGTGGATTCAGTGCACTGGAGCTGAGAGAGTATACATAGGCTTGTGTAAAAGGTGAAGAGCAGGAGAACAAACAGAACTAATATTGACTTGGACATTGCTGGCAGAGCACCAAGGAAGATCACAAGTGAAAAGAGACTCAAAATAAAGAAAGTCTTGAGAATGAAAAGTTTATCTTCAACACCATAGGTAAAAAAGCTAATTAAGTGATTTGGCAAGTTTGAAAGATTTGCTGCCCAGTTTCTATTCAGACAAATCAGGGAGCTGCAGAGTTTTCAGGAAGCCAAGGGCCAGGAGCTGGTTTTCATAGATAAACTTTACAGTCATTCTACATCTAACAGTTTTACCTAAGAAAGTACAGAGACTTTCTAATTCTTTCCTGGAACAATTCCTAGTCAGTCAAATCAGCCTATGCAAACACACTGTAAAGAAGTCTCATTAAAAATAGAAATATTGTATGATGCTACTTACCTGCCTGTCTACTTCTGGAAGCAAAAGCAGGAGGTATTGTTGAAAATGCTGAGGTAAAGAAGCAAAGGTGTGTTTATTTATTAAAGCCCTCAGGTTAGTGTTCACTAGAATAGATCCAGGTGTTTCTATGTCAATATCCTCAGCTTTGGTCCATTTCAAATGTCCTGGAGTAAATAAACAGAAATAACTTTAAACATAAAAAAAGGAAGAGAGTAGGAAGTCTTCTTTTTAACTTTTTAGCTTTTATTGTATAAAACAATAAGCTCTAGAGAAATGGTACTCTGAGAAGAGTAGCACAGTCTTTTCTAGATGTCTTAACAGCTTTTATATTTGTGTAATAATAACAAATATTTTGTATTTGTCTCTTGCATATAAAATATTTTTATTTTCTATGTAAGAGACAAAATGCATTTGTCTATTGACTTCTTATGTTCCAGTCAACATCACAGCTGACATATTCTTACTTCCAGCTCCAGACCAACTCAATTCAACATCCGCAGAAAATAAATCCTGTCACATCATCAACGATAATTATATAAACACCTATTTTCAAGCAAAAGGCTGCCTGATGAGGCTGATGTGAATCAATCATTATGGACAGCTTCCCTTTTACCATCAGCAGTGCCCTATGGCCTACACAACTTCTCACACTGCACCTGCTAAAACTACCTGTGTGAATAAAGAGTGATCAAAGAGATGAGAATATTTAATATGTTAATGTCTGAAAATATTAACGACAAAAAACAAAAATATTTTTTCATAATTTTCCTATGACCTGATGATTGAAAATGATCAACACACAGAAGGCAGCAGCAGGAATTGTGACATTAGTATACAGGGTATGTGAGGAATGATACAAACCTGAGAGTAAGATAAAGACTCAGCAGAGGGAAAGGGAAATACTCCTATGGCTCATGCACAACACTACAGAATAATGCCTTCTTGCTTTACACAGTGGACAGAAGAGCTACCAGCTTAAACTCTTGCACAGTAAGAAATATATATGTTAAGATACCGGGAAACGCAAGCTTTCCACCACCAAGAACAAGGAGATGCTGGATTAGATCCATAGGGAGGTATTACAGTCCCATCAGTGAAAATCTTCTAAGAATATGTCAGACAAATACCTGTCAGCAAAGACAGATGCATATCTGATTTTGATCTATGACTGATGAACAAATTACATGACCACTGGAGATCCTGTCTGGTCTGAGTTTGTTAGCATCTCTAGGATAATATTTAGAAGATACTTTTTAAAGCTTCTTAAACAACTACCTGCTTCAAGGTATTTATATACTGCTACAATCCTTTTTTTCCTCAAAATCTTAACATATCAAAGTCCAGGTGCCTGGAAAAATTCAGAAGCTTCTAACCCCTCCCAGGAAACTTCAGGTTTCAGTCTGTTGTACTTTCAAATATTTCAAAAATGGTATAAGAGGGGCCTGAACTATATAAACAACAAACTCCATGAGAATCTCTAAGAAAGTGATTAAAAGATTATTCCACTGCTTTGATGAATGATGGCATTTGGCATTTACATAGGACCTCTCAGCAACAATTGAAACTGACACGTTAAGAAGAATAAATATGTTTTAAGAATGAGAAAACTCGGGCATACTGATTATTAGGTATGTCTCAAATGCTACAAGCTACTTAACAGTTAACCTTAATACAAAGAATGCAATTGCACTTTAGATTTCTTAGAGGACCTATTGTGGTCTCTTTCCTGAAAGTCTGTAACTACAAAATACACATATGCAAGAAAATGAAGATTTGTAAATTCTAAAAGCTCCACTTCAGTCACAGCCTCCCATAAATATTCTTGTAATTTTATTTTGTTTTTCAGCAGCCGATAGTAACTGAATGAGACAAGGACTACTTTGCACTCAGCACAGATAACCTTTTCCAACACATATTTCTAACATACTCTATTTCAGTACAGCAAGGACCCCATTACCAACAAATGAATGCCCTGTTATACAAGACAATTGCATGAAAGAAGTGCCCATTTTCATGGAAGCATCACAATAAACTATCCTCACCATCTGTTCCACCCACTAAATATAAATGTAAAAAGAACACAGTCCTTGAGTATAACACAAGTTGTATGACGTATTGAATTTTAATGCCTGTATGTAGATTCTCTTCTTTAATCAATACAAAATACATATCCCCATCTTCTAAGTGACTCCAAATTAGTAACATTTTCCCCAGCTAGTGCTTCAAATCCTATGGGAAAGCATGCACAGAGAGATAATCCAAACTGAAATAAGATACAGGACTGCAAAATCAGTAACATCTTCCAGTGGCACATATTCTCATAGCATCAAAAGCCCAAGACAAAGAGTCAAACCTATGTTTTCTGATTCATTTGACCTGCTATCACTTACAGAATACTATGGAGGTTTTATCAGCTTCTGGAAGAAATATACGTATTGCTTCTAGGCCAGTAGCAAACTGTGGATGCCCACCACAGTCCTATTTAAAAAAAAAAATCCCTCAAAATCTGCTCAGAAGAACAACAAATTCTCTCTCCTGCACCCTTCCTATGGCTAATTTAGGATCTGTATAGCAGGTCCCAAGTTTGGGAGCATGGAAGCATGACACTACTGCATCACTAATCCTAGCTCTGAGAAGAGTTTATGACAAAACATGTGCCAATGTTTTCTATGTTGTTTTCCGCAGAGAAAGAAAGACATTTTGAATCCTTATATAGTTCAGGGGTATCACTGTCCAGATCAGAAATAGAAGTTGTAAGACAAGAGAGAAAATCAGGCTTGCAGCCTTGGAAAATAAGAGTTTAGTCTTCAACATAGAGAATTAACCATAAGGATATGGGAGCACCATGGTTCTACATCAAGGAATAAAAAATGACAACAGAAAAAGGACAGAAATCACACAGTTGGCAGAATCTGTTAACTAAAAGGGGAAAAAAAGTAATCATATTTAATCAGAGCTCAGAAAGTCTACCAAACACAAATGTAGCAAATGTTGGGCAGATCAGCAGAGTTTCAATCAAACAGTATCTGCACCTGAATTGTGTGTGCTCTATACAGGACCCTGGACCCATTCCCAAAGCTGCTCTACAACTGTGCTTTTAGCATCTCAAGAAATCTGTCATGAGAGAAACATTTCAGCAGGTACAACAGAAACCCTTAAACTTTTTTCAAAGTTCCCTGTACTCCACAAGTGGTGTTCCAAAAGGCCAGTAGATTTATTTTTCAAAATCCACCAAAAAATCCCTAATGAATTCATTTGATATCATCAGCCAACAGTTGATGTCATACCTGAAGATGAGGAGGAATGTATACTTGAAATGATGTATCTCAGTCTTAAATGTAGAGAAAAATTACAGGAAATCATCTAACATTGAACATAACTTTGCATAGCAAAAGCTGTAATACTGAAGGAGTATTGTCTATTTTGAATAATGATGTTGGACCAACATAGAGAACAAGCTATCTGCATGGGATTGATGATAATCTGCAGAAAGATCTTGTATGAAACCAAAGTACACTGTAATGGGAGGCTGCGATACAGTAAGGCTTATAGGTTACATTGCCAAGAACTGGCAATAGTACATTTAACAATTCTCCTATGGCATTTAGGAAGTATAGTGCCTTGGAGCTATTTTACAGGATCATTATATATAAAAACAGGACTAGGCTGCATGATTAATAAAGAAGAACAATCCCCACAAAGAGAGACATAAAATAACTTCTAGGATTAAGCCACTACAAAAATCTTGTTTGTTATCTTTTCCAACATGGCCACATTGAAAAATACTTCTCTAAATGATTCAGCATTCTGCTGAATGCAAAAAGTACTTTTTAAAGATAAAGAAACAGCCATGTCATTACTTGACTTCACTTAAGCAGAGACAAGAGTCTTAGTGAACACTGCATTTTGTGCTCCCTAGGGAACTTTTCCAATTAAATCTCATGCAGAGCAGGAAAATCTGCCTATCACATAGAGATTGAGAATTTACTCTTAGCATATCTTCCGAGAAAATTCTTTGTTAGTTACAGAACATGACCCATGAACCACACTAAAAAAACCACAGAAAATAAAACCACAAACAGTATCTACCACCTCAAGAGATATAGCTTTGAAATAGTTACAGATCCAACTGAAGAACTAAATCAACCAAAGAAGGAGAACCAACCAAAACTTTTATGCCAAATCTCTATACGACATGCAATAATGCAAATGAAGAAAAGAGCATGTTAACTTATAATCGGGCAAGCATGTAAGCAAATATGCTACTATCTCTGGGAATAAATGCACATTAGGCAAGCAAATTCACCATGAAGAAAGAATATCTGTTACACACAGCTCCATCCCCCCAAAAAATCATTATGTAACAATCAGAATCTAATTGCTAAATCACCTCTCTGTCTGCAGTTGCTTAGGCCTGTCAAACCTTAAAAAGCAACCACTGAGGACCAAAAAAAAAAATTGACCATGGATTTTCCACGTAGACAGAAAGATGTCTTCTTGAGAAAGGGTCAGCTGCTGATTTTGAAAAAGGGACAGGTAAACAGAAAAATAAAACTTTCCAAGAGAACACAGAGTTAGAAAAATATCAGTAATGCAAGTAAGACATTTATTTTACTCCTACTCACCTAAACCAGATTTTTTTAATCTCTTTAAGTGCTGGCTTGTTTGCTTTCCAGTTGGAGACTTTTGCCCATGTTTCATCTCTTTATCAGAACCATCTGCTTCACCATTTTTAGATTCCGATCCTTTGGAAAAAGTAAAATCCCTCAAATATGATGCTTCTGCACTTTTACTAACAATCCCCTCCACACCCCCTACCTTGTAAACAAAAAAAAAAATTAGGATTTTAAAGAAATTGACATCTTCTTGCTGAAAGGAAATATATTTTTCTGGTCACAGCACAATTCCTCCTTATCAGAGGAATTGGAAGTAAAAGCTCAATAAATCAATTAAGTGCTGAAAACTAAAGTTTACTGAACACTGCAGTCAATAAAAATATTCAGTGATCTAATAAAAATAACATAGTTCTATAATGCCCAGGAGATATGTTTAAAAATATTTTAACCTTAAGTTATGGGGCAGTAAAGCAACCTAAGGCTGGAAAAAGATAACTTCTTTTTGAAGAAACATTTAAAGAAAAGATATGTTTGGAAATAGAATTGTCAAATTGCGTTAAATGCAGACACAGAAATCTCTTAAAATGAAGCAACTTAACCACCAGAGCTAAAGGTCAAGGTTATGCTGCAGTGATAAGCATGGTATAAGAAAAGCTAACAAAAGGATTTGAGTATTGCAATGCAGAACTGAGACACAAATTCACATTCACAGAGAAGCTTGCCTTTCCCCCCCTCCTCTTTTTATGGCATTGAATACCAGCATGTGGTCCTCCATTAGAGCTCCAGAGCCAAACAAAATGTTACTTTGCATTCCTTTAAAGCTGCTGCTATTACCAATTGTCATTTTACTGTGTGCCTTCAGTTCTTTACTAGAGAAAAATCTCCATCCTTGAGACACGAGGCTTGGTAAGGAAATAAAGACGTTAAACAAAGCCACCCAGTGGAAATATTATTTCAGCAATTCCAAATTCTGTATGCTACACATCTGATTCAGAGGAAGGCTCCGTGGCTAGAGCCGATCCTGCAAACGGTTCTTTAGCTATTTACCTGAAGGTGAATCCGACTGCTCATCGGACACCTTTAATGGTGTCAAAACAACACGAGGAACAGTCTTGTTTACCATCATTGAGACTCCATTTCTTCTTTTCTGCTGTTGTCTCAAAGCCTACAAAAACGATAACAAAACATAAAACTGTTGCAAAAAATAATGCTTGTAAGTGAATTACACATGACATTTCTCTACCATTAAAGTGAATCCCTTAAAATAAGCATCATTTACACAGCTACTGACTTGCCAGACTTCACACTCGTCCTCTTTATGTCATTTTCTTTTAAAATACAAAATCAGGCTTTTGTTCCTTTTTTTTAATAGAGAAAGAAGATGCACCTTAGATCATTTTCCAATCCAGTTTTGACAACAAAGAAGCACATAACTGTTTGCTCTACCTTAACAGCACAACGTGATAACCCATGAAATGTGAAACTAAGACTTCCAAAAAAACCCCAAAAAAGTAAACTCAAAATGTTTGAAAACCAGAACAAAAATATATATGTCTGCACATCTCTTGCAGGTGCATCCTCTCCAGTATACTGCTCAGTCAATCAAGTTAACACAGAGTGTCATCAGTATGTACAGCATGTAAGGACTACAGTATTGATGCACTCACTCAGCCGTGAGTAGTGCTGCACAAAATCACTGAACATGGCAGGAATCATTTATTTTCGTGAAGGGAATCAGTCCTAATCTTGGAAACCTTGCAGCATTTGGCTTCTGTCTGTTTGACTTTGGGCATTAACCTTCAGAACACGAACATGATGGTGTTCTGGCAAATCTGGAGAAAAATGATACATGAATAAATCTCTACAAATGGTATTGCTTTGTGTTTCATAAATGTATCAAATACAGGGCTGATAATGTAATATAAAATATCTACAGATTAGAAATAGCAAATATCCATCAGACTGTTTTATATGGAAAATGATATCTCATTCAAAAGGTCTTAAAACATACAAATATGAATACCTGCTATTTAATACATCTGCAAGCATTAAAATTCTGGAATTAATCAGAATGGGCTGGGCTTAACACAGATCTCTCCTAGCCTCCTGTCTATTTTTTTCCATTTTTACTGTGCACTCTATTTTTACAATTGTGATTTGTGTTATGAACTTGGGGGATTTATTGAAGTAATACCATATTAACAAAGAATATATTTGATATGAATTATCCCTATAGGTTTATGACTATGAATGACTGATGCCCTATAAGGTTTAAGTCTGTAACTTTAATGGACTGTAATACCTTTCCAAATTGTTCACATAGCTAAATAATAGGAAAAAAAAAAAAAAAAAAAACCTCTGAGAAGAAAGAAATCGATATTGGTCTATTCCTCTAAATAACACTCTACACAATGTAAAATACACCAGGCTACATAGAAGCTATTTCATGGATTAACTAATTTTATTGTACTTCTTAAAAGACACGTAAGCACTGTGCAATAAAAAGCAAATTAGAACACTTGAAATCAAACAAAGAGAGGAAACTGGTCAGATCTGCACTGAACCAAAGAAGCAGCAGAAAGCCATGAAGAACAGCCTATACTTCAAACATTTTTGAGACAAAAAATTCATACTGGTATCGAGCAAGCACAGCCAGACTTGTGGACAGAAAATTCTAAAGTGTTAACGTTTCTCAGAAATTCTCAAAATTCCAAAATTACCCTGCAAACCTAAGTGTCAAATCAGGTGATCCTTAATTAACAGTAATACTGCGGAGACAGTGGAAACAGTTCACTAAAAATTAACTGAAAAGACTGGCAATGTCTGCACTACCAACACAACAATATAACCACAACCCAAACTTTGTATCATGGTACCCCACAGCCAGATTTGCCTCATGTCATCCTCATTTCCCCCACCCAAGGAAAATGGTTAGAGCCTAAACAATGCTCCATGTTCTCCTCCTGCCTCCTTCTGACTTTTCAAGACAATTTCTACCTCTACCAAGGTTCCATAGCCTTGCTGCCAGCATCCATATGGAAATACCATTTTAATGATTTATACAGCCACTGTGGGAAAGGCAGATTCTTTGTCAAGCCTCGCAGATGATTCTCAATGCTTAGACTGAACTCCCATGAAGGAGAGAAAGGAACCAGCAGTGCATCCACCACCAGTGACAAGCACGCACCATTCGTACACCTCAGGTGACACACGTGCTGCTAGAGCGAGGGCAGCGGTACCCAATATTTGTCAGGAGCACCACTTACCTTCTTTTCTCCTTCTGGCAGGCCCCCTGTGGTCATTAAGCACACATTTATGCAACTGATCTGGCATTTGCAAGAAGCACAGGCCAACTCATGCTCATGGAGCACTAATGCAAGACACTCCCTGGACAGTTAGATGAGGAAATACAGCTGGGAGCAGACAAAAAACTACTTCGAGGCATAGCCCACTTCTTGAGCTACAGGCTAAGTACCTCTGTATGTGAGGGTCAAGCACAAACCTTAAAGACTCCATTTCCCTTTGACAAACATTCGTTTTTCAGGGTTTCTTTTTCCCTAACATACATCGATTCACTGCCAGTCCCTTACCCAGCTCCTCTAGTTTCACAGTGCGAGGAACTGATTACCAGAAAGGGCCCAAGTTAAGCCTGAAAATCAAGCTGACAGTAAAGCGACACACACCTGAAGGATAGGTTGTAGAATAAAAAAAAAAAACAACCCCAGTACGTTCCCAAAACCCAACCCCCCACAATGTGGACATTAAATCTAAGTAAAACTTTTAACACAAAGTTAACAAATTACCAATTAATTACCCTGTGTACAGAGAACAGACACATAATCTTCCCCATGCCTGTCTTTTCATTTGTCAAATGAAACATATGAGACAGGGGAAGAGGGTACAAAGGTATCAAGTAAATAATCTAACATATGATTTGCAGGGTAAAGAGATGGCTGAGACGCTGCACAGACATTCTTGTTGCAATATGCCCAGCTAATCACAAAAATTTTCCTCTGAATTTGAAGTGCTAAATTCTCCTCTGAATTTGAAGGTGCAGGACCTGAAATTTTGGACAGACAAGTCTTTGCAAGACAACACCAGGAGCAACCCAGCAGCGGGAGAAACTGCTGACTGACACCCAGTTACAAGGGAAGCCAAACACCAGAAGGAGTTAAGTACAAGCGAAGGACAATCTTTGTTGTCTCCGCTGAGGACAAATATATAACTTCTCTACACCTAGCCTGAGGGATATTCATTTTAGAATACAAGACTACTGTAGGATAAGACAAGAATCTTGTAACCCAAGATTAATTCTACTTAGCTGGGAAGTCAATGAGATTACTTCAAGTGAAACATGCACCAAATGCCTGCTATGCTGAGCTTTTAGTGCGCCAAGCTAATTTAGTGCTTTCCTAGTCACCACGACCAAATAAATCAAATTTATAACTAGCACTGAAGGAAATGAGAAATGTTGTAAGTTATTCCATGGAAAAATGGTTCCAGATATCACTGTAGATACGGAAACAGTAACTAACACATACTACATTGTCATCTTTTACCGACACAGCCTTTTGCATCTCATCCATATTGAGAGATATATAAACTCCTAGCTGGACTTCCTACAGAACTGCAAGAAACAGATGATGATTTTACCAAGTGATAAGGTGTCATTTTCACTACAGAAAATTGGAGAAAAACATATGTAGTGCATATGATAGCTTACATAAAGAATATTTTTCTTTAATGAGACTACGCTTACATTTCAAACGCAATCACCTCATGTTAAATGCTTGAATTAAAAAAGCTGCACGATTTAAATACCTAGAACTGATCACTGCTGAAGTATTCTGTAAGACATGACTACCATCTTATTTGTACAACAAACAAATTGAAAAAAATAAAGGAAATTAAAGTTCACGTAATATACAAGTTAAAAACATTACAAGCTCTCTTAAAATTACCACCAAAATATAATACTTACATCCAGCCTTTCACAAGCAGATTTGCAAAGGACATCTGTGAATCTCTCGCACATAATGAGTATGGAGAATTCCCAGTATTCCCATTCATAAAAATGAACCTGTGACCATCTGTTGAATAACACTGCCATGGTCATTATACAGTGCTTGGCATAATTATTTGGTTTAATGAAGTTATTTTTATTGCCAAAATCTTTAAGTAAACTATCAATCCGTTTTCATCCAAAGAATTCAAAAATAAAACAAAAAGATGAGAAATAAAAAAACATAAACTCTGAAGACAGATGGCAAAAGAAAAATACCATGAAATTAAACAGTGAACTTCTAATTCCAAATTTTTTTTTAAATAAGGAGGTGACAAGAGCAAGGTTCCTTCTTTTTTCAGGGAGTTTCTATCCCTACTGGAGTACAGCTGCATTTTGGAGGTTTCATGAATGCAATTATATGCTCTTAAGAATAATAATTTCATGTTTAGTTGCTCTTAACATAGGAAAGATTTCTTCACCCATGTGATATAATGGTTGACTGTCTTCAGTAAAAACTGATAAAGTCATCTTTCAAGCAGGAATGAAAGGAAACAATGTAAACTAAAAGGTAACTGGAGATGGGGGCAAAATACCTCCCCAAAAGAGCACCAGAAGCAAAATGTCAGCCTCTGTGCTCAGATTTTTACTGCTGCTCGGCATTTTTTTTTATTATTATTTTTCTTTCCCACATCTTTTCAACTCAGAATGAAAAAATGGAACACAAAGATAAACCATTAATGCAGAAAACCACTTTCATTTGAGCTTAAATGCGTGACATGCTGAGAATGTTAAAAATTAAGTTATTATCAACAAAGACATGTAACACTTGGTTGCATTAAGCAACATCGTCCCAGATTTCTACTTGTTCCATAAATGTCAAGTCTACATTCTGAAACTCATGTAATGTAACATAACCTTTGAAATTTCACACATTATGGATCAGAAATATAAAGCTATGGAATTCCTCCATTCTGCCATGCGAAAACACAAGCTATGATACACTGAGCAAAGTCTCTTGTACAAAATAAATAACAACTCTACATCATGGTTATGGATCCCAAATTGACAAAGATGAAAGAGGTTTATGGTTTATCACTGATTCACTTAACACCACCATAAAATTCAGTCTCTGTCTTCTCTCTCACCCTCATTTTGTTAGTAAAATTAGGAGCCTTTAATTCCCACATCTCAATTAAATTAAAATTTCTCAGGTCTATTGAGAAACAGGCAACCTGTTTCACGGATAGACAGAGCAGTTAAACTAAAGCAGTAAGCACAACAAATCATGAAGAGCAAACCCATTGTTATTTCCTGGATGCCACTAATTCTTATATTAAACATAAACAAAGCACTCAGTTAAAACACAATAAAGATGTCCTATGGAAACAACTACGAAGCACGAAGTGCCATTTCCAAAGCAAATTAATTTACTTCCAACCAGACTAGTTCACTAAAATGTCGGTATGGTGCCAAGTGTACACAATTGGTCATCTGGAGATGAAGAGTAGTGTCAGAATCTGCAGGATGGAAGTTTGGAAACCTAGGGTTTATTTTGAAACAAATGTTAATACCTTCTCAAATAAGCATTTATTCTTGTCCCATGACATCCTCCTACCTCGTGATAGTTACACCTGTATTTGGAATAAAAATAATATCTCGCTGTGTTTTTGTTCTTTAGATCTCAGCAGGGCTCAGGGCCTTTCTCTAGGATTACAGTACACATTAACACTGAACATTTACCTGTGTACCAGCCAACACTGAAGTCCTTCGACCTTTGTGGGGCAGAGACAAGGAGATTTGTCTGTTCACATGTGTGTCTGCACACCTGCAAGACAGCACTACTTTCTACGGGATTACAATAATGCAGCCACAGCTACAGTTGCTGCAGATCACGACAGACTGCAAAGTAAATGTTTTTGGTGCTTTCCCAAGCACAGAAAAAAGGACAAAAAAACACATGTGATGTGTTCAATGTCTGTTTTGACTTGCATGTGAATGGGAATGATGATGACATATGCATCAACTCAGTGAAAGCTTTTTTATGAAGAGAAGAACTGAGGTTTTTTTAATGGTTTGTGTAGTATTAATTTAACAACATCCATCAGCCGAAAACTGTTTTATGGGGAAATCTGTTCTTTGGCACAAAAAGCACATATAGGTAAGAAAACAGGTTGTGGAAAGCAGTTTAAAAACAAATTAAAATAGAGACAGCAGTGTCAATACAAAATCTTAAAATAGTAATCAACATTTTCCATGAGGTCAAATTTTCAAACACACTCTGCACAGGGGCCAAAGCATACAGCAGGGGCTTCATGGCAAGACTCCCCAGATAAAATAATAATCTCATATTACCACTCAGAGAATTTACATTGCACCAATGTAAGCAGTGTAATGTTGTTCTGCCTGACATCCTGTTCCAGCCTGGGTACTCCTGCTTGCCCACACATCCTGAGCACACAGCCTTCTGGGGACCTATGCAACAGCTTCTGGAACATCATTTGTAGATAACTGCTTGTCAACATTTTGTAGGAGGCTTCCTAGAGCTCTGAAGAGTTGTGAGATGCTCCAAATCCTGCCTTTCCCTGAAAAGGCCAACACTTTCTAGGATGCATTTCAAAACCAAGGCATGATTCAGTGTCACCTGGGTATAATTTCATATTACAAACTATTCAAACCAAAAGCTGTTCTTTTCACATGGCCCAAAAGAAGATACTCACTTCGATATTCACTGCCACTATAAGGAAAAATCACATAACTCCAATGGAAAAGCCTAAATGGGACTCCAATCTCTAGTGATTATATTTTCATTATTACAATAGCAACAACCAATCCACCTGAAATAGTTCCCCAGGCTACTTAAGGGACAGGCTACTTAAAGAAACATATTATCATACAAATGTTATCCTTAGAACTACGCTGCTATCTTCAGCTTGATTACCTGAGACATGGAAAAAGCAACTGCATCTACAGAACAGAAGAAAGAGAACACTTTCAACCTATATTTGGGAAAAAGAATCTACTATGTCCCAGTGGAAGGTTTAAACAAAGGTAACGCTCATGCCAGGACATATTTTAAGTGAGGGATACTGTCCTATACTGAGGTAGAGGGGCAACTATGCTTCAACACTTCAAATTGTTTTAAAATTCTTTAGTTATTTCTCCAACTAAGAAATTCTGTAAAATACATTTATTGAAACAGAAAAGGTGCAGCAGTGCTGTAAAAAGCATGCTGTGCAAACAACCCCAGAGGAGAAACAAGCAGAATGCTCCAGCAGCTGGGAGGTAGTTATTAAAAAGCAGTACAAAAAAAAAAAGCAGGGATTGTGTGGATTCCTGTCCCTTTCTCTCCATCACAGGTAAGAGCTGAGGACCACTGGGATGACCCAGAAGAGTCTCATAAACATTGTCTTGTGTCTTACCAAAGCACTGTGTTGAGCAGCTGGTACATGCTGCCCATGCATAGGGACCTTTAGAGGGACATACCGTGCAGCCAGCCTTCGGGCAATGCATGTATTCCCTGAACAGCTTCTGCTGGAACTCTTGCTCTCCCAGCTTCTTTTCCCCATTATGCAGTCTCCCTGCCATAGTTTCTCTGTCCTCTTCCCTAGACTTGTCTTGGCAATCAGAAAATCAGTTTAGTTTATCATCTTCGAACTTCCATTTTCCGGAGTGCATTTTGTAAACTCCAGTGTCCCTTCCCATGTCTCTCTAGAAGTCAAAAAGCAACATGTTTTCCTTCTTTTCCAATTGTTGTCAGGAAAATTTGTCAAGAATCATCACTTATGTTGCCAGACATCTGATCAAATGCTTCAGCTAGGGAGCCAGAATTCTCCAACTGTGGCATTGGTACATTTGTTGCATCTGAAATGAAACATAAGAAGGTGGTTAACAGAGACACTGAGCAACTGCAGCAAACTCTCTCTAACGAGGAATTCAGTACAAAAAATACCTCTCAGTTCACAGTGGATTTTCAGAACCTTTCAGGAAGACACCCTTCACTTAAATTCTAAGTGATTAGGACAAAATTGTAACGATCACCTTTGCTTCTTTGGGGTGAGGAAGGGAAAGCTGGGCAGGCAAATATATCAGGCTTATATTAGAGCATGTAAGGGAGCAGTTGCTCAAATGAGTCAAAGGAAAGACACAACAGACAGATTCATACTGGATTACTTCCTGTGGACAGCAAAATGCTTCAAGATAACCTGCATCTGGCTGTAGTCAAGGAAAGAAGTCCTAACAGAATGAGTGTGGAGGGAGCAAGACTGGTGAGTTTGCTCCTCTCTCAAAGAAAGGTAAGCAGTGTGAGCTGAAGACAGGAAAGCAAATTCACACCAGCATCATGGGAGATCAGGATTCTACCTTTAGTGCCAACCTAGGCACTTGGACACCTGTGTCCAAAATAGAAAAATGAAACAAAGAGATCTTGATAAACTAGTTCTATGAATTTGGGCAAATCAGGGCTAAATTACAGTGTTAACCATCCTGAAATTTAGTCTCTTGTAGGTTGGTTCCTAACAAGAATTATAGTTGTGGTAGAAACGTCAGCATGAAATTTTATTTGGAGCTGCACAAGTCTAATGTCCTACAATTTAGAAGCAACACGTGAGCTAGGCCATAACTTCCCCATAGCTCTATTACTGCTTGGGGTGTGACAGCATACACTGGAAAAAAAAAGGGGGGTGGAGTTTCCATTTCTATTATAAGAACAAATCCTACAAATGGGTGCCTTCCTTCTCATTAAAAAACTGCATCTATCCACTTTACGAATTAAATAGTGGCACATATATGAACCCAGCCACCAAGCATGCAGACAAAGCCCAAAGTTAAGGAAAACAAAACAAACCATGGCAGTGACATACCTTGTGTTGATTCCCTTATTTCCTGAGCTTCTCTCCTCCCAAACCCACTTGGCTGCTGTCTCTGGAGTTTCTGTCTCTACAAAGAGATCTGGATGCCCAGCACAGTCTCAGACATGTCCTGGTTCTGTATTCAGATCCTGAGTCTGAATGGAGTATCCTTCTCTTCTCCCAACAGAAAATTTATGGGTACCCTTCTTGGTGCTGATTCCAAAGTGCCAAAAGGGAGGCAGGATTCTCTTCCATGTCTGGGAGGTCTACTATCATCCCAGACACCATTATAGCGCATCTTCAAGTTCTTTCTCCTCTCTTGGTACTGACCCAGGGAACACCTGGTACACTGATGGGCAAGGTGCTCTTACACTTGGCTATCAGAGTCCAACAGACACTAACACCACCTCAATGTCCTGGATATTCACACATTCTCAGTGTTACCTATGTGAGGCCAGTTTTGCAGGTATGATTGTTTCTTCTGAGAAATGTTCCAAGAACACCTTGATAGATACAGATAAATCTGTATACAGCGAAGACTTCCACAAAAAAAGTATCACCTCAAGTCAATGGAACTGAAACTGGACCAGAAAGAAGCATGTAGATACTATGCCATGACTTGATATCCATGCTGGAGTTTGCCTTGTCCAGAGCAAGAATAATGCACACAGTAGTGTGACCATGTACCAATGCTAGTAGATGCAGGTGTAGTTCAGTATTTTCCCAGGAAGAGGTCCTTACATGGGTCTGCATGCCAAAACTCTCGAGTGTGAAAATGAGGTAAATCAGTACGGAACTGATCAGTACCGATAGGAAATCAGCGTGTGACAGTGTGCCATAAGCCTTCTTTTCAAAGGTACAAGATCAGCAACAGCTGGGCACACATGCCCAAGCACTTCCAACAACACAAGGGAAACAAAAATCTGTAAAATCTGCCATTAGAAAGCCAAGCATAAAAGGCAGCTCTACACAACAGGCTCTTTTGCCTATACCTTCATGAACAGGAACTGGTTTGTGGGAGATTACACTCAGAGTAAAGTGTAAGCATTTTGCAAGAGCAAAACTGAAACTGTCAGAAACCAAAGGGAAGAATGAAACACACTCAGTGGTAAAATACTGAAAATCTCTTTCCCAACAAGGACAGTATGGAAGGTGGTGAAGCTAGAAGGTTTCCAGACCAAAACGGGAGCCCAGCCTTTGAAAGGTGAGGACATAAGGGCTGATCTATGACACAGACCTTATGAAAATCCACTGCAACTGCAAACCTCCTTAGTCCCTCCAAAGCACCCAAATCCACTGCTACCTGAGAGAAATTAAAACCAAGAGCCAGGGCTCAAAACATGCCCTTTCGTCCATGCATCTTGCCAAGCTCAAGAAATGCAGCATTGTGACTAATTTGATTCATGAGAACATCCTAAAATGTGGGCTGTTACAAGCCAAACTTGAGATTGCTTTTTGCAATCTAAACCCAGGAATATATCTCCAGAATTCATTAAAAAGCAAATCATATGTAAATCCAGCACATAATAATTTAAAGAGAATTACATATGAGTGGTTAATAAGTAGATAAACAGTAGAGAAAACGTTCTATTTCCAGCTCAGATCTTCAAGCAGAACTGCATATTATCAACTTCTCTCTCACTTTATTTTTAGAGGTTACAAAACAAATACACACAAGATCAAAGTAATGTGAAGATCCCACTGGTTTTAAATAAATTGAGTAGGAAACTGAAAACTATCTTGTAGGTTTTCATTCTTTGAAGACTGTTTTGCAGTAGATAAAAAGCAATAGCTAAGGAAGACCCCATTACAATATATTATGTACAGTATATATACATTTATATATTATAAGCACTTGCTGAGAGTATGATGATGGCTTATCGTCTGTTAGCACTGAATCAGTAAGTTTGTTATCAGTTTTAAGAATGCTGCACAGTGTGCCTGAAAGTTCCTTCTGGATTCAAAGGTCTGACAGTTCTTTGTATAAATTTTAGGTGCTACACATCCATAAAAGCAATTGAAAGATTGGAAAGTGAAATAATAGATTTCCAACAGCAACTTTATAAATAAAGTCTCTGTTAAGGTTTATTCATCTCTGCTACAATACCAAATCAAACCTGCAATGTGTATATATGGCAGTAGCCAACACTTGAAACTTTAAGAAAAAACAAAGCAAAAATCTACTATTCCATCACACAAATGCTCATTTGTCTCACATTGTGCATAGAGAAAACATTTTGCTGATAGCTGTAATGCTACTCTCATACTCTGAAGTACAGGATTTAATTACCATCAACCTAATTAAAACTAATTTCTTTTTATCGATTACTTAACTTTCTGATGTTGTTTTAACCCTACCGCCTTAGGGAATGTTTTCAAAGATTCTCATCAATGTTATGACTTTTTATTTTAATTAAGCTATTCTGATTAATTTGCCCTTTTAAAGTCATTCTCAATGCTATATATCTGCTAAATGACAAATGGTAGAGTTTAAACAATTACAGAAGTTTAAACATTTGTGGCTTTGCTCTTTTTTTTCCCTTCTTTCCCCTTCGCCTTTCCCTCCGCCTACTCTCTCCACTCCTAGGGAAGTTCACAGATCACAAAAGATCTGTATAGAAGAGTTTCCAAGAAGTGTAAATTTTTCACAACTATCCTAATGGTTAGTGAGCTGTTTTGTGCCCACTGTTCAATTTTCCTGAACAAACACATGAAAGACCTCAATGTAATAATTCTTTTCAGTCCTCAAAGCCTCCAAATACAACATTACCTTATGTGAATGATAAACATCTATTAATTTTACTAGATGTAAACTCAGCCTGCATGGAAAACAAAAGTGTTTAGAGGAGATGTGGACAGGCTTTGTTTAACTTAAGCCTAAACAAAGACCTCAGCAATAAACTACCCCACGAAATACAATATCTCCATCACCCATAACTAGGAGAGCAGTTGTGAGAAAAACTACAACATCATCTCATTATCCTAACACTTTAGAAAAGTCCCAACCCGAAATGGAGAAGAGGTAATGATAGGGGGTTTTTTGAATTCTAGTTTTTTAGTTTTTCTCTTTCATTTTTCTGGCTGCAAGCTGAATTAATTTGGCAATGCTGGAAAATAATTTTCACATCATGCTTTCAGCTAATAGGTGACTGAATAATCAGCTGCTTTTGCAAATTTTAATACTTACGATGGAACCTAAATCACCAAAATCATAAGGGTGTTTTGTAAAAATAACCCTACCCCACTTTAATACCCTGTAGTAGCAAATACAATATGAAAAAAAAATTATTTAACAGATCATAAAGAAAAATTAAACAAGTATATGTAGAGTCTTTCCTATCTACAGCACTTCTTTCAAAATCTTTTTTTTTAATTTATTTTTAACCCCACATAAAATTTTCAACACAACCGCTTACATATGAAAAGCAGGGGTGTGATAAAATAAAAAATTCTTACTTGAAATTGACTTGACTTTAAGTGCTTACTTCACTTAAAACCCCTTTAAACTCATAACAAATAGGACTGCACCCTCACTAAAAACATAAAAAATACCCCAAGAAAACACCACTAAACATAGCACTAAAAATCTTTAGAAGACTGTTTTAACTCTGCTGACATCCCATTCACATAGGAATGACAGAGATGCTAAAGGGACGACAAGTGATGATCAGTCAATACAAGCTTACCTGTTTAAGTGCTTTCTTTGTGTGCTGCTGGAAGGAAGATACTAGCTTGCTTTGCACCGGTGCATTAGTAAGGCTTGAATCACGATTGGAAGACATTTCCTCAGATGTCTGCTTTGGGCAAACTTTATAAAAAGAAATAAAAGATCAGAATACTGTTTTAGGGGTTGTCTTCCCTATTTCTTGGAGAGTCATAAGGACAGAAAAATAAATCAATACAAGCAAATGCCTCAAAACCAAAAAGCTTGCTGTAGGAAACTCAGCTGATCTTGAGGTCCACATCAGCTGAAAATCCACCCATATTCTAAGTAAATGTACTGCTTCACAAATATTTGTACCTCATCATATCCTTTCTATGCAGTTCAGGAGGCCTTAAATATTTTGCCTTTCAGGTCCTGAAAGGTAACTGAAATACTTTAACAACATATTTCACATAGAAGCTAGATAAAGACTATCTTCCTCATCAGCATTTTAATTGCATTTTAATGGATTATAAGATATTTAAATGAGCTTTTATACAAGAGACACTGATGACCCCTGGATCTAGAAAGATTCATACATGTGAAACTTCCTACCAGATTGTAATGTCTTCTTAGGAGCCAGGCTCACCTATTTTACCAGTACTTCTTGGTAAAGCTAAGAACACACTTTTCTATTCAATGGGTAGACTGGAATATCCTGCAAGATGAATTCTGGTCTCTCAGGTTCGACATGCTGCTATGCTTGTAAGCTTTCTAAATAATTCGTGTTTTAATGAACAAGTACTAAAGTACTTGCATTCAACAGCCTCTTGAATAAATGTTGCATTGACACAGAATAAGACTTCTGATTAAAAATAAATGAAAATATGATTTATTTTGTGGTGGGGTTTTTTGTTGTTTTGGTTTTGTTTGTTTGTTTGTTTGTTTGTTTTAAAGCAGCTTTATTAAACAGATAAGAAATCTGTGAGAATAGCTGGAGGATCCTATTAGTCTTGGTGGTCAATAAACACAACTACAAGGACTGAAGAAACCTTTCCACTCTTACTGCCTTGCATTACTATTACTCTCATGAGTAACCTAAGACTGCCCAGCATTAGCATGGATCCAGGAATGAAGAAGCTTTTCTTCCACTCTCCTCTGCTGACACAGTTCAAGTCGGCCTTTTAGCAGTGTCCAAAGCTGGTTTGTGTGTTGACATACCTTCTTTATAATGTTTTGTGGCAGTCAATGGTTTCCCAAGATTTGCCATACTTTGCACACCACCAGAAAAATCTGAACACACTCAAAGAAGCTGCACAGACAAGTGCCAGAAGTAATACAGCCCAGTGTAATCTCTTTTCTCTGCCCATTCCTCAATGGGATAGCAGACACCTGAAGTAGCTAAGTCCTGAGCCTTTAGCAATGTTTCTCAGAAGAAATGTAATGTAACATTGTAATGTTTTTTGATTTTTGTTTGTAAGCAAAAAAACACACAGACAATTTAACTATCAATAATTAATGGCCATCATAAGATGCATGTGATATTAAACATTTTTTTCACTCTGAAAGAAAAAGCAATTAATACTTACCTCAGTAAGAGAGAATACACTCTATGGCACTGCTGTTATGCCAAGATAACTGTCATATTATATCAAAATTTTTCATTACCAGGTAAGAAAAATGATTTTGTCACAAGATTTATGACTGATTTTTGTTTGTTTGTTTTTTTTCCATATATTTGCAGGATTTGTCAAAATATACAAAGAAGCCACAACACAAAACAGGTTCTGAGTTTACAGAATCACCTGGTTTGGATCAATCTTTTCCACATGATGTGTAAAACTTACTATCAAATAAGACAATGTAAAGGAGCAGCAAAGTGTCAGCAGAAAACAAACAATAGCTGGTTTATATAACCCAAATCGCTGCAACAGCTAAGCTCCTGAGACAAAGAACACCTACACCAAAATAAAAACATGATATTTCAAATTGCCCAGATTTTTTCATCTCCTTCAAAGGAACTTTTTTTTTTACTGTGTTCTCACAAATTTTGAAAGTCAAAGAACTGAAGAAAAACACAGAAATAGCATGTGCACACAAATCCCAAAGTTAACAAGAGGAGAACGCTTTCAAAAATCCCAAAAGAATGGAAACTGGTAAACTTAAGTGTCCCTCCTAAAACAGGATAGACACAACAGAACCTGTCATGATAAACCTATTCCTGTTCCCCAGAATGACTGCAACTCCTATTACCTTCTTATTGAAAAGGGAAATTCAGATTTTTGTTATGGTGATCTAGGATATTATCCAGGAGTCTCCCCAATTTTTTTTGGTGATAAAGTTCATCCTGAAAAGGTTTGACAACTATCTGATGATACTCAACACTACAACCATTAACGTCAAAGTCATGATACAGCAGGAATAAAAATAAGCCTAGCACTATATTAATTTTGTACTTTCATTCATTTCTCTTTTAAGAATAAACCTGGAGTTGTGTCAGAATTTATAAGAGGCCATACTTTATATTTCTATCATTATTTAAATTTTGCATAAAATATTATCATGTATTGGTTTATTTTGCTTCTGTTCCTTTGAATATTTTACAACAAAGTTAAACCAAGAAGCAGGGACTGTTCTAGTGGGTGAAACAACTGGAACTGAAACCCACTGAAACAATAAATAGCTTTCCATCACTGTAATCTCTCCTACAGATACAGAAAGAATACCTCACTTCAGGTTGGCTCTTTAGCACAACCCAAAGCTAGTTTGTTCTGTTTTGAAAAAACCCCTGACTTTTCCTGTAGTTCATGATTAAAGAAATAGATACATGAAGTTGAAATCTGCTGCTTAAAATATTTAAAATGACACTGTGATTAGAGAAACTCAACCTAATTTATTTAGAACAAATGATACTTCCTTTCTAAAACTTATTTTGTAAATTATATTTTTCTTCATATACCTTGTAGATTAAAATAGTAAGAAGGTATGAAACTATTTTAAAGGCTACTTTGTATGTTTTTGTTAGATTTCCATTTTCATTTAAAACCAGCTTGATACAAAACATGGCTATGAACCTAACCATCTAATTAATAAGAGATGTCATTGCCTATTTTCCAAAAGTAGAAGATACAAGTATTAAAAATCTAAATTCATTGTGTTAAATTATACACTTACTTAATAACTTATACAATCTACTCAGTTTATTAGCAAAAAAAAATACTAAAATTGATATACAGGCTTTATTTAGAGGACAATTAAGATACTGTTTAAATATTAAGATATTAAACAATACTAAGATATTGTTTAAAAACAATATGAATTGCTTTTTCTGTAGGAAATTAAATACAAATATGAGACAATGAATAAATTTAATCTTTAAAACATGTTCTCCTACTTAGTAACTTAAATCAAACTGTGCCGAAGTGTGACTGTATTAAAATGCCTGCCACATAAAATTATCATTATTTATTTCTTAATTTCTATGGATAAAGTCCAACTGCTTTTCTCTGAATGGGTTAGACATAAAAAGGGAAAAATAAGACAGAAAGATATATAAATGAAGTCACCATTGATGATCCTACTGAAAAAATGCCTTAAGAACAAACCAGGCCTTTGTCCTATGGAAACCAAAGATCACAGTAAAAGAAAAACAAATTTAAAGTCGTTTTTGTACATATATACAACTTTGGAAAGCTGCAACCACTTTTTCCATAAGCGCCGAAGATCCATGAATATTATCAGATCCATGTTCACTTGAAAATCTGTATCAGAAAAGAATGCTAAAAATAAACTGGGTGCTGGGGAGGGAAAGAAAAACCCTGAGAGAATGTGACAGATAAAGGGAAAATATTTGGGTAGCAAATAAAGAGGATTCACTGTTATTGCTACAGTAGAAAAAGGAAACAAGAGTGGTTTTAAGCCTACAGGAGGCATTTCCATTTAGTGGAGAATAATTAGGCTCCATTCTTTAAATCGGCTTCCTCAAGGGCCAGGACCAAGCGAAGGAATAAAGAAAAAGCAACTATTAAGCCGTAAACTGTTAGGTTATGAGCTGGAAGAGCAGCTGGGTTTCTGAAGATAAGACCTCCTTAGTGAGTGTTCAGAGACTGTTAACATGAACCATAGAATTAGAATTACTTAGCAAAAGGAGTATGTTAAAACTGTTTTTTGGCAAATTCCATTTAAAATAACTTCCTCTCTTCCATTTTTGCAATACTAGTTTTGTTAATTATTATGAAAGGCTGTAATTTATAAAAATTACAAAAAAATCAGCAATGCTGTCTTTGAATTTCAAATTTGACAGGCTATCTCTGTTATTTTTTGTTACCTTTTACTTTCCCCACCCAAGAAATGACACCTATGTAAAACATACTAAAAGACATGTTTATTCAAAGATACAATTTTTTGAGGAATACAACAAGAAAATATTCTGTCTCCTTGCCACTGAAATTTATTAGGAATAACTGTAAACAGATTTATGTAATTATATGGACAGAGAAATTCTTGTCCAGTAAAGGGCTTACTTTCCCCAAATCAACAGCACAATTAATTTCGATTTCGGTCAGATCATATTGATTTAAAAACAAACCAGCAAAATCAACAGCAGTTTACTTCCATTTTTTTTAAAGTAACCACAGCAGATGAGAAGGATTGTTTACTAATGGCCACATTACAAAACATAAATTAATATTGTTACCATATGCTGAAGACTAGAATCTACCTCAAGCATAAAATGCATGCACACACACTGGAGATATGAAATTTCAGAGAGAACTCCCTCAGGAAAACATACACACAATATCTCTCTCTAAAATATCCATAAAATTCAATATTTTCTTTGGGTGACACAGATCTATACTTGTATTGACATAAATAGTTGCACTTTGCCAACACAGATGTATCGAGTAATTCACCTCCGTCGCTCTTTGATCTCTAGAGCCCAACTTGCCAAAACTGAATAATTCAGAACTCGGCTGTTGCCATCAGCTCTTGAAAATGAAAACCAGTTTGGGAGTTAGTTAATTGTGCGAGTTTGCCAAAGCAAGCAAAAACAGATGTATACATCAAGGGTACTACAGTGACTGCAATATTCTTTCTGAAAAGCAATACTAGCACTGCGAATTAAGAAATAGTATTGAATACTATTTTTTGAAAAAAGACATCAAATGCCACATCAGCTTCATAGCTTGCACTGAATCCCATTATATTAACAGCACATTTTTGAGCCCAAACATTTCACAAAGCTTAGAAAACTGTGAATCCTTATTCCAAAGCAAGTCAACATTTTCCACTAAAAATATACAGCCTGTCATCACTAAGCCACCAATTTCTTAGACCTCATTAACTACTGTACAGAAAAAAACAAAAAACAAAACCTATGAGAAACATCCTCAAGCTTCACAGTATATTCTCTTTTTCTTATGTCTCCCTTCAAGCAGTAATGAAACAAAAGAAGTTAAGCTCAATCTTGGGTACCATATTTTTATTTTATAGTTGCAGGAAGATGAAAGAAAAACACACAAAAAAATCTAAGCAAAGTGAAAAACCATTTCTTGTTGATGTGTCACCCAAAACTCTATGTTTGAGCGGCTACTCCACTGCTGCTTTTCTGCTTTGAGAAGACTTTATCTCACATCCAGATGTTGCCATGTGTCACAAACATTTTCAGTAGAATCATCCAATATTATTCCCAAGAGACAAGATGCTAATAGTAACAGGTTTCACTGAATTGCCAAGAATTCCATTCCTGGAAAGGAACTGAATATCCAAATGCGGACTCAGGTTTCAAACACTAGTGAATATACATTCCTTGCTACAGAGTTGTCCTAGGGTTTCCTAGCCTGAAAAGCACAAGGTGTTCAAAAACACAGTAGCTACAAAGCAAAATTTCAGTATTCAGCATGAACATGATCCTCTGCTGTCCATCATTTTGTTAACTCTCTCTAAGAAAACTGCCTAAGGAATTAACTCTGCCATTTCACGTTCACAGTTGAAGAACATACACTTCTAAGAAGTGCTGAAAACCCAAGTGTCTCAAGAGGAGACATATGTTGCCTGTATTTGGGCACAAATCAGAAGTCCTGTTTAGGCTGAGGTGGGGAGGAAAGTCACTCTATAGCAGGAATTGCTGTCTCCTCCACACTTACATCACTGTGCATTCCATTGGATTGCATGAAGACCATTTTCAATCAACTGTGCTCCATGGTTGATGGATTAGCCCTGGCTTCAGAAACCCTAGGGACAAATGCTTTTTGAGAACTGAACATCCTATTGATGGGCAAAAGGATATTGTCATCATTTTCCCAGGCAACAGTAATTGGGATTTTAATTCTTTTACCCACCACATCTTTACATACTAGCCCTGTATTTGAGGAAAATAGAATTCTAAAGATATGGGGCTGCTACAGAGCATCTACTAGAAATCCCATTCCAAACAAAATCAACTGTAGCATAGAGTTTCTTTAACATATGCATTTCGAGAAGGTGGGGAAAGAAAAATTCTCCACAGCATCTGCAAAATCCTGAGGTGTGACCACTCCACTTGTCCACTTAGCAATACTGATGTGGTGTAACAGCTTTTGCCAAGTCATGTGTTTATAATGGTTAGGAATTTTAATATTATTATGCTAATAAAATTGTTCAGTAGCTTGCATTTATACTGCAAAAAATGCTGTTTTATTTTGCATTATACTGCAAAAAATGCCTGATGAGGAGTGATGTGATTCTTCTCTGAGTGTCAGCTGGTACTTTTTATTCCAAAAGACTATGGTCTAAAAGCCAATAAATAGGCTGAGGCTGTTGCTTACAGTTTGCTTTTGCTTCCAGCTACATTTAAAGAGGCATTTTTTAAACTCTTGTAAACAATTTCTGATCACTTTGTCAGAACTGGGGCTTCTGGACTCTATCAGAGTGGAAAAGAGCAAATAAAAATGCAATCAATTGGGCAATTAAGAAATCAATGTGCAAGCAATGCCCATCCTCATGTATCACACATATTCTAAAACACAAATCAGAGAACTTTATGAAGTGTTTTTTTGCACTGAACTAAATGCTACTTTTATGCCACAGAATGGTTTCCTGGAAAGAAAAAAAACCTGAACTTTAGTGTGAAAAGTGTAAGTGGTCTGTTAGACCAAATATTTTCTACAGAAATAACTCTTCTCAAATATTTACAAACTGATCAAGTCACCGCCTCACCTTTCATAAACTAATGAGACCATCCCTATAAAATCCCCCAGAACAAAGGAGGTATTTGTTCACTCAGGACTTCGTATGTGTCTTTTCTAAATCCTTTCCTGTTTACCTTAATTCCTTCTTACAGCTATAACGAATGCAATACATGGCAATCATTTAACTAGCGCTATACCCAAAGGAAAATCTGTGTCTATATTCTTTAATCAGTACTATCAGAATTATAGTCTAAGAACTGCATTGGACTAATTAGCAGAAGTATCTCATTCATGTTTAATTTATTTTCTGTTGTGATCCTTAAATGCTTTTCAGATATACTGATTTATTGAATATAAATTTCTGCTGCATAAATATGATTTTTTTTCTTTGCTTGAAAGTCTAAAAACATGCTGTTAAACAAGGCAATCAAAGAAGTCTCAAAGTTATTACTTATTACCAATAAATTTAAGGTAGAAAGATTTCATCGTTTTCAAAAAGTATTGACATAAAAAAAAATACTGAATGAAGAGTGGTCAAATCCCACCCTCCAGAGCAAAATGCCTACTGTGGATGGTGATTCCTATGCCTTTGCAGATTACATAATTTGTAATTTCAATCCACCAAAAACTGGATGAATTTTTTGGGCACGGTCCTATTTTTAAACCAATCCTTCTATACTGTAAATGAAATCAGAATTCTAAGTGTATATAAATGATATCTTTAACAACAAATTTGCAGTCTCAAGAAAAGCTATTATCAAACATGTCTGGCAAAATTATGTTCTGTATTAGCTGACTTATATACTATTTACAAAATACATGCTGCATTTTATTCTAAATTGATCACATCCAGCATTGGCTTTCTATTTGCAGTAGAGACTCATAATTGCCGTCTCATTTACTTTTTTTTTCAATATATCCATTGATATCCATTGCAGGAGAAAAAAAAATTAAAATGTCTTGTTCTCAAAATGTTAAATATATTGCAGTTTACCAAAATCTGTTAAAGATGATAAATGATGGAAAATTCTCAGCTTTAAAACCAATCTAGGTGTAATTTAATGCTCTATTTCAAAATGTTAAATTTTTGCAGCTTCTCTTTTATGTCATCACAAGTGCTATAATTATTTTTATTACTGTGAACTGTGAAAATAGTACATAGCCTGCTCCCTACTCAAAACCCAGCAATTTTCTACTTCTGGAATTATGACATCTTATTTACATTCTATAACATCCTATTTACACCCTAACACTCCTAAATAATTGCCCGTTCTTTTTGCTGCGGTTTTTATTTGTTTGTAACAAGTAACATCAACTTTTGCTTTGTATTTGTAACTGTATTTACACTGCTCTTCACTGCTCTATTCTTCCTGCAATTTCAGGAATTGTGCATCGACAAATTTTCTGAGTGTCAAATAGTAATTCATAAACAACTACAAGCACGTAAGTTCACTTACATACACAGGACACACTACATAAGCATCAAATCACTGCACGTGCAGAGTCTATTAACTTATAGACATAATCAACAAAGAAAATGAAGAAGTAGAGACATTTAATAACTGTGGACTTTTGTTTCCACAGAGCTTTAAAACTTCAGTCCTAGAAAAACCCACAAAGTTTCTAAAGATAGCTCTTTTACTCCTATCACTGAACACTTTATGATTTTTCAATGTTGCCGGAGAGCAGTACAAAAACTGCAGTATCAGTCCTGTAAAGGTGCAGCCTCAGAGCTAAATAAGTTGCTCAAGTTAAAAAAGGAAGTCTGTAGCAAAACAACAACATGAGCTGAGCCTTTTCATGTCCTAGTTGTAAACAGGACACTGTCTCACCATATACCAAGTCAAAACAGCAGGCTGCAGTCAGCAGTGGGACAGGTTGTGATGAGGCAGCAGAAGAGAGCTGATCAAGGAAAGGTTTATTTCAGAAGTCCTGGACAGTCAAATTTATTTTTTTTAATAAAGTATTCACTTCATAATCATTACATGAGTGTAGTTATAATAATATTCATTTTTGCTACTTGCAAAGTAATTTTAGGTGACTGATATTCTCTTTATGATGTACTATTAACTCTCAAAAAGGAAAAAATATTTCTAAGGTTGCCATTTTTAAGTTATTTCGGTGTTTCAGTTTGCCATTATCTTAGACGAAAAAAAAATGCACAGCATTTGATACTTCAAGATGTCGTTATGTCACGATGGCAAACAGGAGCACCTCTGCCTGAAAGGAAAAAAATACAAACCTTTGTCCTCTGCCCAAAACTCTACTGAGGGACCGACCCTGCATGTCCACACTGAAATCAATGAGATGTCTGAATCTGACAACTGCTAAGTCTGAAGCCTGGTAAAGGCAAATTATTCTTTAGCTCTGGGCCCTAAACAAAAAATTGTAAGCCAAACAATTACCTACTGAAAACACACCCAACAGCACTATTCTTTGTTTTTTAAAACCCTAAGTCAAATAAAGGCACTTAGTGTTCCTGATTCCTTCATAAGGCCGAAAAAGAGAGGGAGTCACTCAAAATAGTTCCACTAAGTACAAAATATTATTTATATTGCTCAGAAATCACACCATGAAAATCTGAAGAAAACAATACTTTTTCTTTCCCCCAACTATGCCCTCTAATATTGAGATTAAATCACCTACCACCATTTTCTTCTCCATTATTATTGTTTGTCTCAGCCATTTCAGTGCCATCTAACTCAGATTCACATCCTAAATCCAATGTTCCATCAGTAGGGCATGTTGATTCTTCTTTCTACAGTTAAAAAATAAAAATAAAAATAAAATTAACAAGAAAAAATCAATCATGATCCTGCTGCATATCCGAAAATAGATTACTGCAGTGTACTCTCATGCTTACATTTCAAAAAAACCAAGAATAAAATAAAATATGCTTGTGAGTTACTCTAGAGAGAGCCATAAAAAACAGACTTTCATGAAAAAACTTCCAAACTAAAAGCAAAAAAGCTGTTTTGTGAGGTCATAACATGCTCTTTTTAAAACCAAAAAAGTCACATAAAATTCAAGATGTTCCACTATTTCTTCTTTTTTTTTTAACAGAAACAGACTTGTGTGGCTGTTAAAAATCCTAGTTTTCCAGTTGAGTGTCTACAACACTGCAGCAAAACACAAATCCTTTCATGTTTCTTTTCTGCCTTTGCCTGTTTCCTGAATTCAAATAGCTGAAGCAACCTGGAGCTCACAAGCATTGGAGTGATTGTGAATTCCTGGAATTGTGCCAAGAATATCTCCCGATTTAAAGAAAAACAACAGCATTTGTTCTAGTAAATTAGGAAAGACAGCTTCTGAAAACTATTAATTCAATTTCAAGTACAGGATTTTTAGTTAGCAAGAGCAGACAAATCTCTATACTTTTATATTTTTATACCCTTACATCATATACATCTGTCATAAATTACAAAAGACCCTTCCCCCAGCTCAAAATTTTAGTTGACTACATTTACACTGCCAAGCAGATAATCTCACTTTCTTTTTTCTCATCTCTGCCTCACACTATTCCACTTCTATTGTGAAACTCCTCTAAGTTTGATCATGTACAACAAGAAAAAATTTCCACCCACTGCAAACATCATGTTCATACCAAAACAAAACATTAAAAAGGAATATAAATAGAATAAAGGCAAAATTCTATCACTTCAATTATATTCCTTTTCAAAAGCAATGATGCAATCTTTGAATTAAAAGCTGATTTATATTAGACTTGCAAATAATATTTCACTATTCAAAAATCAAATATTAATACAATTACTTAATTAGAAAGTCAGTGATCCTCTTGAGCTCACTACTCATAAAACAAAGGCCTTACTGTGAACAGCTCCAAAAAAGCAGCATTTTAACTAGGCTACGTGTTTTTTATACCACGTGCCAAATTCAAGAACATGTATATGCTTTCTAGGATAAAACATTCAATGTTTACTTTCATTAAAAATCCTTTTAAAAGACATCTGAAAACAGTTAGAAGGACTATCAGGTCATTTCCTCACCAAGGAATCTAATCTGTTTACCTTTATATCTATTGAGACATTCATAAAATGGATTAATAGCTGTATGTACAATCCATGTACAAAATTTAAACTTACTTTGAGAGCATAGAGTCCTGATTTCCCAGGGATTTTGAAGAATGTTCCATCACCTACACGCGTGTTAGTATGAAGCATTGCATTCAGGCAAGCTAATGGAGAGGTTCCACTGAAAAATAAAATTGTGCAGTCTAAGATTGAGTGCCTCTTGTAAAACTATTCCCTCGGTGTATTTTTTTAAAAACTCATGCTTGCCTGGCTTTTTTTTTTTTTTTTTTTGCCAACACCACCGCCCCCCCCCCTTTTTTTTTTTTTTTAATTCTCTCAACCCTGAAAACATCTACATTACAATAACAGGCCAGTTTCAAACTTAATCATATGCATCTGTCCCCTAGGCTTGAGGCAAAAAGTCTGTGAATTATAATTATGCTTTTCTTCATACAGCAACCAGCTCCACATTGTGAAAGAACCAAAGTCCAAATATTTATGTGAAATTACTTCATAAATAACACCATGAAGCCTCATTTTTAAAATGTTACAGACAATGCGGCTGCTGCACATGAATGATCAAAACAGTACCAAGTTCAAGGGCAGCTGCATCCCATAGGATGAAAGGCAACAAAAGAATAATAAAGAGCCCAGAAAGAACAAATTTAAAATTAAAAGTGATATATAGTAAAGCCTTCTTCTGGCTCAACATGGTCAGCATGCATTATTATACACAAATATAAGCACACTTGTGCCTTTTATGAAGCACTATCTTTTCCAATTAGAATTGTTTTAGAGATTATGAGACTGACCTCCTCAAGGTAATAATTTTAACACAATTGTGGAATGCATGTTAAAGGACTATTTTAAAAGAAACACAACACATTAAGAAAAAAAATGAGTATTTGTACAGGGATATCTTTGTAGTATATAGATGTTTACATCAGAAAAAGAAAGCAAGTATTTCTAGTCTAGGTAGATGTATACTATTCTGAAAAGTTGATTTAAAAAATGGTGGGGAAGAAGGCAGTCATAAATTATTTTATTTAATTTTAATTTAAAGATTGAAGTACAAGATCTATAGATGTACTATCACATCTTTGTCCCCATTTGCTGGCTACTGTACACGGTGTACTCAGGGACTGAATCTGAAACTGTGCTTCTTCCCTGGGGTCCCCAGTCTGCACGCACGCTTATCTTTAGCCACGTAAATATATTCCACTTGGTTAAGTGGAACAATGCCTGTGCATTAAATTAAGTGTGTTGCAACGTATTTCAGGATTAATTATATACTCAACTATAAACCAGGAGCAGGGTTTCAAAGTTCATTAGAAACTAGTCTTCTTTATTCTGTGGTATTATAACACAACATCCAATCTTGGTTGAAAATTGCACATCTGATTTTTTTTTTTTTAATATGTGAAACTGGATTTAAATTGTTCTATTTCATATGGTTATGCTGTTGATTTCTGTGGCTCTGTTACAACAAAATTCATACTGTACATGTTTCATTATTTTAATGTCAAGATCAATAGTGTGGTAATTGCTCTTCCGGTAAAAATTAAACTATAAAGTGCCCTCAGGCCAGGAAGTCCTGTCTATTATAATTTATTTACTACAGGTCACCTAATGTATCATATTACTACATCTGAAATAAAAAAATGCAGGTAAAAATGCTGCTTGCTGATAAACATATTAGATATGCAATAGGTATTTATTTTACAGGTATTCTAAACATGATCACGCAATATGAAAATCATGGCAAGTTTCTGTTGTTTCTTTTGCTTCCCTGCAAATAAAACTAGCTCCACATATGGTTTTGATATAATACTTTAACAAAATACAAATCGAAATATGGTGGAAATTAAATGATACTGCTAGCAGTGGGACAGAAGACATTAAGAGAGTTCATTGAGTTTAATGATTACTTAAACACTTCAGTAATATGTAGGACACTTCTCTTTACACATTTTCCTTTCTGTATTAATGCTTGACAAGCAAAGACAAAAAGCATTTAATACAGCAGTTATGGTTGTGTAATTTCTTCCATATGTTAACATACATAACGTGAAGCAATTTCAACTCTCCCAGACTTGGATCTTTTTAGTGAAACATTATCACCGATTAAGGCATTCTCTGCAAGACAGAAAGAACTTGCTGACTCTGCAGCAGAACACAAACTTGGTATGTCAACAAGAAACAAAACTGTGTGCAGGTATGCACAACTTGTATTCTCCTCCTATTCTCATGGAGATACTCTGGACTCCACACTTATTTTTAGATATCATTAACCAATTAAACTGATACAGGATGAATGAACCCAAAATAGAGGATTTGGCAACATCTCATGATCACTACTGTGCTCACAGCAGATATCTTAATCTTCAAAGTCTAGACAACTGGCAAGTGGACAATAGAAACTACTCTCTGACTTAGAAAGAAACCCGTATCTGCTACTGAGCCAAGCAGGACTTTAACTACTGCTACGCTTGTTTCTTACAGATATCTGCAACTCCTAATGGCATGCAACCAAAGGGCCATATCCACCCTCCTTGAAAACTGGACTTGGGTATGTCCGTAAGGAGCACAAAACAAACCACACAGACCACACTTAAATTGCAAATGAAAATAATCTGGGAACAGTGAGAGGTGGGATTTATTTTGAGCTAACAGATTAAACTGAAGTTCCATGGTGTCCTTTGCCAGTGCTGCTTTGATCCATGTCAATGAATGACTTGCACATACTTCTGTCAGCACTGGCATCCTTAAAAAACCGTATTAAAAATCCCAAATGTTACACACAATTGATGCTGGAAATGCCTACAACACATGCTATCACAGCACATGGGACTGTGGTTCAATAAGCCAGCAATCAAAGATTCCACAATGTAGACTGATGTCTGAATCATAGAGCACTTTCTGAGGGATCCGTACTACTTATTGCATGCTTTCTAAATTCTCCTACAGCCTGAGGACATGTTCCTCCTGCTCACAGCTCCTGGCTTGTATTAATACAGCAGTCAAGGCATGCCAATATAAGGCTGAGTGTTTCTGAATATCAAAAATGGCACAGAGCTTGACCTAAGTTCTTGAAACACTCCCAATCAGTTCAACTTTGATTCAGTTAAATGAAATTGTATACAATAATATTCTACTTTGTAACTTGATACCTGTGAATTTTTGGAGCCACAATATACTTTAAATCGATATGCTCCAAGTTTTATTGCCATAGTCTGCACACAAGAAATATGTTTACCATTTACAGTCTTCAGATGCAGAACTTTCATACTATTTATCATCATTTGGGTGAGACTACTTTAAACCACTATGGTATTCTAGAAGTCATTCATATATAGAAGTTACAATCCGTAGCAGTATGTCTTTAAGATTGGTAATTTTTTTTTGTTTGTATGTTTATTTTATATACATATACATCTATACACATATACAAGCAGTATTACCCCCCGCACACACTTTCAAAAAGGTTTAAAAAATGAAAAGTTACTTACTTTCTGTAAAAGTGATGTTATGATGTTACAACAACCAGCAACATAGGAAAGAAAAGAAAACAAAACACTCATTAACCTTCCAATATAAAGGTTGCTAACACAACTTGATCATTTAGAAGACATCAGGCATATTAGTGTTTCATAAATTCTCTTTCTCAAAATCACTATAAGCTGGTAGTACTCAGTGCATCCCTTCAAAATTCTTTTTACATTATCAAATCAAACTTTGCACCCCAAACTCCCCCAGACAAAATATCTCCAACATTTTGTGATTCTGGGCTCCCTCTACTGGTCATGCAGCCAGTGCTACCTTAATCAAAACGCCAGACTTTTCACACACCAATATCTGCTAAAACATGTAGGGGAAGTACAGATTTCAGTTACTTCCTCCTCTACCACCCTCCCCAAAACCCTATAAAAATTTGTAAAAACATCAGTAAAAATGTTACTTATTTTTATATTGTAAACTTCTCAAACACATGGTTCTGTCAGAAAACCCAGAACACTTCTGTGGTTATACATATAATTCTAATGGTCTTTGCTAGACTTCTTGCCAAGAGACAAAAATTACGATCTTGGCAAAAAAAGAGGATGTCTTAAATATGGAAAATAAATTGACTAAAGCTGCCTTCTCCAGGCAATATCATGTGGCAGACAGTGAAAGTTCCCTGACACTTTGCAGACAAGGCACCTTGGGTCCTGCAGCAGGCAGCAGTTCAGCCACTCAGCCCCACTGTATGTGGTGTAACCCCCCCCCTCTTCCTGACATGCCCCCAGTCTAATGATGACTGCTACAAGAAGAGCACCTAGGTGTCGTAAATTTGTTCAGTATTTGTTTGAAATCATCTGCTCTTTTTATACACATTCATAAATAGTCACAAGGGAGCAACAATTTTTACTCACTGCTAGAAACGTACTAAAACCAAAAGGCTTGAGAACTAATTTCAAGGCATGATTTGAAGTCACATAGAATACAATATGTTCATAATGCATGCAAGTTACACCAATTTTAGAGTGACAACAGATAAAGGAAACAAAAGTTATCAGGGAAGGCTGCAGAAAACCCACTTGTGTGGTACAGTAAAACAGAAAAGTAAAACAAGATATAATTGCAATTTTCCAGAAATATGTAAAAAGCTGTTCAAGTCTATGGAGATGAATGTTCTTCTTGGTCACTGGGGAAAGAAAAAGAAACTTCATGGATAGCATAAAAGGGTGAATATAGCTGCTGATGTTTTAATCAACACCAAAACAGAGCAGGAGAATTTGTAAAATGACCTTCATCAGGAGATCATACACACACCAGTCCTGGCAGATACATAAACTGGAACCTGTCCCAGTGCCTGTATTGAATGATCTCTTGAGCATCCATCCAGCATTGTAACCTGTGATTCTTTATCTCTTCAATAAATTGAATTCTTTTAAGGCTGAGGTTAATCATGTGCCCTAAGCATTTTGTTCCAACATATACAGCAGCTAGAAATGCTGGGAAATTGCCTCAATGTCTAGATGTTTGCTGAGGTGTTCCACACAGCACTGCATGCCTGGTGTGATGAAGCCCTTTGGCTTCCTCTGAAAAGCTCTCCCACAATCTTCAAGGAGCCACGTTCCCACAGTCCTGCTGTCAAGTGTGTCAGCTAAATGTCCCAACCTGCCTCACAAGATTATGGCTGTGACCTAGCTCAGGAGTGACACAGAAAACCACCAGGAACCTAAGCAGCTATACCAAGATGAGAAGATAGCTGTGCTATTTATGAAGATGACAGGCAAACTGCTGCTGACCAGTCTAGAGCTGTTCTCCCACAGCCAAGCCTGACTGAACTGGCAGTGCTGCAGCAGCAGGTAGTGCTGGGGCCAAGGAACATTCTAACAGCCTGGGCTCAGGAGGAACAACCAGGACATGTCCAGTGAATTGAAGACTGAATAAATGACCCAGATATTTTAATAGATTCAAATGGCACAGGATCCTTCTTTTGGCACAGAGGCAAGCAGAGAGCACATGTAAATAGTGGAAAACAAAGCTGTTGGTGAGTGCAAGATTTCCTGCCAACCACCTACAACTTTTTCAGCAATAAATGCATCAGGTTAGTCTAAACAAACCAACCAGTTGTCCCTGGCTGGACATCACTTGCCCACCAAAGCTGCTTTATCACTCCCCTTCTCAGCTGGGCTGTGGAGAGAAAATATAAGGAAAAGCTCATGAGGTAAGGACAGGGAAAGATCACTCAGCAATTATCATCATGGACAAAACAGATACGACTTGGGGAAATAAGATTCAAGTTTACTACCAATCAAATCACAGTAGGAAAATGAGAAATAAAACCAAACTTTAAAATACCTTCCTTCCCTCCTCCCTTCCAGGGCTTAATTTCACTCATGGTTTTCTGCACCTTCTCCCCAGCAGGACAGGGGAACAGGGAACAGGAGTTGTGGTCAGTTCATGACTCATTGTCTCTGCTGCTCATCCCTTTAGGGTTGGGACCCCTCACACTTTCCCCCTTCCCTGGGGTGGGTCCCTACCACAGGGTGCAGTCTTTCAGGTCCATGGTCTTCACCACAGGCTGCAGGGCAATCTCCGCTCCAGCATCTGGAGCACCTCCTCTCCCTCCTTCTTCACTGACCCTGGTGTCTGCACAGTTGTTGTTCTCACATATTCTCAACTCCTCTCTGCAGCTGTAGTTGCTGCTGTGCAGGGGTTTTCCCCCCCTCCTTATCTCTGTTAGCCCAGAGGCACCACCATCATGGCTGATGGGTTTGGCCTTGGGCAGCAGTGGGTCTGTTTCGGAGCCAGCTGGCATTGGCTCCATCAGACATCAGGGAAGCTTCTCACAGAAGCCACCCCTGTAGCCCCCCACTATCAAAACCTGGCCATGAAAACCCAAAACACACAGGAAGACTGTAGGCAGTATATTGGCTTTCTCAGCCAATGTTATATACAGACTACGGATTCCAGGTACAATTGCACTCAGCCATCCTTATTTCAGACAATCATAAGACTAAACATGATAATCCAAACTAAACCAATTTAAATTATCAAACAGAAAACTTGATTTGAACAATCAATTGAAATCTTGCTTTTGATTTTTTCCATTTATTTTCCTACTGCAAGGTTAATTTGTTCATTGTTTGAAATGATTAAAATGCCCCAATCAGCCAATAAATAGAGCTTTAATGTAATCTCACTTTTTATTTATTCAGAGACTATAAATGCATTCATCAATTATCTAAGTTATTGTACAGAAATTAATCCATGTCGTATTTTCCAATATTAAACTAGCAATGACACCGTATTTACTAAATCAGTACAAGTGTACTTATTTCTGTCAAATAATTTCTGGAAAGAACCTCGATTTGATTAAGAGATTGACTTTTAAATGCTGAACAAAGATACACGAGATGTGAGGGATATAAAAGGAAAAAAGGAGAGACTTTCCAAAATACCGCATATCCAACATGATTTATTAAACAATAAAACCATCTCTTAATATGTGGGTAGTAGGTAGCTAGGGAACCATCTACTATTTTTATATATACAGTCTAGTGAAACTGTAGAGCTGGAAGATCTCAGCCTCTCACACAAAGTTCTTATTCATAAATTGGAGCAATAAAAAAGGCATTTTTCTTTTTGAGCTTCCAATTGGGTTTTTAGTTTTAAAGGGACTACTAATGAGAACTACAGAGAATTCTCAACATGAACAGTCGACATGACTGTCAAAACTATTTATGTTCTGAACTCTTAACCATTTAAATAATAAAGTCATAATAAATAAAGTCTTAAGTTATTTGCTTAAGTTTTATAGGAATTGAAGTACATACAGGTTGAATACTATATATACAGTCTGTAGAAATCATACTTCAAGTTTATTCGTAACATAAGCTCTCCCACTTGAATATTTAAATGTATTTTAAAGGATTAAAAGACAATTCTTAAAGTAACTGTTTTTTAAAGTTTATTTTTAATCATTTTTTATCCACATTAACCAGAATTAACACCAGTTTTGTTCTCATTTGCAGCACCCTGAAGAATATTTTCTACATCTCTGGTTCTACTTATGCTTCAGACATGGCACCTTTCAGCCTTCAAATATCACCAACAGGGCTACTATTCTTTAGCAGAGCAAATAAGCCAGGCTATCAGGCAATAAGACAAGGTAGCACAGCTCATCATGTCTATAGTCTCACAGACTGCAAATAACTACCCTAAGATGGTAGGGGAAAAGACCTACTATTTTGACTACTGATATTGCTTCATCCTCAACTGTCATACAGATTTCTTACTGTCATATTGATTTTCTAAATCAGACGGAGATAGAGGCACAATTATTGGTAGTATGAGAAAAAACAAGGACCAGTTCAGATGTAACACATCTGCCATAGATACCCCATGTCTGTCTCACAAACTAGCAGAACTTACCTATCAGTTTTCACTGAAGTTAACCAAAGTACTGAAGCCCAAATATCTAAACCTAGCAATGAACTTGAACCCTGCCCTTCGCAGCTTTGAGGGAGTTACAGACAGCTGGAATCACACTTGACTGAAGTGATACATCACCAATAGCTGAACCTTATCAATATCCTTCAAACATGAAATGATGTAGAGCAATAATGTATAAAACCTCAACCTGTATCCTAAATTCAAGCTAGGTATGCTATTATGTAGGTATTCTTTTTGCATTCTTAGCAGGAAGTCTCATTTACAATCTCGCCTAAGTCTAGTTTTACATTGTGAATTAACCCAAACTTGAATCAGGGAAGGAGTCAGTGAAGCTGCTTTCACAGAACAGGTTTCCTCACTCCATTACCAAACCACTTTTGAAGCGTTAAACAACACCGTCTCTCCTTGAAAGAGAGACCTCTGTGAAGAACATACACAAGAAACAAGTACTGGAGCTTATGCCACTACCCTTAGGACCTATTTCTACTAATCCTAGGATCCTCTTGCATGAAGCAATCTCCCTCTGGGCCTTTTGTACATCTAGATACAGTCACTGTGCACAGTGATTACAGGGCATTAACACGTACAATAAAGCACAAATGCAATAAACCTCTAGACATACATCATCATGTCAAAACTAGGTGGACAAGTGAATAAAAGTGCTAGCTGAAGGCAAACAGGACAGAAAGACAAGAGATGCTGGTAAGAAAATGTGGCTTTTTTCTTTAAGACTTTGCCAGACTGGCTGCATTCACCCACAGTCAGTTACAAGTGACTAATTGACCACACAGTCAAAGATGTTTCTTGGAAAGCAAAGCTCTCATGCATGGCTACACATAAATTTTAACTCTAATTCCCTCTCAGTTGTTAAGAGTTTGGCTTGCTTTTGCAAATGATGGCACAGACTTAGGCATTTTTTCACCTCTTAGCTGTATTGCAGCACTATCATATTTCTGATGCTTCTTTTTTTTCCTCAAGGGTAAAAATTACTGAGAACACATCTGATCCTGCCCTCTGCTCTGTGCAATGGCCTTTCATAGACATTTCAATCAGATTTGGCATTTCCACCCTTACCTTTTGAGCACTCTGTGGTCTGAGGCCAAGGTAGACGAAGTTCTGATACTGTACAACAGTAGTAATGAATCTTTTTGTTATCTAGAGCAAAGTCTATTTATCTTATGGTGCTGGCAGCCTGAGAAAACTTCTGGTGGTGTCAAACCTAGTGACAATAGCCACAGTAATGTTTCAGAAGAAAACAGCAAATGGAGTTCATTCATGCAGAAAGTGGAGCTTTATTATGACTCTTCTAAAACAATAAAATGAAAAGCCCCGTGAACTAAAGCTCATTGCAAATTTCAGTACTCCTTAAGCCAGCCAGACTTCTTCCCTTTTATTCTTTTAACCATTTTCTGTCACAAGAAAACCTTTATTTATAAAAGTTCCAGAACCTGTGTAACATTTAAGTGTTCCTGAACAGAATTTTATAGAGCTAATCTTATGGATTTCCCCAAAAAATATTTGTATCTGAAAACAAGATGCTCTCAGTATAGCAAGTAAATTTGAGAAGAGAAAATAAAAAGCACACAAACCCATTGTACCAATGCCACATTATATACTACAGACTGAGAGATATTACTGATTTTCTTGAAATTCAAATACCCCTACCCATTAGTTTTGCTGATTATCCTTTGCCAGCCATGCCTCTGAGTAGTCTCCTTCAGTACTTTGAATGTTCCGTAAAGTATGTTTGAAACACCATGACACCTCTTTAAATGATATTCACATATGGCAACAAGCATTCCTCAACCAGAAAGGAAATGAGAATACAAGTTTTATAGAGAAATGTTTACACTTCTCCATGCTCCCTAACACCTGGGAAAACCCCACGTTTTTCTTCTTTGTGAAGAAAAATCTCAAAGAAAGGATATATGTAAATGCATCTCCGCACTTTGAATCCTTACCATTCCATTAGATGTAGTACAAATAATACAAGAAAAAAAGCAATGCTAACAAAAAAGGGCACTTTGAACGTCTTACTGAACGACAAAGGCAAATATTAAAGAGTACCTCTTGAAAGAAAGTGTTTCAGAAAGAAAATCATCCCAAAAGAACAAGAAATCAGCACACGTCAGAGAGAGTCACCACAGCCAAGGTGCCCCTGGACTGAAAACACCCTCCTCATTCACTCATTCAATACCACTGAAAAGAAACTATTTTTTTTTTGGTGTAACAAATTATTATACTGGTTAAATAACACAGTACTCTCTGACAGCTACTTCCTATTATAGAATGTATTTTTTTGTCCTCTTCTCTTTTAATAAAATATTTCCTTTTAAGAGTTTTAACTGATTTCATTAAAATGCAGTAGTAATTTTTCATACTCTACTCCAATATCAATAGTCACCATGAAGGACAAAACTATAAATAAAGGAAAAAAATTAATTCCTACCACATTAAAGGAATTCTGGAGTAGAGGTTAAAAAATGGCTTTCTTAAAGAAACCATGGTTTTTATATATACGATGTCTTATTTTAGTATCAGATTTCACAGACCCTTGTGGGCTTTAAATACATATGTTTAGAAAAATGAAGTAATGACTGTGCTACAGTCAAAAATGTACTAAACCCAAGAAAAACATTGCCACAAAATGTGCAATGCATAAAATGAAAAAAAACACCCCACCCTTCCAAATATTCTTGGCTTCAAGGTGGGTGAGGCTTACTCCTCCAGGAAAAAAAATTGTTAAGGTGGAAAGTAAAGTGACTATGCTGAACAAGACATAGTCAATAATCACTGAATGCCTTTTGGCCTCTAAAACTTAATCACTCTACACAAGGGACCTGTATGAAATTATCCCAAGTTCTCTTGTTTAATTTGGCTTTTTAATTGGCCAGTCTCCACAACTTTCTCTGTAGTGTTCTAAGAATATCTTGTGTGTGCGTGTATGTGTTACTGATATACAACTGGTTAGTCAAATGCAAAATAAAAAATACACGCCAACCCATCCCACCCCTCCTCCCCCCAAAAAAAGTTACAGCTATTTTTAAGAACATTCAGCTCTACCAAGTTTCATGCCCTCAAATTACTTACACTGGTAGGAACTACCAGAAGTTATCTAGTCCAACCTTATGCTCAAAGCAGGACCACTTGGATCTCAGTCTTGTCCACTCAAGTTTTGTGCAATCTCCAAGAATGGAGACTTCACAGCCTCCCTGGACAACCTTCCTGCCGTGCTTAACTGCTCTAACTGGGAAAGTATTTTTCTTAGTATCAAATCAGAATGTTTCATGTTCAAACTTGTGTCTGCTGCCTCTCATTCTTTGTTTTTCATGCTGTCACCATGCAATCTCCAAGAAAAGCCTGGCTCCATCTTCCCTACATGCTCCCATCAGTTAGCAGTGGAGTGCCATGGGATGCCCCTGAGGCTTCTCCTCTGCTGTGTGAACAAGCCCAGCTCTCAGCCTCTCCTCATAAGCCATATGCTCCAGCCTCCAGCCATCTTGGTGAACCTTCACCGGACTCTGATGTACCAATCTCTTTTCTGGAATAGCAGGCCCAAAACTGGATATGGTTCTTCAAACGAGGTCCCAAAAAAGCTTAACAGAGCGGAAGGATCAGTTCACTTGGCCTGCTGGCCACAGTCCTGCTAACACAGCCCAACACGGGCTTACCCTTTTTTGCTGTGAGGGCACATTGTTAGACTAATAGCTGCCTTGTTAACCACCAGGACTCTCAGGTAATTTTCTGCAAAGCTGATTCCTACCCTGTTAGCCTCCAGCCTATACCACCACAGATTACTGTGTTCCAGACGAAGAAGTTTGCTTTTGCCTGTGTTGAATTTCACAAGGCTCCTGTTAGCACAGTTTCCTGCTGTCTATATCCCTATGAACAACAGCCCAGTCTTCAATATACCTACTGCTTCCTCTAAACCTGCCGAATGTGCACTCTGTCCCATATTTTAAGTGTTTAACAGCAACATCATCAGTAACAACCTCAGTATCAATGTGTGAGCAACACCACTTAGAAACTGGTCACCAACTGGAGTTAGCACCTTTGATCAAAACACTGGGGCCTGAAGTCAAAGCAAATTTCCATCTACCTTACTGCCTTCTTATTGAGTTCCTATGTCACTGATTTGCTGGGAAGATACTATGGAAAATAATGCCAAATGTCTTGCTGAAGCCAAGGTAAAAGATACCCACTGGTGTCATCTCATGCATAGAACCAGTCATCTGAACATAGGAGGTGAAGAGGCTGGCCAGGTATGATTTGCCTCTTCTCACTCAAGAAGTTTGGCAGTCACCAACCTTCATACAATCAACCAGACCCTACTTGTTCACAGGTAACAAGTCCAGGAAGCACACCACCTGCATCAAGAAATTGTCTTTCAGGAACATCTTGGCTTGCTTGCATCCCCCGCAACTACTGTGGTCTGCAATAATTGCAAGGCATTCAGCAGTTACTTTAAGGCTTCATCAACTTCTTGGCCAGATGGTCAGCAGCAGATGTTTACCTAAGCACTACTCACGGTGTTCTGCCTCAGGCTGTGTACTCATTCCAGGGCAAAGCACTGTGCACTCCCACCCCTCCTTTGCATCACTGCCTCTCTTTCTCAGCCTGCATCCCTCCATCTATGCACGAAGTATCCTATTGTGTGCACTATCCCCCCATGTGTTTGTAACCCTAGGGTGCTCTGAAAGTGTGCAGAGACTGCATAAAGAAAGTATAATGTTTCTCCAGTTATGTTTTCCCCAAAGACTTCCATGATGCTCCCCAGGCCTTTACTTCTCTTTAAATTCCAGCAACCTTCACATTAAGTAGCTGCTTCAAAGCCCTCCAGAAAATAAGACTGAGATTGTCAGCAAAGATGCCTTTGCCACGCTCCATCTTATGAATCCTGTCCCTATTCAGTAGTCCGTATTCCTCAAAGGGTGTGTTATGGCTTTGCCTGTGACACCAGACATGCAGCCAGAGTTGGACTTGATGGATGTGTCCTCTGCCACCTCAGCATTTCCACCTCACAGGCAGGATTGAGAAAAAAACACCACTTGAGCATGTGCTCTTCGCCCTTGCCACCAAAGCCGTACAGTCACCTTTAACATACTTGGGCTCACCCCAGCAGTATCATGGAAACCAAATGGATGAACACCAAGGGCTGAAGTCTGAGGGTTGGACAACCCCCAGAGATGCCCATCTGCAACATCTGCGATTCAAGTACTCAACAAGAAGTAAACCTCCAGCTATAGAATATATATACCAGGTTGGAAGATGGGTGTTGGTATGATCTCAAATAACTGTCACCCTCATTTACCTCTTCATGTACACAACATGACTGAGCCTCAGCTGGCTCTGATTGTCTCCTCTGACAATCCTATTGACCTCCCTCCAGTGCACTACACCTATCCTTCTCTATAGGCAGAGAAGCTTTCTTCTATTGCCAGATGTCATAAGTTTCCACCTTCCCAATGAGGAAGTCTCTGTCCACAGTGAGCTTATGACTACTACACAGGTGGTCCACAACCAGTAAGTAGCCAACAAAAGCTGTCTGTCAGAACTGACAGAGTCAAAATGCCTCCATAGGCTGGCCCTAACATGCTGCAGCGTGCCACCAAAGTCCCCAGAAACAGGAGCTCCCAAGAGATTTTCCCTGAAGCTTGCTCAAGAAGCCTGGAAACTGCTGCAACTGCTCCTTCTCTGATTAGCTGCCTCTGCTGGAGATCTGCAACAAAGGGACAAAATATACTGCTAAAGAACAACAGGACTTCTGAGCTGTTGCACCACCCACAGAGGAAGCCCATGCAGCATCTGACAGTGGCTTCATTAACTCTGTTGCACAATGAAAAAGGGGAAAAAAAAAAGGAAGAACACAGTGTTGCCAGAAAACCACTGTGAGCCAGGCCTAGTTCAGAAGACTGAGTAGGATTCCTACTTTATCATGCTATACCAGGACCATAATCCTGATGCAAGTCACAGCTTCTAGCCACACTTCTCCCCTGATTGATTAGAAGAATTTCCAGCCTTTCTTATCATCCACAGCAGGGACTTCTGTTACCACAGCTTTAATGGTTACAAGACACCACCCTGCAGTTATGCCAGCAATAGTGCATTTCTGCACCTTTTTGTAAGGCTACAGAGCAGTTTCTGCTTTCACCAACAAGGTTTACACCAGGACTACTACTGGACTCACTTTGTATCAGCTCTGCCACTCAAAATAGCAGCTTCAGTGGCTTCCCTCTAAGGCAGACCACATGTTCCTGCCTCCATGACATGTTCTCCCCCCACACCCCTTTTTTCTTTATTTAAAACTTGATTATTTCCCCAAACAGCCATGTGAATGCTTGTGCCAGCATCCAGGGAGGTGGGCAGCCCAGAACAGGAAAAGCAGCTTGGAGAGAACAGGATTATTCTTTCGGCTACAATATTGGTTTACAGTAACTGGAGAAGGATGGCCTCAGACTGACACAACTGGTTCCCATTTCAGAATCCTCAGAGCAAGGCCTGTATTTCACCTTTTGTCAGCTAAGGCACCGCGCTCCCTCCAGCCGCTCCCGACCCTACGTGCCAGATGCAGCTGGCTCGCCTCAGCCGTAACCCCTTGGGTTGCTGCATCTGGCGCCAGAGGACGCAGAGCAGGGGAGAGGCGGGGGTACCACCCTGCTGAGGGGAAGCAGAATTACCAAGCTCGATGGAGCCCCACACGCCCACACGTTCCTCCGCTGGAGCCTTTTGTCATGTTCCCGGCTCTCTCACGTGATTTCGATGCAGTTTCCCAGTTGCTGCCACTAAAGCCAATTGCAAATAAATTTATAAAACTTGAAGATGGACGTATGAACATACATCTCCTTCTTCCTTCCCCCAGTAATAAAAAAAAAACCACAAAAGGCAAAAGACAATATGCTGTAAAGACCTAACCGAATTAAACTCTAAAAGGCATGTGATGTATGTCAGTGAAAACTCTTAAATTATGGCAAGACTTAAGCACTTAAGGAAATAATAAAAGAGCACTGCCAAGCAAAGTACTATATAAATAACTACTAAGTACTACATAGTTTAAAAATATTCTTTATATTTTATGAGAATTATGGATTTATTTTTTCATATCAGAAATCTTTAAATCTTTAATATATTACTCAGCGTTGAGCTACCAGGCTGTAATATGACATTATTTTATTAAACAATATTTCTTCCTGATAGAAACAACAGCGTGAAAGTAAATTGCTATGCTGAACTTTAACTGATTTCTTTTTTTCTTTTTTACTGTCAAAACTCCTTCTCAGTTATCCCAACTGAACTGGCTCAGTAACTTTGCCTCTTCTTAAAAACTGATGCATGCCAACATGCTGGCCTGCTAGAGTTTACTATGCCATTTGAGCCACACCACCCACCCGCCTAAGTAATCAATCTAAATCAGTAAGCGAGTTCTTAATGCTTATTAAAATTTCTTTGGAAACTTTTACCTGGAAATAATGTATCTATTCATTGAATGGCAAGGCTGAAACCAAAGTTGAGTTATTTTAATATAGGGATTTTACCACTTTTACTTGATGGAAAATACTTTCAAGGGTCTTGGTTAACACATATGAGCTCTTTCTGTCAGTTAAAAATCTTAACTTTGCTGCTAGATTCATTCAGATTTACAGATTTTACAGATTCCTCAACCACAGTGAACTTGCTTGGACTTCATTCCTTTTCCTTTTTGGTTTTTTTTTCCTCTTACTTTCTTTTCTGTCTGCTTTTCTTCAAGTCCCCTTATCTTTCTTTTTCTTCTCAACCTTCTATTCTTATTCCTCGCTTTTTTCTCCCTCCCACTATACATTTTTCTTTCTCTTTTTATTTCTCTCCTTTTTATCTTCCCTCTCTCCCTTCTTCTTCTATGTTTACTTTGTTCTTTTCTGCTTGCTTCCTTACTTTTCATTGTTTTCTCTTTTGTTTTCCTGTATTTATTTTCTATCCTTTTCTTTCTTCCATCTGTCCTTTTTTACTCCCTGCCTTCTTATTTTCTCTTTCATCAGTTTTCTTTCTTCTTTTTCACTTCTTTCTTCCTTCTCCTTTCTTTACTTTTTTCCTTCTATCTTTATTCCTCTAATTTCTCTTCTCTTTACCTTATCTGTTCCTCTCTTTTTCTCCCTTACTTTTCCTTTCTTTCCTCCTGTGGTGGGTTTGCCTTGGCCAGCAGCCAAATGCCCACCCAGCCTTTCCCTCCTCCTCCCCAACAGGAAACAGGGAGAAGAGAGGATGAAAAATCTGTGGGTTGAGATAAAGAGATGGAGATTGCTTACAAGTTACAGTAAGAGATAAAACAGAGTCGACTTGATGAAAATATATTTATTGCCAATTAAAAAAGATTTGGCTAGAGAGAAATAAAGACAAAAAAAATTAAAACAACAGCTTTCTCCTTTACAGGGTCAACCTTTCTCCTTCATTCTCAACTCTTCTACCTTTCCCACACTGAGTTACACTCAGTCCACAACTGCTCCTCTCTGCCGCTGCTTCCTCCTCACAGTTTTTGTCTGCTCTTGCCTGGACTCTCTGTGGCCAACACCTCCTCCAGGAAAGAGCCAAATGTCCCAGTGTCATGTCCTCCACTGGGTGCAGTGCAGATATCTGCTCTGGTGGGGCTCTCCACAGCCTGCAAGGGATCCCCTGCTCTGGTGCCCAGAGTGCCTCCTTCCTTCCTTCTTCTCTGGCCTTGGTGCTCACACCACTGTTCCACATTCTGTTTTTTACCCTCCTCTTCTGCCTGAGTGCTGGTTTTGCCTTTTCTTAAATATGTTACTTGAGAAGCACCACTATCTCATCCTTAAGGATGTGTCTGGCCCTGCAGCCCCACACTGCCAGAGCATTGTCATGAACACCTCTTCATTCTGTCTTTTCATCTTCTTTTATTTCCCTTTCCTCTCTCCGTTATCTACTTTCCCATCTTCTGTCTTTGCTTCCTCTCTTCTCTTTTCCATACTCTTCTCCCAGTGTCTTCTCTCTTTCTCTCCTGCCCTCCCCAACTTCATCCTATAACTCCCTGCTCTGATAAAAGAATCATATTTCTTTTAAAGTAGAAATATAAAATAATACTAAACCTTTTTTATGAAGCAAGAACAATTGAAATCCCTAAATTTAATTTTAGTTATGTCCATTTCTCTTCAAAACCAAAGAAAGTGCACTATATCTTACGCCTTTTTATTCCCCAAAGTTTAGGAAAATCTCCACAGTTTCTTTGTTCCTTCTCTTCATTTTTCAGTTAGGACATAACTTCTAACTGAAGGAATTCCGAATTTTGAAACTGAATGTAAAATTCTGGCACAATTATGCAGAAGCTACATGCTTATTTTTAACATCCAAAACATTGCAACCAATCCAAAAAGAGAAAGCCAGAACATAAAAGAACAACCTATGTCTACACCTTCAATTCACATTCAATCAAAAAAGAATAAATTCTAAAGTCTGTCAAATCATGTGAGAGAATGAATCAATAAAAAGAATCATTCCTTTCCTTACAGAAGATTTTTCTCATTATTCTTGTACTTGAAGAGTAAATCAGGACTTGAAAATGTTTTACTCAACCACTAAAGCAGGCAGAAAAATCAAACCCACAAAGAATAAGGAAGCTGGGAGTAATCACGAATATAATTAGATCTGAAGCAAATGATTGTTTTATAGCAATACTTATTCCTAGAAAAACAGTTGTATAAGCAAGACCATACTTTCACCTTAAACATTAAAATAAATGTAACTTCTACAACTTTGCTGACTAATACATGCCAATTATGTGCATAAAATATTTTTAAGAGCCCTTGCCTGTAAGAAAAGCCTGAAAATAAACACAAATGGGCAATCACAGTACACTCTGTACCTTTAAAAATAGCAATGTATGATTCATTGTATTGTGTCAAATTAAAATATTTGCGTTGATGTGAAATGTTTAAGTTATACTTGTAGTACGTAAGGGAGTTTAACTTGGCAAAACAGCATAGTAAAACTTTTTCCTTCCCTCAAAGGACCAAGCAGATACTTTTATTTTTGTGTTTTAAATTACTCCAGCTGTTGCAAATTAGTCTATTAGTAGATCTCCTTATTCTTTGCCTCAATACAGCTCCTTAAGTCTGGAACTGGGAAACTTAAGTTTCTATTTAACTTATAAATAGAAGTCAATCTAATTTCAAAATGTCACATACAATGTTTTCAAATTATAACAAAAGAAACTATGAAATATTTTGTGAAAATATAGCATTGGTAACAAAAATAAAAATTTTGGACTAGTCACTTTTGATAGCCACATCATTCCACCTGAAAGGAAGTTCGCTGAAGTCCTTATTAAAGTCCCTTTGAATGAAGGAGCTGAGCCACACATGTCAAAGAAACTTAAAACAACGTGGATCACCAAAAAAAAAAAAAAAAAAAAAAAACAGGCGTAGACCAAAATTGCTTTCTGTTTTTAATAAAAATCGAATGAGAAGTAGAATATTCAATTAATTAACAGTACCAATCATGTAATTAATTCCTGGATTGTAGGCTGAGTACAAATAATCCTGTACCAACACTAGTTTATATAGTTCAGTATATCATTTGACTGAATGATATTTTGATGCAATAGTTTACATTTATATCAGCTACTACCACCAACAGAGAAAGATCAGTGACTGGACGGGGTTTAGTGATGTTGGCTTTGGACAAACAGGACCGACAATTAGGAGTACAAATATACTTTGAAACTGCCAAACTTTCACTGGTCAGTCAAGGAAAGACTCCCTACCAGAAAACTAGCAGTCTTTAGCAAAACAAGTAACGAATAAAAGCAAAACAACAACTTCCTGCTTGTCATATATTCTTTAAGGTATTTTCTCAAAAATCTCCTTGCTGTCACTTATGGATCATAGGTTTTTTTTTGTCCTTTGCAATGACTGTAGAGGACACGTTATTTTTTACACAATGACTTCATGTTTGATAATGCTTACCTGAAGTATTTAGCAGTCTAGAAAACAAAAACTCCAGGTGTACTGGTAACATAAAAAAATGAAAGGAAGGAATAGCAAGCATTAGGGGCCATTTGCAAGAGAGAATAGTTGTCTGGATCCCACACTTGTTTTATTTGCTAATTAAATATAAAAGCATGCCAGTACATCTCTGAATTGGGTATCACCATGGATTCTGATAGCAAATAACTTTATCTTAAGCAAGCTTATTGAAACATTAATGATGCAGCAGTAGCTATGGATGGTTCAAGATCCTAAATAGGGTGACTCAGCTATGTGCACTTGTTTTTTTCTTGCTGGAAGGTAGTACTTACTGAAAAGAGCTACTAGAACCCATTTTACTTTCCTCATATTACAAATACAATGAAAACCAAAGGAAATGAGGGAGAAATCGATTTGTCCTCTTTTAGCTATTGAGGGCAAACAGCAAAACAGTTCTTGAGGAACATTTGAGCTCTTTCCCATACTCAGCTCTTGGAATAACTGAACAAAGGGTGTTTCTGATTATAATTTTGTATATAAGGGCACGTGTACATGTACAGTGGTGAATTTGTATCTGTGAGTGTTATTTACACGCTCAAGCCCATACACAATTTCATACATGCAGTTTTTAAGTTCTTTTATTTATACTTTCCTTTGAGATACACATTTTGGTCCCCAGTTCTCTTTTTAATATTGTAAATATCTGTCAGCCACACAATGACTGGTTCTAGCATACAGCTATCATAAAACAGACTTGGTGACAAATTCAGAGCTCGTTGGGATTACAAATAGAAGACAGCTTTCTAAACTGCTGAAAGAAAAATCAGATCTTGAATAAAACATTTCTACTTCACATGACAGTACATAAGCAAGCGAAATATGTTCAGGTACATTTAAAATTCTGTTTTGAAATTACAAGGATGCATGTAATTTAATTTCACAGTAATTAAGACTACCTATGAGACTCGAATAAAATGAAATTACTATCAGCTAGCCTTACAAAACAAGGAATTCCTGTACGTAAAAAAATTTTCTAGATAGTTACACCTGATCTTTTTCATTGTCCTCAGACAGTGAAATTCTGAGGCTTTTGGGGGGGCTTGAGTCTATAAAAATGTACTACAAAATTTTAAATTAAATGTGCCAGTGCATAGACATCAATCTCTCTAAAGGAGAATTAGTAAATTTCTCAGCTCATGCAATATGAACAGCAAAAAAAAAAAACCAAACCCAAAAAACCCATAAAACAAACAAACACCTCATAGATTTTTCTGGTTTTTTCCCCTACAGCTAAGGAATAGTTTAATTACAGGTAGACTGAAACATACACACCCATGTCTTTATAGAAACATAAAGACATTCACAGCAAACTGTTCCAGAGAAATAAATTATTACTAGAAAATGATGCTTTCATAGAAAGCCTGACAATGTTTTCTTCTTTCACATTCAAGCAAAACAGATTTAATTCAGTCTGCCAGAAATGGCTATGCTTCTGCTCTGTGAAAAATATGCTAATGATGAAAATAAGGACTTGACAATTTACTGAATACTAAGCGGAAAATCTGTAATGAATTGCCTGTGTTGTAGTGTTCAGTTTAGTCTCTTTTTTCCCCCTCAGTTGCTATGGAATACTAGAAATAGCATAAAGAAGATTATACTATATTGTGGGATGTTGTGCATGTCCCTTAAGACAGAATGCTTAGAAATAAAGACAAAAGTCAGCTGTGGGATAAATGAAATTCAAAGCAGCAATAAATAAAAGGCTTAAATACTAACTTTTCAATGCAAAAGAGAAATACAGAGAACAAAACAAATGCCAAAAAAATTCAAGCCCAACAAATAAATCTCAATCAGCAACTAGCAAGTTGAAACCTAGAGTAATTCACTTTACACCTGCAAGGAAAAGCAGCTTCTTAGGTTACTTGTATGGTGCAACAAAAGCTCATAAATCCATTAAATGCAGGCATGTCTTCAAGTTCTCAGCCAGACTTCAATTTTCACTGCAGGTTTTAAGCCTTCAACAGATTAAACTCTTCTCCTAAGCATGTTTTACCAGAGTGTACATTCAAAAGGTGACTCCTTCTAGCTAAAGTGTCTGTATCCTTCTGTGTTTGAAATTTTTATAGATATGGCTGGTCCTGACAGCTTGTGTATTGAATTGCATTTGTCCAAATACTACCTGAAGTAAATCCAGTTGATTAGTCTTGCCTTTTCCAAGCACGAGAGAGCTGAGCAAGGTTACTGGCTACTCAGCAAGATTCTTATATTTTGCCCATAACTAGCATCAGTTATATCTATTAGTTATATCAATTGCACTGATATTAAGCTCTCTTCCTTCTGATTTTTATTTCAAAACCACTGGTTTATTACCTCTGTACTTCAGTGTTAATATGTGGTAGATCTTCATTTCAGGATAATGATGGAAAGAAAAACACATTCTGTCAACTTTCAGTTTCGCTAGAATATTTCTGAAAATTTTCTGTCCGAACAACAACAGATAATTATTATTATTGGAAAGCTCTTCTATGTCCTTGCTTCTCTTAAAGTGATGCTGGCAAAACAATCCAATTAAGGTAGTAAAATCAGAGAATGCATTTTATCTACCTACCTTTCACACAGGCATACTCATACAACTGCAGCCAGACTTTGGAAAAAATGAAAGAAAACAGTCTGTTGACTGGAAAACTGCATCTCTTCAGTAATTTTTTTTTTAATTGATGCTCCATGAACTACACTATAGGAAACATACTCCACACAGACAAAACAAAATAGCCAAACCAAACAAAACCCACCCCAAACAAATAAACCGACCCTAAAACTTTCACTGTTGGGAGGATGGACTGAAGATATGGTGAAACTTTCCTGATGTAACTTCAGAGAGTATCTGATTGTTTTGAATGTATTTAGGTGTCTTGGGTACCTTTATTTCATTTCTCTTTTCGAAAAAGAGAACTATTTTTAATGCAGAATTACGCTTCAAAGTACCAAAACACTAAAGAAAAGAAGATCTGTAGCATACAATGTAGTTACACTATCTAGGAGAAAAACGGGAAGACAGATAGGACACAATGTACTGTTTTGGTAACACCAATTTATAACGTAAAGGTTTCTCTTCATCAGCCTTAACTACATTGTTGCTTTTCAGTCTCTTTCCATGGTAGTCTATATGACACAACCTAAGAAAAAGGCAGCACAACTTCAATTAAACATAAAAATATATTGATAAAGGAATCAGTACACTTTACACAGTGTAAAGCAACACTGGAATTGTTGACAAATGTACATTATCTAGTCACAGCTGATGTCCACCTCATACTTCAAAATAAAACAACCTTCAACAGGAAGTGATGTCATGACTGCACAAAACCAGTAAGTCTTTTAAGATCTGCACTGCTATACATGATTTGTTACATTTAAGTTGCTGGATTTCCCCTTGTATTAAAAAAGGACTATCTTTAGCATTAAATTAATGGAGGTCCTTATTTCAGAACATTAGGTTGTGATACGGAGGAAGGACTTACGTGCATTTAAACAGAAAAAAGTTGTGCAATATAGATCTTTAGAACTTGAAATTTTTATCACATCACAAAATCTAACTACCATAATTTTTCCTATTACAAGTAAAAAAGTATAAACTTTTAAATATTTCACATATCCTCTGAATTATTATAAACTTGAATATTTAAAAATTGTACAGGTCACTCTTCCTTACCAGGAAAGCATCAAGCAAATAAGAAAAAAAACTTCATACAGTGCTTTATACCACAGATTAGGCTTGTGTGGAAGGCGCAGAAACTTAAATAGCACAAGTAAAATAAAAATAGTTTAATAGCACCTAGGAGACAAGTGTGTCACACAGACTGGATTCCTGTTTTCCCAATCTCTGCAGATATATTTTGCAGAACTGTTAATAGATGGGAAGCAAAAGCATTTATGGCAGATCTTCAAAAAACATTAAAAAAAAAAAAAATCAAGCAGGACTATTTCCTATAATTTACATGAAAGAAGGAAAGCTAGTTACCATGTATGTTTTAGCACGCAAATACACAGAAGTATTGTACGAAATGGAAAACTGAAGTCCTGAACACTGAAAGGGCAAAAATGCATATGTAAAAAATAACAGCAACACACTAACCTTAAAGAAAAGAGAATCAACTGTTCTAAAATCTCAGCTGACTCAAAAATGCAGAACAAACTTCAACGTAATGACAAATCAAGGGCTAAGTACAAAAGAGAAAACCATATGAACTTTTCTAAACCACCAGCTGAAGGTCCCAGGCATGGCGAAAAAAATGGAATCGCTTTTTTTTCTCATAATCTTGGTCCTGGAAACAAACTAAGAAAGAACATTTGACTGGCCCGAGTCAGAACATGAAATAAATACTGGGATGTTTACAATGTAACACTCGAGAAAATTTCAGGCACACAGAATGGAGTTTGAGTCGGCAAAGAAAAGGAAAAAGGATGACAGAAGATCCAGGTAACTGGAGACCACGGGTAGGTGACCTTGTATGAAAAAGCAAGGAAGATTCATCTTGCAGAAACTTGTGGGACACAGGGCTGCATGTAGATGGGAGCTAGTAGATACTGCACAGGCAACACCAATTTAATGGACAGGACATTGGGACTGAAGGACGCAAGGACCAGGTAGTACTCTCAGCTCTACATTTAGCTTTGATAAATATTACTTTCCTTCTGCCTCCACTCTCTTTTACATATGCTCAATTAATACTCTAATCAGTAAGAACAGTATCCTCCAAAGTATTCTGTGTCATACTCAAAAGCTACTTACAATTTAAGCTATGCCATTTATCATCTGAAACTCAAAATTAAATTCACACTTTAATTATAAAGATAATTTTATAAGAACCACTGACATGCAGACTGATTTTATTGGACTGTTTATTAAAGTCCCTAGACAGAGACTCCACTGCCCTGTAAAGGAAAGAAGAGCAGCATTTAAACAAATAAAACACTCCAGATAATTTCTAAAATAATAAAATACAGAGTAAAAATTAGGATAATGGTGGCTCAGGCAAAAAAAAATAATAAAAAAACCCCAAAAAACTAAAACAATATTCCAGGTAGCTAAATGTCTTATTTTGAAATATAGGTGTATCTTATAGGTATACACAATGGAAGACTCACCATGACTAAAAAATTCTTCATCTTAGCAATTCAGTGAGGGTAAGCATTTAAGGTTTTATTATTTTACATCTGTTCTACATCTCACTCAAAACCAGTTTACCAAATCAATACAAAGGTGAGATTACTGCTCTCCAGATATAGACAAGCTTTAAACAGTATGGTAATCACAATGCAGCAATATGCAATCAAGAATTCACAATCCTGATCTTAGGCTTGAGTTAATGACTTTGCTGTTCTAGGGCTACATCACTACCAAAACCTGAAATAATTATTACAGAGGTGACAGAGATGTGATTATGCAAGTTACAGTTCCAATACTGGAATGAAATACAGAAAACCCACCGGTTTTTACCAGGTTAAACTGCACCACACATAACAATGCTGGGAATTGTCTGGGCAAGAATGAGCAAGCCTGAGTTTTTCAGCTGGCAAATTGCTGCTATCAAACTGCCTACCAAATTAGGTGGTCTGTTGTTAGCTGGAAAGAACAGCATTTCAAAGACATGTCTGAAGTGAATTTATGCAGAAAGACAGGTTGTACTGAAAGTTTGTTTCTTTCACTGCTCTACAGCCAAAAGCCACATCTGAAGAAGCATGAAAATCAACCTAATAATGCCAGGCAAAAGAATCTGAATAGCTTTCTCCCTCTCTTTCCATCATGGCTTCCTTTCCATTGCAGGGAATAACTATCTTCAGACAAAACAATACATTCCCTTCAGCTGAAGAAGCTCCCAAATAAATTCTATCAGACATATGCAACCACAGAAGCCTCCTAACTGTCTGTGCTCTTCCGCTGGCAACCACAGCCTTAAGACAAAAACTGTGGTTCTTTCAATTAAATTTTAAAGTGCTTTTGGTAATTGCAGGGCATTCGGGTTTTTTCTTTTTTAAGTGAAAGATAAAAACTGTGACTTAATAATTATGAATTACAATGACATCTTGGAATGACTTTACAGAGAAAGAAAGTAAAAAATTCTCTGTCTATATGCACAACAAAACAAGGAACCTGAAAACGATAAACAACAGAAGACAGTTGCCAGCTCATTTAGCCTATTTACAGAAACAGCAGCATTCAGAAGGGATTTTTTTTAAGTCAATAGCTCTAAGGATGAAGTATGCAAAGGCTTAAAGAGACACTGTCAAAAAGATCAAAGGATTTACAAGTGACGGTAATATTTTCAGGAGTCCCCTCTAACTTCAAAGCTAAAGACAGACCCTGCACGGATCATGTGTTTTATTCCATTGATGACTCCACTCTGCAGTTCAAAGTGAGCTTAATTCCAGCTAACCCACTAGTTTCATATTTTTGCACAAAGACTGTAAATCTAGTAAGAATGTCTTTGAGATTTATTAGGGTCATACTTTGCTCTGCTTTCCTAGGCTCAGAAGACTTAATATGTTATGATATCATTCGTGATAAATATTATCAACACTGTAGAGTGCAGAAGAAACAGCACTATTGCCACTGCCACTGGCAAGCATCTCTTCTTAGTCTTCTGAAAGACTACTGTCACAACAATAAATCAATAGATAGCTTAGTCTTGCAAAGAAAAAGGCAAAATATGCAGAGGAAAAAACAGAGGAAGAGGAGGAGATACAATTGATGCTCTGATTCCCATAGCTGAATTTAAGATCAACAAAAACATCAAGAGAAAGAAGTTTAAGATTCCTACTGGAAAATGGAAAACAGAGTGAGACAAAGCAACTTTTATAAAACTCTTCTATGAATTACCTGAACTGAATAATGCCATGGTCAAGTTAGTTGATCGTACAGAAGTCAATCACTCCATCTGAATAGCAAAAACACTATGAAATTATCCCATTCCAGTGTTCACAGGCCTAATTCTAATGGAGGAGAAAAGCAAATAGCTAGCATAGCTGTGGACTAAAGTTGTACTCCAAAAAATTAAGCAGCTTGTCCCATTTTGAAAGTTTATTGGCTTTTAACTTGTACTGAGAATCTTTGGCTTTCATCTTATCCAGACAAGGCAATTTCCCAGCCTCACCATGTAAAGGAGAAAGGGAACTACAGAAAGCCAAGACATAATCTAGGGTTATTATCATCAAACATTTATCAGAATTTGGCTGGATATTCTCCCCTAGGATTCAAAAAATGCGTATGGCCCAAGAACTCAAAACTGTTCTAGAAAAAAAATCACAGAAAAACATGGATCAAGGGATGTACTAATTCATTTCCCTAGTTGAAGGCAGGATCAACCAAATCTATGTAAATCCTGACAGACACATCGCTACACTGGGTTGTGGTGGGACCTACCAACCTTTTACATCTCTGCCATGGCTCAGGATAGGAATTAATGATTCCCGTTAAAAAAAACACCAAATGTTGTACTTTCTAATTGGCATCTTCTCTTTCTACAATTTAAAGGCTTTATTTCTAGTTCTGCCCATAACAGACATTCAGGATAGCTTACTCCTTCACTCTTTTCCTGTCTTTTGTGTAGCAGAAGATTTACTATGCCTATACTGAATCTTATCTTCCTTAATCCAAACAACTAATTCATACCAGCTTCTGTCTTATTTTTATCTCCCTGATAATTTTAAGTGGTCTTCAATTAGTCCTATTCCTCACAAAGGTACAATGCTCCAAACAGAATGGAACAGATAGCTTACTTCTGGTGGTTCTACAGGCAATTTCCAGGTAATGACAAAAAAAAAGGACAAAACCAAGAGAAAAGAAAGACAGGGACAGAGAAGCATCTGGCAAGTTTCTGGGACTGTACTAGGTTGACTTGAACCCATGGGAAGGAAGCAGCTAAAACACTGAGCATTCATGAAGGGACGATTCTTCATTTTTTAGGACAAGGGAGAACACAAAAAGAAGAAAAAAGGCCTTCAGGAAATTAAACTTCAACAAACTCACCCACACAATATGCACAAAGCAATTTCTGTAAGCACACCAGCAAAAAGGAAACTGACTTGCTCTTCCAAGAAGTGGTTGGCACTGAGTACTTACACTCAAAGCACAGGAGTTCTAATGAATCAGAAACATGTCTATGATCAGACAGCTGCTAAAACCAACACCAGGAACAAATATGGAAAAACTGATTAGATGATAATTAAATAAATTAGGTATTCCCACGTCAGTTAAATGTGCTGTAATTCACCATAGGTAATTAAAGCTGACTGGATCAGCCTCAGAATTATCAATAGTAATTTTGAGAATTTGTCAAGGATATCAGTGATTCCAAAAGAATGGAAAACACTCAGCTTTAAAAAAAATGAAGAAGACAGGTCCAAAGAAGTAGAGATGCAGCAACTGAATTTCAGTTCCCCCAAAATATGGAATAGAAATTATTTGGAAGCATTTAGCAGATAGGAAGTCGAGTAATATGTCGGCCGGTCAAGAACAAGTTACCTCAAATCTATCAAAATATTCTTTGTGACATAGCAGCAGACCCTGTAGCTAGAGAAGCAGTAGTAGGTACCATATAGCCCAACTTAATAAGTTTTTGGTTACTGTTTCCCATGGACTTCCATAAGCAAAAAGAAATATAATGCTACAAAAGAAAACAAGCTCTATTAAGTAGATGACACTAAAGGTTGGAAAAGCTCTGTGTGTGCTGGATGACAAGAGTACATTGCTGAAGCAATTTTACTGAATTTGAGAAAACAGTCTGCAGAAAACCAAAATACAACCCAATAAGGGAAATTTTAGCACTGAACAAGAATAAGTAACAAAAGAAATGCAAGATGGAGAACAACTAACAAGGCAGCAGTACAGGGGAAAATGAGAACTGAGGTGAGAGTGGATCATACTCTGACTAGCAGTCTGTGTCACACTAGCAAAATCAGCAAAAAGTTCATGCTAGGGTGTATAGGCAGCAGGTGGTGAGCCCAGAAATTTACAGCAGGACAGGGAAATGTTTTCAGGACAGAAAATCCAGAGTACTGAGCTCTGAAGTGTGCTGCTGTCTGTTTTCCTGGTAAAGAGATTTTAATGTCCAGGTCTGTTGGCCTTCACCATTAGCATAGGCATGAAGGTTAAGTAAATACTTCTCCCCCACACCATCACCCACAGAAGACAGCCATACATTTTCTATATCCCTGAAAGGTTTGCCGTAAAAGTTTTTACTCCTTCTAGGCAGCAGAAGAACTGTATGCCTGCCGACCATTTCACAACCAACCAGCATAACAGGAAAGATACTTAAGAAACAAAAATGTGTTGTTTCTTCCCCAAGATGTAAAAACCAACATAGGTGTATAACCTCTCACATGGTATATCAGTAGAGTTTTTTGGTTTATTTTCTAACATATATCTGCTTTGTAAATTTGGAATTTAATCCTTTTGTATTTCATTATATGAGTAATACAAAAATAAACGTGCAATTTGATGTCTTTATGGCAAAAAAAAGAAAAAGAGGCTGAATAGTCTGACAGTGTTTTTTTAAAGATTACACATAATGACAATGAGATGGCTGAAAATTTTACATTATTCTTTCAGATTTACTATCACAGCAAAAAGCTTTAGATTAATTAATGCTACAATATATATCTGAAAAATGACTGAGACAATTAACCTCATTCATCTATAAATGGAAGAGTAGAGAGGAGAGTTTTTTAAGAACTTAATGTAGAATTGCCAAGGTCCTACTGACAGTAATAATCAGGATAAAGGAATAAGTAAAGTGTATTAAAGTAGTAACATATTCCTGGCACAAGTTCATATTTGGAAGAATACACAAATCAATGCAGAATAAAATATGCCAGTGCCATTCTGCTGCTTATGGCCAGGCGACTGCACATCATAAATTTACATCCCTTGCTCATCTTAGCTGGCTGCAGCAGAGAGACCAGGAAAGACCATCTTTAGTAACAGCAAAGGCACCAACTGGCAGGAAGGTACTGAATGAAATTGCAGAGCTGGATGAAGCAAACAGGAGACTCTAAATTCAAGTACTGTGAAAACCAAACATCACTTACATGCTGAGGCCCGATCAACAAATATGTGTATGAAGTCAAACCCCTTATTGTCTCCCATGATGAGTTAGGCACGCAGGTAACTCTGAAAGTTTGTCCCTAATCAATATTAAAATGCAGCAGAAACATAACTTTTACATGATATCAGAAGTTAAATGAAAATCCAGATACTTAGAAATCAATATAGAATCAACATTTTCTCATTTTACAAGAGCAGAATTTAGAATGTTTAGGCTAAGGAGTTTAGGATGAAAATGTTTCAAGTATAAAGAACTTTGAATTTTATCCTTCTCAGTTTTCTAGAACTAATGACCACATACAGCATCCTGCAATCTGCTACACTGCCACATATACCTGTACGTACCATGAATAAAAATCAAAACGAATCTAAATTTCTTTCTTATTTCTCTGCAATTCTCAGTTTCCTAGTAACTGAAGAAATGAAAGATCATCTAGTTTGGAACCTCTTTTAAGAAATCTTTCTCTTACTATTCATTCTGCAGCACTTTTTCTACATTTAAAATATAAAACATTGCCTTCATTCCTTTCCATAGGTTTTCCACTAAAAATTTTATTCCAGCACTGATCACAAAACAAGATTTTTTAAAATTAAAAGGAAATGCTATTAGCAGGCATTAGAGCCCCTCCCATGCAATTGTCTCATATCACAAGACGTAAGAAGAAAGTAATTCGTTCACTGCTGTGAGAAACAGTATCTTAATAGAACAGATTTTCAAAACTGTGTTTTCTTGCATTTTTGTTGTTGTTGTATGCAAATCACTGCAGTATAACATGTTTGGACATTCATTTTCAAAAGTTTTCATCCCTTTACTCCCTTGGAATCATTGCCAAATATACTCAAAGCAATTTCTTGACAGGAACTAAAGCACTTTAAATCTGTAAAAGGTGGCAGATTCAATTTCACTTTCCATACCATCCCTTTTGCAATTTTATCAAAATATAGCTATTATGAGCATGTTATGAGGCTGCCAACAAAGAAGTGCATGGTTATGCTGTGCAAACAATCACACAGATTGTGTTCTGTTCCGTTTCCTAGGAACAACAGTGAATTCAGTCCCATGATTACTTCTGGTTCACCTTTACATGGACTTTGAAGTTCTCTTGTTCTGAACCTTAGGTTCCACACTGGAAGAACATAATTAAAATAAAAGCACGTCTCCCTCTGCTTTGAGACAGCAACAAGCATTAATTAAAACAGAAAATTTTACTATAATATTTGAAGAAGAGGCAATTTCACCTTGTAGGAAACTCCCACCAGCTAACCAGTTTTTCCTTATTTTCACTTCCTGCCCAAGTTTCCACTTGAAGGTCATTAGAGGACCTAGCAAGTAGACAGTCACCTTTGAGAATAAAAAGGTGCACGTACATCTGAACCAGGCAGCGATGAAAGACAACTGATTGATTTCCACAGTCTCTGGATAGCACATCTATCCTCTAATAGGATAATTATTTTCACTTGACTCTACAACCAAAGTATGCTGTTATTAGGCAAGCTGAGTTGCTGAATCAGTTACTGGATCCATGCTCTGCAGACACAGACTAGCTCCCAGTTGTCCAAACAACTTCCATTCCCAGTCCTTTATCAACACAATCTCTGCTACCACAGGCAACACCAGCAAGTCTTAACAGTGGTTTAAGTGCCAGACCATAAACTCAAGTGAGAGGTGCACCGAGCTTCATCTTGCACTTTCTCCATGCACACAGTGGCAGAGGTAACCCAGCTGACAAGCTTCAGTCCTTAAGCAACAATGAGATGTAGCACTGGGCTGTCTGAGCAAATGACACTGTCTTGCTAAAGACAGGCCCTGGCTTGGAGCTGGCCCACACACTCCTTTGGCAAGATACAAAGTTAAGACAGTCACTAACCCTTTTAAAAGCCTTGAACTAACAATCAAAACCCATCAATTGTATTCCCCACTTTGACATTGGAAATCAACTAAGCCAGCACTTGAAGTTTTGTAAAGACAATACACCATTCCTAGATCATTTTCAGAGACAGCAGAAATATAGAACATATAAACACTGACCTTGTTTCTTTTAACCCTTCTTTCTGAATGACTTCCAGTATTTGTTTTGCAGTCATTGGTGAGTTGGGATACTTTTCCAATGCCTAAAAAAGAAATAATAAATGTAAGTGACAAGACACAGCTGTCCTGTGAATCTGAAAGGTTATGGGATCTTGCAGTTTTTATGCAGTTGTTTGTGAAAGGCAGGGAACGATAGTGTTGAGACTGGAGTCCTCTATCTGTTGGAAGGCCAGATACAACCCAGAAAACTGCAGCAAGAAGATTTACTTGCTGCTTTTGTACATCATCTGCCTGGGAAAACTCTTACCAGGTTACAAATAAAAGAGTTGGAATACGCAACTGGTTTTAAGACACAGCAACAGATTTTCATTCAGGCATGAGGGGAAATACATAAAACAAAAGGGGGAAAAAAAACTCCAAAAAACAACACTAGCACTTTCTTTGATTTTTATTATTTTGGAATTCTTTGAGGTCACTTGACTATTCTACACTTAGCTTTGCCACAACCTCAGAAAAAAAAAATTTGCTAAAACCTTCTATTTGTAGACCAGGAGCTACTGTAAGAATTGACACAGTGGGGTTTCAATTTTAAAATGTCTTTTTATTCTAAAAACAATGAAAAATGAAGCAGTCAGAAAAGTCACAGCACACAAGATGCTACATGATAGAGTGCAGTATATTTTTCCAGTTCAGCTCAGTTTTCCACTCCTTTGCCTTTGCCAATTGAGCCCAAAGTAACTCAGTCCTCTTAACAGATAGAACCATCTAGTAAGAATTTTTCTGATTTTCCATTTCCTTTTTGTCCCCATCAGTTTTATGCTGCTAAACAAACAGGCACTCTTTTGCTCACGTAAAATACCAGACTGATAGCCCTGGAAAATGAAACCCTTCAATCAGCAGTAAAAGGTGCAGAATAGGCCACAGCAATCAAGCTTCCCAGAGCATCTTGCCAACATATCTCAGCCAGAACTTGCATTTTTACTCTCTGTAACTATGAAATCAGTTTGGTCTAATTCAAATCATCCTAAGCCTCCCTGTAGTAGTTAACAAATAACAGAAATTGTGAAAGCAGCTACTACTATGTGTATACCTGCCCACTAGGAACTAGAGACACCACCACATCATATCACACAGGTCAAACTCTGAAGAGTGCTGGCCAGGGCTGTAATTCAGCAGCTCAACTAAAGCCAAAGACTCCCTACTCACTCCAGTCTGACCAGCTCAGCCCCTTTCTGCCATTTTACTGTTCCGATTTCCCACCTGTTCTCTTTCACAGCCAAAACACAGTTTACCAAATCCTTCAGTTCTTTGTTACAGATGAGCTTTGTATCCTTTATCTTTCAGTTCCACAAAGGAAAAGGTATAGGTGAAAGTTACACTAGAAAGGTCAGGGAGCTGAACTGAGCTTATCTCGTGTACATCAATAGGCTAAATTCAAAAGAGACCCATCAGGAAAGGAAAACCAAAAGGTGATTTGAAAGGAGAAAGAAGAGAAGGTTGGAAAAAGTACAGCAATGAGTAAAGACAGAAGAAACTGCACAGGGCTGGGAAAAGGGCCATTGCACACAAGGGAAGAGAAATGATATGATGTATTAGTGACAGAACAACAATGACACATTGGAGAAATGACAGTGCGTATAAAGATTAAGACTAGGATGAGAAAAGATTAATGGTGTGAAGAGACAAAAATGGAAACTTTAACCTTCAGAAAGAAGACAAAGTATAAGGTAAAATGAGAATACACCAAAATAAAGTGAAATGAGAACCAAATCGGGAACATTCCAGAGGGCAAACTGGAAAGGACAGGAGAGGATACTACACTGTACTGGACACGGCTATGAAGGAAACTGTGTGCACTGGAAAGCGGGATTACTCACTGTGGAGGATTCCCTGTTTCTCTTCCTGAGTACAGTCCCTTCAGCACACCTGGGCAGCTCCTCCCTGCAATTGAGAAAATTTGGGTAGCCCTGTCCCCTTCTCTATATCATCACATCCTACTCTATAAAGTCAGTAAAAGTGACAAGTATTACCATGAGAGTTTGACAATAATGGGAAAGAAACAATGAAGCTAAGCAAACATCAGAAGTCACCCTGTCCCGGACAATGGGAGAAGGGAGAGCAGTTTGTGCTGAGGAAGCTGCACTGAACTGGTTGTGGAAACAATGGTCAGGCATACAGATACAGAAGATCATCTTCACCAAACAACAACGAAACCAACAAGTAGGATGCATAACACCACTACAGACAGTTTAACGAAACCCACAGGGCAGATTTCAAATACCACAGCATGAAGTGAACAAATTCAAGGTATTATGACAAATTGAAATGCAGACTGTTAGACAGGCTGAATGTGCTGGAGTAAGTAATTGCCCATTGTGTGGATTTGCTTTACACTGGACAGGTAGTGTGGGCTGCAGTTCATATACCCCATGAATTTAATTCTGTTCATCTAACCCTTTAAACCCTGTTACTTAAAGAACTGTTCATACCCTAACTGAAAAGCATAAATTCTCTGATTCAAACACTGCTTAAGTTGAAAATCCTTTTATTATGTACATGATTAAGTTTTCTTTATAGTAACAAAGATTAATTAGGAGAGAACCTTAGTAAGGATGGGTTTTTTCTGCCCCTCCCACCATGCTGCCCATTCTCATCACTGCTCCTCCCCTCCCCCCAGTTTTAGCCTAATAATTTATCACAATAAGAACATAAAAATAATTTCTTATAAAACCTTTCAATGATATAATTTTCTTCCCTCAGTTATGGAAAAGAGCATCATAGTATTATTAAAGATTCTGTGAGCTAATTAATACATTGAACTCTTAATTACACTAGTATCTCTTGCCTCTGCACCTCACCACTATCACTGCTAAAAGCCTGCAATTCCTTTTGCATTTCTAAGACTTTTAAAAATAATATTAGAAATTCAAACTGAATAACCAACTGTGCCTTAAGGCAAACAACATACTAAAATGCAGAAGGAATAGTTAAGTCATAGGCTTCTTGGTCAGACATAGTAATGCACATCAGGGGAGGAAGACCTAATTTGTTTTAAATATCTTTCTTCTTCCTCCCACTCCATCCACCAACGCTCGTATCATATATGGGCAGTGACTAATAATTCTGAAATTAAAGCACACCAAAGTACTGTTGTGAAGAAATGACTGTTTCAATATATTTTGTTAAGAAGGACAATGGCAGAAGAATGGTTTGCACTGACTGCAACCTCTATCACAGAAGATCAGATATTTATTCCTATTATTCCTGCTCTATTTATTCCTGCCATTCAACCATAGCCTTAAAAAGGGACAGCCGCTAAATAACTGGGACAAATAATGTGATACCCATCAGAACAATCGGGAAGAGAACAGAAGTAGTCACTGCACAGAACACATTCTTGGTGTTCATTCAAACCCTGGTTAACAGCTCAAGGAGAAGGCGGCTCAGACCATACCAAGCACAGCGGAAATCAAACCTCCCAACAAACAGTAGCAGCCTGACAAATTGTAGTATTTGTGAAACCTACAGGCATCAACTCACAACTTCAGAGATATTAAATAATCACATGGATGCCACAAACACATGTATTCCCAGTTTCATTGGAAAAATCATGTCAGTTACATGGGACAAGAAGAAATACAAATTCCTTTTCTCACCGTGGCATCTATCATCATCTGTGTGTTGACACCTACACAAAAAAAAAAAAAATCAGTTGCCACACCGACAAAAAACACTTTCCGGTGTCTGTCAGCGGGAAGACTCCAGTGCAGAGTCAAGACTTTCAGCTTCGCGTAAGAGGGAAATCCTGAATGCTCAGCTTGTCTTCAAAATCAGAAGATGACTTCTCTGTAACTGATGGAATTATTAATTTAATCTACGTACACAGATGCTTGTGTACCTGAATCAGATCTCCTCAATCATTTGCATTTTAGACACTGAAGAGAACACAGCAGACGGACAAAGTGAAGAAAGGCAAACCAGAGAGCTGGCCCTCCTGCTATGCATAAACATTCCTGCAAAAAGTGGGAAGCTTTGCCTGCAGCTATCAGTTATCACACTGACAGAAAATAATCCATCTAAACAAGAATCAAGTGTGTTCTGATACTGCACTGTGGTCCAAAAGCAGCGTGCAGATCAGTCTAGTGGGCTTCACGCTGCTGATTGTGTGACCAGTCTGAAACCAGCCAGAGCTTCTTCCACTTCTGGATGCTGCTGACAGGGATCTGAAGGTCAGGTAGCTGACAAAAATCAGGATCACTTTATTGTAATAGGCTGAGCCACTAGTCAGAAACTGAAGCAATTCTTCTTAGAACGTTTTTTTAAAAAAACTGAAGAGAAGGAGAAAGAGCGTACAGTTATTCCCAGTGCTCCTACTCATCAGCTAAAAGACAAGTCAGGCTGAACTACACAATGGACAATCTTTACTGCCCAAAGACAGCAGGGTGAATAAAAGAACAAAAAAAAAAAAAAAAAAAAAAAAAAAAAAAAAAAAAAAAAAAAAAAAAAAACAAAAAAAAAAAAAACCAACACCCAACCAAACAATCAATCAAAACCACCAAACAAACTCTGCCAAAAACTTTCTTTCTCTTAAGCAGAAAATATAAATTATTTTCTAGTCACCCATTACTAAATTAATGAATTGAAAGATGGAGTATCAAACAGGGTACAAGAAATAACAGCATCTTGGAAAAAATCCAGCATTGTCTTCTACAGCTGCTTATGTGAGGTTAACAGGAGGACTGACTTCTATTGTGGGAAATGCCCCACTCAAATCTTTTGTGTTCATTTTTGATTAACAGCTTCAGTCATTGGGGAATTATCAGCAGCTTGGTAAAAGTTCAAAGCCCTTTGTGTGAAGAAAGATGGGTAAATGGTTTGGAGAGGAGGGGAGGAGGGAAGGAAGAAAGGAAGCACATAGAGATGGATGAAGAGGCAAAAACAGCAAGGAGTGGTACACAGATACATGAAGAGGGATGATTATAAGGGTAGGTGCACTATGACCTATTGTAACCCAAGTTCTCAAATAGGTATTTACAGAAGACTTGCTCATAGGCATCAAGAGAAAGGTAAATAATGGTTTCCAGGTACTAAAATATTTAAAGAACTTGAAACAGGAGTAATAATTCTCCTGGTAGGGCTTTTGTCTTTGAGCAGTTGAAATTACAATAGGAAATTATAAGATCTTAGTAGAAGAAGATGCATTTCATAAGACATGCCACTCTCAGTACACTCCATACTATGAATTTGTCTTTGTAATTCACTTGACACTACAGATAAGCAAGAAAAGAAACATCAAACAAGGAAAGGAACAAAGATGTCACATAAATAACAAAGGAACACATAAAAATACCATAATGTGATCAAATATATTAAGTTTTAACACCAGTTTTGTCCATACTTGCTAGTCCACACATTTTTTAGGTTCAGAGGTAATGCTACTGACCAATAGAACTCCAACAGTTTGAATCACACTCATAAAGTAATTTTCCCCAGCTGTTTCGGTGAAAAGCACTTTATTGTTCCTTTAGTGTGAACTACAGGGAACAACTGGCCAAGTGTTTCCTGCAAGAGAATTTCTACTATAGAATTTAAAAGTTGGTCTGAAACCATCTAGCTTTTGCTAACCTGCCAGATACATAAGGCATTATCATCATATTCTAAAATACTGAATGAAAGAAAAGAGCAAGAAAGAAGCTGAATAGTTTCTTTATTCATGCCATTGCTTTAACCAGACCACTTGAGGCTTGTTTTAAGATGTCTGAAACTTTTATTGTTGTTTCCAAAATTTATTTATAATGTCATATTTCAAATGGATGTAAAGGCAGCTTTGGAAATTCCAGATAAACTGTACTCTTGACATTTTGGATTCAAAAGAAATTGTATTATAATTCAGTTAAAATCAACATACAGTTGGGCTATTCCTTTAAAAGACACAAGCTCTAACAGCAGTGACATCCTGCCATTGCTAATGGTCTCCTACATCACAACAGAAAACGTAGGGTAAAGTTTTCAGCTCTGAACAACTGACGTATTATAATTATTTATTGATCTGGTCTGACATACTGATAAAAATGGAAGCCTTTATATTTCTCTTTATTAATGCAATCAGCCTGTCCAAGCAACCAGGAACTTTCACTTCTAGGCTCTGTCAGGACAGATCCATAAACACCTCAGTGACAGCCGCAGGATGAACCTAGGGAGCACACAGAATCCTATCAGATTTCTAAGACCAGGATCAAAGCTATCCCAGTGAGCATGGTGTCAGACTTGCTATCCCAGTATGGGTTCCACTGTTAGCAGCAGGATTACTAACAACAATTTCAGTTCAAGCAATGGAGCATCCAGATTTCCAGAATGACTGCTTAGTTCTGACAGTGCCACATTCAGCGCCAGTTCTGCTTAGCCATGCAAGCCATACCTCGCCTTGCATCCTATTGCAATACTCCATTGCCTCCCACTGTGCCCAGCCTTTCCCTACTCTCAAACTGGTACTCCCACCTTCTGAGGTGTTGCAATAACCCTAACTTGTATATCACACACCTTCCCACATCCCTACCCAAATACCATTTTTCCCTAATCCTTGTAGCACAGTACAAGCCAACAGGATATTCATACGTCCTCTACTCTCTCAACCATGAGTGCATTCATACAGATGCAGCTCATGCCATGGGTTCCCCAAAACCTGCACACAGGCACACGAGTGCTGCATAGGTAATCAGCACTGGTACCTTGCTGGCAGCATACTGTAGCTCTTAGGTGCTGACAGGACAAAATGTGATGTAGACCTCCTATGGCTTGTGGACCACATTTGCCATACTTGCCTTCTTAAAGTAGAAGTTTCACCAGCCCTGACCCAGCTGGAAAGCTTGGGTAAAAGCCTTTAAAACTACAAATCATTATTTCAGAGAAGAGACAAGGAATAAAAAAAAGCTCTGCCATCCAAAATGAATGAAATAGTTACTGAAATCTGTACCCATTCAGTGATCACACAGGCTATTTTCCTGAAATGCCTCTAATTGTGGCAGGGATAAAAATTCTCCTTTGGCACCTACTTGGTACAAAAAAAAAGAGTGACCTTGCTTAGATGATTGGAACTAATAGAGCTGAATGGATATCAGTGCCCTGTCAGCCTCCTTTACATTACAGATAACAGAGGAAAGAACTACTATCAGTGTGAATACATTCATCCCTACTAAAGGAACAACAACAAAAAAACCCTAAAAACTAAGAAACACCAAATCTTAAACGTGTTTGTTTCCATATATGCTGTTTTCTCTATTGGAAGATAATATAGATTTCTTTTTCTGAGGCACTGAAAGGTTTGCTGTATAACTTATGTTTCAGCATAGCAGGATAAAAAAATAATTACAAAGAGCAAAACTACAGAAAAATCTACACAGAGAATGAATATATGTTTGGTTCAGAAGTTTTCATCGCTTTATTTTCCTCAGGCAAGCGTAATGTGTAAGGGTTACTTTTAATGTGAGAAATAAAATTCCTACTGGCTACTCTCTGAATGTACCAAATTTAACAGGAGGTGACAGTTGTGCTGATTTTCTTGCCATTGCTTTACTATCAGAGCTTATCTTGTTAGACAGTGCCCTAAAGATACTGACCTAAGACTTCTAGAAGGCAAAAAAGAAAACAGGAGAAAACAGAAGAGAAAATAGAAAACAAATAAAATATTTTAAACTATGCATTCTATGCATAAATATTCTTACATATTAGTTTTGACCATTTAAAACATTTCATCTGGGTAAAATTGACTCACTAAAAGGAGAAGTTTAATGCTTCAACTGACACTGATTCCATTGATGCACCATGAATATATTTATGTTTACAGAATGTCTAATGACAGCAAACATAAAACCATAAAAATTATACTTCCATTTTAATTGTGTGGGATAGATGGCAAGAAACTAGCTCATGAAATTTACAGCATATTTTGATGCTTTGGTGAACAAACAGGATAAGTCACACTGATCCTCTTAACCTCAGAAGGGAAGTCCATAAATTTCACAACTCATTTGTCTGGGCTGTGCCTCACTCACAGGATGATACACCCTTCAAAAAAATTAGCAAATGGACATGCAGAACATAACTAAGACTACTTCTTAATAATTGTGTCCCAGAAAGAATGACTGCAATGTGTCTAATGAATGGAAAACATAGAATTAAATTCCTGAGAGATGTACAGCAATTGATAAAGTTGAAAAAAAATAGAAGTCCCTTGCAATCACAGACACAACAGAAATCCACGTTCAATTTTTAACTTCCCTCAGTCCACCTGTTCAAGTACTGAGGGAAAATGGAAAACCAAAATTTCCACAAAATGAAAACGGCAAACCAATATTTCCAAAAAATGAAAAATGTTGTTCCAAAACCAATGGCTTGGTTTTGGGGGAGAGGGAGAAGTGTTGTGTTTTTTAAACAGGACAGTATTCTTTCTTGCCCAAACAGACAATAGAAAACAGCAGAGTTAAGAGTCCTTGCATATTATGCATCCTTTTTTCCTCCCAAAGCCTGTGCAATTATTTCACATCAAGTTTTATTAGTCTGAATCATGACATCATTAGGTACAGAGTACAGTTCACTGGCACAATCCAGATCTACTGGTTAAATTGCTCTGAGAATAGATATGATAAGTCATGTTTTTAAAGTAAGAAATACAGCCTTCTCAAAGAATGTATAAAGAAAGAGTTCTTTTGTTAGCTGTCAGTGAGATTTTGCTATCTCTGTTAAATATATAATGGTTAGTGTCATAACGAAGATCAGCCATCGTGTTATGGCATTTATCTTCCTGAGTGAAGAGAGGAAGGGCTACTGTGATTTATTCCATCTCTCCTCATGAGACGATTAATGTCATAAGAGATTAGTCTTCAGTACTGACTTGTACACAGAATATAACACAGGGCTGGAGTGGGATGCTAAGCAGTCTTAATTGCCACAAGTTTGGAAGCCCACATTACTTGCATACGGCACGGTTGACAATTAGTCATCTAAGATTTTCAAAAATAGGAGAATATTTTGCAGCTCACTAACTCAGATCCACTTTGTGTCATTTATTTGTTCAGTCCTTCTCTGCAGTGTTTCCACACAGTCCCTTCCCCCAACTCATCACATAAGTCCACCCACACTTCTCCTCTTAAAAGCATCATTTATTGTAGAACTGAAGTCCATACTGCTGGTTTATGTCAATTTTTGGTAGCATCTGTTCAAAGGTTTAAAAAACACACTATTTAACAACTATTACCAAGAAACATTTGTCACAACACAGGCAGATTAGTAAGAGTATATAATGTCTCTGAATCTAAGTTTGTGTAAGATGTATAAACAGCTTTCCTCAAGATTTGTGCTCACCTCTTCCCAGAGACCTTGTAAAACAAGCTGACCATCCCAAATTGAAGGTAATAATTTTTCAAAAGCTTACCACCTTGGAAAAACACACACAGAATGTTTTGTTTACATGCTGCTCGCTTCTTCTTATGGAAGAAAATACTTCAAATAATAACTGTAGTGAAAAAAGAATAACAAAACAACAAACCAAACCAAAAAAATCACCATCATGATATGCAAAAGTTCTGTTAAAAAGGGAAGAATTATTTTTTCCCCTAAGCCAGAACATGAACATTCTGCATGTTCTTAGATCTTCTTTTCTGAATACTGCTTAATCAAAAAATCCCTTGACAAAAAAGGGTTTTTTTGTTAAAAACAGCAATTCCTTACAATTGGTGTACATCAAACAGAACACATTATTAAAAAGCTTTCATGATAAAGTGTTATCTTTATCTAGGCTTCTCAAATATTGACTTAAACATTTTTATCAGGCTGTTAATCACATCCACATTCAACGTGAACAGCAACTGAGACCAGTCTTGACAGTCAGGTAACAGGGCAACATTATGGCAGGGAAAAAGTATTGTGAAAGCTAAGGACGTTTCTTATTGATGGTAAGTGGATAGGAGAGAAAAATCAATGGGTCCTCATCAGTACAACTGTCTACCAGCTGGATGCTGATTTTTCTTAGAGATTAAAACCAATAGGAGCAATCACTTGGCACAGGTGAACAAATTCAATAGGACCTCCAGTCTATAAAGGAGAAAAGTGAACAGTGAATTCAAGGCTGGAGTTCATGAAGAGACAAAATTCTGATTGTTAAACCAACAGTTTGCAATCAAATCTCAAAACAAAATACAGAACATGTCTTTCCCTGTAGGGGTACAACCTGAAACTATTCAGTAAAATCTGCAATTGTTGTGAAGGTTCCAAACTCCTGACTGCCTAAAGGAATTATTTCAAGCTGCAAGACTGGCTGACCCCTCCAAGTCAAGCTGGACTGGACCGACCGGGTTACAGTGTGAAATGTCCATCAGCCACACACATCATGCAACTACCACCACCAAACACCAGAATCACAGCAAAGTATTTGGTCAAGAGAGGGGAATCACAGAGGATTGTGTAAGGGAATATAAAGGCAGAGACTTCTCATAAAGCTGGGCTTCCTGTGCAAGACAAGCTTCTATTTTTAACATCATAACACATTTCTTATCCTAAGATCCCTCATTATACACTGAATAAATGAACTATTACCTTACAGGATGGTAACCATAACCCAAAAAAAGCAAACAAAGAAAAGAGCAAAACATGGCTGTTATACAGTATATTCTGTCATGGACTCTTTGCTTTTTCTATGAGAAACAACATAGGTACACATGAAGACCTGAGTTTTCTAGAAATCACATCTCCTCAGCAAATATAGGACTAAAAATTGTCAGCTCTAGGAAATGCTACTGGCAAATAAATTCAATGTCTATGGAGTTTAGGCACATAATTTTATATTTAACATTTTAGACATTGACAATAATACATTTTAGCTGTATGGAAAAATAATCTATTTTAGTCATAGTGAAAGTTTACAGTGCCTCAGCTTGGGTTTCTGGTGTAACTACTGACTTCAGACTCTACCTTTGAAACAATCAGAAACACAGAATCACTCAGGTTGGAAAAGACCTCCAAGATCATCGAGTACAACCTTTGACCAAACACCACCTTGTTAACTAGACCACCGCACTAAATGCCACATCCAGGAATCCTGAACACTTCCAGGGATGGTGTCTACACTTTCCTGGGCAGTTTGTTCCAATGCTTAAACACATTTAAATGAAAAATTTCTCCCCATTGTCCAACCCAAATCTCCCCTGGTGCAGCATGAGGCCATTTCCTCTTGTCCTGTTGCTGGTTTCCTGTAAGACCATCCCTCACCTGACTACAGACCCCTTTCAGGTGGTTGTAGAGAATGATGAGGTCTACCTTGAGCCTCCTTTTCTCCAGGATAAACAACCCCAACTCTCTCAGCTGTTCCTCATCACACTTGTGCTCCAGAGCCTTCCCTGGACTCACTCCAGCACCTCAATGTCTTTTTTGTAGTGAGAGGTCCAGAACTGAACACAGGATTCAAAGTGAGGCCTCGCTGATGCTGAGTACAGGGGGACAATCACTGCCCTGATCCTGCTGGCCACACTGTTGCTGATACCCGCCAGGATGTCATTGGCTTTTCTGGCCACCTGGGCACAGCTGGCTCATGTTTAGCCACTGTCAACCAGCACTCCCAGCTCCTTTTCCATTGGGTCACTTTCCAGTCACTCTTCCCCCAGCCTGTGGTGCTGCCTGGGGTTGTTGTGACCAAAGTGCAGGACCCGGCACCCGGCCTTGTGGAACCTCACACCACTGGCCTCAGCCCATTGATCCAGCCTGTCCAGATCCCTCTGCAGAGCCTTCCTGCCCTCCAGCAGATCAACACTCCCACCCAACTTGCCGTCATCTGCAAACTCATGGAGGGTGGACTCAATCCCCTTGTCCAAAACACTGATAAGGATATTAAAGTGTATAGCTCCAATACTGACCCCAAAAGTGAACCCTGGGGGTAACACCACTGGTGACAAGTCAGCATTTGAATTTAACACCATTCACCACTGCTCTCTGGGCTCAACCAGCCAGCCACTTTTTAACCCAGTGAAGAGTGCACCCATCAAAGCCATGAGCAGACAGTTTCTATACAAGAATGCTGAGGGAGTCAGCATCGAAGGCCTTACTGAAATCCAGGTAGACAACATTCACAGCCTTTCCCTCATCCAGTAGACTGGCCACCCAGTCATAAAAAAGCGATCAGCTAGGTCAAGCAGAACATGACTTTCCTAAACCTGTTCTGTCTGGGCCTGATCCCCTGGTTGTCCTGTATGTTCTTCAAGATGGTGCTGAGGTCAGGCTGACAGGCCTGTAGTTCCCCAGATCCTCCTTCCAACCCTTCTTGCAGGTATCACACTGGCCAGTTCTCTGGGTCCCCCCGGTTAACCAGGAGTGGTGAAAAATGCTGGAGCGTGGCCTGGCTCTTCCACAGCTCCCTCAGGACCCGGTGCGGATCCCACCTGGCCCCACAGACTGTGGGTGTCAAGTGGCAGAGCAGGGCCATGACTGCTCCCTCCTGGGTTACAGGGGGTCTGTTCTGCTCCCTGTCCATGCCCACCAACTCAGCAGGCCGGCTGCCTTGAGGGTATCAGGCCTTTCTGCTGAAGACTGAGGCAAAGAAGGCATCAAGTACCTCAGCCTTTTCCTCATCTGTGGTTACAAGATTCCCCTCCACATCCAATAAAGTATGGAGATTTTCCTTGGCCCTCTTTTTGTTGTTCATGTATTTATAAAAACACTTTGTATTGTCTTTCACAGTGGAAACCATATGGAGTTCTTCTAGCTGATCTTTCACCAATCCAATTTTCTGTCTACAAGACCTGATGACATCCTCATACTCCCCTTGACTGGTCTGCCCTTATTTCCCAAGGTCATAAACTCTTTTTTTTCTCCCCAAGTTCCAGCAAAAGCTCCCTATTCAGCCAGGCCAGACCTCTTCCCTCATAGCTCACCTGCCACCACCAGGGATAGTCTGCTCCTGTGCCTATAAGATTTCCTTCTTTAAATATATCCTTCCTGGACTCCTTTGTTTTTAAGAGCTCTTTCCCAAAACGATATCTGAACCACTGTCGTGGACAGGCTGAAGTCTGCCCTCCAGAAGTCCAGATAGTTTTGGTGAACCCCTTCCTTACTTTGCTGAGAACTGAAAATCCATCATACCATGGTCACTGTGCCCAAGATGGCCTCGGACCTAGGGTCTCCAGTGGGAGATTGTAGGAGAATCTCTCCAATGGAAGAATCTAGATTTTTTTTTTTTATTGCTGTTGCTCTAGTTATAATACAGGCAAGATAATTTCAAACCAATTCTGAAAATTCTAATAGAGGATCTTACTACCAAATGAATGAGAAAATACTTCAGCTGACAAATAGGTTTTCTTTTTCAATTATTTCAAGGGCATTAGTTGTAATTTCAACAACAGTCCTTTAGCCAAGACAGACCATAGTACAACTTGTTCTAAAAATAAACTGAATGTAACATCATGTAAACATAGTGTTTGATTTCCAAGACAAAGGCCCTGTATTTCATAAAGGAGAGAAGACAGACAATTTTTTTTTTAATCTTGATGTTCCATTGAAATCTTTTTACTGTTGAAGTATGAGAAAAAATTAAATTTTAAAGATAAAAGTTTGGCGACTTTAGGTGATGATATAATTAAGTGAACAGTAGGAAAATAAATAAACAAATTATATGTGATTTTATCACTGAATTGAAAAAGAGGGGCTTTCTCCTAATTTTTTTTTCTTTGTCAGTCAGATTTATTTTTTTACTTCCTTCACTGTCTTTACTATTCTACTTCTCATCGGTACAAGAACACCTTCATTTTCTTCACTGCTCCCCAATGCATTATTGTCATTTTTCTCCCCAGGATTACATCAATATCACCCAGGCACACACTCTTTTCACTACATGACATGCCAACAGACATAAACCCAGTTTCATTCTCTCCTACTAATCCCTGAAAATGTATGCCAAGTGCTAAAAGTAATAAGCTTCATAACTATTATTATGCATGTATGGAGTATTTAAAACATCATTTTTTTTCAGAACATTAATTCTCAGAATGCTTTTCCCAGACCTCCTCCCTCTTCCTCCACATGCATATCTTTCTATAAAATTAACTTCAACATTCAACAACACTTGAACTCACACATAAAGCTTCTTGCCATAACAGCTCCAACAATGCAGATAACAGCGAACAGGTGTAGTGTTTTTTAAATTTTCTTAAATTTTTTATTCTCTTTGCAGCTCTTTCAGATGCATTTCCCAACCACCATGCATATATACCAGCCTCACTTATCCAAGCTGCCACTTTCGTGGATCTGGCTCAAAATGAAGACAGGAGCATTATTTCACTCTATTTAACATTACTTTAAATAGCTTAAAACATTTTCCTACAGCTCAGACACTAATAAAATTAACTAGCACAAGAAAATTACAGTATGAAACTGAGTCTGACCTCATCAAGGACAGTTAAAATTGACTAACAAAGACAGAGATATTATTTTCATGTTATTTTTTTATTTAACGGAAGTGTTACAGATTCTGAGAATTATGGAACCATAGGATGGTTTGGGTTGGCAGGGATTCTAGAGATCATTTGGTTTCAATGCCCTGCCTTGGTTAGGCACACCTTTCACTAGACCACAATGTTCAAAGCCCCATCCAACCTGGCACTGAACACTTCCAGGGAATGGGCATTCACAACTTCTCCAGACAATCTGTTCTTGTATGACTAGAAAGGTTTAATAACGTGTCGAACAGTCTATTTCCAAGCAAAGTAGCCAACCCTATGAATTGCTGGAGACAGAAATGTTCTATTATGCAAAATACCAATTATTTAATTAAATATTAATCTACAACCCATCCCCCCCAAGGAAAACAAATGACAAAAAACAACAAAAACCCTCAAACCCCCCCATCAAAACACAAGAAAAAATTTATTTTTATTACTATTTTATTTATTTTTACTAAGGTATCTTAGATTGTTTTTTTGGTTCCTTCATTTTATTAAACAAAAGTCCGTAAGATGACACTTTTCTGACCTAACTTCCAAAATCCATACAAAACATTTTTGATCAACTGTTTTGACCCCATTACTCCAAAATTTTTTATAGTTCTCCATCTTCTATTGAATTTTTCACTGTGCAGTTCACAGACCACCTGAAAGACTACCTTTCTGGAGTCCATGAAACACAATAGCTAAAATCACTGCTCAGACACTGACTTTATTCTCAAGGCCTTTCACTCTGCTCACATTATTGTTACTTTCTTGCATCATATCCTGCATCCTTCAGTCAGTCATGCAATTGTTTGTTCACACTTCTCCCATACTTATACTCCCCTTCACTGGAAAACTCTCCAGGCAGCCATACGAGAGTTCTGAAGCCTCCTCCTCAAGTGCCCATGCTGCTGGGACGGGAGATTAAACTAACAACCCACAATGGTTGCAGTGAACATCAAACATTTACTGCCACAGGCTGAGCAGTAGCACAGGTACAAGCTCTTGTGGAGGTACACTGTAAATGCAACAATTGCCACTGATACGTGTATCAAAAGCGTGCAGTAACTTGCACAGACAAAATGATAAAAATCTCCAAGTCTACCTCGTGAAGCCACAGCCCTCTGCTTTTAAAGTGCTTCTACAAAGCCAAGCCAGAGCATGTTTTAACATCACAACCACTTAGTGGGGCTCACTGTCACTGGAGCACTGTTATTACAAAGAGCAGAAAAGCCTTCCTCATAAGACAACTGCAACATTCAAGATGGCTCCAAGCAGTAATTCCATTTTCTTTCAGTGTTTGCACCTTGGGAGCCAAACCCATGCTCTAAAAACATTTCAACATTATTTGAATGTCTGAATTTCAATAACAAACATTTTCTAAAGTCGAGACATCAGTCCAAGACAAAGTCATAGGGTTGGTTATCCCTGACATTCCACTCGGATGGGTAGCTCTCGTTCCAAAAGCAACGGGAGAAGTTGGCACTGAGTCAGCTGATCCCTGAACACTGATTGGCAGAACAGGATTTTAGCATGAAGAATCTGGCTGCAAGATGAAACAACCACAGAACTGGACTGACCCAAGAGCTGGGAGCAGCATCCCTTTCTTGCTATTGATAATTGTCTACACAAAGGATGCTGAGGCTCACTATGGGCAGATCAAATGTCCCAGGTATCTATCTAGCAAAAAGCACTTTAGCTGTTGTCCAGGAGAGCACCTTCAGAAAGGTTCATATGGCACCATGGGTCATCCTGAAACCAGCAACAAAAAGGTATTAACATCTCTTTAACAGTAAATTATTTAAAGATTTCTTCTACAATGAATCCTGAGCTCATTCCAGACGATGAGCCTCACAACATTATTCTAAATTCTCATTTTTAAAACAGAAGACATGTAGTTGCAAAATGTCTCAAAAATCTGCACTATGAATGAAATGAATTATGGAATAGATTAGAATGCATTAAGCACTACTGCTCTAGGTACAAATCTGCTGTAGTATTGCTGCATCAAACTCTCTCAAAAAATCAAGAGACTAAGCCCAAAATGCCTCAAAAAAACCCAAAACAAAACAAAACAAAAAAAAAAAAAAAAAAACCCAAAGCACACCACAAAACACAACAACAAACCACCAGAGAATAAGAATAAGAACCATTAACTGGATACAGAATTCTCAATCTGTACTAGAAATTTGATGTTTTCTGTCTAGTCACTGTCAGAAAAAAACACAATGCATCTAAATTCTAAATCATGCCCATTGGAGAACTTTTTCTAATAATTTTATTTTCTTCATTCTCCCATTTTTCAAAGCAGAATGTAAATTTTCACTGAAAGAGCAGATTCTGGCAAAGGCCAGACAAGTCATAGTTACTATCAGTAATAAAGTTAGTAATTTTATTGATTTCACAAAACTAAAACTAACTCGGGTTGTATGACTTCTTTTCAAGTGTAAACAGACAAGGTGACCTTGAGGCCCTTTCCAACTCAACCTTCTATGATTATCAAAGTAATGCTCTAATTAAGATGCTTTTCTCAATTGAAACACCAAGTTCCAAAGAGGTTCCCACTGGTCTTACCAGTTTAGAATTTCTAAATGACAGAAATGCCAAATGAGATTAAAGAAGCTAGTACGATCAGAGAATGTAACGATTTTGTGATAGCTGCCAGAATCTTGGTCCAGAAGAATGACAGCAGGCTATGGACAAAAAGGGTCTATTTTTTCCCATTACCCTTGCTAGATAATATTGGCAGGCAGGCATAGTGACATGGAACGTCACATGCTTCGCTGATACAGCAATGCCAGCAGGTGATGGGTAACTGGGAATTTTGAGGCATAAAAAGAATTAACATTTATCTAAAAATAGGTATCAACAGACATTCAGTTTCAATTTATGGGACAGAAAAAGAAATAATCAAACCAGATGGTATCACTTAATGAAAAATAGTTAAGTACTTTGCCAACACGATAGTGGTAAAGCCTCATCTTACATAAAAAGAAGGTTCAAGTCACAAAAGTGGGAACAAATCATTTGGGACATTAATTTGACTGTGATTTACTAGACTAGACATTTCACAAGGCATCTCACCAAATATGTGAACCACTACACAGTTAGGCAGGTTCTCCAGGCTGCTAAGAGTCAGCTGAAATGGAATGAAACTTTGCCCTTCAAATGTTTGATATATACTTCAGCTAAGGCTCTCTTTTCTCTCTAGATGTCAAGTTACACAGGAAGCTAACTAGGATAAAACAATTATAAACCCTGATTGATTCATTAAATTTCTAATTCTGTCTATAAGATCTAAGCAAAACCACAAAAAAGAAAGAAAATAGCCTTGAGTTCTCCAAAGCAAAAAACCTAGTAGCTCAGGATTTTGTCTGTCAAGAAACACTTCTGTAGAGGTTTAGGAAATGTTGTTATCTGTAAGTCAGACTATGTTCAATAGGATGCAACTGTCACCCACTGGATAATGATCTCTAGAGCTGACCCACTACAAGCAGTGAGGAGAGGCTCGTCACAGGCTTGTCTAAACCAATCTATGCATATAGGAGGACAAAACGCAGCATGTAATATGTACCTTCTAAATAAATTACTTTCTGATGATCCAAAATTGTGAACAATAATCTAGGCTGTGACCTGGAATATCTTCTACATAGAACTACAGTCCAACCCTCTAACAAGTCTGATGATTCCAGAGCAGCAGACTGAACTGTGGCTGCTGATCCTGGCAAATGCTGTCAGACAGAAACAAAACTTGATGCTACACTACAAAGCAAATCTTAGACACCTGAGGTACAAGAGGCCACATCAGTCATAAGCTGCAGTGTAAAAGCTGGATCCTATATGTTTAAAAACTCAAGTAAAAGGTCTTCCAATATTGAAGAAAGTCACATGCCAGCATTCACAGATTCTGTCCTGCTGAGCTCAAAAAGTTAGAGTGCTGGACTCTTAAGTCAAAGGATGAAAATATCAGATCACCCAGACATTCCTGTTCCAATGTCAGAAACACCAGAGTTTGCTTGAACTCTGGCAGCTTTGTTAATGGAGCTCCTCCAGACCCCTTCAACACTAAGCGCCACCCCTAACCACAATCAGTGCACTGACATCAAAGCTCCAGGAAGACAGCATGTACTGCCAGATGGCTTATCTGTCTCCTGACACATATGATGTCTGAGCTAGAGCCCCATCACCATTCAGAAGGTTGTAGGTCATCCTTTCAAACAAAAATAGCTGCAACTAATCAGTAGGCACCTCTCTACCATGTTACATTTCCAGCAAGTACATCTCCCAAGACAGGAACTCCAGCAACAGAAAACTATCTGGCAGGACTTCTCTAAAAGAGAGCAGCCTCAGAGGGCCAGTGTGTCAACAGTTTGGGGTTCTTTGGGGACAGTAATTGTCATTCAAAGTTGGTAAGTGATTAAATGGACCACTTATGACCAATCTGTTGTGCTTGAGCTGCACAAGGATTTGCTAGCTGAACTCATGGGATGAGCAAATGGTCTGTACCAGGAGGTGTTGCTTATTGTTCTGCCTTTGCATTGGAAGCCGACCCAGAGTGAAGGCTAAGATATTTGTTTTCTTCAGTCTGCAAGTTCCTCAGAAGGAGAATTTGCTCAGTTTCATCTGGAACCCATGGAACCATAATGGAATTTCCACTAATCACATCTTCTCCCAGGTCTTGACAGCACAAAAGGAGGCCTCTATTTAGTTACTGCTACTTACAGGGAATACCAAGACCATCATCATCACACCCAGCAAAACAGCAAACACTTTGAAGCTTACACCATTAAAAAAACAAAACCAAAAAACCCACAAAAAAAACCCAAAAAAACCCAAAAAAACACAGCAAAAGAAAAACTATTACTCCAAAGTCAAGAGGTCACGTTCAGCATGATTCTCCACGTGACTGTAATTTGCTGATCGCAGTATGAAGAAGAAGCTCCAGCAGGAAGTACAGTAAGTTTGGCTTTCCACCTTGAGAACAGCATGCTACCTGGTCCAGACTAATATGCTGCAATGACATAGCTTGGTACAAGGAATTGGTGAACTAGGCTAGCAAATCCAAAGCTACCTAGCTGTGAATGGTGGTAGGGTCTTGAGTGTGGTTAGTGGAAACTATTTCACTGTGGTTGCACATGCAACTGACCAAATCTACTCTTGGAAGAAAAAAGAACAGTTATTTCAACAGAAAATCTAGTATGTCAGGAAAATATTGGCTCTTCTACAGAGAAAGGTAAGCCAGAAGACATTAAAAATATTCACTGTAACAGGGCACATTAAATCAGTGCCTTAAGGCACTGAGAACACCTTCACACTATTGAGGAAAATGCTCATACTTAGGTTCCTGTTACGGTTTTCTTCTATGTTACCCTGCTTTGACAGAAATAATGTGACATTACTGAGAACAGGTCCCAGTTCTGGGTAAGGTTCTTGCCTACCTAAAGGTCTGGGATGTCAAGGGTTAAAGGGCTGTCTCAAAATTAAGAGTTAGAATCTCATTTCTCTCAATCTACCCTAGAAAAATGGAAAAGGTGAACTGAAATAGATTACATTGTTTGTAGATGTTTTATTTATTTATTTTTTAAAATAAAAATAAACCTACACTTATTAATGGTATTTCACACTAACAAAATAAAATACTGACAACTAAAACCACAGAAGGTAGGGAAAAAAGTGCAGGTTCCACCATGTCTAACAACTGCAAAAATTACTTTGAATAAAACAAACTGGAGGAAACCCTAGAGCCAACCAAACTAAAACACAGCTCTTCAAAGCAGCATTGATTGTGGATGAAAGGGAAAGGCCATCAAAACTTCTCAAGCCACAATGTTTCTGCTTGTCTGAAAAAGAATTAACTCAGAACAAATATGAAAATAATAGCAGGTCTTTGTTAAGCCAACAACAAAGAAATCCTTAATACCATAAAACAAAGTTATGTCAAATTTTTCGTTTTTAAAGATATGTGAAGCTCCTTTAGCACAATGCTTTTAAATGTTATGTATAGTAACAAAACCAAAGACTTAACATAAAAGTCAAAGGGATTATCATCAATGGTCTAGCTATGCAGAAGTTACTCTTCTACTTTTCTGTTTCATTTGTGGTCTTCAAATATAAAGATGCAATACAAAAATACTTCCATACCGCAACATGATCTGTTTTAACTACACTATCTCAGCATACCAGATGAAGTAACAGTCAGCTTTTGGACAGCCAGCCACATTAAACAGTAGCATGCAAGCTAACAATTCCAATGGTTGGTTTTCATGGTTTGTTTTTTTTTTTCCAGCATCAGTTTCCCTAATTAATTAGCATAATTTTCTTAAAGCTTACAAAAGGAAACAAACAGCTCTTAGTTAAGAGCTGGATCCTGTCAGAAGACTACTGCAAGAAACACATGAATTAAGGTATGAATATTACTTACCCAATATGCACATGTCACCTGAACCACGAAGACTTGCCATAGAACTGTAAAGCACTTAAGTTTCAGTAACACAAGAAAATCTTTCTTTCAGAACAAAATGTGGAGAAGAGCAAAAATACCAGAGAGGCAATCCAACACACAAATAACCAAACAAGGACCACTGCTCTCATTCTTGGGATTTTCTTCTGCTTTATTGTCAGCTTGTGGCAGAGATTTAACTACATTTCAAAATACCACTTACAGGAAAGGGCAATAATAAGGGTAAGCTATTAACAAAAGAAAATAAGTTTAAAATGTTACCATAAACTATCACCCTTCATAGGCAGAGGGTTTATGCTTCCGAGCTCTGCATTCCCAAAGTGACCAGCCTCCACTCATTCTGTTCAGGCCTTTGGTTTAAAGTTCTACAAATAACAAGGGATCATGTCTAGCAGTCAAATGATAAAAGTTGGATCACTGCAGCCTACTTAAAATTGTCATCAGTTCTTATGTGGCAGAGTATCCTTGGGCATGTTTTGTTCTCAGTATTTTTCATTTCAATAGTTTTTATGCAGAATTTTATAACATTACATTTTTAAGAGGAAGAATTCACTATTTCAGGACTTCCAGCGATAGTTTGAGAGTCCTTGTGAAGCTAAACAGATAGATTTTTCATCTGAAAGGAATCACTACAAATTGCTTTAACTACTCAAGTGTTTAACCTTTCTATACAATTTTAATGAGTTCCATGTATGATCAGAAAACAACAATACGGCTACATCAAAAGAGGATCAAGTAAGAGACAAAGGAAAGAAAGGATGTTTCGCCTCCTTCCTTGAAAGGTTTTCTTTTGTTCTCATTCTTTTTAAGTGTTCTATCTTAGTCTATCCGACACAAAAAGAAGAAAACTGGCATGGAGATAATGCCCAGGTCATACATAAGCACTGCTGTAGTCTGCTGCAAAGTACAAAGTGAGTTGACATATTGGGTCTACATCAACGACATGCCCTTTGGCAGGTTTTAAAGACAAGTTGCAATTTTGTCCATAAAAATGTGTGTTCTACAAAATGGGCTCTGTAACATGAACTGTTAGTGGTATGCCACCATTCCATTGATCCTGCACATGCGTTCATTTCTCAGGAATGCTTGTAAGCTGGGCTATGCCTTGCCCTAAGATAAGCAGACTTGCATGAGGAAAAAAGCAGTGTGTCACAGACAGAAAGATTTGAGTCTCTTCCAGGAGAAGAAAGGCGACTTCTTCCATAAAATGCAAGTTCTGATAGAGGGCATGCCAGTCTCTCCTGCTTTACTGCCTGTATCACATACACGGTACTTACAGTAAGAGATTAATATAATGGGAGACCTTTCCTGCTTATGTTTTCAAAATTAAGAGAACAGCTTGAAAAAACACTGCATTGCAGGAGGTTTTCAAAGACCCCTTAATCAAATACTGAAAATGAGTAAATACAACACTGACAGTTAGTCTGGAGCCTCAGCATTTACACATTACAATGTGTTTTAAGACTACCACGTAATATATTTTTCTGAAGTACTTCTGCTTTTTTCATCGTGACTATGGGAAACAGAGAGCTGTGAAACAATTCCAGGCTCAAGTCCAGTTTCTGTGCTCCTTTTTATCCATAACTATTATATGGTACATTATGAGTTTCAATACAGATTGAATACAGAGACATGACCGTATCAATTTCTGTCATAATTACTGTGAGAGAAATAGTAACAGAGAATGAATGAGGCAAAAGTGTAGCCACAGAACGAAGATGATTTTATGACTGTGAAACAGAACTACTACAGAGACACTGTTGGTATTATAACTACCTCTCCCACAGATTTCCTGAACAGCTTTGAGTGAGGTACTTAATCTTTCCATGTCTCAACTCTGCATGGGTAAAGCAGAGGTCAAAATACTTAACCTCATAGGCATGTTGCAAGTATAGAAACATTTGCATTTGGGAAGCTAATGGGTGCTGCTAGTAATAGCTGTGTACATACATTTGAAACATAAAACAAAAATCTGTTTCAGCACTGTTTGAAAGGTGTACAAAAAATTAAGTATGGCACCTCACAACAAACAAAGAAAACATAATTAAAATTCTGCAGCTCTAGTGAGTGAATTTAGAATAGTTGGAAAACTGGCGTGCAAGTGCGTAATATAGAATGTACATTTTAATATATATGGATGCACAGATTTAACAGAGCAATAAAGCAATGCCAGCAATGTTATCTGTATCATTTCATACTTTTTAGCACTTCACTTTGAAAGCCCAATATTGTTGCCATGTAAGGGCTTTTATAGGAAATCTACAATGTAAATATCCATACAGTTGCTCTATGCATTAATTCACCCTCTTTTTCCTAAAAATAATTCAGCAGTACACAGTTTTACAACATATTGATCTAGGTAAATCATGAGTCATTTTTTGTGAGTAGGTATCAATCACTTCATTGTTTACTTGTCTGTGGAAAGAAATTGATTTAATCAAACTTTGCAGTAATACATTATTGATATATCCCAAGAAAACAAAGTCATAATGAACCATCAGGATCCTAACATAAAACACTGTAAGGAGCAGCAATTTCAGCTTCAATCTTTCATTGTCAGCAAACATATGTGACTACACACAAGTAGCAAAGACGCAAGACTGTAGTTGATCTGAGCAGCAGCACATGTCATTAACATAACAGACTTGGGACAAGTTCTGCAGAACTTGGCAACCCCAGGAGGCTGGACAAAACCACACTGTGGACCTTGTGTATCTCCAACACTTATATACAGCAGCGTATCATCTTACATGCTACTTGATTATAGCAAATCATTACTCTTCTGGGGGAAATGTGAAGCAATAGGACGTCATGAAAATAAGACTCTTAGCCCTTCTCCACAGCAGTGGGTCAGCCTTTGTTCTCGAGGCTTTAAACTTTTCCATGTATTAGACCACATGGGAACAGCGATTTTACTCGATACACAATAAATTCCTTTATGCACATTTGTCAAACAAAATACAGCTTACAATGGTAACTGTAGCAGCAGCTTGAAAGAGTAAAGTTAGGATAGCAACTTGATGTATTTTCTACACTTTTGAATGCATGTTCATCAGCTTAGAGCACGGAGAAACAAGTACCGTGGCAACATCCGCTGCCAAAACTACTTTGGCAAAGGTGAGTATTTTACTGCAGTAAAACTTCTGTTACAATCACAAGAAGTAAGAGAGTACAGTAGCGACACCATATCAGAGCATCTCCACTAATGCTGCATTATTACAAAATGTTGAGGGATGTATAACAAGCCACATCAGAATTTAGCACTGCCCAAGACTACGAGAGTACCTCGATACAGCTTACAGAGACATCTATAGGTAGTGTCTGTCTAATACCTTATAATTATTTACGTAGGAGCGAGAGGCTGAACTTCCTATCTAGGAATTCATATAATGAGGTGAAAACATTTTTACAAGGAAAGTGCTTCACAAATACACTAAACGAATAATAGTAATAAGACAGCATTGTGCACTACCAGAAACAGATGCAACACTAGTAATGGCATGTTACTTAAACAATTCAGTCTGTATCAGAGATGAATAAAGGACAAAGTTCGTGTAGATACAAAAAAGCAACGTAGCCAGCAGCCTATCTTTCCAGCTTTGTCATCTTTCTACGCACTCGGCTGGAGCTGAACCAGACCCAACTTTGCAGAAGACACGCATACGGACGTGTACAACCATACGTGCTGTACCGTGCGTAACTATTTGTTGTAAAATTCCTCGAATAGAGAGAACCCAGACATACTCCGAAACGGGAAAACAACATAAACAATGTACTCTGTTACACTTAGCAAACAGTAATACAGAATCATGAGAACAGATACAGCAGGGTAAGGGAGACAGTTTCTTAATGAAGGGGGAATGGACCGGGTCTCCAGAGCCAAGGAGCCTTTCCAGAAGCGGTTTACATTGCCCTGGACATTGCCCGGCTCCGCAGTGAAAGTAGAGAGGGTGAAGCGAAATCCCAGGTCAGAGTTGTCTCTAACGACCCTCACACCCCTGTCCTGTCCCCACTAAACGGATGGAAAGGCAAATCCCGGCTATTTCACTTTTCTCTAGATTAAACGGAGGGATTTCCTCGGGATATCTGATGCACGAACTTTGCAGAGATAGAACACGATCCCTGGGTATTTACACACACGCACATGCAAAAAGAAGAAAAGAATAGAGGCATTTCCTCACGCACACACCGCGGAAGGGACGTAGGTATTTCTCCTCTCCCGGCAGGCGGGGACGGGCGGCAGAGCCGCGGGCTGCCCGGACCGCCAGCCCGGCTCAGCCGGGCACACGCACCCGCACCCTCCCGACGCTCCCGCACGGGCACTCCCGCGCTCCTTCCCGCTCCCCTGCACACACGCCCCGGCTCTCTCTCCCTCGTACTCGGAGTCCCTCGCACACTCTTTCCTCCAGACTCGCTCACACGCTCTCTCTCTGTCTCTCCCCCTCCCATCCCGCCCCACAGTGGCCCCGACCGCCGGCAACAAAGCGGCGGGCGGGCAGCGCGCCGGGCTGGCGGCGGCGGGACGCGCTCACCCCGCACACGCACACACACACACACACACACACACACACACACACACACACACACAATGCTGCCGCTGCCACCGCGGCACCTACCAGGCGGGCAGCCTCGGCCCAGGTGCGGTCCTTCTTCTTCCTCTTGTCTTTCATGTTTGCATCTCATTGAGGTGGTTCGGGGGGGGGGAGCGGGGGGAGGGCGGACCGGGAGTGGGGGGGGGGCCCGGAGGGGTTCCGCACGGACAATGATACGGTGACACCGAGCTCTGGAGCCCCCGGGGCGGGAGGGGCGGGGGCGGAGGAGGAGGAGGAGAAGGAGGAGGAGGGTGGGGGCAGAGGCTCCCCGCGGCGGCGGCACAGCTGTGACAGCTTGAGGGATGCTCCGCCGCGCTCACAACAATGCGCTGTGACGTCACGCGGGGGAACCGCGCCCGCGCCCAACATCCCCGCGGCGGCGGCGGCGGCGGCGGCTGCGCCCCCCGCCCCAGAGCCGCCCGCCCCCCAAGCCTCGCGAGAGCCGGGCCGCGGGCCGGGGGCGGCGGCGAGGGGAGCGGGATGGCGGGCCGGCCGGCGCCGCCGCACTACAACTCCCGTGGTGCTCCGCGGCGGCTCCCCGGGGACGCGGCGCTGGGGGCGCTGCCGGGGCGGGGGCGGCGGTCGGAGGTGGCGGCGAGGGCGGCCCCCTCGGCCCCTTCTCCTCCCTCTCCGCCTTCTGCCCGCTTCGCGCCGCACCGCGTTCAGTAAAACCGGCCCAGCGTCCCGCCCGGCCCTCCCCTGGAGTGCGAGCTGCTCGCTGGCTCTTACTTACGGCTGGGGCAGTCCCCCGTCCCGGCGGTGCCCGCCCGTGCCCTCCTCGCTTCGGCGGGAGCCGCTGCGGGAATGCCGAACCAGAGCCAGCCCCGGGCGGGCCGGTGCCAGCGCGCAGGGACCCCGCGTTAGCGTTTCAGCTCCTTTTCTTGTCGGAACAGGAAAGAACATCTTGTTCCAGTGTGTAAACAAAGGGACTTGATGTGCTGCGCTCGTAAAACCGCCGAAGGAGGTTTTCTTTAATTGGATGACCCAGGATTAAGATAACCCACGAAATGCGGAGCGAAGGGACTTGGCACACCTTCCTGAGTTGCAGGATATTGTTATGCGGGTTTTTTTCCCCCGTGTTTCCACCCTTCGCCCCGATATTAAAATGCATTAGGAATATTATCGAAATGCATCGAATATTTTTTGTTCGGATTGAAACGAGTTAGAAATTATTCAGGGTTTTCTGTATCCATCTCTTCAGTCCCTACTCCTCCTCCTTTGTCCTCTCAGCAGCACCCGTGTTACGCCTTCCTTATTCTTTTGGTAACATTAAACCTTATTTCTCCGTAAATACACAGTTGGGGGGGAGGGGGAAGAATCACGCCCAACTACCACAATGCTTAGCCTGTTTTCTCAAGAAAAGGACCAGGACAGCCCTGAGGATCTTCACCCCCTGAAGGAAACAGAAGAACCCGATAGCATCCCCCAAACACTCTAAACGGGCACTCACGTAGTCTGCTGTTTTGGCTCTTCCTCCTCATATTTTAGTGCGAAATGATGCATGGAAGATAACACCTTGCCAGATTTCATGGTTCACTCCCACTTATATAAAAATATTAAAAATATGAGCAAAACAAAATTCTATTAAAACAGCTGCTTCTAAATTTAGTTTGGATTCCAGTTTATATAGCATTAAGCAGAGGATTTGAGTATGCCTGAGAAATATTCTTGAGAAAAATGTTGCAACTGCAATGTTTCAGGTTTGACAGTGAGGTAGTGCAAAAATTTTTACAATCAGCCAGTTGTCGAAACAGGTACATATTCCTTTGTTATTTACTGAATGCTGTCTTTGTCACCTTAGTAACATTTAGAAAGAAAATGCTTTCTGTTACTATCACTTCTCTACGTTTTGTGGTTTTGACTTCATTTTACCTTTTTATGTCTCTGTCCTACTTCAGGGGTTTTTTTTTTGTTTTTTTTTTTTACAGTTGCATTTCCTCACCTTTAGTGACTTTGTATTCCAAATCATGCAGGTTTTATTCGCATCTCATCCTCCTTGCTGAAAGCCTAAGTCTATAGCAATTGAGTACTTCATTGCAACTGCCTTTGAAATACCTTCTCACTCTTGAAAATAAAAAAAAATGTAGGGACATTTATCAGTCATTGCCATCATAACTGGCTGTTGGAAGACAGAAAGAAATATTCTGCATTAGTTCCTACCTCTTCATAGGTAGCTGATTCACATACGTAAAGTGATCTTCTGTTACGAGACCTCTGTTGTTGCAGTGGTGGTGTTGGACAGAAAAGGACATTTGTAGGAAAAGGAAGTTCAGTGAGCCCCTGAAGCTAATCTGACTTTCTGGATTGTTTGGTTGGTTTCTAATATTGTCTGCTGCAGTCAGGATTAGATTTCTTTTGGTGTTTCTGTGGATCCCTGGAATAATCTTTTTAGTTCTACATCCTTTCCATTACAATAGTGAAGAAACAAGAGCAGTGTCATGCTGTCATTTAATTTATTTGCATAATTCCTACACAATCCAAATGCTCTTAAGTCATAGAATGGTTTAGATTGGAAGGGACCTAAAAGGTCATCTAACTCCAACCACTCTGCCATGAGCAGGGACATCATCCACTAGACCAGGTTGTTCAATGCCCCATCCAACCTGACCTTGAAAGTTCCTTCTGTTTTTCACATGAAAATGGTTGGGAATCGTATAGTGACAGTTAGTGGCACTGCCTTTGCTGGAGAAAGAAAACCTTTTATGCTGTTTGCTATATTGGAGGACCCACTGCAGAGCATCCACCAGAGCAGAGACCTGGGGGGTACTCTCTATATTTCATGATGAGGGGAAAAAAAAAAAAAAAAAAAAAAAAAAAAAAAAAAAAAAAAAAAAAAAAAAAAAAAAGGAATCTGTACTCCTGAAATAGGTTATTTTTTTTCCTGCAATAAATATTGTAGCTGAATCCAATAAAGTTTGCCAGCATACACAGAAACCAAATGCCTCAACAGAACAGTACACTTCTGCTTTAACAGAGTTAAAAATCATGTGTAAGTCTAGAAGTACAGCAGAAAAAGGTCAAGTTCATCTTACGGAAGGAAGTATTTGTTATTGATTATAGATACTATTTGACATATTTTTATGTCTCTCTCCTACTTCAGGTTTTTTTTACCATTGCATTTCCTCACCTTTGGACCTGACACTACGGGAGATCATAACTGTTTCTTTGCTAACTGAATTGGAAATAGGAAAATTGAGAATTGGTGAGCTGCCTTCAAACTGCAACTGTTGGAACTATGGCTAAGAGCTTGGCATACATAACATGTATAAGTGTGTATATAAATGTGTGTGTGTAAATATTTACAGCATATTGTAAACCAGATTGAATAACCTGTAAATACTGCAGAAAGATGTTGCATTAAAATACGTAATGGATTTTTACCTAAGCAATATTTATGTGATGTTACAGTACCAGATGTTACTGTTTTGACCATGGATGGAATCACCTGTTTATTATGGATGTATTTGTGTCCAGTTACTTTTTCTTGCATCCGTAGAATGGTCAAATGATGCTGAAATAATATTGGAGGCTGATTTCTGTAGCATTGTGCAACATCCTGAGAGCGACCTGCATCTCGGGGCCCACTGTGCTCTGCTAATAGAGGGCTGACAATAAAGGCGAGGAGATGGGGTCCTGTTTGAAAATCTGAGCACTGCTTATTGTCAGCACATGCGACGTGGGTACAACCTAAATGTGTTCCAGGGACGAGAGTCAAAATGGGGCCAAGGATCCAGGGTTATATACCAGATAAGAGGGGTGCTTCTGAGGTTCCACGTCCAATAGGGATAGGGAAACATGGTGCAGTGGAGTAGATATGAAGCGGGGGGAGTAATAGGATCACAGGGGCAGGGTACTGTGGCAAAAATAACCCAATGGTGTCCAAGGGAAGGAAGAACATTCTAGGAGGGGTGCATATATGATGAACCAGCGCTGAAACAGGGTGACATAATTTAACAAACCAATAGAACAACAAAACCTAAGACATATTAACATGTGGCTGCAAAGGCCCGTGGGAGGAAGGTTTTTCTCACCCTAACCTAAAAGGGTTTCTGTCCTGGTGGCAGGCGCCTGGGCCTCCACAGATTTCTGAGCTTTGGTACCCAGTGAATGCATTTACATGAACTGTTATAGAAGTTTTAGCCTTGACATTATCTAGTAAGCCACTGAAGAACATTATTCTTGTTTTCTGCACAGAAAAATTACTTTTGATGTCTACTGCCAAGTTTTATTCTTGTGTACAGTAATATTCCTGTTAAGCAGAAATCTGTGACCTCCACTTCTTATTGAAGTGTTTATATATGTATAAATATGCATTGCTTCAATACAATGAAACACTGTTTCAATACGAGTTCCAGTTTCAACTCTTACAAAAGAACTAGAACGAGCTGCTACATGAAAATGCCATATGTGTGCAGAATGATTTATTCACAGCATGACAATTTAATCTAATGTGCCACTTCTACAATGAAAATTATATTCTCTACAATGGAACAGGAGATGCTGAGTTACGAGATAATTAAAAACTATCCCAGAAGATTCTAATGGAGTCACTGCACTTCCTAAATTAGTGTTAGCACAGTGGTGACAAAAACCAAACCAGAAAATTTGAGTTTGCGTGGACTTGGGGGAAACCAAAGCCATTGAGATTGACAATTGGCAGTTAATCATTTACAGATACTGGTGTGATAGTTGTGGAGTGTATTTTATACTATTTATTTAAAGAAAGCCTATTGCCAAGTATCCAGACAGTTTGAGCTTCACAGCATTTGTTACACTTAATGGAACTTTTCTCTTTTAATCATATGCCATATGGACCTGAATCAACATCATGAAAGCATGAGTTTTTCAAATATGTTATTAGGTCATAATAACAAGCTCAGAATCTAGTATTATCAGGATGATGTTACTGTATTTACAAAGTCTCCTGAAGGTGATGAGAAGAAAGCCAGGTCTTATAGGCTATACTTGATATGGGAGGGTGAAAATTAATTCATATGCACAGAGTATTCTTTTCTTGAGCATGTCATCTCTTCTTTGAAATTGGTAGAGGTCAGAATATGTGGAAAAGCTCACTTCCCTCCTCCCCTCCTAAAATAAAAAAAAAAAAGTCACAACCATATTTTTCATTTCTCAAATCAAGGTGTAAATTATTTAGGTACGCCTAAATTATGTACATTTATTCTTAACTGTGCAATACGTGCTGAACTATTAATAAAAGTGTACTGTAAAATCTAAAGTTTACCTGAGACCTATCTCACCATAGCAAAGTTTCAAATAATGAAAGCTTTGTCTATAAATACCATGGATTTATTCTGTTGGCTTTAGAGTTCAATTGATGTTACTTTTGTCTCAGACCAGGGGTGGCCAAATACTATAAATGCAGGGTTATTTCCTTTTCTCCCTCCTATAGCTCTCCAGCAGGCAGATAAACACTCCGGTCTTTTTTATGGCACTGCAGCTGATCTAATAAATGTGGTTGCAGCTAAGCTGTGATCCACTTTGTCCTCCCAATGTGTAAGAAGTGATACACCCAGCATAGAGAGCTTCCCAAGCAGTCACCTTCCAAACTACCTCCAGGCAGCACTTCCCTTGGCCATACTGATCATCATTCCCTGTACTACAGATATCCCCTTTCCCAAATCCATGGGGACAATTTCTATGAGAAGACCGTTGTCTTTGAACAATGAACAGTTTACAGGACGCCATAAAAATGTTGGAAGGAAAACATTTCTTTGTACATACACAACAGAACAGTAGAGAACCTGCCACTGAGGAATTGCACTCCAACTGCATATAGATCGCACCTCCTGGCAGTTCTGTAAACCTCAGAGGAGCAGGAAATATCTGCAGATGGCTCACAAGATTACTTTCATTTTTATATGACACAGTTTAGTCAAATCAAAACCAGAGCAGCTGATAGTTTATCTCATCTGCTCTTTTTTAGATGCTTATCTAGTTGATTATATGGAAGATGCCACATGGATTATAAATATGCAATTATAAGAGAAAAAAAATAAAACTGTTTACGTGTAGTGTCTGATTTAAGAGAAATTACGTATCTTCCTGTCTAGAAAGAGATTCCAGACTTCCAAATGTATGGATGCTATTCTAATATCATATTTCAACCCACAGAATGAACTTCACCCACAAGATAGACACACTTCACCCACAAGGTGATGAAATATCCCCTTTAGTTATATAGATTTTCAAGGAATTGTGAAGGTGTCTGGGAGGAATTACAGGCAAAATTTATACAATATACTCATTGGTAAGTCTCAAGTTGTCACAACAAACCAACAAGTGCAGGACAAGTACTGGTATCCAGAACCTGATATGAAGGACTGAAGCTTAATACTAAAACTACTTACCAAAATTAAGATAAGTGACTCTTGCGGTACCCTTACAACCTTGCAGATTTTTTTTCCTGTGAGTGATTGAGATCACAGTCAATTTTGGGAATCACATAATTTTTTTGCAATTATTCCAGCTATCTAGCTATCTTTCTGTAATATACAACCATAAAATGACCCAACAGATAATTTACATTGTGTGAAATCTGCTGCTACACTTGCTTTCTGATCTGTTTTCACCCACAGTTGAAAGCTGTAAGAATTAGTACTATTTAACTTCTTATAATGAATTTTTTTTTTTCTAGGAATATATATAAAATTTCATCATCAGGTTATGGTAAGGCTGATAAGGGACTAGAATTTTAAAAGACAATTCACAGATGACCTGAAAAAAATACAAAAACCCCCCAAAAACAAAAACCAAAACAAAAGAAAAAAACCCAAAACCAACCAACCAAACAAAAAACCCACAAACATAACAAACAAAAACAAGCAAAACCCCCCAAAAACCCCCAACAAACTTTTAAGATCTTCTCAATGGACTCATTGCAAATTTAAGGAGTAACATGCCATTCATGTGATCACATAAATAACTTCCTAAACTAATGCCTGGGGGCCAACGACTTTGAACTAAATGTTGCTGTGTTGAGATTCAGATACAAAACACACGGTCCAACATCATGAAAAGTAATAAAGATCATGGTTGTACTACAGATATACAATTCAAATTTGTAAGTTCAAAAGCCTGGAAACCTGGAAACCTGTGAAAAGGGAATTCGGAATTTGTCTCTCTAGTTTGTTGGGGGGAAAGGACTACATACATATAAGCTATCTTTGGGATAAGCACACACCTGCTTGCACCTGCTTGCCAAGGGCAACTTGGAAATATTTTGAATTGTTTGTGCATAATGGATTTCTTTCCCTTACCTTCTCTGCATTGCAAGATAAATGAACAACACAGTCTGCTCAGCCTTCTGCTACTTGCAGGTATCCACCTACAGGCATCTGCAACTTTTAGACAATATCAAAAATAGGAGAGAAATAAAATATTTGTTTATTAACACCACAGACTTCTTAAGAAGGAGAATGGGGATGATGCAGTGCTGGCAGAGGGCACTTCTCAGGTGTGCTGATGTGAAAAAGCAACTTCAGTCTAGGGGATCCTTTTTTTTGTGTTTAGTCGAGGCTCTTGCTGCAGAAGTGGCGGAGGGATTTTCTTTTGCTGCTCCTTTATGGCTGTGAAAACAACCATCAGCTACACCACATTTCATATGATACTTCAGCCCAGATCAATAATCAAATCTGGTCTAGATGTATTATGTTGTATTTCTCTATTTGAGCTGTGCCAGTTCTGCAAGAACAGCATCTTCCCTGCTGAAGTTAGCAGACAAATCTGTGAGTGCTTGGAACAAAGAATGACATTGAGGTGCTGGAGTGTGTCCAAGGAAGGGGAACCAAATTTTTGAAGGATCTGGAGACTAAGTCCTATGAATAGGGGCTGAAGGAGCTGGGGATGTTTAACCTGGAGAGAAGGAGGCTTGGGGAGATTTTATCACTCTCTACAACAATCTGAAAGTAGATTGTAGCAAGGTGGGGGTTGGTCTCTTCTCCCAGTCAACTAGTGACAAGACAAGAGGACATGGTCTCAAGCTGAACTAGGGGAAGTTCAGGTTGCACATTAGGAAGAATTCCTTCATGGAAAAGATTGTTAAGCATTGCAAAAGGGCTGCTTAGGGAAGTGGTGAAGTCATCATCCCTGGAGGTGTTCAAGAAACAACTGGACATAGCACTCAGTGGTTTGGTTGACAGGGTCATGTTTAGTCAAAGGTTGTACTCAATGGTCTTGAAAGTCGTTTCCTGCCTTAATGATTCTGTGATTCTGTAATTCTGCTGATTGAGGCCCCAGCTCTGCAAGACTCCCCATTCACACCAATACTTGCAGGACCAGTGCCATTTCACATATTGTCTTATATTAGCAATTTAAGTGTAATATGGTAAGAGCCAAATAATGACCAAATAACATAGTTATTAAAATGACAATATTTTCTTTATTAACCATAAAAAGATAATTGTTGTAATTTGCAGCAGAGAGTGGTCCTTGGGAATGTGAGTGTAATGTGGTAACCACATCAGATATTAGTTTGTATGCATCAAAACAGGAAAAGTATATGCATATGTATCTATATGTATAGATGAAAGTTATGCACATTTGACTTACATACTCTTTTTAAACTGTTAATAAATAGTAAGTTTAAACATTCTATGAATATCACACAAGAAACCAAGACTTGCCAACATGCTAGTTAGAACAATGAGGTTAAAATTCTTAATGCCAGTTTTCAGTGCTCGGTTTCTTCAATCATCTTTTTGTTCTCAGCTACTCTCTGCTATATCTCAGATAAACTTATGCCCATACTTAGACAATTCTATTCCTTTGAGCCATCCATTTTCTATACTCCAGCCATTCAACCAGAGATCACTTAGATCTTAAAGAAATAAAGAAAATTAGTATTTGATACCACCATTTTCCTTTTGTAAGAAAGAATTTCCCACTATAGTTAAGAAGTAAAACTTTCATTTCTATTCATATATACAGTTCATCATATTCATTATAGGCTAAAAAATTAAATTAAAATGTAATATTAATACTGAGTATATGACATATCACAGTTTAGTTGGCATGTATTTGCCCACCCAGTGAAATTTCAAAGTTTAAAGGACAGTGAAGTCTGAATCCCTTTCTATTCCCAGTTCTATACCTTTTTCAATTTAAAATATGTGAGTAGCCCACCGAAGTTCATGAGACTAGCTGTGTTAAGGAAATATTTAAACATTAGTAAAGCATGGCAACATGTAATATGTGCACTGGAAACTATTTGCCTGGATTGCAGAGGGCATATGGAAGAGATACATACCTGTGATGTTTCTTTGTAGATTCTTGAAAAATCAAAAGTAATTGTAGCACTATTCTACTATGCCTAGTTAATCTTGTACTAAGATATAGAGATAACTTACAGAAATTAATGTTTTAATTCTCTATTTTCCAAAATTTTTAAAGCATCCTTTTAAATATGTGAGTTTATGAAGTTAAGAAAGTTAATCTTAAGTGACCATTTAAAATGAATTAAACAGAGACACAGATGATTTTGTGTGTTCTTCTAGGATAATTAACACCTATGGATGTTCATTGTCATCACAGCACATTGACTGCATAACTACACTGGATTTACATGGCCCTTGTGAAGTTTGTGGACAAGAAACCCTACCAACAAATTATAAGTTACTGGAAAGCTGATTTGGAAAATGTAAGGATTTGCATGGTAAATGACTCTTTAGAGCCTGAGGCTAGGGCAGGGACAGGAAGTAAAGGTTACAAGGCAGATTATAAGTGTAATTCATAATGTGCAATTCATAATGAAGGTTTGTGGACTGTGAGCTTTGTAGATCAATCACTTCAAATAGCTGCTTTTTGGGTTATACTCAACAATTATAAGGGGGAAAACCTGTAAGGAAGTTATTGGGGGAAATGAAAGAATCTAACACGTTTTTAACAGGAGAGTATAATTTCTGATAACTGCCTTTACAGCTGACTCGGTTTCTCTACTCAATTTGCATTTAAGAGATGATTAAAATAAACTTATAATTTGCTGCATTCATCCTGCTACAACTTATGAAAAGGGGAAGAAAATAGTTATGCATAATTACTGAAAGTGTTTGCAAAAGAATAATATTCTGCATGCAGAGCATTTACCCTGCCTTTATAAAGCCCAGCCATTTGCGTGCATCAAAAATAAGACATTTTATAAAAAAGGAGAAGTTGTCTTTATTTGATTTAAAAGATCTAAATTGGTTATTTATAAACAATCAAAGTAACTGGTACAAGGAGTACATTACAAGCAATTTTTCAAAGCATATGAAAACGTTCAATATTAATAAGCATTGTGAGAATAAAACATCACTTGCACTGGTCCAGTTATAATGATATTTTAGGTAGATAAATTAGAGCATTACAGCTCAGCAGCAAAAAGCCTACTGTGAAACTTCCTTACACAACATATGCTAAATTCTTAAATGCGAATTTGCCATTGTTTAAGGGGCCAGCTCACAGCCTATACATCATTTACATGATGCAAGAGCATACTACGGTGAAAATACCAAGATGTGTTTTTAATCTTCCATGTGACAGAGATCACTGTATTTTTCTGCTGATAGGTGCTCACTAAGCAGCCCAACCACATCAACAGCAAGCACAGGCTATCCCAGGTCTGTTTAGCCTATAAGTGAATGTGTCCTAGCAATTTCAAGGAAAAATAGCTAATTTTTGGTTTTCCACATCAGGATTAGTCTGAGATTACTAAGATGCATACAGTGCTGTCCCTCTAATTAACTGTTTTGAAGACCTGCTCTGTAAACATTTACATGGAGGATTCATTTCATGCATCCATGAGGTTATACTAAGAAGTATTTCTCATGCTTACAAGCCAAAAAAAGGCTGAGATGCCTGAATTAGACTCAGGCATGAATCCCTTAATCCAAAGTAACAAACTCCAGCATTATCCTCTAGATTTTCTTTGCCTGGAAATGTACAAAACTCCAGAGGAGCCTCCCTGTTGAGCTGCCCATTACATGCATGCTTGATAGCATGCTGCTTCTGTGCATGTCTCCTGTGAGCAGCCAGGCAAGGCACCTGAAACTCTTCCTTAAAGGTAGCAAGCAGTGCGTGATGGGGCATCTGGTTACATTTAGTGATTTACTGAAAGAAAAACAGTCTACCATTAATCAAAGAATTTAGTAAGGCGCCTAATACTCCATCTCTGATTCTGAAAAATAGGCAGGCATTCTCTTATTTACTTACTTTAATGCTGTAGTTATACTTTTTAAAAGAGTGAATTAGCTAGCTAAAATATACAGATTTTCTTTCATAAGATCAAGTTTCACATAAAATTACTCTAGCTTTACTTTTGTGGTTATCCATACGTTATTAAAACATTCTTTTCTTTTGGCATTTCTTCTGTGGGGAAGAGGTTGGAACAAGTTTCAGGTTCCAGAATAAATGGAGGATGGTTGTTCTGGTCTGAACAAGCAAAACTGTGGTTGCTGTACTCAGGACTGCAAACCAAATTTGGTTTAAAAAGTATCATATGTGAAATCCTACAAGGCACAGAAGAAAGAAAATGTTCAAATTGAGATGCTGCACTATTGCAGAAATTCTATGCTCAATTCCTGGCTCTGCTCTTTCTTTGAATCCCTGGAAGTCAGTTGCTTTTTCTCTAGCACAGTTCTCCAGCTAGAGGTATTAATATTTAATTTTTTCCTTCATTTGTCTTCCTTGCTTATTCAAATTGAAAGCTTGTCTGAACAGGGACTGAAAATCTCTTGGTATGTATACATCATGGAATAAAGAAGAAACCTGATCTTGGTTGAGTCTCTCAGGCTGCCATATGAAGGAACTTAAATATATTTCTATATATATTAAGGTAAGTTGTGTGATATTTAAAAAATAAATTTTTGCAATGAAAAATTATTGCCTCATTTTTTTTTTTCATTAAGATTTCTAGGGAATGTCAAATGTTGAAATGTCACATGGGAGCAGCTCAGCCTATGGACTGAGGGGGAGAAAATTGTCAGCTGGCCAACAAGAGCAGCTTTCTGGATATTTTGTGCAAAGGGAACGTCACAAATATATGAACCAGTAATAATTTTATCAGACTGCAAAACTAAATGAATTTGGCAATTCTGTACAAGGGAGTTTCCAACACAGATGCTAAGACAGAATTATTGTACTAGTGGCTGTTTATCATTTCTAAGAGGAATTATCTTCCTCTGTTTATTTTTGAATAAGATATACTACTTATATGCCTGGATTTCTTTTCTTTCCTAGTAATTTTGTTTTCTGAAGAGTTTGAGGCTCTGAGAATGGTGAGATAAATTGTCATACCTGTGTTCACTTTCAAAGGGTTCCTTAAACGCAAACCTCTTTAGATTTTGCAATTTCATGACTGAAAACCACTATACCAAACATTGTAAAATATAATCAAAAGGTTTAAATTCACTTGAAGTTGGTGAGGTTTAACTTGAAGAAACTTACTCTTCAAAAATTACTCTTTACTGCTTAAAATATGAGCTACTGAAGAAAAAAATCAGCCATGGATTGTCATATTTTCACTACCAGTAACTGTGGAGTCAACGTGGTTTGCCTTACTTGTGTAACTCCTATGCCTCTGCTTTCCAATATTAAGAGTGCACAAGCTGTGGTAATGATTAGGTATACATTATTTTTGTGTGATTCCAACACTATTCTGACAACACCATTCCTGCTGTTTGTTTTGTCCCCAAGCAAATATGTGCACTTTTAACATGCAAAGAGATGGGCTTGTTTTTTTGTTTTTTTGTTTTTGTTTTTTTTTCATCAGCAGAGAGTGTGAAAAGGTAAGAAACACTTGCCAGATTAAATACTTTTTTATGACCAAACAGAAAGGCATAAAAATAATTATATGCAAAATGTAATGAATTGACTCTTTTAGCTATTACCTCTTCCATTTTTTTTCCAGATTGTTATTCTTTGAAAATGCAAAATCTCAATGTTCTTTGAACACTGGCAGTAGTGTTCTGTCTTCTACAGTTGGGGATTTCAGGTTACAGAATATTATTCCAATATTACTTACAGGTTTTGACCTTTATTCCTAAATGCCAGATTTCAATAGCTTTATGGAGTTCAGTAATCCACAAAGTATATTTGTTCTGTACAAACAGTCTCAATGTGTCCCATAATTGGTTGATTAAAAATGTGAAAAGATTGAGATGAAGCTATTTTGGATTTATCTACTTATGATATTTATATTTGTGGTGCATTGACCCTGGTTGTGTGCCAGGTGCCCACCAAAGCTGCTCTATCCTTCACTTCCTCCTCCAGACAAGGGAAAGAAAATCTAACAAAAGGCTCGTGGGTTGTGAAAGGAACAGGGAGAGATCACTCATCAGTTACTGTCACAGACAAAACAGACTCAACTTGAAGAAATTAATTATTTAATTTATTAGCTATCAAATCAGAGTAGGAAAACAAGAAATAAACCCAAATCTTACAGCTTCCTGCCATCCCTCTCTTATCTGCAGGCTCGACTTTACCTGTGATTTTCTTTACCTCCTTCCCTGCAGGGGCACAGGGGGAACAGGCAATGGGGGCTATGGTCAGCTCATCACACACTGTCTGCCACTCCTCCCTCCTCAGGGGGAGGACTCCTCAGACTCTTCCCCTGCTCTAATGTGGATCCCTCCCATGGGGGACAGTCCTTCTCCAGGGTGCATTCTCCACAGGGTGTCAAGTCCTGCCAGTCCTGCCCTGCTCCAGCATGGGATCACAGCCTCCTTTGGTCACCCACCTGCTCCAGCACAGGATCCTCCATGGGCTGCAGGTGGATCTCTCCATCCCTGTGATCCTCCATGGGCTGCAGGTGGATCTCTCCATCCCTGTGATCCTCCATGGGCTGCAGGGGCCCAGCTGCCTCACCATGGGCTGCACCATGGGCTGCAAGGGGAACCTGAGCTCCAGTGCCTGGAGCACCTCTTGTCCCTCCTTCTGCACTGACCTTGGTGCCTGCAGAGTTGGTGCTCTTACATATTCTCATCTCATATCTCCCTCTGACTGCAAATGATCAGTTTTTTGCCCCCATTCTTAGCTCTGGTATCCCTGAGGTGCTGTCACCATCACTGATGAATTTAGCCTTGGCTGCCAGTGGGTCTGTCCTGGAGCTGGGTGGCATTTGCTCTCTAGGACATGGGGAAACCACCCCTGCAGCCTCCCACTACCAAAATCTGGCCACACAAACTCAATACAATGCTTCAAACAGTTTCTTTACATTTGTTTGGAAACTGATACTTTGTTCTTCCAAATAAATAATTCAGAATATGTACTACATTTTGTAACTCAGGAATGAAAGTCAATACTATTCATAGTGCTGTTGACATGCCTTCTAGTAATTTATGGAATAATTATGACCATATTTGGGATATATCTGTTCCCTACATTTTGATTTGTCCTCCTCCAATACATCTTGACAATGTTGTTGTAATTCATGTGTATTGTACAGACTGAATAAAGACAGGCAATTCGTTCCAGACAAATACATTAAAAATGTAAAACAGCTGTTTGGAGCTCACTTTCTTCATGAGACCTTTACAGTAGACTTTAGTTAGTAATGAAGGAATTCTGCATTTCTACCCTTTGTTCTTAGTGCATGAGACCACAAATGATAATTTGTATTGAATCATTATTTAAATCTGTTTAAACCTTTGAAGAATTCAGATGTTACATGCACGAAATGCTTTATTTTAGGGAGTGAGTGATGGGCAGCATTGTACATATATGGGAATGAATCTTCAATAGTTTAGCCAAATTTTATACAGGCATCTAGCCTTACCTATCATAATTTTCTCAAATTTTAATTTTCTCAATTAAAAGACCTACACAAAGATATAAACTTCCCCTTTAGTGATGATAATTCTTCTTATGATTGTATTTTGCAAGTGTTTTAATCTGTAAAATGTGTCAGTCATGTTGAAAGAGACAAAATATTTCAAAGAACACAGACAACTTTCAACTTAGGTTAGTGAAAATTTGAAAATGGGGCATTGGACTCAGGAGAAGAAAATCAGTAGGAATATTACCACTGACTTCATGAGATCAGGATTTTTTCCCAGCCCCCACTATATAACCTGGGAATGGTGATTTTACAAATTTTATTGAAATTCATATTTCCTTAGTACATAATACATAGCTCATAGGCATAATTCCACAAGCCTTAGAATTTCCAAGGGTAGCAATATTAACAAGTGAAAAGCAGAACTAATACTTGTCAGCACATGTAACATTCTATAAACCTACATTGGTGTTGTGTTTCATTATGATCTAAAAGCAGAGTTCCATCAGCAGGGACATGACTATTCACATGATGAAAACAACTAGTTCTAAAAGTTTCATTAGAAACTAAGAGATCTGTCATGTTGTCTGAACAGAGTAACTGAAAATATAATTAAAATATCACTGTTGGTTTTATTGAGAGTAATCAACTTAATTAACAGGCTCTCTTTTGCTTAAATTGACTATTTTCTTTAGTAGATCATCAATAATTTATTTAAACTAATTCCTCATGAAAATTAAGTATTAATTATGAAATTACTGTTTCATAATGGTACCATAAAAATGAAGATAATTTGCAGATAAAGATCGGCATTTTTAATTGTTTTTGTGCAGTACTCATTTTCTTTCATTGTAAGTGAATACTGGCTTACTTCCAATTATTAACAAGAATATTCCAAAAATATTAGAATATTTAAAAACCTTGACTGTTGTTAAAATGTATCTTGTCACACAATTACCTGGTTATTTACAGAAATAAGAGAATATTCAGTGTCTGATTGTTGATTAAAGCCTCAGCTCAGATAAAACAGATATAAAAGAATGAGAGACTGCTGTCATAGTTATATACAATTTAATAAACAGAGCTCTTAGTAAATCTGGCAGGATAAGGAATATTGACTAATTTTACTATGGGTATTTGACATAATTATGTGTTAGGAATTGTTTCAATTTCTTTTTGTCTCTGGCTAGAATTTTTTCTTGTGGAAAACCATAGAAGAAACTCTTTGATTTAGGACAATGATCATTATTTAAATGTAGCAGAAATATAGACAGTACAGAAATACATCTGCACATCATGCATCAAATATAGAAATACATAAATTTCCTGTACCAGTGAATGTTTTAGATTACTTCCATATATATAACAGCTCTAAAAATTAGCAGGGACAGTGTTATTAACAGCAGCCTTTTTTAGAAACAAATTGCAGAACATGTATTACTAGTAAATTGTGAGACCTACAAATGAAGATGTGATAGGTAATGCAATTCTTTCTGAATGCTCATGTAACCAGTAGAGCATTACTTTGTGTGGATATTGTTTTTGTAGACTATGACAACATTACAGAAGAGCTGTTCAGAGAAATGAAGAGAGAAATTTGCAATGAAATATTTTGGGGACTTAATATCATTTTGGTGTTGAAACAAAGGACATCTACATCATCAACAGAATATAACTGACTTTATCAAAGCAAAAGGTTTCAATTTGACTTGTATTTTTAAATGCCATTTTGCTGGAAAGATATATCTTGCTACACTGCATTTGTAGATTCTGATTTAGAGTGACATTCTCTCCCCCTCCTTTACCCTCCCCAATTTACATTTTATTTGAAATGAAAATTTCAGATTCCAGCTGCATTTAGTTTCCCTTTCTATTTCAGATAACGCTTTCAACAGCCAAACACCTCTTCCCAGGACTCTGCTATGCTTCCTGTAGACTGAACCTTCAGGATGCTTCAAGGTTCTCACTTGTGCTTCAACAAAGTAGTTAAAAATCTAGATAATAAAATAGTGCATCTTAATGGAATTAAAATTATAGGTAGACCACTAGAGAGAGAACTTCTGGAAAAATATTTCCACGGTCAAAGTCCAAGTAACATTAGCACTTCCTGAAAACTCCTAGCTCTTGTCAGATAATTCTATTTTACTCATTCTATGACACCTTTTAATTAATCTGTATCTGCTGCAATATTTTTAAATGACAGGTCCTCAGAGGATCTTGCAATGGAATCCAGAAAAAGAATTCTATTTGAAATAGGGGGAAACTACAGCAGTGGTATGTTCAAACTACTGAGGGCATTTTAATTATTATAAAGAAATGAACCATTTTAACATGTAATGAGCTCTTACTTGACAAGTTTGCATGGCTTCCTTTTCACCTTTGAAATAAACATATGTTGTCCTTACTTCTGAATGTATCTAACATGTTTTACAAGTATTAAAATAGCTGTTAATAGCAAGTAAGATAGCTGGTCAATAGTTTGCATGCTTGGACACACCAATGTGAGTAAGGGATCCGTTTTTTACTTTCTCTTTTGGCCTTTTATTGCATATGCTTCTGGACAATTGAGATAGTGAGCATTCATGACCGTAAAAGTAAAAAAAAGAATAGTAATTCTTTGCTGTTTGTCCACGATATAACAAAACCTTTTAGAATGCTTTCTCAAAATCCATTGCATATATATGATTTAGTTTTGTGCTCTCACTAGATAATGTACCATGAAAATAGAAATGAATAGCAAAACATGATTTTATTATTCAGTAGTATCTGTGAAGATAATGATGTGAAATAAGAATGCCACTTTCTCCAAGTAAAACAAACATTAACAGATAACATGCATTTTAGACTTATCTGAAATGTTCAGTGGATTAAAAATTCATTACATTCATTGTTGATTTTCAAACTTCAGAAAAAAATCTCCTTCATTATTGGATTCCTTAAAACTTTTCCTATGAGGGAGATTTTAATAAGAACTCAAACTAAAAAATGTAATTACAGGTCTAAGAGCATCACTGCTGTGAGTACCTGGACTATTGTCAGTACACGTAATTTAATTATTTGCATTGTCTAGGCAGCATGCTGATAGTTAGAAAATACAATTGCTTTCTCAAAATTCACCAGAATGTAAGCTGTTTAATCTGTTTCCTTCTTGAAAGTTAAAACTATGAAAATTTGAGACCTAAGAGCTTCTGTGACACAACTTTTGAATGGCAGTTCTGACAGGGGAGATGCATATTTGAGTGTATCAGTTGCAGTCTGAAAAACTTAAAAACATTATGACAACAATTATTTTTTTAATGTATCTTAAAGTGTTTTCCTTAAGCTTCATTTAAGCTATATTATAAATAATGAAAAATGTAATTTGCCATATATGAGAGATAAGATTAAAATTATTGGCAAGGCTTCAGCTTCTAGACAGCTTCCAAGTGAATAAACACATTTTGTTGCCAGGAGCACATTTCGGGAGGTATTTATATTTGCTGTTTATCTCGTTGTTAAGTGTATTGTAAATTTTATTTTAAAAAAATGGAAAAGCATCTCAAATTTACACCACTGCCTTCTGCTGCTGGTATTATTATATTGTGTATAAATATTGTCATGTTTTAACCCCTGCTGGGAACTAAGTACCACGCAGCTACTCGCTGTGTATAATTATGGTAATCTAAGATATATTCAGGAGCCTCTCCTGGCTCAGTATCATTTTATAGGAGTGCTTAGTTAAGGAAGGGATCCTAGTGAAAAAAAAAATAAGGGAAGCAATTCAAATGTTTTTCTGCATTAATTGTAATGAGATCCTCTAGATTAAAAATTTGTTTACAGGATATGCATTCTTTTTGTGTAGTAGGTGTGTTAATTCACACAGTAGTCTCAACTAAAGCTTGTGGAACAATTATTGAGGGTGGGCTTCATATTCCTTTTCAGATGATGATTCATGATCTACATTGTTGCAAAGTAAGAATTTTAAAAAGGGAAGTAATGACACTGAATCAATGCAATAGGTAGTGGTTTCCCTAATGGGCAATTTCTAGTTAGGAGTGCTGACATTCATGTATTAATGTACATGTTCTGGATTATGTAGAAACACAGATCCATATTTTATGATTTCTTATACAGAGATGTGTTTCTTGGGAAGAAATGCTCAGTTGGTTTCAATCAATGTTTTGTTTTTGCTTGTTTTTCGAAAATTGATTCTTATGTCATTCTTAAGTCTTTGGTTCTGAATTTTCCAATCCATAACTTACTTTTAAATGAATATAAAGTCAAACATAGTTTAACAAACAGTATTATATCCTTGCACACAGTGATACATTTCCATATCTATTATTAATGCCTTGGTTGCTACGCTCTACTTTAAATTACTTTGTGTATATTATGCCTGTAGCCTGTGTTTTGTGTGCATTATCTTCACATGCTTCACCTTGTTTTCCTGCTCAGATCTGAATGAGGAATTTTTCTTTTTAAATTCATGGCAACAGCTTCTAAGTTATCAACAGCTCTGTCACAAAAATTTGCATCTCTCACCTCATAATGGTTGGAAGACAATGTCTGTCTCCCTGTAACATGTATTTTGATACCAGATATGATCTTTATCAGCTGTTCAGTGCAAATCTACTTGACTCAAGTGAGAAACTCTACTGCTTTAGTGGTGGTTTCTCTGAGACTTACAGGAATCAAAAAGAAATTGGTTACCTAGAAAGAGGTATTTAAGTATCACCCAGAATCCCTGCCACAGTTAGAGAATAGAGCAGAAACAGCATTTATATACACAGACAAGCAAACCCTGGAAAAAAAAAAGTACCTGATGGTCACAGATCTTGCATTTTAGCACACGACACGTTGCAGTTTTGTGACAGGCCATGATAACAATCATGTAAAGGGATATTAGTTTAGGCAGCCAAGACACCATTTTTAAGCATAATATTTGGCTTTCCAGCATTGTCATAGCTGCAGTGTGTTCTAAAGAGAGTCGCATGAATAATTGAATATTTGCCTTCTCAGCCAAAGTGAAAAATGTATGTGGTGGGAATGAGTCATAAAGAACCAAATTCGTGGCTTTTACACTAGGAGAAAAAAATTATGCTAAATTAAACATACTGTTTGTGCTGTAACATAATTTTTTTTTTTTGTGGCAGTTGAAAGAAAAGAAAAGCTTATAGACATCCACATACAGCTGACTGCTCCCATTCAGCAGCCCAGTAATGAAGCAGCCAACCCAGGTGCAAGAAACCAATACCTACTGTTTCGCTGACTTACATATGCAATTCCTTGAGGGATTAAAACTATGCCTCACCAAATTTTACTCAAACACTTCAGCATTTCACACAGAATCACAGAATAGTTGAGGTTGAAAGAGACCTCTGAAGTCTGCTCCTACCCCCTGCTTAAGTGAGGCCAAATACAGCATTTTTGACAACATAATAAAAAAAGTGAGGTCTCTAACCTGCCAGAAAATCTTCTCCCTCCAGTTTTCATATGAAACTCTTATCCACTGTTAGAGTACTGGTCTGAAGTGGCTTTCTTTGATTGCATCTGACTAGTTTTTCCAGTTATGAATGCAATCTGAATAATTGTGTCATACCATTATAAAATTTGCAAATACATTTCATTGAATATTCTATAAAATGCAATAAAAAATCCTTCCACAAAATCTCTGTTTCATGCTTTTCCATGAACTTTATAAAACAGTCTTGCTGCTTAGTCTTCTCTCCAATAATGCAGCTTCTTTGGGGGGCTATGCACATTTTGCTCTGAAATGTAACTGCAAAAACTGGGGGTGGGGCAGCAATAGTACACCCTGCAGTACATTTCATTTTCTCCCACCCTACGTATTACATGATGAGCTTTAAATGTGTTACAGGAAGAAGTTAAACTTTCCTCCATCACACTAGGAGTTTCTCAAAGTTGCAGAATGGGAAACGCATCATGCTAAACACAATTAATTTTGCACTACTCGATTTGTAGAAAGCAGACATAATTGAATATTTGCCTGCATAAGACATTCTATTTTCCTGCATAAGACAATAGTGGATTATTAAAATATTGCATAGAGGCTGAAAATATAAATAAAAACTCTTTAAAAGGAGACCTCAGGGTTTTGTTCTGAAAATGTACTTAATGAAAATTGTGCACTGGTAAACAAATTTTCTCCTTGAATCTGCTGAAACATTTGTAGTACATGTAACAAGCAATTGAGGCAGGATGTCAACTTTATATGTTCCACCTAGCATTGCAGGGTTAGTAGAACTTTCTTGCAGTTTTTACATTACCAGAATTTGTGTTATTTATTGTTTTAAACTATCCAAAATTTTGTGCTAAGTCAGTTACACTCCCATATATGTAATTAAAGCCACAACTTGGACATCTAATTATTTGTGCTGAAGTATGAAAAGGAAGAAAAAAAGAAAGGGAATAAAAGCTGCATTATTTTAGCAACAGTCTGGTCCAAGGCAATTTGAGACTGGGCAACTCGAGACTGGGAAACTCCATTCCATTTCTTGAGATACAGACCAGAGAGGTGGCACAGAAGTGTAAACTCAGGTGCTGAATTTTTGAGTTGTAGATGATTTTAGGTATCTCATTCTAGTGAAAGCATTGAGTTAAGTTCCAACCTAGCAGCTAGGTATAGAAATTCTGCTATGGATCCTGGCCTGGTGCTGCTTCTGATGTGGCTTAACATACCTCCAATCTTTCCTCTCCTTCATTACTTGAGAAGATGCATAATGGTATGTTTGCTCTTGTAATTGTTTTTTGTCATTTATGTACAAATTTCTCACTTGTGTTGCAGAGGGGAAGATTAAAGAAGCAGACCCTGAATTTCAATATCACAATTTAGCATTCAATGCTATGAGCTCAGCTTCTTGCAGCTTCTGTTTGCAGTGTATGCTTTGTATGTAGGCTGGGAAAAAAGGCACAATTGATGCCACGTTTTCAGATTTTCCTGTTCTGCAATACACACCATACAGACCATCTGCAATTCCTTTATGGACTGATATAGCATATATATATTTTGCTGTCAATAACAAAGAGGGAAAAGCAGGTTCAGAAGAATCCTACAGAAGAGTAAGATAACCTATATTTTAGCATATGGTGGGCTTTTGTAATATTCTCTATTGTGTCATTTTACGTTCTCTGGACTGGGAGATAAATCTGCAAAAAAATCACAAAACAGCAAGATATAATAGATGTTCAGGATTTTCTTAGTTCTGTTAAAGTCTTAGCTGGTCTTTAATGAGGGTGAAAGGTTATAAAAAAGGTCTAAAGAGATGTTCACTGCAAGTACTTAGCTGATAATGTGCTAACTAGGAGCTGAGGATCTACATGGGTTTTTTAAAATCTTTCATACGCTTATAAAGCCTGCTTTTTTCAGCAACTTTTAAAACATAACTTTTAGTGTTTAACTGCAAGAATATTCCTAATGCTATTCTAACAAAAAAAAAGGCAGCAGATAATGCTTTTTATGAGATTAATGAATATATTAATACACTCTTGAAGCTGTATTCCCATTTATGAATAAATTATGCAGCTAACTACAAAGACACTCAAATTCTGGATAAATCTAGTTTTTACTAACACATCTAAAATTTCAAAAGTATCAGTTATCTGGCAGCTATCTAAATTATTTTTTTCTTCATTTCTTTGAGAAATCTAAAACTAAGGATGGCCACAATACTACTGTGATAATGATCAGAAGATTAGACAACATGTTCTTTGTTTCACAATAGTTACCAAGATCAATAACTACTCCACTAGATCAAACACAGTAATGATGAAACTAGTCATATTTGTGGCTCAAAAGAGTGACTTTCATTGCTTCAAGAGGAGTTCTTTTTTCCTTGGAAAAACACAGAAGAAAGAAAAACTGTATTGCAAAATAAGAAGTTATTAATCAAAATATGAGAAATAAGTGCAACAGCTTGGGGATCTGAAGTCCTGAATTTAGCCTGGAAAAGTAAAAATACAGCATCTGTAACCTTTGCCTATCTCCTTTCTTCAGTCTTGGCAAAAAAATTGTAATTTCAAAGCCTATAAAATATCAGAACATGGTATTCATTCTCCTGGTAACTGCCGTCCCACAGTTTTCTTGGGTACCGAAGATTATTTTTTTGTTCTCTATAAAAGGCTATTTACTTTGAGATATTTACCACAATGCAACATTATTGGAGAGGTAAGTATAGTTTTGACTGCTTTTCAAGTTGCCTCTCTATTTACCAAGAGGAGCTGGCATTGAAAACACCATTGTTAGAACTGGCTTTGAAGTCGGTGTCTGTTTTACAGGATCCTTTGTTCAGTGAAACTTGCTTCAAATGTTGAACCTACAGCATAGTACAAGGGATTAATGGTGGTATTGGCCCATGCCCCTGATGGAGCCCCTCAGAAGGATGAAGGAAGACGTGTTGCTGATGCTGCCATTCCTTCCAGATGATGTTGTAACAGCTGCCACAACAGCTCTTAGATATGCTTCGTAGCATGATGTATTGTTTACTAAAAATATTTTTAGTTACAATAACACACCCATATTTTTTTAATCTTTTTGATGTGTAAATGGGTGTGATAGTAGTAGTACACAGAAACTGGACAATATTCCTTGATGTTTGTGAACCATTTGTGTCTGGTATTTCAGACATCACGCAGATGTTGCCAGGACAACAGAATGTAGATATAGTTACTCTTCATAAGATATATATATATATATAGAGAGAGAGAGAGAGAGAATTTAATAAACTGGAGACTTTAAAACTCACTGCTTTTATGTGATTACTTAAGAAGTACTGCATCTTTTTCTTCACCAAGGTTATATCAAGGAAGTAAAGTGAGGTTAAAGAGTTCATCATCCCTCTTTCTTTTTTCTCATTCAATACATACAGGCCAAAGTCAAATATACTAAAATTCACATAAAGTCTACACAAAGAAGTGATGAGAAGGACACAGAATACATATGAAAGTGATTTTTTGATTTTTGGACTGTCCCCTAAATGTCTTTTTCTTTTTTTTTTTCCTGGTATGGTAGAAGGTGTTGAAAATGGAAGCAAAGGGCAATCTAGGAGTAAATACAAGTGAGGCACTTTTTGCCTATTGCTTTAACTTAATTTTAACCTTCTATCTTTAAAGTAAAGGAGAAGTATGGAAGGCTGAGCATATACTTCTCATGAGGGAACCAGAGTTAGAGTGCTATTTGAGCCCTCTGTGAGTCCTAGGCTCTACTTAAATTTGTGTGAAAAGGCTTTTTACATCATGCAAGAATTTCCAGGACTGTTTTTTAATAATCAGGACTGGCAGCAACCATGGGAACTGCTCTGGAGCAGGTTTATTAGTAACTAATAATACATATATGAAAGAATTAAAGAGGCAAAGATTGGCTTTATTCTCTAAAATATTAGTTTCCGGATATTGGATGATGATGTAGTGTTTACCATTATAAATTTTCATTGCACAATCAATCTCAGCAGCAAAGTTCTAACTGGAAACATTAAAAATCAAGGTGATTTCAGGACATTGGCCATGCAAGCACTGGAAGATGGAAAGCAGAAGTGGGGTATGGAGCAGATTGTACATTTCCTCAGATCTGAGAATAGTTTGGGTTGGAAGGGACCTTAAAAATCATCCAGTTCCAGCTCCCCTGCCATGACCAGGGACACCTTCCATAAGACCAGGTTTCTCAGAGCCCCATCCAACCTGGACTTGAGCAGTACCAGGGATGGGCTCACGGGTGCTGTGCCTGTAGGCTCAACTGAGTGCTTCATCAGAACATAGCCAGAGCAGAAATTCCTTCTTGTTGTTCCATACTGATCATATGGAGAGATTTACATTGAAAGTTGAGGGGTTGATTGTGATCCCAAATGAAATGTGATCATTTTGGGACTGGTCATGTTCTTTCAACCTGCCCTGACTGGGAAACTGAGTATGTTTGCTAAACGAGAACGTTTGATTTGATATGCTTTTGGCAATTGGTTTTGAAGGTGTTTGATTTGCACTTCTCTAAGATTATTGCTCCTTGAGTTGCAGCATGACTGTCTCTAGTAACTCTGTGCCACTATCACGTACAAAACTGATACCTGTGTCTCCTAAGCCTCCTTCCCAATGAGGGGCCCTCAAATTTTGTAAATGCCCTTATCTTTTCAGATTATACAGTCCCTGTGGGATTGGAGCTTGCTGGACTTTAAGGTGTGGTATTAAGATGTAGATATGATAGCATCACACATATATATGTCATACATATATATGCCTTTTTGTAAAGAACTTTCAGATGGAGCTAAATTAAATGAGGACATGGTAGCAGTAACTGCATTCTAGGGGACTGTTTCAGGTTTGATACTTTGCATAATAGGACAGGTAGGTCTGAAACTGTTAATGTGAAGACAGAATGAGGGAGGGTATCCCCTTGTGAAGGGTAATGTTAAATTGTAGGCTGTCTGTATGCATCTAAAAGGGCATTGGCTTCACTCCTGTCAAGAAAAGTAAAGACACTAAGGATTATGCCAGTCTGTTCCTATAGATAAAAAATTAAAACTTTGTCTAGCAAAAAATGGATGTTTATATGACCTTTGAATTGTGCATATAGTGAACTATTATGTATTTGAGAATAAATCTGTGATAAAAAAGAATTTTATAGAGAGAGTAAATCTAGCAAAAAGTCTCTCTTGCATTCTTTTTGCTCAAATACCCACCAAAATATCATATAAAATTTTAAAAAAATATTTCTGGATGAATTTTACTCTGTGTTTTTTTTAGCTTTGTTTGAAAATTCAAGTTTAATTGCTAAATTACAGGGCATAAACAGCCAGTAAAGGTAATGATCACATTTCCTATAGAAAATTTTTAATGGTTTAGGATGTCTGATTTTGGACAATGGTGAGAAAGAATTTTCTTGAGTGAGCAGCAGCTCCAATTAGCTTGGGGATATTAGTGGTTTTATCTATCATTTCTTCCCTAGTCTTTTTTTCTTTTTTTTTTCTTTTTAAATTTTCCTGTCATGCACAGCTTTGTCTCAGAGCAGTAATTTTTTATGGTCATGAGCATGGCAGGTACAAGAATGTACTTTCAATGTAGCTATGTTCAGTTGTGTAAGTTAGACTTCCCTTTAATGCTGAATCCTTATAAAAAATGGAATCTGAGACTGTGTAATTTAAAAATATTTTTCTATTAAATTTCTTTTTGAACAAGTCTTCTATGTAACATCAAGACTTAACTAGCTGCTAAGATGTGAGCAGTGCCACAAAATACATCTTACTCCAACTGAACAAGAAGATGTTTATTGTTACTCAGCACTCGATTTGGAATTTGGCAAGATCTTCTCCTCAAGCTAGAGAACACACAGATGTAATTTCATGTTACTTAGTGGTGTGTTGTGTTCCCTTTTCTTATTTTAAATAGATTGTATGATCCTGCCAAATTTTCAATTCATTTTGTTTCTCTAATCTTTGCAAGTGAACTATTTACGTAATATATATAATGGCTAAAATTACTGTTTAACTTCAAGCCCCTCTGAAACATAAAGTAATGAAATACATACAGCTAAAAATGAGAAATCAAATAGAGATGGATCAGCATTTTAAAATGTTCCTTTCTCCTTTTTCCTTTTTTTTTTTTTTATTTGAAAGAACACAGAACCATCAAGGCCATGTCTTATGTGTGGCACTGAAGAACAATGAAATAATGCTGACTGCAAGCACTTATTGTGTGATTCTGTCCCAGTTTGGACACAACATCTTGGTGCAGGGGAGCTGCAAGCTTTCTGGAGGACAGGATAATTTTGAATGTGAAATGATTTGATCTTGAGAAGTCAGAGAATTGGGTATAAATCAGGAAGAAAAAGTACCAAGTATTATCCGTAAGTAAAAATAATGGGTACAGAGGACAAGAAAATGTTAAATAAAGTAGGAAAATATCTGTGAGTTGACAAGGTAACCATGTCATGCTGTTGGGATAGAAATAAGAGCTTTATCAAGATATAAAACTAAAAGCATTACCCATTCTTCTTAGGTGAGGCATCAGCTGGAAGGCTGTGGCCTGTCTGGACCTGGGCCAGCTGGGGAGAACTTGGATAAAGAGCCCAGGAAAAAAAGCTGGAAAGCATGATCTCTGGGGTAGGAGGGTGTGTGTGCAAAAATTTAGAAGAATTTGGTCTGTTTAGTGTGGAGAAGGAAAGCAATAGCAGTTCTCAAATCCTTAGGAAGTTGTATACAAGATGAATGCAATCTGTTATTTTTTTGTCCATACAGATGTGTTGAGAAGAGTATATTATACATTAGGGTGGCTAACTAATGGCAGAGGTGGTTAAAAAGCTTGGTATAAGTTTGCTAGACATCTGCTAGGACCTGTCACTAAAAAATATTAAAACAGATTTGACATGCATATGTCAGAAATGGTTAAAACTTAGTTGAAATTGTCTTAGATCTTTCAATCCATTGAGGCATTATTTTACAAATGGAGTCTGTTTTAACATTTCTCCTAAACTTCTGTTAATACTAAAGAGAAAATAATTTTTCAACCTAGTTTAACCTCCTTTGCTATGTCATGGAATTCTGTAAATGCTTAATAAAGTAATCAATTTATTTTTTATTCTTACAGATGCTCTGTCACTTTTACTTATATTGTCCCATTCCAGTTTTGGCAGGTAGGCTGTGTCAGTCTCTTCTTTTTTTCCCCTTTAGCTCTTATTTATTTTGTCACCTTTGTATCTTTGTGTTTACTCTGTGTAATATATGTTTTCTAGCTTTGCTTGCAAGCACCTTTCATTCCTTGAATGCACTATCCCACCTGCTTTTCTTTGCTATTGCCAGCACCCCATGCCTCATTCTATCACTTTTGTCTTCCTTTTCCTATATTTTTCTTTAGTTTTTAGTATGTTCAAGATATCATCCTTTTCTCTTTTGCCTGTGTATGTTTTACTGATGAAATAGTAAAGTTTAAGACCCTGACAAAATATAGTTTGATGGAACGGTAATGAAGCGAATGACAGCAGTCAGTCCAGGGACCCTCCAAGAAAAGAGGTGGGGGTTTGAATATCTAAGAAAATGAAATGTATGCTGTCACTGTATATGGCCTGCTAGTGCCTGTACTTTGGTAGCTCTTGTCTCTTCCACCCAGATTTGACAGATGGCTAGGAGACTCAAAGAAGTTAAATTCTTCCAAGTTTCATGAAAATTGGCAGGCCTGAATTATTTCCTTATCTGAAAGGAAGAAGTTATAAATTAGCCCTGTACATACTCTGTAGGGTAGCAGTCAGCTGACTGATTGACACGTCTTGAATACCCAGCCAAGCTCCAGAATAGTCCTGTGCACATGCCCAGAAGGGAATACCAGGGGAAGCTAGGTTGGTCAGACTCAGTTACTCTAGGCTCAGTGACACTGGGCTTCTGTGAGGGAATATTGCACATGTATCTCTGGAAAATCAGGCTTCACTGATTCTAATGGTCATGGGAATGTTATAAAATCTTTGTAGCATTGTTTCTCTGTTTCTCTGTTATTTGCAACAGTCGTGAGAAATCTCGTTTAAAGCAGTGATTATTTCAAATTATATGAACTTCCATCCATCCATCCATTTTTCTTGATTTTATTTTTTTTTTAACCTGTTGTGTCCTACAAAATTTGTATGGATCAATTCCACAAGTTCATGAGAAACTTGGCCCATTCATGCCAGGCAGAGTCTGAGGAAATAAACTGAAAATGATGTTGTTGGTACTTCAAGTTAGAAACATTACACTGTGTGCTAAACAAATTCTTGAACTTCTACTTTGCGTTTCTTTGTTGCTGTGCATAGTGTGGTTGCAGGATTTCATTCAATGTGAGATGGTTTAATAAAAACACTTCTGAGTTTCCAAGACAAAGTTTTCAAACAGAGATCATCTGTGCTGATGCTAAACTATGATTTGTCTCTGTTCTGTATTACCAAGCTCTTTCTTAAATTATGTTTGTTTGTATTTCTGAATATTGAAATGAAAGGTACTGATGATAATAAACTTGATAAGTATAAAGTAACTCTGGAACAACACAATCAGTACTAAATTATAGAGCAAACAAAGCTAGAGAAGGGAAAGGATGGAAGAATTCTAGTTCTGAAATGCAAACATAGAAATTCCCCTGTCCTACTATTCATTTGTCCCATGGAGTTATGGGATTGTTTTGGGGTGGGGATTTTATGAGACATTTAAGATTCATTCTGGGAGCTGATAAGGAAGTGGAAAGGAATTTGTAGATAACTCATAGGCCCGTTGAATTGAGTTAATTTGTTCCTGCTGAATGCATGTTTTTTAATGCTGCTGAGAAAATTATGCTGTTGTAAGACTGAGTGTCAGCATGCCTAGGGTGCTTTTTCCTTTTCTACTATTTCTTGAAACTAAAGACACACATAAATTTATCTTCCTTCAATGTCAATCTCATTGCAAATGATAAAATCAAAATAAGTGTATCCCAGGCTGTTGTGTATGTTTATTTTTGCCAAAGTTTCTATAGCTCTTCCTGGATGTTTGACTAATAACATATTTATTATTCTAAAATAATAATTTGAATTTAATGACGACAACAGAACTGGCTTAATTATCAACACAGAAAGATAACCTAAACAGTACTTAGCTAATGGTTTAATAGAATATGAGAAAATGTACTCTAATTATAAAAGAAAAGCAAATGAGTGAATTAAACAAGAATATATTTTGTTATGTCTATAAATACTTGATCTCATTTTTTGTTTCTTCATTACTCTATTTTTAAAAAATGGAGTTAAGAACTGTCTTCATTTCTAATGCTCAGAATAAGAGATGTGATTTGTATGAACATATGCAGCAATTATGCCAAAACTAAATTTCTTCAGTTCTGTGGTTACTATGGTAACAAAAATTCACTGTATTTCATTTAGACATATACAATAGAATAGAAGATGGCAGATTTAAGATCTAATAATATTTTCAAATATATTGTGTGACACTACATGATATTTTAATTATGTGTAAGGGGATAGATCAAATAACTAACATGCTTAATAGCATGAACATTGGTACTGATCATATTTAAAACCTATTTGGGTGATTCTTCTGGTAATGGCATCTTGGATGCTCATTTTTAATAGTTGCATCACATTTTTTTGCTTGAGCATGGAGCTTTCTCCTGCTACTGTCAGATCTCTTTGACCTCACAAGAATGAGGAAGAAGACAGTAGTTCTCCTGTTTGGTTTCTAGTCTTGGAATGTATGAGGAGGGACACTGAAACAGAGGATTAGGTACCATCTCTAGTCAGAGATAGTTATGTTTTATGTGAACCCAAGTTACAAAATATGCTCTCAGTCTTACAGTATTTATTTTCTCAATACAACTTCCTGGAAGTAAAATTCCTCTTTTCCAAATCATGACAGAATAGTGGAACTCAAGAATATATAGAGAAAGAAAAATGGGACATTCATGACTATGGCACAGAATACCTGGATTTAGTACCCTTATATATTACAAATTTCCAGTGTTCTTGATTTTCATCCTATGTCATTGTCTGTGGGCTGGTTTGTTTGTTTATAATTCAGAGTTGCACTAAGATGTGTGGAAGAATAGGTATTAATTTTATTTGAAGTGCAGATAGCAGATTGGGAAGCACCACAAGACTTGTGGAATTCTGCAAAAAAGTCAAATTTATTTTGATACAGAACAACTTCAGGTATTTTCATGACAGCAGTGAGATGTTGGCCGTAATATTTTTAGTTTTGTGTATCATTAGATGTTTGTGAGAATACATTATTTAATCTTAATTCCTTGCTTAAAGTTTAGAGTGGCTAGTGTAAGGGACTAGTTCTTGGGATCTTGTTCCTGCAAGAGGAGGAAAGCACAACCTTTTCTTGTCCTTTGTTGATTTTAATAGTAATTCTAATAGTTTTCTTATAGTTGATGGTTTATCTTAAGCCCGACAAAATTCTACATGAAGGCTTGTTTTCAAGGAGATCAGACTATCACTATAACAGATTTTAATTAGCTTAAAATTGCTATTTAAAAACCACAAAGTACTGTTTTGGAATATCTGCACCAAATGCAGTTTGAAGCAAGAATTCCAGGTAGATTAATCCTCTTCCATGTATTCTGAAGTAAACCTGGGTTGCATTTCAGTGTTTAAAGGGATTCATTGAATCACTTTAGGACAGGCAAAACTGTGCAATAAATTCTAGGAACCTAAAACCAAATGGTAAAATATGTTCACTTTTTGCATTTTCAGAAATTGAGATTTGGAAGTCAGGAAATGATAAAGTGGAGGTTGTTCATGGAATGTTAGCTCCTTTTAACTGTGATTAGTTTATCACTTCTATTTAGGCTGACTGAACTTTGTGGAAGGACAAAAAATTTGAACACAAATGGCGTAGTCACAGTGAATGAGGAATCAATGAGAATATTTTCAACAAATATTAAGCTATATCTAATTGTTCTTATGAGGTGGATGATCTCAATTTTCACTTAGTTTACTTCATGGTGAACTAGACTTTTGGTGAAAGTGTAGGTATGGGAATTGGTGGGAAAAATGTTCTTATAGAATAAGCTTTTTATGAAGCATATTTATGAATATCCCAAGTTTCTGCTTCAGGAGTGGCATTTATGATTGAAGAATAATAGTACTACCTTTGTTAGGTGGATAGAAATACTAACATCCAGATGCTGTTCTCTTTCATTAGAAAAATTTTTATCACAGGTTTTGCTTTTAACAAAAATCTGTAGTTTCTCATCCTTCTGTTTGAGATGTTGGTATTGTAAATTAATTTTTGCAGCTGAATTACTATTTCTGCTACATTAAAATACCAAGAAAATAATTAAAATATTGCATATGTTTTCTCCAGTTATATTTATATTTATATTTAAAAATACAGACAAGGTACAAATATTTTGAAAAATATATAAATGTGTGTATCTGATGAATGATTCACAACTCCTTTTTTGCTTCTTCTTTACAGAGTAGTTTTTAATGACTTAAAAGCTTCTACTGCAGTAAAATGATTAAAATATGGGTTATATTCATTGGAGTTAAAATGTTGGAATTCTGTGCAGAATAACAGTTCCCTAAGGTCAGAGCTATATGCTACAAAATTATGAGTGCTAACTCACTGGATTTGTCTTATTTTTTTATGTGTAAGACAATATTTTTTTTTTTTTTGGCATTTTGATATCTACAGCTGTGAACCAAACAAGTGTAATATTTATATATATAGAGGCTAAGACTGTCAACAAATATGAAGTCAGAGGTGTGTTGACTGATTTTTTTTCCATTACTCATATTGAAATTAAGTTTTTGTCATCAGCTGTGGATTTGCCCAATATCTTTCTTCTCAGTGTGTTGTTTTGCACTGTGGAATCATTGTGTTGTGTAACTGATTGCTCATCAGGCAAGTGATGTTCTCACCTTTTTCTTAACACATGCTCACATATCAGGTAACAGTCTGTTCATACCTTGTCCTGGATATGTTACCAGCTCTATAAGGAACAACAAATGGAAACTGTTGTCTTAAGCTTTTCTTCTGGATTTCATCCTTTCATATGTAGTATTTTTCTCATTTTTCCTCCTTTCTCTAGAGCCATTCTGTCAATACTTTCTTTCTCTTTCACTTACTGAGAATTTCAGATTCTTTTGTACTCTTTGTTGGAGCTAATATGGTCCATCTGGTCTGACAGTCAGGATGAGTCTTTAGGAGATTCTAATTTCACTTTGCTGAGTCCAAGAAGCTGACATCCTGTCACAGATACAGTTAAAAATTCCTGCTTAACAAATCAGTGCATTTCTTTGAACAGCACTGAATTCTGCCATTGAAAATAATTGATTCATAAAATTTAAAAAGCCACCAAACTTGAAAAAAGTTATTTATTTGCAAATGACGTGCAAGAGTGACTCATAGAATTAACTTTCCATAATTTCCTGGGGAGCGTTGAATAGTTGAAAATGTGATGACTTGAACTTTTGTTATAAGTATTATAAATTTATTTCAAAAATACCTTTTCCATATCTTTAGTTTGAAAGTTATTTAGCTTGTTATGGGAACAGAACAATAATGCTGTCTGCATTGCAGTATGTGGGAGTGAGTGTCAAGGGTCAGCCATGGATTCAGCACTTCTTCTGGCAAGCTTGGCACGCTTGCATTCCTCTAACACTTCTTTGTAACAGTCCTGACTTTGAGTTTGGTGGATCAATAAACTGAGGTGTGAAGAATGTGAAGTGCATATTTTGATCTTGCTCTTTGTTTTCTCTGACCATCTCTTAGGCAACTATATTCTGTTTCAGACAGCTTGGAATAAACATAGCTCTGTTTTTTCATAGTATTACTTAAAAGATTACAAATTGCTAAAACCTATAACCTAGCTGATTTTTTTTCCCTAGTATTTTGTGTTGATGAAGACTGTAACATAGGTGTGGGCTATTTTTTCATTTTTAATAGGCATTTTTTGTAGGTTGATAATTCGGTTCAAAACTGCAATTTACTAGGAACTTAGAGTATGCTAATTCTACCCTCCAGAAGGTGCCTGCCTGGAAAGGTGATAAAGTATTTTGGTAACTTACCTCAATTTGTGGTGTTGAGATTTAACTACCTAAGTTTTCAGCCAGTATTATTGTCCGAATAATGTAAATTATAAATAAATAATATGGGGCTTTTTTTTATTGTAGTAAATTTGAGTTATACATTTACATGCAAATAAGTAGGTTTTTTCCTCTCTTACATGCCTCCTGTCCACTGAAATGACATTGTTTCAGACTACAAGCTTATGAACCTCCCTTCCACTGATAGTTTCCTAGTTAAAATTCATCTCATAGGTTTTCCACTTTGTTTTCACATTTTTGCAGTTAGTATTGGTTACCAGGGTTATAATAGGATCCAAAAAACCATGTATAATTTAAAAAGTGAGGTCACATAGTTTGAAATTGGGTTGTTTTCATTCTTATTTGCTTTTTAGCTGTAATTTCATTACTTAAATGGGTTCCAGTCTGTAATTTGAAATGACATCAACTGTTTAGTTTCTGCATTTCCCTTAGTAGAAAAAGTGAAAATGGAGTTGCTAACCTCTAAAAATATACCTGATACTTATCACTGATATATTCCACTTTATATTTCCAGCTTGCTTTTATAAAGGGATTAGAAGATTTGCACATAAAACTGCTTGCATTTACCAAGGAAGACCAAAGCAGTAGAAGAACAATGTTATTTAATTAAAGCTTTTCAAAAATCTAGGGCTTTTTTAAGTGCCTGTATTGTTAGTTGCTCTAATGATGTAAACAGAATAATTCAATATAATTACATAACAATAGAAACAACTAAGTGAAATTAATGCTGGTCTTAAAATCTGAACTTCTGTGTTGGGCAAAGTCCATATAGGCTTTGTTAGGATTGTGCTGTGCAGGCATCCTGTGAAGGTTTCTGGCTCTAAAAACAGTCAGAGCAAGAGTCCAGGAAATGGGTTTTGTTATCCATTTTTTTGGGGGGGCTGCCTTTTTATTGCAAACCATTTCTTCCATTCCAGTACATCTGATTATGAAAAAGTTTTTTAAAAGAGCCTTATGTAACATACAGGCTCTTAATGTTTTAGGCTGGCACTTTAATTAATTAAAACACTGAGATTATTCTTTGAAAAAAACCCCAACAAACAAATATGCAGACTGTATATGAAAGCTGTCTGGTTCTCTTTTACTGTTTAATCTCTCTTACTGTTGTTATTTTTGGTCCATCTCCAAGGCATATTGAAGGATTGTATCCCTCTGAACTTAATTAGGTTAATGTTTCATGTTTGTAGGACAGCTTCTTAGATTTTTTAATAGCTCTAGTGCTAGGTTTCAGTATCTTGTTCTGGTTCCTGACACCTCTCATTAGTGACCTCTGCAATCAAGTTCCTGTGCTGTGTATTAACTCAATAGTTAACATTCAATAGTGTGACACAGCATCATTTATTCATGTGGCTATAAGTCTAACAGAGTTTAAAAAAAGTGTACTTCTGAAATCCGCATGTTCTCATAAAACAGTTCATTTATGTCATGTGGCTTTAAACTCCCATCACAAGAATTACTGTTCTGAAACTTCACCCCTTCATAAGGTGGAAGCAAACATTTGCTGGAACTAAGTATTGTGTACATAAGAGTAGTCTAAGCTTGTCTCTAAGTCCTTGTGACCTTTTCAATTTTGCTCAGGGTGTTTTTATAGTAGCTGCCACATTTGCCTTTTTGGATTGTGATATTTTTTCTGTTTGGACAAAATCCCTTCTGAGGACTAATGTAAAATCATAGGAATCGATTCATTTGGGATTAATTATGTAAAATTAGTTACAGTGAATTGCATTTTGACCCTAGCCCTCTTTATCATATCTCATTTCTTTGAAATTATTCCTTCATATTCCTAAAGCATTTTTTAATCTCCCTCTTTGTGGCTGACATTGTATTTATAAAGAGTTAGAGCAAATTGTGTGCAAAGTAATAGAAGTGGCTGTTACATTCTGCATTAGTCATTTTCAAGACCAAAGCTAGCAAAGTTGCACATTGAAGGAAGGAAATCAGGTACAACAAAATCTCGTATCAGCCTGCAGATGAAGCTTCATAGTCTTCTGTGTTATCTTTCTTTCTCCAGACAAGAATAAGTGGATCACAACAAGGCAACATAGCTGTGCTTTTGTACATACTCCATTACCCTTTATTAACAAAGTTATTAATCATATTCAAGAATTAGAATTAAAGGAGGAAAAATGCTTCCAACTGGGATTTTCAGGGTACATTTTTATCCTTATAGGATCAGATATATAGTTAATTAGGATTATTATGTTGATTTTTATAAAAATTTTAATTTCATATGATATGTACTCCCCTAAATAGTGCCTGAGAATTTAATTTGCTAGTCATTATGTTTTTCATCTACTTAACATCTTTGGCAAATGAAAATATTTTATTGCAATCAGTATAGCACAATATCATAATGTAATATCCATATATCATCAAGATTAATAGATTCACACATAATGAGTCAGAGTCAAGCTGGTTCAGTGATATCATCTGTAAAATAACTTTTCTTACTAATCTTGAATAGAGTGCCAAATGGAGCTGAGTGCCACTTTCTTTCATTTATAGTAAGCAATGTTTTTTTCGTGAACACTACTTAAGGATTCCTTGATTGAAAGGTTTCATTATTATAGAAAGACAAAATTGAAAATATTATGATTCTTTCTGTAGCAGTACATGATCTTTTCCTAGTCTATATGGATTCATAGAAATGAACAGAAGCACGCATAAAGGGAACATTAAAAAATGGGTAGGTAGAGGAAGAAACAATCCAATATATATATCATTTTAAGGTATTTTAAAATCTTGCCATTAACCTCTCTGAGAACATGATTAGTGTAATTTAAATAATTCACTTTTATTGGAAAAGTGTTTTCCAAACGTTAATAAATTTTGCATATGTCTGCACCGCAGCAAGAAGATCTGGTAGCTGCCCGCACAGACAAGTTATATTTTTAAATAATTTATCTGCAATACTGGCAGTAATGTCATCATAGCAGCACATCAGGAAAGCTGTCTCAGATTAGTATTCCACAAATGCTGTTAAATACTCTGCAGGGAAATTTCTGCAACTGCAGTAGAGATGCTACAAGAATCTAAGGTGCATGAACTACATCCAGATTTACAGTATAGACATTAATTTGACTGGAAAATTTATATTGCCTCATTCACCTTTATTTAAAATAATGTGAGAACAGTGAAATTATTTCAATGTCATAATTTTTCATCAATATACATGAATTGGATAAGCATTGATAGGTCCAGATGTTTGTTAATTTTATTGTTAACTTAAATTGTTTCTGCTAGTCTTGTGTATATTTTCCACATCTCTTCTAAGTTGTTATGCAGAGCTTTAAAGTATTCTGAAGTCTTTGGATGGTGACCTTATTATAACTACAAGTTAAAAAGAGAAAAGGTAGGGTTGCTATAATAAGAATATTTCATTCATGCACTTAAAAATAAGAATTAGGCATATAAAATGAAGTAACAGTACTAAAAATATAGAGTGTTTTGATTTCAATTGTTTACAAATGAATTTATTTATATTTGATAATAAATTATTTCTAGCCATGTGTCCAGTAGACATGTAATACAATACAATACAGGTATATTTCAAAGGCAGAAACTCAGAAAGAACACAAAATAAGCCTGAATCTGCCACTTTAAATTTTTCATGATGGAGAGTACCTTATGGTGTAGTTCTAGTTACATTCTCATCTTCAAATTCCTCTCTTAATCTTTGAATCTCATGCACTGAGCTTGTTGTCCTGGCTGTTTTACACAACAAACTCTGTATTTCCCTGACTATTTTTACTTCATGTCAAATACACCTATTGAGTTATTTTGTGTTTGCCTATTTAATTCTTGTTTATCAAGCTGCTGTTTCTGTAACTAATCTTGATACCTCTTCAGGTCCCAGTTTTCCCGTCCAATGTCTTGCTGTTTTCCATTACTGCACAGGTATATTTTTTTCCTATTCCCTGTATTTTGTGTTGAGCTAGGAAGGTTTCAATAGCATTTCTCTTGGTCTGGTTTTGGCATAGGCTTTTTGTCTGCTGTATCTTCATGGCAAAGGGATTTTTTTTTTTTTTTGTGGTGTTCTTCCAAGAGTTCTGTCAAATTTATGTGCTCTCAAGTTATGGATGTGTGTTGATGTAACCCCATGACCACAGGTTTTGTTCCATGTTAGCTGCATATGAAGGACCAATATGTGCCCCTAAAACCTCATATGTGGGCATAAGTGGGTGGTAATTATCTTTCCTCCCCTGGTTTTCAGCTCCAATAGGCTAATGAGCCTTTTAAGTCCTCATTGCTATGATTTGCTTGTGTTCTTGTGTTACTTCTTTCCCATTCTTGCTTGCAGATTAATTTTGTTCCCTGCTTCATGTCTTATGTAAATGATATGAGTATCCTCTGAAATCTGTGTATATCATCTGTCAAGCTGAAAGTCACATACATTTAAATGATATATTAAGTACTGTTAAGTCATCCTATTTGCAAGAAAATAATTTACATGTCTTTATTTAGATCCATGCTATATTTTAACGCCTCTTGGATTTGAATCAACTAAACTGGTTCTGTTGGATTTTTTTTCATTTAGCTTCTTTTGTAAAATAAATAACTACATTGCTGTTACAGGATATTTATAATATACTCCCAACAAAGAATTCTGCTCTACACAGTTTGCATCTTTAGTCAGTATATGCATTTTTTAAATTAAGTTTTAAATATTAAAGAGATTGTGTGCATTTTTTAAAACAGTGTGCAACCTTTTAAGTACTACTAGCCTGAGGCAGTCCCATCTGCAGTAAATTGTGTGATAAAATTTTTGTTGATAGCAGTAAGGCCAAAATTTCACTCCAGATTTTAAGTAGTTTTCCTCCTTCAAAATGCTTGGGGGTTTTAATTGAAATAATTTAGGGAATTATTGACTATGGAATCAAAAGAAAAATGTCTTGGGCCCTTGCTTATAGAACTCCCATTTTTTGTAGATCAGGACAATGGATGATGACCTAAAAGGATCTTTTATAAAAAAAAAAAAAGAAAAAAAAAAAAAAAGAAAATTCCCAAAGAAAACCCCAGACATTTTTGTCACAGAATGGAATGATTGTTTAGTGTATCACCAGTAAAACAGTGCTCTTGAGATATTATACAGAATATAATATCTCAACAACATCTTAGAACAATATCTCAACAATATCTTAGAACTCCAAAGACTTTAATGAATTAATTCAAGCTTACTTAGAAAACTTAAATCAAATAATTATTCTTGACAAAATTGAGATAAATAGGAACTTGTACTGTGATTTGGAGATTACTTCCCCAAGCAAAGACACAAAGATGAAAATTTTATACCATCTATATTAACACATTTTTGTTGTGCTTTGCTTTGGAAATAAGCTGGAGGAAAATCCTATTGAATGTGAGAGTTGTGTTTGTAACTAGTTGTGCCTTGATAGATGTGAAGAGTCAGCTTTGTCCTGAGAAAGAAGCTGCAATTCAGAGTGTGTGTTTAAGCCTTCATAAGGAACAATTATAATCTATTTTTAAAGACAGAAATGTAACCAATTGTGCTTACTGTGAACAGCCCAGCTTTGTGTTGAGAATGAAGTTCAACTGAAAGAGCATGTGATTCAGTTTTCATAAAAAAATATTTCTAATGCATTTTTAAAGATGGCAAAGACGTTAACTTTGAAGCAGGAAACAGAAGCTTTGTTATTGAAAGTTACTGAGATAATTAAGCAGCCAAAGACTGATCATGAGGGAGAAGAATCTTTGGAGTTGGAGAAATAGTGAATTGGCATGAATATTGATTGTATGTCACTTTGGAGGCTTCAGCCACTCCTCTCAGCCATGCAAAATGGTACTGATTTTGAAACTAAGAATATTTGTAATTTTTCAGTCAGGTCATTACCAAGAGTAAAAATCCAGATTTGACTATAGTTGTGTTACTATAAGAGGATTATAATATTTACATTTCTGAACTAGGTACACTTGGATACATATCTGGGGAAAAAAATGGGAAGTACTATGAAGTGCTCACCATTTTCTGAGAAATAACTTGAGAGTAGACAAGACACTTAAGATGACAATAAATACTTAGTTTGGGGCAAGAAATGAGAAGCTGAAACAAAATTATAAAATAGTACATCTGAGTCAAGCTACAGATTAAACTAGAAATAGAAAAATAAATTATTTGTTTTGAGAAAAATTAAAATGCGATAAATTTGAACAAAGTTCTGACATATTTAATACAAATTATTTGACATAATCATTGATATGTATGCTTAAAACCCCACATTCTGAGGACATTTTTCCATTACATATTGTAGGTATCTACACAATAAAATTAAAGGGGAAAAAAGGAAAAACAAAAAACCAGCTCCTTAGCAGTTTGTTGTTTTTCTTCTGGCTCATGGGCAAAAGCAGGTATGGCCTGAACCTAAGCTTTAGGAAAGTAGCATAATTTGTCACAGTAAGTTGCTAGATGTAAAATCAAGTGCATATTCTGGTGCATATCACCCAGAAGTCTTTGACAAACATCTCACAGACCAGAGCATGGTGGCAGTGCAAGAGCCTCCATGACTCTGTTTAGTGCTGGGCAAGCACTACATGAAGATCAGTGCAAATCACATCCCAATGCTTTCTACCCCTGTCCCTGAAGGCAAAGTGTCAAATAGTACCCCCCTAACAACACTGGAGAAAAGTGTTGGTTTGTTTGCTTTATTCAATGGCTAACTCTTGACTGGGAAATTAGAAACCTGTGTTCCCATAGGTGTTCCCAGTCTGCAGAGATTGCTCATCTAAAAAGCAATTGCCTCTTACTGACCGTTTATGATGCTCTGAAAAGAGAGGAAGAGATTGAATAAAGACTCTGAACTAAAAATCATTGACAGATTAGACAATGCTTTCAGGAGGAAATCTGTGTCACTGAAAGGTCAGTTTTACAGAAGTAAAGAACTACAAGCATAGTAGCTCAAGATTTGAGCTGCAGAGGTTTTACCTTTTACTTTTTGATGTTCTTACCTACAGCTGTAAATTATCTTTGTGTGCTGCTATACATTACTGCTGCTTTTTCTTTAGTGTTTAGCATTTTCTTTAAATTACAAAGGTTTAGAATTGTAGAATATAATTAGCACATTTTCTGTTCTTTTAATGTAAGCAATGATGCAGCATTTTTAAAAGGTGAAATAAAGCATTGTTAAGTTTAGCTGTGAAAATTTAAGAGTTTCTTCTCTCTTGGTTTATCAGTGGGCTATGTCTGTATGTCATGTCCTTGGAGTAAATTCTGTAATTTTCAGGAATATAACTTTTCACAGTATTATTTTGAAGACAAAAACTATGCTAACACGGAATTGAGGATCAAGACCCTCAGGGATGTTACAATTATCTCTAATCTAAGTATTACAAACCCAGGAGATTAATCAAGAGTGTGCATGACCCACTCAGAGTAGACACTGGATCATGTTATTTCTTCAGACTTACCTTGATTTCCATTATTCCTAGTTCCTGCTGCATCTATGTCCTGTAGCACACTCAGGTAATTACCTTGATGTAACCAATCTTCAGAAATTACTTTCTCTGAAATAGAACAAAAATCCAATATAAACCACATTTTGCTCATCTTAATGTTAAGCATCACTTTGTACAATGGCAGAAAAGCCACTTGTTCTTGCAATGTCTAACTTTTATCAGCAATGAAATAACAATTCTGAAAATTTTGCATTTATGTCTTGTTAACACAGCATGATTTATTGACTGTTAAGGGATTGTATTGAATATTTCACAGCTACTTCTCAAAGGTAGAATATTTTTACATCAGTAAAATGTGCTTCTCTCTTAGATTTATGGCAAAGTTTACTGTTCTTGAGACATTATCTGATCTTTTTTTTTCTCATCTGATATTCTTACTTTACTTCCTGTAGTTTTTTACCAATAAATTTTCCATCAGCTGCTGCAGAACACCACCTGTAATAAGCACTTTTTTTTCCTAGGCAAAAAAAGATAAAATACACGTTGCTATTCAGCAACCAGTGTATTTTCATGTAAAGACCCGTAGGAAATTTATGCCAAAGAAATGCAACAGAAAATGCAACAAACCGAATTAAGACTCTGCCTTAAATAATAAGTCACAAGATAATACTTCTGTGTGTCAACAAGAATATGTTTTGTGTGACAACAAGAACTTGTTTTGTTTGTTGGTTTTGAGTTTGTACCTTTAGTTTAACTTTCCTGAACCCATGTTTAGTTTGGGAAGTGTCCCTGAACTGAAAATAGTTTTTATATCGAGAGAACATGGGATCTGTGCTTGCCCTGTTCTTTCTCTGCACCAACATATGTCATACATCACCATAGCTGGAGGCTAGGGAGCTCGGTAGAGCTGTTCTTGTGTCGTAATTCTTGTGCCTCCTCTACATACGCCTTAAGGCGAGGTGTTTTCGCCTTCTTCATAAAAACAAAAACACCCCAGCTTTGAGCAGTTGCTTGACTTACATATTAGGATGACTAAGCATGAGTAAGCATAAGTTTATAAACCAGATCCACTCCTAATGCAGTATCTGGTGATCTTTTTTCATCAATGTCCTTTCTTGGCCTTCAAAGAAGCTTATTGCAAAATCTTGCAAGTCTTAGCATTCTGACAAGATATTTTCTAATCTCACTAGTTATTCATGGTGTCATTCAGATGTTCACATTTTGTCATGCTAACTATCTTTTTAACAGAATGTTAAATGTATGTTTAAGATACCTTGGAGCTACGATGGCATTTTGATTGTAAAAGCTGTCAGTGGCTGCAGGTACAGAACCAAATATGTAAGAAACAGCCAACAGAGAGATTCGGGAGGAAATAGACTTTGTGAAGAAACACAGCCCTCTGCTGGAAGAAAAGCTAAATCCAAGGACAAAGCTGTGGGGGGTGTATGAAAAGGTACATCCAGATCAGACGAAGAGGCTTCTTTAAGTTTCTTTCCAGTATGTAGGTGCCCTTTTAGAGAACAGCAGTCTGCTGGAAGTACCAAAGCCGGCTGCTTTACATTTTGTACGCCTCTACCACTACATACAGGCACTCAGGGCCAACAGAGTCCGGAGAGGATAATACTGTTAGCCTTTAATAAAAGTCTCTGAAACATTCATGGAATGTAATTCTAATTTTGTAAGATGATTTCATGTGGGATTTTTCCTGGGAAAGGTAGAAGCGACATTTCTGATATTCACATTGATTCTCTTCACTTTTTTCACAGACATCTGTGTTTCAGACTATGGAGATGTCAGAAGCTGTCAAAATTTTACAAGACTGAATTATTCTTTAGTGCTGATGTATGTTTTTTCCTAATCTATTTACTTATGGTATTTATTGATTGTAATATTAATAATATTTTTTATGATGAGTGTCTGATGTGAAGGATGCCAGTCTAAATAATCAAAGTATAATGAAGTTGCAGGTAGCTGAAAATTGATTTCTAAAACTGGATGTGTTACTTGTGTTACCTCAAGTTCAGATATAAGAATAATTATTATGTTTTCCATATATTTTCTATAATACCTTTTAGGTACAAATCTAGAGTACAATCTCTTTTTCAAGGTACTTATGGTCTAAAATGGCCTTTTTTGGTAAGTGATTTATAATGTTGTTTCTTTTATTCTGTTTTATTTTTAATTCAGTTTTGGGGAACACTGCAGTCATGTCAAAATACTTCTAAAATGAAAAAGTTAATTACCTATTACAAAAATAATATAAAAACTATCATGAATTAGTTCTGAGTATGAAAAACATCACTGTTCTATCAGTGCCATATGTTTGAAATTCTAAAAATCAAGCTGGCAACATTTTTTTAAGTTGTATGTCTTTTTTCATGTTAATGTCCTAAAATATATTATATGCAGCTAAAATATTGAGATGTACTAAAATAAAACTCATGAAGTAAACTTACAATATTTTTAAAGGCTATTTTAAAACCCTCTTTTTTTTTTTCAAGAGGGTTTTTTTTCTTTATTTCCAAAAATTGTCATTGCATATCACAAGAAGATAGACTTATTGTTGCTGTATTTATATGTCTTTATACATATGTATTTATCTTATTTATATATTTCATTTCAACAGAATTTTTAAATGTTAAGTAAATGATCTGTGACTTTTATTGTGCTCTGATTTAACTGTTTGTTACTCAGGTTTGGGGTTTCCTGCTGTGATCTTAAAAAAGCAGCTGATACTTAGTTAACTCTGCAATTAAAACAATTATTTAATTTTGACTCTCTAGTTTTTAGTATCCAGAGAACTAAACAGTGAAGTTAAACTAGATTCTAATAAAAAAATTATATCATGATATTTGTTCATATTTACAATATTTTAAAAAGCAGAAACAACCGACATGCATATCTCTATTTGAGTGAGTGTCCCAATATTATCTATCCCATTAAAAATATGGCCATTTCATTGTCTGCAATGGCTAAACAGCCTCTAGGAGATGTTTTGGTAATTATTTTGTCAGGTTACTGAGTAAAACCTCAGTGGCTTCTTTGCACATTATTTCTTTCTTTCTGCTCCAGAGGTCACTATCTTCCCATGAAACTAGCCACCTTTTTAAAATAACTCCAAAATTCTGTGACAGAATGAAATCCCTCTTGCTAACATTTCTTTAATTTATGCAATTTTACAACTCAGTCTGTCTTTCCCTGGCACTTCAACTTTAAACATCAATGTTTAAACTGACAAGGATCAGACAAATCTTGGGATTGTTTTTTGTTTCAACATTATGTATGCTGTTTTATATAGAGTATTTCAGAAAACTTGTTTTCTGTCATCAAAAATATGCAGTGATGTTCATTGTGAACCCATAGAAACACAGAAGACAATGAAAAGAATTGATGAAGAATCTGAAAAAAAGATACATGTGTGAATGAGAAAATTAAATATGCTGATGTGCTATTGAGTCAATACAATTAGGAGCTATCCACTATGGTGTTATAATTTCCTGTTGGTTTTAATACTGAAAATCAAACCATAGAAAATTTGCTTTTAGAAATTGTTTTAAGTTCTCTTGGTTCCTTTCTTGAATTAAAATAATAGAACTATGCATTAGTGCTTGCCTCTTTTGTCTTAGCTTGCATTAGCAGAATAAGGAAGACCTGACATCCAGAATTATATCCAAATATAAAGTTCCATGAATCAACTCCTAAAGCATGCCATTTTTGTCTCATATTACTCGCTTATGTATTTTTAATCCCTTTGACTGGACATTTTGCTATCATTCTTATTCAGTGCACAAATTACTGGAATTCATCAAAATACTTTTTCTGCCTTTTTTTTTTTTTTTTAACAAACCAACAGAATTACTTTATTGGATTGGTAACTTCTGTATGACAGTGACTTATGTTGGAGTTTCCTTGCTGTAACCTCTTGTCAAGTTATTAACCCCTGGATTATCAAGTAGAGCTATAGTAACAATTGGACACCACTGATGGCCAGTAACTGACAAATAATCCTTCCTTTCTATCTCTGAATGTACAGACAAAGTGTTAGCACCAGGAATAACTCTGCCAAAGAACAAGAATATCAAGTATTTGATGTTTGGTAGGAAGTTACACTTGACTTTGCTGCATATGCCCATGGCTCTTTGCCAGCTTTTATCTGGCAAAGTAGCAAGTGACACAGTGGCCTTTTCTTTTTCAGTTGAGATAGGGAAAGCTCACAGGAATAATTGAAAGGCAGCAATAAATTTTTGTAATGTCTTGAGTGACTGTAGCAGACATTTCTGTACCATGTGACACCACCTGTTCTTCAAATATCAGGTATTTAAAAAACTTTATGCATGGTAATTATGGAGTATATACATTTCATACTAAGTCATGAAATTTGGTCCATCTTATTCATTCAGAACTACCTGGGTTCACTAGGAATTTGTATTCCAGTTTCATAATTCAAGTTGTGCTCTGCACTACTTGAGTTGGGTCAGCATGCACTGTTCTGGTATTCCAGAGAATTGATGTTAAAAAGTGCCTCATGTACAGCAGGGGTTGAAAACCTGTCCTGCTTACTGATGCTTCATTCAAGGCAGTAAGACTAGTGCTAATGGTTGAATTGTATGTGCAAACTGGTGTCCTTGGGAACCTCATTTCAGTAAATGTCAATTTCCCATCCAGCACAATCGTTGCAAGGGATTGTTCCATCTCCCATTCCGTGTTTCTTCTAAAGGATCATTTTCATTTGAAGTCACTATGGAGTTGGCCTCATTAGTTTATGTAAGAACTGTAAAGGATCATTTACAGAAGAGGAAGAAGAAATGTTTCTTGTTACAGAATTTCATATTTTTTAATATGAACACTTTAAAGGGTGTGTGTTGTTTACAGATCCATTTATCATCTCAGGTTACTGCCATGTCCCTTAAAAATGAAGCCACTGAAGTTCTCTTACTGCAGGTTTTCTGTTTCCGTACACTGATCCATTCAGCTCACAGGAAGTACTGTGACTGGACCATAGTGATGTTTTGTAGAGGAGATCATTTGTAGAGTTCAGTTTATCAGACTAACAGTGGAATTTCATGAGGTTCCTGCCAGCAGCATTAGATTCCTCAAAGAGATGGGCTGTCTATGTCTGTGAGACAACTGGTGATTCCACAATGCTGTGACAGTCTTTCTCTATGGATTTAAATATGACTGTGAGCTACAAGAGCTACTCTTACCACCGGCACAGGTGTAATACCTGTAAGAGCTGTTGTTCACTTGTGCTCAGTGAATGCCTCTTTGCCAAAGGTCATTCTCATCTGTATATACCCAAGGATCTTATGCCACAGGCCAACCCATCTCTGCCGAGAAATCATTGCACTCCAGAAGCTGTTACTAGTGGAAATAAACTTTGTCATTTTCGTTGTTTACAAGCCAGCAGAACAGGGCCAGACATTCTAAAAGGACAAAAAGGAAGCAATGTGAATAACTGATTGTCATGATTTAACCTTAGTAGGCACCTGAGCTCTGAACAGTGTCTCACTTCTGAGTCTAGCTCACTTCCCCTGAGCCAGGATGGAGTGGATAATCAGAAGGGTAAAAATTAAAAAAATCCACTTGTGGAAATAAAGACAGTTTAAAAGAAAAAGAAGAAGCTATACACACAAGGAAAACAAAGCAAGAAATTAATTTACCACTTCCATGGGCAGACCATCTCCATGAAAGCTGGGTTCCATCACATCTCACAAGTGCTTGAGAAGACAAACACCATCTCTGACAAACAACTCCCTCCTCTCTGCAACTTGATATGCTGAGCATGATGCCATATTATTGTGAATGAGGCCATGAAACTCTGATGGTACAGGAAATTGGCCAATTGGTTTATTTAAAAAAAAAATTGACTACCAGGAACAAGGGGTGTGAGCTAATCTCGCACCCTGTTTAACAAGCCAGATATAAACTGAACATACAGCACTGTATGGGACACTTCCTCAGGACACAATGCCCGTCAGGAAAGTAACTCTTCTGAAGGCTATGAGTCCCCTTTTATAGTCTCTGTTTCCTCATGGATTGGTGACTTTTGGATCCTTGATGTCATTGGTCCATTTACCAGGTTTTCATTGGCCTTTAGCCAGGCTCACTGTCAACCAATCATTCATTCCCCCATGAGATGACTGGTTGGCTTTGTCCACCAGTGGAGATTCAGGATTGAGGTCCTGGTGCTATCAGTGAGGGGGGAGCAAAAGGTCTCCCCCTCCTTCTTGCCTTCTGACACCTTCTCCAGGCAGCTTCTTCACTCCTTCAACAACATTACAACTGTAACCGCTCCAAATTTCAATTGTCACTTAAAACTGTGCAACAATGCAATCACAAACCAACTTTCACAACACTATCACAGTAACTACTCACAGCCAAACAAAACCATGGGAACCACTTGAAACCATACACAGTTACAAATTGAAATGAAACTTATAGCATGCATACTTGTATATTCATACTACTTAACAAAAGTTCAACTTCTCATGTCTAGAACAATGTGGTGTGGGATATCCCTTTGGTCAGTTGAGGTCAACTCCTTGTGCACCTTCAGCTGGTAGGGTGAGGTGCAGAAAAGGGCTTGATTCTGTATAAGCCCTGTTAACATCCCTGTGTGAAAACAAGACAATTTCCAGCACAAAACCACAACATAGCACATCATACCTGGTACTATGAAGAAAATTAACTGGATGCCAGCCCAAACCAGTGTACTTCTACATTGCCCGTTGTAATGCCTGCTCTCAGTTGGTGAATTCTCTTTTGTGGGCTTGTCTACTGTGAAGTCCAAAACAAAATCTTCAAGTAACTGAAAAAGCAGAGGGTACCATGAGTGACATTTGATGTGCCAAATAGGAAGAATTGTCATTCTATTTAAACTGTGTGTGAACTTCTTTAATAAGATATGTTTGAATAAAACAAGACATACTGTAGGATTTGGGAGTAAGGTATCCCGATCACCACTGTGAAAGGACCCACTCTCAGAGATACATAAAGAGGAGGTAGCTGTAGGCATTTTCTCTTGGTTTTAAGTTCTTTCTTCAAGAAATAATTGGAATTTATAACTGTGATTGTTTTGCTTGTTGTTTATGGTACTCTAGATGCCATAGTTAAGAGCTGCATCGGATTATCATCATGTGAGTTGGTTGTGTCATTTTCAGTTTGTTTAGATTACAAACATCAGCAACTTTATTTCAAAAACTGCTTAGTGCTCAGGACCTTGAAACACCCCTTGTAGTCCCACAGGAGTACTTGCTGCCTGCCTTAGAATCTTAGCAGTTACTTAGCCTTGAAGCAGGAAGTAACCCTGACTTTTGAAAAACACACCACTCTTACAGTATATTTTGACCTAGGCATTATCAACATCAGAATCTCATTTCTTTGGCTAATATGATTGGTGCTTTTTGATGTCTGCTATCCAGGGAGATCTCTGCTTGCAAGTCAGAGCAGAAACTTTACTGACACATTCTTGAACACGGGAAGGTGGCTCAGATGCAGTAATCCCATTTCTGTAAGATTGCATCACTGTAGATCTCTTTGTCATTGGCACTAAACAGCAGAACTAAAGAAGGATCACAGCTCTCTGTAATAAGTTCACCCCTAATGCGGGAGCAGCAGGCACCTTGGTAAAATGTGCTCACTCAAATAATGTTGTTGTTTGAGGAGTTTTGGCCTTGCACTGGTAAAGTGTCGATGCACTTGTAATATGATCCAAACTGTCCCTGTCTCAGGAAAGATGAGTCAGTGTAGGATCAAAAAATGTGTTTTTCCCTAAGATGGATAGCTTAGCAATACTGGTGATCTAAGTTTCTCTCTCGGACTTGTTTCTTTTTTCACCATGTCTAATTTTTTTTCCTATTTGGATCCTAATCTTTCAGTGAATTTCTAAGTCTAGGTTTTATTGAGTCGGGATAATTTTGACATTATATTAGAGTATTTTTGCTAATTATGTTTTATTACCTCTAAGGTAGATCAACACATTTGTTTTCAGTTAACTAAGATTAAACTTCTTGATTTCAGAACCTAGTTTACACTCTGAAAAGAATATTATTATATGAAAAATTAAAGTTGTGGTCAGATACATAGCTAAAGTGGAAGTATTTTATTACACAAAACCTGAGATCAGAATTTTATAATAACACATGACAAAGCTGGAGTGATTTCTGAAAATTGCCATGTAATTCTTCAATTAACATCACTATGTATGTCTCAGCAAAAGAAGATGTGTGTGAAGAGTATGAAATAATACTTGTTTTTAGTGTATATGAATCTGGGAATGCAAGCTCCACAATGTCTTCATAATGTCTGGAATTTTAATTATTGTTTAAATATGTATATGGAGATGATCTGATCAAATACTCATTAGCTCCTTTGTGGGTTCCAGCTGAGAGAAATCAGAAAGCATGGACCTTGATTCTGTAACTTGTTAAGTTCATTGCAAACCTCATGTTGATTTTAATTATGGTAAAGATCAGGTACTGAGTAAGATGTATTACCTAAATGTCATATGATTTATTACTATGCATTCAGATAGTCTGATTATAGTAACTGTTGCTAGGGGTGATTTTATCATGCAACATCAGGAAAAATATTGTTAAAAGTATTTTTCCCATTTTCTTTCATTTTTTTTTACTATTCCATCATATATGTACTATTAAACTTTACTCCTTATTGATTTGTATTAATAGAGTGTGTTCAGCAGCTATTCAGTTTTTTCCAGTTGTAAGCAAACTGCTGTAGTTTAAGAGTTGAAGTCTTAAGGTGTATGTAATAGTAAATCTACGTATTGTCAGCTTTCCTCATTAGGCTGTTTTCTCTGTGACTTTGGACTTCTTCTTTGTTCATTATTCCTTTCTTTTTTCTAAAGCAATTTTCAATGTGACTTAAGAAGAATTCTGTATTTAGGACCTTCCTAAGATGCCTTCGGATTTATTTTCATTTCTGTGATATAATTTTCGGAAAAGGATTGAAAGGTAATACAAAGAGTATTCCAACTTAAGCCTTGTCATTGACTTTAAGAGCAATGTATTACTCTTGTTTCTTATTCTAGTATTTTCCATCCCATTTCTTGCTTAATTTAACCTTCTTAGCTTAACTCTGCCAAATGTTGAGTAGACTTTTTGGGTGTTTGTGGAAATATGTACATGTTTCTCTCCAATAGAAAGAGTTAATTTAGAATTTTAATATGTGCCTAATTTCTCTGATCTTCCAGTTTGGACACAAAATGGTATGTGCTGTTTTGTTCCCCAGTTGCTTGGTTTGTCCTGAATTTTTTTTTTTTTTTTTTTAATTTTTTAGCTTGTTTTGACCTTTCCTGTTGTAATCACATTATATGCAGACTTTTAATTTCTCTACTCCTGCCCTTTCACATAATTTGTAAATATATCAAACAACAGATATGGGATTTTGAGATACCATCCTCCAATCTATTTTTTCAATGAAAATAGATCATCTGATCTTACTTCTTCCTTTTTTATTAATACTGGATTTTTTTCATCTTGTCTTGTGACTACTTCACTTTTTAATTGGTTTTTTGTGCAAGATTTTTTTCAGTCCCCTCTAAATTCTGTCATTGTGTCACAGCTGTTAGCTTGCTTAGTAGTTGTAGAGCAGTGTGGGCAGTTTTTCTAGGATTTTTGGTTGTCTTGGTGGAAATTGGGGTGCTTGAGATTGTTTCAATGTTGTGCTAGATTCAAGAATTCAAGATTGTGCAAGAAAGAAAGTGCGGTGTTTTCCTCTAGCTAACATTTGTTCTGAGATGCTTTAAAATTTCTTTGTTTGTCTTTTGGAAGAAGTCACTACATAAGTAAAATCCCCGTGATAATGGCAATAGGTAAATAATACTGAAATTTGTACTGACAGAAATATGCCAAGTATGTTTTCTGTTTCACCTAGCTATATGATTTCCTTTTCATGTCACATGACAGTGACTTAGACTCTTGTGCACCCTGTAACCTGTTTTGCATGACTGTAAATTAAAGTGGAGATATTAATGATACCAGTTGCTTTAGAAGTATCAACATTTTCAGAAAAAAGTCAAGTAGAAAACTGTTTTTTCTATCCCTCAGTGAAGTATTTATTTTTGGGGAATTTTTATTTTTTAGGGGTTTTTGTTTGCTGGTTGGGAGAGTTTTCTGCTTGTTTGTTTGTTTTTGTTTTTCACTGTGTATTTAATTTTTTTTTTTTTTTGCAGCTATTTGCTAAACTGACAATTAAAGTCATGCTTACATTGCAGAGATCCCTTCAGCTGAAGTAGATCCCTTCAGCTGCCATCTGAGGAGGACTGACTAGAATAACACAGTCTTGATAGGCACGAGAAAGACAGATTTGTGGCGGCACAGACTTGAAAGACTGCTCTGCAGTTCATACTCTTTTCTTTATGTTCAGTGCCATCACTGAGAAAATGATGGAGATTGCAGGGAGCTGGGAATGCCGCGGCTGTTATAAATCAGGCGGCACAGTCTGGGGCTTGCACACACGCATTGTGGCTGATGCTGCTGTAATTTTTCATGACAGCTACGACTCAGAAAGTTGTAGCTGATAGGCAATATGAGAAGAAAATTACAGCCTAGGACTGTTACATGTCTGTTGTTAGAATAAATGCCAAATACTATTTATACGTCTTTTTCATGGCTGGTGGGACCTAAGGAAGTTCAAAATGCTGGGTTTCATGCTCATGTTGTACACAGCCTGTGACACCTTGCAAGGTAAGTCTTTACTTCAGCATTGGATGAAATCTTGGAAGCAAGCAAATGAGGAATGTCTCTTAAACAATCTTGCAGAAAAGGCTTTGTGATGAAGAGTCTTTATGATTGTTTCCTCTTGTCTTATTGCAGGGTTTTCTTGGGTTGTAGTGCAATAGTTCTCTCTAAAACTCAGGTACAGTTGATCTTAGTTCTGCAGTGCTGGATTTATTTTACAATATAAGGCACACTTTGGAATATATTATTGACCAGAACAGCTCTCTTGACAGCATAGAGGAAACTTTTTTCTGCCTGCTGAAACAGGTAATAAAAATAATGGACAAACACTAGCAGCCATTGCAAAATTTTCACCTGATATGCCTCCATTTCTTTTGCTTTTCTGTCAAATCCATTTACAAATGTAAAAAAAAGGCATTTTTGCAGCCTATAATGAGGCCTATAACCATGTCTCATGGGAGTGTTTTCCTGATAATTATTGTCATTATCGGTATCTTATTCTGTAATTTTTCCTTCCTATAATGCTCTTGAATCTGCTATTCATAGTGAAAGTACAGTCCTTAACCCCTCCTTTGACCTTGTCTTCAAATTCCTTTTAGCATGAACAATTGATGCCAGTGAAAACTTTAATTCACAAATGACATTTGTCCACAAAACTGCACTGAAGTGGGTTGGTTAAGTGAGGATGGCTCTGAAGCAGATTCAGCCACTAGCAGAGTGCTGACTCCTATTTTGTTTAGTTAATGTGTGAGGTATGAAACAAAGCCTTGCCTTTAACTACTCCAACACCTGCTCAGAGGTCCAATTAGAAGTTGTAATATTGGTAAGTGTAGTTAGCAGAAGTAGTTTTGTTATCTGGCTGAAATTACATGAACTTCCTATGGTGGATATTTTGAAATTATCTCATGCTTACCTGTTCAAGGAACATAGTAGAGAATCAAAATAAATCTTTACTAATTCAGATCTGCTTTACATTTTCCTTTATGGAGAGGGACTACCCTGGAGTATTTCCAAATAGATGGATTCACTTTGTGTGTATTTTTATTAGGAATGAGTTAAAGCATTCTGAATTTATTTGGACCGAATACTGTATGAAGTTAAAAGAAATAAAAGAGAAGATTATAAAGGATGAAGAACACCTTGAGGAGTTAGTGAAGCAAAAAGCAGAAATCCAGGAAGATGCAAAATGTTGGAACAGTAAAGTGAGTCTTGAATATTTATAAACAAGCAAGTAAATGAGTATCTTCTATTGAAAAGTATGTGAATGCCTGAATATTTTGTATGTTTAAGAATTAAGATCCTCTGTAAGAGTAAGAATATAAATAAAGATTTTAAAATTAGAAGTGGAATATTCTGTAGAGCTCTCTTGTTCATTATTTTGTTTTAGTATTATTTTTCTTCTTTAATATTTAAAAATATCATAACCATCTTACAGTTCTCTAAGTGACCTGGATATTTTTCTGTTTTGGGCGCATATCTGCCTAATATTTCTTATCTTCTTAAACCATCTGGGATAATGTGTGCAGGCAGTGGGACAGCATAAATTTCCTCTGAAGTTAGCAGATTTTTTAACCTGAGATGACATGTGGCACAGTTTTACATCATGCATAATGATACTCTATTTTACTTAAGATTTTCCTGTTTTCTGCTGTATTTGCCTATAATTCATTTTGAAATCTTGTACTTTGTAGTCTAAAATCCAAACTGGTGCTCCTCACAGAGCCTGACTGTGAGTTTTCAGTTACTTGACAGCTCCTGTGGAACCAGTAGAAAATGCCTAGACCAGGATTTAGATGCCCACAACAAAACCTGTTATTTTTTTACATGTATGTTTATATATGTATGTGTATAAAAATATAAATAAATATGAAATGCATTGTCTTGTACCAAATGCATTGCTCAGTACCATTGTGGATGGTCCATCCTGATAACTAGGTACTGCTAAGGATCCATTAGAATCCAGAATATACGTGGAGGATTTCTGAGAAGCTGAATGTACCAAGCATGCCCAGAATTAAAAAAAAAAAAAAAAAAAAAAAAAAAAAAAAAAAAAAAAAAAAAAAAAAAAAAAAAAAAAAAAAAATCCTCAAAGTACCCCCCTGCAAAAGCAAAGATACAGTCATATTACAGACAACAATGGGCATGCTCTTGCCTTTTTATTCTAGATGTGTATTAAAGATTTTTTCTATTACTGATGCCAGAAATTGTTACCAACAGATATTGAGAACACAACTACATTCAAATAGAGCCAGTACTTCTTAATATGACTTTTTTTGTCCTTTTGTTTTTCTTTCTGTATATATTTCCATCTGGGTTTGATGACCAGACATACCTTAGCAGGTACTACCTGGTTATTAAGGCCAAGACAAGATAAAGACAGACATGCACAACAGGGATAAGGTGGAGAATGGAACTGCTCTTTCAGGTGACCACCTAAAGGTGAGCCAATTAAGTTTAGCAAAAAGATGATTTGTTATTGCCATTTTCCTTCAAAAACATGGCTAAATCAAAAAACTGAATACATATTTAGAAATAATACTGGATATTCACAAAGCTCAAAGCTATTCTTCTGATCGTCATAGAAATATTTCAGAGGTAATTAATATATTTTGGCAATCAGGAAAATATTAGGATTGTTTTCAGTGGCTTCAGTGGGGTTTGAATCAGACCAGATTAGAACATGAAAATTGTCACATACACCAATAACTTTGAAGACAGAATAAGTGATGTGAACTAATGTTTTTCAGCATTGTTTTTTCCTAGCTCTTTTTTTCTTGTGTTAATTCATGCTGATTTTAAATTTTGTATGTGATCTATTAGGTGTGTTACAACTTTTGACACTGTAAGGACAACTCTGAATTTTCTTTTTATTACGCTACTCAGATTTACATTACAAAAGGTATCTGTATGAATTAATCCTATTTTCTGTATCTACATGGGCTTTGTTTTTCAAAGATTAGAAGAAACCCTTCTTATGAAACTGTTCTCATACTTAACTATTACTCTTTTATTCTTTTGTCTTTTTTAATTACCTGCACAGTGTGACACTGTTTCAGGTAATTCCTGTCAAAATGTTTGCTCTAAAAGCCTTGGAAGAAGGAAAAACATTTCTGAATAATGTGTTTCCTATGTAGTAGCAATTTAAAAACTAGGACATTTTGCTCATACTTAATCAGTTGGGGCTTTTTTTTCCTGAAGACATGGCCAACTCTTTGTCTTTCTCACACTTCACCCAAACTGTATTTAGAATCAAAGAATGGTTTAGATTGGAGTGGACCTTAAAGATCATCTAGGTCCAGCCCCTTGCTGAGGGCAGAGGCATTTCCCACTAGTCCAGGTTCCTCAAAGCTCCATCCAACCTGGCCTTGAACATTTCTAGGATTGGGGCACTTTATTTCTCAGAGGATTTTACATATTGAGAAGCTTAACAATTTGTTTTTTTATCTCCTCTTTCTAGGCTAGCAAAGGTGCTTCATTGCAGTTTTTTCTCAGATCATGCTTTATGATTCCTAACCATTCAGGTTAGCACTTCGAGTCCCCAACTATTCAGGAAGCCATCCAAGGGCAATTCCCAGAACTCTAGAGAACCCTAGAGAAGTACAGTGGAGCTGTGACATTCTGGTCAAGATAACAAGCCCCTCCTTAGCTGCTGGGACATAGTCACAAAGGTTCTTATGTATATCTGTTCTTCATGAGATGCTTGAGGTAACAGCGGGAAATTACATGCCATTAAAAGTACCTGCATCCTAATTCTGTCCTGATTTTCCCATTTCTATTATTCTCTAAGACTTCTATTATCAACCTTGATACTACTAGACAAAAGAGCTTGTGGTCTGGTTGTATTCCAGTTGGACTCTCATCACTGTATGAATTGTATAGGTAAGTTCTGCAGGGATGTGGTGATGTTTCAACTTCTGCAGGGGGAAGAGAGGGAAGGAAACAAAGTTTATTAGGCTTCATGTGAACAGTTACGCCTTTATCCATCTAAAGCCATTTTAAATGATTTCATATCCTCTAGATGTTTGCTTCCCCATTTTTCCTTAAGCTCCAGGTGATTGATCCATCATTGGTTTGAGCAGAGAAGTTTTGGATTCTCCAGCCCTGAGAGTGTTCAAGGCTAGGTTGTATGGGGCCCTGAGTGACCTGATCTAGTGGAAGGTGTCCCTTTCTCTGGCAAAGGGGGTTGGAAGCAGATGTCCTTTAAGATCCTCCCCCCCACCTCAAAAACCATTCTGTGATTCTATGAATCTCTGCATGATTCAAATGAAGAGAGATGTTGAGGAATTAAGGAAAATCTTAAGGCTGAGAAAAACTTAAGATATTCTGCTTAGTTATACCACACAGGTCATGTATGAATTATCAGGCTGTGAGTGTGCCCTCACTGAGACTGTGAAGCCTAAAGACTCTGCTAGGATGTGCTGCACGGGCAATGCACAAATGCACGCTATAGCATAAACTATCCCTAATTTCTCTTTAATAGTCCTCCTTTTAAATTTATCTTTTAAAAATATTGTTTAATTATCACAAAAACGAAACAAGAGAAATTTGTATTGCTTACTTTACAAAATATTTTTTATATAGGATGTTTGAATAACAAAATAGCAGCCTAAGTAGATGAGAGCGTAAAATTATCAGATGCTGCTTCTTAAATGATAAAAACTGAGAAAGAAACAGTACTTTTTTTTTTTCTTTTTCCATGTAAATGAATTACAAATACTTGCATACTTGTGCCTTCTGTGTTGGCCTGAAATAATTTCAGCTTATGTTGAGGTGTCTTAATGGTTCAATGTTCATTAGAAATCCATCAAGGAATGCAATCTGTAAATCTGCAGATTTACTGTCTGTAAATCAAAGGATTCTAAATATTAATGAAACATTGAGAGTTTGAAATGTAAAAATTAAGAACATGAAGGGAAAAATAGAGAATTTAAGCAAAAAATAAGAAATAGGTAATGCTAGCAATATAAATATAGGAAGAAAACTTTATTTTTGCACTTAAAACATGCCTTCAAAATGAACCTTACTTTTATTGTAAGTCTGTCTGTAAAATCACATTTCAAGAATTTTGAATTGTTTCAGCCTGAAATTTATCAGCTAACTTTTTGATTTTACTTGAAAGAAAAATAGCTAAAGTTACGCAAAAAGAAAATACATATCTTGAAAATGAGGAAAATCCTGAAATTACTTTTTGTTAACAGAAATCTCAGGCCTCAAAACATTTTGGTAAAAGCTTTTATGATTTTTTTTTTCATTTATGGTGGTTATAAAAATAGACTCTGAAATACTATTTTTCTCTATTTTCTGTAAATTCTTTTAAGATATGCACATATATTTTGTAGCTTTTTAGTTTATGGATTCTAAATATCTCAACTTTAAACAATACTGTGCATAATATTCTCGGTGCAGAAAAAATATCACTTTTTTTTAGTTCCCTCTTCCTTTGAACTCTGCTTGTATGCTGATTTTATTTATCTGACAGGTTATCATCTTTATCCCCCCAGAAACTTTGGATTTTATTGTCTGGTTTCAACAAAGAAATCTAAAATAAGTTCTTGAAAATAATTAGATTCTTACAAGTTTTGTAGAAATTGATGACTGAGTTGAATAAATACATCCTGTCAGCATGAAAACATTCCTTACTATATCCCAAAAATGGCATACAAGAGGTTTGGGAAAAGGAAGGGGATAAAAAGATGAAAGAAAGGAGGAGTTATGTCCAGAGTCCTTATCAATGGTCCAAGGCAGAGCTCATACCTTAACACACCAATGTAAATCAATGAGACACAAATGAGTAATAAATCAGGCTTCATTAGTTCTAATGTTGATGGAACTACTTATTGGGATTATTAGGACATTTTAAAATTAGTGACAGCTTTCCAAATTTATTATTTTCAATTTCATTGATATCTTTCTTGATCGACAGAATTTTTATTTCATTGTACTTGTAATAACGGAGAGAGATCTTACCTGTTTTGGAAGTATTAACTGATGAACTGAAAGAGGAAACTCAGGTTTGTAAGAATTTGTAGAGACAAATAGAATCAGGATTGAGAGGTAAGTTCTCAGAAAGCAGATTTGGAAGCATTGAGACCATGTTGTACACTAAAACTTTACAGAGATCATAGAAAGACTGGGGACATTCACAAGAGAAATCTTTGGAGTATTGTCTGTTTCATATATAATTAGTATTGTTGTGAGTGTGTCCTTATCATTGTCCTTCCATATGTTTGGGAATTCAAGAAGTGCATGTGAAAGTTCAGATTCAAGTCCCAGAGAATTACAAATTACGAGAAGTTCCCAGTAATGAGAGATTCCAGTTGTTGTATTTATTTCTTCAAAGGATGACCTGAAACCATCCTTTGAAAAGGAAATATCTTTTCAGACTGCCATTTAGTCTAGCCACAGGAAATAATGAGTGTAAGCTGAAGGTAGTATTCAATTTTGAAGAAATGCATTCTACATCTTACTTTAGTGTAAAAACAGGATTCTTCTGATACAAACCCAGATTTCTGTTTATTGCTTTCTTTTGATAACTTAACTCCTAAATGGACTTTCTGGAATGCTATTTTATGGAGCCCCAACATTTTCTCAATTCTACTTTCAAAACCACCAACCTAGCATCCAACGTATTAGATCTTTAGGAAGAAAGCAATTGCCAATCTCTCTTAAAAATTAGAAGTTGTGTCCATTCCTCCTATGTGTTACTGAGTGCAAGGTCAAAGAAAGAGGGATAAAAGTCTCCTTTTATCTTTTCTGGGGTTATTGACTGAATAAAAAAATTGTTTTAAACAAAAGTTGTAAATATAGTTGGGAAGTTACCATTAAGTGTTATGAGAGTGGTAGGATATTTGGTTCTGCTCAGAAACCTTTAAATTCTTTGGTCTGCCACTAATTTCTTCCTTTGTGTATATTATGTTAGATATCTTGAGTGAAAGAAGCTGAGGAAAAGCAGTGCATTTAATCTGATATTAATTCAATTCACATGAAGACTGAATACATCTTACAGATATTATTTCATCAGGAAATGAATATGTCAGGTCCTCGTGCTATGTACTGTTGTTAAATGCATGAAATCCCTGGAACATATTCTAATAAATTAATTAATTTAAAATTAAAAATAAATAAGTTAATTTCCAAAATTAAACACTTATATGCTTCTCAAATGGGGCAGAGTTCCTGAGTAAGCTGCAGGATCTGTGATAAAAGTTTCAACACCTGTACATGAAGCGGAGCATGGAACACATTGCACCGAAGAACTTCTTTCAGCTGCAGTCCACTTGCTTTTCTGCCTGGAATATTTATGTTTTTCTTGCATCCATGCCTAAAGTGCTGTGACTTCCAGAGTCATGTGTAGCCATGTATGCATCAAAACAATTTTGCTCCACATAAAAGGTATAGGAAGTCAAAAGGGAACAATTATTGTTTGGTTGTTTTCATTTCTTTCCACACATCGGCTTATTCTGCACTGTTGAGATGAATTACTGTCTTGGCTTTACTGTTTTGAAATTTAAGTTTTTCATAACCATAGACATTTTGGAAGCAATCTGTGAAGCCATTTAGTCTTTGCCTTCACCAAAAGGAGATTGACTATTCATACACATTTTAAGAAACAAACAGAAGAATTTTTTAGGGTTTTCCATGTTTACTCTTTCAAAACTTCCCTAGGAAAAGGGAGTAGTTAATTGTCCAGTGACCTTTTATCAGTATTTTAGGATATGTGTTATGTTCTTCAGGTAATTTTTTTCTGATAGAAAATTTTTCCTGCATAGTCTTTATTATAACCTGCCTCTGAGGTTATAGAGGATCTTGTTATTAGATCCCTTGGGGTGGATTAGAGTGGAATCACGCTGAATAATTGGAGCATGCAGGGAAGCACCAGTGGTGTAGTGGTATCATGCAAGGTTCCCATTCTTGTGACCTGGGTTCGATTCCCAGCTGGTGCATGGAAAATTCCCAGCTCCCAGCCTGTGCAGTATCTATACCACAGGTTAGCTGTAATTCTTCAAGATATGTACAGGCAATGTGTTTTGTTCTCTTCCTTTATGCTTTTTGTTGTTTGAATTTTGGGCAGGGCAACGAAGTTGCTGTGGGCTTTTACTGTGTAATCCAGTGGTGTAATTGAGTGGTATTTTAAGCTTGCTTCTGTTAAAACATTCACTTCTCCTGAAAGTTTTCTTTTATGCAAATAAATGGTCTTACATGACCTAAGAATTCTGGAAATAGTGACTTACTTGTAATTTGAACTTATCAGCCATATAGCTAACTAACATACCACTGCACTGGTATGAAATATCCTATACATGTCCATTTATCATAAAAAAGATGAACTGAGACTCTTTGACCAAATTAACACTTTCAGATAAAAGAGCTGTCCTTGACACTTTCTTCTCATCCAAAATTGATAGTTCTATATTATATTTGGGAAGAGGGGCCAAAAAAAGCTGTTTAGTATTCAAATATCATCTCCTCCAAACACAAGAGCCATCCATTCCAATGAGTAGGAAGTCAGGCAAAAATGCCAGGAGGCTTGCATGGATGAGCAAGGAGCTCCAGGCAAAACTCAGATGCAGAAAGGAAGAATATAGAAGGTAGAATATAGGAAGTGGAATCAGGGACAGGTAGCCTTGGAGAAATACAGCAGCATTGTATGAGCATGCAGAGATGTAGTTGGAAAAGCTGAAACCAAAATGGAATTGAATCAGGCAAGAGATATCACAGAAAACAAGAAGGACTTCTGTAAATGTAGACATCATAAAAGGAAGACTACAGAAAATGTGACCCCATTACTGCTTGTGCCAGGTGGCTTTTCCTGATGGCACAGGAAAAGGCTGCAGTACTGAATTCCTTCTTTGCTCCAGTTTATTCTGCAAGAGGCAGCCTTCAGGAATCCTGGGTCCCAGAGTCAAGGGGAAAGGCTGGAGAAAGGAATGCATACCCTTCATGGAAGGGAATCAGATCAGGCAGTACTTACTCAAACTGGACATTCATAATTCCATGGGCCTTGATAGAATGCACCCAGGAGTGCTGAGGAAGATTACGACTGGGAGAAGCGCTTCTGGACTGGAGGAAGGAAAATGTCACCCCTGTGTTCAAGAAAGGCAAGAAGGAGAAATCAGGGTTCTGCAGGCCAGTCAGCCTTGCCTCAATCCACAGAAAAGTGACAGGGCAGCTAATCCCACAAAACGTTTTCCAGGCATGTTTCACGAAGGCAAGAAAGTCATCATGAGTAGTGTGCAGGGATTCACCAAAGAAATGTCATGCTTAACCTGTTATCACACAGAAGTGACTGGCCTTGTAGACAGGGGGGAGAACAGTGGATATTGTCTGCCTGGACCTAAACTGTCTCCCAGTAAGGTCCTCATAGACAAGCTATTGATCCAAGGGCTAGATGAGGTGAATTGAAAACTAGCTTAATGGCCAAGCCCAGAGAGTGGTGCTCAGTGGCACAAGGTCAATTTGGAGGCCAATATTGTGCGCTGAAATATTTACACAAATGACTGTTCCACCATACAAACAGGAGAATCTTACGAAATCTTAAGGATTGTTAGTTAGTAGTCTTAGAAATTAGGATTTTAGAGGTGATTCAGATAAAGCCCTTGCTTATCTGCTGTCTTACATCCTTTTACTAAAATGTATTTATCAAATACCACTTAGGAGTCCAAGTAAACTGTTTCACCCATTTATCCCTTTTCACATTCCAATTGAGTCCTTCAGAAATAGATGAATTTTGAGGCACTGCTGCCTGGTCATGCTGATTCCTCTCCTGTGCATCAAGTTTTTCATTTGGAAGCAAATTCTTTTTTTAGAGTAATTCAGTAATTAATAAGTTATTCAATAACAATTCAAAGTTATGAGATTGTTTCTTAGGACTTTACAGATTTTATCTGTTTTGGAATTTGGGTTCATTTTTCTCCTATGATATTTTGTTTTCTGAGTGTTCATGGTAACTTTGTCTCTAAGTCCTTCTAATCATCTGTTTTCCTACTTTGTCTGTAGCAGACTTTCTGTCAGATGTGTTTGAAAAAGTATTTGGTTTATGTGTCTTGTAGATTTTTCCAAATACTCTTATTTACCTTACCTGATTGCATTTTTATATTTAAATAAGCAAAGTTCAGGGTCTTTTCTGTTTTCCTCTTTTAGGCGTATTTTCAACTTTTTGTCTTGCTACTAATGGTTCCCCTTCTGTTAGTGACATTGATTTTTTTTTTGTTTTTTTGATATTTCCAAAGCATCTGTCAATGCTTGGCTTGCATGTCCGTTAAACCTCCAACATGGTATCTGTAAGTAATCTCCCTTTGGCTTGCAAATATTTTATTTTTAGATGTAGGACCATAAAGTTTTTAATAAACTAATTTCTATAAACCCTATTTTTAATTTTTTTTAATACAGTGTTACTTTTTGGATTTTATTGTTCTTTAAGCTGTCTTTGCAAGTGTACTGTGTTGACCCTGGCTGCATGCCGAGTGCCCACCAAGCCTCTCACTTCCCTTCTCAGTTGGACAGGGTAGAGAAAATATAGCAATGGGTTCATGAGTTGAGATAAGGACTGGGAGAGATCTCTCACTGAACACTGTTGCAGGCAAAACAGAGTGAACAAGGAGATATCAGCTGAATTTATTAACAACGTAATCTTTAGCAGGACACTGAGAAGTAAAATAAATCTTAAAAACACCTTGGTCTTATGATTGACTTAGGATTTTCCCTACCTCCTTCCCCAGAAGGGCACAAGGGGATGGGGAATGGGCGATAAACTGTGGTCAGTTCATCACATGTTGTCTCTGATGCTACTTCCTCCTCAGCAGGAGGACTGCTCACATTCTTCCCCTGTTCCAGTGTAGACAGTTTTCCACAGGAGACAGTCATCCATGAAATTGTCCAGCGTGGGTCCTTTCCACAGGGTGCAGTCTGCTTCAGGGTGGGTTCTCCACAGAATTAGAAGTCCTGCCAGCAAACCTGATCTGTTGTGAGCTCCTTTCTCCACAGTTCCACAGGTCCTTCATGCAGTCTGCTCCAGTGTAGGATTCCCAGAGGTTCACAGCCTCCTCTCGGGCATCCCCCTGCTCCATTGTGAGGTTCTCCACAGTCTGTAGATGGATACCTGCTCCAACAAGAACCTCCATGGGTTCAACTCCAGGGGAGTTGCTGCTCCATCACCTGGAGTACCTTCTCTGTAGCCCTGGTTTGTGCCTGAGATGTTTTGGTTTTCTGAAACTCTTTTCCCAGAAAGTTTTCTGTCAACAATAGACATGTTTTTCTAACTAACTTTGTTTACATTCCTCTCCCGAGGAGGGATTTCTTCTTGATGTCCCTCCGGTTTGACCAATGTGATTAAAGAAGTTTGCCTTTCTTTCACCAATTGAGCTGTTCTCCGTAGAATAGTAAACCAAAAAAAAAAAAAAAAAAAAAAAAAAAAAAATTACCAGAAATAAACAGAATCATTGTCAACCTTCTAAAGTTGGAGTCTCTGTCATTGTAATCTTTAACAGCATCACTTCTCCACCTCTGTTGACCTTGATGTTTGCAGAGCTGTTGTTTTCATATATTCTCAGTTAATTCTGTGATTCTGTAGCCCCATTATTGCCAGAAGCTTACCAGGCAAACCCAACATGCCTGGAAAAATCAGCAGCTGCTGAACTGACTGTGTTATTAGTAATGACTGCCCAGTAACAAGCTGTAGGCAGGCAATAGATTTCCAGTTGCTATTTTTGTGCATCTCCTGTGAGCAGGATGAGGAGGATGCAGTGAAAATGTCTGTTCAGACCTTAAGCCCACACTGGCTGCATACAGAACCACTGCACAATGTAAAATTATGGCCTTTTTCTTACATAAAACCTGATACCAGATAAACAGTAAAATCTCATTCAAACTGCTTCTAATGACTGGAAAAGATCTTCTGTGATGCGTTATTACCACACCAGTGTGTAGGGCATCCTGAGAGCTTTCTCAGAGTTGGTAGGTGAGTACCATTGAGATTCATCATCTCTTTCTTCCTATAAAGGAGACCTATAATACCTCTGGGAAGAAGTATCTTTACTATTAATATTCCCACACTTACCATTCTGAAATAAAGGATTTTTAGCTCCACTGTTCCTTCCTGCTCATCCTGAGATGAATACTCCCATGCTGTGAACGTTCTGATGGATTCCAGCATCTTACGGGATCAGAAGAAAAAGGCAAAACTGGAGGGAGGCATTTCAGTCTTTTACTATGAATTCTTGAGTCAGAACCCCATCTGGGTCTTTTTTTGCAGTGGTCTCAGATAAGAGAGATTTACTTTGAGAGCTGTCAAAAGCTATTTTTCTTCAGAACAGAATGCCGGATTTACTTTGATGACCAGAAGTCCTTCTGAGATTTTTATTCCCCCCTTTTTGGAGAGAAAAGTTTGAACCTTTTTTGTTTTCTTCTGAACAGTGACAATCTCCATTTGCTTTTGCTACACAACTTGTTCTCTTCCATTGTGGGACTTAAAACTGTGCAAGAACTCAGAATAAAATCTGGTATCTACATGTCCTAATTATAGAAAGATAAGCCGTAGGAGCAATCCTGAAATTCTTGTTTGTCCAAGACATTAGCAGAAAGTGTTGGATGTTCCTCTTTGAAGCCAGGTGATGCACAAGGTCTCCTTCACACAATATTTGTGATTGATGAACAACTTCCCTCTGATTCTCAGGCTTTACTTTAGAGAAGGCTGAAGGGAACATTTCTGGGCCTGACTGAAGTAGCATGATAGGTTTGATTCCAAACATGTTCCTCCCTTTTTTCTGTTCAATACTTATTCTTTTTGATTACTCATTGAAACTGAAAGGCTCCTTTATCTTCACTGGATTTTGGAAAAAAATCCTTACTGGCATTTTCAGCCCACTTTTTTCCTTTTAAAGACAGGAAAAAAAAAAAAAAAAGACAACACTTTCCTAATCAGAAGTAAATTGTGGTCTCAAGATTTTTTTTAAATTGTAGTTCAAGTTTTGTCATGATAAGAAGACCTTGAGATGCATGTTATACTTCTTTTAGGGTGGTTTCTAAGTTCTGTTTCAACTAAGCCTTTTTCTCTTATTTTTCTTCCAAAGCCTTATTTCTCTGTGTCAGACAACATTCATATCCTTGCTGTCAAGAGGCTTTTTCTTCCTGTTAGAACAAAATTTAATGACAATGTCAAAGGCTGTGGAAAGTACAAAAGCTATCATTTACCAGCCATGGTCAAAAGACAGAGCAGTTTAGATGAGACTCTCTTCTGAGACAGCTAAAGGGGATCTTCTAATGTGACAGAGACCAAGAAATGTAAGTGGTTTTCTGGGAAGCTTGTCTATTCCATCTACTAACCAGATTGTCACATCATTAGCTTTACCTAATATTGTGCTATTCTACACACAGAATTCAGAAATTATGCTGCATTTCCTGCTTGAAAGTCTGACAGTAAGCATAACTATGCTTGTAGGCTATGATTTAAAACTGAAAATGGATATATTTACCACCAACCACTATATTTTGAAAAGAGTGGGTTGGGACTAGTTGATCCTTAAGGTCCCTTAACATTCTGTGAATCTATGAAGACAGGAATAGCTTTGGAGAGACTGAGAGATGAGTAGCTGATGTAGAAATGAAGATACATTTGAAGAGAGGCATGCAGTGAAAGTAGTAGAGTCCAGACCAGTCACTAGCATTTATTTGTCAATGTTAAAAAACCCTTTAAAAGCACTTTAGACTTTGATCTTTAGACTACTTGAACGTCTTTTTCTTAAGCAGGTGCTTGTTCCTTTTCTTCTTTTGCAAAGTGGCTATGAAAGCAACAGGAAATGTGGGAAAATTTTAATTTGTTTTCAGTCTTCTGTCATAAGTGAAACAGAGTAGAAAAAATAGCTTTTAATTAAGACACGGAGTTTTCTGTAAGCCATATACTTGTTAGAGAACATTGAAGTATCAGCATCTATTGAGCCTATTGAGTTTAGATACAGTATTTTTTTTTTTCTCAAAGACCAGAGAAAACAATGTTTGCTGCATCAGCAGGGAGGGTGTTTTGTTGCAGAATCAGTCTGTAGGTTTGTAGTTCTGTTATCCAACTGCTAGTACACAGTCATGGAACATCATCTTCAGGTTTTTAGCGTTACTGTATTTGATATATGCATGCAGTGGTACTTCCCCACTTTTGGATGAGAGATGGGGGATGTTGAATGGTTTGAGTTCAGATAATGGATTATGTGGTAGTTTATTTTTAATGCAGGCTTAATAAGTCAAATTGAAAAAAAAAAGAAAAAAAAAAGAAAAAAAAAAAAAAAGAAAAAAAGGGAAAGTTCTTGTAATACCTAATAGTATTTTCAAAACAAGGCATTAATGGCAGTAACTAATGTTGTTAGCCCTTCCCCAACTGAAACTAAGTGGAAACAATGTGACAAAGATCACATCATTAGTTTTGTGGAAACCTAGAGAGGTGTGGTGTGAGTTATACATCATGGTCTACACCTGTGTATTTGCTTCTGTTAAAAGCTTGGAGAAAGAGTTAAAAGCTTCTGTTAAAAGCTTGGAGAAAGAGTTTGCACAAGCAGATTTGTATGCAAGTGATATCCAAAAGATAGTGGTAATTTCCAGGGAGAACTTTCTCATTGTATAAAGCTTTTCAGAATGGAAATATTAATACCTATTTTAATATATTTTTATATCTTCTACATGGAATTATAAACTTTGAATAATATAAATATTATGCAATTCATTTAGGCATATTTATTAAGACAAAATTTTCCTTACTACATGTATTAATCATAGTTTCTTTCATTTAATATTTGGTGCTTGTGTTAATGATGCAAATGAAATTAATACAATAGACAAGAACCATTTTTCTTGAGATGCCAATTAATAATAGACTGGATTAATGTAAAAGAGAAAAAATGAGATATTGTAATATATTATTTTCTTCTTCCTCCTCTTGTTAGCTGTCCTTAGCTGTATTTTGCATGAGGTAGTGATAACAATTAATAAACTTCTATTTTGCTCCATGGAAGCTATTTCAAATATATATTTTGACTTCAGAACTTTATTTAATTTGTTTTTCTACAAGCTGAAAAATGAAGCAGCAGAGGTATTTTCTATTTTAAAGTGGACTTTATCATTCAAAGCATACAGTATATAAACACACATGATGAGAAAATGAGTATGGATGGGAAAAGCAAAATAAGTTTAGGAATGGTAACTGTGAAAGTATTTAATGACTCTTAGTTTTTTTCCAACATATATGTAGGACAATAACTTTTGAGTAATAGCACATCTATTTATGCATGAATTCTCCAGAAGGTCTCCTATTTGTATCAGAGTGTACATGAGCTAGATAAAGAGCAGAAACAAACTGAACAAGTGGAACAAAAAAAGAGAAGCAACAATTAAATGGTGTTGGGGTCAATAATTTGCACTTGCACTGAAGTATGTTTAATGTAATGCTTTTTTGACGTATGTTTAATCTCAAAGGTAGGCTTTCATTTCTACAGAGTTGCCTTGGAACTATATACATACACACACTTTATGTACTATTTTCTGCCTCTTGCTTGAACTAACCTATGAGGTCCATAGCCCTGAGACAGCGTGAAGCACAAAGCAGAATTGATATTGGGGTCATTGAGAAGTCCTTTGCTTTCTTCATTTGCTGCACTGGCTCAGATTGCTTGAGGGGCTTTAGAAATGCAAGGGAGAAAATCAATAAAGGACAAAAAAGATTCCAGTGTAATAGGAAGTGCCTGCTGATTGCATGTTTGCTCGGCAGATGGCATCTTCTTGTAAATGATGGCTCGTATCTGCTGTATCACTTACTAAACTATAATCCACGAAAGTGAATTACTGGATTTCATTACTGAGCATTGTGCTTTGTATAAACATGTTATTAGAAGAAACAACCATTTTGCCCTAAGATTCTGTTAATTTTTATTGCTCTTTTATTTCCATCATGTATAAACTTGTTAGTTATTCCAGCATCAAAGATGAATCATGTACATACATATATAAAACAATAAAAGCTTTCATGTTGTTCAGAGTAGCTTTTAGGAACCCTGTAATTTCTATGGAAAAATTCCAAGGCTTCTTATATATCACAGTATCCTCAATAAAGCATGGAAAAAAATCATTGATTCACACAGGTTTCTAAATTTGACAGGGAAGAGGAATTTTATATATCCCTCTCTGTTAAAGGTGGTGCTCTACCAAACTGCAGGTTTACCAAGAGATCCTATGTGGAAATGACTGATGAGTCAGCATGCAGATACTCAGTAATTCTACAGTGTTTTTCAGGGAATTTATTTCCTATACTTTTTATTGTTGTTTTTAATGCTGCCTCTCCTAGTAACTCTAAATAACTGCATCCATTATTTTCTTGAGTAATATTTGAGTTTGTGTTCTGGAGAAACAGAGGACTGCTAAGTGAAATAAAGCAATGTACAAAGCCTATTTTATGAGATTTGTAGAGCTATGAACTGGATACCTAAGCTCTTGGATACCTTAAATATTGCGTTTTTAGAGCCTGATACAGTTCCTTGATTATAGAAATTAAAGTTTTGTAAAAAGGACTGTCTTGTTTTTAACAATAGCTCATACCACTAGTTGTGCAGGATTATGTTATATAATTCCTCTAAACATTCTCTTCTGTTTTTCAGAAAAAGTTTTTTAAAGTTGTATTCAGAGTGATTAAGACATTGTCTTATTAAAGCCAGTGTGTAGCTTACATTATGTTATGAAAAGAATAGCTATGATTTTATAGTATTTTCCTTACAGGGGTAATATAAACTCTCCAGCTTTCAACTGACCAATAAATTCACTCAGTGCTTCATAGTTTGCCTATTTTAAGTCAAGCTGAATCACAATGAGGAGGCTACTGCATCATATCATTGAATTTGAAGTGACTTAGTTTGGTCAGCTGACATTTAAATGTCAAAAAGCTAAATACCTAGATAACAGCATATGAATTCTACCTCATAAAACACAAGTGGTCTTGTTCAGCAGCTAGGAAGAATGAAGAATATTGTTCATGTATTGAACAGCTGAATGACCAAGTGCCAAGGGACTCATTCAGCTTAGGCAGGATAGTGGGCTGTTATCCACTACAGCAAGCCATTAAGTGCAGATATTCCATCAATTGATATTTGGATCACAGACTGTAGAGTATCTCACCATTATTGTTTGTTTATTCTAAAAGCTGATGGCAAATTCTCTCTCCTCTGTAATAGGTACCAGGTTGCACTGACTCTGGCTAACATTCCATGTGTTCAGAAACCAACATTTTCAGGTTTTGCTTGCCTTGGTTAAAAAGTCCTGAGAAAAGTGCAGGAAGTCAAAGATGCAAAATTTTTCTTCACTGACAGTTTTGTTCCAACAGAGCTCAAACATGAACCTGAGTCTTTGGTAAAAAACATGTCATGGCATGTTTGTGTGCCTATTTATATCTGGACACGATGTATTAATCATCTCAGGTTTGCAAAGTTTAAGGCCAGGACAGATCATACAGACATCCTGTGTATCACAGGGTAGCACATTGCACCAGGCTCTCCTGGTACTGAGCCCAGAACTTTTCCTCAGGGGGTTGAGACTCCCTATGGGCAGTTCAGTTACATAGGAATTTACATCAATTATTATATCTTCATTTTCTTTCCCATGATTCTATTTTTCTACAAGAAACATGACCTTTTCATCTAATCCTATACAGATACTTACTGCACATTTACAGAATTTGAAGTTCTTAAAAATCTGACATCCTTGCACAACTTCATATATCTGCTCTATCTGTTACAAAAGTTTTGATTCCTCACTTTTTTTTTACAGCTACCTTTTAGATATATCTTTTTTGAGATGTCCTTTCATAAGGAAAAATTTTCCTAGATTATGCATGATACTACTGCTCCAGAAAAATGGGACAGTGTCTAAAGCAGAAATCTTAAAAATACTGATCTTAAAATACTGTGAAGCGTGCTTTGCCTACTGATGAGCTCTTGAAATCTGGTATTTATACATATGTGCACTTAACTTATATGTATATTTATGTGTATATATAAGGATAATCAAAAGGTATTTCCCTCCCTCTTAATTTAACCCATTTACGTAGCTGCTTACAGCCCATTAGCCTGGGTTACAAAATCTAATGCAGCAAGACCACTTTACAAGTATCACCCAAATAGAAGACTCCCACCTGTTTATTACTGCTGAACTGCTACAGTGCTTTATGTTTACCCTGTTCATTGTGGGGAAGATGCAGCTTTGTTTACCAGATACTCTTGCTCTTGAAAGTAGAGTTTGCTTGTGTTGTGAATGCTCATATTTTTGGGGTCCTGTGACCATCTGCCACATTTGGTACAAGAAAGACAGTGCAATTTAACCTCTCCTCTGTAGAGCAGGAAGTTTAGTGAAAACACATTATAATTTAATATTTTCAGCAGCTTAATGTCAGCATCACTTCAAATTGCAGCTGAGGAAAGGAGTCATTCTCTCTGCTTTAATCCTCCACTGTCTGTGGAGTACAGACAAAAATGTTATGAAAAACTTGACACCTAAAAGAGGACAACTCTCTATTTAAGCAACTAAATGGAAAATGCTCTGGGGAATGGCAACAAAAACTTACTGATTTTTCCTGAAAGTCCAGTGGTTTAGGTGTTGGCTGAAAGCAGCATTATATTATGGAAGTATTTGAATAGTCTAGCAGTAAAAGCTAGACACTGACTGCACACACTGAAATAAATAGTGCCACACTTAGATCACATGCAAACATTGTTACTTTTTTCCTGTCATTAGAATTTATTTCACTGTGCAAGCCAGGGCTTAATCTCAAAAATTTCACATATATGGATGAAAGTAAAAGGGGCATGTCTTTTTTGAAGCCTACAAATGGTGGCCTACAGATATGCATGAATTAACATTCAACATAGGCAACTGCAAAAATACAGGTGTCACAATAAAATCTGTGCATCTGTGATATAAGAACTGTGCAACAAACTGGAGAACTCTAACTAGAATTGCGAAGCTGTTCTCTTACATAAATGCAATTTTGCCAGTTGCACCGAGTGCTTTAAGTGCCTTCTCTGAAACAATTTCCCTTTCTGTGGGTACATATTGTCATGAATTTTTGCACATGATCATATATGCATGTGCTTAAAACACAGTACATGGAAATCTAGCCTTGCCTAATTTTCATGGTATGGGTTTTTGTTGGTGGTGATGGTGTTGGTTGGTTGGTTGCTTGTTGTTTTTTTTTTAATTCATAGTTAAATTGCTGAAAATTATTACACTGTGGAGAACCTAAAGAATGAATGTGAAGAATTAAATTAATTATAGAATATGAAGCAAATACTGAGAGACAATATAGAAAAATCTTTGCTGATTTGAGGTAAGACCTATCTATTATATGAACTTTAAAGGAAAATTAATGACAATAAAAGTAAATTAATAATTTTACTTTATTGTGCAAGGTGGTTATTTTACAGTATTATTTATAGAAAAGATGTACTTTTCATCAATAATTTGAGAGTATTTTTGTCTCAAAAATCACTGCTTGAAGTTTTAACACATCTGTCGAAGTTATTAATGAGAAATTGTCTGTCTACTAAACTGGATTTTGGCCATCAAAATCGGTTTCAGAATTCGGATAATATTCATGGTCAGTTGCATCCTTAACTAATGGAGGATTCAATGCACTTTGTATTTTCTTTGGTTTAAGAAATGTGGGCCTAAACTTACTGTGACTAATGATTGCTGAAAATAGTCTCGAAGGGCTCTATCCAACGGGTAATGCAGGCTGCCTTCTAGGCCATGCAAGCCTTGGAGGGCTGTATATGCTGATTGCACAGCAGGCTTACTCTTCAAGGATAAAGGTGAGCCTGCTGTGCAATGTCAAAAGAAAGCAGCTCAGATTGTTGAATTGTACAGGATGACTAAACAGTGAAAAAGTCATTCTTACATCACTATACTACAGCTCTCTTTCTATGATCTCCTTCGTTTATGCTCTGTTGATGTTGAAAGATCTTTGGGACAATATTCCATAAAATTCTTGTCTTGGGGGGGAAAAAATCTATGTACATTTTTTAGATGAATATGTGGGATGGGATATATTTTTCTCCCAGCTCTTGGTTCAAACAGAATGATTCAGAGGGACCCAATGTGCAGTGGAACTTAGTGAACTTTAATAACATAAGGCATCTTTCCATGACTGAAAAAATCTCCTCATTTTCCACAGTTTTTTAGCCAGTAGTCAGTGGTTTCATATGAGTGACATGTTACATTCAGATTCAGAGAAGAAATGGATAATGTCAACATGAAGTGGCAGTGAAAGTTCATTCCAGAAATTTGCTCCTTCAATGTAGTGAACAAGTTCATCTCTCTTTCAAAGAGAAATTTTCTTACAAATTCTGCAACTTCTAGATTTGAAATAGATTATAAAGAAAACTTGCATTTTTCTCAAGAACTTGCTTTTAGAGATCCTACTAACAGGAAGAAGCCTACAGCCAAAAAATTCCCCAGTCCCCTGCTCTGAATTCCACCTTGTACATCCCAATGGCTAGAGTTACTTTTTCTCATTCTCTGAATACAGAATACAGCAGACAGGAATTTCTCCATCGTGTGACATGCTGAAAACTGGCAGCATGGTTCTGCCTTCTGATTGACAGAGAAGACTGTGCATGAGGGGGGAAGGAGAGGAAGAGTCTGGTGTCGCTGGTGCTTTTTCATTGCTTACTGTTTTTCATTACTAAAGATTAATGATGACAGTATTCAGAAAAAAAATATTTCAAGCTAATCTCTTTTATTATTCTTCTATTAATATTTTCAGTTATAGGCCATATCACATGGCATTTCATCAACCTCTTTTAACACATTCTACTCTACTAGTTATTCCCAGTTACATTTTGTGTTACATGTCAAATCAAATATTCTTATTTGGACAGATCTTTCTTCTTTTCATAAAACCTACCTGACTTTTTAGAAAACCTGGGAATAATGGAATACCTGTTTTTACATTTACTCTAAGCTTTTATTTCTTTTTTTTTTTTTTTTTGGGCAGCCCAAACTGGAAGGGAAATATGAAGTAAATGAGTCCCTACTGCTTTCAGTCTTCACAGTTGTCCCTTTGTGGATATTTCCTAGCATCTTTCTCTGAATAAAACTTCCTTGACTTATTATTGCTTACTATTAATGCAATAAAAAGACCGAATAATAGCCACTAGAGTGAAATAGAAACACTGACACAATGGTTTCAAAGCAACAATCGTTTGAAAAAAAATACTTTTCCACAATAAAATTTACTACCGAACTGAACTTGACTGCAAAATGTAGCCTAACATGCTACACAAAGGAAATTACATACCACAAGTATCCCATCTAGAAACTGTCTCATAATTTCTGAAAAATTGTTTTTGCATTTTTGAAAGACAAAAAATATGTCCTCATATCTGAAGTTAAGAATGAAGACAAAATATATTCACTCATTTGTCTTTATCTCAATGAAGTTTGGTGCTAATTAAATTAGAAGAAAGATGAGCAGATCCTGTGAATTCAAGATTTCTGCAAGGAGCATCTTTGCTTGCATTGACCCCCACAGTTATATGCAACAGTTACTGTATGGTGTGCCCACCCATCCTTCAAGAAAGGAAATAAGAGCAGGAAACAAGACATGGGGTATATTGGAGATAAGGAAGGCTGGAAGGGTGTTTTAATGAAAAGAACTCCAGGTAATTTCTGATGGTTCCCCAAGCCCCTCTTTAGATTCAGAGGTGGTCCTAAATACTTTAATTTTCTGCAACAAGATTTGTTTTTCTGAAGAGTCTCAGTAAGAGACTTATGACCTCCAGAATTTAGAACTAGGTTCCAAAATTCCTGAATACATCTGTTCTGTCAAGTATCAGCTAATCACTAAGAAGGATAACAGCTTATTATTGGTCCCAGCTGTTCCTTTCTTGACGGTGTAAATGGCTCCTGAGCGGTCAGCTTCATCGTTACATGACAGATTCTTCCCTTTCTCTGACTGTTTGTTTGTTTTAAAGTTAAAAACATGTTTTATTTTAGTGTTAATATAGCATTGAGTTTACATAACCATGCCTTAACATCAGAAAAAGTAGGTTTAAACTTGTCTCCCGCGTTTCCCTTTTCCTGTGGGTGCAGTCTTTACTATGCAGCCAAATGTTACATTACCTCCTAGGCTTTACTTTAGGTTATCTTGCAGAAAATCAGTTGGAAACGCCCTTTATTTTTTTTAATATTATTCTGTCTATTAGTAACAGAAACACAGACCCTGAGTGAACAATATGTTCACTCCAGGTGAAAACATCTGAAAATTGCTTAGCTTTACCTATTTAATCTGTACAAGTTAAAACAACCATACTAGGTATGGACAGAGACAAAACCAAAATACTGCACAAATGATGTGAAGCTCCAACTTACAGTCCCAATAAATAATAAAACTGTGGTTACTCATTATAGCATTGGCCATGGGCTAGTTCTGTGTCTCAGAATATTATTATTTAAGCAGATATTTAAATGTGGTGAGCCAGACTGTTCTCTAAAAACGCAATCTGTTTTTCAAAACTGTGGATGTTATGTATCGCAATAGAGTCATTGGATAAGGATTTAGGTGGTCTAAACATTCATGATAAGCTCTATCATATAGCTTCTTTTTTTTTTAAGGGTATCATTGGTTGTGAGAAAACACTTTTATCTATAATGAAATTAAAAATGAAATTGTAAGTAAAGATTTAAAAACAGTACAGCAGAATATTTTGATTATTTCATTGATTTTTTTATCTTTCAAATAAAAATTTTAAGTGGTGTGATGTTTAAGCAGCAAAAGGTTCAGATGGTATTTCTTAATCTCCAAGATAAGCTGGCAGAATATGAGAAAAGGTTAAAGCAGGAATAAAAAACATATGGATAATTTCTGCCCAAGGATTGAAAGATATAAAAAACAACACCTCAACTTCTGGAGTACAGATTAAAGGAAGCAGTTCAAGAGTTAATCTAGGATTTCTAGAAACTCTAGTGAGATATTATACTGAGTGAAAGCTGCCTGTCTTGATAGTTGAAAACAATAGAGTTGTTCCAAGTATCTTGAACTACAGAAACTAAAAGTGGCTGTTGCCCATATAGGCAGTGCATGTACTGGGCAATGCTGTACGTACTTAGAGCTAAGGTGGAAACAAAACCTCGAGGAACTCAGTGTAAGTTGCATCTTTTAGTCTGGGAAAAGCATTGTCAGATGCTCTGGTTGATTCAGGGAGAGATTTAAGCAGGAAAACAAACTCTAAAATTCTGAAAATGGGAAGTTAGTTCATAGTTCCTTCTGCTTAAGGAGAAGTGCAGACGTGTATGACAGTACAAACAGTTAGAGGTGCACAGCAAGCAGCGCAGTTTGGAGGTCAGAATTACAAGTCATTCTCATAATCTCATTTTTAAGATGGACAGGTATGAGCCATTACACCTTATGCAGGGGAGAATGATGGAGTAATAAATGGAAAGACCAGTGAGATGGAAAATCCCAGTCTGAGGTCTATGAAAAGGTCTAATAAAATGGCTTTTTTGTGGTTACTTGCAGGTTTTGTGAGGGTGAGTTAAAGCTAGTAAGAAAGAACAAAATATGGAAAGACTTTTTGCCATGAAAAGAAGGTTTGACAGGACAGAGATAGAAAGTTACATCTTTATTCAAGCAAGAAGTTCCCTCTCACCTGGAGGTTAGATGGGACTGTTAAATACCTAGAAGAAATAAAAAAATCTTGTCATTAGACAAACTGACCCTAAATTAGGTGAGATACTTGGTGAGAAAACAAGGGATGCTTGTTGTTGGCATCATGAAGGAAAGCAGAGTTGAAATTGGTCCTGATAGAGGGAGAACCTTCATAAGAAACTAGTGTCTTCATCACAGATACAGACAGAGAAAGAAAAGTTCTGAGATGACTCTTGTGGTGCACCGAGGGATGGAAATCATCTATTCATGATCAGGACTGACAAGGATGTGAAGCTGAAGCATCTGCATGCCTGGTTCTTGCAGGAGCACACACCATGTGTGATTTGGCTAAAATTCTTATAACTGGTTACGGCGCTTAGAAACGAGGCAGGGAGTGCATCAGTGAAGGCTGCGTGGTGCTCTTGCAGGCAAGAGACCACACCTTTATTTTCTGACTCCTTTTTGTACATTTTACAAGTTGCCCACCCCAGAGGTGGGACCCTTGGGAGCCACTGGTCATTTTCCAGAGACCATCACCGAAGCCCCTCCTCTGGGAACAAATGTGGGAGCTTCGGTTGTTTACTGAGCATGACCTTGTGCATCAACACTGTGCCTGGGAATAGAATTTCCCAAAACCAAAACAAGCAGGCACGGGCATGGCAACAGAATTCTGACTTCCTGATTTGCAGACCTTCTAGACCCAGTCTGCCCACAGGAGAGGTGATTGCTGAGTGATAAAACTGTGACATATGAACATAACAAGTGTCACAGGTAAATACAAGGTGTGACTGGATTTACTAACAGTCATGCTACTGAATGTGGTGAAATCTCGGTGCATAATGAGCAAGTCCTACCTTATAGGCCTGTTTTATCACTGTGCTCTAAGTGCTCTCACAGCATCTCATTACCTCCTGTTCTACAGAGACAGTACAGTCCCCAAACTATCATATTGCCATTTGCTTCAGAGCTGATATGTGCAGTATTAAACACACAGATAAGAATTCTTTGACATAACCATTCGTAATGAGGGTTGGATCGCGTTCAGAATGATTATGTTGTGCCTTGTTTTCTTAACCTTGAAACAAGCCTGCTTGTGCTTATTTTCTGCTGCTAATGTGATTATTGTACTTTCAATTAAAGGAACTGTAAAAGCGATTACTGTGGTTTTTGGAGATTGAGCAAGACAATTTGAATGACCAAAACTCTTTTGAAATGTTAACATTTGTCCTCATTAGTATTGCTATTGGACACATGATAATGTATTTTTGAAATTTTTAAATTGAGGCAGATACAGACTTTTACTTTAGATAAACATATTAAATATCAACAAAGCTTTAACAAATATACAATGCACTGACTTCCTTTTTGCTTTGAAATAATAGCAATATATTAACTTCTTAGCTCTATTAATTAACACTAGACTTCTTTAAAAACCCTCTTATATCCCAGTAGTTTTTCCATATTTTCTGTGATATATTTGACTGTTGCATGATACTGAAAAAGAAGACAGTAATAAATTGATATTTCTTTAGCATTGTATCTTAGAATTGCACCAAGCTCAGCAATGTTTCTTCTAAAATTAAATGAGAATTTCTCAGCTATATAAAAGGACATATGGAAATTCATCTCATGGAACAACATCTCCTTATCACAATGCAGGAAACTTAAATGAGAAGAATATACTCTAAAAGAAATCTACTTTACATTTTATAGATAATAAAATAAGCTTTTTATCATTTATTATTAAAAACCGGCTGTTTAGTCTGCAAATGTTTGATCAGAATATTTTTATCTGAACCTAAATCTTTTTTCATTTTAAATCAAATCAGCATATTCCTATGAATACTTCCTTTTTCACAGAAAACCATTTTCCATCTGGGGAATGATATATCAGAAAATCCATGTCTGGTTCTAACAGCTAGTCATGATATGTTGTTTCATCAAGTATTGGGAGTATTACTAATGAAATAATCTACAAAATGGCATATTTCAGAAGGGTTTGTTATAGAAATATGATAATATACTTCTGAAAGCTGAATTAAGAAAAAGGGAAAACTGATTTAGATCCAGGGGGCTGTTTATTATCACAGTATTAGGTAAAATCCACTGGGTCTCTTTTATCATTTACTATTCATCTTTTAGGTTATCTTTTCTTCTAGCCATTTTTTAAGTCTTGCTGCACTAATGCTTTCAGTATCCTTCCTCCTCTTACTTTCAAAAAATACTGTTAATCAATATTAATGTTACTGGAGAGCTTTGTTGCAGCATAACCATGTAAACACAAGAATTACATTTAAAGATATATGACAAAAGGATTTCTTTATAAGCTAGAGAGCCATTGCTCCCTTTAGGCTATTCCATGTTATTGCAGGGTACAGATAACAAATAGTCTGGCTATAAAATTGTCTTTAATTAGTTGACTCAGTGGCTTCCAACGGTGTGTTACAGTGGTCTGTGGGACTCCCATATTACAAGATAGAGTTTTGAATCTTACTCCACGCTCCTGGGTAGTCTTTGCATATCAACTTACATGCTGTCCTGTGGGAAGTGCCAGCAGAATTACCCAAATAACCATCCCACTGATTTTATTGGCTCACAGGGAAGTCACATACCTTGCCTTCTGAGGAATATGCATAGATAGAG